>CM060922.1:339151955-341651955 GCA_030737875.1 Allium sativum
CATAAGGTCTCGCGGCACACACACAATGCAAACGCACACATGGGAGAGGTTTCTCCTTATGATAGTCAAAAATGCTTGATACGTGAAAATCCTATGATATTATTATTAGTGCATAGTGTGAAAAAAAATTCGCAAATAAATGTATAAATCCTAGCCAACATAATGCCCAATCCCATTATACCGACAATCCTGCTAGTAGCAGGCTACACAACTAAAATCGTACGGGCTCGTAGTGGAAATTGGATTTCCAACAAATGACTAAGCAAAGGAACTTCCTTACCGAACCGATGGGTACGCCTCTAGAGGGACGCCTCGAGAACCAAATCGGGCTCTCTGCCAACACGAGGCTGGGTTACCCCTTAATTTGGTAACTTAGAGCACGCCTGAGTATATCACTTCCCGGTCGTTACCAACCTTTAAACCGAGCGCTCACAACATCAACATCCATATAAATAGAAGTTATCCACATAGGCTAATACCTAGGCTCCATATCATAGTACACCTTTTATCTAAAAGGAAATGACTACCCTTAACCTCGCTGCATCTTTCCTGTTTTAGCCATTTACCGGGTTGTGAAGCTTGTCGAGGTCACGATACACAAAGCTACGCTTAAACAAGCAATGCTTTGATCATCCATAGCTCATCGCATATCTTAAGTATGCCACATTATCCATTAATACCGCATCACTGAATTCCAATATATAACCTCTAAGCTCGTACGTCTTAGAGAAGGGTGTTAAGCAAGAGAGTAATTCTCCGCAACCAAACAGATATATATATTGATAAAACAGTGTTACGCAGTTAATTACAATGTCAGACACACAATCCATACAAGTACGTTCGGGGTTTGAATGAAACAACAATCCAGAATTCCTTCACATACGTTCGGGCTTCTTGCCACTTAACTGATATAAAATCCATCTGCAAATGGGAGCGACCCAGTCGAGACATTCAGCAAGTTGTCCCTTACGATATGAAGGGTCTCGGTCTTCTAAGTTGTCTCCAATATCTTCAATTGCTTCACAACATCGTATTATTACTTGGAATGGTTTTTGAACATATATTCGATCCCGATCTTTCCAAGAAATAAGCGTACTTTTAGAACAATAATTACGGGTTACACAGGTTTTTCCATCCCAATCTCCTTCCAAATAATTGTGAATTCATTTAAAATTCAAAGTTGGATTTACTCTAAATTCCATAAATCCATTTCTGTCTTAACTCTTCTTGGAAATCAAATATACATCTTAGATCCTTATATCTCAAAAGCACAATTCTTCGTTCCCTTTTGTGTTATTCGTTTACTTTGAATTAAGGTTGGATTTATTCAATTCCCGTAAACTCGTTATCAATCTTAGCCCTTTCCTTGAAATTAAATATTCATTTCCAATCTTATATTTCAAAAACCAAATCCATTTATTTGTCGGTTTCTCTTTCCATGAGCTTCAAAACCACCAAATTTTAATTTGGATTTAAATCTCCACTTGTCATTTCAAATATAAGTTTAAAGTAGAATTTAATCGACTTATATTTGATATCGATTCACTAACACGGGCAAACACCATTAGAATTTGGATACGAATATGGTTTACTATTTCTGATAGTATTCGTCCAATCCTGGGATTCCATATTGAATATCCGATAACTAAATCTATTCAAAAATCATTTCCTTATTTATTCAAATTTCCCAAATATTACTTACCATAAATTTCATACCATACATTTTAAAATCCTTTAACGTATAAAAAAATCCTTTTCTCGTAATTTAAACAATGTTTTCATGGTTAAAAATCATTAAATTCCAATTATTTTCAAAGAAACAGTTTAATAACGTTAAAACGTTACGGGAAGCGCTGAGAAGTGGCGATTTAACCATATATATCTAAAATATAAATCCATCGTTTTTCGTTTCAAGTCAATTCGATTCGAAATGTTCAAATTGGAATTAAAATTGATATAAGCCATAAAATGTTTTTAAATATAAATCACCAAATTCCTCTTTCAAGAATTGATTAAATTCCATAACTTAGATTCAAAACCATATTCCAAATTTCCTTTTTCCAAAATAATATTATCTTTCCATTCAAATTTCAAAATATCTTTATTTCAAAACCCATTATTTTAAATTTAAATATGAATAGTCACTATGCGACATTTATTAATTTAAATTCACATTTATTTCTAAGTTTAAACAATTTCAAATTTAAATTTCAAATTGTATCTTGAATTAACCGTCCTGTCTGTCGGATCAGTTAGGAATAGCCAGGGAGAGCTGGAAACTTTATTTTCCAAACCCAAACCTAGACACTATCCTCTCTGTCATCCTAGAACGTTCTGGTATATACATATATTATAATAATAATATTTTTTTTTATAAAAAACATCATTAATATTTTTTTTTAAACCTATTCCAATTTCAAAATCTTATTTCAAATTAAACTAAATTTAAAAATAATATTTTTACATTTGAAAATCAATCTTTATTTATATGGAAAGGAGATAAAATCAATCACCTATATAAACCCACAACTACCATGTGTGAGTGAATTCATGCAATCATAAATCAACCATATAAATCAGATGAACATGCATTATAATCACAACGAATAACCATTTCAGCTGTGCACAAGCGTTACGGTAAATAACGCTTATCAGTGTTCAGTGTTCTATCTACACATCTATTCAGACAATAACATCCATATCCAACCAAATAATATTTATCATAGCTAATTATAATTATTCAACCACTATTAATTTAAATAAATAATTTAAATTAGGAGTTCTCACCATAACAACTCCAAAATCTTTATTACCAGGATGGACAAACCAACGAACACCGTCACCGCTACTCGTACTGCTTTCAGTTCACTTCCCTTAGCAGCTGGTAATTTTTCTGCTAATTATAATATATTGAAATTAAATTAATAATGTTATTCGTTATATATATTCATATATCAGGACCCTTTATTTTATTTTTATATAAAATTGTATTTAACTAAAATTATCAAAATTATATATCAACGTGTTCTGTTTTCCGATACGGTTCTAACGGACCTAATGCCAGTTAATCGGATTAAAATCAAATGAGATATAGGGTTTGAAGTTTTAAAGTAATTTAATCTTAAACAAATAAATAAACATTATCCAAATCAATGAAGGTCCGGTCCAATAGCTTTACCACGTTCAAAATCCCGGCCCATCCTCCTCCTTCCTTCTTCTTCCCCCCACGCACCCTATAATTCACGCACCACTTCCTGGAACCCATCTTCACCGTGCACCATGTGCACGTGCACACCTCCAAACCTCCACCGATCATCAACCCGAGACCATCGACCAATTTCTCTTCTCCTCCTCATTCGTTTTCCCCCCTCAACTCGAGTCCGGCCCGTGGAATCGAAATGCGAACTCCTCCATGCCGTGACCTGGAACCACAAACTCGCGTGAACCACCAATGTCGCACCTTCAAATCCTTGTCCGAACTTCTCCAAAATTCATCACATCAAAGCCCACTCCGTTCTCATCACAACGCTGCTCACCAATTCATCTATCGTCGCTTAATTCTCCGACCAATCCTGTGACGGCCCGCCCCGCACCAACCGACATTTACTCCAAGGGTGCGCTGTACACATGTCCAGTTGGCACGGAACGGGTCGTGAGAAGGAAAGGGAAGAAGGAAATGAACATACAAAGAACCTGTAGAATGTCTCACAGCGCATAGAACAAAATATAATAATAACATACTTGACATAAAACAGGAGAGACGGTGCATAAGCTGAAAATCAGAACTAAACATCATAGCAGCGGAAATCCAAAATACAGCTTATTACAACTTTCAAACTGTCTCAAAGCAAAAGAAAGATAAAGGAGGTACACTACTAATGCCCAAGTAGCGACCGCCAACGACACAGGGAGAATGTGTGTATATATATATCATACGTGGAAGCCTCCTGCCCGCCTCCGAATCAGCTACTCGCGCATCACCAGCTAACCTGTCTCTAGTCTGCTCGTGTGAGCACCCAGAGTAATAAGAGGAACATAAAACTCTGGGTCAGACATAAAGCCTGATATGAACGATAAGCATCTAAAGTGAACAATAACAGGTAGACTAAAACATACCTGAACCTGTACCTGCAACCAAAGAGTTAGCACTACATACTGTACAACACTCTAAGGTACCATATCAAACAATATAAAGATACAGAGGTGGGGAAGGTGTGCATGTCATAGGGATGGCAAACAATCAAACATAGCATCCATCCTCACATCTCTCACTCAGTGCGTAAAGCATACGATATTCACCACTTCGATCACCCAACATACCTTACCACGATCACTTTGCCCCATGAAGTCATAAATGGCTTCACTGCACTGATAACGTAGCCACAAATCCTTTGCTATGTCCACCTTGCCCCATAGAGTCACAAGAACCCCACTGCACTGGCTCATAGCCATACTAATCCTTACTATGTCCACTTTGCCCCATGGAGTCACAAGAACCCCACTGCACTGGCTCATAGCCTTACCAATCCTTACTATGTCCACTTGCCCCATGGAGTTATTCACCCCATCTGCGCTGGCTCATAGTCTTACTACGCATCACCTTGCCCCTCAGGTCATAATGACCCTACTGCACTGATAACGTAGTCTTGCTACCATCACCTTGCCCCTCAGGTCATAATGACCCTACTGCACTGATAAGTAGCCCATCATTCATTCTTAGTGGTGAATCGAAGTTATGAACGTCGACAACTCCTTAGCACACGTCCCGCAGCAAAGTCCAACCATGAAGTGAACTCATCGGTTCCCAACTGGATCCTGAGCTCTAACTTCCCGTATTGGACTACCTTTGCATCTCGGGTTATTGGTCAATACTGGTCGGATCGGGTCCTCTTCAAGCCATCGGTTCGGGTCGGGTCTTCTCCTGGTGCGGTTCGGGTCGGTTGTCTTCCATCGGTTCGGTTCGGGTGCTTTACCTCGGGTCGGGTCGGGTGTCATCTCCCCTCCAGCTCGTGCCTCCGTTCCGATCCGTGTCCTCGTTCTTCACTCCGATCCGTCCTCCTCGATCCGATTCGTTCTCCTCGATCCGGTCCGTCCTCCTCGATCCGATTCGTCCTCCCCGATCCGATCCCAGTTCAGCTAGCGTGGCCTTCCTTTTTGCCACTTTTCCCAAGTGTTGGGTTCCGATCCGATCGGATTCTTTGCTCAGTTCAACATATCCGATCCGAGCCCTATGTCCGATCCGATCCGAATCCTGCACTGTTTTCTGAGACTGTTCCAGCAAGTGTTTACGCCATTCGACGACGTTTTCGACCATTCTAACTATTGAAATCAGTCACAAAGCATTTCATACAGTCATAGCAACATGCATAATCAACCACAAACATCAAAACATCAACATGATAGGTTAAAATGGATCAAATATACCCAAAACCCCATATTTCCCCCTAAGTATGTTTAGGTGAAACTAATGATAGGATTAGCAAAACTTAACCAAATTAACCCAAATTCATATCAGAGGTCTAAAACATCATTTAGGAATTTATGAACATTTTTCCCGAATTTTATCATGCTTAGATTCGCTAATTAACACTAATCACTCCTAATTAGCCATAATTAGTGTAAAACTATGCAAATCACTCACCTTAGCCA
Organism: Allium sativum; assembly: GCA_030737875.1. Classification (NCBI taxonomy): domain Eukaryota; kingdom Viridiplantae; phylum Streptophyta; class Magnoliopsida; order Asparagales; family Amaryllidaceae; genus Allium; species Allium sativum. The sequence goes on from CM060922.1 coordinate 339,157,605, forward strand.
CAAATAAACTAAGATCTGAAATAATTCTCTGATTTGATGTGAATTTCAATGCCAAACAATAGCTCCTATGTTGCTTTGGTGAAGATCTTCCTTTATTAGAGGTTGCTAAGCCAAATCCTTGACAAAAAGGTGATTTGGAGGTGATTTAGAGGTTAGAGGCCATTTTTAGGATTCCTTGGTGATAAGTGGAGGCTAGAAAACTAAAATGGAATGATCCTCTATCTCATTTCAGCCTCCCCATAACCCTAATCCCGAAATGGGTTATGGGTCTACTCATTAATCACCCGATTTGGCCCGGTTAAGCAGTTTTTCACCCTCCAAACCTTGTTTCGGCCATATCTCCCAAACGGTAAGTCCGTTTGGCTATTATGACCACTCTACGGAAAGGTAAACCATCAAACGAATCTAATGGAAGTGGTTTCAGGTCAAAATTCCTTTCCAGTCAAAAGTTATGGCCAAAACAGTACCAACTAGGGGCAAAATGGTCATTTAAAAATCGACAAAAATCATGAACATGGAAAATGACTCTAATGGATGTTTCCCAAAGTTACATGACCATACAACTTCACATGGGAAAGAAATAAATATTCTACAATCCTATGATGTGTAGAATACGGGTCGTTACACTCTCCCCTTCGCCCCCGAAATTCCCTAATCCATACACACACAAAGGTCCCGCATGCCTATCAATCATAAAACAATCATCAAACATGCAAAACAAGTAAAATAAGTCTATCCTAGCATGCGGAATAACTAAATCGCAAAGTAAATCTTACCAGGCAAAGAGTTCTGAATATGTCTTCCTAATGCTCTCCTCTGTCTCCCAAGTACAATCATTCTCGTCCTCGCCCCACTGAACCTTGACTAGCTTCACCGACTTCCTTCGAAGTTGCTTCGTATCGTGCCCCACAATACGAATCGGCTTGCGGTTCCCAACCGCCTCGGGTTCTACTTCGAAGTCCTCTAACTGATCAGGTGAAATAGTCATATCTGAGTCGTGAATGAACTTCCTTAGTTGGGAAACATGAAATACATTATGAACTCCCGCCATTTTCTCTGGTAAGCCAACTCTATATGCCAAATTCCCGACTAGTTCAAGAACATGGAATGGGCCAACAAATCTTGGTGCTAATTTGCCTCTCCTGCCAAATCGTATCACGCTCTTCAACGGAGAGATCTTGACAAACACCAAGTCACCAACGGAGAATTTCAAGTCTCTTCTTCTCTTATCAGCATAACTCTTCTGCCTATCTTGGGCAGCTTTCATTCGTTGCTGAATTATCTTGATCTTATCGGAAGTTTCTCTCACCACATCTGGTCCAAGCACAAACTTCTCGCCGGTCTCTATCCAACATGATGGTGAGTTGCACGGTCTTCTGTACAAAGCTTCATATGGAGCCATACCGATACTGGATTGGTAGCTATTATTATATGCAAACTCTACTAGATGCAAATGGTCATCCCATGATCCACCAAAATCCAATATACACGCTCTCAAGAGATCTTCCAATATATGATTCACTCTCTCCGTCTGACCGTCGGTCTGAGGGTGATATGCGGTACTGAGATGTAATCCTGACCCTAGAGCCTCTTGTAAGCTCTTCCAAAACCCACTAGTGAACAACGGGTCTCGGTCACTCACAATGCTTTTGGGTACTCCATGAAATCTCACTACCCACTTCATATACAATTCTGCCAACTTGGCTACCGTTCTGGTCGATTTGATTGGTATAAATCTTGCGCTTTTAGTCAATCGGTCCACAATTACCCAAATGCTATCATATCCCGATCTAGTCCTTGGTAAACCATCGATGAAATCCATCGAGACCTGCTCCCATTTCCATTCGGGAATTTCTAATGGTTGCAACAAACCACTAGGCTTCTTTTGCTCAGCTTTAACTAGCTGGCAATCCATGCATTTGGATATAAACTTCCCAACGTCTCTTTTCATCCCTTCCCAGTAGTAAGTCTGTCTCATGTCTCGATACATCTTATTACCACTGGGATGTATAGTCAGTTTTGAGTGATGACATTCTCTAAGCACTTCATCTCTCAATCCATTGACATTGGGTACAACTAGCCTTACATTCTTCCGAAGCCATCCATCTCGATCAAGCCCATATACATTCATCTCCTCATCGATACCCATCTCTAACTTGGAGATGATTTCTAATAGATTAGGATCGTCCCTCTGACTAGAACCAATCCGCTCTATCAAAGTGGGTCTGATCGTCAAACTAACTAGCATGACTGGATCCAATTCGCACTTTGGTCTGAAATCAAACCCCGCGATATACTCCAGTTGCTTCCATTCAAGAAACATTGCCCCTAAACTGGCATGTCTCCTACTCAAGGCATCGGCTACCGCATTACCTTTCCCAGGTGTGTATGCGATATCAAAATCATACGAAGCCAAGAACTCCAACCATCTCTGCTGACGGAGATTCAGATCTTTCTGAGAGAAGAGATACTTTAACGATTTATGATCGGTAAACAACTCAAATCTTTCTCCCAAGAGATGGTGTCTCCACATCTTCAGCGCAAATACAATCGCTGCCAATTCCAAATCATGGGTAGGATACTTCTTCTCATGCGGCTTTAGCTGTCGACTAGCATAAGCTACAACCCTACCTTCTTGCATCAATACAGCACCCAGTCCGGTACCACAAGCATCCGTGTATACCGTCATCTCTTCATTCCCTTTAGGAATGACTAACACTGGCGCATGCGTCAACTTCTCCTTTAGACTCTTGAAGGCATCCTCACACACTCCGTCCCAGACGAAGGACTGATTCTTCTTAGTCAATTGAGTCAACGGTGCTGTTATCTTGGAGAAGTCTTGGATAAACTTACGATAATATCCAGCTAATCCCAAAAAACTTCTCACATCTGTTGCATTCTTGGGCGTAGGCCAATCCTGTACCGTAGCCACCTTCGCAGGGTCCACGGCAATACCACTCTCTGAAACAACTTGACCCAAGAATCTTACTTCCCTTCTCCAAAAATGACACTTAGAGAATTTCGCTTTCAATCGGTGTTTCCTCAACACCTCCATCACTATCCTCAAGTGTCCCTTGTGTTCCTCCTCTGTCCTTGAATAAACAAGGATATCATCCACGAACACAAGATCAAACTTATTCAGCTGATCTCTGAATACTCGATTCATAAGATCCACAAAATAGGCTGGTGCATTGGTCAACCCAAACGACATGACCAACCACTCATAAAATCCAGACGGCGTCCTAAATGCCGTTTTCGGAACACTCTCATCTGCTACTCGAAGCTGATGAAATCCTGTCGCGAGGTCCAACTGGGAGAACACTCTTGCTCCTTCCAGTTGATCAAACAAATCATCTATCCGTGGTAGAGGATACTTATTCTTCCTCGTCACCTTATTCAACTCGCGATAGTCCACACACAAACGAAGGGAACCATCTGCCTTAGTGGCAAACACAACTGGTGCTCCCCACTCGGAGACACTCCTTCTAATATGTCCCTTCTTCAAAAGATTGCTGACTTGCACCCCGAGCTCTCGCTGCTCCCTTGGTGCCATACGACGAAGTGGCATCACTATAGGTCTGGCATCTTTCACTAAATCAATACGGAACTCATTCTCTCGGTGTGGTGGAAGCCCGGTCACCTCCTCAAAGACGTCCGAATACTGGCCAACCACGGGCACATATGACAACTCATCCTGCGGGATGTCGAGGGAATTTACAAAACTAGCCATAACCCCATCACTAGGTAGACTACCAAACACTACCCTCCGCCCATCATCCGCCCTCACTGTCACCAAAAAGCCCTCACAGTCTACCACCACCCCGTATCTTTGGAGCCAATCGACTCCCAATATAATGTCATACCCAGTAAAGCCCAAAACAAAGCAATCACATACAAACATACATCCATGACTCGATAAGACCAAATTCCTGCAAATCATACTAAGGCTAGTCGAACCACCAATCAGGTTCGTCACAACCAACGGTCTATCGACTATCTCGGGTTCCAGTTCCAACCTATCTACCAGGTCACTAGATATGAAGGAACGGGAAGCCCCAGTATCAAACAAAACTCGAACTGGTACATCATAAATAGAAAGCATACCTTGAATAACAACATTCTTTCCTTTCTCCGTCGCAGTTGGGGCATTCGACGAAGAAGGAACAGCATCAAGAGCATATGCTTTCACAATCTGCTTCTCCTTAAGAGGTTGCGGACACTTATCCTTCTAATGTCCCACTTGACCACAGTTGTAGCACTTCCTTTCCGCTGGCTTGGCCCGACATTCTTTAGCATAATGGCCTTTCTTTCCACAGCTGAAGCACTCAACATCCTTCTTGCTCTTTTTCTGACCACCTTTAGATTGGTCCTGCTTCCTCTTATTATGAGAGCTATTCTTGCCTCCACCGCCTACTTGCGGCTTTGGCCCTTCTGCAGATGCAGCCTCAGTCTTTGACTTAGGGTAAAGACTCTCTGATCTCAAAGCTTTCCCCACGATCGATTCAAAAGTCTCATCGATGTGGTTGATAAGCCTTTCCCCCAAGTATCCATCCAAACCAGTAATGAACTTCTCATTCTTCTTTTCAGGAGTATCAATGAGAGACAGTCCATACTTCGACAAAGTGTCAAACTCAGCAATATAATCAGAAACTGCCCTTCCGTTCTGCTTGAGTTCCAACAACCTCTTGAACAACACTGACTTTTGGGCAGCTGGAATAAACTTCTCGCTAAAGCGAGCCTTGAACTGAACCCAAGTAACCTGGTACTCTGGAGTAGCTGTTCTAATGGCATTCCACCAATTCATCGCTCGCCCTTGCAGCTGACGAGACGCTAGCCTTCTCTTCATCGCATCCTCAAGACCCAAGTCGTCGAAGATGCGGTCACAGCTATCCATCCAATCTTGAACATCAGTGGCCGACTTCGTTCCGTGGAACGGCTTTCCACCAAGGTTAGTGTAATCCTTGCACAACTTGGCGAAATCGACCCTAGGCGCCTGCACTACTGGGCCAACACCAACCCCGGGATTGGGAACTGCCCCTTGCACTTCTCTAAGCATGTCTCTCATGAGGTTAGTAAACATCGCCCTCATGTCAGCGGCATTCCCTTGGTTGGTCCCTCTTCCAGCACCCCTCGTGTCTCGGCTCATCGTCAATCTGAAAAAGAGAAACGATTAACGACCACATAGTGGTGCTAGTGCAGTGCGACTTCATTCTTATACTACTAATAGTATATACATACATAGCTTTTGAAAACCAAAGTAATCACAAATACGCACTCTCTTATACGTACTATCTCTCCCTAGTGTCTTTCCCTAGGTTAACTACGCAACCTAGAGCTCTGATACCAAGTGTGACGGCCCGCCCCGCACCAACCGACATTTACTCCAAGGGTGCGTTGTACACATGTCCAGTTGGCACGGAACGGGTCGTGAGAAGGAAAGGGAAGAAGGAAATGAAAATACAAAGAACCTGTAGAATGTCTCACAGCGCATAGAACAAAATATAATAATAACATACTTGACATAAAACAGGAGAGACAGTGCATAAGCTGAAAATCAGAACTAAACATCATAGCAGCGGAAATCCAAAATACAGCTTATTACAACTTTCAAACTGTCTCAAAGCAAAAGAAAGATAAAGGAGGTACACTACTAATGCCCAAGTAGCGACCGCCAACGACACAGGGAGAATGTGTGTATATATATATATCATACGTGGAAGCCTCCTGCCCGCCTCCGAATCAGCTACTCGCGCATCACCAGCTAACCTGTCTCTAGTCTGCTCGTGTGAGCACCCAGAGTAATAAGAGGAACATAAAACTCTGGGTCAGACATAAAGCCTGGTATGAGCGATAAGCATCTAAAGTGAACAATAATAGGTAGACTAAAACATACCTGAACCTGTACCTGCAACCAAAGAGTTAGCACTACATACTGTACAACACTCTAAGGTATCATATCAAACAATATAAAGATACGGAGGTGGGGAAGGTGTGCATGTCATAGGGATGGCAAACAATCAAACATAGCATCCATCCTCACATCTCTCACTCAGTGCGTAAAGCATACGATATTCACCACTTCGATCACCCAACATACCTTGCCACGATCACTTTGCCCCATGAAGTCATAAATGGCTTCACTGCACTGATAACGTAGCCACAAATCCTTTGCTGTGTCCACCTTGCCCCATGGAGTCACAAGAACCCCACTGCACTGGCTCATAGCCTTACTAATCCTTACTATGTCCACTTTGCCCCATGGAGTCACAAGAACCCCACTGCATTGGCTCATAGCCTTACCAATCCTTACTATGTCCACTTGCCCCATGGAGTTATTCACCCCATCTGCGCTGGCTCATAGTCTTACTACGCATCACCTTGCCCCTCAGGTCATAATGACCCTACTGCACTGATAACGTAGTCTTGCTACCATCACCTTGCCCCTCAGGTCATAATGACCCTACTGCACTGATAAGTAGCCCATCATTCATTCTTAGTGGTGAATCGAAGTTATGAACGTCGACAACTCCTTAGCACACGTCCCGCAGCAAAGTCCAACCATGAAGTGAACTCATCGGTTCCCAACTGGATCCTGAGCTCTAACTTCCCATATTGGACTACCTTTGCATCTCGGATTATTGGTCAATACTGGTCAGATCGGGTCCTCTTCAAGCCATCGGTTCGGGTCGGGTATCCTTCATTGGTTCGGGTTGGGTCTTCTCCTGGTACGGTTTGGGTCGGTTGTCTTCCATCGGTTCGGTTCGGATGCTTTACCTCGGGTCGGGTCGGGTGTCATCTCCCCTCCAGCTCGTGCCTCCGTTCCGATCTGTGTCCTCGTTCTTCACTCCGATCTGTCCTCCTCGATCCGATTCGTTCTCCTCGATCCGGTCCGTCCTCCTCGATCCGATTCGTCCTCCTCGATCCGATTCGTCCTCCCCGATCCGATCCGATCCCAGTTCAGCTAGCGTGGCCTTCCTTTTTGCCACTTTTCCCAAGTGTTGGGTTCCGATCCGATCGGATTCTTTGCTCAGTTCAACATATCCGATCCGAGCCCTATGTCCGATCCGATCCGAACCCTGCACTGTTTTCTGAGACTGTTCCAGCAAGTGTTTACGCCATTCGACGACGTTTTCGACCATTCTAACTATTGAAATCAGTCACAAAGCATTTCATACAGTCATAGCAACATGCATAATCAACCACAAACATCAAAACATCAACATGATAGGTTAAAATGGATCAAACATACCCAAAACCCCATATTTCCCCCTAAGCATGTTTAGGTGAAACTAATGATAGGATTAGCAAAACTTAACTAAATTAACCCAAATTCATATCAGAGGTCTAAAACATCATTTAGGAATTTATGAACATTTTCCCGAATTTTATCATGCTTAGATTCGCTAATTAACACTAATCACTTCTAATTAGCCATAATTAGTGTAAAACTATGCAAATCACTCACCTTAGCCACAAATAAACTAAGATCTGAAATAATTCTCTGATTTGATGTGAATTTCAATGCCAAACAGCAGCCCCTATGTTGCTTTGGTGAAGATCTTCCTTGATTAGAGGTTGCTAAGCCAAATCTTTGACAAAAAGGTGATTTGGAGCTGATTTAGAGGTTAGAGGCCATTTTTAGGGTTCCTTGGTGATAAGTGGAGGCTAGAAAACTGAAATGGAATGATCCTCTATCTCATTTCAGCCTCCCCATAACCCTAATCCCGAAATGGGTTATGGGCCTACTCACTAATCACCCGATTTGGCCCGGTTAAGCAGTTTTTCACCCTCCAAACCTTGTTTCAGCCATATCTCCCAAACGGTAAGTCCGTTTGGCTATTATGACCACTCTACGGAAAGGTAAACCATCAAACGAATCTAATGGAAGTGGTTTCAGGTCAAAATTCCTTTCCAATCAAAAGTTATGGCCAAAGCAGTACCAACTAGGGGCAAAATGGTCATTTAAAAATCGACAAAAATCATGAACATGGAAAATGACTCTAATGGATGTTTCCCAAAGTTACATGACCATACAACTTCACATGGGAAAGAAATAAATATTCTACAATCCTATGATGTGTAGAATACGGGTCGTTACAAATCCCAACCCTAGTTTCAAACCTTTCCGATCATCGACACAGAATCGCACCAAAATCACATGAAAAATACTACATACTCCGCTGATCGCAATGGCGCAAACGGCATCGATCAATTCTTCCCGGATTATGAGATACGATTTTTCAAATCATTGAATCCATTTCTTACTTTATATCTTTTTCTATTCTCAATGAAACATGGATCCGACAATTTCTAAAAATCGAAAACGATGATCTGAACAACACTCAGTTGGAGATGGAAGCTAATACATCATGGTTTGAGAGCTATTGATTTTTGAATGAGTGGAAGTGTTATTATTTCATATACTGGAAGTTGCAACAGAGAACTACCAAGAAGAAATGACTTTGAACATGAGGTACAGGTTGAAGTTATGGTTGAAGTGAGCAATGTAATGGGTTTAGCTCTCCTTATATAGGGTGATTTCAACGGAAAAAAGGTCAGTTTCTTCATGGACACATGTTCTTTCTTTAGATCAAACTATATGCAAAATTACATATACATGGTTACATGGCTTAAATTCATGAACTTCTCCATGTATCATGACAAGTAGTAGGACACCTCACATTCATCCTTATCTTAAGGTTTATTTAAAATTAATTTATTATAGCTACACCTTTGTAACACTTATAAATGTCTCAAATTTAGCCATCGTTATAAATGTAAGTAATATATTAATTTCTAGGTTAGGGTTTTGCAAAATTCATAATATCAATACCTTTATAACTTATTAATATTTTAAAATATGTATTTTAGAAAAATCTATAATAGCAAATGGTTAAAGTAAATATCAATCCTTATACAAATTTATGAATATCATTATAATAAAATAAAAACCATCCTTGAAAAATCTTAAAATAAATTATCCTTTACCAAATTCACATTTTACAATCAACATTGTCTAAATCAAATAAATACAATTACTCCTTAATATTGAAATATTAATAAAACTTTATGAATTAAATATAAATTATTAAAATAAGTTTTCTTATACCAAAATCATATTTATATAATAAACAAGATATTAAATTCTATATTTAAACCTTATTAAAAATCAATTTATACTTAGAAAAACTAAATTATACAATAAAAATTTCAATTTTAACTTAGTTAAAATTTCTGGGTTATTACACCAATTAATTAACATTTAATTGGAATTAAATTGAAATTGTTTTTTGGGTTTATCGTGAACGGTGTTCGAAATAACACTTGTTCTTTAACCCGATTAACAATGGAATGAGATTTTGGGTTTGTCGTGAATGGTATCTTTAATAATACTGTTCTTAAACCCAATAAAGTTAGGAAAATTAGAAACTAACTGGAGATTAGCTAAGTTGAATGGTTTCCTGGGTATTGATCTGATGTCGGTTTTGGCCTTTTGGATTAAAACTTAGGGAATTGTTCTCTTACTAATTTAGGTAAGAGATTGATGGGATGGAGTCTTCAGTAACACTGGTCTTAAACCCTGTGTGAAAAGCATCAATCTTTTAATTAAGATGTAGATTAGAATTACCAATTAATTAACATTTAATTGGATTTGAAATGGAATGTGAATTGGGTTTACTGTGAACTGTGTTTTAACGACATTCGTTCTTTAACCCGATTCATAGTGAAATATGATTTGGAATTTATAAATCTTTTAACTAAGATTTAGGGGAAATTTCCAAAGAAAAGTTTTCCAGTTTAATAAAATAAATTGGAATGGTATGGGATTGGATTCAGTAATAATCGAAGTGAACTTTTATGGAGGAAGACTGTTGTTATATATGGAATTTAAGAGGCTTTGCCGTTATTCCATTTATATTATCGGTTGGATATGAAAGTTTATATCGATTATGTAAATATATATATATATATATATTGATTTTTTCTGTGAAGATTCCATTATTAATGGAATGTGGTTTTGGGTTGATTGTGAGCTGTGTTTTAAATGACATTAGTTCTTTAACCCAGTTAAAGATAAGATTTATTTCTTAACTTTGAATAATCATTAAGTAATGATTTTTGGTAATTAAAACTGAATTAGAGTTTTAATGAATCTTTAAATAGATTGAAAGGTGAATTTGATAACTAAAATTATCAAATTCGAGAAATGATCGAGAATGGAGTACCACCGCTTTTACTCCAGGCGATAGTTAAATCTTTAATTAGATTTGAAAGTGAAATGGTAATTGAATTTACCGATAACACCGTGGTGTTAGATATGAAGTATTATCAGTTTTGCTTCATGGGATGAATAGGTCGGGATTGGGAAATTTAACAAATGATTACTTCGGTAAGGTTCGCTAATCCCGACTAGTTCGGATAAACCTTAATTTGGTTTGAATTGATATCCAAAGGAAGATTAAAGAATAAATTTAAAGAATTTATCTTTGATAAAATTAATGGGAACCTTTCCCAAAGTATAAGAATATTTGAATAAAAGAATATTCTGAATTGGAACGAGGCGTATGTTGTGTTTGCGTAGCACTTTTTTATTATATACGCAAGTTATTCGAAAAGACCGGGTTTATCCCATTCTGAATAACTGAACCGGCGATGAGTCGATGATAAAGGCGGTGGTTGAAGACCGGAGTTCTTCACATTGTTTGGATGAGGTCTTGATTGGGTTGTACACCCATGGCGAGGTAATAAATGGTGATCGTCTAGACGTACTTGGAGATCGACCGGATATGCGAGGACCTCTCTCCTGTATTGGACATATGGGACGAGGTATAGGTGCCTTCGGTTTCGTTCAGACCCAGAACAAAATTGTAAATGGATGTGTGTCTAACATCGGATTTCATTCTGTGTGATTGATAGACATCAGTTGCATAGCGTTAATTGCCTATGTGGCATGCTGAGATGCAAATGATCAAGGCTTCTGTTGAAAAGCAGATTCTTGTGGTTGATGATCAAAGCATGGCTTTAAAATAGCATAGCTTTGTGTATAGCATTAATTCGTCAGCCTCGCACCCCGGTGTGAACTAGAAACGGGAGAGGACATCAGGGAGGACATGCGTTTCCTTCTAGCTAGAAGTGGAGTCTGGGTTTTGCATGCCCTGATGTTTTATTTATGTTGATGATGGATAGCGAAGCGCCTCGGTTATTTCGGTCTCTGTGGAGCCGATGTATGGTTTGGTAGATATACCGACCAGTTTTACGCCTCATAGGGCGGGGAAACGCAGTGTTCAGGCATTTTAATCCACTCCGTGTGGACCGGCCCTGACGATCCAAGGGTTGATGCGTTCTGATCCTAATACATGGGCTAGATTGGCTCGAAGCGGTAAGGACGATCCCTTTCCTTGGTTCACAGACAGAAATACAACTTCCAATACGTGATACTTCAGTTTTGATTGTAGATCCTAGTATGGCGACATAGTGGGATGGGGTACTATGTCGTCTATGATTGATACATTTATATTTGAAGTTGTTTTCCTACACTTTACACTATAATAGTATCAAAATGATTTGTTTTAAATGTACCAAGCATGTTTGGCTATTATAAGGTAAAACTCTATCCTCCGGCTTGCATTGCATTGTGTGATGGGACCTGAGTCTTATAATAGCTTCATTTTTACAAAAAGATTGCGCTGTTTGTTTTATGCACTGGTATTCTTGGGAGGAAACCCGTTCCGTGTTATAATACGTGGTCCCTTGATTCACTCCATTTTAAAGTAAAGTTTAATAACTGTTTTAGTTCTCACACCAGTCACATGACTGACCTGGAGTTTATTGTTTTAACCTAAACTCTGGGTGCCCCTATTTTCCATACGGGTAGCTAGTAGTTTTGGTTTTGCAGATTTATATTCACAGGATCCTGGTTTATAGCTGGAATGATCTTCGGAAAGCTCTATATCCGTATATTCCTTTCAATGTGTTTGTATTAGTTTTCCGCTGCTATGTATTTAAGTGTAATTTTAAATCTCTGATATTTATAGAATGTATATTATTTATTCATACTTTGTTATATTCGTGGATTCTGATGGAATTGTTGTAATAAGCAATGAAATGTTCTTCTGTTCGTGTTCTGATTTGTTGTGTTCTCATTACAATCCAGGTTTTTCTATACGGGGAAGTTCGGGTTTCTTCACGATCCCTGTAGCAACCTCTTCTTCTTCTATAGATCACATGTCCGTATGACCCATCATGATGGATTGAAACCGGTTCATAGGCTACGGATCAATACCGGTCCATGTACAAAGCCATTTTTGGCTAAGTACTTCGGATCCTCGAAGTACATCTTCCCTAGGCTCCATTTTCCTATCAATTCATCTTCTACCGCTCCATTGTGACTCCCTTTCAGTCCATGACTTTAGAAGAATTTCTTCATGTTGCATTCCAACTCCATTTGACACAATATTTGCCTATGACATGCAAATATCCTTAGGAGCCCATAAAAGAAGTTTGGAGGCGAAATAATGCTTCCTTATGGATCAGCACTAGTCCATAGACTATGGACCAGTATCAGTCGATGTACTTAGCGAATTTCAACCCAAATTTTCTACTCGTTTTCCTGCCACCTTTTAGTGCTCAATTCATAATTTTCAGGTGATTTCGACGATCTTTTATCCCATTGCGCTTTATTCTTCATTCTATGACCTAATTTCAATTATACTAACACATAAAATCAAGTATAACATTCAAACAACATTTTCAACAATTCAGATAACCAACACATGAGTCAACAAGCATATTCAAACATCCAAATTCATATAAGACGTAAAACAATCATTCATATGCATCGATTAAGTGTATATCTACATGTGAATAAATCCAAACGTATCATTTTAATACATTTTCACTAATTTTATTACCTTGAAGTTTTAAAATGGAGATGAACATATATGATCATGATTTGGTGGGATCTAACGTGTAAATGTGACAAAGACAACTAATCCAAGCATATGATGCAACATAGCATAGTGAGAGATCTAAACCACTCACAAAATCAATGAATTTAATGAAGATCAAAGATAATATGATTTAGGATGCAAGTAAATGGATGTAAGCAACCCCTAAATAATGAAAAATGTATATACCAATGATGATCTAATTTCTCCTAGTAGTTTGGAGGAGAATTGAAGTGATTTGAATGTGTTTAGAGGTTTTGGGAGGTAGAACTTGAGAATCTTAGTTCCTGTGGTTACTAGAAAATGACGAGAAGAGATTAACCTAATCTCTTTGGTCCTTATTTATACTATAGGTCATTAGCTCTATTGGGCTAACCTAATCATCCCATTAGATGCTAATTAAATCTATCTAGAAATCCTTAAAACATAAAACGAACGTACATCCCTAACCCTTTAACTATATTATTAATGTAACCACTCTATGAAATGGCCAAACATCAAATATTTTTGATGGAATAGGTTTGGGAATCCAATTCTGCACCAATCAAAAGATACGGCTATAATAAGACACTCAACGGTAAAATGGTCACAAATCGATCCGTCAAAATTTAGAATGTGCAAAACATCCTAACTAACCATATATCGAAACATGATAATGATACAACCTCGTGTGGTTTAAATAGAATTATTTTACGATCCTTCAACACGTAAAATACGGGTTGTTACGTTCTCTCTCATCCCTCATTAAGTATTTCATCCCCAAAGTCCTAAAATAAACACAAGCAAACAAAGTATCTTGCATGCCTACCGACCACGAGAAATCAATATAGCAAACAATCTAGAATCCAACAGTCCATGCATGCAATGTCTTATCCTAGTATGCAGAATCTAATAGTATAAGATACGGCAATGCAAGTAGGTGCGAAATATGGGACATACCATCTGAAGAATTTTGGATACGCCTCCATCATACTCTCCTCCATCTCCCATATAAAATCGTCATCGTCCTTGCTCCATTGTGTATTAACTAGCTTAACTACCCCCTTCTAAGCTTCTTCATATCGTTCTCCATGATCCAAAGCGGCTTCTGAGGTCCCGAAACTTCAAGCTAAACATCTAGGTCTTCAAGATGAATCAATACCACTATAATACCCAAGTCATGCACAAAAATCAGTATATAAGAAACGTGAAACACATTGGTCACACCTAGCATCTATCCACTATATATACCAAGTTCTCAATCCTCTCAGTGATCGGAAGTGGTCCGACAAACCTTGGAGTCAATTTACCCTTCTTTTCAGATCAAACTGCATTCCTAGGAGAAGAAAGCTTAACGAATACCATATCCCCCAATGAAAATTCCAAATCTCATCTTCGCTTATCTGCATCGCTCTTCAGATGATCCTAAGCTGCTTTCATATGTTGGCGAACATTCTCTATCTTATTGGAAGTATCTCGAATCAACTTAAGCCCAAGTATATCCTTCTCTCCTGCTTCCCCCCAACAGGAAGGTGTTTTACAGGGTCTTCCATACAATGCCTCATAAGTCCCATGCCAATACTCACTAGATAACTGTTGTTATTAACAAACTCTATTGAATGGAGGTGATCATCGCATGACCTCCCGAAATCTAGAATACAAGATCTAAGAAAATCTTCCAAAACTTGATTTACTTGATTTGTCTATCCATCTGTCTGAGGATGACAAGTCTTACTCAAATGTGGCTCGGTCCCCAATATTTCTTGCAAACATTTCCGGAATCCACTAGTAAAAAATGGATTTATGTCGCTTACTATTCCTTTTGACACACCATAGAATCGAACAATCCGTTTCATATACATTTCGGCCAACTTCGATGTCGTCCTAGTAGACTTAACATGTATGAATCCCCGCTCTTGGTCAAGAAATCCACTATAACCAAAATGCTATGACCTACCCTAGTTCGGGGTAATTCATCAACAAAATCTATAGATACATGTTCCAATTTCCATTCTGGGATATCTAATTTTTGAATAAACCCGCTCGACTTTTTTTGCTCGGCTTTCACTAATTGAAGTTCATACACTTCGAGATGAACTTTTCTACATCATTCTCCATACCCTCCAGTAGTAAGTCATTCTCATATCTAGATGCATCTTATTACCACACGAATGGATAATCAACCTAGAATGATTACACTCTCCCAAAACTTCTTCTCAAAGACCATTGATATCTGGAATATATAATCGTCCATCCTTACGAAGCCAGTCATCTCGATCAATCTCATATTGCTTTAAATCCTCCGATTCGAATATAATCTTGATCTTGAATAAAATCTCTGTTATTTTAGCATCCTACTTTTGGGTAGCTCCAATCCTTTCGATAAGAGTAGGTCTGATAAAAACTTGCTAACATTTCAGGCTCCAACTCACAACGAGCTTTGAAATCAAATTTAGCTAAATACTCTAGTTGTTTCCACTCCAGAAACATAGCTCCAAGTCTAGCATGAATCCGACTTAATGCATCCGCCACCACGTTGCCTTTTCCTAGAGTATAGGAAATGATGAAATCATACGAGGCCAGAAACTCTAAACTTCTCTACTATTTAAGATTAAGAACCTTTCGGAAGAAAAGGTATTTCAATGACTTATGATCTGTAAACAACTCAAACCTTTATGCCAACAAGTAGTGCCTCCATATCTTTAAAGAAAAGACAATCGTCGCTAACTCTAAATTATGAGTAGGGTAATTCCTTTCATGCGGCTTCAGTTGTCAACTAGCATAAGCGAGAACTCTTCCTCTCTGCATCAATACAGTACCAAGACCTGTACCACAAGAATCCATGTACACAATCATTTTTCATTCCCACTAGGAATAACTGATACTAGTACACTCATTAATCTCTAATTTAGAACCATAAAAGCGTTCCCGCACCATGTATCCCAATCAAAAGCCCGATTCTTCTTCGTCAAGTGAGTCAAAAGTGCAGCTACCTTGGAGAAATCCACGATTCTAGACTAAAGAAACTCCAAATATCCTTAGCGTTCTTAGGTTGATTCCAATCCTAAATCAATGTTACCTTCGTAGGATCAACTGCTATCCCATGTCCGGATATTACATGACCCAAGAATCTCACTTCTTCGTTCCAAGAGTGTCACTTATAAAATTTGACCTTCAGTCTATGTTTCCTCAACACATCAAGCATAATCATCAAGTGAGTCTTTTATCCTCTTTCGTCCTAAAGTAGATAAGAATATCATCCACGTACGTGAATACAAACTTGTTTAACTAATCTTTGAATACCCTGCTCATGAGATGCACAAAATATGATGGTGCTTTGATCAATTCAAACGACATCACTAACCACTAAAAGATGCCCAACGGTATTCTAAAAGCGATCTTCGACACACAATCATCTGCCACTCTCAATTGGTGAAATATCATAGATAAATCCATTTAGGATAACTCCTTCTCCTCATGCAGATAATGGAACAAGTCGTCTATCATTGTTAATGGATATTTATTCCTCTTTGTCACTTTATTCGACCCACGATAATGCACACATAGTCTCAACGAGCCATCCGCTTTAGTTACGAATACAATAGGTGCACCCCATTCGGGTATACTATTTCGAATGAATCCTTTCCCAACAGATCTCTAACTTGCACCTATGGCTCCCTTTGCTCTCTCGGCACCATCCATCTCAGTGACATGACAATGGACCTGTAACAACCCGGAATTTTGGAACCAATTTAAAAATTTTATTTTAGAAATTTTAATGGATTTTAAATATTTAAAATAATTTATTTTAAATAGTAACGACTAAAAAATCAATTTAAATTGAGGTTAGAACAAATATATTTATTTGGAGTTAGAAATAGCACGGTAGTTTGAAAATTTGAATTTAAACTTTGACTTAATGTATAGGGTTCAAAATACATCGGATTTCAGTAAATCCAAAAATGTTTAAATTTATATATAAATATCTTTCTAATGGATCTGAAAAATTGAAATTTTATAGCAGGAATCAAAAGTTATGCCCAGTTTAAAATTTAAAATAGTCGCTATGGAATTTGTATATATATATATTAATATAATATATAGTCATTTTGCAAACGACCTCCGTTTTCGACGAAGTCACTTTTGTTGGATCCGGAATGTCAAATTATTGCTAGATTCCAATTTTCATAATTTTTGGAATTAATATGTAAGCGTGGTAAATTAAAACGTATTTGGTCAATTTTAGTTGAATCAGATCGACCAGAAAAGGCCATTTTTCAAACGGTCTCCAAATTTGACGAAATTAATTTTGTTAGGAACGTATCATCAAAACATAGTTAGATTTATTTTTTGGGAATTTTCGGATTCCGTATGTGGCCCTAGTGAATTTAAATGCACGATCGAATTAAATAAATAAATGATTAAAATTTTAAATTTAAGAAAACAGACTGAAAACGATCGATTGGGCTGACAGGACCTAGCCCATTATGTCCGGAACTGGGGTATCTGCTTAGGGACAACTCTCGTTGGGCTGAAATTGGAGCTACTGAGACTTAACGGGTTTATTTGCAAAACTAGAAATTAAATATTATTTTATTATAAATATACATTAAAAACCCTAGCCCATCTCTATACAGCTGCCACTCTTATTCATGAGTGGCCGAAATCATCCCACTCCTCAATCGATCCTAATCCAAACAATTTCGATACAAGGTTATAAAACAGAAATTCAAGAGGGAAGTGAGGGCTACATTTTCGTACGGTTAAGATCTGAATTCGTTCGATGATTTGGGAGAATTTCTCCCTCAATCTGGATGCGTTCGAGCTCGACTAGGAAGACGCAGGGGCCATCGAATTGGCCATGACTGGTGGCGATGGGAGAGGTCACGACGATGTTTCATGGGGAGGCGATGGATGGTCGGCCGATGCGGTGTGGAGGTGGCGCCGGCTAGATTTGCAAGTCGAGGTCAAGTTTTTCGAGTTCCAGAATAAAGAATGATGGAAGGAGGTTAAAAAGTTAATTAAGTTATTAAATTTTGGTGATTACTTTAAAACCAATTATTTATGTCATTAAGATTTAAACGTCCGTATCTCTCTCAAACAGAAACGGATTTAGACGATTTAAAATGTGTTGGAATCACGTGAACAAACACTACAATATGGAACAGACTGAAATGAATTTGGAGCATATCAGATTTTGGGCAAATTTCAATTCTGAATTATATAGAATTAAAAACCACGGTGAGAAATTCTATTTTTTTTATATACATAATTAAAATTCATTAATCATAATTGTGGTATTACTCATACATTGTAATATTATGTTGATTGTCATACGTGATTTGATCTGTGATTGGTGTGTTTTGTAGATCTGTTGACTTGATCATTTTTGTTAATTAGATTAGTTGAATCAAAAATTAACATTTTTGTTAATTAGAATAGTAAAACAAAAATTATCATTTTTGTTTATTAGATTAGTTGAATCAAAAACTAACATTTTTGTTAATTAGAATTAAATTAAACAAAAATTAACATTTTTGTTAATTAGAATGGAGTTAAACAAAAATCATCATTTTTGTTAATTAAAATAGCTAAACCAAAAATTATCATTTTTGACAAATTAGAATAATGGAATTAAAATTATAATTTTTGTCAAAATATAATTATTGGATCAAAATTGACATTTTTGTCAAAATATAATTGTTGAATTAAATTTGTCATTTGGTCAAATTAAATTAGTTGAAATAAAAAGGACATTTTGTTATTATAAAATAGTTGAAAACAAATATGTCATTTTGATATTATAAAATTGATGAAAACAAATATGTCATTTAGTTGTTATAAAATTGATGAAAACAAAAGTATCATTTTTGTTATTTTAAAATTGTTGTAACACCCCGTATTTCTGTTAACACTAAAGTTGCTAATTCAAAAATAATAATAAATGTGTAAAGGGGAGATGTATCTAATGTGCATACAAAAAAAAGAATAATAATAAATGTGTAAAAGGGAGATGTATCTAATGTGTACGTATTTATATTTGATGGATTGACAAATAATAATAAATGTTGATAATGTACATTAAGAAAGTAATTATGACATAATTTGAAATAGGAGTAATTTACAGCCCTTAAATTGTGAACATAATTGGCTTCTCTTTAGAACGGACGGCTTGTATTAACCTTGGCTTCATCGAGGGCTCAAATTAACTTGCAACTTTATATAAACAACATAGCTCTCACAACCTAATTCACACATAAAAAAAGAAGGATCTGTCATGCTGCTGAAGAGAGACAAGGAGTAGCCGTCAAATTAAGAGATGATTAAGAGTTGATTCAAAGCTTAAAACTACAACAAATAAATCAAAACAATGTCAACCTCAAAGGATAGCATCACCAAATTCAGAATCCTGAATACAAGATTCGTCATACGTTGTAAGTAGAGTACTATTCCGATATGAATAAAAATTGAGACTTGATTTGTGTAGAATGAAAATGGAATCGTACTTTAATTGTAACGATGCTAGTTCATAATTATATGTTGTTCTGATTTTATTATAAATGGATTTGGGATGTTGAAGTATAATTAACATGATATTGGATTAATTGTACATTTGCAATGAAAAGTAACACCCCTTGCAAGTATACGATTCATGTTGGAAATTGACATTTATATGTTGTGGTTAATAAGAAGTTGTATATATTTTGTTACAACCAAGTTGAGACTTATGTAAACATAATTCACTGTTATGCCTAAATGATTTAGATCTTTGTATATATATGCCTATGATCATTTCAAATGTAGTTGGATCCATTTGGGTAACATGATTCATATAAGTTTATGTTGGAATAGGCCTCATAATTCAAGTTAAACTATACTTTTGTATTAGTGACAAAAGTAAGCATCTTTGTGAACATATAGTGACTTGATGGAAATGACTAGTTTATGTTTAGTGTTGTGCCTAAATAAAAATATGTTTTAGGTTTATGTTGTTATAAAAATCATATGCTAATACAAGTGACACCTAATTTAGTTAGGTTCATATTTTAAATGCAAGTTTACATGAATAGATTGAAACCCATGACTCATGTTTAGGTTTATGATTTATGTCAAAATTATATGCTATTACAATGCAAGTACACAAGCCCCTAATTTATGTTAGTTAAATCGCTATATTACAAGTTCATGCACCACTAAATTATGTTAATTAAATCGCTATATTGCAAGTTCATGCACCACATAATTTATGTTAGTTAAATCGCAATGTTGCAAGTTCATGCGTTCACACACCCCTTCTATGTTGCTTAGAATATATCGTGTTCTAAGCCTCCTTTTTTTTATGTTTCTAAGTTGGGCTGAAATGTTGAAGCCCAACATATGTTATAATATTCCGAACGTACAAACGGGTAAAATAACGCTGGGCTTAATTAAAATATATGTGTTGGCATGTTTGGCACATGCCAACGACTTGTGAAATTTAAGTGGTATAAATTATTATACCCAAGAATAACGAATTTGGATAATGAGCCACAAAACATTTACATATAAAATTGAAAAGAGACAAATATGTAAACTTAGAAAATACGATATGCTTAACCCGAGGTTGGATTGAGTTGTGATGTAAACCTGCCCGGAACCGACCAGCTGTCCAGTAATCACAACAATACCTATCCAAGTTGAGTGGTTAAGCATTGAGCCCAATAAAGACCCGAGGTTAGACATGAGTTGTGGTGTAAACCTGCCCAGAACCGACCGGCGGTCCAGTTACCACGACAATATCTGTCTAATGTGAGTGGTTGGTGCTTTAATTAATAAATTAAGGCTGAGTCAGGATTGATAGGGTTAAGTCAATTGAATTAATACTTAACCAAATTCAGCATGTTAACTAAATTGGTGGGTAGGGTTAGGTTAATCTGGACACTTAACCAATTTAATATGTTGACTAGGGGAGTGGGTAAGGTTAAGAAAATGTTTAACTATTCTAACATGATTAAACTGGACTAGAGAGTGAGGTTAAGTTAATTAGAACACTTAATCATAGAAACATGTTAGTGTGACAAGTGATTGAGGTTAAGTTAATTAGAACACTTAACCATAGAAACATGTTAGTGAGACAAGTGATTGAGGTTAAGTTAATTAGAACACTTAACCATAGAAACATGTTAGTGAGATAAGTGATTGAGGTTAAGTTAATTAGAACACTTAACCATAGAAACATGTTAGTGAGACAAGTGATTGAGGTTAAGTTAATTAGAACACTTAACCATAGAAACTTGTTAGTGAGATAAGTGATTGGGGTTAAGTTAATTAGAACACTTAACCATAGAAACATGTTAGTGAGACAAGTGATTGAGGTTAAGTAAAATTAGAACTCTTAACCATGATAACAAGTTGATTTGACAAGTGGGTTAGGATTAAGTAAGTTAGAAATACTTAACCAATATAAGATGAATGATTAGAGTTAAGTAACAAGAACACTTAACCAGTTTAATTTGACTTGTAGTAAAGTTAAAAGTGAATGGACAACACTTACCATTATAACCTGTTAATTAAACAAGTAGTAGGGTTAAGTTATATAAGGAGACACTTAACCGTTGTAACAGGTTAGTTAAACAGATGGAGAGGTTAAGTTAACACAAGGAGGCAACACTTAACCAGTATAATATGACAAAAGGGATGGGTTAAGTTAACTTGAATTGACTAATGACACTTAACCAACTTGATGAAGGAAAGAAACTAAGTAGTAAATCTTAGTAGAACACGAGAAGGAGCGTACGTCCGTCTGATTCTAGAAGGCTCCAACGAATTGGGTTACGAAACCCGAGGCTTCGAGGGGACGTGAGGGTACTCTTGGTATCCCTCTGTGAGGCTGCAGATGATCCTCCTGGGCTCACAGAGGTTAATGTGTGCGTTAGAAGAACCAAGGTTATGCCTTTGTTGCAAAATATGGCAACCTAAAGACTAGGATGGACCAGCGTGATTCGACGAGAAGACGGTAGCCCTGTGATAGCAACTCGTCGTCTACCTACCATCTTGAGTCAATCGAGATACGTGAAGCGGAAAGGCGGAGAACTCCAAAAGACCATATACTTGCTATCTAGTTATGGTTGCGGATGGCCATAGGACAGTGGGGCATAGGGGGCCTGCGCATAGTTCTCATTTTTCAAGGATGACTTTTCATTAGTTGAGGGAGGGGTCGAGTGGGACCATAGCCACTAGAAAAAAAACAGACCTTAGCATCTGCATCGGCGGATATCTGAAAGCTCCCGACCGAGTTCCGTATTTCTAGAGTAGCCCTGACACGGAACTCGGGCCGCACATTACAGGACATGTGCATCTAGACAAGCGATAACGATTCGCGACACATACGTGGAAAAAGTCTAGGAACATATACCACTCTAGGTAGTGTGTCCTATACTAGAGGGCATCGTTCGGAAGATAGCATAAATCCTAGATTAGATCTAGATCAGAAACAATAAATGCACGCCTGAAGGCAACAAAAATTACAGGGATTGGGATCACGTTATCATTACTAGTTGGGACACTAGTTAGGTGGTGCAAAGATAAGTATGCGGTACGATAGTATATTCGGTTCGAGATAACTTAACTTAGTTTAGGGTGCTTTCCCATTTCCAGCATATACTTATCATGCTCTTTTTCTTATCCATAGACTGAATAGTCACTAGACTTACTCAGGCTTTATGTATGACTCTACTTTTCTTTCGTCTTCTTTTCTTCCGTTCTCCCCCCCTAGGTAGTTGAGGAGGGAATAGTTCAGCTCAGATTAGATTGGACCGCTGCTCTTTCCAAGCTTGAAGATTCTTGGACAAAGTGTTTGGACTCTCCTTTTCGCTGCTATGGCTGGCTTATGCTACATTGGGGAATATAAATGTATTTTTATGCTTCTTTATTTTGTAAGACAGATGATACTCTGATATTGGAAAACAATTGTTGTACAAACTATCCTATCAATAAAGTAAAGTTTTATTTTCCGCTGTTTAATTTCTGTCTGTCTTGTAATTTATCTGCATCTTTTACCCTAAATGCTCCATAGAACTTAGTGCATTCCCTTTGTGAGCGACACTAATGGATGTGGGGTGTTACACGTGGTATCAGAGCTGAAGGTTACCGGATCAGATAAAAGATTTGAAAAATTAATTTTCGAGACGGTTTTTAAAAGAAGCATTTTCAAAAGAAAAGTTTTGTTTTAAAGGCATATTCCCCAAAGCCATATGCACTATCTTTTGATTCTCTGATTCAGTCCTTATTTCCTTCTTTCTTGAGCCTCTGGGGCTCCTGGCTTTCTGGGAGGTAACCTCATCGAAGGGCGGAGTAGTGCCCGACTTCCATCTATAGCCGTAGTAGTTTCACCTGCGGCCAGTTTTCTTCCAAGCTTTGTAGGGTTTTCTGTACGATGGAGGCAGCTTTCGAGAAATTTGTCAACATGATTACACATGGAAGAGGATGAGGAGTTTGGCAACGGAGCACAACCCAAGGATGAGGAATTCATGGATGTAGACTTGACTCACGAAGGAGGATGGAATTATAAAACCTAAGACAAGAGGAAGTATCTTTACTATGGTATAATATGGCATATAATTAAGGACAAAAGACAAGATTTTCAGAAGGGAAAGTACATGTTTTCACCACTAAGCATACCTAGGAGAAAAGTAGTAAAGTTCTGTTGGAAGAATCTAGTTTTTCTGTTTGTACTCTTTAGATCTTAGCGCTTCGCATTTGTTCGTATTTGCTTCCATAGTTGAGTCTCTGCACCTTCGTACTTGTATAGTAAAAGATCCCAATTAGTGCTCAATTGTTTGGTTGTTTTGCTTATATCATCTCACGTAGATCGTCCAAATTTGGAGGAGATATTCCTTGGGTACTTGTCTGATATTGGTTTAGGCCTCTAGGGCTTGTACTTGAGGGATGTCGAGTTCGACTAGGATGGTTTGCATGAGAGATAGATAGTTGTGGTAGGCGCTCTAAATAGAAAAAGACTAATTTTAAGAGAGGTAAAAAGTGCATAGTGACCTTTTGACCCTCATAGTTATGGCGTGATGGATAAGCTAAGAGGAGAGACCTCAAATCATCTTGGTATGTACACTTGGTGTCATAGTTAACATTTGTTTATTTTGGAAATGGAGGTCAAGAAACTTCGCAATCGTAAAGTAAAATTTGTTAAAGTTCAAGAAGGCGCGATATGGGGGATCTTTTTCTTAAGGGTACATCCTTGATTTCTTTTTCTAGGAATTCTATGTATACTTGTTTCTAGATTTTAAGGTATATCCTCTAGGACGTATCTTCGATCCTTTGGTAGAAACCCTTTTGGATGTAAACATGTATTTGAAACATGTTATGGTTGATGGTTGCAAGTGGTTGCTCGTGGATGCATATACACACCATAGGCGCTAAAACGACTCAGTTACTTTTATATCGCATTCGCACATATGTATTTGTTTATGAATTAAACTTAATGTGCTATCATATGGATGTTGCATTTGATTGAATGGTTGTGCACTCATATAGAAATAATATGTATCATTAGGATTTGCATACATATTGGACGCATGACACTGACATGATTTGCATTAAGGAGGTCAATTGAATCAGTAGACCGCCTGATTTTGCATTACATAAGGACATATACACACACTATGCATATGAACATAAAAGCATTAGAAGCCTTTAAGGACAATGGATGCCTGTGTTTGATGGCTGAGTAGATGGACGATTGGATGGTAGGATATGCATTCTCCTAGACTTGAAGATTTCGGGGACGAAATCCTTTAAGGAGGGGAGAATGTAACACCCCGTATTTCTGTCAACACTAAAGTTGCTAATTCAAAAATAATAATAAATGTGTAAAGGGGAGATGTATCTAATGTGCATACAAAAAAAAAGAATAATAATAAATGTGTAAAAGGGAGATGTATCTAATGTGTACGTATTTATATTTGATGGATTGACAAATAATAATAAATGCTGATAATGTACATTAAGAAAGTAATTATGACATAATTTGAAATAGGAGTAATTTACAGCCCTTAAATTGTGAACATAATTGGCTTCTCTTTAGAACGAACGGCTTGTATTAACCTGGGCTTCATCGACAGCTCTTGCAACTCTATATAAACAACATAGCTCTCACAACCTAATTCACACAAAAAAAAGAAAAAAAAAGAAGGAGCCGTCATGCTGCTGAAGAGAGACTAGGAGTAGCCGTCGAATTAAGAGACGATTAAGAGTTGATTCAAAGCTTAAAACTAGAACAAATAAATCAAAACAATGTCAACCTCAAAGGATAACATCACCAAATTCAGAATTCAGAATTCAGAATCCTGAATACAAGATTCGTCATACGTTGTAAGTAGAGTACTATTCCGATTTGAATAAAAATTGAGACTTGATTTGTGTAGAATGAAAATGGAATCGTACTTTAATTGTAACGATGCTAGTTCATAATTGTATGTTGTTCTGATTTTATTATAAATGGATTTGGGATGTTGTAGTATAATTAACATAATATTGGATTAATTGTACATTTGCAATGAAAAGTAACACCCCTTGCAAGTATACGATTCATGTTGGAAATTGACATTCATATGTTGTGGTTAATAAGAAGTTGTATATATTTTGTTACAACCAAGTTGAGACTTATGTAAACATAATTCGCTGTTATGCCTACATGATTTAGATCTTTGTATATATATGCCTATGATCATTTCAAGTGTAGTTGGATCCATTTGGGTAACATGATTCATATAAGTTTATGTCGGAATAGGCCTTATAATTCATGTTAAACTATACTTTTGTATTAGTGACAAAAGTAAGCATCTTTGTGAACATATAGTGTAACACCCCGAATTTCGGTTAATGCTAAAATTCACTAATTACAGAATTAATAATCTCAGATGTGAGAATCAGGGGAAACGGGTTACGTCATTGTGTTCGTCTGGGAAAAATACGCGAAATAGTGTCTGAAATTTTGTAAATCGGAGTCCGTATGACCCGGTTAAGGCCCAAAGAAGTTTTCGGGAAATTTGAATTTCGAAGCATGCAGAAATGGGGGCCAGGCGGGAAAACTCCCGCCCAGCCAAGTCGACTTGGCTGTCGAAAGGGCTGTCGACTTGCCTGTCGACATGCCTGTCGACTTGGCAGTCGACAGGGCTGTCGACTTGCCCTGTCGGCTGATTCTGGCCTGGTGCACCATTTCAGGGTTTGGGCTGTGTTTTGGGGCTGGTTTCTGGAAGCTTCCGAGATCTGATGGTCCTAATCTAATTTAGGGTTAATCTAATGGCCTAAAACACTTGCCTAATCCTATAAATAAGACCCTAAGCTAGCCCTAAATGATCATAATCCTATATTCTAACTAAACTATGCCAAAATTTTCTATGATCATGGCCTCCACTCAAAGCCCTAGCCTCCATCCTCTTATAAAACTATTTCTATGAAGGCTTTCATGTTCATACAAGCATCTTTGAGTTGTATGAGTGATCATTAGCTTGCATTCATCATCAAGTTGCAAGCTTTATGTTCAAGGCTAGAGTTTTTGGGTGATTTTTGGCAAGGGTTTGCTTATGGGAGTTTAGTGGTGAGTTTCTATAGCCTTAATAATCAATTGTTAAATTGATTATGATAGGATATGATAAGATATGGCTATGTTTGTGGATAAATGTGCTTATGCAAGTTTAGTATAGTGTATGTTGTGTGTTTTGCAAGTTTTATGCTATATGCAAGTTTAATGCTATGTTTTATGATGCTCACTATGCAAAACACTATGTTGAACATTGATGCATATGTAACACGTTATGCAAGCCATATGTGAGATTATATGCAAGTTTATATGTAACATGTTATGCAAGTTATGTATTTGGTTTTATGCATGCTAAGTATTTGGTTTTGTGCATGCTAAGTATTTGGTTTTGTGCATGCTAAGTATTTGGTTTTATGCATGCTAAGTGTTTGGTTTTATGCAAGTTATGATGCAAGTTCATATGCAAGTTATGATGCAAGTTCATATGCAAGTTATGATGCAAGTTCATATGCAAGTTATGATGCAAGTTCATGTGCAAGTTATGATGCAAGTTCGTATGCAAGTTATGATGCAAGTTCATATGCAAGTTTGCCTCTATGTATGACATAAGTACATGTGCAAGTTCATCCCTTTTAGACCTATGACATGTATGCAAGTTGACACCTTTATGATAGGTCTATGACATGAACATTTGAGCAAGTTACCATCTTTATGACATATGTGATTCATGCAAGTTTGGGTTGGTTATTTATGCAAGTTGGGTTTATGGTCATATATACAAGTTGACACCTTTTTAAACCCATGATAATGCTAATGATATGCTAAGTTGAACCCATTGTGTGTATGATGAATCTTCTCTTTTGAAGTATGTCATGTTAACGTATTTACGTGGGGATGATGGGGTAAAAATTAATGAACACATAAAATTGTGTGAAGTGGGTATGATTAAACATACCGTAAAGTGGATGGACATAATTGGGAATTTACCAATTAAGTTAGGTCTACCCATATTATGGAATTGGGAATTTACCTATTGAGTTAGGTCTACCCATATTCTTAAATATTTGTAATTAATTAGGGATAATTAATACAAATTATGGGGGTGATTAATTAGGTGTAATTAATCTACTAAGACACGAGGTTGGACCCTTTTGTAGCATAAGACTGCCCGGAACCGACCGGCAAATCCAGCAGCTACAAATGATTGGCCCAATGTGAGAGGTCTTAGTCATAAACTAAATACGTGACAAGTGTAAAGACACGAGGTTAGACTCTGTTATGGTGTAAGGCTGCCCGGAACCAACCGGCATATCCAGCTGCCATAAAAGACAGTCTAATGTGAGAGGTCTTTACAAAGGTTACGATCTTAATTAATTAAGAAACACTTAACCACATTAGCATGTAGAGGGGCATGAGGGGTTAAGTGGGTGCCTTGGGTGACATGTAGTAACTAGTGGGGGTGCCTTGGGTGGCATGAGGAAACTAGTGGATTGCCTTGGGTGGCAATAGAAAATACGATTAGAATACTTAACCAAAGTGGAACATGTAATTAAACATGATTAAAAGGTTAAGTAAGTGCCTTGGGTGGCATGTGGGAATCAAGTAAGTGCCTTGGGTGGCATGCGGAAATCTAGTGGGTGCCTTAAGTGGCAATTGAAATATGATTAAATGACAAGCTTAAGTAGTAGCTTGTGGGGGCCTTAAGTGGCAATTGAAATATAATTAAATGACAAGCTTAAGTAGTAGCTTGTGGGGGCCTTAAGTGGCAATTGAAATATAATTAGATGACTTAACCAAACCTTAACATGTAAGTGGGCATGATTATAAAAGGGGTTAAGTGGGATGCACTAGATAAAATGACAAGCTTAAGTAGTAGCTTGTGGGGGCCCATTTCAACCAATATCCCAAACGTATCTTTGTGGGCTCGACCCAAGTCGAGGACGGGACACACATATTGGGCTTGACTATAAGAGGCCAAAACGGGGTAGCGGTGGCAACGCGAGTCCAGCGGGTTTCATATGCGTGTGTGGACCCGGGCTGGTAGGTAAGACGTTGTTGCATCGTGTAGGTATAAGCCGTGCACCATTGATTATCGGGTTGCCACTTTGGGGAGTGATACACCCCACTGTGGGGCCAGCACGTGTATCTACGGTAGGGAGCCGATCGCTTGGGGAGTAGTGGGTACACCTAGTGGAGATAGGGGCAGACGGCACCTATGTAGTCAGCTAGGGGTACACGAAACTACTATTAAAAATTACTAAGTACACTTAGTGGGATCAACCTTTAAGTAGGAATTACCCTTGGGTGGGTAGAATTGGTGTGGTGCAGTGTAGGAATTACCCTTGGGTGGGTAGATCTGGGGTGGTGCAATCTAATAATTATCCTTGGGTGGATAAATGCGTCTTTTCGGTTATCTTAGTACATCCTGTGTTTAGTTGGCTACTTAGTGTAGTCATTGTCCCCAGAGGTACCGTACCTTATTATATCATACCCTAATTACTTTAATGATTGTATTGTTAGGGTTATAGGACTCACTCAGACTTATGTATGACCCCGTTGTTTCTTTATCTTTTTCCCAACCCTCAGGTTTTCAGAGTGGGCCTAGCACTAGTGGGCTTTGATCAGACTGCTTAATCTATCTTTTGGAGCTTGGACCGTGGATGTAAAGCTCAGTTTATCTTTTCTATTATGGCTATTAGGTTATGTAGTGGGATTATGTACTTTTGTTTTTATCAGGATGGATATTATGTACTTGACTCTTATTTATGGTTTTGGTGTAACCAAACAAGTTTTACTTTCCGCTGGAATGAAATGATGTTTTAAATTCTCAAGTATTACTTATATCTGTCTTGTTGTAATTTTTCTGTTCTATATTCACTTAAAATACTCCATCGATGTTATGGCATTCCCTTAGTGAGTGACCATAGCGGGTGTGGGGTGTTACACGTGGTATCAGAGCTTAAGGTTACCAGAACAGATAAAATTTTTAGAAAAACTATTTTTAAGAATATTTTTGAAAGGAGTATTTTCAAAAACATGTCTTTTAAGAGAAAAGTTTTTGAAAGAAAAGCATAATCCCCAATAGCCATATCTTTATCTTTCGAATTCTCCGTTCTAAATCTCTTCCTCTCTCGTTTTGAGTTTACCCTCCGTGTATAGATGATCTTTCTAAGATAGATAAGAATGGAAAACCACTTCAAGGGACTTAGACATTAGTCGGATTAGAAGTTGATTCAAGAAGGAGGAGGACTGGTAGGTACCTATTGGATAGACGATGGGAGGAAGGCTCAAATAGTTGTTTGGTTAATGAAGGATGAAACCTCATTGGTGGGAGGTTACGAGTGGAGAATGGGAAGGAGGCGAGTAGTTATCCTTTTGGAGGAATAGGACACCTTATTAGGATTGTCCAAAGAGGCAAGGGAAAGGTACGGAATCTCCTGGAGGGTAGTTGTATTCCCTCACGGCAAGTGTACCAGATGGGGATAGGACCGTCTAGGTTGGAATTCGGATTTCTTTATTATCCGGTTCGAACTTTAATTGACTCTGACGCATCGAGTTCGTTTATCTCATCATTGTTAGTTGAGTCACTGCACTTAGACACCAGTTAGTAGATGATCCCTTAGTTGTTTCAAACCCAATTGGGTCTCCATGATGTGTTTGGGTTTGAAAGTTTCTATACTTAGCGTTGAGTTTAGATGTGATGCTTCTTGGGCTTCACGGGCTAGGGGTTAGTTTTGGGCAGGGACTGGTTATCCAGTAATGGTGCCGTTCTTGTTTGTGGAAGGAGGGTTGTTAGGCTTATGACCCGTTTGGGTAACACTCTCGAGATCTCTGGTAATCCCATGGAATCTGTTATGCTAAGTTATCTAGAATCGCTTGACATGTCGGTCGAGAGTTTGCGATCTGTTAGAGTGGTCCGGGAATACTCGGTTGTGTTTGAGGAGGTGAAGGGCTTACCTCCGGAGCGGGAGATTGACTTCCGAATATATCTGGTAGACAATGCCAAACCAGTATCTTGGCCAGTGTGCCACATGGCTCCTCGTGAGAGGAGGGAACTCCATAAGCAAGTAGGCGATTTGCTTGAGAAGGGGTTCATAAGACGAAGTATATCGGAGTGGGGTGCTCCAGTAGTTTTTGCCACGAAGGCGGATGGGTCCCTCAGACTTTGTGTAGGCTAAAGATAACTAAATAA
Organism: Allium sativum; assembly: GCA_030737875.1. Lineage (NCBI taxonomy): Eukaryota > Viridiplantae > Streptophyta > Magnoliopsida > Asparagales > Amaryllidaceae > Allium > Allium sativum. Next base: position 339,188,257 of record CM060922.1, read on the forward strand.
ACTCACAAAGAAGAATAGATACCCATTGCCGAGGATTGATGATCTTTTTGATCAGTTAGTTGGCGCCTCAGTATTTTCGTAGTTGGACTTAGCCACGGGGTTTCGACAGTTGAGAGTGGCTGAGGATAGTATAGAGAAGACTGCCTTTAGGACTCCGGATGGGTTTTTTTATGAGTGGCTGGTGATGCCATTTGGTTTGACGAACGCCCCCGCATACTTTGTTGATTTGATGAGAAGGGTGTTTAGGGAGTACCTAAATAAGTTCGTGATGGTCTTTTCTAGGAGCAAAATAAGTTTTCGTATGTGCTCAATAGGTTGAGCAAAGCCAGTTATGGGATAAACGGTGGTTTTGGAGCGAGACTGGCGAGGACATCCAGAGTTGGACAAGGGCTTAATTATTTAGCCGTTTTTACTAGTATCATCTCACGTAGGTCGTCTGAATTCGAAGGAGGTATCCCTTGGGTGTTTGTCTGATATTGGTTTAGGCCTTTAGGGCTTGCATTTGGGGGGATGTTGAGTTCGACTAGGGTGGTCTGCGTGAGGGATGGACAGTTGTGATGATTTTGGATGGGATTCTTAGCATCCTATGAGTTTGAGATAGCGTATACCCATGGCAAGGGTAACATGGTAGCGGACGCCTTAAGTAGAAAAAGGTTGTCCTTGAGTTCATTGTTCGTTGAACGATGGAGCTTAGAGTTTATTTCTATGTTTGATTTTAGACCTTCCATTGACTTTGTACCCAGTTTGCTAGCCTCCTTGGAGGTTAGGCCTACTCTTTTGGGACGGATTGGCGAGGCACAGCGAGACGACCCACAGTTGGTTGAGTTAGTAGAGAAGCTCATAAGGGGGGAGTCGTCCAGCCATTTGAGTAGGTACACCCTAGATGGTAAGGGGTGGTTGCGTAGAGACGGTAGACTTTGTGTACCGCAAGACGAGGGTTTGAGGAAGGCTATACTTGAAGATGCACATCGGTCGAAGATGACCATTCATCCCGGTGGGGACAAGATGTACCAAGACATGAAGCGAGTTTTCTTTTGGGCCGGTATGAAGAAAGATGTGGCCGAGTATGTCGCTAGATGCTTGGTGTGCTAGCAAGTGAAAGTGGAGCAGAAGAAACCCGGTGGGTTGCTTCACCCATTGGAGGTTCCACTATGGAAGTGGAATAGTGTCTCGATGGATTACCGAGATCGAGGAAGGGTAATACGGGAATTTGGGTTGTGGTAGATAGACTTACTAAGAGTGCCCATTTCATACCCGTGAAGAGTAAGAGAACTGCTCCATGGCTAGCTTCAGTTTACATTGGAGAGATTATTAGATTGCATGGTGTACCTTCCAGTATAGTGAGCGATTGAGATCCTATCTTCACTAGAGAGTTTTGGAAGAGTTTGCAAAAGGCGGTAGGGACTCAGTTGTGTTTGAGTACCGCATATCATCCTCAGACGGACGGCCAGACCGAGAGGGTGAATCGTATTTTAGAAGACCTTTTGAGGCTATGTATCTTAGATTTTGGAGGTACATGAGAAGAGCATCTTCCATTGGTGGAGTTGCCCGACAGACTTAGTGGTGTACATGATGTATTCCATGTGAGGAAGTGCCTACATGAGACCGCAGAGGCGGTAGAGCCGAGCTTGCTTAAAGAAGTAAAGGTAGAGCGTGATGTGATTATTCGACGAGCTCCTACCCGCATCCTTGGGTCAGAGATTAGGAAGTTGAGAAACAGGGAGGTTCGACTAGTCAAAGTAAAAAGGGGAGAAGGTGAGAGCAATGCTACTGGGGAGACAGAAGCGAAGATGCGTTCGTTATACCCATTCCTTTTGAGGGTATGTCCTTTAAACGTCTCCTTTATCGTTTGTCTAGTGCTTATCTTATCTTTAGTATGTCCTCTCATTAGTACCTTTGACCTTTAGATAGGGTAAACCTATGGTTGAAACATGTGTTTGAGACATGTTATGTTTGATGGATGCGTGTGGATGCAAGTGGTTGCTAGTGGTTGCTCGTGGATGCATATACACACACTCAAGACACTAGATCGGCTCAATCACTTCATATTGCATATTGCATATAATTGTGTGTAGGTAACTATATTTTTGGATGTATAATGATTGTGTTATCATATGGATGATGCATTTTGGTGAATGATTGTGCACTCATGTAGATATTGTATGTGTCGATGGGGTTCTCTCGCATACATAATGGATGCATGGCACTATCATGGTTTGCATATGTTCATACATTAGATAGGGAACATATACACAGACTTTTTGCATATGCTCATACATCATTAGAAATTGTTTTAAGGACAATGGATGCCCGTGTTTGATGGATTGAGTAGATGGTTGTTTGGATGGTAGGATATGCATTCTCCTTAGCTTAGAGATTTCGGGGACGAAATCCTTTAAGGAGGGGAGAATGTAACACCCCGAATTTCGGTTAATGCTAAAATTCACTAATTACAGAATTAATAATCTCAGATGTGAGAATCAGGGGAAACGGGTTACGTCATTGTGTTCGTCTCGGAAAAATACGCGAAATAGAGTCCGAAATTTTGTAAATCGGAGTCCGTATGACCCGGTTAAGGCCCAAAGAAGTTTTCGGGAAATTTGAATTTCGAAGCATGCAGAAATGGGGGCCAGGCGGGAAAACTCCCGCCCAGCCAAGTCGACTTGGCTGTCGACAGGGCTGTCGACTTGCCTGTCGACATGCCTGTCGACTTGGCAGTCGACATGGCTGTCGACTTGCCCTGTCGGCTGATTCTGGCCTGGTGCACCATTTCAGGGTTTGGGCTGTGTTTTGGGGCTGGTTTCTGGAAGCTTCCGAAATCTGATGGTCCTAATCTAATTTAGGGTTAATCTAATAGCCTAAAACACTTGCCTAATCCTATAAATAAGACCCTAAGCTAGCCCTAAATGATCATAATCCTATATTCTAACTAAACTATGCCAAAATTTTCTATGATCATGGCCTCCACTCAAAGCCCTAGCCTCCATCCTCTTATAAAACTATTTCTATGAAGGCTTTCATGTTCATACAAGCATCTTTGAGTTGTATGAGTGATCATTAGCTTGCATTCATCATCAAGTTGCAAGCTTTATGTTCAAGGCTAGAGTTTTTGGGTGATTTTTGGCAAGGGTTTGCTTATGGGAGTTTAGTGGTGAGTTTCTATAGCCTTAATAATCAATTGTTAAATTGATTATGATAGGATATGATAAGATATGGCTATGTTTGTGGATAAATGTGCTTATGCAAGTTTAGTATAGTGTATGTTGTGTGTTTTGCAAGTTTTATGCTATATGCAAGTTTAATGCTATGTTTTATGATGCTCACTATGCAAAACACTATGTTGAACATTGATGCATATGTAACATGTTATGCAAGCCATATGTGAGATTATATGCAAGTTTATATGTAACATGTTATGCAAGTTATGTATTTGGTTTTATGCATGCTAAGTATTTGGTTTTGTGCATGCTAAGTATTTGGTTTTGTGCATGCTAAGTATTTGGTTTTGTGCATGCTAAGTGTTTGGTTTTATGCAAGTTATGATGCAAGTTCATATGCAAGTTATGATGCAAGTTCATATGCAAGTTATGATGCAAGTTCATGTGCAAGTTATGATGCAAGTTCGTATGCAAGTTATGATGCAAGTTCATATGCAAGTTTGCCTCTATGTATGACATAAGTACATGTGCAAGTACATCCCTTTTAGACCTATGACATGTATGTAAGTTGACACCTTTATGATAGGTCTATGACATGAACATTTGAGCAAGTTACCATCTTTATGACATATGTGATTCATGCAAGTTTGGGTTGGTTATTTATGCAAGTTGGGTTTATGGTCATATATACAAGTTGACACCTTTTTAAACCCATGATAATGCTAATGATATGCTAAGTTGAACCCATTGTGTGTATGATGAATCTTCTCTTTTGAAGTATGTCATGTTAACGTATTTACGTGGGGACGATGGGGTAAAAATTAATGAACACATAAAATTGTGTGAAGTGGGTATGATTAAACATACCGTAAAGTGGATGGACATAATTGGGAATTTACCTATTAAGTTAGGTCTACCCATATTATGGAATTGGGAATTTACCTATTGAGTTAGGTCTACCCATATTCTTAAATATTTGTAATTAATTAGGGATAATTAATACAAATTATGGGGGTGATTAATTAGGTGTAATTAATCTACTAAGACACGAGGTTGGACCCTTTTGTAGCATAAGACTGCCCGGAACCGACCGGCAAATCCAGCAGCTACAAATGATTGGCCCAATGTGAGAGGTCTTAGTCATAAACTAAATACATGACAAGTGTAAAGACACGAGGTTAGACTCTGTTATGGTGTAAGGCTGCCCGGAACCAACCGGCATATCCAGCTGCCATAAAAGACAGTCTAATGTGAGAGGTCTTTACAAAGGTTACGATCTTAATTAATTAAGAAACACTTAACCACATTAGCATGTAGAGGGGCATGAGGGGTTAAGTGGGTGTCTTGGGTGGCATGTAGTAACTAGTGGGGGTGCCTTGGGTGGCATGAGGAAACTAGTGGGTTGCCTTGGGTGGCAATAGAAAATACGATTAGAATACTTAACCAAAGTGGAACATGTAATTAAACATGATTAAAGGGTTAAGTAAGTGCCTTGGGTGGCATGTGGGAATCAAGTAAGTGCCTTGGGTGGCATGCGGAAATCTAGTGGGTGCCTTAAGTGGCAATTGAAATATGATTAAATGACAAGCTTAAGTAGTAGCTTGTGGGGGCCTTAAGTGGCAATTGAAATATAATTAAATGACAAGCTTAAGTAGTAGCTTGTGGGGGCCTTAAGTGGCAATTGAAATATAATTAGATGACTTAACCAAACCTTAACATGTAAGTGGGCATGATTATAAAAGGGGTTAAGTGGGATGCACTAGATAAAATGACAAGCTTAAGTAGTAGCTTGTGGGGGCCCATTTCAACCAATATCCCAAACGTATCTTTGTGGGCTCGACCCAAGTCGAGGACGGGACACGCATATTGGGCTTGACTATAAGAGGCCAAAACGGGGTAGCGGTGGCAACGCGAGTCCAACGGGTTTCATATGCGTGTGTGGACCCGGGCTGGTAGGTAAGACGTTGTTGCATCGTGTAGGTATAAGCCGTGCACCATTGATTATCGGGTTGCCACTTTGGGGAGTGATACACCCCACTGTGGGGCCAGCACGTGTATCTACGGTAGGGAGCCGATCGCTTGGGGAGTAGTGGGTACACCTAGTGGAGATAGGGGCAGACGACACCTATGTAGTCAGCAAGGGGTACACGAAACTACTATTAAAAATTACTAAGTACACTTAGTGGGATCAACCTTTAAGTAGGAATTACCCTTGGGTGGGTAGAATTGGTGTGGTGCAGTGTAGGAATTACCCTTGGGTGGGTAGATCTGGGGTGGTGCAATCTAGTAATTATCCTTGGGTGGATAAATGCGTCTTTTCGGTTATCTTAGTACATCCTGTGTTTAGTTGGCTACTTAGTGTAGTCATTATCCCCAGAGGTACCGTACCTTGTTATATCATACCCTAATTACTTTAATGATTGTATTGTTAGGGTTATAGGACTCACTCAGACTTATGTCTGACCCCGTTGTTTCTTTATCTTTTTCCCAACCCTCAGGTTTTCAGAGTGGGCCTAGCACTAGTGGGCTTTGATCAGACTGCTTTATCTATCTTTTGGAGCTTGGACCGTGGATGTAAAGCTCAGTTTATCTTTTCTATTATGGCTATTAGGTTATGTAGTGGGATTATGTACTTTTGTTTTTATCAGGATGGATATTATGTACTTGACTCTTATTTATGGTTTTGGTGTAACCAAACATGTTTTACTTTCCGCTGGAATGAAATGATGTTTTAAATTCTCAAGTATTACTTATATCTGTCTTGTTGTAATTTTTCTGTTCTATATTCACTTAAAATACTCCACCGATGTTATGGCATTCCCTTAGTGAGTGACCATAGCGGGTGTGGGGTGTTACATATAGTGACTTTATGGAAATGACTAGTTTATGTTTAGTGTTATTCCTAAATAAAAATATGTTTTAGTCTTATGTTGTTATAAAAATCATATGCTAATACAAGTGACACCTAATTTAGTTAGGTTCATATTTTAAATGCAAGTTTACATGAATAGATCGAAACCCATGACTCATGTTTAGGTTTATGATTTATGTTAAAATTATATGCTATTACAATGCAAGTACACAAGCCCCTAATTTATGTTAGTTAAATCGCTATATTGCAAGTTCATACACCACTAATTTATGTTAATTAAATCGCTATATTGCAAGTTCATGCACCACATAATTTATGTTAGTTAAATCGCTATGTTGCAAGTTCATGCGTTCACACACCCCTTTTATGTTACTTAGAATATATCATGTTCTAAGCCTCTTTTTTTTTATGTTTCTAAGTTGGGCTGAAATGTTGAAGCCCAACATATGTTATAATATTGCGAACGTACAAACGGGGAAAATAACGCTGGGCTTAATTAAAATATATGTGTTGGCTAGGGTTAAGTCAATGTGAGTGGTTGGTGCTTTAATTAATAAATTAAGGTTGAGTCAGGATTGATAGGGTTAAGTCAATTGAATTAATACTTAACCAAATTCAACATGTTAACTAAATTAGTGGGTAGGGTTAAGTTAATCTGGACACTAAACCAATTTAATATGTTGACTAGGGGAGTGGGTAAGGTTAAGCAAATGTTTAACCATTCTAACATGATTATAAACTGGACTAGAGAGTGAGGTTAAGTTAATTAGAACACTTAATAATAGAATCATGTTAGTGTGACAAGTGATTGAGGTTAAGTTAATTAGAACACTTAACCATAGAAACATGTTAGTGAGACAAGTGATTGAGGTTAAGTTAATTAGAACACTTAACCATAGAAACATGTTAGTGAGATAAGTGATTGAGGTTAAGTTAATTAGAACACTTAACCATAGAAACATGTTAGTGATATAAGTGATTGAGGTTAAGTTAATTAGAACACTTAACCATAGAAACATGTTAGTGAGACAAGTGATTGAGGTTAAGTTAATTAGAACACTTAACCATAGAAACATGTTAGTGAGATAAGTGATAGGGGTTAAGTTAATTAGAACACTTAACCATAGAAACATGTTAGTGAGACAAGTGATTGAGGTTAAGTAAAATTAGAACTATTAACCATGATAACAAGTTGATTTGACAAGTGGGTTAGGATTAAGTAAGTTAGAAATACTTAACCAATATAAGATGAATGATTAGAGTTAAGTAACAAGAACACTTAACCAGTGTAATTTGACTTGTAGTAAAGTTAAACGTGAATGGACAGCACTTAACCATTATAACCTGTTAATTAAACAAGTAGTAGGGTTAAGTTATATAAGGAGACACTTAACCGTTGTAACAGGTTAGTTAAACAGATGGTGAGGTTAAGTTAACACAAGGAGGCAACACTTAACCAGTATAATATGACAAAAGGGATGGGTTAAGTTAACTTGAATTGACCAATGACACTTAACCAACTTGACGAAGGAAAGAAACTAAGTAGTAAATCTTAGTAGAACACGAGAAGGAGCGTACGTCCGTATGATTCTAGAAGGCTCCAACGAATTGGGTTACGAAGCCCGAGGCTCCAACGAAGTGGGGCATAGGGGGCCTACGCATAGTTCTCATTTTTCAAGGATGGCCTTTCATTAGTTGAGGGAGGGGTCGAGTGGGACCATAGCCACTAGAAAAAAAACAGACCTTAGCATCCGCATCGGCGGATATCTGAAAGCTCCCGACCGAGTTCCGTATTTCTAGAGTAGCCCTGACACGGAACTCGGGCTGCACATTACAGGACATGTGCATCTAGACAAGCGATAACGATTCGCGACACATACGTGGAAAAAGTCTAGGAACATATACCACTCTAGGTAGTGTGTCGTAGACTAGAGGGCATCGTTCGGAAGATAGCATAAATCCTAGATTAGATCTAGGTCAGAAACAATAAATGCACGCCTGAAGGCAACAAAAATTACAGGGATTGAGATCACGTTATCATTACTAGTTGGGACACTAGTTAGGTGGTGCAGAGATTAGTATGGGGTACGATAGTATATTCGGTTCGAGATAACTTAACTTAGTTTAGGGTGCTTTCCCATTTCCAGCATATACTTATCATGCTCTTTTTCTTATCCATAGACCGAATAGTCACTAGACTTACTCAGGCTTTATGTATGACTCTACTTTTCTTTCGTCTTCTTTTCTTCCGTTCTCCCCCCCAAGGTAGTTGAGGAGGGAATAGTTCAGCTCAGGTTAGATTGAACCGCTGCTCTTCCCAAGCTTGAAGATTCTTGGACAAAGTGCTTTGGACTCTCCTTTTCGCTGCTATGGCAGGCTTATGCTACATTGGGGAATATAAATGTATTTTTATGCTTCTTTATTTTGTAAGACAGATGATACTCTGATATTGGAAAACAATTGTTGTACAAACTATCTTATCAATAATGTAAAGTTTTATTTTCCGCTGTTTAATTTCTGTCTGTCTTGTAATTTATCTGCATCTTTTACCCTAAATGCTCCACAGAACTTAGTGCATTCCCTTTGTGAGTGACACTAACGGATGTGGGGTGTTACAATTGTTGTAAACATATATATCATTTTTGTTATTATAAAATTGTTGTAAACAAATATATCATTTTTGTTATAATAAAATAGTTGAAAACAAATATATTATTTTGTTGTGACAAAAGGATTGAAAACAAAAATATATCATTTTTGTTGTAACCAAATAGTGAAACAAATTATCAAATTTTTTCGAAACCTAAAAGTTGAAACAAAATTGTCACTTTTGCCAAATTGTAAAAGTTGAAACAAAATTGTCATTTTTGTCAAATTGTAAAAGTTGAAACAAAATGCCATTTTTGTCAAAGTAGATTAGTGAAACAAAATATCCATTTTTGTCTAATAGTTTAGTTGAAATAAAAATATTCATTTTTGTCAAATAGTTTAGTTGAAACAAAATGTACATTTTTGTCAATACATATTAGTTGAAACAGAGTATACACTTTTGTCAAAACATATTAGTTGAAACAAAATATACACTTTTGTCAAAACATATTGGTTGAAACAGAATATTTATTTTTGTCAAAATAGATTATTGAAACAAAATTTTCATTTTGTCAAAATATGATGGTTGAAACAAAAAATTACATTTTTGTTAATTAGATAAGAGTTAAAACAAAAATTACATTTTCGTTAAAAAGATTTGAGTTATAACAAAAAATTACATTTTTGTTAAATAGATTTGAGGTAAAACAAAAATAACATTTTTGTTAAATAGATTTGTGTTTGAGCAAAAAAATTAATTTTGTTGAAATAAAATTGTCAACAAAAAATGAAAAGACCATTTTTATACATTTAGTTAAACTAGAATTGTTAACAAAATGAAGTCGTCACATTTATTCATTTTGTTAAAATGGAAATTTAGACAAGACGAAATTATCACCTTTATGCATTTTGTAAAAATGGAAATTTAGACAAAATGAAATTATCACTTTTATGCATTTTGTTAAAATGGAAATCTAGACAAAAAGAAATTATCACCTTTATGCATTTTGTTAAAATGGAATTTTAGACAAAAATGAAATTATCACTTTTATTCATTTTGTTAAACTAGAATTGTTAACAAAATGAAATTATCACGTTTATGCATTTTGTTAAAACGAAATTTTAGACAAAATGAAATTATCACTTTTATTCATTTTGATAAATTACAATTGTTAACAATATGAAGTTGTCACTTTAAATAATTTTGTTGAAATAGAATTGCCAACAAAAATGAATGAATCACTTTTTATGTATTTTGTTGAAATAGAATTTGTACGCAAGTTTAAGAGTCATTTTTATTGTCACAACATACAATAGAATTTGTATGTTAATTAAAGAATCATTTTTATTGTCACAACATACATTAGAATTTGTATGTTAATTAAAGAATCATTTTCAATTTCACAACATACATTAGAATTTGTATGTTAATTAAAGAATCATTTTCATTGTCACAACATACATTAGAATTTGTATGTTAACTAAAGAATCATTTTTATTGTCACAACATACATTAGCATTTGTTTGTTAATTAAAGAATCATTTTCATCGTCACAACATACAGTAGAATTTGTATGTCAGTTAAAGAATTATTGTTATCGTCAAGACATACATTGAAACTACATACAAATAAAATATTCCTTTTTTATTTGTTAAAGTTAAAAATAGAAAACAAATAAAAATTAGGTTTTTATTTGTCATTAGCTCAATTGTCATGTAAATAAAATATATTTTATTTGACATTGCAAACATGTAGAAATGGTCATGCAAAATTAAAACATTCTTTTATTTGGCATGTTAAACACGTTAGTGGAATCGTCGATTGTTTTATATTTATATATATATATATATATAAATTAAAATCAAATGAATCGCGCAATGTAGTTTGCATTTCGAAATCGTAACTTTAAACGATTATATCGAAAGATCCGACCATCGGATTTTCTAAAAACTGGAACTGTTAGGACTGCTTTGGGAGGATATTTCCAACGATATAAATTTTGTTAAAATCCAACGGTTAGATTTCGAGATATGTATAAATCAAATTTTGATAAAAACAACGCCAGGGCCACCTATTGACCCGAAGCGTCGTTAAATTAAATTGGGCAATTTTTATGTAAATAAAAATAGCGATAAATCATTATAAAATAATGTTAACGATATAAAATGATTTAAAATATATATTTGCGAGAATTATTTGAAAAGACCGAGTTCAATCTCATTTCAAATAATTATACGTCGATTTAAACTGAAGATATTGAAGGCGATGATTGAAGACCGCGATCTTCACATCGAATGGATGATTACTGATGCCCGACATTGGTTAGCTCCCAGTAAAGGGTTAAAGTGGTAGTTGTCCGGATGTACTTGTTGATTGTCCAGATAAGCGAGCACCTCGCTTCCGCATTGGACATACGGGACGAGGAATAAGGTGTCTCCGGTTTCGTTCAGAACCAGAACGGACTTGTAAATGGATGTGTGTCTGACATTGGATTTCATTCTATGTGAATTGATTTCTATTTAATATATATCTGTTTGGTGGTGGAGAATTTATTCTCCTGCTTAACACTCTTCTCTGAGACGCACAAGCTCAGAGGTTATATATTGCTAGTTATTAATCGCATGGCGTGGATTATCAATGTGGCATGCCAAGATGCAAATGATCGAGGCTTTTCTTGAAAAGCAGAGCCTTGTGGTTGATGATCAAAGCACGACCTGTTTAGGCGTAGCTTTGTGTATAGCGCAACTTCGCGAGCCTCACACTCCGGTATGAGTCAAAAACAGGATAAGAACCGTAGGGAGTGCATGCGTTTCTTTCTAGCTAGAAGTGGTACCGGAGTTTTGCAAGCCCTTACATTTTACTTATGTAGATGATGGATTATGAGGCACCTCGGTTATAACGGTCGATAGTGGCCAATTGATAGGTCCAATAGGACCGAGAAACGTATTGTTCAGGAATTGCCAATCCACTAAAGTATTTGTGGACCGGCCTTACCGCGTCCAAGGGTTGCTCGTAGTTGTGATCCTGAGGCGTTGGCTAGAGTGTCTCGAATCGGAGAGGACGATCCATAGTCTCGACTCATGATGGAAACCTAATTTCCAATACGACATTACGGTTTTGATTGTAAACCTATATATGGCGACATAATAGGATGGGGTACTATGCCGTCTAGGATTGATACATTTACTTTGAAGTATTGTAAAACTGATTAGACACTAATAATAATATCAAAATATTATTTTCTACATATCAAGCATGTTTGATCATTATATAGTAAAACTCTATCCTACGGTTTGCGTTGCATTGTGTGATGGGACTTGAGTCTCATAATGATTTCATTTTTCTAAAAAGCATTTTATTGTTTTAAAATTTATTTAATTTATGCACTGGCAATCCAATGGAGTAAACCCGTTCTGCGTTAGCGGCGTGGTTCTGTGATTAGCCGTATTGTTAGATAAGTTAGGAAAGATTTCTCATACCAGTCTCATGACTGACTCGTAGTTTGTTTCACTTGCAAACTCGGGTGCCCTCTTTTCCATATGGGCAGTCGAGTAGCTTATTTTGCAGATATATTGAGCAGGATTCTGGATCGAAGCTTAAAGCTGTGTCAGAGCAATTATAGTCTTCCGCTGTGTTAGTTAAATTGTTCCACATTGCATTGTATTACATTTGTTGCAAATTAATCTTCCGCTATATTATATTCGATGTACTCTGATATTCTGTACTCTGATGTAACATTAATGTAATGTTTATAAAAGTCTTCTGTTATTTTATCTGATGTGTTGTATGCCCAGAGTTAGCGCATGCGGTTTTTGAATGGTCTTGGTCGATTTAGCGATCGATTAGGTCCGGGCGAATTCTGTGTCGTTACAGCTGGTATCAGAGCTTTGGTTAATTCAAATCTTCGGGGTACAACTCGTTAGAACGGAACAAAAGACTCATTAGAGGTAGGATTAGAAATATCCTATAAAAGAATACTCATTAAAGATAGGATCAGCGGTATCCTAGAATGAGAAAACTCGTTAGAGATGGGGTTAGAAATGCCCTAGAATGAGTTGAAAGTGACAAGTTCATAATTAACGTATTTATAAATATATATAATACGATTCTAGAAAATATGATTTTTGAATATATAAAAGTTATATATATTTGAAAAGCTAATCAACTAATTGATTAATGATTGCATTGTGTGATTATTAGTCCAACTAATAAAATTATTGAAACCAATAAAATAAATGGAAGTTAAGTTGGTTAATTAAACAACTTTCAGCTCCGTTCCTTTTCGAGGACGAAAAGATTTTAAGTGGGGGAGATTGTAACAACCCGGAATTTTGGAACCAATTTAAAATTTTTATTTTAAATTTTTTAGTGAATTTTAAATATTAAAAAATAATTTATTTTAAATAATAACGACTAAAAAATCTATTTAAATTGAGGTTAGAAAAAATAAATTTATTTGGAGTTAGAAATAGCACGGTAGTTTGAAAATTTGAATTTAAACTTTGACTGAATGTACATGATTCAAAATAAATCGGATTTCAGTAAATCCAAAATTATTTAAATCTGTATAAAAAAATCTTTCTAACGGATCTGAAAAATTAAAATTTCATGGCGGGAATCAAAAGTTATGCCCAGTTTAAAATTTAAAATAGTCGCTATGGAATTTATATATATTTTAACATAATATATAGGCTATAACAACCCGAATTTCGATAGACCGAATTTTCCAAATTCGATCCATCAAGACCCGAGTTGGGTGCTCTGGTATCCTGCAGGAAAAGACAGAGAAAAAGAAATATGTCAGAACTCGTAAAGCATCTCTCAGCGGAAGGAATTAAAACATAATATATTCAAAAATAGCTTTACCTTATGTATCATACTGTCTAACCAGTATCCATAGTTATACCATCTCTGCCTTGAACCTAACCTGGAAGTATGTAATGAGGAGGGGGTAAGAACATAAGTTCTGTGTTAGTGGACTTATAATAAACTTCTGTGTAATACTACATATACCGTTCAGTTATATTTTCTTGCTTATTAGGTTATTCGCGATATTAGCTCTCTAGGCTATACTCATGTCTCACTAGTAGGTTAACTTAATACAACGTATATGTAGATACCCACAACTCGTCTAATCCTTTTCCATGTATATATATAGCCCCTTGCCGTATGTTGTACGGGCTTCATCATGTAAATATATACTATTTTAGTGTAGTGCCACCATTCTTGAAATCATTTGGACTGCCGCTCTCGATCTTGCTAGATTCCATGTATCATCTATATCTAATCTAAGGTATACTATCGAGCACTTCTTAGATTCAACCAGGGTTTACGCTACCCAGGGTCATTGGCGTTTGTGCTACCTATTGAACGCTTCTCGGATTTAGGGTTTACGCTACCTAGGTCAAACTAGGGATTATGCTACCTATCGAACGATGCCCCTTAGTCTAGAACACACTACCCAGAGTGATAAGTGTTCCTAGACTTGACGTCCCAATCGTATCGTAAACGTGCTAGATATCTAGTTGCACATGTCCTCTATATGTGCGGCCCGAGTCCCGTGGCAGGGCTAATCAAGAAACACGAAACTCGGTCGGGAGCTTTAAGTTATCTGCCGATGCAGATGCTAAGGTCTGTTTTTCCAGTGGCTATGGTCCCACTTGACCCCTCCCTCAACTAATGAAAGGCACACCTTGAAAAATGAGAACTATACGCAGGCCCCCCTATGCCCCCACAAACCTATTGGCCAACCTCACCCATAACTAGATAGCAAGTATATGGTCTTTTGGAGTTCTCCGCCTTTCCATTTTACATATCTTGACTGACTCAAGATGGTAGGTAGACGACGAGTCGCTATCACAGGGCCACTTGTCTCGCCGAATCACGCTGGTCCATCCTAGTCTTTAGGTTGCCCTATATTGCAACCAAGGCATACTCTTGGTTCTTCTAACGCAGACCTTAACCTCTGTGAGCCCAGGAGGATCATCTGCATTCTCACAGAGGGATACCAAGAGTACCCTCACGTCCCCTTGAAGCTGCGTGCTTCGTAACCCAAGACGTTGGAGCCTTTTTCATGATCAGACGGACATTCGCTCCTTCTCGTGTTCTACTTGAGTTTCTTGACTAAGGTTTAGTACTTAGTTCTCTTAACTAAGGTTTACCACTTAGTTTCCTGAATCGTTCATTTTCTTAACTAAGGTTTACTACTCAACCCTCTTAACTAAGGTTTACTACTTAGTTCTCTTTCTCGTTACTTAGTTATCTTAACTAAGGTTTATTACTTGGTTCTCTTAACCAAGGTTTGATACTTAGTTTCTGTTACTTAGTTCTCTTTTCAACTAAGGTTCGTTACTTAGTTCCTTTTTAACTAAGGTTTTTCAACGAATTCAAACATGACTTAAGTTTTCTTTATCAAACGATAGCGTACGGGTGTTTTCCCACATTTTCAACTTAGATTAACTTATTTCATAGTATAAGTCATCCCACCCTTCAAGTCTTGTATTATATCTTAAGTCTTAATCTTCCCTGGTCCCTAGGACAAGTTTTACATATTTAATTCAAGTTTATAATAGGTAGTTATCATTCCCCCATTACTGTGTCGTTAATTTTAGGTTTGACTTAACCCTTCCTTTTACTTAACCCGCTACTTAAACTTTACCCAATTCAGTTAATTTGTAATGCCATAATGGGTCCCCTTTGGTTAAGCATTATGTACGTATGTCTTAAATATTTCCCATGTCCCACTTAACCTCTTTTATTATTGTATCCATGTCTTACACATGCTGTACTACGGTTAAGTCCACCTTATTCATGTTTTACTTTATGTATCTTACTATAGTTAAGTCCACATTTACATGTTTTACATGTCTTGTCTTACTATGGTTAAGTCCATATTTACATGTCCTATTTTACATGTCACCCACTTAACCCTCTAACCATACCCATGTCACCCATATGTCTTATTATGGTTAGTATTCCTTAATTCATTCATTATGACGAACGATGCATAACCTCCCACATTAGACCGAACACTTTGTGGCTGCTGGATTCGTCGGGCGGTTCCGGGCAGTCTTACACCACAAAGCGGGTCTAACCTCGTGTCACCAACCGTTACGCCTACAATTCATGCCTTTGACCTCTCACATTAGACGTCCAATTGTGGCAGCTGGATTTGCCGGGCGGTTCCGAGCAGTCTTACACCACAATTGCGCCTAACCTCGTGTCAAAGGTTCATTAACATCGTATTTCATCCGAACCCCAATTTTCATGTTATGTGCTTCCAATTCAACATATAGTCATGTTTACAATTTTGTCTATTCCAACTTGTCACTAATTACATATTAATTAGCCTTAATTACAAATTACCAATTATAGGCAATTTCATCAATTCCATGTAATTCCTACCCAAATATGCCAATTTCATATATATATATATATATATATATATATATATATTCAAATTATCCAAAATATCCAATAATACTCACTTTCATAAAATCAATGTTATCAAATTACTTGCCGTTCATACCAATTTATTCATATTAAATTATTCCAACACCATAGTCAATTAGAATTATGCCCAATTTGCATAAATTTAATATTGCAATATAATTATGTCCATATTCCAAATCATACACAAATCCTTCCAATCCATGTTATGCCCAAACATGTAAATTTTCAATGTCCAATTATACCTAATTTCATATAATCCATATCCAATGACAATTGTGTCAAACTTACTTAAATCCAACATTATAGATTACATTCCTCGACTGTATAAAATAGATTATGCCCAATATATGAGATAACAATTGTTATGCCACAAACCCCAAAATTACGAATTATGTTCTTCGTTCGCATAAAATAAGTTATGCCCCAATATTTTCATATTTCAACCGTACATATACATAATAAGATTTCATCTAGGTTCGAGATAACCTAGATCTCAAAAATAAAAAGGGGAAAGAGAATAAAGGAACAATTATTTTAACATAAATTTTTGCATTGAATTTATAACCGGGGAAATGATGAACGATAGTAATTCTATTATACAAAATTTTATCAGAATTCCACTCACAATGATTTTTGTGCTTTAATCCGTAGATCTTGGATTGATTTTCCTCCTTTTTGTGTTGCATAGCTTGAATTTCAGATCTGGATTTCTTTTATGTTCTTGCGCAATACTTGAATCTCCCCTTTATTTTGTTCGTAGTAATAGAATTCCTCAATCTAATTCTTTTTAAATTTAAGAATAGTTTTGTGAGGAGAGAGGAGAGAAGAATAGATCATAGATTTAGTGAGGAAGAAGAAGAATATGAGTTAGAGTAGAGCCATGGCGTTGCCATGAACTTTAGTGAAGATTACAATAGGCCTAGGGGTGTTTATATAGCTGCTCAAGACCTTATCGTACACGCAGCGCTGAGTCAGCATTGAACTTAGTTAAGAAAATAGTCCAGGTTCGCAGATGAATCTAGCCAAATCTTATCGTACATGCAGTGCTAAGTCAGCATTGGGTCCCACAAGCTGTTTTGGCGTAGAAATTTGAATTCCGAATGTTTGAATTGTTTTGGCGTAGAAATTTGATTTTCGAACTTTTGAATTTCTGGAATTTATTTAACTGTTTTATTCACATGAAATATTCTTATATGTATACAATTCCTTTAACGACTATTTTACGCGTATATATATATATATATATATATATATATACGCACAACTTTCATTTGATTTTCAAAATTCAAACAATGTTGCACCGTTATTTAATTCTTACCATATTTCATTTACTATAGCCTTATGTTAAATTTTATCTTTCGTATACATATATTTCTGCATATATATATATATATTCTCATGTATATACATATATTTTCTTTATTTCCTTATATGTACGTTCTTATCCTTTCAAATTTTGAATTTGTATATGTACATATATTTGCATGTTCAGTTGGCCCTCTTTAAAACAGAGATAAAAATTATGTTGCCGCCGGGGTTCGAACCCCCGACCTTCATGTTACAAATCCAATGCCTTAACCAACTGAGCTACAAAGTCTTTTGTTAATAAGTCTTAGAACAATGATAATTATTGTTTTCTCCTTACTTCTCTTTTTCATGTTAGTTACAATACTTAAATTAAACCAATGCATGAATCTTTTTCTTTTAATGTTAATGCATTATGTTTGCAAATCAGTGCATGCAACATATTTACATTGCATGCAACCAATCCTTTCTTTCTTTCATATATTAATTAGTTTTCATTATACATCACCATATTAATCCTATCTATGGATATATATACATTTTTAATTACATTAAAAATACGGGGTGTTACATTCTTCCACCCTTTAAGAATTTCGTCCCCGAAATTCGATAAGAGTAAAATAGATAATCCCTCGCAACATCCAATAAGTGTTCATCCAATTGTTGCAGCATTGTGCACATGTGCAAAGTGAATTACATCATAGCAAAGCATGTATGCCTAATTTGGATCCACCTATATGTATGCAAATTTTAAAAACTCTTTCAAATCATGATGCTCACAACCTAAATATACTTGCAGTTCTATATGAATGCAATATTTTTGAAAAATCAAAACATTTTTCACCCAAATTTTCCCATACTCTTACAAAATAAGAGCATAGTTCATCCAATTGTCGCATCCAAAACCCTACCAACCATCATTAAATTCGAAATTTAGAAAAATCTAATTTTCCATATTCGATTTCTTATGTTATGAAAACGGAAAAATCCACATCCTCCGTTTTTCTTTTCTAATTGTACTTGGATTTTTACATAACTATTCTATAAAGATTTCCTATTTTCCTGTCCAAGTACAACCACATTAGAAAGCTTCGTTTTCTATTTTAACTCATCTTGGAGTAATTTCATATCTATTCATCTTTTTCTTAAAATTTTCATTTTCTTTTCCCATCTTGCTTTGTTGCTTGATTGATTCAGTTGTTTTCTTTGTTAGTTAGGCTAGTCTTCTTCTTAAGTTTATTTTTCAACCAAGCTCTTCTGTTTTCAACTCAAACTGTATCCTACACAGCTACAGCTATGGGCCATGCATCTTAGAACTATGCCACGAGTCCACTCAACAGGATCTATACACTTGCTTGCCCTTCACTACCTAGTAGTCACTACTAGTCCATGTTGTGTATTACTAGCCTATACTTCTCTTTTCAAGCAACAATCCTAGACTCACACGGCTTATGCATTCTACGGGAATTTTCCATTAGTTCAGCACTGGCTAATCCTTGACTGTAAATTGGCAAGAAAATACCTCCATGAGTATCAACCCCGAAGACCAAAATCAACATCAGATTGACACTCAAAGAATTACTCAACTCAACCAATCCCCAGTTGGTTCTAATTGCTTTAACTTTATCTCGTTCTTTCTAGGCCTTCATCCTTAACTACTCCATTTTTAAAACATGGTTTGGCCTTCTTTCTTTTTTTATTACATTCTTCTTCCAAAAACTAAAAGTGGTAAAACTTTTATTCTTTTCTCAAAAACTTGCTTTTGCCAAACCCAAAAAAACATGTCACAAAATAAAATGCAAAACATTTTCTTCAGATCATGAAACTGGAGTAGACAAGGACAACTAATGGGTTACATTGTTCCTAATGTTAACTTTGGCTGCTAAGGTGCAAATATCTACTCTATTCTTACACTTTACCGCTTATTTTGTTCACCCAACAAAATTTCCTTTTAAAACAATAATCAAAATTTATTGTTAACAGAATAGAATTTCTTTTACAAAATGCAACACTTTCTTTTCAATCCTTTCATATATTATAATATGAAAACTAGCGAGCTATATATGCTCTATATTATGCACATTTTAAATGTTTTTTTTTTAAATCATTGTTTTATACCCCACTTTACTTTCAAAACACAACATGCACTAAATAATTTTTCAAACATCATAAATTACTTTTAAGATTAAAACTTGAAAAACACCACAAACTCTTTTACAAATTCAAGTTCTTAAAAGTTTATTATTGGGTTAAACTCAAAGTGGGTCTTTCAACTCAACTAGGCTTTCCTAGGCACTTTCCAAACCAATTCTCTCAACTATATATATATATATATATAAATATATTCCTAATCCATTTTTCACATTTTAACCTTTTTCTAATTTCCAAGGTTTCATTTCTAAACCCACTAATCTAAAATACTAATATTTCAGTTTCCACCCTATGGGATACTTTTCTTTCTTTAGCTCTAAGCCATATTGTACACTTACCCAACCACCTAATGGTCTCAAAAATTTCTATGTTTATTACTTTTGTGTATAAACTAAATATCCCAACTCTTTTCATACCTAGTGGGCTACTTTATGGATTTAGGTTTATATATAATATATTTATATTTAGAAAATACAAATACGTTCACTCATTATCTCCCTAAGATCACTAAACCGAAGCTCTGATACCAGATGTAACAACCCGAATTTCGATAGACCGAATTTTTCAAATTCGATCCATCAAGACCCGAGTTGGGTGCTCTGGTATCCTGTAGAAAAAGACAGAGAAAAAGAAGTATGTCAGAACTCATAAAGCATCTCTCAGCGGAAGGAATTAAAACATAATATATTCAAAAATAGCTTTACCTTATGTATCATACTGTCTAACCAGTATCCATAGTTATACCATCTCTGCCTTGAACCTAACCTGGAAGTATGTAATGAGGAGGGGGTCAGAACATAAGTTCTGTGTGAGTGGACTTATAATAAACTTCTGTGTAATACTACATATACCGTTCAGTTATATTTTCTTGCTTATTAGGTTATTCGCGATATTAGCTCTCTAGGCTATACTCATGTCTCACTAGTAGGTTAACCTAATACAACGTATATGTAGATACCCCCAACTCATCTAATCCTTTTCCATGTATATATATTGCCCCTTGCCGTATGTTGTACGGGCTTCATCATGTAAATATATACTACTTTAGTGTAGTGCCACCATTCTTGAAATCATTTGGACTGCCGCTCTCGATCTTGCTAGATTCCATGTATCATCTATATCTAATCTAAGGTATACTATCGAGCACTTCTTAGATTCAACCAGGGTTTACGCTACCCAGGTTCATTGGCTTTTGTGCTACCTATTGAACGCTTCCCGGATTTAGGGTTTACGCTACCTAGGTCCAACTATGGATTATGCTACCTATCGAACGATGCCCCTTAGTCTAGAACACACTACCCAGAGTGATAAGTGATCCTAGACTTGACGTCCCAATCGTATCGTAAACGTGCTAGATATCTAGTTGCACATGTCCTCTATATTTGCGGCCCGAGTCCCGTGGCAGGGCTAATCAAGAAACACGGAACTCGGTCGGGAGCTTTAAGTTATCTGCCGATGCAGATGCTAAGGTCTGTTTTTCCAGTGGCTATGGTCCCACTTGACCCCTCCCTCAACTAATGAAAGGCACACCTTGAAAAATGAGAACTATACGCAGGCCCCCTATGCCCCCACAAACCTATTGGCCAACCTCACCCATAACTAGATAGCAAGTATATGGTCTTTTGGAGTTCTCCGCCTTTCCATTTTACGTATCTCGACTGACTCAAGATAGTAGGTAGACGACGAGTCGCTATCAAAGGGCCACTTGTCTCGCCGAATTACGCTGGTCCATCCTAGTCTTTAGGTTGCCCTATATTGCAACCAAGGCATACTCTTGGTTCTTCTAACGCAGACCTTAACCTCTGTGAGCCCAGGAAGATTATCTGCATTCTCACAAAGGGATATCAAGAGTACCCTCATGTCCCCTTGAAGCTGCGTGCTTCGTAACCCAAGACGTTGGAGCCTTTTTCATGATCAGACGAACATTCGCTCCTTCTCGTGTTCTACTTGAGTTTCTTGACTAAGGTTTAGTACTTAGTTCTCTTAACTAAGGTTTACCACTTAGTTTCCTAAATCGTTCATTTTCTTAACTAAGGTTTACTACTCAACCCTCTTAACTAAGGTTTACTACTTAGTTCTCTTTCTCGTTACTTAGTTATCTTAACTAAGGTTTATTACTTGGTTCTCTTAACCAAGGTTTGATACTTAGTTTCTGTTACTTAGTTCTCTTTTCAACTAAGGTTCGTTACTTAGTTCCTTTTTAACTAAGGTTTTTCAACGAATTCAAACATGACTTAAGTTTTCTTTATCAAACGATAGCGTACGGGTGTTTTCCCACATTTTCAACTTAGATTAACTTATTTCATAGTATAAGTCATCCCACCCTTCAAGTCTTGTATTATATCTTAAGTCTTAATCTTCCCTTGTCCCTAGGACAAGTTTTACATATTTAATTCAAGTTTATAATAGGTAGTTATCATTCCCCCATTACTGTGTCGTTAATTTTAGGTTTGACTTAACCCTTCCTTTTACTTAACCCGCTACTTAAACTTTACCCAATTCAATTAATTTGTAATACCATAACGGGTCCCCTTTGGTTAAGCATTATGTACGTATGTCTTAAATGTTGCCTATGTCCCACTTAACCTCTTTTATTATTGTATCCATGTCTTACACATGCTGTACTACGGTTAAGTCCACCTTATTCATGTTTTACTTTATGTATCTTACTATAGTTAAGTCCACATTTACATGTTTTACATGTCTTGTCTTACTATGGTCAAGTCCATATTTACATGTCCTATTTTACATGTCACCCACTTAACCCTCTAACCATACCCATGTCACCCACATGTCTTATTATGGTTAGTATTCCTTAATTCATTCATTATGACGAACGGTGCATGACCTCCCACATTAGACCGAACACTTTGTGGCTGCTGGATTCGCCGGGCGGTTCCGGGCAGTCTTACACCACAAAGCGGGTCTAACCTCGTGTCACCAACCGTTACGCCTACAATTCATGCCTTTGACCTCTCACATTAGACGTCCAATTGTGGCAGCTGAATTTGCCGGGCGGTTCCGGGCAGTCTTACACCACAATTGTGCCTAACCTCGTGTCAAAGGTTCATTAACATCGTATTTCATCCGAACCCCAATTTTCATGTTATGTGCTTCCAGTTCAATATATAGTCATGTTTACAATTTTGTCTATTCCAACTTGTCACTAATTACATATTAATTAGCCTTAATTACAAATTTCCAATTATAGGCAATTTCATCAATTCCATGTAATTCCTACCCAAATATGTCAATTTCATATATATATATTCCAATTATCCAAAATATCCAATAATACTCACTTTCATAAAATCAATGTTATCAAATTACATGCCGTTCATACCAATTTATTCATATTAAATTATACCAACACCATAGTCAATTAGAATTATGCCCAATTTGCATAAATTTAATATTGCAATATAATTATGTCCATATTCCAAATCATACACAAATCCTTCCAATCCATGTTATGCCCAAACATGTAAATTTCCAATATCCAATTATACCTAATTTCATATAATCCATATCCAATGACAATTGTGTCAAACTTACTTAAATCCAACATTATAGATTACATTCCTCGACTGTATAAAATAGATTATGCCCAATATATGAGATAACAATTGTTATGCCACAAACCCCAAAATTACGAATTATGTTCTTCGTTCGCACAAAATAAGTTATGCCCCAATATTTTCATATTTCAACCGTACATATACATAATAAGATTTCATCTAGGTTCGAGATAACCTAGATCTCAAAAATAAAAAGGGGCAAGAGAATAAAGGAACAATTATTTTAACATAAATTTTTGCATTGAATTTATAACCGGGGAAATGATGAACGATAGTAATTCTATTATACAAAATTTTATCATAATTCCACTCACAATGATTTTTGTGCTTTATTCCGTAGATCTTGGATTGATTTTCCTCCTTTTTGTGTTGCATAGCTTGAATTTAAGATCTGGATTTCTTTTATGTTCTTGCGCAATACTTGAATCTCCCCTTTATTTTGTTCGTAGTAATAGAATTCCTCAATCTAATTCTTTTTAAATTTAAGAATAGTTTTGTGAGGAGAGAGGAGAGAAGAATAGATCAGAGATTTTGTGAGGAAGAAGAAGAATATGAGTTAGAGTAGAGCCATGGCGTTGCCATGAACTTTAGTGAAGATTACAATAGGCCTAGGGGTGTTTATATAGCTGCTCAAGACCTTATCGTACACGCAGCGCTGAGTCAGCATTGAACTTAGTTAAGAAAATAGTCCAGGTTCGCAGATGAATCTAGCCAAATCTTATCGTACATGCAGTGCTAAGTCAGCATTGGGTCCTACAAGCTGTCTTGGCGCAGAAATTTGAATTCCGAATGTTTGAATTGTTTTGGCGTAGAAATTTGATTTTCGAACTTTTGAATTTCTGAAATTTATTTAACTGTTTTATTCACATGAAATATTCTTATATGTATACAATTCCTTTAACGACTATTTTACGCGTATATATATATATATACGCACAACTTTCATTTTATTTTCAAAATTCAAACAATGTTGCACCGTTATTTAATTCTTGCCATATTTCATTTACTATAGCCTTATCTTAAATTTTATCTTTCGTATACATATATTTCTGCATATATATATATATATATATATATATATATATATATATATATATTCTCATGTATATACATATATTTTCTTTATTTCCTTATATGTATGTTCTTATCCTTTCAAATTTTGAATTTGTATATGTACATATATTTGCATGTTCAGTTGGCCCTCTTTAAAAGAGAGATAAAAATTATGTTGCCGCCGGGGTTCGAACCCTCGACCTCCATGTTACAAATCCAATGCCTTAACCAACTGAGCTACAAAGTCTTTTGTTAATAAGTCTTAGAACAATGATAATTATTGTTCTCTCCTTACTTCTCTTTTTCATGTTAGTTACAATACTTAAATTAAACCAATGCATGAATCTTTTTCTTTTATTTTTCTTTTAATGTTAATGCATTATGTTTTCAAATCAGTGCATGCAACATATTTACATTGCATGCAACCAATCCTTTCTTTCTTTCATATATTAATTAATTTTCATTATACATCACCATATTAATCCTATCTATGGATATAAATACATTTTTAATTACATTAAAAATACGGGGTGTTACATAGGCATTTTGCAAACGACCTTTGTTTTCGACGAAACCACTTTTTTGGATCCGGAATGTCAAATTATTGCTAGATTCCAATTTTCATAATTTTTGGAATTAATATGTAAGTGCGGTAAATTAAAACGTATTTGGTCAATTTCAGTTGAATTGGATCGACCAGAAAAATGCCATTTTTCAGATGGTCTCAAAATTTGACGAAATTAATTTTGTTAGGACCGTATCGTCAAAACATAGCTAGATTTATTTTTCGAGAATTTTCAGAGTCCGTATGTGGCCCCGGTGAATTTAAATGTACGATCGAATTAAATAAATAAAAGATTTAAATTTTAAATTTGAAGAAAACAGACTGAAAACGATGGATTGAGTTGACGGGACCTAGCCCGTTAGGTCCGGAATGGGGGTATTTGCCTAGGGACAATTCTCGTTGGGCTGAAATTGGAGCTACTGAGACTTAACGGGTTTATTTGCAAAACTAGAAATTAAATATTATTTTGTTATAAATATACATTAACAAACCCTAGCCCATCTCTGTACAGCCGCCGCTCTTATTCATGAATGGTCGAAATCATCCCATATTCCTTCCTCAATAGATCCTAATCCAAACAATTTCGATGCAAGGTTAGAAAACAGAAATTCAAGAGGGAAGTGAGGGCTACATTTTCGTATGGTTAAGATCTGAATTCGTTCGATGATTTGGGCGAATTTCTCCCTTAATCTGGACACATTCGAGCTCGACTAAGAAGGCACGGGGACCATCGAATTATCCATGACTGGCGGCGATAGGAGATGTCACGGTGACGCTTCATGGGGAGGCGATGGATGGTTGGCCGGTGCGGCGTGGAGGTGGCCCCAACGAGATTTGCAAGTCGAGGTCAAGTTATTCGGGTTCCAGAATAAAGAACGATGGAAGGAGGTTTTAAAGTTAATTAAGTTATTAAATTTTGTTAATTACTTTAAAACCAATTATTTATGCCATTAAGATTTAAACGGACGTATCTCTCTCAAATAGAAACGGATTTAGGCGATTCAAAATGTGTTGGAATCAAGTGAGCAAACACTACAATATGGAACAGACTGAAATGAATTTGGAGCATATCAGATTTTGGGCAAATTTCAATTCTGAATTATACATAATTAAAAACCACGGTGAGAAATTCTATTTTTTATATATAATTAAAATTCATTAATCATAATTGTGGTATTACTCATACGTTGTAATATTCTGTTGATTGTCATACGTGATTTGATCTGTGATAGGTGTGTTATGTAGATCTGTTGACTTGATCATTTTTGTTAATTCGATTAGTTAAATCAAAAATTGACATTTTTGTTAATTAGAATAGTTAAACAAAAATTATCATTTTTGTTTATTAGATTAGTTGAATCAAAAACCAACATTTTTGTTAATTAGAATTGAATTAAACAAAAATTAACATTTTTGTTAATTAGAATGGAGTTAAACAAAAATCATCATTTTTGTTAATTAGAATAGCTAAATCAAAAATTATCAATTTTGTCAAATTAGAATAATGGAATCAAAATTATCATTTTTGTCAAAATATAATTATTGGATCAAAATTGACATTTTTGTTAAAATATAATTGTTGAATTAAATTTGTCATTTGGTCAAATTAAAAAAGTTGAAATTAAAAAGACATTTTGTTATAATAAATTAGTTGAAAATAAATATTTCATTTTGTTATTATAAAATTGATGAAAACAAATATGTCATTTTGTTATTATAAAACTGATGAAAACAAATATATCATTTTTATTATTATAAAATTGTTGTAAACAAATATATCATTTTTGTTATTGTAAAATTGTTGTAAACAAATATATCATTTTTGTTATAATAAAATAGTTGAAAACAAATATATCATTTTGTTGTGACAAAAGGATTGAAAACAAAAATATAACGTTTTTGTTGTAACCAAATAGTGAAACAAAATTATCATTTTTTGTTGAAACCTAAAAGTTGAAACAAAATTGTCACTTTTGCCAAATTGTAAAAGTTGAAACAAAATTGTCATTTTTGTCAAATTGTAAAAGTTGAAACAAAATGTCATTTTTGTCAAAGTAGATTAGTGAAACAAAAATATTCATTTTTGTCAAATAGTTTATTTGAAACAAAATGTACATTTTTGTCAATACATATTAATTGAAACAGAGTATACACTTTTGTTAAAACATATTAGTTGAAACAAAATATACACTTTTGTCAAAACATATTGGTTGAAACGGAATATTCATTTTTGTCAAAATAGATTATTGAAACAAAATTTACATTTTGTCAAAATATGATGGTTGATTTTTTTTTTTACATTTTTGTTAATTAGATAAGAGTTAAAACAAAAATTACATTTTCATTAAAAAGATTTGAGTTATAACAAAAAATTACATTTTTGTTAAATAGATTTGAGGTAAAACAAAAATAACATTTTTGTTAAATAGATTTGTGTTTGAGCAAAAATATTAATTTTGTTGAAATAGAATTGTCAACAAAAAATGAAAAGACCATTTTTATTCATTTAGTTAAACTAGAATTG
Source organism: Allium sativum (assembly GCA_030737875.1). NCBI lineage: Eukaryota > Viridiplantae > Streptophyta > Magnoliopsida > Asparagales > Amaryllidaceae > Allium > Allium sativum. The sequence goes on from CM060922.1 coordinate 339,215,505, forward strand.
TTAACAAAATGAAGTCGTCACTTTTATTCATTTTGTTAAAATGGAAATTTAGACAAGACGAAATTATCACCTTTATGCATTTTGTTAAAATGGAAATAAACAAAATGAAATTATCACTTTTATGCATTTTGTTAAAATGGAAATTTAGAAAAAATGAAATTATCACCTTTATGCATTTTGTTAAAATGGAATTTTAGACAAAAATGAAATTATCACTTTTATTCATTTTGTTATACTAGAATTGTTAACAAAATTATCGCTTTTATGCAATTGGTTAAAACGAAATTTTAGAGAAAATGAAATTATCACTTTTATTCATTTTGTTAAATTTGAATTGTTAACAATATGAAGTTATCACTTTAAATCATTTTGTTGAAATAGAATTGTCAACAAAAATGAATGAATCACTTTTTATGCATTTTGTTGAAATAGAATTTGTATGGAAGTTTAAGAGTCATTTTTATTGTCACAAGATACAATAGACTTTGTATGTTAATTAAAGAATCATTTTTATTGTCACAACGTACATTAGAATTTGTATGTTAATTGAAGAATCATTTTTATTGTCACAACATAAATTAGGATTTGTATGTTAATTAAAGAATCATTTTATTGTCACAACATACATTAGAATTTGTATGTTAATAAAAGAATCATTTTTATTGTCACAACATACATTAGAATTTGTATGTTAATCAAAGAATCATTTTCATTTTCACAACATACATTAGAATTTGTATGTTAATTAAAGAGTCATTTTCATTGTCACAACATACATTAGAATTTGTATGTTAATTAAAGAATCATTTTCATTGTCACAACATACATTAGAACTTGTATGTCATTTAAAGAATTATTGTTATTGTCAAAACATACATTGAAACTACATACAAATAAAATATTCTTTTTTATTTGTTAACGTTAAAAATAGAAATACAAATAAAAATTAGCTTTTTATTTGTCATTAGCTCAATTGTCATGTAAATAAAATACATTTTTTTTGACATTACAAACATGTAGAAATGGTTATGCAAAATTAAAACATTCTTTTATTTTGCATGTTAAACACGTTAGTGGAATCATCGAATGTTTTATATTTATATATAATTATATATATATATATAAATAAAAATTAAACGAATCACGCACGGTAGTCCCCGTTTCGGAATTTTAACTTTAAACGGTTATACCAAAAGATCCGACCGTTGGTTTTCCCAAAACTGCAACCGTTAGGACCGCTTTGGGAAGATCTTTCCAATGATATAAATTTTGTTAAAATCCAACGGTTAGATTTCGAGATATATGTAAATCAAATTTTGATATAACCAGCCTCAGGGCCGCCTATTGACCCGAAGCGTCGTTAAATTAAATTGGGCTATTTTTATGTAAATAAAAATAGCGATAAATCGTTATAAAATAATATTAACGATATGAAACGGTTTAAGCTACATATATGCGAGAATTATTTGAAAAGACCGAGTTCAATCTCATTTCAAATAATTATATGACGATTTAAATCGAAGATATTGAAGACGGTGATTGAAGACCGGCGATCTTCACATCGAATGGATGTCTACTGATGCCTAGTATCCGTTAGCTCCCAGTAAAGGGTTAAAGTGGTAGTTGTCCGGACATACTTGTTGATTGTCCGGATAAGCGAGCACCTCTCTTCCGTATTGGACATATGGGACGAGGAATAAGGTGTCTCCGGTTTCGTTCAAACCCAGAATGGACTTGTAAATGGATGTGTGTCTGACATTGAATTTCATTCTATGTGAATTGATTTGTATTTAATATATATATATATATATATCTGTTTGGTGGCGGGGAATTTATTCTCTTGCTTAACACCCTTCTCTGAGACGCACGAGCTCAGAGATTATATATTGATAGTTATTAATCGCATGACGTGGATTGTCAATGTGGCATGCTTAGATGCAAATGATCGAGGCTTTTGTTGAAAAACAAAGCCTTGTGTTTGATGATTAAAGCACGGCCTGTTTAGGCGTAGCTTTGTGTATAGCGCAACTTCGCGAGCCTCACACCCCTGTATGAGTCAAAAATGGGATAAGGACCGTACGGAGTGCATACGTTTCTTTCTAGCTAGAAGTGGTATCGGGGTTTTGCAAGCCCTTACATTTTACTTATGTGGATGATGGATTATGAGGCGCCTCGGTTATATTGGTCGATAGTGGCCAATTGATAGGCCCAATAGGACCAGGAAACGTATTGGTCAGGAATTGCCAATCCACTAAAGTATTTATGGACCGGCCCTACCGCATCCAAGGGTTGCCCGTAGGTGTGATCCTAAGGCATTGGCTAGAGTGTTTCGAATCGGAGAGGACGATCCCTAGCCTCGACTCATGCTGGAAACCCAATTTCCAATACGACATTACGGTTTTGATTCTAAACCTATATATGGCGACATAATAGGATGGGGTTTTATGCCTTCTAGGATTGATACATTTACTTTGAAGTATTTTAAAACTGATTAGACACTAATAATAATATCAAAATATTATTTTCTACGTGTCAAGCATGTTTGATCATTATAAGGTAAAACTCTATCCTCCGGTTTGCGTTGCATTGTGTGATGGGACTTGAGTCTTATAATGATTTCATTTTTCTAAAAAGAATTGCATTGTTTTAAAATTTATTTAATTTATGCACTGGCAATCCAATGGAGTAAACCCATTCTGCATTAGCGGCGTGGTCCTATGATTAGCCATATTGCTAGATAAGTTAAGAAAGATTTCTCATACCAGTCCCATGACTGACTTGTAGATTGTGTCACTTGCAAACTCGGGTGCTCTCTTTTCCACACGGCCAGTCGATTAGCTTATTTTGTAGATATATTGAGCAGGATTCTGGATCGAAGCTTAAAGTTGTGTCCAGAGCAATGATAGTCTTCCGCTGTGTTAGTTTAATTGTTCCGTTGTGCAATGTATTACATATGTTGTAAATTATTCTTCTGTTGTATTATATTCGATGTACTCTGATATTCCGTACTCCGATGTAACATTAATGTAATGTTTATAAAAGTCTTCTGTCATTTATTCTGATGTGTTGTATGCCCAGAGTTAGCACATGCGGTTTTTGAACGGTCTTGGTCGATTTAGCGGTCGATTAGGTCCGGGCGAAATCCGTGTCGTTACAGCTAGTATCAGAGCTTTGGTTAATTCAAATCATTGGGGTATAACTCATTAGAACGGAACAAAAGACTCATCAGGGGTAGGATTAGAAATATCCTATACAAGAATACTCATTAGAGATAGGATCAATAGTATCCTAGAATGAGAAAACTCATTAGAAATGCCCTAGAATGAGTCGAGAGTGACAAGTTCATAATTAACATATTTGTAAATATATATAATACGATTCTAGAAAATAAGATTTTTGAACGTATAAATGTTATATATATTTGAAAAGATAATTAACTAATTTATTAATGATAGTGTTGTGTGATTATTAGTCCAAATAATAAAATTATTGAAACCAATAAAATAAATGAAAGTTAAGTAGGTTAATTAAACAACTTTCAGCTCCGTCCCTTTTCGAGGACAAAAAGATTTTAAGTAGGGGAGATTGTAACAATCTGGAATTTTGGAACCAATTTAAAATTTTTATTTGAGAAATTTTAATGGATTTTAGATATTTAGAATAATTTATTTTAAATAATAACGACTAAAAAATCTATTTAAATTGAAGTTAGAACAAATATATTTATTTGGAGTTAGAAATAGCACGGTAGTTTGAAAATTTAAATTTAAACTTCGACTGAATGTAGAGGATTCAAATAAATTGGATTTCAGTAAATCCAAAAACATTTAAATCTGTATAAAAATATCTTTCTAACGGATCTGAAAAATTGAAATTTCATAGCGGGAATCAAAATTTATGCCCAGTTTAAAATTTAAAATAGTCGCTATGGAATTTATATATATATTTTAATATAATATATATGCATTTTGCAAACGATCTCTGTTTTCGATGAAACCACTTTTGTTGGATCCGGAATGTCAAATTATTGCTAGATTCCAATTTTCATAATTTTTGGAATTAATATGTAAGCTCGGTAAATTAAAACGTATTCGGTCAATTTCAGTTGAATTGGATCGACCAGAAAAAGGCTATTTTTCAAACGGTCTCCAAATTCGATGAAATTAATTTTGTTAGGACCGCATCATCAAAACATAGCTAGATTTATTTTTCGGGAGTTTTCGGAGTCCGTATGTGGCCCAGGTGAATTTAAATGTACGATCGAATTAAATAAATAAATGATTTAAATTTTATATTTGAAGAAAACAGACTGAAAACGATCGACTGAGATGACGGGACATAGGCTATTATGTCCAAAACAGGTGTATTTGCCTAGGGACAACTCTCGTTGGGCTGAAATTGGAGCTACTGAGACTTAACGGGTTTATTTGCAAAACTAGAAATTAAATATTATTTTATTATAAATATACATTAACAAACCCTAGCCCATCTCTGTACAGCCACCGCTCTTATTCATGAATGGCCGAAATCATCCCATCTTCCTTCCTCAATCGATCCTAATCGAAACAATTTCGATAAAAGGTTATAAAACAAAAATTCAAGAGGGAAGTGAGGGTACATTTTCGTACGGTTAAGATCTGAATTCGTTCGATGATCTAGGAGAATTTCTCCGTCAATCTAGACGCATTCGAGCTCGGCTAGGAAGGCGTAGGGGCCATCGAATTGGCCATGACTGGCGGCGATGGGAGAGGTCACGTCAATGCTTCATGGGGAGGCGATGGATGGTCGGCTGGTGCGGTGTGGAGGTGGCGCCAGCGAGATTTGCAAGTCGAGGTCGAGTTTTCGGGTTCCATAATAAAGAACGATGGAAGGAGGTTTAAAAGTTAATTAAGTTATTTAATTTTGTTAATTACTTTAAAACCAATTATTTATGTTATTAAGATTTAAACGTTCGTATCTCTCTCAAACAGAAACGGATTTAGACGATTTAAAATGCGTTAGAATCACGTGAGCAAATACTACAGTATGGAATAGACTGAAACGAATTTGGAGCAGATCAGATTTTCTGGTATTACTCATACCTGTAATATTCTGTTGATTGTCATACATGATTTGATCTGTGATTGGTATGTTATGTAGATCTGATGACTTGATCATTTTTGTTAATTTGATTAGTTGGATCAAAAATTATCATTTTTATTAATTAGAATAGTTAAACAGAAAATATCATTTTTCTTTATTAGATTAGTTGAATCAAAAACTAACATTTTTGTTAATTAGAAGTGAATTAAAAAAAATTAACATTTTTGATAATTAGAATGGAGTTAAACAAAAATCATCATTTTTGTTAATTAGAATAGCTGAATCAAAAAATTATCATTTTTGTCAAATTAGAATAATGGAATTAAAATTATCATTTTTGTCAAAATATAATTATTGGATCAAAATTGACATTTTTGTCAAAATATAATTGTTGAATTAAATTTTTCATTTGGTCAAATTAAAATAGTTGAAATAAAAAGAACATTTTGTTATTATAAAATAGTTGAAAACAAATATGTCATTTTGTTATTATAAAATTGATGAAAACAAATATGTCATTTTGTTATTATAAAATTGATGAAAACAAATATATCATTTTTGTTATTATAAAATTGTTGTAAACAAATATATCATTTTTGTTATTATAAAATTGTTGTAAACAAATATATCATTTTTGTTATAATAGAATAGTTGAAAAGAAATATATCATTTTGTTGTGACAAAATGATTGAAAACAAAAATATATCATTTTTGTTGTAACCAAATAGTGAAATAAAATTATCAATTTTTGTTGAAACCTAAAAGTTGAAATAAAATTGTCACTTTTGCCAAATTGTAAAAGTTGAAACAAAATTGTCATTTTTGTCAAATTGTAAAAGTTGAAACAAAATGTCATTTTTGTCAAAGTAGATTAGTGAAACAAAAATATTCATTTTTGTCAAATAGTTTAGTTGAAACAAAAAAAAATTCATTTTTGTCAAATAGTTTAGTTGAAACAAAATGTACATTTTTGTCAAAACATACTAGTTGAAACAGAGTATACACTTTTGTCAAAACATATTAGTTGAAACAAAATATACACTTTTATCAAAATATGAAACAGAATGTTCATTTTTGTCAAAATAGATTAGTTGAAACAAAATTTACATTTTGTCAAAATATGATGGTTGAAAACAAAAATTACATTTTTGTTAATTAAATAAGAGTTAAAACAAAAATTACATTTTTGTTAAATAGGTTTGAGTTATAACAAAAAATTACATTTTTGTTAAATAGATTTGAGGTAAAACAAAAATAACATTTTTGTTAAATAGATTTGTGTCTGAGCAAAAATATTAATTTTGTTGAAATAGAATTGTCAACAAAAAATGAAAAGACCATTTTTATCGATTTTGTTAAACTAGAATTGTTAACAAAATGAAGTCGTCACTTTTATTCATTTTGTTAAAATGGAAATTTAGACAAGATGAAATTATCACTTTTATGCATTTTGTTAAAAAAATTTTTTAGACAAAATGAAATTATCACTTTGATTCATTTTGTTAAATTAGAAATGTTAACAATATGAAGCTATCACTTTAAATCATTTTTTTGAAATAGAATTGTCAACAAAAATGAATGAATCACTTTTTATGCATTTTATTGAAATAGAATTTGTATGTAAGTATAACAGTCATTTTTACTGTCACAACATACATTAGAATTTGTATGTTAATTAAAGAATCATTTTTATTGTCACAACATACATTAGAATTTGTATGTTAATTAAAGAATCATTTTTATTGTCAAAACATACATTAGAATTTGTATGTTAATTGAAGAATCATTTTTAATTTGTATGTTAATTAAAGAATCATTTTCATTATCACAACATACATTAGAATTTGTATGTTAACTAAAGAATCATTTTTATTGCCACAACATACATTAAAATTTGTATGTTAACTAAAGAATCATTTTCGTTATCACAACATACATTGGAATTTGTTTGTCAGTTAAAGAATTAATGTTATTGTCAAAACATACATTGAAACTACATACAAATAAAATATTCCTTTTTATTTGTTAAAGTTAAAAATAGAAATACAAATAAAAATTAGCTTTTTATTTGTCATTAGCTCAATTGTCATGTAAATAAAATATATTTTATTTGGCATTACAATCATGTAGAAATGGGTATGCAAAATTAAAACATTCTTTTATTTGGCATGTTGAACACGTTAGTGGAATCGTTGAATGTTTTATATTTATACATGATTATATATATATATATATATATATATATATATATATATATATATATGTAAATCAAAATTGAACGAATCGCGCACGGTAGTTTGTGTTTCGGAATTGTAAATTTAAACGGTTATACCAAAAGATCCGACCGTCGGGTTTCCCAAAACTGTTACCGTTAGGACCGCTTCAGGAAGATCTTTCCAACGATATAAAATTTGTTAAAATCCAACGGTTAGATTTCGAGATATGTGTAAATCAAATTTTGATAAAACCAGCGTCAGGGCCGCCTATTGACCCGAAGCGTCATTAAATTAAATTGGGCTATTTTTATGTAAATAAAAATAGCGATAAATCATTATAAAATAATATTAATGCTATGAAATGATTTAAACTATATATATGCGAGAATTATTCGAAAAGACCGAGTTCAATCTCATTTCAAATAATTATACGACTATTTAACTCGAAGATAATGAAGACGGTGATTGATGACCGACGATCTTCACATCGAATGGATGACTACTGATGCCCGACATTGGTTAGCTCCCAGTAAAGGGTTAAAGTGGTAGTTGTCCGGACGTACTCGTTGATTGTCAGGATAAGCGAGCACGTCTCTTGCATATTGGACATATGGGACATGGAATAAGGTGTCTCCGGTTTCGTTCAGACCCAGAACGGACTTGTAAATGGATGTGTGTCTGACATTGAATTTCATTCTATGTGAATTGATTTCTATTTAATATATATTTGTTTGGTGGCAGAGAATTTATTCTCTTGCTTAACACCCTTCTATGAGACGCACGAGCTCAGAGGTTATATATTGATAGTTATTAATCGCATGGCGTGGATTGTCAATGTGTCATGCCAAGATGTAAATGATCGAGGCTTTTGTTGAAAAGCAGAGCCTTGTGGTTGATGATCAAAGCATGGCCTGTTTAGGCGTAGCTTTGTATATAGCGCAACTTCGCGAGCCTCACACCCTGGTATGAGTCAAAAACGGGATAGGGACCGTAGGGAGTGCATGCATTTCTTTCTAGCTAAAAGTGGTATTAGGGTTTTGCAAGCCCTGACATTTTACTTATGTAGATGATGGATTATGAGGCGCCTCGGTTATATTGGTCGATAGTGGCCAATTGATAGGTCCGATAGGACCGGGAAAAATATTGTTCGGAAATTGCCAATCCCCTAAAGTATTTGTGGACCGACCCTACCGCATCCAAGGGTTGCCCGTAGGTGTGATCCTGAGGTATTTGCTAGAGTGTCTCAAATCGGAGAGGACGATCCCTAGCCTTGACTCATGATGGAAACCCAATTTCCAATACGACATTACGGTTTTGATTCTAAACCTATATATGGCGACATAGTAGGATGAGGTACTATGCCGTCTAGAATTGATACATTTACTTTGAAGTATTTTAAAACTGATTAGGCACTAATAATAATATCAAAATATTATTTTCTATGTATCAAGCATGTTTGATCATTATAAGGTAAAACTCTATCCTCCGGTTTGCATTGCATTGTGTGATGGGACTTGAGTCTTACAATGATTTCATATTTCTAAAAAGCATTGCATTGTTTTGAAATTTATTTAATTTATGCACTAGCAATCCAATTGAGTAAACTCGTTCCACATTAGCAGCGTTGTCCTGTGATTAGTCATATTGTTAGATAAGTCAGGAAAGATTTCTCATACTAGTCCCATTACTAACTCATAATTGTTTCACTTGCAAACTCGGGTGCCCTCTTTTCCACACGGGCTGTCGAGTAGCTTATTTTGCAGATATATTAAGTAGGATTCTGGATCGAAGCTTAAAGCTATGTCCAGAGCAATGATAGCCTTCCGCTGTGTTAGTTTAATTGTTCTGCTGTGCATTGTATTACATTTGTTGTAAATTAATCTTCCGCTGTATTATATTCGATGTACCCTGATGTAACATTAATGTAATGTTTATAAAAGTCTTCTGTTATTTGTTCTGATGTGTTGTATGCCCAGAGTTAGCGCATGCGGTTTATGAACGGTCTTGGTCGATTTAGCGATCGATTAGGTCCGGGCGAAATCTGTGTCGTACAGGACCTGGCTCCATTTACCAAAATTGATCCTAAACTCGATCTCACAATGCGGGGGAAATCTAGAAACTTCCTTGAAGATATCAGGATACTCACAAAAATAGGCGTAGATGACAACCCTTCTGCTGGAATCCCAAGCGAATATAAATAGTCGACCATTAATTACATCTTCCCTCGGTAAACAGTCAAGAACAAACCATCTCTCCTACACGTTCATGATTGCAACCTTAACCCTCTCACAATCTACATTAAATGCATACTTACTAGGCCAGTCCATACCCAAAACAACCCCGAAACACGTAAAGTTCAATACAAAAAAAAAATCATAAAAAAGGAGCATCTATGAATCAATAAAACAAGACAATCAAAACGAGACAAAGATTAATAGGACCCCCTAACGAGATAGTCGCAACCACAGACTTATCTACAAGTTCAGGGTGCAAATCCAATCCACATAGTAAATCAAAACTGATAAAAGAATGTGCAGCTCCAATACCAAATAAAAATTTAACGGAAATGTTTATAATAGAAAGCATACCTTACACCATGACGCTCTTTACCTTATCCTTAGCAGTCGGTGCACTAGAAGAGGTAGGAACAACATCCAAAGCATAGGTCTTCACAACTTGCTTATCCTTCACCGGCACTAGACAATCCTTCTTTAGATGTCCTATCTTGTTGCAGTAATAACACTTCCTCGAACTACAACTAGATTTTCGCTTGCTAGCGTAGTGCCTTTTCTTTTTACATCTATGGCACACCACTTCACTCCCGTACATCTTCTTAAAAATCCCTCCTTTGCTCTACTGTTTCCTCCTTTTCACATTCCATTTTTCCTTATTACCTCCACCGCTCTGCAGCGGCTTTGGTTCGTTAGAAGCATTACAAGAAACAGCTTCCTTTAGGAACATTCCATTACGCCTCAGGACTTTCTCAATAAACTTCTCGAACAGACCCTCGATATGATCTATAAGCTTCTCTCCTAAGTACTCATCCATTGCCCAAATGAACTTCTCATGCTTCTGATAAGGGGCTATAATAAAAGAGCATCTATACTCGGAGAAAGCTTCGAATTGAACGACATATTCTGAGCTGTCATATCCCCTATTTTAGCTCGGCAAACTTCTTGAATAAGATAGATTTTTGGACCATAGAAATGGACTTGTTCTCAAATTGGGTCTTAAAATCATTCCAAGTAATCTGATCCTCTGGGGTAATAAGATTAGTAGAGTTCCACCAATTCATAGCTCTACCCTGAATAGGTTGAGAATCAAGCTTCCTCTTCATCTCATCTTCAATACCCAAATCCCGAAAAATGCGAGCATAAGTGTCGAACCACTCTTGGACATCTAAAGCAAAATCGGACCCACTGAATGGTTTTCCTACTAAAGTAGAAAAAACCTTGCATAGTGTAACAACCCAATTTCAACAGACCGATTTTTTTTTCAAAATTCCAATCTATCGAAACTCAGACTAGTTTGCTCGGGTATCCTGCAGAAAAGACAGAGACATAAAGTATGTCAGAGCTCAGAAATTTCTTACAACGAAATGGATAAAATATAATATAATCAAAATATAGTCTTACCGTATTAATAATACTGCCTGACCAGTATCCAAGGTTATCATGTCTCTGCCACAAATCTAACCTGCGTGTATATTATGAGGAGGGGGTCAGAACACAAGTTCTGGTGATTGGATTTAAACTATACATTTTGGATAATCCTACATATATCGTTCAATCATATTTTCTTATTTATTAGGTTAATTGGGTTATCAGCACTCAAGGCTTACATACATGTCGTACCTATTTACTTCCCAGTGGATTAACGTAATACAGTATATGTGTACCTACCCCCAATATCGAGATACACCCCATGGTACCCTACTCACATGGTCTCCACCGTAATGCCACCGAAATGCTCGTAGTCCCTTATCCTATGTCAGAGTGACGTACAAATCTCTATATATCAATGTTATGATCAGCATATATCTGCCATCACTCTGCTATGTAAGCATACGGACTGCCAACCTCGATCGAATCAAAACCCATACCGGAGTAATGCCCTCAAGTCCATGATACACCACCCGGAGAAGATATGCATGTATCTAGACTGTCCCTCGTACATACTGTTAATTGTAGCTCGATGCCTCAATCGCACACCCTCTAATGTGCACTGTGTTCCATAGCAGGGCAATACAAGAAACACGAAACTCGGTCGGGATCTTTTCCATATCTGTACAGGCCCGTCTTTAAAGAGACTCTATATACAGATATACATAGGGTCTGTTTTCATGGTGGCTATGGTCCCACCTCGGCCCCTAACTCAACTAATAAAGACTATAAGAGCTAAGCGATTACCCCTACGCGAACAATCTAAATATCCATGTGGCGTCTCCCCTCAACCCCTTACCCCGATAGTGAAGGGTAAAATGGTATCTTGGGTTTTGCTCTAGTCTTTTCGCATCCCACAAGCTGCCGATGACGGGTATCCGACGGTTTACTATCCTTGTTGGTCGTGACCCTCTACCTCCTCATGAGGCGACCGTTGAACCACCCTGGTGTCACCGCGTCACAGCATTCTGACTACATAGCTACATCTGCAGTCAAGGCCCACCCATCTAGTAGTTACACGCAGACCCAACCTCTGCGAGCACAGCCTAAGACATCTGTCACCGTACAGAGGACCATTAGGAGCACCTTATGTACCTTAGGAAGCCGCGTGCTTCCCGTTCCAGTCCATTGGAGTAGTTAGAACAATCAGATGAATGTGCGCTCCCCTCGTGCCTTATAACACCTCGATGATCTACCCTGTTGGGTTATTCACCCTGAGCCGTACGGACTGGTCTAAGCTCCTTACTTTAGCATGTTGTTAGACCCTATGTCTAAACATTCTTTTACGCGCTTGTCTCACCTCATCAGGTTTCCAATTAACTTGGTTATTCCAATTCATATTGAATCTTATTCAAATTACCAAGTTTCTCTTGCTTATTAATTTCAGTCATACAACTTATTCCGTTTAAGTTTATTAATAAGCCCACAACATGATATTCTCAATATTGTGGCCCAAGGTCTGTAATCCACAACCCCTTTTATCTTCTTGTTGATTTCATCATTACAATAACATGTTTTACTTAATATATAATTAAGTATATCCAATTCACATGTTTTCTAGTTAACATATCACTTACCATTTATGATTAAATATAACTTATTTCATTTCATAAGTTTTCCTCATCCTTTCTCATTTAATCATAATTCCATTTTACATTGTCAATAAAACTTATCACTGTTTACTTATTAAGTTAGTTCTATTAACTAAGGCCCATTTATAAGTTTTTCTTCCCATTTATTATAACCTATGTTATAATTTCCTCTTGTCCCTAGGACAAGCCTAAACATTCTTATCAATGGGTTTCAGACTTCCAAGATTACATATTACTTAATTTATAATTAAGTACAACTTCTTATATTTCATATATTTCCCCCCTTTTCTCAACTGGTTGCCGGCTTTCCCCATTTACTACTTAATTAATTTACAATTAAGTGTACCTTAACTCATTTCACCAGTTATCCAGTTTCCCTGTTAGTTTATTATAACCGAAGTTATAATCCCTGCTTATCCCTAGGACAAGTCTACCTATTATACAACATTTGCATTCATGTTATTTATTTATAATAGGTGATTATCATTCCCATTTTAAACCATTTTCTTTTACTATTGTATTCCAGTATTCTTCACCCATTGTAATATATATTCCTTATTTTAATTAAGGAAAACACTTCATGCACCTTATCAGTTTGATAGAAGGAATCAGTGATTCATTTTCATAACGTATTCCCATCTAAACCGTCGTAGGAAGTAATTTCTTTACTCTTCTTACTTTAGTTACTGTGGCTTACTTGCGACCACGTTCTCAGAAATAGGTTATTTAGGGAAATACATCACTTTTCCTTCGTATCACACTAACTCAGTTCATTACATTCCTTCCTTTCTTATTTTCTGAGTTAGACATTTAATTACCATCATTGCCATTTATTCATATCTTTTTATATACATATATATATATATATATAAGCACTAGTTCTCTCACATTAAGCCTGCACTTGTGGACGTGGATTTGCCGGGTGGGTCCGGGCAGACTTCTACCACAAGTTGACTTAACCTCGTATCTTAGCACCATTACATGATTTTAATTTTGCACTTAGGCCTCTCACATTAGGTTCAACATCGGTGGCTACTGGATATGCCGGTCGGGTCCGGGAAGACTTCCGCCACTAACGCAACCTAACCTCGTGTCGTAAGTGCAGTTACAATTTCTAATTGTAAATGTAGGCATATTCATCTTTATTCAATCATTTATGTTCATATCAAATTGCGCTCCCAAATTAAAGTCTCAAAACATAATATATGTTATGTTCCAAAATCCCATTACAAATTATGCCTTAAATTCCAATATGTGTCGCATGTCTTTCTACATGTAATTAACTTTATTTAAAATAAAGTGTAATTCTCTAATAGTGTATCATTTCCCCAAAATGTCAATTATCCTAATTGACAAGTTCATAAAATAGATCTTTATAACAGTATTCATGTACATCTCAACATATTAACTAATTGAACATATTATCCATTTTAGCATAGCAATTCATTTCATCAAATTAAACCTTCCAACATGTTAATAGTGTATGTTAATGGGGAATGGTAAACGATAAAAATTCTATTATTCAAAAATTATATTTTAAACCCACTCACCTTGTAAGCTTTCCCCAATTCTGGATCTGATCCAGTTTTAACATCCATCGTTTTTTCCCCTTTTAATCGGATTCATAACCTAACGTCCATGGATTTATTATTTTCATTAAAAGAGAAAAGGGAAAAGAAAGAGGAGGAATAGATTGGATCTGGAACGTTACCTTGCTTTTCACGTAATTCTGAATGCCCATTTTATTTATGTTTATTCTCTCTTTCCGATCTGGATTCATAATTTTCTTAGGCTAATATTTTAATTTTCAGAATAGATTTGAAAGAAGAGAGAGAGAGAGAGTATAATGGTAGAGCTCCGGCATAGCTATCAAATTATGAGATTTAGGGTTAGGTCTAGTGTCTTATTTATGGGAGTATTGGAGCAACCAGGACCCAGTGATTGGACCAAAGGCCATCAGAATCGTCTACGTTAGAGAAGAAGTTTCCAGATCCGCGGGTTGGTCGATCCCCAATGGTCTAAATGACCTCCAGATTTTTTCACTCGTGAATTTTAATTTTTGAACTGATTTTCGAATTTTCTAGATATATTTATTTAATATATATATATATAAGCTCCTTATATATATACAAACTTCTAATGTTCATAACTTCTTCATACAATGTCTTATTTTACGCCAACCAGGTGCCTATGTAGACCAGAATTTTGAGACGGACGCAATGGCGCAATTCATTTTACTTAATTCTGAATATTTAATTAAGTTATTATTATTTTATTATCTTAAAAATATGGGGTGTTACATTCTCCCACCCTTAGGAAATTTCATACCCAAAATTTAATAAGGGTAAAATCAATTAACTCCTCGCATAATATACATCAAACATGTGTGCATCCAATTTTTGCAAACATTATGCACTTGTGCAAAGTGAAGTACAACATAACAATGCATGTATGTCTAATCGGTACCTCTTATGTGTATGCAAGCTTTTCAAAAATCCTTTTAAAATATGATGCTCACATCCTAAATATACTGGCAATTCCACATGAATGCGATATTTTGAAAATCAAAATGATTTTCATCCAAATTTTCTCACATTCTTAGTGAGTAAGAGCATAGTTCATCCATCCATAATCCTACCAACCAACTTTATTTTTCGAACTTTAGAAAAACCTAATTTTCTAAATTCGATTTCTTATGTTACAAAAAGGTGGAATACGGAAAATTTCACATCTTCCATTTTTCTTTTATATACCTTTTTCCCACCGTACTTGGATTTTTTGAAACTATTATAAAGATTCTCCTATTTTCTTATCCAAGCGCAGCCCACATAAGAAAATTTTCTTTTGTTACTGATTTTCTTTTTCGTCTTATCTTGGAAAGTTTTATCTTTATCCATCTTTTCTCGTAATTTTTCATTTTTGTTGCTTTACTGTATTTTTTGTTTCCTTTTCAGTTGTACCTTTTCTCTTTTCTTAGTTTATTTAACTATCTGATCTTAGTTTAAATTTAAATAAGCTTCTAGTCTTCCAACTAAAACAGAAGAACAGACACCCTACACAGCTACTACTAAGGGCCAAAAATCTCGGGATTATTTCCCCGTTAGACAGAAAAGTCCAAACTATGGGATCCACGACAGGTTTAGGTGTTACCCTAACTACCCAACAAATTAACAGAACGATCCCAACAGAAATGCGATAACGGGTTTTAATGCTAACATGAAAATTAGCAATGGGATCTAAACACTTACGTGCCCTTTTCTATCTAGTAGTCTCTACTAGTCCTAGCTGTGTACCAATAATTATTCCAAGCAACACCCTAGGCTTTTCAATGCTTGCGCATTCCATTGGAACTCACTATTATTCCAAGATGATTCTCGCTATTTACTTTATAGCCCCAAAACTTTTCCCGTCTTCCTTAGGCACTATCCCTTACCTACTCCATACTTTTAAAACACAATTTAGCCTTTCTTTTCATTTAAATTTTCTTCCAAAAATTCAAAAGTGTCAAAATTTCATTTCCCTCATGAAAACTTACTTTTTCCAAACCACAAAAACATGTCATCTTAAAAATGTAAATCATCATTTTTTTTTTCAAATCACAAAACTGGAGTAGATACAGACAACAATTTTCTCCATTGGGTTTATGACTTGTTCTCACCTATAAGGTCGGTTTTAGTCTCTTACTACAAGGTGTAGACATCCACTCTATTCTTAATTTCTACAGTTATTTTATCCACCCAACAAAATTATCTTGTCAAAATAATTTATCAAAAAAGGATTGTCATAAGAATAAAGATTTCAAATCTTTCTTTATTAAAAACTCTTGTATGAAATATAACAAGAAAACTAGCGAGCTATACATGCTCTATAATATGCACCTTTTTACTGAGAGAATTTTACTTTAGATAGAAATTTTCGCAAGAAATCATTGTTTGCAAAATATACCCCATTTTCCTTCAAAAACCCAATATGTATACCTTACATATTTAAAACTTATAACTTTTAAGATTAAAACTTGAAAAAACCGTAAACCATTTTCCCAAAACTTTTATAATTTCAAGTTCTTAAAAGTTAATAATGGGGTTAGACTCAAAGTAGGTTTCCAATTCTTCTAGGCATTCCTAGACACTCCCCAAGGTCAATTCTCTCAACTATATATATTCCTAAATCCTAATCCAATTTTCTCTTTTTAACCTTTTCCAATTTATAAGGTTTTCAAACCCACTAGCCCAAAATACTAATCATATGGGATTCACTTTCCTTCCATACAAAGTACATTGTTTCTTCACCCAAATTACCTAAGGGTCTCACATTACCATATTCATTCCATTAGTGTAGAAAATAAACATCCCATCTCTTACCCTATTACGCTCTTTCTATTTAGTATGTCTCTCTATGGATCTAGGTATATATATTATTTATATTTTTAAAAATAAAAATACGTTCACTTACTATTTATATATGAATCCTAAACCTAAGCTCTGATACCAGATGTAACAACCCTAATTTCGACAGACCGATTTTTTTTCAAAATTCCAATCTATCGAAACTCGGATTGGTTTTCTCTGGTATCCTACAGAAAAGACAAAGACATAAAATATGTCAGAGCTCAGAAAGTATCTCACAGCAGAATGGATAAAATATAATATAATCAAAATGTAGCCTTACTGTATTAATAATATTGCCTAACCAGTATCCAATGCTATCATGTCCCTGCCACAAATCGATCCTGCGAGTATGTTATGAGGAGGGGGTCAGAGCACAAGTTCTGGTGACTAGATTTGAATTATACAATTTTGATAATCCTACATATACCATTCAATCATATTTTCTTATTTATTAGGTTACTTGGGTTATCAGCACTAGAGGCTTACACACACGTCGTACAGATTTACTTCCCAGTGGATCAACCTAATACGGTATATGTGTAGCTACCCCAAATATTGAGGCACACCCCATGGTACCCCGCTCGCATGGTCTCCACCGAAATGCTCGCAATCTCTCGTCCTACGCTAGAGTGACGTACATATCTCTATGTAAGAAAGTTACGATAAGCATATATCTGCCATTACTGCGCTATGTAAACGTACGGACTGCCACCCTCGATCGAATCAGATCTCATACCAATGTAATGCCCTCAAGTCTACGACACACCCCCAAGAGCAGATATGCATGTATTTAGACTGTCCCCCATACATACTGTTAATTGTAGCTCGATTCCTCAATCGCACGTCCTCTGACGTGCACCGAGTTTCACAGCAGGGCGATACAAGAAATATGAACTCGGTTGGGAGCTTTTCCATATCTATACAGACCCGTCTTAAAAGAGCCTCTATATACAGATATACCTAAGGTCTGTTTTCATGGTGGCTATGGCCCCACCTCGGCCCCTCCTTCAACTAATAAAGACAACAAGAGCTAAGTGATTGCCCCCACGTGAACAATCTAAACATCCATGTGGCGTCTCCCCTCAACCCCTTACCCCGATAGTGAAGGGTGAAATGGTATCTTGGGTTTAGCTCTAGTCTTTTCGCATCCCACTGGCTACCGATGGCGGGTATCCGACGGTCTACTATCCTTGTTGGTCGTGACCCTCTGCCTCCTCGTGAGGCGATCGCCGAACCACCCCGTTGTCACTACGTCACAACATTCTGACTGCATAGCAACATCTGCAGTTAAGGCCCACCTACATAATAGTTATGCGCAGACCCAACCTCTGCGAGCATAGCCTATGACATCTGTCACCTCATAGAGGACTATTAGGAGCACCTTACGTACCTCAGGAAGCCGCGTGCTTCCCCTTCCAGTCCTTTGGAGTCGTTAGAGCAATCAGAAGAATGTGCACTCCCCTCGTGCCTTATAACACCTCAATGATCTACCCCGTTGGGTTATTCACCCTCAACTGTACTGACTGGTCTAAGCGCCTTACTTTTGCATGTTGTCAGACCCTATGTCTAAACATTCTTTTACGCTCTTGTCTCACTCATCGGGTTTCCATTAACTTGGTTATTCCAATTCATATTGAATTCTTATTCAAATTACCAAGTTTCTCTTGCATATTAATTTCAGTCATACAACTTAATTCATTTAAGTTTATTAATAAGCCCACAACATGTTTTATCTAGATTGTGGCCCAAGATCGTTAATCCACAACACTTTTTATCTTCTTGTTGATTTCATCATACAATAACATGTTTACTTAATATGTAATTAAGTATATCCAATTCACATGTTTTCTAATTAACATGTCACTTACCATTTATGATTAAATATAACTTATTTCATTTCGTAAGTTTTCCTCATCCTTTCTCATTTAATCATAATTCCATTTTACATAGTCAATGCAACTTATCGCTGTTTACTTATTAACTTAGTTCTATTAACTAAGGCCCATTAATAAGTTTTTCTACCCGTTTACTATAACCTATGTTATAATTTCCTCTTGTCCCTAGGACAAGCCTAAACATTCTTATCAACAAGTTTCAACCTTCCAAGTTTACATATTACTTAATTTATAATTGTTACGACCCAGATTTTTAGCCATTTAATTTTGAACATTTAAATTGTTCTAAATGTTGTATTAGAATTATAAATAGAAATTTATATGGAATTTATTAATTAAAACGAAGTCTGAACATATGATTAAATTTAAAACGAGCTCGTAACGTTGCAGTAGTTTGTAATTTAACATTTTGAACTTCAATTGGATATACAGGATCCAATATAAATCAGATTTCTTTGAAACAAGTAACGTTTGGATCTATTTGACTATATTTTTCTAATGAAAGTGAAAAATTGAGATTTCATTTTATATATTGTGAGTTATATCCAAATCAAAATTTTAGAAAGTCGCTAAGGAATCTCTTTTAAACCATGATGATTTATTTAATATAATAAAATATTTTCTTTGATTCAATAATGATCTTTGCCCAAATAAGTTCCAAATATGAATTTATTTTAGGGATTCATATAAGTATGGTTATCCATGGTTAACCTTAATTTGAATACTAAAATCAGCTAGACCAAAAAAAAGCATGTAGAAGATATCAAAGTTATACTCTAAATAAAATAAAATAAAAATTAATTAAAATTCATTTCATTGTGAGCCATTAATAAGATAGTATTATACAACATCATTTAAATGCCAAGAGATACTTGTAGCATATTTAAGCATGGCTAATTCAAAAACTTCCACCTTGATTATATATTACATTTGATTGTTCTGTACATATATCAAAGGATAAAAGAACACACAAATGAACTTGTAGAAAAGCCAAAACAGCATTCCTTCTGATCTTTATACCGTGGCCACCAAGGTATTTACTTTCGTGCATGCCAACCCATTTAATACCGTGCGCCCCAAGCAATTGATCTATGTTCCCCAAGCTACTAGACACCGTGACCTCCAAGCTGTTACAAACAGTGAGTACAAAGCCACTCTCTATTATAAATTTACACCACTCAGGAAAAAAACGAGACTTCTCAAACAATTAGAAACCAAAGTCAACATAAATGCCAACCAGTGAAAAGAATGAATGGCCATAAACTCTCAAATTTAAAAACCCACCGATCTCTCCCACCTCTCCATAATTCAATATGATTCTTGAACAAAAAGCTTCGTTTTAGGGAGATCTAGGGTCAACTGGCAGGGTTTGGCGTCCGACATCGTATGGTGGTCGGAATAGCTCTCGAAAGGAGCGACGGTTATGATGGTTTTACCGAGTATGTGGTTGTCAAAGTAGAGGTGAACTGAAAGGGAAGAGGGCGCGTGGGACAGGGCTTGGTGCGGAGGTGATTGATCGACCTCTGGAGATCTCCTGGTGGTGCAGCGTCGACTTGAAGTAGGTGGAAGTTGTTGCATATCCAGAAAATAATGTGAGTCGATTTCCGAACAAAAGAAGGAGAGAATGTGATACTGAATGTGTTGGTGGAGATTTCAAAGGGGGAGAATTTGGTGAATGGATTTGGGAAATGGTGAAGTTTGTGAAGGTGTAACGGTAGATGGGGTAGGAAGAAGCATTATACGGTGGTTGATGATTGTTCGATGGTAGTGGTGTTTAAGTACACGGAGTGGCGGTTTTTCTGAGAAGTAAGGGATGGGTTTGACTGATTTTTGGGTGAGAAACATAGCGTATGCTGATTGTTAGGAAGGAAGCTATGAAGAAGGGGGAAAGAGCGAGTGATTTGCGGTGTTGACGTATAAATGGAGTACAAAAAGAAGTTGGCTTGGTAGCTCGATGGAAGGTGACGATCTGTTGTCCCATTGGATCTAACAGTGGTAAGGGTGTTTTCTTTTGATAAAAGAAAGAAGTTGGGTTCAAATGTTCGAAGCAGAGAGGATGTCAGCTTATTTGGTGCCTGGAGGAGAAGATATGCGGTCAGATTAAAACAAATTATGGGGTAATTAAACCTACTGTTTAATTATAAACTATAGTATATTGTAACCTATTATTAAATAACGATGTAATGTTAAAATGTGTTAGGACAGGATCGGACTTTCATTCGTTTAAAGGAAGCAAGATCGATCATGGTTTTGAAAATTACCAGAGGGAAATGATGGTGGAATACGGGTTAGAATTTATGATGTGGAGTTTGATTCCTTCGTGGATAAAGGGAACAATGCATTTAAGGAACAAAGAAGCACAGAGATGGGTTTTGCTTAAAAAACGGGGTGCACGCAGTAAACCATGATTAATTTAAATCTTAGTAAGGTAATTAGGGAACTTAGATAACTAAATATTCTAAATTAATGTTAATACAATAGTATTTATAATTTAGTCATATGTTACCAGAATCAGACGAGATCGGTCAGGTTGGGATCATAACGAAGGAATTTACATTGTAGAACTGATCTCACTGAAAAGAAAGCTATTGGAATTTCATGTTAAAATCAAACGCTATTTGATTTTAAAATGAAACAAAAGAAGAACTGTCAACTGCAAACAAGGTGAGTAAACTCACTAACTTTGGCTCGTTTATTTTTTTATATAAACGAGTTTTAAATTTATTTATAGAATTTTTATAATGTGTGATGGTTGTTGGATGAATGGCTGATAAAAATGGTTGAAATAGTTGATACGGTTATATCGTTGATCGCTTATTAGTTCTGTTTACTATGATATTTCATAGTGATGTGAAATTAATATTATTGATGTGATTAACATCTGTGGATGCAGGGAAATAGGTTGGAGGAATCCAATTGGATTCCTCAATATTTATATTACTGTTTTTATTTGATTGTGATATATGATGTGTTATACAATCCATGATTGGATACGCTGTGTTTGATTTACCCTGTCCCTAGAAACTTAGTACTTTTGATATCGTAAAATATTTTTTTGATGTGAGAAAGGAAATGGGAATTTAAAAATGGAATTTATTTCCGAAAATAGAAATTAATTTTTTGACTAGGGTTAAGAATAAGAAAACAGTTTGAATGGACGAATCAAGAATTTGTTTATAAATGAGAACATAAATTAATTGAATTATTTACCTTTGGATATGTTGAAACATAAATTTAAATTTGAATTTATATAAGAAGAGGAAATCGGTTTTTGAAGCCAATATATGAAATGAGATTTAAACTTAACTGTTGTTAAGGAAATTTAAATGAAATTTGAAATGATTGAAATAAAAAGAGATGACACTTGTATGAATAATTCTGAATAGAAATTATAAATAAAAACTTGGGTTTAAGATATGTTTATGAGATCAAACTGTATATAAAAGAAATATATTTATGATTTAAGTGAATGGTTTAAAGAAAATATTTTTGCAAATGAAATATCCCTAAAGGAAATTTAGATTTCGGAATATGAATCCAAATTGGAAATCGAGTGAAAAAAGGAAATGGGTAGTCGTTCTAAAAGAAAACGACGAGTCTTATTTCAAAATTTGGAATATAAATTCAAGTGTGGTAACGTTTTATAGACTGAATGGTTATAATGGAATTTGATAACGATTTGGAAGGGATAAATTCAAAAGTGAATTTGGAATTTGAATTAACCTGAAATGGTAGATAAATTCCGAAGTTCGAAATATAAATCGAGTATAGATTATTCGAGAGAAAGTTATTTATTTGAAATTCGATTATATCAAATTTTTGGAAGTAGTTACTTTTACTTTTCTTTTGAATCAAATTTAATTATTTAATTATTCATTTATTTACTTATCAATTTATTTTATTGAAATTAATAAGTACAAGTTATATTTGTTATAAACCAAATATTTGGAAACAACTATTATAACGTTGCTGTTATAATAAATGTTTTGTAAATCTAAACAATGATTATAACGCTACTGTTATAATAAATGTTTTGTAAATCTAAACAACGATTATAACGCTACTGTTATAATAATTTTTTTGTAAATCTAAATAGTGATTTTAATGTTACTGTTATAATAAATGTTTTGTAATGCTAAACAGCAATTGTAATGCTATAGTTAAAATAAATGTTTTATAAATCAAATATTTGGAAACAGTGATTATAACACTACTGTTATAACCAATGTTTTTCCGTAAAAGAAGTGTATTCTTAGATTGAATCCGAGAGTCGCGTAAGCAATGTTTTGTTTGAAGTTGTAAGCTTTGACTATTTCAAAGTGAGAATGTTGTTCAATTAAGGTTTGAGAGGTAATTATACCCCAACTTGATTGACTTCATGATTAATAGTGGAATGGTTAAGGTTCAATAGCGAAGATTGGTTAGCAATATGGTTAGTTAATAAATGATTTAGAGTTTGAGTTATAATAACGATGTTTTATAACATCGCGTTAATTTAAAGGATTTTGAAATGTTTTTCCCAAAAAAAATAAGAGATATTTTCTACGCATAGAAAATGAAATGAATTAGTCAATGAGGGATTAGGAAAAGGGATATGGAAATATTTTCCGATATTAATAAGGTATATTTTCTGAATATAGCAAATAAGAATTTGTCGATATTTAGAAATGTTTTCTAACCAGAATTAGAGATATTTTCTCGAATAAAGAAACTAGGAATGTTTTTCCAAGAATCGAGAGAGAAAATAGAGCTTTGAAAGGATAACAAAGATGGGGAAACAGGAATTGGAAATAAGAAATTAATTTAAAAAGGGCCTAGTGTTGTTTGATGCTTGATTGATAGAATTTCCATTTAGAAATAGTATCGTTGGTTGTATGGATGTTCCTTTGATAGTTAAATCACCGACTATCAAAGTTTTTATTTTATTTCACACCTTCATTGTCAATACGGAGAGACCGGGATAAGGTTATTACCTGAAAACCACTCTGTTTTGGCATAAGCCTTACGGATGAACTTATGTTGAAGATATATGAAGACGGAGTTAAGTTCAAGGGCTATTCTATTAATCCTAGGTAGAAATTGACAAAGATGGATTGATAGAATAGTATCTTCGGTTTGTCCAGTCCCAGGACAACGTATATGGATGAATGTCTAACGATGTGGCATTCAACGTAATTGGTGGCAAGATGTTCTAAAAAGATAATCGTGACCTCAAGCCTCATCACCCGGAAAATGACAAAAATCGGATAGGCAACATGGCCAAGTGGGTCATTCCCATTAGGGGTATTATCACCTGATCTAGAGAAAATTCATTTGCTTCTTATTATATTCGCTGATGTATGCTTTCGGTAACAGTTGCTGATCACAACCGTTGGTGATAATATGCTCGATACACTCAAGTTAAATGAGTGGTCAGCCATGTGTGGACCAGGTTGCAAGACGTTCTTGTTGAACCTAGTGTATTCCCCTCTAGAGATACACTATCGGAAGGTGGTTCCATACCTTATCATGTTGGAAATCCAATCTCCAATAAGCGCACTGTGGTTTTTGATTTTATATTATATACGGAGCGTGAGATGCAAGCGTTCCGCTAGATTCTATTTAATTGTTATAGACACTATTATAATATCAACAGATTTTGACATTAAAATATTTTTGGTCATCGTAAGGTAAAAACCATTTGTGTTTATGTGTGGATCGGTCGTACGATTATCTTTTCTTTCGAAAGGATTTTTTTAAAGTTAAATCATATGGTTGGAGTTTACTCACACCAGTCCCATGACTGACCTGGAGTTTATTTTGTTTTACCCTAAACTCTTGGGTGCCCAAATTTGTATGAGCAGTCAAGTAGTCGAGATTTTCCAGATTCACTTGGAGGGGCTTGAAGCAGGAGGCTTCACCAGTTAGCTATAGACTCATATTTTCCGCCGTGTACTATGTTTTATCTAGAAATAGGTTTTTATAACTATTCCAGAAATAGCTGTCGTGCTCTGATGAGGGTATGTATATAAAGTTACTAATTTGTATTTCAAATTTATGTTATTTATATATTTTAGTCATTCCGCTGTGAGATTTTGTATTCTTCGTTTTCTTCTATTCTAACTTTTCTTTCTATTTCTCACCCTCTATCTTCTTTCTATTAATGATTCATATTTCTGTGCAATTTGGATTGGACATCTGGTGTAATTAGTCAACTCAAAGGGTATGGAAATTCGGGCTATTACATTTGGTATCAGAGCTGAAGGTTGAGTAGTAACCTTGGCTCTATGGCGTAACTCAATACAGATGGGATTAGTAATACCTAGATTGAGTTTGAGTGCATATATATATATATATATATATATATATATATATATATATATATATATGAGCGCATATTTGTAGATTTGATATTAAATTATTTTATACTATGTTGACAAGTTTGTTGAGTGGTTTATGAATTCTGGCCGATACAGAATGTATAACTGTATCGGCAAGTGTTTCCAAACTCTCGAACAAAGCAACTCGATACAGTATTGTTTTAAAATGGGTAAATGAAATAATTTTGCCCAAAAATTATTTTGATATAAAAGGAATAATTTCTGAATTATTATATATGAATGTGTTGATTGTTATTAAAATCAAATAGAATTATGAAATATTGAAATGGTTATATAATTTGTAAACAGATAATGTATACAAATGAGATAAACCAAGATTAAGTTCAAACCAGAATTGGAATTTAAATTCTAGGCGTTTTGAAAATATTTTCTGAAATATTATAAAATAATATGACATTACTTTAAAGTATTTTTTAATAAGAATGGTTTAAATGGATTTTTAAAGGGATTAAGCACTGAAATTGCTTCAGTGGCGAGAAAATAATTCTGATAATGGATCGCGACATTATCGGTATTCATTTTCAAGTTTCTAAGTGACGGATTACTACCACAGTAATTTGGGGATGAAAAACTTGTTTGAAAAGGAAAAGATGTTTTAGAAATTCAAATGTTTTGAATTGAGTTGATTTTAAATATATGTATATAAATATATATGATTTCGAACTAATTTGAAATAAAACCTGGAAGTTTGAATTCTAAAATTTAAATTTAACTTGTATAAGTTAAATAGATTGAAATGGTAAAAATGTATCAAATGAATTGAAATTTAACTTAAGTTAAACAAAATTGGATTGGGTTAGAAATAATTCCGAATGAAACTAAATTAAGGAAAATGTTGAGAAATTATTAATATGAATTTGACTTATGAATAAGCAAGTTGAATATATATTGGATGTTGTTAATCGAAATTGAATTGTGATAAATTTGGATTCAAGTATAATAAGTGGATTGACTTAAATAGAAATCAGATTTGAATTGATAGAATGGAAGTCAACTAATCATAAGTTGATTAGAGTGTTAAAAACTGGAAGTTGGATTGATTTGAAACAACCTGGGATTGGATATATGTATGCAGAGCAGGTATTGAACAGAAGCAAATGCAAGAGATAGAATTATGTCCGACAAAAATGATACATGTTTACAATATTACTTGGGTTGATGGTTTTATGAGCCTATGAGGCAAGCCGCTTAGCTTTTTGATTTTCTTTTGGATTGGAGAAGGCCTAGAAGGCGAGTTATGGTTGTACCGATTGAGCCGTGCAAAGGAGTTACTGGTGAATTTTTTCGAAAATTTAAAGAGTTAGAAAATTTTCTAGATTTTTTTTGTGATAATTTAAAATTGAGTTGTTAATTGTAATTAAAATAAGAAAACCAGAATTAGTTAATAAAATTTCAAGTGGAATAATGAATTTGATAAATGGATTTAAAATCAATTGGAATGGGTGTGAATATGCAGAAGAGCATATGGATTGAAGACAAGAAAGTGATGATGGATTATACAAAAATGGTGGACATATCATTTTAGAATCATGAACGGTTGAGTATTGGTATGAGAATTCGAAGGTCTGGTAAGAACTGGGTTATGAAGGTATATAAGATTTCAACTAAATAGGTTATGAGGAGTTAGAGTTATAGCATTTTTACTGCTTAGTAATTTTGAGGACGAAATTATCTTAAGGAGAAAGGAATGTAACCACCCAGATTTTTAGCAATTTAATTTTGAACATTTAAATTGTTTTAAATGTTGTATTAGAATTATAAATAGAAATTTATATGGAATTTATTAATTAAAACGAAGTTTGAACATATAATTAAATTTAAAATGAGCTCTTAACGTCACAGTAGTTTGTAATTTAACGTTTTGAACTTCAATTGGATATACAGGATCCAATATAAATCAAATTTCGTTGAAACAAGAAACGTTCGGATCTATTTGACTATATTTTTCTAATGAAAGTGAAAAATTGAGAATTCGTTTTATATATTATGAGTTATATCCAAATCAAAATTTTAGAAAATTGCTATGGAATCTGTTTTAAACCATGGTGATTTATTTAATATAATAAAATATTTTCCTTGATTCAATAATAGATCTCCGCCCAAATAAGTTCCAAATATAAATTTATTTTAGGGATTCATATAAGTATACTTATCCATGGTTAACCTTAATTTGAATACTAAAATCAGCTGCACTAAACAAAAGCATGTTGAGGATATCAAAGTTATACTCTAAATAAAATAAAATAAAAATTAATTAAAATTAATTTCATTGTGAGCCATTAATAAGATAGTATTATACAACATCATTTGAATGCAAAGAGATACTTACAGCATATTTGAGCATGGCTAATTCAAAAACTTCCACCTTAATTATATATTCCATTTGATTGTTCTGTACATATATCAAAGGATAAAAGAACATACAAACGAACTTGTAGAAAAGCCAAAATAGCGTTCCTTTTGATCTTTATACCGTTCCTACCAAGGAATTTTACGTTCATGTGTGGCAACCCATTTAATATCGTGTGCCCCAAGCTATTGATCCGTGTTCCCCAAGCTGCTAGACACCGTGACCTCCAAGCTGTTACAAACCGTGAGTACGAAGCCACTCTCTATTATAAATTTACACCACTCATGAAAAACGGGACTTCTCAAACAATTGGAAACCAAAGTCAGCATAAATGCCAACCAGTGAAAAGAATGAATGGCCATAAACTCTCGAATTTAAAAATCCACCGATCTCTCCCACCTCTCCATAATTCAACATGATTCTTGAACGAAAAGCTTCGTCTTTGGGAGATCTAGGGTTAACCGACACAGTTTTGCGTCCGGCATCGTATGGCGGTCGGAATAGCTCTCGAAAGGAGAGACGGTTATGATGTTTTTGCTGAGTCTGTGGTTGTCGAAATAAAGGTGAACTGAAAGGGAAGAGGGCGCATGAGACAGGGTTTGGTGCGAAGGTGATTGACTGGCCTCTAGCGATCTCCTGGTAGTGCAGTGTCGACTTGAAGTAGGTGGAAGTTGTTCCATATCCAGAAAATAATGTGAGTCGATTTCCGAACAAAAGAAGGAGAGAATTTGATACTGAATGTGTTGGTGGAGATTTCGAAGGTGGAGAATTTGGTGAATCGATTTGGGAAATGGTGGAGTTTGTGAAGACGTAATAGTAGATGGGGTAGGAAGAAGCATTATACAGTGGTTGATGATTGTTCGATGGAAGTGGTGTTTAAGTACACAGAATGGGCGGTTTTGCTGAGAAGTAAGTGATGGGTTTGACTGAATTTTGGGTGAGAAACGTGGTGTATGTTGATTGTTAGGAAGGAAGCTATTAAGAAAGGGGAAAGAGCGAGTGATTTGCGGTGTTGACGTATAAATGGAGTACAGAAAGAAGTTAGCTTGGTAGCTCGATGGAAGGTGACGATCTGCTGTCCCGTTGGATGTAACAACAATTGGTAAGGGTGTTTTCTTTTGATAAAAGAAAGAAGTTGGGTTCGAATGTTGGAAGGGGAGAGGGTGTCAGCTTATTTGGTGCCTGGAGGAGAAGATATGCGGTTAGATTAAAACACATTATGGGGTAATTAAACCTATTGTTTAATTATAAACTAAAGTATATTATAACTTATTATTAAATAACGGTGTAGTGTTAAAATGTGTTAGGATAAGATCGGACTTTCATTCGTTTGAAGGAAGCAAGATCGATCATGGTTTTGAAAATTACTAGAGGGATGTAATGGTGGAATATGGGTTAGAATTTATGCCATGGAGTTTGTTTCCTTCGTGGATAAAGAAAACATAGAATTTATGGAACAAAGAAGCGCAGTGATGGGTTTTGTTTAAAAACCTGGGTGCACGCAATAAACCATGATTAATTTAAACCTTACTAAGGTAATTAGGGAACTTAGATAACTAATTATTCTAAATTAATGTTAATACTATAGTATTTTTAATTTAGTCATATGTTACCAGAATCAGACAAGACTAGTGAGGTTGGGATCATAACGAAGGAATTTACATTGTAGAACTGATCTCACTGAAAAGAAAGCTATTGGAATTTCATGTTAAAATCGAATGCTGTTTGATTTTAAAATGAAACAAAAGCAGAACTGTCAAGTGCAAACAAGGTGAGTAAACTCACTTACTCTAGCTCGTTTATATTTTTATATAAACGAGTTTTAAATTTACTTATAAAATATTTATACTGAGTGATGGTTGTTAGATGAATGGTTGATAAATATGATTTAATAGTTGATACGGTTATATCGTTGATCGCTTATTAGTTCTGTTTACTATGATATTTCATAGTGATGTGAAATTAATATTATTGATGTGATTAACATCTGTGGATGCAGGGAAACAGGTTGGAGGAATCCAAATGGATTCCTCAACATTTATATCACTGTTTTTATTTGATTGTGATATATGATGTGTTATATAATCCATGATTGGATATGTTGTGTTTGATTTACCCTGTCCGTAGAAACTTAGTATTTTCGATAACGTAAAATATTTTTTTGATGTGGGAAAGGAAATGGGAATTTAAAAATGGACTTTATTTCCAATATAGAAATTAATTTTTTGACTAGGGTTGAGAATAAGAAAACCGGTTCAAATGGATGAATCATGAATTTGTTTATAAATGAGAACATAAATTAATTGAATTATTTACCTTTGGATATGTTGAAACATAAATTCAAATTTGAATTTATATAAGAAGTGGAAATCAGTTTTTGAAGCCAATATATGAAATGAGATTTAAACTTAACTATTGTTAAGGAAATTTAAATGAGATTTGAAATGATTGAAATAAAAAAAAAAAGTGACGCTTCTATGAATTATTCTGAATAGAAATTATAAATAAAAATTTGGGTTTAAGATATGTTTATGAGATCAAACTGTATATAAAAGAAATATATTTACGATTTAAGTGAAAGGTTTAATGAAAATATTTATGCAAATGAAATATTCCTAAAGGAAATTTAGATTTTGAAAAGGGAAAATGGGTAATCGTTCTAAAATTAAGAAAACGATTAGCCTTATTTCAAAATTCAGAATATAAATTCAAGTGTGGTAACATTTTGTAGACTGAATGGTTATAATGGAATTTGATAATGATTTGGAAGGGATAAATTCAAAAGTGAATTTGGAATTTGAATTACCTGAAATGGTAGATAAATTCCGAAGTTCGGAATATAAATCGAATACAGATTATTCGAGAGAAAGTTACTTATTTGAAATTCGATTATATCGAATTTTGGGATGTAGTTATTTTTACTTTTCTTTTGAATCAAATTTAATTATTTAATTATTAATTTATTTTATTGAAATTATTATGTACAAGTTATATTTGTTATAAACCAAATATTTGGAAACAACGATTATAACGCTACTGTTATAATAAATGTTTTGTAAATCTAAACAATGATTTTAACGCTACTGTTATGATAAATGTTTTGTAAATCTAAACAATGATTATAATGCTACTGTTATAATAAATGGTTTGTAAATCTAAACAGTGATTTTAACACTACTGTTATAATAAATGTTCTATGAAGCTAAATAGCAATTGTAATGCTATAGTTAAAATAAATGTTTTATAAATCAAATATTTGGAAACAGCGATTATAATGCTACCGTTATAATCAATGTTTTTCCGTAAAAGAAGTGTATTCTCAGATTGAATCTGAGAGTCGCGTAAGTGATGTTTTGTTTGAAGTTGTGTGCTTTGACTATTTCAAAGTGAGAATGTTGTTCAATTAAAGTCTGAGAGGTAATTATACCCCAACTTGGTTGACTTCATGATTAATAGAGGAATGGTTAAGGTTCGATAGTGAAGATTGGTTAGCAATATGGTTAGTTAATAAATGATAAATAGTTTGAGTTTTAATAACGATGTTTTATAACATCGCGTTAATTTAAAGGATTATGAAATGTTTTTCCCAAATAAAATGAGAGATATTTTATACGCACAGAAAAAGAAATAAACTGGTCAACGAGGGATTAAGAAAGGGAATATGGAAATATTTTATGATATTAATAAGGTATATTTTCTGCATATAGAAAATAAGGATTTATGAATATTTATAAATGTTTTCTAAGCAAAATAAGAGATATTTTCTCGAACAAAGAAATTAGAATGTTTTTCCAAGAATCGAGAGAAAAATAGAGCTTTGAAAGGATACCAAAGTTGGGTAAATAGGAATTGGAAATAATAATTTAATAAGAAATTAATTTAAAAAGGGCCCAGTGTTGTTTGATGCTTGATTGATAGAATTTCCATTTGGAAATAGGTTCGTTGGTTGCATGGATATTTCTTTGATAGTTAAATCACCGACCATCAAAGTTTTTATTTTATTTCATATCTTCGTTGTCAATACGGAGAGACCGGGATCAGATTATTACCTGAAAACCACTCTGTGTTGGCTTAAGCGTTACGGATGAACTTATGCTGTAGATATTTGAAGATGGAGTTAAGTTGTGAAAACCCGTAACTTCCCCGTAAAGGAAAGCGTCGGATAGTTCGAGAACAAGCCACAACTGAACACATATAAAAGAACATTTCATTGTATATCACAACAATGCATCAGATTACAAGAATATACAGAGTATAAATGAATATTACACAGAAATATCAGAGATTTAAATTACATTTAATACATCGCAGCGGAAAATAATACAATACACAACTGAAGGAGATATACGGATACAAAGCTTTCCGGATATCGTTCCAGCTGTAAACCAGGATCCTGTGAATATAAATCTGCAAAACAAAAACTACTAGCTGCCCGTGTCAAAATAAGGTCACCCAGAGTTTAGGTTAAAACAATAAACTCCAGGTCAGTCATGTGACTGGTGTGAGAACTAAAACAGTTATTAATCTTTATTTTTAAAGTTCGGTAAATCAAGGGACCACGCCGTATAACACGGAACGGGTTTCCTCCCAAGAATACCAGTGCATAAAACAAACAGCGCAATGCTAAATAAAGAAAAATGAAGCTGTTATAAGACCCAGGTCCCATCACACAATGCAACGCAGCCGAGGATAGGGTTTTCCCTTATAACAGCCAAAGAATGCTTGATACGGTTAAAACAAATCGTTTGATACTATTATAAGTGCATAGTGTATAAAACAACTTCAAATCATAAGTATCAATCATAGGCGGCATGAATGCCCCATAACACTATGTCGCCATATATAAGTTTACAATCAAAACCGCAAGACGTCGTATTGAAAGTTGGGTTATCATTTATGGTATGAACCGAGGCTAGGGGCAAGATCCTCACTGATTCGAGACTGCCTAGCCCGAGTCTCAGGATCAGAACGCATCGACCCTCGGATCGTCAGGGCCGGTCCACCGATGTGGATTATTATACCTGAGCACTACGTTTCGCCGCCCTTTGGGGCGTAAGCGAGCCAACTAAATGACTCCATCGGTTCGAGAACGACCGATCAATCCGAGGCGCCTCGCAACAGCAACAACCACATAAGTCAAACTCGTCAGGGCGTGTAAAACCACTGACGCCACTTTTAGCTGGGAGGAAACGTAGGCCCTCCCTGAGGTCCGTCTCCCGTTTTTGGTTCATACCGGGTGTGAAACTCGCGAATCAACGTTACACAAAGCTACGCCACAAAGGCCGTGCTTCGATCATCAACCACAAGACTTTGCTTTTCAACAGAAGCCTTGATCATTTGCCACTTAGGCATGCCACACAGGCAATTCACTCCATGCAATTGATATCCATCAATATCTAACCCCTGAGCTCGTACGTCTCAGAGAAGGGCGTTAAGCAAGAGAATAAATTCTCCGCCGCCAAACAGATATATATTTAATAGAGATCAATCACACGGACTAAAATCCAATGTCAGACACACCGTCCATTTACAAGTCCGTTCTGGGTCTGAACGAAACCGGAGGCACTTTCCTCGCATATCCATCCATCTCCAAGTACTTCTGGACGACCACCAACTATTTCCATCCTCTCGGGTGTACAGCCCAATCAGGATCGTCAGTAATTATCCAAACGATGTGAAGACTTCCGGTCTTCTACCACCGTCTTCATCTTCGACATATCGTCGTATCAGTTACTCAGAATGGGATAAACCCAGTACTTCCGAATAACTCGCGTATATTTTAAATAAGTGTTACATAAACACAACATACGCCTCATTCCAATTCATTAGTCATTAACCGTAAATTAATCAAGAGAATAATTCCCCAAATATTAACCCCGAAGGCCGAAACCAACATCAGATCAATATTCAGAAAACCATTCTGCTTGGCTAACCGACAGTTAGTTTCTAAATTTCACATTCATAGGGAAAGGTTCCCATTAATTTTATCAAAGATAAATTCCTTGAATTTACTCTTTAATCTATTTTTGAATATCAATTCAAACTAGTCGGGATTAGCGAACCTTACTGAAGTAATCATTTGTTTTAATTTCCCAATCCCAACCTATTCATCCCATGAAGTAAAACTGGTAATACTTCATATCTAACACCATGGTGTTATTGGTAAATTCAATTACCATTTCACGTTCAAATCTAATTAAAGATTTAACTATCGCCTGGAGCAAAACTGGTGATACTCCATTTCGATTATTTCAATCTAATTAAAGATTCAGTAAAACTCCACTTAGTTTTAATCGTTAACTGGGTTAAAGAATCCGTGTCCTTTAAAACACGGTTCACGATAAACCCAAAGTCACATTCCATTGATTATCGGGTTAAAGAACGAGTGTTATTTAAAACACTGTTCACGATAAACCCAAAAATCAATATCAATTCAATTGCAATTAAATATTATTTAATTGGTTCACTTCATTAAATCTAAATAAAAGGATTTAATCTTTTCTCAACTGGGTTCAAGAACAGTGTTAGTGAAGACACCATTCACGACAAACCCAAATCACATTTGATATTCAATATAAGGCTCTGAATAGAAAATATATCGGCTTATATTCAATATCAAATTCTACGATTCACAAATGTCGTATTGGAAATAACGATATAAATATATATCTTTCAAATTTCCATAACAACATCCGTATAATCACGAATTCCAACATCGAAATATTCCAAAGACAATTTCGATTCAATTCCACTCCAATGCAATCATTGGAAATTCGGGTTATTTTTAAAACCCTTTTTAAATTCAATTTATTTATTTAAAAATAAATAGAATTATAAGTCAAGTTCAAACTAGTTCATTACGATAAAAATCTATTTTTATCTTTTCAAACATGGAGTTTTTCATCCCAATTCTTTCTAAATCATTTCTTATGATTTTACACAAATTATTACTATTTTTAATAATTTTATCAAGGCCTGTACAGCCGATTTCCATCAATGGTCATCGAACTGCACTTACAGCGACCTTTTTCGAATTTGATTTGGACGTATCTCCAAATCCAACCGTTAGATTTCTAATTTCTAATATTCGTTAGAAAGCTCTTTTCGATACGAACCCAACGGTTCCGGTTTTAGGAGAATCCGACGGTCGGATCTCCCGTAATGTCCGTTTGAAATAAATGGTCGAAATTCACGAACTGCCGCGGCGCGTTCTATTCAGGCCATTATATTATATATATAATATATATAATATATATTTCGTCGATTTCTATTTAAAACGAATTATATAAATAGTTTTAAATTCGTTTCAAAAGCAATTTCAACTTTCCTTTCAATTCAAATCAAAATTGAATTCTCCTTTATAAATTCGTTTTAAAATTCATTTTTATTCAATTCAAATTTCAATTCAATTTGAATTCATTTCCATTCACTTTCAATTCAATTTGAATTCGTTTTCAATTCAATTCATTTCGAAATCGTTTTCAATTCAATTCATTTCGAAATCGTTTTCAATTCAATTCATTTCGAAATCATTTTCAATTCAATTCATTTCGAAATCGTTTTCAATTCAATTCATTTCGAAATCGTTTTCAATTCAATTCATTTCGAAATCGTTTTCAATTCAATTCATTTCGAAATCGTTTTCAATTCAATTCATTTCGAAATCGTTTTCAATTCAATTCATTTCGAAATCGATTTCAATTCAATTCATTTCGAAATCGTTTTCAATTCAATTCATTTCGAAATCGTTTTCAATTCAATTCATTTCGAAATCGTTTTCAATTCAATTCATTTCAAAATGAATAAAATCGATATAAATATCGTTTACGTCAAAATGGCGTCAATCTAACCAACACGGCTTCATGAATTTCTATTTTCAAATATTCTATTTCAAATATTTCTTTTTCAAAATAGTTGTTATTATCAAAATATTTCGTTCAACACATGACCAATCTCAATGGATGAGTACTGTCAACACATGAACCTTTATTTTATATTGATAAAGATGTAAATTTTATTACTAAAATATTTCGTTCAACACATGACCAATCTCAATGGATGAGTACTGTCAACACATGAACCTTTATTTTAAATTGATATAGATGTAAATTTTATTACTAAAATATTTCGTTCAACACATGACCAATCTCAATGGATGAGTACTGTCAACACATGAACCTTTATTTTATATTATTCTTTATTTTTCAAATTGGAATGAGGCCCAATCAATTACCATATAACGTTAATTATATGGATTTTCATACATCACATGTATATAATAGCATTGAAAAATAATCAACCATCAACCAAAGTGCACTACACTGTATAAGCATCAAATATAAATATCTAACGCTTATAACAGCCTGTCAATCAATCGATCGACATATTTAATCAATCAGGATGAGTGAACTTCAAATTTCATCCTAACACCCGTGTGGGGTTTCAAACAATCGAACAAATATTTTATTCGTGCAGTTGGGCGATGTGTAAAATTTATCGTCCCAATCAATGTCATTCAAATAGGTGTACATAAACAAACCGTCCGGTTTGTAAATGAATATTTATTTATTCACTTCACGTTAAAAATTATATTTTTAACGATAAAACATTTTATTCAGTTCATTCTTTAAATAAAATGATATTTTTATTTTTCTAACATATTTTAGAAAATTTCGGCGGCATAACAGCACGATACTAGAAACGGGACAAGGCCTAGCCTTATCCCCAGTCTAGTGAAGGCCCACGCCATTCACACATAAATCAATCCATTCATTTCACCAAACAATTCAATTTCACCAAACAATTCAATTTCAAATCAAATCATCTAACTAATCTATGCAACCAAACAAACAACTCCATGGTCTGTGGACGATTGTGTCGGGTGCTACTAAGCACCGTCTGCATCCTAGTATATATATATAACTAGAAAAATTAAATTGAAAGGTGAGAAGTTCTCACAAATAGCTATCCTAGCTCCACGGCTCTTCATAGGCAGAAAACTTCGTCATGTTCGCCTTTAGTACCTTTTCGTCGCCCGTATTCGCTACATATATAAAAATCGAATTTTTATTTCTCCACTTCAATAATAAAAATCGATTTTTTTATAACGCCACTATATATAAAGATCATATTTTTATATTGCATCATATATATATAAAAACCATATTCTTATATCGCTACTGAATATATAAAAACCATATTTTTATTTCGCTATTGAATAAATAAAAATCAAAATTTTTTATTCTTTGTTCTCATGTATAAAAATCGCATCTTTACCTAGTTAAAAAAAATCTAATCTTTTTAAAGTTAAAAGTCTAATCTTTCTAAAGTTAAAAACCTAATCTTTTTAAAGTTAAAAGTCTAATCTTTCTAAAGTTAAAAACCTAATCTTTTTAAAGTTAAAAATCAACACTTTACATTCATGAAAACATATAAATAAAAATCGTTCCTTTTCGCTATTAAAAGATCTAAACTTTTCTACGTAAAAATCATTTCTTGTTCTCGCCATAAATATATTAAAATATTTTTTTTTTTAAATTCAGTTTATATGTGTAAAGAAAAACAGATTTTATTTAATGAAAATAAATAGGAAAACTCACATTTTTTTTCTATAGTCTTGGCAAGTGGGGGGGGGGATCCACAATCACTGTTTGAGGTTGGAGGGGGCGAAGCTCGCTGCGGTGGTCTGTGGTGGGCCAGGTGGTTTTTAGATTAAAAGGGAATGAAGGAGAGAGCGGTGGTGCTGGAAGCGGGGTGGAAGAGGTCAGGCGAGGCGGCAAGATGCTGGGGAGGCGGCGCTGAAGCTCCCACGGCGTCGCTGGTTTGATTACGGGGGGGGGGGGGGGGTTCAAAGTTTAAGGGTCGCGGTTCTCGTGTGGAGGAGGGGAGAGGCGACGGGAGGAGGAGGTGCCAGAGAAGGGGTGGCGCGCAGCGGCTCCGGCGGAGGTGGCAGCGCTCCTGCCTGAACGACGAGATCCCGTCGTTTTTTCTTCTTCTATAAATCGATTATGAACGGGGGGGGGGGGGGCAGAAGATAAGGAAAAGGGGGGTTTTTATTTTATTTTATTATTATTTAATTATTTAATTCAACCTAAAGTTGACTTTTTCATACGACCTCGAAACGAGGCCCACCGCCTGTCGTCCATAACGTTTCACCCCCATTCTGAACACAATGGGATATGTATCGTAGGTTGATTCGATCGTTTGAATCAGTTTCCGTTTAATTTACATTTAAATCACTATATTGAATTTTAAACGTACATTTCAAATTACCGGGGTTACGTACTAGCTCGAAAAATTCCCGAAAAATAATTTCTAGCTTCGTATTGACCCTACGGTCCTAACAAAACTAGTTTCGTCGAATTCTGAGACCGTTTGAAAAATGGCCAATTTCCAGTCGATTAAAATCAACTAAAACTGGTCAAACGCGTTTTCCTTTGCCACGCTTACATATTGATTCGAAAAATTATGAAATTTGGAATCTAGCAATTACTTAGAACTGCGGACCCAACAAAAGTGGTTTCGTCGAAATCCGAGGTCGTTTGCAAAATGTCCATTTTTAAGGGCCTGAATTCCATAGCGACTATTCAGAATTTTCAACTGGACATATCTTTTGATTCCCGCTATGAAATTTCTATTTTTCGGATTCGTTGGAAAGATATTATCAATTAGATCCTAATGTTTTTGGTTTCACTAAAATCCGGATTGTTTTGCACCCGGTACATTCAATTGAAGTTTGAAATCGAATTATCGAACTACCGCGCCATTTTCAATTCTATTTATAATTATATATAATTATTATATATTCTAACGACGACATATATAATATATACGTTCCAATGCTATTGAAAATAAATTTCTCGTCAATATTATTTAAAATAATTCATTTTAAATAATCAAAATTCGCTAAAATGGCCAAAATAAAAATTTTAAACTGGCCCAGATTTTCGGGTTGTTACAATCTCCCCCACTTAAAACTTTTCGTCCCCGAAAAGGAACAAAGTCGAAAGTGGTTTGATTATTAAGCTCTACATTCGATCTGGCTTCCATTCCCCAACTTTTCAGTTTCTGAGAAGTTTCAAATTTTCAAAAATTTGGCTAACACCCTAAATTTTTGAAAAATTTCGCCATAACCTCCCCTGCACCGGGAGCATCGGGGAATTTCAAATAGCTTCCCCGGTCCTTCAGATCTCAAAAAGAAAAAGAAAAAGCCAAGCGGCTAGCCAATAGGCTCATAAAATCATCATCACCCAAACAAAACAGTAAATTATGTAGTAAACATGTACCTATTTGTCGGGCAAACAAATTTTATTCTCTGCTCTAGCCTCCTTGCTATGACCTGTTCAAGGTAAGTATATGTATATGCAAGCAAATGCGACCAATTTTCAATACAATTCAATATTTGATTCAATTAGGCTAAATGGCTAAAAATTAGCAAACAAATAAACAAACAACACAAACCTCAATCAATTAGTGAATTAGAGTTTCAAATTCATAATTTTGATACATATACAAAAAAATCATGTTTTGATGCCAAATCACAACAATGTATTCTAGCTATATTAGTTTTGGTTCTCACACTAGTCTAATGGAAATATATAGAAAATCACACCTTCGAAACTCGAACATAAATGTTGATGATGCGATCGCTATCATCAATATCATCTTCGGGCGACTAGAGTGCGATGCTATATCTATCCAATATATTAAAACTTTGAACATACGTTTGCAAGGCGTATATGCAAATTCTTTATATACTGAATTGTCCAAAATCAATATAAATAAATTATTCAAATACGAATAGTTGATTTAAATTTTCATAACAAAATTTGTTTTCACTTTAAAAATATACTCTTCACACTCGTTCTAGGATACTACTGATCCCATCTCTAACGAGTCATTCTAATTGGATATTACTAATCCAATATCTGATGAATTCTTTCGTATAGTTCTAATGTGTCTTGTTCTCTGCTTTGTAAACCAAAGCTCTGATACCAACTGTGAAAACCCGTAACTTCCCCGTAAAGGAAAGCGTCGGATAGTTCGAGAACAAGCCACAACAGAACACATATAAAAGAACATTTCATTGTATATCACAACAATGCATCAGATTACAAGAATATACAGAGTATAAATGAATATTACACAGAAATATCAGAGATTTAAATTACATTTAATACATCGCAGCGGAAAATAATACAATACACAACTGAAGGAGATATACGGATACAAAGCTTTCCGGATATCGTTCCAGCTGTAAACCAGGATCCTGTGAATATAAATCTGCAAAACCAAAACTACTAGCTGCCCGTGTCAAAATAAGGGCACCCAGAGTTTAGGTTAAAACAATAAACTCCAGGTCAGTCATGTGACTGGTGTGAGAACTAAAACAGTTATTAATCTTTATTTTTAAAGTTCGGTAAATCAAGGGACCACGCCGTATAACACGGAACGGGTTTCCTCCCAAGAATACCAGTGCATAAAACAAACAGCGCAATGCTAAATAAAGAAAAATGAAGCTGTTATAAGACCCAAGTCCCATCACACAATGCAACGCAGCCGAGGATAGGGTTTTCCCTTATAACAGCCAAAGAATGCTTGATACGGTTAAAACAAATCGTTTGATACTATTATAAGTGCATAGTGTATAAAACAACTTCAAATCATAAGTATCAATCATAGGCGGCATGAATGCCCCATAACACTATGTCGCCATATATAAGTTTACAATCAAAACCGCAAGACGTCGTATTGGAAGTTGGGTTATCATTTATGGTATGAACCGAGGCTAGGGGCAAGATCCTCACTGATTCGAGACTGCCTAGCCCGAGTCTCAAGATCAGAACGCATCGACCCTTGGATCGTCAGGGCCGGTCCACCGATGTGGATTATTATACCTGAGCACTACGTTTCGCCGCCCTTTGGGGCGTAAGCGAGCCAACTAAATGACTCCATCGGTTCGAGAACGACCGATCAATCCGAGGCGCCTCGCAACAGCAACAACCACATAAGTCAAACTCGTCAGGGCATGTAAAACCACTGACGCCACTTTTAGCTAGGAGGAAACGTAGGCCCTCCCTGAGGTCCGTCTCCCGTTTTTGGTTCATACCGGGTGTGAAACTCGCGAATCAATGTTACACAAAGCTACGCCACAAAGGCCGTGCTTCGATCATCAACCACAAGACTTTGCTTTTCAACAGAAGCCTTGATCATTTGCCACTTAGGCATGCCACACAGGCAATTCACTCCATGCAATTGATATCCATCAATATCTAACCCCTGAGCTCGTACGTCTCAGAGAAGGGCGTTAAGCAAGAGAATAAATTCTCCGCCGCCAAACAGATATATATTTAATAGAGATCAATCACACGGACTAAAATCCAATGTCAGACACACCGTCCATTTACAAGTCCGTTCTGGGTCTGAACGAAACCGGAGGCACTTTCCTTGCATATCCATCCATCTCCAAGTACGTCTGGACGACCACCAACTATTTCCATCCTCTCGGGTGTACAGCCCAATCAGGATCGTCGGTAATTATCCAAACGATGTGAAGACTTCCGGTCTTCTACCACCGTCTTTATCTTCGACATATCGTCGTATCAGTTACTCAGAATGGGATAAACCCGGTCCTTCCGAATAACTCGCGTATATTTTAAATAAGTGTTACACAAACACAACATACGCCTCATTCCAATTCATTAGTCACTAACCGTAAATTAATCAAGAGAATAATTCCCCAAATATTAACCCCGAAGGCCGAAACCAACATCAGATCAATATTCAGAAAACCATTCTGCTTGGCTAACCGACAGTTAGTTTCTAAATTTCACATTCATAGGGAAAGGTTCCCATTAATTTTATCAAAGATAAATTCCTTGAATTTACTCTTTAATCTATTTTTGAATATCAATTCAAACTAGTCGGGATTAGCGAACCTTACCGAAGTAATCATTTGTTTTAATTTCCCAATCCCAACCTATTCATCCTATGAAGTAAAACTGGTAATACTTCATATCTAACACCACGGTGTTATTGGTAAATTCAATTACCATTTCACGTTCAAATCTAATTAATGATTTAACTATCGCCTGGAGCAAAACTGGTGATACTCCATTTCGATTATTTCAATCTAATTAAAGATTCAGTAAAACTCCACTTAGTTTTAATCGTTAACTGGGTTAAAGAATCCGTGTCCTTTAAAACACGGTTCACGATAAACCCAAAATCACATTCCATTGATTATCGGGTTAAAGAACGAGTGTTATTTAAAACACTGTTCACGATAAACCCAAAAATCAATATCAATTCAATTGCAATTAAATATTATTTAATTGGTTCACTTCATTAAATCTAAATAAAAGGATTTAATCTTTTCTCAACTGGGTTCAAGAACAGTGTTAGTGAAGACACCATTCACAACAAACCCAAATCACATTTGATATTCAATATAAGGCTCTGAATAGAAAATATATCGGCTTATATTCAATATCAAATTCTACGATTCACAAATGTCGTATTGGAAATAACGATATAAATATATATCTTTCAAATTTCCATAACAACATCCGTATAATCACGAATTCCAACATCGAAATATTCCAAAGACAATTTCGATTCAATTCCACTCCAATGCAATCATTGGAAATTCGGGTTATTTTTAAAACCCTTTTTAAATTCAATTTATTTATTTAAAAATAAATAGAATTATAAGTCTAGTTCAAACTAGTTCATTACGATAAAAATCTATTTTTATCTTTTCAAACATGGAGTTTTTCATCCCAATTCTTTCTAAATCATTTCTTATGATTTTACACAAATTATTACTATTTTTAATAATTTTATCAAGGCCTGTACAGTCGATTTCCATCAATGGTCATCGAACTGCACTTACAGCGACCTTTTTCGAATTTGATTTGGACGTATCTCCAAATCCAACCGTTAGATTTCTAATTTCTAATATTCATTAGAAAGCTCTTTTCGATACGAACCCAACGGTTCCGGTTTTAGGAGAATCCGATGGTCGGATCTCCCGTAATGTCCGTTTGAAATAAATGGTCGAAATTCACGAACTGCCGCGGCGCGTTCTATTCAGGCCATTATATTATATATATAATATATATATTATATATTTCGTCGATTTCTATTTAAAACGAATTATATAAATAGTTTTAAATTCGTTTCAAAAGCAATTTCAACTTTCCTTTCAATTCAAATCAAAATTGAATTCTCCTTTATAAATTCGTTTTAAAATTCATTTCTATTCAATTCAAATTTCAATTCAATTTGAATTCATTTCCATTCACTTTCAATTCAATTTAAATTCGTTTTCAATTCAATTCATTTCGAAATCGTTTTCAATTCAATTCATTTCGAAATCGTTTTCAATTCAATTCATT
This sequence comes from Allium sativum, assembly GCA_030737875.1. Lineage (NCBI taxonomy): Eukaryota > Viridiplantae > Streptophyta > Magnoliopsida > Asparagales > Amaryllidaceae > Allium > Allium sativum. The sequence goes on from CM060922.1 coordinate 339,258,468, forward strand.
TCGAAATCGTTTTCAATCCAATTCATTTCGAAATCGTTTTCAATTCAATTCATTTCGAAATCGTTTTCAATTCAATTCATTTCGAAATCGTTTTCAATTCAATTCATTTCGAAATCGTTTTCAATTCAATTCATTTCGAAATCGTTTTCAATTCAATTCATTTCGAAATCGTTTTCAATTCAATTCATTTCAAAATGAATAAAATCGATATAAATATCGTTTACGTCAAAATGGCGTCAATCTAACCAACACGGCTTCATGAATTTCTATTTTCAAATATTCTATTTCAAATATTTCTTTTTCAAAATAGTTGTTATTATCAAAATATTTCGTTCAACACATGACCAATCTCAATGGATGAGTACTGTCAACACATGAACCTTTATTTTATATTGATAAAGATGTAAATTTTATTACTAAAATATTTCGTTCAACACATGACCAATCTCAATGGATGAGTACTGTCAACACATGAACCTTTATTTTATATTGATATAGATGTAAATTTTATTACTAAAATATTTCGTTCAACACATGACCAATCTCAATGGATGAGTACTGTCAACACATGAACCTTTATTTTATATTATTCTTTATTTTTCAAATTGGAATGAGGCCCAATCAATTACCATATAACGTTAATTATATGGATTTTCATACATCACATGTATATAATAGCATTGAAAAATAATCAACCATCAACCAAAGTGCACTACACTGTATAAGCATCAAATATAAATATCTAACGCTTATAACAGCCTGTCAATCAATCGATCGACATATTTAATCAATCAGGATGAGTGAACATCAAATTTCATCCTAACACCCGTGTGGGGTTTCAAACAATCGAACAAATATTTTATTCGTGCAGTGGGCAATGTGTAAAATTTATCGTCCCAATCAATGTCATTCAAATAGGTGTACATAAACAAACCGTCTGGTTTGTAAATGAATATTTATTTATTCACTTCACGTTAAAAATTATATTTTTAACGATAAAACATTTTATTCAGCTCATTCTTTAAATAAAATGATATTTTTATTTTTCTAACATATTTTAGAAAATTTCGGCGGCATAACAGCACGATACTAGAAACGGGACAAGGCCTAGCCTTATCCCCGGTCTAGTGAAGGCCCACGCCATTCACACATAAATCAATCCATTCATTTCACCAAACAATTCAATTTCACCAAACAATTCAATTTCAAATCAAATCATCTAACTAATCTATGCAACCAAACAAACAAGTCCATGGTCTGTGGACGATTGTGTCGGGTGCTACTAAGCACCGTCTGCATCCTAGTATATATATATATAACTAGAAAAATTAAATTGAAAGGTGAGAAGTTCTCACAAATAGCTATCCTAGCTCCACGGCTCTTCATAGGCAGAAACCTTTGTCATGTTCGCCTTTAGTACCTTTTCGTCGCCCGTATTCGTTACATATATAAAAATCGAATTTTTATTTCGCCACTTCAATAATAAAAATCGATTTTTTTATAACGCCACTATATATAAAGATCATATTTTTATATTGCATCATATATATATATAAACCATATTCTTATATCGCTTTTGAATATATAAAAACCATATTTTTATTTCGCTATTGAATAAATAAAAATCAATTTTTTTTATTCTTTGTTCTCATGTATAAAAATCGCATCTTTACCTAGTTAAAAAAATCTAATCTTTTTAAAGTTAAAAGTCTAATCTTTCTAAAGTTAAAAACCTAATCTTTTTAAAGTTAAAAGTCTAATCTTTCTAAAGTTAAAAACCTAATCTTTTTAAAGTTAAAAATCAACACTTTACATTCATGAAAACATATAAATAAAAATCGTTCCTTTTCGCTATTAAAAGATCTAAACTTTTCTACGTAAAAATCATTTCTTGTTTTCGCCATAAATATATTAAATTTTTTTTTTTTAAATTCAGTTTATATGTGTAAAGAAAAACAGATTTTATTTAATGAAAATAAATAGGAAAACTCACATTTTTTTTCTATAGTCTTGGCAAGTGGGGGGGGGGGGGGGATCCACAATCACTGTTTGAGGTTGGAGGGGGCGAAGCTCGCTGCGGTGGTCTGTGGTGGGCCAGGTGGTTTTTAGATTAAAAGGGAATGAAGGAGAGAGCGGTGGTGCTGGAAGCGGGGTGGAAGAGGTCAGGCGAGGCGGCAAGATGCTGGGGAGGCGGCGCTGAAGCTCCCACGACGTCGCTGGTTCGATTACGGGGGGGGGGGTTCAAAGTTTAAGGGTCGCGGTTCTCGTGTGGAGGAGGGGAGAGGCGACGGGAGGAGGAGGTGCCAGAGAAGGGGTGGCGCGCAGCGGCTCCGGCGGAGGTGGCAGCGCTCCTGCCTGAACGACGAGATCCCGTTGTTTTTTTTCTTCTGTAAATCGATTATGAACGGGGGGGGGGGGGGGCAGAAGATAAGGAAAAGGTTTTTTTTTATTATTATTTAATTATTTAATTCAACCTAAAGTTGACTTTTTCATACGACCTCGAAACGAGGCCCACCGCCTGTCGTCCATAACGTTTCACCCCCATTCTGAACACAATGGGATATGTATCGTAGGTTGATTCGATCGTTTGAATCAGTTTCCGTTTAATTTACATTTAAATCACTATATTGAATTTTAAACGTACATTTCAAATTACCGGGGTTACGTACTAGCTCGAAAAATTCCCGAAAAATAATTTCTAGCTTCGTATTGACCCTACGGTCCTAACAAAACTAGTTTCGTCGAATTCTGAGACCGTTTGAAAAATGGCCAATTTCCAGTCGATTAAAATCAACTAAAACTGGTCAAACGCGTTTTCCTTTGCCACACTTACATATTGATTCGAAAAATTATGAAATTTGGAATCTAGCAATTACTTAGCACTGCGGACCCAACAAAAGTGGTTTCGTCGAAATCCGAGGTCGTTTGCAAAATGTCCATTTTTAAGGGCCTGAATTCCATAGCGACTATTCAGAATTTTCAACTGGACATATCTTTTGATTCCCGCTATGAAATTTCGATTTTTCGGATTCGTTGGAAAGATATTATCAATTAGATCCTAATGTTTTTGGTTTCACTAAAATCCGGATTGTTTTGCACCCGGTACATTCAATTGAAGTTTGAAATCGAATTATCGAACTACCGCGCCATTTTCAATTCTATTTATAATTATATATAATTATTATATATTCTAACGACGACGTATATAATATATACGTTCCAATGCTATTGAAAATAAATTTCTCGTCAATATTATTTAAAATAATTCATTTTAAATAATCAAAATTCGCTAAAATGGCCAAAATAAAAATTTTAAACTGGCCCAGATTTTCGGGTTGTTACATAAGTGCAAGAGCTGTTCTATTAATCCTAGGTAGAAATTGCCAAAGATGGATTGATAGAATAATACCTTTGGTTTGTCCCGTCCCAGGACAACGTATACGGACGAATGTATGACGATGTGGCATTCAACGTAAATGGTGGCAAGATGTTCTAAAAATATAATCGTGACCTCAAGCCTCATCACCCGGGAAATGACAAAAATCGGGCAGGTAACAAGCCAAGTGGGTTATTCCCATTAGGAGTATTATCACCTGATCTAGAGAAAATTCATTTGCTTCTTATTCTATTCACTGTTATGTTCTTTCGGTAATGGCTGCTGATCACAACTGTTGGTGATAACATGCTCGATACACTCAAGTTAAATGAGTGGTCAGCCATGTATGGGCCGGATTGCAAGACATTCTTATTGAACCTAGTGTATTCCCCTCTAGAGATACACTATCGGAAGGTGGTTCCATACCTTGTCATGTTGGAAATCCAATCTCCAATAAGCGCCCTGCGGTTTTTGATTTTATATTATATATGTAGCGTGAGACGCAATCATTCCTCTAGATTCTATTTATTTGTTGCAGATACTATTATAATATCATCAGATTTTGATACCAAAAATATTTTTGGTTATCGTAAGGTAAAAACCATCCTTGTTTATGTGTGGATCGGTCTTATGATTATCTTTTCTTTCGAAAGGATTTTTTTTAAAGTTAAATCAAATGGTTTGAGTTTACTCACACCAGTCCCATGACTGACCCAGAGTTTATTTTGTTTTACCCTAAACTCTTGGGTGCCCAAATTTGTACGGGCAGTCAAGTAGTCGGGATTTTCCAGATTCACTTGTAGGAGCTTGAAGCGGGAGGCTTCACCAGTTAGCTATAGACTCATATTTTCCGTTGTGTACTATGTTTGTATATGGAAATAGGTGTTTATAACTGTTCCTGAAATATATGTCGTGCTCTAATGATGGTATGTATATAAAGTTACTGATTTGTATTTCAAAGGTTATGTTATTTAATATATTTTAGTCGCTCCGCTGTGAGATTTTGTATTCTTCGTTTTCTTCTATTCTAACTTTTCTTTCTTTCTATTTCTCACCCTCTATCTTCTTTCTATTAATGATTCATATTTCTATGCAATTTTGGTTGGACATGTGGTGCAATTAGTCAACTCAAAGGGTACGGAAATTCGGGCCATTACAATAATTAAGTACAACTTATTGTATTTCATATATTTTCCCCCTTTTCTCAACTGGTTTCCGGCTTTCCCCATTTACTACTTACTTAATTTACAATTAAGTGTCCCTTAACTCATTTCACCAGTTATCCAATTTCCCTATTTTCTTATTATAACCGAAGTTATAATCCTCACTTGTCCCTAGGACAAGTCTACCTATTATACAACATTTTCATTAATGTTATTTATTTATAATAAGTGATTATCATTCCCCTTTTAAACCATTTTCTTTTACTGTTGTATTCCAGTATTCTGCACCCACTGTAATATATATTCCTTGTATTAATTAAGGAAAACACTTCATGCACCTTATCAGTTTGATAGAAGGAATCAGTGATTTATTTTCATAGCGTATTCCCATCAAAATCCGTGGTAGCAAGTAATTTCTTTACTCTTCTTACTTTAGTTACTGTGGCTTACTTGAAACCACGTTCTTAGAAATAGGTCATTTAGGGAAATACATCACTTTTCCCTCGTATCACACTAACTCAGTTCATTACATCCCTTCCTTTCTTATTTTCTGGGTTAGACATTTAATTACCATCATTGCCATGTATTCATATCTTGTTATATACATATATTTATATATAAGCACTAGACCTCTCACATTAAGCCTACACTTGTGGATGCTGGATTTGTCGGGCGGGTCCGGACAGACTTCTACCACAAAGTTGACTTAATCTCGTGTCTTAGCACCATTATATGTTTTTAATTTTGCACATACGCCTCTCACATTAGGTTCAACAACAGTGGCTGCATGATATGCTGGTCGGGTCCGGGCAGACTTCCACCACTAATGCAACTAACCTCGTGCCATAAGTATAGTTACAATTTCTAATTGTAAATCTAGGCATATTCATCTTCATTCAATCATTTATGTTCATATCAAATTGCACTCCCAAATTAAAGTCTCAAAACATAATATATGTTATGTTCCAAAATCCCATTACAAATTATGCCCTAAATCCCAATATGTGTCGCATGTCTTTCTATATGTAATTAACTATATTTAAATTAAAGTGTAATTCTCTAGTAGTGTATCATTTCCCCAAAATCTCAATTATCCCAATTGACAAGTTCATAAAATAGATATTTACAACAGTATTCATGTACATCTCAGCATATTAACTAATTGAACATATTATCCATTTTAGCGTATCAATTCATTTCATCAAATTTAACCTTCCAACATGTTCATAGTGTATGTTAATGGGGAATGGCGAACGATAAAAATACTATTATTCAAAAAGTATATTTTAAAAACACTCACTTAGTAAGCTTTCCCCAATTCTGGATTTTATCCAGTTTTAACATCCATCGTTTTTTTCCTTTTAATCATATTCACAACCTAACGTCCATGGATTTATTATTTTCATTAAAAGAGAAATGGCAAAAGAAAGAGGAGGAATAGATCAGATCTGGAACATTACCTTGCTTTTCGCGTAATTCTGAACGCCCTTTTTATTTATTTTGATTCTCTCTTCCAGATCTAGATTCATAATTTTCCTAGGCTTATATTTTAATTTTCAGAATAGATTTGAGAAGAGAGAGAGTGTTTGTAATGGCAGAGCTCCGGCGTAGGTACCGAATTATGAGATTTAGGGTTAGGTCTAGGGTCTTATTTATAGGAGTAATGGGGCAACCAGGACCCTCAGATTGGACCAAAAGTCATCAGAATCGTCCACGTCTGAGAAGAAGTTTCCAGATCCGTGGGTGGGTCAACCCCCCTATTGGTGGGTCGACCCCCAACGGTCTAAATTCCCTCCAGATTTTCCCGCTCATGAACTTTGATTTTTGAACTGATTTTCGAATTTTCTGGATATATTTATTTAATATATATACATATAGGCTCCTTACATGTATACAAACTTCTAATGCTCATAACTTCTTCATACAGTGTCCGTTTTACGCAAACCAGATCTCTATCTTGACCAGAATTTCGAGACGGACGCAATGGAGCAGTGCATTTTACTTAATTCTGAATATTTAATTAAGTTATTCTTATTTCATTATCTTAAAAATACGGGGTGTTACACATAGCTTAACAAAGTCCATTCGTTGTGCCGGCATAAGAGCACCATCCCCTCTGACAGCTATTCCAGGGGCAACTAGGGCTCTTCCCGCGACCAACGTCATCGTGGCATTGAACATAGCTTGGTATTCAGGAGTTTTCATCTATGATCCATCTTCACTAACCACCTATGATGCAAAATTGTTCCTAGCTGCATTTTTAGCGGCTCGACTCACTTTTAATTTGTAACAGAAATTGTTAGTCCAGACTTGAGAAAAACAGCAACGATGCTCAACTGTGTACTACTATATAACTATATAATATAGATTCAACAACCTACGAATACGTCTCTTTTACGTGTGTACGTACTAATTCAATGGTTAAATCATATAGCCAAAGCTCTGATACTAAGTGTGATAACCACCTCATATCACTTACATGTAAATAGATTAAATAGTGCATTATAGCCTGCCAAGATGATATAGATTGGCCATCCTGAGTGATAATTACGGACCTATCCTATATCTCACAACGCACGGATAACATATAATAAGGAATATAAACAGTAATGTAGCGAGAGATGATATAACACAAAACAGCTGAAATACCACCAAAATCACAAAGTCATGTACATGAAATCCAATAATCTCTTAATACATGTCATCCTCACAACAACACTTAGAGTATGCTTATAATAATGGAAAGAAAATATGTCCAGGTAAGTATATGCTACATCTCCTCCAAGATCATATCTGGCTCGACATCCGTATAACATAACCTGCTATCTAGTCTACTCATCGGCATCATCGATGAGTGCCAAAGAAAATAAAAGAAAACATAAAACCTTGGGTTAGACAACAGTCTAGTATGAGCGATAAGAAATATTAAAAGATGTACTACATGATATGTAAACATACAGGTTAAGTCTCATACAGACCTGTCCCTACAATTAAAGAGTCAACACATAATAACATGATAATATATTCTACTCAAAGAAATAATGGTACACAAAGCAATAAAAAAAGAAGTGGTACAAGTCATAAGATAAGAGAATCTATTTAGCATCCTCGGCTCCCATTCCTTATCTCCTTTAAGCCCTATCAGTGATAGTTTACCCAAAAAATGAATGTGTAGGTGACAAAGCAACCATAGCAACCATCATCCAGAGATCCTAACTATCACCTTCTAGAGCCATGAATGCGTTGATACTTGTATGACAACCTTGTTTAACCAGGGACCAACGAAAATCTCGGTTCTAGTCGACTATGTGTTTTACCAACACGTACCATACCATCCTAAGATACATTCCGCCCAGTGTACATGATCATGCTAATCCTAATGGACATCCCCATAATGCCTTGCTTTTAGCCACCCTAGAACACTCCGAGCTATCAACGATTCCTTGGCTAATAACTATTAGAGTTACTTTACTATACTCTAAAGACAAAGTCCCCCCAGCCATTTCATTACATTGTAGCCTCATTTACACCACGAACTACTTCCTTTCTCACGGAAACGTTTACTATGAGCTCAGACCATAATCTTGTCCATTATGAGTCAATTCTGCAGTGTCGTTTACCAAGAACTTCCTTATTATCATGTATCTACGTTCTCCAGATACTAACCATAGTTTTCCATTGGATCCATTCCACACCTAGGCATTCGTTGAAGAGTTCATTACTTGATCAAGCAATAACTCTCAAATAGAGAAGGAATCGTCGAACTAAGACCACCAGCACGATCCTTGGAGCATCCACTTCCTGTCATATTGATCGCATGTCCATTTGGCCCATTATGATGGATTAGTATTGGTCCATAGGCTACAGACGGGTATCGATCCATGTACATTGCCAATTTTGGCTAAGTACTCTGAATCCTCGAAGTACTACTTCCCTATACTCCATTTTCCTACCAGTCCATCATGACTTCCTACCGAACTTATAAGAATTTCTTCACGTTGCATGCCAACTCCATTTGACACCATACTTTGCCAATGACCTATAAATCTTCTTAGGAGTCCACACAAAAGTTTAGAGGTGAAATAATGCTTTCCTATGGATCGGTATCGATCCATAGATGATGGACCAGGGCCTATCCATGTATTTAACGAATTTCAACCCTAAATTTTTGGGTCGTCTTTCCTCCACCTTCTAGGGTCCAAGGCCCAATTTTCATGTGATTCCGACGAACTTTCATCTGGTTGCACTTTAATCTTCAGTTTAAGACAATTTCGATGACACTGACACATAAAACTCAAGTATAGCATCTAAATAATGATTTCAACAATTCAAACAGTAAACACATGAATGGACAAGCATATTCAAATACCCAAATTAAAAAAAACATGAAATGATCATTCATATTAATAGATTAGGTGTATAACTATTTGTAAATGAATCTAAACTTATCATTTTAATTCACTTTTCATTAGTTTTATTATTCCAAAGATTAAAGAACAGAGATGAACAAATATAATAATGCTTCAGTGTGACATAACATGTAAATGTGATAAAAAAACGATTGATTTAAGCATATAATGTAACATAGCATAGTGAGAGATCTAAATCACTCACCAACTCAATGAATCTAATGGAGATCAAAATTGCTATGATTTAGGAAGCAAGGAAATGGACGTAAACAACACCTAAATGTTGCAAAATGTGTAGATCAATGATGATCTAATCTCTTGACATTATCTAACCATATATAAAAATATGAGAATGATATTACCGCTTGTGATTTAAATAGAATTATTTTAGGATCCTTCAATACTTAAAATCTAGGTCATTACAGTACCATATATATATATATATATATATATATATATATATATATATATATATATATATATATTAGTACTTGGCAAGCTTCGGTTATCTGTGATATGCATGTGCGACGTTGCTTTGTCTTTTCATTTGTGATATGGATCCATTTTGCGATAATTTCTAGATTTTTACTATTTTTTGAAAGGCAAGTGAAATTTTTTATTCACTACCTCAAGAGTAACATCAAAGAATACAATTAAAGCTTAATGCAGACTCTTGACATTATCTAGCCTTAGACTACCAAAACAGAAACCGTATTACAACGACAGAATCCCTTAATGTGCAACAAACCACCAAAGAAGCAGCATTGCTAAGAATACTCTAGCCGACTTAAACAAATTAAAATATCTAAAAGAACTGCACCATGCTAAGAATAACAAATCGTGCTCATTTAAATTGAAGAGACCCAAGCATAAAAGTGGGATTGTTTCTGGTATGTCTTCCAGATTTCCTTGAATTAGTTGCTGGCATAACGTCTTCTGGTTTATAATCTAACCCATCATTCAAATCATCATCATCAGATTGTTGCTTTTTCTTGCTTCCCTTTTGCTTACCACTCATTGATGATGACATAAGTGGCGAGGCAGTAGATGGTCTAACATTGGGTGGTGGAGGAAGAATAAAGTGAGAAGGAGGTGCCAGGTGAGAGTAAGGTGATGTTGATGACATAGCAGTATAAGATGTACTGGCCGTACTAACAAAAGAAGGAGCAGACATTGTAGCATTTAGGACAAAAGAGAAAGATTTTCTCAAGGAAGAAGGCGATGATGAAATGGACGCTCCCAAATCAGCGAGAGCTATATGTGTATTAATCAAACCCTCTTCACTGTCACAAAATAAATTTCCATGGAATGTATCATTCAAATCAATACCAGTTGTATTCAAACAATCTTGGTTTCCAATTGTAACCCCTTTTCCATGTATAGAAGCTCCATGAATTCAGCCTGAAGATGTATTAATTAAAATGTCCTGACGTGAAGATCCATCATTCTCAGCTTCCATAATAATCTGAGTTGCATGTTCAGCCAAAACTATATCATCCCCATTGGTCTTATCAGTGTTTTCAGTAGCTAAAGCATTGAATGGATTCAAATCTGCCTTCTTACCCTCCTTAGAAGCAACATCTTCTTTATTGTTATTCGCCCCTTTTCTTTTCCAATATTTCTTTGCTTTTGAATTCACTGTTGTCCAGTTACTTTGATTTGCATTAGAAAAAACTTTATTGTAGTTCTGATCTATAGAAGCATGATTCCTAACATGTGTGGCAACCTGTTGCTGCACATCATTATCCTTCATAGCCTTGGGATTTTTACTATTTTTGATTTTCTAGAATCTGTGATTTCTAAATATTTTCAGCATTATGAGTTGTTTATCGTATATGTATATACATATACATATACATATATATATATATATATACATATATATAGCTTAGAGCTATTTGTGGATTTATATACATATGGTGAATACATTTCTTGATTTTGAACTCCTAATCGTGTTTCAATGTTCTGCGATTTCTGCAGTTTCCATCTTGTGGTATAGATCATAGTCTTATAGATAGAGAAATCGTTATCGATGGAAACATCCGTGTTAGTGTATTTCACTCAAATGAGTTACTTATAAGATGATTCAGTGATTTTTTTACATGCATTATATGAAAACCCAAGTTTATATATATTTACATTATTATTAAAGGAATCATTCCCTTGTGTGACATTGAACCCTATTTATCATATACTAATCACCTTATTCAAGTTAGTCTGACATGTGTGTTTTATGTACTCGGGTCAGACCGAGCTGTCACTGGTCCTTGCTTAACATTTCAATGCAGACTTTTCTATCAACCTTTTTGGAATTTTAGGCATAGTTTTTGTGTAGCTTATCCTATAAGTTGTTAGAGTACTCTGATATATGTGTAATATTCTTTTATGGGACATGGAGTTGTATATATTGTGGTTTACATTGCCACTTATGTACTTTGTATTGTACTTAATGTATATGCAAATATGACTATGTTTGTTACTATATGTCTATGATATTTATCAAAATCATGCTTTTTTTTAAATCGTAGTTTTTGTATTAGCTAAGAATTAAGTTTTTTGATCCACTTAGAAAAAAAGGAAAACGAGCACTTCATCGATGTACATGATACTTTCTCAATGCAAGACAAATGGATGGTCGCTCCAACCAGCCCTATTCTCCGTATTAGCAGACGACATTACCTATTAATGCTCGTTGTTGATATGGCTCTTAGGGTAGAGCATCACATATGTCATCGTGTATATAAGGTTCGATATTGCAAATTTCATTGGGTTAGTTAGTCGATATATAACTAATCTTGTAAATCACACTAGCAGCCGTAATAACTATTTTAAAATATTTTAAAGGTACATCATTTCATGGTAATGTTTTAGAGGTTATGAAGAGATGAATTTAAAGTTCACTGGTTATTTTAATTGGGAGTAATCAATTTATTAAGATCAGAGGAAAAAAACTTCCACATATAGCTTCATACTTTGTGGAACAACCAAAAGCTAAAGATTTATATTGCAAATTGTAGTTTCTTTGTCCACTTCAAATGAGGAGTTGATAGTCGTGAGAAAGAAAGCACTTTATTTAAGGTTATTGTTGTTTGACTTAAGATCTAAATATGATTATATCGACATTCAATAAGATGGTCAAAGTGTTATTCACTTGGTGCAAAATTTGGCTTTTAGCTAACCAACTAAGTACATTAAGGCTCGAGAGTCATTCTTGGTTTCTGTTGATGAAGATAAGATAGTGTATCCTTTGAAAGTGCACACAAAGTATAATGTGGCGGACATATTTATGAAAGCATTGTCGGGTAAGAAGTTCAAGCTTGCTATAGCTTGATTTGTTTGTTGAATGCTAGGTGCCACAATTAAAGAGAGTGGCTTGTTTATTAATGATGAGGAGTATAGACCAGAGATTATGAATTTATCTTCTTAGTAAGTACTTTTCATAATCATAAGTAATTTTTTGTTTTACTACAGCAAAACAGACTTTTTACAAGGGGCAATGCCTGTTGTAATAGGGTTTTCACAAAGGACGTTGCGGCCGTTGTATTAGCCTATGGTGTAATAGGTACCCTTTTACACCGGTCGTTGTCCATTGTAAAAAAACGTTTTTACAACGAGCAATGGCCGTTGTAAAAGGTACCTATTACAACATAGGCTAATATAACAGTCGCAGCGCCCGTTGTGAAAACCATATTATAAGGGGCATTACCTGTTGTAAAAAGCTGTTTTGTTGTAGTGATATATTCATATGTCAATTGAACCAATATTGATTAAACAGGTTATTATGCCCCTTTAAAAGATTTGCAATATATTTATCACTATAAATATTTGCGAGAATTAAATTATTTAACTCGGAATTTTTATTTTTTAATTAATATTTTATTCAAGCAAATATTTTATTACACTTTTGAATAATACACCGTTTTGTTTCTCTTTGTTACACAATCACTATACAAAATACTCATTTGTACAAGCATTGCCTCACTACATACACTTAGTTACACCGACTCTCAAACTCAATGTGTCGATCTTCAGTGATTGATCCATAATTTGTCCAATCATTCGTTGTACCTGTTAAAATGGAATAACACAGTAAACTAGAAAAGAAACGATTTTTAATTACTTGGATGTATATTAAAACTAAAATATGATTTCACGTAAGTTACTGGTATTGTTAAAAAGAACCTTCCTGCTCCTCCACCTTAAACAACACATTTACTACAAACAGCCCAAAACCCTCAACGACCATTTAACTAACTATATATATCCAAAGTAACTGTCAAATCATAAAACTTACTATATCTCAGGTCAAAGAAACGAGGAAGACATATTAAAGGAAGTTTGTTTTTAACAGTCTAATGCCTCATAAGTCGATTATAGCAACATAAATTAGTAGGGGTGGGCACGGTTTGGTTCGGTGCGGTTTGTAGCTCAAACCGTTTCCGCACCGCACCAAACGGTTGATCAAAAATACAAACTATTATACTAACCGTTCAAACGGTTCGGTTTCGATTCGGTTTTGATGCAATACGGTCCGGTTTTGGTTCGGTTTGAACCTGTATTAAATATGTAACAAGAGAATTACTTCCATCAACAATCAATTTATGATGGTATGACGTTGTGTCATCTGAAGGTTAAAACACAGTGTTATCTTGAATTGATATAACTACAACATACGCTGAAAAAAGAATACATATGGTTAAAATAAAAAGTTAGATAGGAATTTTTTTAATTTTTTATCGTAACATTACCGGTGTAGTTATGCGGTTCGGTTCGGTTTAATATGGTTTGGTAACAGTTTAAACCGCAACTGAATCGTATCGTTGCGGGTCGGTTCGGTTGTTAGCTTTAGAGAGAGAATCTGGTGCAATTTTCCACACCGTTTATGCGGTCCGGTCTGGCGGTTTACGCATTGCGGTGCGGTTTATGCCCACCCCTATAAATTAGTTCAAGCAAGTGAACTTAATTTTACCATACTTTGCACATACCTAGGATGGATAAAATTATAAATTAATCAGCAGTCCCAGCAATTACTAATAATTCATACCCAATTCTCTTTTTTTCTGTTGAAACTTGATTTTCATCTAAGTTAACATAAACTTAATTTTACCATACCTGTCCTTTTCTTCTTTCCTTCATTAAGCGCGACAACACATAAAGCAACTGAAGAGTCCAATTCATCTCCAGATTCTACCTCCTCCTCGTCATTAGCATTCTCTTCATCTAAGAAACACCACTCCACTTACTATCATTCTCAATGTAATATCTCATAGGCTCGAATCCATTCTTCAACCAACTATTCTCCATTATCTCTAGAATAGTAATTCAGGTTTTGTGATTTGTATCAAGAAGCCTCATCAATTACTGGAATGGTACATGCCCAATATTTCACTGGCTTCAAATCTCTATGGTACATGCCTCTGGCATGGCAGAAATCAACTACTAGAAGTACTTTCTTGCATTGTTTTTGCTAAGACGCCCTTTGGTTACCTTGCCCAATAATTCATCACGGCGGACATACTCTATTACAAAATAGATCTTGGATTTAGTGGCCATGACCTCGAAGAGCTCGACGACATTCGAATGATGAAGACGGCGGAGAATTGAGATCACGTGTTTGGTGTGGTTGCGACGCCAGATTTGAGGATTTTCTCCTTATCGAAGACTTTGACAGCGTCTTCGTTGGAGGCCAGGTTGCACGCAAGTTAGACCTTGGCGAAGTTACCATGGCCGAGCAGCTTGCCAAACTCGAAATTCGTGGGGTAAAAAAAAAGGGACAAGGCAACGCTTGGCTAATTAAAACTTTACTTGGAGCCAAAAATTTGAGATTTGGAGCCAAAATTTGAAGCCAAAAATTTGAGCTTTGGAGCCAAAGTAGTAGGAAACGTTAGTTTTTAGGGAAAAAAGAGCGTTACTTTCCAGGACTAGGAGACGAGAAGATACGGAAGTAATATCTTATAACGTAATATTTGTTCTTTTGAATTTCAAATTTTTTAACATTTATGCAGATTTGAATATCTTATAATTATAATATGTGGAACTTATAGCTATTTTGACATATTAAGTATAACAAGTGTGAACCCGTGCTTCGCACACGGGTTGACGTAAATAGCATACGTAATTGTGGGGTAGAAGGGAGGAACAACTATTTATAAATTAAGCGTGTTTGGAAAGCAAGTACTAAAGTAGGATTGGTTTTGCACATCTAAAGCTGTCATTTGCTTAATTGGACCAAAATACTATGTTATTGAAAAGTGTTTATTAGCAAAAGGTGTATAATGAAGATATGTTTGGGGTACGTATGATTTGAAGACATTAGCAATAGTTATATTCAGTAGCATTTGTAGTAATAATTTATCGAAAAGGTTTTTGTATTAATTTGTAGAAGTGATTGTTGAATCATGGTTTCGTATGTAGTAAAAGCATTTGACTTATTGGTCGACGTAATATAAATATTGTAGTTATAATAATATTCAACTAATAAGTAGTGCAGAGAGAAACATTACGTGTCCATTTCAATACGGTTAAAAGAGAATGAAACCATAAAAATGTGGAAGACGGCATAGTGCTATTGTAAACAACAGTGTCGTTTAGAAATAGAGTATTAGCATGTAAGTTTTTTGAAATAGGATGACGAAGTTATTTATGTTAGTATTATTACGATATCTGGTAGTTTGTAGATTAGAAGTTATAATTTATTTGTAATATCCAGCTTATTTAATAATTTTGAAAAGAAATGTTGCATTGTTATTCAGGCTTCAATCGCGTGGACATTGTAGAACGCAAGTTCATACGTATAAATATGCCATAATATGATATTATTATAAGTTAATAATGAAGCTAAAATGAGTACGAAAGTGGATATGTACCATTGTCATCGACACACCCTAGTCAATAACACGTATAACAGGTTGTTAATAAAAATTTTAAATTAAAATGCGGTAGTATTGTAATAAGTCAGCATATAAATTTTATTAAATTGAAACGTTTACGTTAGTACCAGTGAAAGAAGTCAATAAGTTATGTAAGGAGAACTAAAATAAAGAGATCAGTGAACCAAATTGAAGTGCATGAATTCAGAAACTTTTGTTTTGAAGGCTGCATACATTGTAATGGGAATTGAAAAATTATGTCATAGATGTTGTGCCGTTGAATATATTCAACGAAAAGAATCGAATGCAGACATATAGTATAGAGGAGAGCAGGAAAATAACAGACGAAAACCAAATTACCAAAATCAAACGCAAGAATTAAAAAGACCACACGCAGTACAGAGAGGTAAGAACTGGCGTGTTTAAAAAATGCAAGCAACATGATTATTATATATCCATTATAAATCCACCGGAGAAAGCTAATTATTAGGGATGTTATGGTAATTGTTACCATTATTGTTCAAAAATACCGTTACAGTATCGTTCTTACTGCTAAGCCTGAATTGATTACAGTTACCGTTACTAATCGACTGGTATACCGATAATCTGCTAACCATTACACTGTAATGGTAAATTACCGTTCGTCCATCAAAATTTATATTTTGAAATGTTTTTTTGTACATAGTGCATCTTTATTATACTATGTGTAGTGTTAGATTTAAAAAAAACATAAATAAAAAAGAAAATAAGTGTACTTGAAATTATTTTACCAAATTATTGAATGAAATATAATCATTTATTTGTTTCTAAATGCATGTAATAAAACATACCGGATGAGTATACATATGTTTTAAATTAACTGGTGAAATTACCGTTACCACTGATATTAAAGAAAAGTTACCGATAATTTACCATTACCATATCGTTTTAACTGGTATAACGACTTTAATAAAAAATGATTGTCGATCGACTAATAATGGTAAATTTAGTGGAGGTAGGTGACTGCGCACACGGAGATTTTCCAAAGCATTGAGCTATATACTGCCACTTGTACTTGTTTGAAAATTTTATTATAAAGCAAATCCAAAAATATATTTTATTCAGTAAGAAGGTTTCGATGAAGCAGTAAGTGGTTGTTGAGATAAGTCCCACATCGGGGAATTTATAAAATAATCCCTGTATAAACATTAATAGTCCACCCTTCACATTGTCAATTGGTTTTGTGATAATTCGGGGTTCTCTAACAGTGGTAAACTCGTAAAAACACTGCAGGTTTTTTTTTCTTGAACAGGGAAAAAAAATTATGAATCTTGTTTGTTCTGCACTGAAATGAATAAGCCATGCTAGCCACTAAATATGACATTATAAGGATTAAGTATATGATAAGTTTGATTGATGATTAATTTTACTAAGGCACGGACTCATAATTATTTGTCTTTAATAGATCCCAACTATATAAAACTAAGACTCACTTTCAGATGTCTTTTGCCTGATTCCAAAACTTAGCTTCAAATTTCATAAAATTTAACTTTGCCAGAAAGTTATGAATGATATTTGCCAAATGGTTATGGATGATTTATGCATAAGCTACATGGCTTGGTTTTAATTTACAAACTGCATTGTTCAAAATATGCAGAGTCTTTTGATAATACTACCTATGATTCTTTTGAAAAGCATAGTGTTGGAGACAAAATCTTAACATAAATTAAAAATGGAGTAAAATCATGACAAATGCAGCAATCAACGTTTGCGTTAGTTGGTAGTTAAGTAGGATACCTCTTTTGTAAAATTATGAATGGTTATTCAAGTACAAATTATGTCCCTGGAATTCTTGTTAAATACATATTTTTCAAGCTTACATATACCTCACAAACTAATATATACATGACATTGCATAATCAGTGGAGGCACAACATCAGCAAAATTAAATAAGCACCGGGACGGTAACTGGAGCCAAAATACCCACAAAAGACAAACCAAATACAGTTAAAATACAGCATATACAATGTACATCAAGCCTTTCATCCACTGGAGCCATAGGTTATCAACAGCTGTAGGAAGCTCCATTGCAACCTGTTAAAAAGGTCCATGTACATTAAAACACGCATGCATTGTAAGTATCATTTAGAATTTTCCTAGTGAATAAGCAAAACTCTCTCCATTTTTATCCATGTCAAAAAATTAAAATAATACCACTGGCCAAATTGCTAAAAAATGGACAAACTGTTATGCTGCTACTTGGATATTCAAATAAACTATTATTTGTTATGCATCTTATCAATACTCAATTTACTATTTGCGGATAATTTTTTTTTTTTTCATTCACAACCTATCAGATGTCTATAACTAAATATATAAATATTTTGATTAAACACATGGTTATCACGGAAATAAGCATAAATATACATATACACACAAAAATATATGTATAGTATGTCTTTACCTTAGCCTCAAGTCTACCATGCGCATTGCTTGGCTGTTCAGGGTACCAAATCACCCATAATAATAAGTTCACAACCCTAATCAAGTGTATGTACAGTGCAAGCAAGCCCGGGTTGCATAAGGTGCTTTGCAGAACCCGTGCTCCAATTAGGTGTACATTAGTTTTTTTTTCCTGGCCTATACTGAAGGGTTAGATCAGTTGGTATAATAACATGTATAGAATATGGCATGATAGTGTAAATTATTACTCGGATATAATCAATTTATTTTACCTATGTTATCGCAGACATCAACGTTCATTTAGGACCATCCGGCATCCGCTACCATATCTAAGATGTTGATGCTTCTATAGTCATTCAGATACAGAAGTCCATGTTCATTTCTTATGTTCAATTTGTTTAGATCCAATTCCTTATTAATTATATTGCCCAGTATTACTATAACTTTCTTCCATATTTGGATAGCATCCCAAGATAAAAATTTGGGAATTATGATGTGAAAATTGAGAATATACAATGTATCGATATTTATACATGGCAGTGTAATGTTACCTGATTTTATTAATGTGTGCCCTAATGGAAAATGTTAAGGATGAGAGTTACTGACTAAAAGACGTTAAAAATTATTTCAAATACCTTAGTTGACATTGTATAATTAATAAAGAGTAGAATTTAAAGGGATATATTGGTAAATTGATAACCTTAATAATATGTGTCCTTAAAGCTATGCATGACATCACATGTATCACATATGACATTATATACTGAATAGACATTATAAATTGAATACAAAGCATCATATATCTCATCTTAGACGTTATATTTTTACATTTTATACAGTAACACACGTATCATTTAACAGGATTCTTTGATTTAATTTTCTAATATATGCCACAAACTTATGTCCCTATTATAGTTTGTTGCTAGTGCGAACCTTTAAAAATCTAGCAAAACTTAAAAGCCTATGAATATAATTGAAAGTAGAAATAACGTTTACTTTACTGCACTTCCTGTTTTAAAAAGAATTATCATAAGTATCTCCCAATTTCAAAATAAAATAAAATAATAATAATAATAATGTAATGTTCACAAATTAAAGCACTAAGTTAATTACGGAGACAACTCAAACTTTGGAAGCTTGATTTTTTTTTCACACATTCAAACATTTGAATAAGTTACAGAGGTTAAAACAATCTAAATCTGTACTATTTCCAATAAGTTCATGTGTTTTATAAAGAAGAAAAATTTATATAAGATTTTCAGAGTTCATTAGCATTAAAGTAATTTGTATTATATACATGACATGTGATGTGACAATTGGTAGTATGTACTGTTGTGAAGAAGTTCCCAAATAAGCATTTATAATTCAAATCACACTATTCAGACATGCATTCAAGGAGACCCAACATAGGATAGCATTATCCGTATATGTGGGGGGTGTGTGTATAAGATATCAATTTCTTCCCTGGCAAAGTAAGTAGTTTTTGTAAGTTGCATAAGGCCAATGCCAAAAAATAAAATAATTGAATGTGAGACAACAGTATCTTAGTAACAGAAATCCCAATATGCATTTTTTGTCAAGGGCATAAAGTACATTAAAGGTAAACACATATCGTGAGAACCACTGTCAGAAAAACCTCATTAATCCATTTGAACTGCAGTTTAAAAGCTGACAGTTCAAAACGTATAATGAGCAATAGACAGTGGAGAAGTTCTTATACATATAAGTATAGGTTAGATGTTCTAAAAATAAAACGCTAGAATTAGGAAAATTCATTTTAAAATTAAACTTAATGCAACTGAAATGATAATGAACGCTGATAAAAAAGAAAATGAAATGAAAAAAAATGTTATCTAACTTCATCTTTAAACGTCGTATCTTTGATGACCATATCTAAGCTTGCAGCGCAGCAACAATTGTAGAGTCGTTATCTTAATTAGAAAACAATGAAGAACAAATAAGTGATGAACTAAATATATTTCCACCCCATGTAGTATTTCAAAGATCAATGCCTGAAATCCATAATTTTGTATCTAGCATTAAGAGAAGGAAGCAAAGTAGAGCCAAAAGACTTGAAATCGATGAACTGATGTAAAAAAACAATGGAAGAGGTAGTCGGTTATTGTCTGTATAGGGCATTTAGATTACTTAAATTTTTTGGTCACAAGTTGAAATAAGTTTGTTCTGTGGAAAACAACCAAGGAGGGAAAGATGAGGATTATGGATGCTAGTACAGTCAAAACGTTGAAAGTTTACAGTACATGGTATGGAAATGACTAATTTATTTGATTATTTCAATGGGGATTTGCGTAATCTTTCAACAAAATCGTTTAGTGTACAAAATTTTCAAAAGACCATTATTTTCACAAATTAAAGCAGTAAAAACAAAATATAAGGTTAAAATGAAAGGTAGGTTATGAAAAAAAAATTACACATATATTGAAGTTCAACAGAACCAATATATGAAACCAATTTTAATTTAAAACAAATGTACTGAAATGAGTATGGAGAAAATTAAAAGCATGAGTGAATATACCAAATGAGGTAGAAAATTATCCTTCACCCCATTCCCAGTTAAAATTGTTCTAAAATTTCATAGCTGCCACGTTGCTAAATGTTATACCAATATTTTGAAATCAAAATCACAAACTATATTTTTACCTAAAATTTAATTTTCTCCATCAATATTTATTTCTCATATGCCTTTGATTAATCTCCCAATTCTGAGTCTTTCATTTCTTATTCGGTTGACCTAAGTTGTGCTCATTGTTAATGAATACAGTTACGAAACTGTAGTTGTTCAATTATAAGCATTAATCAATGACTTATATACTGTTCAAATAGTCAATATAACTAATCCTACTAAATTTGAAATAAAGAATGATGGTGCAAGTTTGATACAATATTTTGAAACATTCAAGAGTAAACAAATAACTTGCCTTTAGTGATATTGTAATACATTTCACTACAAATTGGTAGAAACTCACAGCAAGTATTCAAAGTATCTATCTCAGTTGTAATTTTCTTATTTATATAAAAAAGAAAATATTTATATATTTATTGTATGACACACAAATTCAAACTAATATATGAAATCACCAACTCTGTATCTAAAAGACTATCCAGTTGAATAACAACCACAGTACTTTGATTAAACAGTATTCCAAAGCCATTTTTAATTTTCAGACTTTGTGTGGCAACGCCCTTCTTTGCCCGTTAAGACCACTCCGCTGAATGCATCATTTCCTGCTTGCAAACTTAGGAGAACACGAAGCGAGGATGAAAATAATTCATTCAGGTTGCATAATTTTTGACATGTACGTAACATAGTTATCGGTAAACATCCCAGGTTGAAATTATCATATAAGATATGAATGATTATAAAGATAATGGTAAGATATTGAGAGGTTGCCAGGTGTTTTTCCCACTTATTCAAGTTTATGTTAATTTAGGCTATATAACAAAGTAGTGGTGGCCTTTTCCATCACTACTTTGATTCGTACACGCAATATAATTTATATTCCTGGGGTCTAAATTGTCAAATGCTCTATCTAAACATTTTATTTGTATTATATTGGGATTAAAAAATTCCTATTACTCAGTATTTGCTTGCAAGGAAAATAAAAGGGAAAATTCGACTTAAACTAACAACTGTTCTAACTTTCACCAAGAACAGGGAAAATAAAAATAGAAATGTTATTTGATCACTTACATCAACGAAAAATAAAATATGTTTCGCTCATGTATACAAACCTTCTATGGAACAACCTGAATAAATAATTGTATGAAGAATGAGAAGAAAGTAGTATATGTAATAAAGTAGGCATACCTTCCAAGAATACGATGAAAAAAATATGAAGCCTTTCTGGTGCTGCAATACCACCAAATCCAATAAAACAGCAGCTGGCCTGATCTTCTTTGTGGTCATTGCTCATCCACTATTGCTGTGTGGTTGTTGCTAATTATAGGAAAGACTTACAATTTAGAGAAACAAATGAAAAGTTAGCAGTGCATAATTAGTTTAAACATTTAACACAACAATTTTTTTCTACATAAATTTCTCATTCTCCTTTTTTAAGATCTCCGCAAACTCAAAAAATTGAGCAATCATTGATCCTAACGGCATATACTAACAGGAAACATTTAGAGCCACAGCTTTGCCTCTAATTTCAATTTTACCAAAAGACTTTTTATAAGAGGATTCACCATATGATACTTAAAGAAAGCACAAATTATCATTTGTATAAGGCCATTATCTCCAAGCTTACAGAAGATTCAAGGGGAGAAAACCGCATGGCATCGTGTGGCCTATAGGTGGAGCGACCGCAGGGAAAACTGACGAATAACAAAAAAAGGATGCAGTGACAATACCTAGGGTTTAAAGAGCAGGAGGCGTGAACGGCAAGGAGGGGGAAACTTGCTGCTGAAATCGTGGACAATTGAGGCAAGAGGTTTTTGCCATGGATGGAGGTAGGATGTATCGGCCATGGATGGAGGCAGGAGGTATTGGGCGAAACGAAGGGCGCATAGGGAACTAAAAAGTTAGATGGGGACGGGAAAGGAAGTAATGCTAAAATGTGATTTGAGAAAAGGCGGAGACTCTTCAGTGCACATTCCACGTGTCCTGCTCAAATGCAATCCTTACACAAATTTGAGGAGTTCCGAGCTCAACCGAAAAACAACTCAGCTTTAATAGTATAGTATAGATTATCAATTATAATTTTAAATGTTAAATTCTATGAAATAAATGCTACCACTTGAAAATTCTATGAAATAAATGTACCACTTGATCATAAAAGATTTGTTATTAATAATACCATTCTTGTTTTCAAATAAATAAATATCGTTTATTAATTATTACCCATAATTGTTAGTTATCGGTTTTGAATTATTTAATAGTAATATTTAATTATCAATTATTTACTACAACATAAGCAATATCAAATATTAAAAATTAATTGAAAATTATTTAATACTATATTTATTATTTCTTAATTATAACTATTAATTATTTAATGTAATGAATAAATTTAAATGTAATTTACTAGTTATTAATAATTAACCATAAAATATTATTAAATACAACAGGTAATTAAGTATAAAGTAGCTGAATTAAAACCATGAATTCAATTACCCTGATTAAGTGCTCTTCTCAAATATCTTGTTCGTAGCTCCAAACTTATATTTTATTCACCCATCGTTCTTGTTAAAAAAATTCACGTTCGATCCTTTCATTTGGCGATGGTTCCCTCGAAATCTTTTACAAAGTACTGTATAGTAGTAAATTAGTTATTAATTATTAAATATTAATAAATAATAAATATTAGTGACATATGATTAATATAATATTATTAATGATTAATAAATATTAGTAACATACGATTAATATAATAAATATTATTAGTAATGTAATAATATAGTAGTAACTAATAACATAAGATTAATATATATAATATTATTAATGACAAATTATTAAATATTGATTTTAAGAGAGCATGATGATTACTAATTAATTATTATTGAAAATTCATTGTAGACATTATATATAATAATTACTTACTAATAACTAGAAAGTAAAATTTAGCTTGTTGAAATACTGATTATGCATAATAATTGGTAATTAGAGATTATTTATAAATAATTATTAATTATTATAAGTTATAAATGATTAATATAATATTATTAATGATTAATTATTAAATATTAATAAATAATATAGTATTATTAATGATTAGTAATTAGTAATATAATATTATAGTTAATAATTAGTAATATATGATTAATGATTAATTATGAAATAATAAAAAATAATCAGTATTAATTTTATTGAAGATTGTAATTAATAATTATTGACCGTCGAAAATTGGCACCTATTACAATGAGCATTTTTGTGACCATTGTAAAATAGACATCTATTACAAAGGTCATTTTGTGAATATTGTAAAATTGACATCTATTACAACGGGCATGAAATGACCGTTGTAAAAGCATTCTATTACATTGGGCAGTCTTTACCTATTGTAAAAAGAACGTTGTACAGAATATCTATGACGATTGTCCAAAAATGACCATTGTAAAAACTTTATATTACAACAGGCGGTCTGTGACCGTTGTAAAAAGGTGTTGTATAGGCATCTATTACAACAGTCTAGAAAATGACCATTGTAATAGCAATCTATTACAACGGGCAAGCATCGCCCATTGTAAAATGGACGTTGTAATAGGGTATTTTTGTTGTAGTTGGATACTTTTAATACTTTGTTAGCAGGCAAAGGCTTTCTCGGAGCTCATTGATGAACTATAATGGGTGATGGCTTTTGTTAACGAAATTCTTTATTAACACCCCGAGTAGCAAGGAAAAAGATAATTGTTCAGGACTTACGCTCGTATGAAGCCTGAGCTGGTATTCCGAAGCCAAATCCCAGATTCAAGTCTATATTGTTAAGATCAAGTTAACAGTCAAAGTCCTCATTCAGACTCAGAGTCTCAAAGTCAAAGGACATGGATGTCTGTTCAATCCAAATATATACAGAGCGGTATGAAACAAGTTTGTTTGAAACAATCCAGTTCAAGTAAAGTTGATTCGTTTCAAATCAAATTGCATAGTCAACTATGCAGTATGCAAGATTAGTTCGATAGTCAAATAAGTCCAAGTAAGTTATGCATATGTAAGGTAATTCGAAATGTCTATAATATCATTAATATGCTATGCGAGTATAATTGCTCAAATACATGTTCTCAAATCAATCTTGAAAATTTGTCCTCTGTTTAATTAAGAACTATAAGAAACTTAAAATGTGGAGAATGTGAAAAAAAAAATTAATCCCTTGAACAAAACTACCCACGTGTAACACCACAAAATTTTGTGTTAATTAAATTAGTTATTCAATTAAATTCAAAAATTGATGTGAGCAAACGATGGAATTTGATGAAAAAAATATCACATTGTTGCATTTGTGATGGAATTTTGGTCAACTTTCATGTTTGGAACATGATGAACGGAGTCCGTTTGAAAAAGTTGCAGTTAAAATATGAAGTAGTCACGAGTCTATTGATTTAAGATGTATTTAAGCGACTATGAGCTAAAGATATTTGTGAGTTCAAGTTTACTTCCAATCCAGATTTATCCCACAGTGCATTTAGTGATTTTTCTTGAGGAGCGTGAGGACAGCGTATGGAGAATTCCGTCGATCCGAGCTTCATGACTAGAAAAAAAGTTTGCTATAACTAAATAATCGCGAATCTGGTTTTTGGTTTTGTTTTGAAGTTCCGGTCAATGACCTTTTCTTGGTTTTGAAGTTAAATGAGAAATTCATGTTAATATGTCATATTAGTTCGAAAGAAAAATTATGAAGTATATCCATTTGATACATCATTTTGAAAATATAGATAATCATTTGTTGAAAACTATTACTTTGAGTTCTTAGTCTCGTATTCAGGAGAAATGTCAATTTTAAAATTGTTTTGAAAAAGATAAAGTGTTTCGAACATTTTAAAAAAAAGTTCAAGAAAATTATAAAATTAAGATTTGCCTAAGTCAATAAATTTTAAATTTTAAATTTATCCATGTTTCAGATTGTTTGGGTTTTGTGTAATTTCAAATAAAAGATCCTTTTCTATAAGAAGATGAAATTTGGAAATTTCAAGGAATATGGCTAAATCAAAATCATTACCCATTCCTATTGATTTTTAAATATTCCTCCTTCTGGATTTTTTAGGTAATTTATGGAAATTACCACAAGTAACCTTGATGAGATTTGAAATATTGACAATCAGAACATGGAAGGATCGTTCCAATCTGTTGCATGGAATGGAATGTAAATTAACTAAAATAATATAACAGAAATATAGTACGAGACCCTTAGTTTACAAATAAAGGTTAATTTCGAAAAGTTTTCAAAAACTTTCTCTTGATTGGACTAAGGAAAACTCCAATTTGACTTTGGGTATTCAATTTCTTGAATCGTTCGATTTGTTTGTCAGATATGTAAGGGGGTAAATCCATTTAGATTTTATTATAGATTTTTGGCTGAATTTTTTTAGGTATTCTTGAGATGATTATGTGGTCACTGCCTTTTGTTGATACTATTTTTAATCCTTGGAGACGGTTCAGTTTGATTGCAATCAATGATACCATCATGACGAGGACAAGTATTTATTGATCGTGTTAAATCAAGAGATGTCATTGGATAATTAATAGTTTAATCCGACCATAATAAGGTGAAGGTTCAACCTTTGTCTGAATCTATGATACCACCATAACAAGGACAAGTATTTTTTTGGATCGCATTAAACCTTAAGAGATGACGTGGGATGATTAATAGTTTAATCCGACCATAGTAGGGTAAAGGTTCAACTTGTCTGTAGTCGTGTAGCAGTTGACTGTCTAGTATAATACCCAGAGTGGTCAAATGAATGGCGAGTTTTGCAACTTGAACCAAGGACTCAACCATGAAAGTTGTGTCCAAACTCTCCTCCATAAACTTCTTTCTTTCATCCTTTCTTCCTCAACTGGCTGAATCATACCTTTATTCTTCTTCTCTTTCTTTGTATTTGTCTCGTCTCCTTCTTTTCCGCACTAGTTTGTGTAGTATATCTCACCCACTATTACTCCAAGATCTAAACCCAATTTCTTCTCCTTGATCATTTCTTAGCCCGTAACACCGATCTGCGCTATCGGATCTTATTCGTGCTATTTAAGTCTCACCCCTAAAGAGACCATTTGGTTGGATCGGAATGAGAAAAATGTTACGTCGCTTTAGGGAGAACTAAATTAGTCGTGGTAGTTAGACTTGTACCTGTTCTTTTCATTGAGATTTCTAAATGAGATCGTTGTCTGTGCTGCATTCGCTTTTGCCATATCTTGTTGGAATAGATTTTTCAAAGGCAATTGTCATTTTGGAGGTGAAGATTTACCTGCCTTTGCGTGGTATTTCTAAGGAGAATCTCAAAGATATTTTAGAGGCATCCGTGTTGTATGCAGACTTGAATGATCTTTGATTTGACTGGCTTTTGATATTTTGCCACAAATCTCTTTTTCCTAAATGTTTTTTTTTGAGTTGGGTAATCTATGTCTAAACTGCCCATGCAATTGTGTGGTTCATTTAACACTTTATGATGTGAAGTTATGATTAGATTTGTCTCATGATGCGAAAATCAATCTTTGCTTCGATCAATGGCGTAACCATCATTTAGTACCACATCACCTTTGATTCATCTTGTTGTTCTTATGTCCTATTTCTCAGGGTTACTTTCTGTATTTTCACCTATCCATTTTTGTGTTTAGGTAATGTAGATGAATTTCCATCAAAAGCAGTTTTGTGATAGGTTTCTTTTGTCATCTCTCTTAGAAGAGATGGTGAAGTGGAAATCTCCAACTCCAGCACTGTGCACAACACGGAATTGAGGATTTTGCTACCATGATCTGACAACTCAAAGTTCATGGAAATGATTCGAGCTCCAACCGCGAAGCAAGATGTCTCGTTATTTATGATAATATTTTGAAGTTTGGTATTGTTATCTTTGTTTTTTCTCTTCCCATCATTTTTTTCTTGGCTTAGTGGTAATCCGTGCTTGTAAATTGTTAGTATTCGTTGTCTTTTTGAATCGCATGATGATGAATTGAGATTTCTGTCGTTTGAGAATATTATGTGTCATTTACACTTATCTATAATACAAATCAAAAATAAAATCCTATTTTTTTTATTCTAACTAACAATTATTTTGTAGTTGGAAAGAATATATTTCTGTGACAGATAAATTTTAGCGAAGAAGGGTTTTGAATTGTTTCTTCATGGGTACTACTATTGTTTGTCGCCTATTCCTTTTTAGCTAAAATTTATATTTTGGATTGTGTTTGTTGTCTCGGTTTTCGCAATTTTATATGTAACCGAATTCCTTTTACATTGAAATGTGACCTAAGTTGTTTTAAGTTTCCACATAACAAGTTTTGAAACTTATTGTAGACGTCATTTGAAATAAAAGGAATTTCTTAAGTTTAATTTTTAGTCTGATTTACTTTCTTTTCATTTTATTTTAAATCTGATTTTTGCAAAAACATAGATTTGGGTACTGTGACATACATATGTTTAAACATCTGTTTTGGTATAAAATAGAAAGTTCAAATGTAGTAAAACACATGTTACCAAAACCTTAGTTATTGTACAAATGTCATATGGAAAGCAAAGAAGTACCAAAAAGTATTCAAAGATTCCAAAATTTACATGGATTTTAAGAAAATGGAAATTTATTTTTGTGGGAAATTACGATTTTGTGGTCATATGTAGCGCAAGGGCGATTTCTTATCATTGGTGGTGCATTAGGGGAGGATGCGTTAAAAGCGTTAACGATAACAAAGGAAAAGATGCTTTAGCTTTGGAAACATTGTTTTCATAGCTTGTCGACAATGTAAGCGAGTTATTATTCAATTCATTTTACGTTTTAAGCCTCCTTTGCAGTCCACATATGAAATTTTTTGGAGCATTTTAGAAAAAATGAGGTAAAATTCAACCATATGATGTAAACTGGAAAGTTTGTAAGCGGTAAGAATGTTGAATTCTCCGCTTTAGTTTCCTTTGTCCATCATAGGAGAAATATCTAGGAAGTGATTTAGATGCATCGACTTGTTTGATGTTAGGATTTGGATGCAAAAATTAGATACTTCGCACTTCTATCGTAGTGCTATGAGGGTTCTGAATGAAAAATATTTTCAAAAACTTGCATTCGTGTATAACTACCAGTATATTTTCGGATGTTTGCATCATGTTTTCAAAATAGTTTTCGAAATAATAAGCAAACATATAGGAGGATGCGATATAGAATCACTATGAATACATATTTCGTGGTTGTGACTAATGATGTACACTATGCGCATTCACACGTTTGGTTGCAAAACTGAATGTACACTAATTGGTTGTGTAGTATAGGATAATTAGGTTCCAACACTATGACTTAGTCATGGATAAAATTTCGGGATGAAATTTCTTTTAAGGAGAGAAGAATGTAACACCCCAGAATTTGGCGTTACTTTGATTAGTTATTTAGTTAGATTTCAAAAATTGAATTTGAGCAAATGATGGAATTTGACCATAATACTTGCACCGTTGCGTAACGACATTCTGTTCAACTTTAATGTTTGGGACTTCGCGAACAAAGTCCGTATGAAATGTTATGGACAAAATACGAAAACAAACAGAAAATAATTCATTAGAATATTTATTATCATTTATCATCTTTCCCTAGGAAGGCAGAATGACCACAACGGTCGAACTAGGGGTCGACCATGCGATCGACCCCTTGGTCGCTGTTTCTAGGGGGAGCTTGGGATTTTATACATAAAAACTATATACTAACAGACATATTTCTCTAAAATTCAATCTAACGGTGCAGGGTCATTTTTACGCCTATAAATAAAGACCTAGACCCCCACTCTATTGCTCACATTTTCTGGAGGCAGCAGCGAAGCTTGTCATTTCTATTTCTCTAATCA
The DNA here is from genome assembly GCA_030737875.1 of Allium sativum. Classification (NCBI taxonomy): domain Eukaryota; kingdom Viridiplantae; phylum Streptophyta; class Magnoliopsida; order Asparagales; family Amaryllidaceae; genus Allium; species Allium sativum. Next base: position 339,288,215 of record CM060922.1, read on the forward strand.
CTTCTAGAATTATAAAACATAAACATATTCAAATAGAATAAACAAAGATTGGAGGTATTTTGCTCTATATATGTGCAAAAGAGCTGGTTCTACATGTAGGTAATATTTATTGATAGTTTTCCTTCTCTTTTTCTAATTCATTAATCAACTCTATGAATTTTAATATGTGTATATATATCGTCTTTCAATACATATTGTAGATATGTAAGATTTGGAATTATATGCCTAAAAGCTGTGTTCAAAGTTGGATTTAAGATAACTTCCAGGTGAGTGGGAAATATATTCATTGTTGATAATATCATATTTATTTTGTTTTTGCCAAATTTGAATTTGAAGCCCAAAATTATCAAATTTGTTCAATTTGTGTTAAACATATAGTTGTGAATCTGGAAATCTGATATAGATTTGTGGGCCTTTTAGCAGTAGTATTCTTATCTAGCCTACAGTTCTTTAATATGTTTTATGGTTATTGTAAATGCCATAAATCTGGTAATCGATCCCTAAATATTGTTAGAATTGTGAAGTTGTTATTCCAAATTTATAGCTTTTGGTTGTAAATTATTTTGTTCAGTTTATTGCTTTAGAATTATAAACTTGTTTGTGTTTGGTATCATTGTTTTTTTGCTTAATTTTTGTAAATTATCCATTTTACCTCTTCTAAAATAAAGGGGCATTATTTGAAATCTACAAGAAATATAAACAAATCAAATAGGAAGAGATTTGTAAATTCACGTATTTTGTGTGTAGTTTATATCATCTTTTCCAAATAAAATATTACCTATTTCTTGTGATTTGAAATATGTCGGCATTCCCACTTTTAAATCGTTTGGGTAGAATTTACAAGAATTACAGTAAATAATCATTTTATAAGATTTTGAATCTCAGTAAGACTAAACACAAAAGGGTTGTTATAGTCATTAGTTTGGATTAGAACATGAAAAATAATAATTAAAAATAGTAAGTAAATACCTAAATATCGCGCTTAATATATATGTATATATATATTCATTATATTATAACCTTATCCATCCAAAATTCACGTAAACGACGCTGTTAGTATTATTCTTAAAAAATGCATGTTGTGTGTTTGAATTCGAATAGTTTCCATTTTTGAAGGGTATATATGCTAATATATCCCATAATAAATGGAAATAAATATTTTCAACCGTTATATTTGTTAGCAATAAATATGGAGTTATTTGCTATAATTAAAAGGGGTTACAAATAAGTTAATAAGGGAATTAATATTGTAACCGTTAACATTATAGGGAATTTGTAACAACTCGAATTCCTACAAACCGATTTTTTTGTCAAAATTCCAATCTACTGAAACTTGAGTTGATTTGTCTGGTATCCTGTAGAAAAAATAGAGATAATAAAAATATCAGAGCTTAGAAAACATTTCGCAGTGTATTGGAATAAAATAAAATAAATTCAAATATAGCCTTACCCATGTAATAATACTGCCTAACCAGCCTCCAAAGCTATCATATCTCTGTCATAAGCCTAAGCTACAAGTATGTTGGGAGGGGGGGTCAGAACACAAGTTCTGGTGACTAGTCTTAAATTACACATTCTGAAATAACCCTACATATAATGTTCAGTTACAATTTATTGTTTATTAGGTTGTTACGGGTTGATAACACTCAAGGCTTTACACACACGTCGTACCCATCTACCTCCGGTAGATTAACCAAATATAACATATATGTAACTACCCCCAATATCAAAGTACTTCTCTTGGTACCCTTCTCGCATGGTCACCGCCGTCGCGCTACGAAAGTGTATGCAACTATCATCCTACGCCTGAGTGACGTACGAACCTCCATATAACTATGCCACGTTCTACACAGAACTACCATCGCTATGCTACGTTAGCATACAGGCTGCCATATCCAATCTCCTTGGTCGAATCAAGCCTGAGCACGGAGTAATGCCCTAATGTCTACGATACACCACCCAGTGCGACATGCATGTACTTAGATCCTCACACATACATATTATCTACTGTACATCAAGTCTCGTAATAGGACTGCATTTGAATGCACGGATCTCGATCGGGAGCTTTTCCATATCTGTATAGGTCTACTAGAGAGACCTCAAGTATATATATCTAAACTATGGTCTGCATTTCCTCGGTGGCTATGGTCCCACCTCGACCCCCCTCCCCTCAACTAATGAAAGACTACATCAAGAGCTAAATGATGTGCCCCTAGTAAACAATCTACATCAAAATTGGTGTGTCCCGCAACCAAAGTCTCGATAGTGAATGATCGATGGTCTGTAGACTTAGCACTAGTCTTTCCGCATCACACTGACTAACGATGATAGGTACCCGACGATTACTATCCTTTATTTGGTCCTGAACAGCCTCTCTATAGGCAAATCGTCAAATCACCCCAATGTTATACCACCACAGCCATCTGACTGCCAAACTACCGTTGCAGTCAAGGTATACTCACCAGGTGGTAACGCGCAGACCCAACCTCTGCGAGCACAGCTTGAGCATTCACCACAACAGAGGACAACCACAGTGCACCCTACCATGTCCCTCGAAGGCTGCATGCTTCCTTCTAGTCCCGTAGAGCTAGCAAGTAGAATATCAAGCAGAAGAATCAGATGTACATGCTTCTATAGTTCCTCCAGACACCTTGATGATCTACCTAGTTGGGTTATTCACCTTCAGACGTGTGGACTGGTCCAAGCGCCTCAACGTGTTGTTAGACCATATGTCTAATCGTTTAATCACGCGCTTGTTCTATCTTTCCAGCTTACCGATTAACTTAATTATCCACATTTTATCTTTTATTCAAGTTATTAGATTTTCTCTAAGCCCCTTATATCTCTAAAGAATGGACCCCTCTCACTTATTAAATCAGTGATATAACTTAACCCATTTAAGTTCATTAATAATCCCATAACATGTTATTCCCTGGATTGTTATTAACGAAAGTAATTTACAATCTTTTTACATTATTACAATGTCATTAATTGTCTGATTTCATGTTTAAACGTTACAATAACATATTCTACTTGATGTATAATTAAGTATGTATTATCTCAATCCACATGTTTTCTGTTGACATGTTACTTAATATATATAATTAAGTACAACTTATTTCATTCCATAAGTTTGTCTCATTCTTCCTTATTTAATCAAGAATCCTACACTGTCATTACAACCTATCGTTGTTGTTTACTTATTAACTTAGTTCTCTTAACTAAGGTGTTGATCCCTAAAAATCAATATGCACGTTGAGTTACATGATCTGAGCAGGAGCTACAAAATAGACACCATTTGGGTCGATCGTGCACAATGTTATCTGAGGCACTTAAATGGCTCACAAAAGATAGGAAGCAACTGTGCAGAACAATATTCAAACATCAAATCCAAGACAAGTCAATTTCCCAGCGCGATCGGGAATGATGGCACAATATATTATGAGTAGTGCAACTCAATAAAGATAAAGGTCGTATATCCTATGAAAGTCGCCCACAACAATAGAAGACGCTTAACCTAATATCAAAAGTTCGGTCGTACGTGTCAGAGCAAAGGTCAAAGTCGCGTGTACATTTGACAACCGCTCATGGGTTGTAACTCCTATCGCTCGTATGTTTTAACAAGTCGAACATCAACACTTTGGTCAGATATCACCTACCGATCGGTCATACACCAGATCCTAGAAAGAGCACTTTTACATTTCAAATCACAAGCCTTGGTCAGTCACATCCAGACTAAAAGGATCATCGCCTTCTCACTCACGGTCAGACATAGCCGCATCAGGGATTTACGATCGTCCACTCGCTCATCTCATAATCAAGCGAATCAGATAACCACTCATCGATTGCCAGATACAGCTACGCCCGAAGAACATCGATTAAAGTCACCTACTCAACTACTCAAAGCACTCGCTCCTATAGACTCGCTCGCACATGATAACTGGATATAGCTACGAACAGCTGGCTACAGCTAGGCAATGGCATGTTTGTAATTAATGGAATGAACGACCCATAACCTGTATATACAGACTTCAGATCATTTCCTGAAGAGAGCTCACCTATAAATACGCCATGGCTGCCATCGTAAAGAAAAAAATCTTTTCAATGACAAAGTGCTGCTAAATTCTATTCTCAGTCACTCCTCAAGCACTTGGAAGTAATGATCGTCTTCTCCACTCGAAGTTCCATCGTCCATTTGGCCATGGCGTCAAGTACAACCTTGTAAGTAGGGGAAACAAAGGCATCTTCCTTTTCAATCATTCACCCATCCTTCTCCTCCTCGAACTCTACCATTCTCTCATAAAATCCCATGATTGAAATGTATGAATGAAAGTATATTGAGTGGATATAGTGATGTATGAAAAAAAAAGATTTTATGTATTTTGTAATCCCCGATATAAGAATGCAACCTATCTTCATAGTGGACGTAGGCCTAATATAAGGCTGAACCACTCTAAATCTTGTCTCTATTTTATCTTCCTTGCATTTTCATTTTCAATTGTTATCAGGCACGGCTCTATTTATTTCCCTACCATATTGGTGAAGTACAATTTTAGTACCTTTGGTGTTTAAGCCATTTTTGGTGAAAACATTTTTGTGCCCACCTGGGGCCGTGTTCATAATTCCTTGCCTCATACATTCTTTCAGAGTAGAGCAACACAAAAAAATCCAAAATCGCTTTCTCCTTTGAAAGCCATGGCCGAATCGAAGAAAAGCAGCAAATTTGCTAAAGCTACCACTATCAGTGAAGATAATAATGAAATTGTATGACAAACTCTTAACCAAGGGGCTGGGGAAACTCCTAGGCCATCCCTAATGCGAGATGAGTTGAATGTGGTTGTAACCGACTTGAATGAAAAGATGGACGCTACGACGAAGATGATGATGGAAAGGTTTGATGGCCTGATTAACGCTCAAACCAATTTATTGCCACCAAATGCTGGCGAAAAAGAGGACTCATCAGCCTCAGACCCTAGTCGACCTCACTATTTAGTGGGAGACAAAGGAGAGGCCGACGTTGAGGACTCTAAGGCTAGACCTCCACGGCGTAAAGAAAAACGTATGACTCAGGCTGTCGCAAGTCCCATCAACATAACATCTCCCAGAAAAGGTGCAAGGCATCGAAGCTCAAATCATGGTCGCACGGATAAGAACACCGATGCCGATCCCGATGAACAAGCAGGAGATGAGAGGCGTATCACAGAAATGATCCAGCGAATAATGAAGGAGAAAGAGACCCGAGAGGATAAAGAGAAAGAATGGGAGTTCTCGTCCAATGAAAATCCGTTCACAGAGAAAATCCTTCAAGAAAAATTCCCTAAGAAATTCATGCCCCCGACAATAGCACCTTATAGCGGAGTTGGAGATTCGAACATTTTTCTGTTCAAATACGACTAACACATGAATGGAGCTAGGGATACTGATGAAATCAAGTGCTTATACTTTCCCGTGTGACTATAAGGTGTGGCTTCGCTATGGTTCACCAGACTTCCACCTAAGTGTATTGATCAGTTCACCGACTTGGCAATGAGATTTCAAGATCAATTTCGACTACAAACTACCAAGGAAAGGGATGTGATGTCACTAGGCGAGATGGAACAAAAGCCTAGGGAAACCATCAGAGCTTTCCTTATACGTTTCCATGAGGCAGCAACGGAAGTCATAGAACCAGGTCCTTGGTACTTATTGGTAGCCCTGAAAAGGGCTATCGATAAGAAGTCAGAATTTGGGAAGTAGCTCAAGATGAAGAAACCAAAAACTCTGAAGAAGTTTTATAAGAAAACTGAGGAATACATGAGTGTAGAAGATGAAGCTCCAAGCATCCAGAAGGTTATGGAAAATAACGCCACCAGAAAAGGAAAAAGCATTGAGTTCAGAGTTGAGCAAAAGAATGATGCAGGTCAAAAGAGGGGAAGTGATGAGAAGGATAGCAAAGCATATACAAAGACGCGGCTATATAAACTATCTTAATTAACCCTCCTCAACGAGACTCCAGAAATAATTTACTCCGCCGTAAAGGATTCGGGTATCTTTCCTCAGATGAAGCCGCAGAAGATAACTGAGCAACAAGCAAATTCTGGCAAATTATGCCGGTTTCATAACCAACTAGGACACAACACCAACGAATGTCGGGACCTGAAGAGTTTAATTGAAGAGCTTATCAGGAAGAATCAACTCCAGCAATATGTGAAAATTCTCAAAATACTCCAGCTGCACAAGGGCATAATAATACGGTTAGCTGACCCGACTCAAGTGAGGAAGCTCAAATATTAGTCGATTCGGGGCTAGTAATCAATATGATATTTGCGGGGCCCCACCCGGCTGGGAACAATTGGGCTGATATGGAAAAGTATGCTAACGAATTGAAGGACGCCTCGAAAGAGGAAAGATGCATGATCTTGAACAATGAGCTTCCAATGAAAATTCCCAGAACTTCGACTGATGAAGTGATATTCAAAAAAAAAAAAGATGCAGACGGATTAGTGACACCAACTATTGATGCCATGGTGATCACAATTGGTCTCGGTCCTGCAGTTGTAAAAAGGGTCCTAGTAGACATAAGGGCACTTTCCAAAAAATGAATCTCCCTATGGTGGAAGTGCGCGCATATCCAAATAATATCTGCGGTTTTACGAGTCAACCTACGCAACCCATCGGAACAATAGACTTACCCGTGGAATTGGTAGATGGAGAACATAGGTTCTCTAAGATACAAATTTCGTCTTGATAGATGATTTTTTGTCTTATAATGCATTCCTTGGGAGGCCAACTCTTTCGGGTTTTAAGGTTGCACTAGCTCCATGGTGTTTGACTATGAAGTTCCCAACTGGAAAGGGAATCAGTGTGATTAAAGGCGACCAAATCACTGCAAGAGACTGCTATGTGACAGAGCTGAGGGAGGCTAAGGAAAAAGACTCGAGAAAGGATATAGAGGCTCTTCCCCGCATCCAAAAACTCCCTTTATAGCAATTAAAGAAGGGTCCATGCATTGGCGAGCATAGTGGAACGCAAATGGAAATCGACCCCAGGAAAGCTAGTGCAGAGGACGAAAGGGTGACATCGGCTGAAATCACAATTCCTATAGCAGTAATTCCAAAAGACACGAACCATGTGTTGAATATAAGATCTCGGTTAAGCCCTGAGCTAAAAAATCAATTGATTGTCTTCCTAAGAGCTAATTTAGATGTGTTCGCGTGGAACCATTCCGATATGTGCGACATATCTCCAGACATTGCGGTCCATAAGCTAAACATTGACCCGTGTGTTCCGGCTGTCAAACAGAAAAGGAGAACCCAGGGGCCGGAGAGGTCGCACGCCTTAAAGGAAGAAGTCGACAGGTTAATGGAAAATGTTTTATCAGGGAATCTACCTATCCAAAATGGGTCTCCAACCCTGTGCTCGTAAAGAAATCAAACGGTAAATGGCAAGTCTATGTAGATTATTCGGACCTTAATAAAGTTTGTCCAAAAGATAGTTTCCCTCTTCCCAAAATCGACCAATTGGTAGATTCTATGGCCAGTCATGAGTTGCTGTCCTTCATGGACGCATATTCTAGCTACAACCAAATCATGATGCACAGCCTGAACCAGGAAGACACGAGCTTCATTACTGATCTCGCCTATATTGCTATAAGGTGATGCCGTTTGGTCTAAAGAACGCAGGGGAAACTTATCAGTGACTGGTAAACACTATGTTCAAAAAGCAAATCGGTAGGACGATGGAAGTCTATGTCGATGATATGTTGGTGTAATAAAAAAGAGCAATAGACCGTCTAGAGGATCTAGCCCAATCGTTCGAAATCTTACACCAATATGGCATGAAGTTGAATCCCTTGAAATGTTCTTTCGGAGTTGGTTCGGGAAGGTTCCTGGGATTCATGGTCAACGCTAGGGGTATAGAAGCTAACCCCGCCATAATATCAGCTTTAAGAGAAATGTGTGCCCCAGGAACCAAGAAGGAACTTCAACGTTTGAATGGGAAGATTGCGGCTTTACATCGCTTCATATCCAGGGCAACGGACAAATGTCTTCCATTCTTTGATGCCCTTAGGAAAGGAAAGAAAGAGATACAATGGACCTCTGAATGTTAGAAAGCCTTCGAGGAGCTGATCCGACACTTGGCAACACCCCCTATGCTATCAAAGCCTAGTGACGGAGAAGACTTGTTTCTATACCTAGCGGTCTCTGCCCATGCCCTGAGTGTAGCATTGATTAGGGAAGATTTGAAGGTACAAAAACCAGTCTATTACATCAGTAAGAGATTATCTTGGGCAGAGCTGAATTATCCAAAGCTTGAAAAACTCGAGTATTGTTTGCTTATTGCATCGAAGAAACTTCGACCCTACTTTCAGGTTCATCCTATCAAAGTTCTCATGGACCAGCCTTTGAGGCAAGTTTTGTCCCGACCAGAGATCTCCAGAAGGTTATTAAAATGGAATATGGAGCTTAGTCAATATGACATTACGTATCACCCTCGAAAAGCGATCAACGGACAAGCGCTTGCTGACTTTATCGCAAAATTTACTGGTCGAGGGGACATAAAAGAGGAAGATGATATTGAAACCGACTTCCAGTGGAAGTTATTTGTTGATGGAGCCTCAAATGATTACTGTTCTGGGGGCAGGGGTAGTCTTGGAAACCCCTGAAGGAAGATCTTTATGCTATGCACTAAGGCTAGAATTTCCATCGACAAATAACGAAGCTGAGTATGAAGCCCTCATCGCAGGAATAAAATTAGCAAAAGAATTACAGATAAAAACTATACAAATCTTCAGCGACTCCCAGCTCGTAGTATGCCAAGTTCTTGGAGGATTCCATGCCAAAATGGGTAACTTGCCGGATTATCTTTCCAAAGCCTTGGAACTGTTGGAAGCTTTTGAGCATTACATTATATCTCACATTCCTAGAGGAGAAAATACCGAAGCTGATTCATTGGCAAAATATGCAAGCACAGGAGATGCACAACTCATGGGGTTAGTTCCAGTGGAAGTCCTTTCCAGCCCAAGTATGACGCAGACCGTGATGGATTGGATCATGGAAACGGATGATGAACCAAACTCATGGATGTCGCCAATCAAAGAATACCTCATCACTGGGACGCTCCCGGTGGAAGCCAAGCAGCGAAGGAAGATTTTGTGAAAAGCCTCTTTCCACCTCATTCAAGACGAACGACTGTACAGATACGGATTTTCTACAACCTTACTTCGTTGTGTTACGGAAAAGGAGTCAAAGGCGATCATGGAAGAATTACACGAAGGGGAATGCGGAGGTCATAACGGTGGATAAACTTTGCCTAAGAAAATCCTGCGATACGGTTACTTCTGGCCAGATATCAATAAAGATTCCATGACCTAAACTAAAAAGTGTGACAGAGGCCAAAGGTTTGCAAACATTCCAAGGATGTTATCCACAACTATAACCCATATGGTCAGCCCATGGCCATTTGCTACCTGGGGCATCGACCTCATAGGATCCCTTCCCGCAAAATCTGGTTTTAAATATGCAATTGTCGTCGTTGATTACTTCACAAAATGGGCCGAAGCAGAACCATTGGCCACCATAACTTCATAGTAAGTTATTAGCTTTGTCTTGAAAAATATCATATGCAGGTTTGGGGTACCACAAAAGATAATCACAGACAACGGGACACAATTTGAAAGTGAAGAGTTCCAAAATTTTTGCGCCAAGTATAAAATCTAGAAAATCTTTTCAGCAGTCGCTCATCCGCAAGCGAACGGGAAAGTGGAAGGAGTAAATAAAATCATCAAAACGACCATTAAGAAACGGCTAGAGAAGTCTAAAGGTGGTTAGGTAGATGAACTCACTCTAGCATTATGGGCTTATCGCACCACGCATAAAACTGCGACCGGGCATAGTCCCTTTTCTTTATCTTACAGCTCTGAAGCCATGATACTAGTGGAACTAGAAGTCCCTACCCGTAGAAGAATATACTTTGATCACAAAGAAAATGAGAAATTACAACTCGAAGCCCTCGACCAGCTTGAGGAAAGAAGAAAGGAAGCAGAACTCAAAGCAGGTGCACATCAAAGAAGGGTGGCCAGGCATTTCAATTCAAAAGTCAGACATAGGACTTTCGAAATTGGAGACCTTTTTTTAAGAAGATAATGACCGGTACTGGGGTTTGTGGACCCAATTGGGAAGGGCCTTATGTTATAAGTCAAAAACTCCAGGATGGTACTTTCAAATTGGCCACCACAAATGGAATCCAGATTCCACGAGCATGGAACAACGAGCATATTCGTCGTTATTTTTTATAACACATTGTTCGAATATGTAGGAAAGACTGTAAATATTTACAAAACATTTCGCATTTGAATGATGTACATAAAATGAATGAATATGGAATTCCGTTTACATGTACGAATCACTCATTCACAAGTTCCTACTAAAAGTTGACTTCTTTGTGTAGGCAAACAAGCGACCAAGGGGCGCCAACTCAAGGAGTCTCGACTTTCATCAAGAAATACCGAATCTTTTGGCACACGACCAACAAAAGGCTTGGTATCAGATTAAGGAATCAATGCTGCAGTGAAAGCAACTCAAAATGTCCCACGGTTAAAATTGCTGAGCCAATAAAAAGGGGCACTTTCTTAGGTGCAAGACATGAGTTCTCGGACTTGAGAAAAAACTCGATAAGGTGAACTAGTGTCTATTTCCTAGGGTGAAGCATAAAGTTGGAAAAAACCGACATGTCCCAAAAAGGAAAATTGCCAATCCAAAAAACGAGGGGCACCTTGTTAGGTGAAGGACACAAGTTTTATTGAATTGAGTCAAAACTCGATGACATAAATTAGTGTCCGCTCATCGGGATGAAGCATAAAAAAGGGGAAGGATCAAACATGCTGGAAGGACCAGTGAAAAACAGAAATCCCAACCGAAAGGGGGTATCCATTCTTCTTCTTTGTTGCTAACCGAGTCAAACAGAGCCAAGAATTGGATTACAACATTGAAACCAAAGTCCTCCCATAGGGGTACGCATCTAAATGCACCCTAAATCTACCATAACATATGTACAAACATACGTTTAATTAAAATGCCTGAATGGCTTAATTACTAAAATAAAGAACGACGAGAAACTCACTGGTTAAGACAAATACTAAAAAGCTGGATGATCCCAGCTCAATAAACCCATAATAAAACTAATCATAACGACGTATTAGTAACGCTAATAGTAACGCGCCATAAATACGATACTAACATACGATCGACCATTAATATGATACTAACGTACGATCGTCAAGGAAATTATAGTATAAATTATTAAAATATATATATATATATATATATATGTGTGTATGTGTGTGTGTGTGTGTTGCTAAGCAGGGAAAAGAGACATGGTGTGGCAGACAAAGGCACAAACAACATCATAAAACCAGCAAAACAACCATTCGTCAAGTTCGCAAAAGCATCAATGGTCAACACGTGTCACTAACCAACATAATGTCATGAGCGAGGGCCGGCACCCGCTTACACAACCGGTCTTAAAGTTCAAAGAGGGAACTACCAAAGACAGGAAAAGAAGACTGCATATCCCCGACCTTCCTGGGCCTACCTAACTTCCTCTTATTCTGAGCGGAGCAGGATGGAAGTTCATCAGCACGCTTAGAAACTACCGACTCGACATCTCCTAGTGGAAAAGAAGCAACCACACTATCTTTGGATCTAAGGGCATGAATCAACTTCGCCTTATCATCTTCTAAAACAGAGATACGCTCGAGATTGTCTTTGTGAAGCTTTTGGAGATCGCAAGCCAATGTATGCCAACCATTCATCCATTTTGCAGAATGGTTTTTTTTAGCAAATCCATTTGTTTTCCAAATTGATGCACAACAGCCTCGAGACGGGCTAACATCTGACCTTTTGCAGTAATCATGTCACAAGAGAAGGTCTGAGAGTCAGACGAAGATATATCCACGTCAGAAGGTACTCCCTGTAAGTTCCACACCCGGAACCACTTAGCAAGCCTAGGACTGCATGGCCCAGGAGTATAATGCGTCCTATTGATGATAGTCTGAAGCTCTGTATGAGATAGACTAAAGAGAGAATTCACAGACGGTTGACCAGTTGATTGAATATCGTCTGTTGGAACATCTAAATCAAAGAATCTTTCCAATCGACGTCGTTCTGGAGACGAAACCATCCTGCTGATGGATTAGAGAATAATCGTAAGATCCAAGAGAAGAACAAGAATAAGTTAAAATCGACAAACCTGTGCTATACAAAATGGCAATGGAAAGAAATACGGAGATTTTCAGTTGAGAAACCTTGTTGAAGGAAAGTAAGAACAAAATAGAATGAGAAATAAGAAAATAAGGGGGGAGATTAAAGGACATACATCAACAGAATTCCTCGCCACGTCAACTCAATACTCGATTGTAGAAATAAGTGTCCCATCAGAATCCAGCTGGCATGACCACTTCCCCATGATTCAGCCATTTGCAATGATGACAAGATAGTTCAAACGTCTTACCCGAAGGAAGCGACACCAATCAACCACAATGAAGCAATCCTAAGTTTTTCACGAACGACCCTTCGGTGAGTCAGGTTAGGTCTACCAAGCAATGTCGCGATCAATCATGTCGAAGCTAATAATTCTCTACCAAGGAAAATAACAAGCTTCGAGGGGCAAATGTTGATCCCTAAAAATCCATACGCATGTTGAGTTACAAGATCTGAGCAGGAGATATAGAACAGACACCATTAGGGTTGATCGTGCATAATGTTATCTGAGGCACTTAAATGACTCACGAAAGATAGGAAGCAACTGTGCAGAACAAGATTCAAACATCAAATCCAAGACAAGTCAAATGCCCAGCGCGATCGGGAATGATGGCATAATATATTATGAATAGTGCAAATCAATAAAGATAAAGGTCGTATATCCTATGAAAGTTTCCCACAACAATGGAAGACGCTTGACCTAATATCAAAAGTTCGGTTGTACGTGTCAGAGCAAAGGTCAAGGTCGCGTGTACATTTGACAACCGCTCAAGGATTGCAACTCCTATCACTCGTACGTTTTTACTAGTCGAACATCAACACTTTGGTCAGATATCACCTACCGATCGGTCATACACCAGCTCCTAGAAAGAGCACATTTACATTTCAAATCACAAGCCTTGATCAGTCACGTCCAGACTAAAAGGATCATCGCCTGCTCACTCAGGGTCAGCCATAGCCGCATCAGGGAACTATGATCGTTCGCCCGCACATCTCACAATCAAGCGAATCAGATAACCACTCATCGATTGCTAGATATAGCTACGCCCGAAGAACATCGATTAAAGTCACTTACTCAACTTCTCAAAGCCCTCGCTCCTATAGATTCGCTTGCACATGACAACTGGATACATCTACGAATAGCTGGCTACAGCTAGGCGATGACATGTTTGTAATTAATGGAATTAACGACCCATAGCCTACATATACAGACTTCAGATCATTTCCTGAAGAGAGATCACCTATAAATACGCCATGGCTGCCAGCGTAAAGAGAATAAAATCTTTTCAACGACAAAGTGCTATTAAATTTTATTCTCGGTCACTTCTCAAGCACTTGGAAGTAATGATCGTCTTCTCCACTCGAAGTTCCATAATCCATTTGGTTATGGCGTCAAGTACAACTTGTAGTTAGGGGAAACAAAGACATCTTCCTTCTCAATTATTCACCCATCCTTCTCCTCCTCAAACTCTACCATTCTTTCATAAAATCCTAGGATTGAAATGTATAGATGAGAGTATATATTGAGTGGATATAGAGATGTATGAAAAAAGAGAGTTTATGTATTTTGTAATCCCCGTTATAAGAATGCAAGCTATCTTCATAGTGGACATAGGCCTAATATAAGGCTAAACCACTCTAAATCTTGTCTCCATTTTATCTTCCTCGCATTTTCATTTTCAATTGTTATCAGGCACGGCTCCATTTATTTCCCTACCATATTGGTGAAGTACAATTTTAGTCGTTTGGTGTTTAAGCCATTTTTGGTGAAAACATAAGGTCTATTAATAAGTTCCCATTTTATTTATTATAACTCATATTATAATTTCACTTGTCCCTAGGACAAGCCTACCTTTTATATTGCATCCTCATTAATATAATTAATTATAATAGGTTATATTTGTCGTTTATCACATTTTCCTTGGTTCTTTTACATTAACCAAACTTTTACTGTTGTAAAATCCATTTATTAAAATTAATGCCATTTATTTATTTCCTGAAATATACATATATTCATATATGTATGTTTATGCATCAGACCTCTCACATTAAATTGACCACTTGTGGATGTTGGATTTGTCGGGTGGTTCCGGGCATACTTCTACCATAAATTGAATTTAACCTTGTGTCTTAGTGCAGTTATTTACAATTTCCCAATTACTGTAAATTTTCCATGTAATTATGACATGTCTTCTTTAATTATTGTCATGTACATTTCCTTTATTTTAGGAAAACTTTCACGCACCTCCTTAGTTTGATTTATAGAAAGATATAATGATTTATTTCCCTAACGCACATCGACTTAGATCCGTAGTTGCAAACCATTTTCTTTGTCTTAACTGTGGATATATATACACTTTGTTCGATTAATATGCAATACGGTAAAAGAATACCTATTTCACACTAATCCCTTTTTCTTTTTCTTTTTCTTTTCTTGCAACTACATCCTCAGTAATTTGTCGTTATAGAAATATATCATTTTCCCCATATCCAACTAACTCACTCCACTACAAAATTTTCCCTTTTTTGTTTCTGAGTTAGATATGAATTCCTATTCCATATACTGTTCATAGTTACTGTAAAATTTCTTTTACAATTAGGCAAATCAATTCTCAAGAATATACTCATGTTTAATTCAAGTTCCACAATTTAAATGTTTACAGTAATTCCCAAATCATAGAGAATATCTAATGGAAATAAGTTTTAAACAACAGTAACAATTTCAACACATTCTAAACACATTTAATAGCCAATTTCCACAGTTATCAATTGTTCAGCATATTAAATATAACGGGGAATGCAAGTGACAGATATACCGTTACTTAAAAAGGTATAATTTAACTTACTCACCTAACAGCTTTCCAATCCATGAATCTGATCCAGATTTGTTGTTCTATGGCCTCCCTAACCAAATATAATATTAACAACCAGGATTTACAAATATGATACTAAAAGAAGAGGGAAAAAAGAAGAGAGATCTAAATAAATCAGATTTAAGAACTTACCTCATGTCGATCAGAATTTTAGACATCTATGTTGTAGATTTATATCTCCTATCTTCAAATCTTAAATCAGAGTTTCGTAAAACTAATATTTTATATTCTGAGAAGATTTGTCGGAAGTGGAGAATGACATAGCCTAGGCAGTATTTCAGAAAATATGAGATTAAAACTAAGCCCTGCTAGTCTATTTATGGGTATACAAGAAAGTCTGGACCATCAGATTTAATCCACTAAAATCCGAACCACACATATAAAAATTCCACGTCACATAAAACAGATCTTAACGTTTAATTAACAACGTTAATAACTTTCTTTGTATGCTTCTCTTGATTTATATTATTCCTATTATGACTTATCTTTCAGTTTGAATTTCAAATTTATGTGTGTATATATGCAAACATTCTTTCCATTCCTTGTCTGTTAATTAATGCAATTAATGACACTTTGTTATATTCCTTTTTATGCACTTTTATTTCAAATGCAGCTGATTTCTTGTCATTATTCATTTATTATGCATTAACCTCTTTCTTCTCTTATCTTGCACTTTTTTATTTCAACATTTAAATTTGTGTGTATTTATATACGCTCAACCTTTGTTTCTTTTTCAAAATTCAAACGGCGTTATGCCGTCATTAAATTCTTACCCATTTTCATTGATTGTAGGTTTATTTTGGATTTCTCTTTCATATGTATATTTTTGCTCGCATATACATATATTTACATTTGCATGTATAGATGTATTTTTTCAAACTGAGTCTCAACTCAGTTTTTGCAAAGTGAGTCGGCTCAGTTTTTGCAAACTGAGGCCGCCCAGTTAGTAAAACTGAGGCCGCCCAGTTTTCCAAAATTCAATCTCGACTCAGTTTGCGAACTGAGGCAACTCAGTTTGCAAAAATTTAAGTCTCGACTCAATTTGCAAACTGAGTCGAGCCTCGGTTTTTGCAAAACTGAGTCGAGCCTCCGCTTTTGCAATGCCCTTGTTATTTATACACTTGTTATTTAGTAGAGACTCTCCACAAAGATTACCATAGGAATATAGTGTTAGAATTCTGTTATAGGAGAAACGAGTATGCAGATTTATTTAGATGCTTCTATAAAAGGTATCGAAATGAAAATGGGTCGAATCCTCATAACAGTGCATGTTGGAACCTTCACAGAGTATAACCCATTCCCTTTCAAATAATACCATTCCCCTGGAGAAGCTTATATACTATAGAAAGAAGTTTGTTCCTGAATACAATAAAAAAAAATTGTATGAGCCTGCTAATGACTAATTATGTAATACTATGCTTAGTTTATGAATCTTGTGAATAATAATTCCCATTACTTAAGTTAGTTTGCCTTATACATGTATGAAAATCACATAAACCTCAAACATCCCTATCCTTAGGGAAATCCTGAGTAAATATATCAAACACAAAAGAGAATTCAAAGAAAATGCCTTTGTTTTTGATAACCTGTTGTTAGCCAAACACTGTTGCTTAAGAAATTTGCAAGGGATTCACCCACAGCTGCATAGCTTTAGGTTTAACTTTTTAGGCAAGAAAAGAGATGAGTGGCTTGGTGCGACTTGAAGTTATCGAGCTTGTTTGCTATGTAATGAGATTACTCTCTCAACTGGTCAAAAAGCTTAAATTTTTTATTTGTTTTTTTCTTTGGAAATGCCACCTTGAAATTGTAATAGACCTATAAGACGTACAATCAATGACATGAGATTAGTATCAATCCATGCATGAGAGAGCAAGAATAGAAAACCAAACTTAATTCTTGCAAAGACCTATTTTTCTTGAGATAAACCTGAGAGTTATTATGCGGAGGGGGTCAAAACAACAAGACCCAGTGGACAGAAAATGTATAACACTGTCCATAATAAACAAATGCATCCCGTTTGGTTTCGCCCAAATAGTATGTCTAACAAGGCTAGTGATTTTAAACTAACCTGGTAAGGATTACGCATGATGATTAACTACCGTACCCAAGGTAGCACTTCTCAAAGATAATGTTATCGTATGTAATGAGATGGAACTTTCACGCATAAGTATGAAGCCTTTAAACCACCATTTAAACAGATACTAAAGCTAAGAGGTGGGCTGTCCAACTACATAATACCCTATTAACAAAGGAGGTGGGTATTTCTATATAGCCATTTATGGTCTCACTAATAATATAACATAAAGGCAAATTCATACGATCACTTAAGGCTCAAGGCGGATCTTCTAATCACTTAATACCTTATTAGGTGGTTTATTAACCCTAATGTAAATTATAGGATACTAGCTACTAAGCCCAACTAATTTAAGGCTTTCTTCATTCATGTGTATTCCTAAGCCCCGCATAAGGCGAGTGATAGTAAGTAGTCACTTAGTACCAATATGATAGGTAGACAACTAACCACCATTTATGACATTTACCCCTGCGGACACTGTAGCAACCCGAATTCCGACAGACCATTTTTAAAAAAAAAACAATCTGTCGAAACTCGAGTTGGCTTGTCTTGTATCCTGCAGAAAAGGCAGAGATAATATATATACCAAAGCTATGAAAACATCTCATAGAGGAATGAAATAAAATATAATGTAATCAAATATATAATGCTGCCTACCCAGCATCCAAAGCTGTCATATCTCTGCCAAAAGCCTAACCTGCGGGTACGTTATGATGAGGGGGTCAGAACATAAGTTCTGGTGACTGGATTTAGAATACACATTTTGAAATAACCCTACATATACCGTTCAGTAACATTTTCTTGTTTATTAGCTTATTTTGGGTTCGTAGCACTCAAGGCTTTACACACACATCGTACCCATCTACCTCCCAGTAGATTAACCTAATATAGTATATGTAGCTACCCCCAATATTAAGGTACTTCCCATGGTACACCCTCACACGGTCTCCGCCGTCACGCCACAGAAGCGTCTACAACTCTCATTGTACGCTGGAGCGACGTACGGATCTTCATAAAACTAAGCCACGTTCCATACATAACCACCATCGCTGTGCTACGTTAGCGTACGGATTGCCATATCCAATCTCCTCGGTCGAATCTACTCTCGACGTAGAGTAATGCCCTAGTGTCTATGATACACCACCCAGTGCGGCGTGCATGTTTCTCGATGCTCACACGTACGTACTGTCTACAGTACTTCGAGTTCTGTAATAGGGCTGCATTTGAATGCCTAGAACTCGGTCGGGAGATTTCCCATTAAAGAGGCCTAAAGTATAGATATCTAAACTATGGTCTGCATTTTCATGGTGGCTTTGGTCCCACCCGATCCTGCCCTCAACAAATGAAAGACTACATCAAGAGTTAAGTGACGTACCCCTAGCAAACAATCTACATCCAAATTGGCATGTCCCACAACCAAAGTCTCGATAGTGAAAGAGTGATGGTCTATACGTTTACCTCTAGTCGTTCCGCGTCACACTAACTGTCGATGACAGGTACCTGATGATTACTATCCTTTATTTAGTCCAGATCATCCTATCCATAGACAAATCGTCGAACCACTCCAATGTCATGTCGCACAGCCGTCTGACTACTTAACTACCGTTGCAGTCAAGGTATACTCGTCGGGTGGTAACGCGCAGACCCTACCTCTGCGAGTACATCCTGAGAATGCACCGCAACAGTGGACCAACACAGAGTACCCTACCACACACCTCGAAAGTATCGTGCTTTCTTCTAGTCCCGCGGAGCCAACAAGCTGAATATCAAGCAGAAGAATTAGATGGACGTGCTCCTCTCGTGCCTCCAGACACTACAATGAGCTACCCCATTTGGTTCTTCACCTTCAGACGTGTGAATTGGTCCAAGCGCATCACGCTAACGTATTATTAGACCCTATGTCTAAACGTTTAATAACGCGCTTAATCTATCTTATCAACTTACCAATTAGCTTGATTATCCCCATTTTATCCTTTATTCAAGTTATCAAGTTTCTCCAAGCTCCTTATATATCTAAGGAATGGACCACTCTCTCGTTTATTAATTCAGTGACATCACTTAACCCATTTAAGTTCAATAATAAGAACATAACATGTAATTCCCTAGATTATAATTAACAAAAGTAATTACATTCTTCTTACATTATTACTATGTCATTCATTATCCAATTTCAGCTGTACAGGTTAAAATAACTTGTTCTACTTAATGTGTAATTAAGTATATCTTATCACAGTCCACATGTTTTTTGTTGACGTGTTACTTAATACACATAATTAAGTACAACGTATTTCATTTTACTGTTATCCAAGGTTACAAGATTCATTAGCACACAATTGGCTACTTACTTACTTTATTCACTGTCATGCATGTTCCTTACTTTTTTAAGGAAAACATTTCACACACCTTATTAGTTTGATTTACAGAAAGATACAGTGATTTATTTTTATAATGTACGCCTATCTAGATCCATAGTTGCAAGTTATTTCATTTATTTTTCATCGTGGATCTCGTGCAACTACGTTCTAAGAACTAGGTTACTTAGGGAAATATATCATTTTTCCTCAGAATCCAATTAACACAGTCCACTACCTCCCTTCCTTTCTTAATTTCTAAGTTAGGCATTTAATTTATGTTTCATATGATATTCATAACCATTGAAATCTTTTCTTTTTAACCGCACCAAGCATATTAAATTTATTTACTTATTGTCTGTTGGGTGTGTGTGTGTATATTTCTATATATGATTTGGTGAAAGAAATTTTTGGGTCAAATTCATATTACAATAATGAAATTCACACCAAAACAAAATAGGATCTTGTGTAATAATTTTGTAAATCGAAGAATTCATACTTGTCGATGCGTCTATAACTTCATAGCTCCGGATCGGATCTACGAAGTGGCGAATCCAAGCGCTTGAATGAGGCACCTCTATAGTTTAGTCCACACGAACATTTTTCTTTTCAATCAAATTGAAGAAACAAAGGATTCTAGTGCTAGCCGCCATATTTAGGGTTTTTGCTTGAAGAGGTACGTTGTCGGCTCCCTTTTTTTTAATCTAATATCAAAATAAGATGGTTCACCCCATTTTAAAAAATAAAAGGGAATGACCAATCCCTTGATAAAATTAGGTGTGTACCATTAATTAAGGTAACCACCGACATACCATTTCAACGCAGCATAAAATATCAACAAATTTGATATTTTTTTTATCTAATATATGTCTTTCCTTTATAATGTTCTAAATGTGTGACCTTATAGGTTACTATAACGTTGGCAATGATTTTAAATCATATTTGAAACCATAAACAGTGATTTGCATCTAACAATACGTCACTGCTACCCCAGTTATAATAATGTTGACGATTCGATACAACCTTCTCGTAACCAGTGTATCAATGTAATATAATCCTTTTAAACTAATATATCCAGGAGTAAACTCAAGGCATGGACCGTATCACCCTCTTTATAATTTAATCAATTTATCTTGGTCAATGAGTAGACTACTTAAAACAAATCAATATTTTAGCACGCCCATGCATTTTATAGTCTCACTCAATCAAGAGGCCCATGGATATCATTAAAAATATATTCTAGGGTTGAATTCCATCTAGATCATTCATAATTTTCATTCAATTCGAGATGTATCCAATAATCATCATTATCGTCTATTCGGTTAAAAGCAACTTTAGATGATATCAAAACACAAATATCTTCGAATAAAATTATAATGATTTCAGGTCTAAGGACCATTACATCACTGTTAATATGAGAATAACTTATGATACATTTAATTATAATCCATGTAATTTTGTCATGGTAGGTGTGACGACCGCCCATAACCCCCGCACTATACAAGAGGAATAATGCGCTGGAGGGTGTGCCAGGTAGTCTTGGACGATCATCAGAGTAGGAAAACACAAGCGGAACCTGTCGTAAACTCACAGTGCAAGGGTAAAATATAATAGAACATATACAACAGGTAGTAATAGTGAAGCAGAAACCCAAGACTTTCATACAACTAGAAAGTAATATCCACAACTTGGAAATAGTGTTTGTGTAAAGTTGCCTCACTACATCACTCATAAATGCAAACAGCGGAAACCCAATTGTTAGATAGTAGTAAAACTGGTACGTGAGCCTCCTGCTCGCCATCCATTAGCATCGTCGTCCTGACTAAGCATTACCTGTCACCTGTTACTTAGTCTGACCATCCACAACCGGATGAACAACCCAAGGTAATAAGAGGAGACATAAAACCTTGAGTGAGACAATAGGCTTGGTGAGCGATAAAACAGCTAACAACTTCAACAATAAAGTGTATGAGAAGGGATAGATAAACATACTAATCTACCTATGACACCAGAGAAGAACTCAACCTTATCTTCCCTACATCGGACGGTGATAGCTTTTACTATAAGCAATTCAACCATTCATACATGGAAACCAGAACACCCATTCAAACATGGAAAACACTCATAACATCGAGATTAAGTAAGTCTCACACAGATAACCCTAATCGAGTTTAACATCCCCCAAGTACTTTCCCCAGAGGCCTAAAACAATATCAGTTAAGTACTCAAAGAACATCTCCCTCGACTTTGGATAATCTATGTGAGATAGTACAAACAGAACCACAAATCATCCATGACTGACTCTAGTTATCATCGCCAATCCTGCTTTGAAACCATCGTTAATCTTATGACGGCCAACCTTGCCATATGTCAAGGGCTAATGGTAACCCCAGTTCTAGCATAAACTCCATATGTCCAACCTTGACAATGTCCAACGTTGACAACTAGGCCTTTCCCCAAGGCCTAGGGTACTCTACCTATAACCGGTCTTTTAGACGCCTCTAGTGTACCCCTGCTTCGAGCCTCCTAGAACTTACGATAACGTTAATCTCTTGGCCTTCACATCTCTAGTCACCCAACCTGATGACTTTTCATGGCTTGAGCAACCTTCTCGAGCAACCATTATCCACGAACTCATGACCTTTGAGTTACCACCTCATTTGTTGTTCTACACTGATCAACGAGCTTCTTTCAACACTTCGAACCTTCCTACTTGAACTACTTCGAAGTTACACCATCACCGAGCCAAATTACACCACTGCGCTGCGGCACGGGTTCAGACACCGCTGTCCGAAAAAAAATTAAAACACCTTTTTATTAAAATCAGAACCGTACCCGAAAAATAATTTTTTTAGAAAATCAACACTGGTCGGTCGGTCCTCCCAAAACATACCGGTCGGTCCTCCCAAACACACCCTAGTCGGTCCTTCCAAACACCACCGGTCGATCCTCCCCAGTCACCACCGGTCGGTCCTCCCTAGTCACCACCAGTCGGCCCTCCCTAGTCACCACCGGTCGGCCCTCCCTAGTCACTACCGGTTGGTCTCGTAGTCCCTTCTGGAATCACCAAATCCTGTTACCTTGACCGGTCAGTCCTTCTTTGAACTCCACTAGTAAGTTATCCAGTCACTACACCGATCGGTCTGGAAAGCAACTACGCTGGTCGGTCAGCCTTCTGCTTCTGCCACCGGTCGGTCGGTCTTCCGTCTGACTTGTTCTCCAAGCCATGAGTTTTCCGACCGATCGGTCCCCTGTAGAGACCTATACCAAATCCAATTTCGACCAAAACTTCGCCAATCGATCGAATCGATGAAATATACTCGTCTAACTCATTCAATACAATCATAAGCATGTCATGAACATATTAACAATATGAATATGGCGATTTCACCAAAAATTATACCAATTCACTCAAAACTAGTGATGAATGAACATATGAACAAAATGATGGACCTATATGCAAAATCATGTGAAAACATATGGAAATTATCAATTTAATCTTGCTAAATTACGTCCTATGGTGTTCTTATGAAAACAGACACATAATGGTGTAAATCTATGGTAAAAATTCCAATTTGATGAAAAACATGTACAAATACTCATATACTTCATTGCATTCATGCGAGAGATGTAAATCACTCACCAATTAGCCAAAATAAAGCAAAATCGAAGAAATAGAATTCCGGACAGCGAAGCGATAGCTCCTAGCCCTTCGATTTGATGAATCCTCACTTGAAATGATGCAGATCTAGCCTCCATAGGTGTAGATATATGATTTTCCTTCTTAGATTTGGATTTTTAATGGTGGAAAGTTGTAGGAGGAAGAAGGAGATCAATTCCTCCAAATGAGAGAATGGGAAAGTAAACCTTTTCCCTCCACTCTCACCCCCTATTTATAGGATTCCACCAGCCCACTAATGGGCCTCTCCAATTCAGTCCATTAGGCTCTCCAAACCTGACCAGCCATCTAAAAAATCTTAAAACAGCGATTTCTCCCAAACCACTGAGACGAATCTTTAACGTAACCACTCTACGGAAAGGCAATCATCAATTCCTTTCCAATGGCACAGATTTCACCGTCTGATTCGACCTGAGTCAAAAGTTATGCCCTGTACAAGAGTGACAGGGGCAAAATGGTTACAAATAAAATCGGTAAAAATTATGGACATGTCTCACATCCTCATAAGCAACATATTAAAAGATGAGAATGATCCAGCCCTTAGGGAATAAAATAAAAATATTTTATGATCTTTCGATACGTAAAACGCGGGCTGTTACAGTAGGTCTGCCCAATAAACTATTCTCGAATACGTAATGTTGACACACTTTTTGGTAAAAGCTGTCGCACATGAAATATTTGGATAACAACATGCGCAAGCACTGAAAACATCGTCAGCAGACATGAAGCAGTTTGACCGAAATCGCATCACAACCAAAGAATGGCCCAAAACTCCTATCAGACGACCTATTTTGGGCCCGAAAACAGCAATTACGGTGACTTGCACCGTAAAACCTGTAGCTCTCTGAATAAGCTTCAGGTTGAGCTTTCGTTTGGCTCAATCTGACTTACGGTTTGGAAGTTATGCCCGTTTTCGAAAACTGGTGTAATGTGGCAATCGCTTGGATGAAGTGACAAAACATTAGAAAGTTCAGAATATAGATCGGCTCGAGGGACCTACCTTGGCTCGTGGGATCCACCTCGACTCGTGAGCAGGAACCTGGCTCGTCAACTCTTCTCGCCCCTCATCGGATAGCCCTCTCCTTCCACTCGTGAAGACCCCCCCGGCTCGTGGTGTTCCCATCAATCACGAACCGCTCATGGTACCCCCCGTGCCACGACTCACTCCATCACGACCCTCCTCGGCTCGTGGAGGCTTATCACGAACCGACGCCTGGACCTGCTCTTAGGCAGCTTGTTTTGACCTGTTCTTAACGCTGTTCATGCTCCTACTTTCCCGGATCGCTAGCCCCGTGACCCGTCATGAACCGGTCCTCCTAGAAGCTCTCCTACAGCTATAAATATACCATTTGGAGGATTTTCAAAGGACTTTTAGCCATTCTTCTTCACGGCTTCCACCATTAACAACACGAGGACTTCGTGTGCTAAAGAAGGCCAACTCAACTCAGTTTAACATAAGGATTTCATGCATAAAATCATTCTCTTCTCTCCTCCTCTTCACTGAAATACGAGGATTTTGTATGAAAACGGATCTCACGGATTGTGAGACAGCATTGTAGCTGTAATTTTTTAGGATTTAATGAATTATAAAGTGGACATAGGCTTTGTTTGAGATGAACCACTATAAAATATCGTGTGTTCCCCATTTTTACTGCTTTTTCTGCTTTTCTGTGATCTGTGATCTGCATTTGGGTGCTAGTGCTGTTTTTTGGTCTAACATTTTGGCGTTCCAGGAAGGGGGGCACATGAAAACTTCACCTTCTAGCTTGGATTATTTGGCTTTTGGATCAATGTTCAAAAGGAAGAAAACTGGAACTTCCACTCATGCTGAGGATGTTGACGCTGAAGGCGCAAGGAACGAGGGAAGCCTGGAGGCATCCTCTCATGGAGGTCCTTCTGCGTACTTGACCAGAGATGAGATGGATGGCGTTCTCACTAAACTGAAAGCTCAGATGGCAAAACAGCAAAAGATGATCGATAGATTCTTCGCTTGGCTAGATGGAAGGTCGAGCAACGTTCAAGCCACTGGAAACAAAGCTACCGAAGCGCCACTCCACCAAATTGGATCGGGCACGATCCACGTTACTGATGGACTCGGGGAAAACCCCCTCACTTTTGGAAATGGTCAGGATCAACCTTCATCAGCTCTAGATCGGATGGGTGTCAGAATACAAGCTTCCACTCAGCAAGGCACGACCCGTGATGCAGAACAAGGAGTGGCTCATGATGCACCCCTGGACGGAGACCCAATTCGTGACCCACTTCAGCAACCCGGACAGCTCACCCCTCCTGCCTCACGAACCGACCACCGTAGCGCACGAACCGCACATCTCCACGACCCTGGCTCACGAGCTGCATGTCCTCACGACTCGGATCCACGAGCAAGCCTTCACGACCCGGGCTCACGAGCCGATCTCCGCGACTCGCTCCCAGCAGCTCACCAGCTTCCTGCTCGTCCTGCACTCCACGCTGGGAGCACCAGCTCTGATCTTGGCAATCTACAGCAACTTTTTGAAGAGAATCGGCTAGTAGAACTGATTGAACGCCTCTCGAGAGGCCGCACTTACCAGAATGACGTCGATGACGTCAATCATAATCCATTCACTCAGGAAATCGGGAATTTTTGCAATCCCCCGGATTTCAAACTTCCACAACTGGAGCCTTACAATGGTAGGGCAGATCCTACTGTGCACCTGATGCGCTACAAATAGCATATGGAAGTACAATCGGCATCGGAAAACGTCATGGCTAAATATTTTTCTCTCTTCTTGACTGACATAGCTGCCATGTGGATTCGACAGCTAGAAACGGAATCGATCAACAACTGGAATATGTTGGTCGCTCGCTTCCTTGAATAGTTTCGCGTCCACATCGCTCGACCCAAGAATGTCATGTCGCTAACTACAGTCAAGCAGAGGCCCAGAGAAACTCTGTGCTCATTTCTGGAAAGATTCAACGTTGCAGCAGCATCAGTTGACCGACCTGAACCATCGATGGTACTAATGACAGCGATATCCGGTGTCTTGGATAACACGGAATTCAAAAAATCTTTGTACCGAGACCCACTGCGAAATCTCGGCGATTTCTACCATGAAGCATATAGATTTCTGCGGGAAGAATATGCAACCTCCGAGAAGAAAGTTCTCGATGTCAATATGCTCAAAGACGGAGAACCATCTGATTCTGGAAATGGCAAAGGAAAAGCCGCCATCAAGAATGACCGCAACACTCAGCTCCGGAGAGGGCCCAGATATAAAAATTATATCAAGCTCAATACTTCGCTATCTGACATTTACATGAACACAAATGGTGCTGTCTCCTATCCAAAATCTCCTATGAGGGAGCCATCACAAAGAGAACACGATTCTGGAAAGCACTGCATATTCCATGACATGGACGGTCATGACACCAATGGCTGTAGACATCTTAGTGATCTGATTGAGGAACGGGTTAGACGTGGAGAGCTACCCGAGTATGTGATACCACCAACAGCGCCCGCACCTGCACTGCCACCTCCTGCTCCCCGAAGAGGGAATGGTCCTGGATCGAGCTTTCGCGGGATCATCATTAACTGATCTGGATGAGATCATCTTTCCTTTTCTGCATTTTTTAGGCTTTAATATTTGTTTTTGCTTTTATTAGATTTTCTGATTGGTTGAATCGGAGTGCACACATACGGGGTTAAGATGTAGCCCCAAAGCGTGCTCTGGACTCGATGACAAACCAATCAGGGTTTGATTCGGTTTTTCATCTTGAATTGAATAAGGAAGGATTTCCTAAGCATGGATTGTGTTTGGTGAATTTAAGTATCTTGTCAGGATGTGGCAAGATTCTCAATCTCAGCAAAGTATGGTTTATACTTATTATGAAACTCTAGGTATGGATTATGCCTAGGGATGAACTATCTTGCCAGGCTGTGGCAAGCGTGACTCTATTTCAGGACTTAGTATGGTTTATGCTCATTTTAGAATCCTAAGTATGGATTATACTTAGGAACGGCAAATGGTCTTGTCAGGATGTGACAAAAGAAATCGGGTATGGATTATACTCGGTTTGAACTTCTAGGTGTGGATTATGCCTAGAAAGTTTGGCCTCTGCTAGGATTTGGTAGGAAGACTCTATTTCAGGACTGAGTATGGTTTATACTCACTTTGGACTCCTAAGTATGGATTATACTTAGGAATGACAAATGGTTTTGTCAGGATGTGACAAAGGAAATCAGGTATGGATTATACTCAGTTTGAACTTCTAGGTATGGATTATCCCTAGAAAGTTTGGCCCTTTCCAGGATTTGGCAGGATGACTCAAACGTCTCTTGAGTATGGTTTACTCTCATTAGATGTCGTAACATGGTTTATGCTTGGAAAGTTTGAATAATACTGTTAGGATTTGGCACATTTGTTTTACCTTTATCCCTTTATAGATATGGATCATATTTGTAGCGGGCAGACCCAGCGAGGTCATGGCGTTGTCAGATTACTATAGCTTATAGATTTCCTGGATTATCAAGAACACATCTTCCTTCAACCAGCAAGATATGTTTTAGGGGGCAAACTTGTTGACACACTTTTTGGTAAAAGCTATCACACATGAAATATCTGGATAATAGCATGCGCAAGCACTGAAAACATCGTCAGCAGACATGAAGCAGTTTGACCGAAATCGCATCATAAACAAAGAATGGCCCGAAACTCCTATCAGACGACCTATTTTGGGCCCAAAAACAGCAATTACAGAGCCTTGCACTGTAAAACCTGTAGCTCTCTAAATAAGCTTTAAGTTGAGCTTTCGTTTGGCTCAATCTGACTTACGATTTGGAAGTTATGCCCATTTCCGTAAACTGGTGTAATCTGGCAATCGCTTGGATGAAGTGACGAAACATCAGAAAGTTCAGAATATGGATCAACTCGTGGGACCCACCTTGGCTCGTGGGACCGACCTCGACTCGTGAGCAGGAACCTGGCTTGTCGACTCTGCTCGCCCCTCATCGGATCGCCCTCTCCTTCCACTCGAGAAGACCCCCTGGCTCGTGGTGTTCCCATCAATCACGACCTGCTCGTGATAACCCCCTATGCCACGACTCACACCATCACGACCCTTCTCGGCTCGTGGAAGCTTATCACGAACTGACGCCTGGACCTGCTCCTACGCAGCTTGTTTTGACCTGTTCTCAAGGCTATTCATGCTCCTACTTTCCCGGATCGCTAGCCACGTGCCCTGTCACGAACCGGTCCTCCCAGAAGCTCTCCTACAGCTATAAATACACCAATTGGAGGATTTTCAAAGGACTTTTGGCCATTCTTCTTCACAGCTTCCACCATTAACAACACGAGGACTTCGTGTGATAAAGAAGGCCAACTCAACTCAGTTTAACACGAGGATTTCGTGCATAAAATCATTCTCTTCTCTCCTCCTCTTCACTGAAATACGAGGATTTTGTATGAAAACGGATCTCACGGATTATGAGACACATTGTAGCTATAATTTCTTAGGATTTAAGGAAGTATAAAGTGGACGTAGGCTTGGTTTGAGCCTAACCACTATAAAATATCGTGTGTTCCCCATTTTTACTGCTTTTTCTGCTTTTCTGTGATCTGCATTTGGGTGTTAGTGCCGTTTTTTGGTCTAACACGTATTTATGTCGTGACATTAATATCATGTATATTAATGATTAATGACATAAGATCATTAGTCAATCAAAAATACTAGTCTCAATGTTCTATTGTTGTCCTATATAAGCAATAAAACATGACTAGGGACATTTAAGAATTATAATACTTGATATATTATATAATCTCAAGTTCAAGTCTTACTCGAACTATATAATTTCGTATTATTGTTCTAAGGACTTCTATTATGTTAATGTTTATATTACGCAGTAAATATAACGTAACATAATATTTTTATTCTAAATAAAACAATAACATTAACAATGTTATTAATCACATCAAATGGATTGCCTCTAGAGCATAAAATCTAACAATCTCCCTCTTGCACTAGCGTCAATCATTTATGTATCGTATACTAATGAAACTATGACTATTAAACTTCTGCTGTGACAAAGTTTAATTCAGTAGTTCTGCAACATTACAACTTTTGCAACTTTGCAGATATATTCATATCCTTAAATTGCGTATTTTTGTAGCAAGAACATGGTGACTAACATTATATGAGCTGCAATCTTCGTTAATGGCGTCCTCTCTTCCTCAATCTCCTCCTCTTCTATCGAAATATCCTTCTAATCATCAGCCTTTCCTTCTTCCTCGATCTTCTTTTCCTTGTTCATCTCTTTCACCTTCATCGCCTCCGTTTCATCCTGTATCCTCTGCTTATGCTCATCTCCATTCCTATCTCCCTGTTCATCATCCAAATCTCATTTCCATTCCTGCTCGTGCTCCATCCTCTTCTCTTCATGCCCACCATTCTTCGGTCCTTCCTAAGCCTGTCCCTACGTCTGTTCCTAATCCATCTCGTCCTCATCAGCCCCACCCATCCTATTTATCCTCTTCTAATCGGTTTTTGGTTCTTTCCAAATATCAAACAAAAAATGCAACTAAGTCTTGCGCTCAAGTGGCGGCATCTCCGCCTTCATCACCGCCAAAACCTCTTCCAAAAACTAGGTTCAAACTACTGTTACCAAAGTTTGTCTCCATCTTTAACACGGTTTCTCAGCTGAAAAAGGAGAAGAGATGTTTACAGTGTGCATGCAAAGGTCACGTGGCTAGCGCGTGCAGAGACCCAATAATATGTTTCAAATGTGGGCTCATTTGGTCATTCGGTGTCTCGATGTTCAAAAAGGACTAATAACATTGTAAATGCTTCGATTTCTGCACAAGCACACAATGTTAGCAATAAAATTCATAATGCACGCTAGGTCCCTAAGCAACATAATTTCTCTGCACAATTTTCACATCAACCATCGCTTTGTATTGCCACCCATCACGATAATTACCATGTAAATTCAAGCATTAAGCAATTTATTGAGGCTAATTTTCAACAATCTCCCTCACGAACTCCAAACTCTCAACCCTCAAAGCATTTCATAACGGCAGATTCTTCAAAATGCATTGTGGCTAAACCACTTGCTGGAAAGTGGAGTATATAAACTTTACATCAAGCTTTAGAAGTTAACCTTGATTATGACTGTTGGCTTATGTCGATTATCAGAATTCCTTCTTAGTTCACTATCCTACATATGGTAAAAGAGATCATGCTTTACTTTTGAAAGTACTGACTAAACCAGGAGCTGTTATATATCTAGAAGCATGGGATGAAGATGAGAAAGAACCAAAACCTACACTAGAAACTGAATCGTGGGCTAAGGTGGAGGGGTTCCCAAAATTCCTTAAATATAGTGATGATGTTGTGAAGGAGATTCTTAAACCTATGGGTAGGGTTCTTGCTGTTGATGATTGTGATTAGTGTCATTTTGATCATAGAGATTTTCTGGTGAAGTTGCAATTTTACGAAGGAATAGGTTCAAGGAATGAATTTGCGGCGCGCTTTAAGAAAAAAGTTCATATTATTAAAGTTATGCGTACCAAACATGAACACCCAGGTACAAGATCAGAACTTGTTTTTATTGGTAATGAAGAAAAGAGCAAGTAGTTCCTTGTATTCATAACTTTCAAGAATCAAACTATGAAGACCGATTTGATGCGATGATTGAAGAAGCGGTGATGCTTCCTCCTTTACCATTCATTTATCGTGAAGTAAATTTTAACTCATGTCCTTTTTATTGATGACAATCAAGAGATGGAGCAACCTTACAAGATGAAGTTAATCAGGAAATGCATGTTGACCTGAATCCTCCTCCCAATTAAATTGTTCCTCAGCCTAATTCCTTTTCCATTATCCCTATTCAGTCTGTCCCTTTTGACAATGGATCAATCCCTCCTCCGCAATCCCCTTCTCAGCAACCATGGTCAGATGATCATGACTGGCCTCAGTACCTTTCTCCTATCTTTGTGCGTAGAAGTGGCAGATACAACAATCATGAAGTCACTGGTAGTTTTCTGACTCCTATTGTTTTTTCTTCTACTAATAAACGCTTAAATAAAAGGATATCAAGTTGCATGGGTTTAGTTTACGTGATTCACATTATGAAGCCATGGAAGCCTTAGAACAAGAGTGTATTAATAACCATCAATGAAAATAGTCACATGGAATGTATGGGGTTTGGGGGACCATTCAAAATGTCATGTTATTAATCAAGTTTTGTCCCCACTTAATATAGATGTCCTTTTTCTTTAAGAAACTAAACTTTGCTATCCATATAATTGCCATTTCAGATTGATTGGTGGATCATCTTTGTCTAGGTGGGCATATGTCAATGCAATTGAAACTAGAGGTGGTCTTTTAACTACTTGGAATGAGTCTATATGGGCTTTGCATCAAACCTTTTCCATTCAATCTGCCTTACGTGTTGCTCTTAATCATATTGCTTCTAATACTATTTACTTCTTCTCAAACATCTATGGTTCTCAAGATGCTCATGAGAGAATGGAACTTTGGGAGCATTGTGAACAATTGGTTAATTCTTTTCATGGTCCATGGATTCTGGGGGGCGATTTCAATACAATTAGGAACATTTATGAGAGAAAATCAGGTACTGTTTCAGTAGACACTGATGCTTTTAACTCCTTAATCTTTAACTGTTGTCTCATTGATTCTCCCTTTAATAACCGCTCTTTCACTTGGTCAAGTCATAGATCTTTCCCTTCTTTAGCCAAGTTAGATCGATTTTTATTCAATTCTGCTTGGGAAGACCTTCATCCCTTATCTTTTGTTTCTGGTTTTGCTTCTATTATCTCTGATCATTGTCCTATTATCCTAGACTCGGGTTCTTTGACCAATTTCAAACACCCCTTTAAATTTGAACGTCTGGTTGCTTGAACCTTCTTTTAAAGACTTTATCAAAACAGTTTGGGAGCACCTTGTTCAATCTCAATCTGCATCCCATAAAATCATTCTCAAACTTAGATCTTTGAGAAAATTAATTAAACCATGGGCTAAATCTGTTTGTATATCTATTCGTACTCGCATTTCAAATATCCAAGGTGCTATATTGAACCTCAATATTCTTGAAGAATCCCGTCCCTTGAATGATGAAAAAAGTTCTTCTCTATTGAATCTGGAATCTGAATTAGAGAGACCATTTAAACAGGAAGAAATTGGTTGGAAACATCCAAATCTAAATGGATTGAAGAAGGAGACAAGAATACAGCTTACTTTCATAGAATTGCAAATGGCAGATGAAGAGCTACTTGCATTTTAGAAATCTCTCGTAATGGTCGGTTGTTTTCAAACCAAGATGACATCCTTCATCCTTTTTTTGACTTTTATCGCTAAATTCTTGGTCATTTATCCTTTGATATTCCTCCTATTTATTGGAATTTGCTTTATCCTTTCCTTGTTTCTGTCTCTATTGACCATCCTTTTTCAGAAAATGAAATTTGGGCCGCTCTAAATGAAATGCACGATGATAAAGCCCTAGGCCCAGATGGTTTTGGGCCATCAATTTTCAAATCATTTTGGGCTGTTGTCAAAAATGATATTATAGACATGTGTACTGAATTTTATAATAACCCTAATCTGATCTCTCGTCTTAATTATGCTTCCATCGTGCTCATTCCCAAATTCGCTGGTTCTAACTCTCTCTCCTCCTTTCGTACCATCAGTTTGCTCAATACCACTTTCAAAATCATTACCAAAATCCTTGCTAATCGTCTTCAATCTGTGATTTCCGATCTTATTGGGGCTGAGCAATCAGCTTTCATTCATGGGCGTTGCATTCACGATTGTATTGCAGCTACTCAAGAGGTAATTTCCTTTTGCCATCACTCATCCATACCTGGTGTACTTCTAAACTTGGGTTTTTCAAAAATTATTGACACTGTAAATTGGGAATTTATTATTCAGATGTTCAGTCATAGAGGATTTTCTCAGCGTTGGTGTAATTGGATTGATTGCATTTTAAGGACTAGTTATTCATCTATTTGCATTAATGGAAATAATGGAGGGTTAATTAAATAAAAAAGAGGGCTTCGACAGGGAGATCCATTATCACCCTTTTTTTGTGATGATTGCAGATGTATTTAATTAGATGTTAAAGAGGGTGACTGCAAATAATTATTTCGATGGTATTCACCTTCCTAATTCGTCTATGGCAATCACCAACCTCCAATTTGCTGATGATACCACCATCTTTTCATCCCCAGACCTTAATCACATGAAGTGTCTTAAAGTCATCTTATATGTTTTCGAGCTCATATCTGGTCTCTCTATCAATTTTTCAAAAAGTTCCGTAGTTATGTTGGGAAAAGCTGATTATTTGGGATTGTCAATATCTTCCATCCTCAATTGTCCCATTCACAATTTTCCCTTAACTTATTTGGGCATTCCCCTTAGACCTTCTAAGCTTCATAGATCTGATTGGATGCGTCTCATTTACAAAATTGAAAAAAGATTATCTTCATGGAAAGCAAATTCATTAACATCTGCAGCTCCTTTAGTGTTGGTTAAACCAGTTTTGTCTGCTTTACCAACATATTAGATGACTTTTCGTAAACTTCCAAAGCGGGTAATTTCTAAAATAGATTCAATCAGAAGTTCTTTTTTATGGAATGGTAGCAAAGCTAAATGATTAGTTAATTGGCACCGGGTGTGCTTACATACTAATCAAGGAGGTTTGGGTGTAATTAATCTTTCTAATTTCAATTTGGCTCTTCTTTCAAAAACGGTTGTGGCGTATAGTTTCTCTTGGCTCATTCATATGGAAAGAGTGGATCTTATCACTTTTTTACTTCGGTAATTCCCATTGGGTTCTACAATATCTTCCTTCAGTTAAATCATCCCCATTCTGGTCAGATGTAATTTCGGTTATTCCTCATGTTAAGAGTCTGTTTCATGTTAGTCTGGGTAATGGTGAACATTGTTTATTCTTGTATGATATTTGGCATGGCCAGATTCCCTTTTCACTTGCTTTTCCTAATCTTTTCCCTCTTATCTCTGATCATTGTTCTTCAGTTGCTAATGTATTTCAGAATGATCCTTCACAACTTTGCCCTCCTTGTCTATTTGATGGTCATATCCTTGATAATCTTCTTGATGTCTCCAATTTAATTCTTTATACCCATCTTTCTCAATCTCCTGATAATTTTGTTTGGGCCTTATCACTAGAGAAGGGTTTATTGGTGCTTCAGTGTATCATTATCATAATTTTTCTGGTAGGTCTTTCTCATTTTCAAGGATTTGGAAGATTCGACTGCCTCCTAAAGTGCTGTTTTTTACTTGGTGTTTAATCCATGGAAAAATAAATAGTAAAGCGACGTTGTACAGGCTCAATCTTCTTGTTGATGCTCACTGTGCATTTTGCTTATCTCACGACGAATCTATACAACATCTGTTTTTCGAATGTGACTTCACCTACCCAATTTTAGCTGCAACCAGTTCTTATTTGCTTGGTTTCATCCCTAATGTTTCATCAGTGTTTGATTATTGGCAGAGCAGTCAGTTTAATTCTGTGCTTGGTTTTTACTTACCTATATTTTGCTGGTGTATATGGAAGGAGAGGAATGCAGTCGTTTTTAAAAAACCACTGAAGCATTTTCATGGATTATGCAGACTGATTATTTACTACTTTCAATCATGGACAGGTCAATCATCCCCTGCTCGTTTCAGGCTTGCTTTACCAGTCTATAACAATCCTGCTGAATCTGTTGGTTCTAATTACGGTGATTCCAGTCCTGATCTGCATTTAGATGGTTCTTAATCTTTCCTGTTTGGTCTGGTTGTTTTTTCAATGGGTACTTTTTTTGGCTTGTTTATGTACATGATATGGTAGTAAGACTCTATGCTGTATTTGATGTACTGTTATCTACCTTTGGATATTTTGATGCTGTTGAATTTCTATTTTGCAAACTCTAAGCCACTAGTTGGGCTTGTCAACTGGTTTATTATTACGTATATAATATAATGCTTAATCGGCTGTGTAGTCTTGCGCTACACAACCGTCTTACTCAAAAATAAAAATATTCATTTCCTTAGTGAACAACTTCACATAAGAAATATATTTCTTAAATATGTATTTGGATCGATAATGAGTTTAAGGTTTTAGGCCTTAGCAGTAGCCACATTGTTATTGCAATGTAAATCATTGGATCAATAATGAATTAAGTTCAATTATGAACTTCTTAACCCAAACATTTTCTTTCTTAGAATCAGTATCTATTTCTTGTTTTAAAACTAACATTATTCATAATAATTAATGTAATATTAATACATAACGTTAGAATTATTGTGTCACTCCCTATCAATTTCTTGTCTATACAAGATTCAATGGTATTTTGTGGTTTCCGAGACATTTCGAATTCTAGTTTATTCCATTGATATCTTAGAAACTGGTTCTCTTTTAAAGGGATACCAATTCGAGCAACAAACATTTTATTCTCATAGGATTTCTAGAAATAATATCCTTTGCTGTTGTTGGATATTTCACAAAATAACATTTATTAGATTTGGGTTTGAGCTAGTCAGATGCAAGAGTTTAGTAAACGCCTCACAATCCAAATCTTCATCAAAGAAATATTAGGATGTTTCCTAATCCATATCTTATGCGGCGTCTTTTGTATCATTTTAGCAAGTTTATAATTAAAATTGAAGGTAATTGTTTTAAAGGATAATATCAAATTAATTGGAAGATCTGTATGATTTATCATCGATCGTACCATATCTTATAAGGTGCGACTTCTCCTTTTAGACAAACCATTCCAATATGGTGTTCTAGGTGGATTGAGTTTTGAAACAATTTTACACTCATTTGCATAGTCATTAATTATTGGCTTAATTTTTCTCTCGATCTGTTCGAGGAGTCTTTACATTCTTTCAAAATTGGTTTTGAACTTCACTTTGAATTCTTTGAACTTTTCAAAGGATTCTAATTTGTGTTTCATAAGATACGCACATGTATATCTACTGACATCATCAGTAAATGTAATGAAGTAATAAAACCTACCTCCAGCTTATGTATTCATTGCCCCAAATAAATCATTATGAATGAGACCCAATACTTAATAGCCCAGTCACTACGTCAAATGAAAGGTGATTCAGTTATTTTGCCTAATAAACAAGATTTGTGTTCTTCACATGATTCAAAATCAAATGATTCCAAAATTCCAACATTATGGAGCTTTTGATATGCTTTTCTTATTTATATGGTCTAATTGACAATGCTAGAGGTGTGCTGGATTTAAATCATAAATTTAACCCGCTCAATATTTATGTCAAGCACATCATGGTTAAGGATTTATAAAGATCATTAACTATTTGTGAACTCCATAAGATATTTCATTATAATAAATTGAACGACAATTTTCCTTTTATTACAAATGAAATTTAAACTTGTCTAAACAAGACATATTTATTTAAAATGGAAATTTCATAGTAACAATATTTTAATTATTTAATTAAGTCGATACATAGGACAAGAAGCAACTTCCTATGGATAATCTAGCAACGTTTGATTCATTTCGAATCGTAAGCCCACTTGTCCTTTTGTCAGATTTCTACTTATTTTGTAATTTCTACAAATTCACATACATATATGTGTTTCATATCTAGTATCTAATACTAGAGATTTATAAGTAGTTTGTCATAACATTTTTATCTTATTCAGTTGAAGTCGCGTTTCAATTTTCATTTTAGATCTTTTATGTTTGTAAAACAATTACATTTAATTTGCTTGAAGACAATCCTCAACTTTCAATGTTAGTTAAGAATTTTGATTTAATTCAATATATCCTTCTTAAGGATTAATTTAAATTATCGGAGTTATTTGTTATTTAATATCTACAGTAGATAATAAATAATAATTGATTTTAATTTAATATAAATACAAAAATTTTGACAATCAAATTTTATATTAACATAAATGTATAATTTAAACTAAAATACGCTCCCACTCAAATTAACATCCCTTTGTTTATATATATATATATATACATATATATCAATATATATATATATATATGCAATGGTGTTCCAAGATCCATATCCAGTCATGTCTTGACCTAGCTTTGGCTAACACCCCAAAACACAACCTTTTAGGTAGACATCTTATGTCAATTATACCGTGTATTTAACTCTTGGATTGCATGACGAACATTTTTTTCAATATTATTCATTTACTCAAAATATAGAATAATTCATGTTATTGTCTCTAAGGCCATAATCCTATTATGCAGCCTTAGTTAAATTAAACCCAATAATATAGTCGAAGCACCACAATTACTCCTACCGCCTATAACAAAAATAAAAGGATGCACAATGCTTTGGTATTACCTACATTCAACGAGATTGGCATTGATGGGTGTACTGTTGGAAGACTTTACCATGACTTAATATAACAAAATTTGCTTTTAATGGAATTTATAATTCGTAATGACGAAATATCAGAGTTATTTAAATAGATCAAAATATATGTATTTTATTTTCGTAAAATAAGTGTATTTAAATAAAATATGTGAAATATGTATATTTAAATTCAACAATATATAGGAATCATGCCTACATATTCCTTTTAAACACTTCAAAATTATAGGTCACCAATATTTTGTGCAAATCGAATAGGCACGGTATTAAAACATCATAATGCTTCATGTAGGCATAATAATAGAAATAACATTTAAAATGAGTACATGTGCATACATAAGGATATTCTACTATTAAATAAACCGATTTCTATTGTATACCAAAATTTATACCCTTATTGTTTATGGAATTCACAACCAATGTATTTAAACATTGTAATAAAACTCAGGTCCGCATATATAAAAACGTAACATCATTTTGTTCCTGGCACGCAGGTTATCAAATAGAAACAAAAAAATGATTTCAGAAACAGAGAGGGTCAGACCCTTTCGCATGCAGTAACATTACGAAACTGAAAGACTACATCAATTAATAAACATATTTGCACATGCTATTATATATATATATTCCATATATGTATAACAAATTATACGTTTACACAACTCATTCCACTATACGGCAGCAACACACACACACACACACAGATATATATATATATTATATATATATAAACGAATGACACATATAGATTTATACTCTTATAAATTCTGCACCATCCAAGCAAGTCAAACTTTCCTTTCTTCTTGTCTTCACTGCTACATTCTCTAGTAATCCATTTGCTGCAAATCTAATTTGCTTCAAAATGTATTAGATTAAACACAATAGAATCCAGACAATCTTGAGATCAATAGGTGATTCTATTCATATGATATTCCGGATTTAGTTCATAAAATATAAATGGTACACACAACTATTATGTGTACAAGTCATGGCTTCTACGAACTTCACGCAGACAACATTAGAAAAAGAATAATAATAAAATTAACATTGCATGTATCCATGTATATACTAATAAAGAATTTTACACAAATTACCCTGAGATTTATATCATATATAATCATCATTTATAGAATTGATACCGAAATTAAATGGGTGAGATTATCTGTTACATGCATATAACATCATGTAATATCTACATACTTTAATAGTATGCTTTTATATGTATGAAATAGAGTATAAGGGTAATAATAATACCCAAATGCATACAAGTTGTGCTTAATATTTACTGCAAATAATATTTGCTATTTGACTTATCAAAATGGGTTTAAACTTAGGATGACATATATCTAATAGAATACGAAAAATTATTCCATAAGCTTAAGGATATATGCAGTATGAAAAGGTGATCTTGCTGGCCTAACTTACAAGGTAAATACTATAGTTAAGTTCATTTTTGCAAGGTTTATACAATATGATAATAGTTTACATTATATATACATGAATATAATTCCAAGACAATAAAATCTATTATCCATCACAAATGTCCAAGCAAAAATCTATGAGTAATGTTTCAGAATTTTACCAGTGCCAAATTTTATCATATGAATATTGACAGTTCGAAAAATATAACAAATCATATTTGTTTTCAGTTCTTAAAACTATACTTCATCAAGTTTATAAATATAAAACCAACATCACGCTCAAAAATTAATATGCAAATAATTTTAACATATGCACAAATATGTATATATATACATATAAAATTATCAAAAACAAGTCATACATGGTTAAAATAAATTTATATACATAAATATACGTATATATTTTAAATTACATCCCCAAACATGTTCTCTTAACATGTCTAAATGGATGTAGCTAACAAAATTCAGACATATATGTAAATTTTAGTACTTCTAAGATGGGAGAAAAGTTCTAAAAATACATACATAAGAGTATATGTGTATTAACTTAAATGAAGGGATCAAAATCAGTCATAATGATTTGAATTTGTTAAAGATCAGTATATGACCTATGACATCATATAATGTAATGTGCAAATTATTAAGTCAACAATACACATATCAGACAACTTTGTTTCATGTTTTAGAAGGCGAAATCTGGTAGCTTGCTTATATCACCTTATAAAAGGATCATTGTTTTAATACTATTTACTTATATGCATATTTTGTTAGAGTTTGTGCCCTAGAGGCAATCTGTTAGATGTGAATAATGATAAAATTGTTATTATTATGTTTTATTTGGATTAAGAAATTCATCACTGAACTTTCTGTTGTTCCATCCATTGTTAATCTAATAGATCTTTATTCTGACAACAATGGGGCCATTGCTCAGGCTAAGGAAACTAGATCACATCAACGATCCAAACACATACTTCGGCGATACCATCTCATTCGTGAAATTGTTGACAGAGGAGACATACATATCTACAAAGTCCCAACGGATAATAACGTTGCAAACCCATTGACTAAAGCTTTGTCGCAGCAAAAGAATGATAGTCACACTAGTTTCATGGGTATTCGATACATGAGTGATTGGCTCTAGTGCAAGTGGGAGATTGTTAGAGTTTGTGCCCTAGAGGCAATTTGTTAGATGTGAATAATGATAACATTGTTATTGTTATGTTTTATTTGGAATAAAATGTTCTGTTATTTTATATTTACTACGTAATATAAATATTAATATAATAAAAGTCCTTAGAATAATAATACGGGATTATATAGTTCGCGTAAGACTGAAATTGAGATTATATGATATGTCAAGTATTATAATTCTTAAAAGTCCCTAGTCGAGTTTTATTGTTTACACAGGACAACAATAAAGCATTGAGACTAGTATATTGACTGACTGATGATCACATCTCATTGATCATTAATGTACGTGATATTAAAGTCAAGATATAAATACATATTGGAGAATAGCGTATTGGGCTGACCCACCGTGAGATAACTGCATGGAATATAATTAACAGTATCATAAGTTGTTCTCATATTGATAGTGATATAATGGTCCTCAGACCTAGAATCATTATAATTTTATTCGAGGATATTTGTGATTTGATATTTTCTAAAGTTATTTCGTAACAGAGTAATAATAAGGGTGATTATTGGATATATCTGGAATCGAATATAAATTATGAATGATCTAGATCGAATTTAACCCTACGATATATTTGTAATGATATCCATGGGCCTCTTGATTGAGTGAGACTGTGAAATGCATGGCCATGCTCAAATATTGATTTGTTCTAAAACAGTCTACTCATTGATCAAGAAAACAAATTGAATTATAAAGAGGATGATTCGATCCATGCCTCCAGTTTGATCTTGGATATATCGGTTAAAAGGATTAAATTATATTGATACACTATTCACAAAGGTCATATCGAATCATTGATATTGTTGTAGTTTGGGTAGCAGTGATGTATTACTAGATGCCGCTCACCGTTTACAATTTAAATGTTTAAATTGTTGCCAACACTACAACAACCTACAGGGTCACACATATAAGTGTTGCAAATGGGGGAATATTTAAATTAAAAGGAAAATCAAAATTAGTTTGACACTTTCTTTATGAACGGGTAAATAGGTTAGGAAATATCTCGTAAGGGTTTACTTTATAAAAGGGAATGATAAGGCCGTATACTTCACTCACTTTTTCAAAAAACCCTAATCGAGAATTCCAAACCCTAGATCTCATTCAAGTAATCGGCTAGTACCGAACCTTCATACTCGGATTTTATCGTCAATCTTGAGAGCAATACTTGGGGATCTCCCACAGAGGTGTTTGATTTCAAGCACTCGATTCAAAGAAGATCTGGAATTTGATTCAACGATTTCAAGCTAAAACCCTTTCAATTTAATTTGGAAATCAGAAGAAAGGTATGAACTTTAATCTCTGTTATGGTTTTGATTACAAATTAGGTTTAAATTTGTTAATTTCCGCTGCCAATCGATCCTAATTTCATTTCAATGGTATCGGAGCCAGGTTGATATTGATTCGAATATCGGTTAGGCCTTGAAATTGTTACAGTAACATGCTAATCAATGTTATGAACATCAAAATGATGAGATCGGGAATTTTGCAAACATTCAATTATGAATTAAAATCGTTTTGTGACAAACAAAATTTATTCTTGTTCATTTGAATGAATTTGAATTAATATATGATATTAATTCAATTGTGAATGTCTGAAATTCCAATTCTTATGTTAGTATAAATGGTTTAACCTATATTTTGAATTTGTTTTAAAAGGAAACCAATTGTTATCTCTGTTCTGCAATTTCTACAGAAGATTTAATATGTATAATAGATAGATTTTGAATCATATCTATTACATGTTTTTAGTTTACAAATAGTTTACAAATAGTTTACAAATCATATCTATTACATGTATATTAGATTTTGATTCCATGAATGAGATTAAAATGACACATAGTTTACAAATCAGTATGTGTTTGAATCTGTATACCTTTATATATATATATATATAACAGATAGATTTTGAATTAGGTCTATTATATGTAGTTAATTATGCCCTGTTTTCACTCTATAACATTACCAGTTATTGTATTACAAATCTGAATAGTAGATAGTCTTTATCCTTGTATATATGACATGGTAAATCATACATATTAACATAGGACAATCTGCTATAATCTGAGATGAACTTCAAACTTACCTTGGTTTCAAATTCTTGTGAGTTCAGATTCAATTGTATATGTACACTACCTTCAGATTATTGATAGAAAACTGTTTCGATAACCTTAGTTCACTAAGAACAAGATTATCATATATGCTCTTGTTAGTAATAATGCTTAGTATCTATTCAGATAGTGTTAAATGACAATATAGAAAATTGCCATATGTATTGATATCTGGAATACACACACACACACACACACACACACACACATATATATATATATATATATATATATATATATACACACACACACACACACTTCTTGGCTGCGATGAAGGAAACTATTATATGTTTGACATATATGAAAACCTATGATGATCATACATAGAAAAACATGTCATAGTTTAATTAGATTTGATCTGATTATCTGTGTCAAGCAAAACAGGTATAAACATATCAAACATGATATGATTTATTCTGTTTAAATACCACAGTAACATGTATTCAAGGTAACTAACATAAACACATCAGATTTGATCTGATTCTATCTTATTTTATGTTTCAGTTACATGTAAATATGTAACACTGTGGTACGTAGATCAGATCTGATCCGAAATTACCCTTTCTCTATGTTTCAGATATGTGTGTATATATTGGACAACAGTGAACACATCAGATTATGATCTGGTTCTCATGATCCATGTTCCATTTAATCACCTGTAATGAATTTTTTCTGTATAAATCTGTTATAATCAATCACATTGTCATCTGATTATATGCAAACATTAGGGCGTTGTGATTTTTCTGATATATTCTGTTTTGTCTACGTTATGTTATGACTGTAATATAAGTATGCAATTTGTTATGAGCACTTCTGATTTGATCTTGTATGTAATAATTCGAATTCTGAAATGTATTCATATGTGACGTTGAATATCTGCAACTGTTTATTCTGCATTGATCTACAGTTTAGTTTTATTTCATTATCTCAATTTGTCCAAAAGTGTTTGAACATTAACTGTATATAATAATTTGCAAGTTTGCTCAATTTTATGATTGTCATGAAATGAAAACAGTTTAGATTATCCAAGTTTTTTCGTTAAAAGTTTATACTTTTCTGGGTTGTCCTTTTTGCTACAATGGGCCATCATTTTACTTATTGGGCTGTTTTGTTAAACTGCAATGGGCTGGGTTTATTACAAATTTGAATGGTAATGTTTAACCTTGTTTTGCAAATATTATATAATATACAAAATTATCTTGAAATTTTTTCAACCGAATTATTTTATATAATACCATTCCATGGCTATATATATATATATATATATATATATATATTTAATTCCAAATTAATACTATTGGTTTTAGA
Source organism: Allium sativum (assembly GCA_030737875.1). Lineage (NCBI taxonomy): Eukaryota > Viridiplantae > Streptophyta > Magnoliopsida > Asparagales > Amaryllidaceae > Allium > Allium sativum. The sequence continues at coordinate 339,331,833 of CM060922.1, forward strand.
AATCTTTGTATTCTTAATTTTGGAATTAAAGTTCTTAGATTTAAAATATTGTATTTTAAAACTTGTGTAAATAATTTATTTTGCCCATTCAATTTTAAACCCTATCAAAACTATTGTTTATATTAAATCACGCTGATGTCTTCCAGTAATATACTCATCACTGTCCAAAATTACTGGTTGTAACTAACGCCAAAGCGTTGTGCATCTTTTAACTTTGGTTATATGCGATGGAGTAAAATGTGGTGCTCCAATCTATTATTGGGTCTGATTTTATTAGGCTGCATAATACGATTATGGCCTTAGAGACAAACAACATGATTTATTCTATATTTGAGCAAATGAATAATACTGAACAACATGTTCAACATGTGATCCAAGAGTTATATAGATGATATAATTGACATAAAGATGTCTACCTAAAAGGTTGTGTTTTGGGTTTAGCCAAAGCTGGGTCAAAGCATGATTAGATATGGATTTTGGAACACCAATATATTTATATATTAAAATAGGGATATTGATTTGAGTGGGAGCATATTTATTTATACATTTACTATTAACCATGATTATTGTCATTTTGATTGTCAAAATTATTTATTACTATTTATTATCTCTTGTAGATTCTAAATGGCTAACAACACCAATAACTTGTCATTGAGATCTGTTCTTGAAAAAGAATAACTGAATGGAATAAATTTCCTAGACTGGCATCGAAACTTGAGGATTGTCCTCAAGTAAGAAAGGAAGCTGTATGTACTTGATTGGCCTACTCCAGAGGCTCCACCAAGTACTTCACCCCGTGCAGAGATTAATGCTTATAAGAAACATCAAGACGATGCTCTTGATGTTAGCTGCCTCATGCTGGCAACCGTGAATCCTGTGCTTCAGAAGCAACACGAGTTCATGGATGCTTATGATATGATCGAGCACTTTAAGAAGTTTTTCGAAGGGCATGCTCGTCAAGAAGGTATGACACAAGCAAAGCACTATATCACTGCAAGATGGGTGAAAAGGAACCCGTTGGTCCACATGTACTGAAGATGATTGGTTATATAGAGTATCTCGATAGGTTAGGGTTTCCTTTTACACTGGAAGCTCAAACCGATCTTGTGCTCCAATCATTAAACAGTAAGTATTCTCAATTTATCATGACCTATCTCATGAACGAGATTGAGAAGCCCTTGACTGAGTTATTGAGCATGTTAAGAACTGCTGAGAATAACATGAAAAAGGAAGAAACAACTACCATGATGATGGTACAAAAGGAGACTGCTAAACCCAAAGGCAAGGGCAAAAACAAGAAAAAGCAGCTTAAGAAGACTGCTAATAAGACCAATTTCAAAAGAGGGTCAAAGCCTAAAGGAGGTGTTCCCAAAGAAGGTGATTGTCACCATTGCGGAAAGCCAGGTCACTGGAAACGCAACTGTTATGCTTATTTGGAAGAACTAAAGAAGAAAAAGGGAAATTTGACTTTTCCCAATTCAGGTATAAATGTTATATATGTCAATTTATCTACTTCAACATCATAGGTATTAGATACTGGATGTGGATCACATATCTATGTCAATTTGCAGGAAATGCAAAGGAGTAGAGACTTGACAGAAAGAGAAGTGGACTTACGTGTGGGAAATGGAGAAAAAGTTGCCGCATTAGCCATAGGAAGTTGCCACTTGTCCTTACCAATTGGATTAGTTTTAAAATTAGATGATTGTTATTTTGTTCCTTCCATTAAAATGAATACTATTTCTGTATCTTGTTTGGACAAGTTAGGATTTTCATTTATAATAAAAGACAGATGTTGTTTATTTTATTCAAATGAGATATTTTATGGAAGTGCACAATTAATTAATGGTCTCTATGTTCTTAATTTTGAAATGCCAGTTTATAACATTAATACCAAAAGGATTAAATCGAATGATTTAAATCAAACGTACCTCTGGCATTGTCGTTTAGGCCATATAAACGAGAAACGCATATCAAAACTCCATAAAGATGGAATTTTGGATTCATTTGATTTTGAATCATATGAAGAATGCAAATCTTGTTTATTAGGCAAGATGACCAAAGCTCCTTTCACTGGACACGGTGAACGGGCTAAGGATCTATTGGCCCTTGTACATAGTGATGTATGTGGACCAATGAGTACATCTGCTAGAGGTGGGTTTCATTACTACATTACATTTACTGATGATTTCAGTAGGTACAGATATGTGTATCTTATGAGACACAAATCAGAATCCTTTGAAAAGTTCAAGGAATTCAAGAATGAAGCTCAGAACTAACTTGGTAAGAATATAAAAACTCTTCGAACAGATCGAGGAGGAGAATATTTAAGCCAAGAGTTTAATGACTATCTGAAAGAGTGTGGAATTGTTTCACAACTCACTCCACCCGGAACACCACAATGGAATGATGTATTTGAAAGGAGAAATCGTACATTGTTAGATATGGTACGATCAATGATGAGTCATACAGATCTTCCAATAAGTTTTTGGGGTTTTGCCCTTACAACAGCTGCATTCATACTTAATCGAGTGCCCACTTAAGCGGTTCAAATGACACCATATCAGATATGGACAGGGAGATGTCCTAATGTCTCTTACATGAGGATTTGGGGATGTGAAGCTTATATTAAGCTTCCTAACTTTGACAAGCTTGGACCCAAATCAGAAAAATGTTATTTTTTGGGATATCCAAAGGAAATAAAAGGATATTACTTCTATAAACCCTCAGAGCGTAAAGTGTTTATCGCTCGAACGTACTTTTTCGTTGAAAGAGATCTAGTCTCTAATAATATCAATGGAAATAAAGTAGAACTCGAAGAAATTCAGAAACCACAAAATGTCGTTGGACCTGAATATGAAATTGAGCAAGAACCACAAACTGTTGTGGAAATCGAACCTGCTCAAATTACACAAAACATTCGTAGATATGGTAGAATACGTCATGAGCCCGATAGATATATTGGATATCTAGTAACTCAAACAGGAGATGTAATGGTCATAGATCAAGATGAGCCCACATCTTACCAAGATGCTATGAATGGACCAGAATCTGAAAAATGGCTTGAAGCCATGAAATCTGAAATGGATTCCATGTACACCAACCAAGTGTGGACTCTGGTTGATCCACCTGATGGGGTAAAACCAATCGGGTGCAAATGGGTTTTCAAGAAGAAAACTGACATGGAAGGTAAAGTACAAACCTATAAAGGCCGATTGGCGGCGAAAGGTTTCAAACAAATTCAAGGAGTTGATTATGATGAAACTTTCTCCCTAGTGGCTATGGTTAAATCCATAAGGATTATGCTTGCAATTGCCGCCTTTTACGATTACGAAATCTGGCAGATGGATGTCAAAACTGCATTCCTTAACGGGAATCTCATCAAGGATGTGTACATGACACAACCTGAAGGTTTTGTCAATCCAAAGGAAGCTAGAAAAGTTTGTAAATTACATCGATCCATATATGGATTGAAGCAAGAATCTCGAAGTTGGAATCTTCGTTTTGATGAAATAGTCAAAAAGTTTGGCTTCACTAAGAACGAAGATGAGCCTTGTGTATACAAGAAAATAAGTGGGAGTAACGTAATATTCCTAGTATTAAATTTGTTTGACATATTACTTATTGGGAATAATGTTGAATCATTACAAGCAATAAAGACATGGTTAGGAAAAAGTTTTTCAATGAAAGACTTAGGCGAGGCATCCTATATTTTAGGTATTAAATTCTATAGGGATAGATCAAGAAAATTAGTAGGCCTAAGTCAGAATACATACATTGATAAAGTGCTAAAAAGATTTGGCATGCAAGAGGCAAAGAAAGGATACGCACACATATCACATGGTATATCACTTTCTAGGTCTCAATGTCCTAAGTCATCAGATGATAAGGAACGCATGAAGATGATCCCTTATGCCTCGGCAATTGGATCAATCATGTATGCAATGTTATATACTCATCCAGATGTCTCTTATGCTTTAAGTATGACAAGTAGATTCCAATCAGATCCAGGTGAAAGTCACTGGACAACCGTCAAGAACATTCTTAAGTACCTGAAAAGGACTAATGACTCATTCTTGATATATGGAGGCGAAGAGGAATTAATGGTAAAAGGTTACACAGACGCTAGTTTCCAGACTGATAAAAGATGACTACAAGTCACAGTCAGGTTAAGTGTTTTTCCTGAATGGTCCTGCTGTTAGCTGGAAAAGTTCAAAGCAAGAAACAGTCGTTGATTCGACTATGGAGGCTGAATACATTGCCGCTTCAGAAGCTGCTATGGAGGCTGTTTGGATTAAGAAATTCATCATTGAACTTTCTGTTGTTCCATGCATTATTGATCCAATAGATCTTTATTGTGACAACAATGGGGCCATTGCTCAGGCTAAGGAACCTAGATCACATTAACGATCCAAACACATACTTCGGCGATACCATCTCATCCGTGAAATTGTTGACAGAGGAGACATACATATCTGCAAAGTTCCAACGGATAATAACATTGCAGACCCATTGACTAAAGCTTTTTCGCAGCAAAAGAATGACAGTCACACTAGTTTCATAGGTATTCGATACATGAGTGATTGGCTCTAGTGCAAGTGGGAGATTGTTAGAGTTTGTGCCCTAGAGGCAATCTATTAGATGTGAGTAATGATAACGTTGTTATTATTATGTTTTATTTGGAATAAAATGTTCTTTTATTTTATATTTACTGCGTAATATAAATATTAATATAATAGAAGTCCTTAGAATAATAATATGGGATTATAAAGTTCGAGTAAGACTGAACTTGAGATTATATGATATGTCAAGTATTATAATTCTTAAAAGTCCCTAGTCGAGTTTTATTGTTTACACAGGACAACAATAAAGCAATGAGACTAGTATATTAATGGACTGATGATCACATCTCATTGATCATTAATATACGTGATAATAAAGTCAAGATATAAATACGTATTGGAGAATAGCGTATTAGGATGACCCACCGTGAGATAACTGCATGGAATATAATTAACAGTATCATAAGTTGTTCTCATAGTGATAGTGATATAATGGTCCTCAGACCTGAAATCATTATAATTTTATTCGAGGATATTTGTGTTTTGATATCATCTAAAGTTATTTCATAACAGAGTAATGATAACGGTGATTATTGGATATACCTGGAATCAAATATAAATTATGAATGATTTAGATGGAATTTAACCCTACGATATATTTGTAATGATATCCATGGGCCTCTTGATTGAGTGAGACTGTGAAATGCATGGTCATGCTCAAAAATTATTTTTTTCTAAAACAGTCTACTCATTGATCAAGAAAGCATACTGAATTATAAATAGGATGATACGATCCATGCCTCCAGTTTGATCTTGGATATAACGGTTAAAAGGATTAAATTATATTGATACACTATTCACAAAGGTCATATCGAATCATTGATATTGTTGTAGTTTGGGTAGCAGTGATGTATACTAGATGTCGCTCACTGTTTACAATTTAAATGTTTAAATTGTTGCCAACACTACAACAACCTATAGGGTCACACATATAAGTGTTGCAAATGGGGGAATATTTAAATTAAAAGGAAAATCAAAATTAGTTTGACACTTTCTTTATGAACGGGTAAATAGGTTAGGAAATATCTCATAAGGGTTTACTTTATTAAAGGGAATCATAAGGTCGTATGCTTCACTCACTTTTTCAAAAATCCCTAATCGAGAATTCCAAACCCTAGATCTCATTCAAGTAATCGGCTAGTACCGAACCTTCATACTCGGATTTGATCGTCAATCCCGAGAGCAATACTTGTGGATCTCCCATAGAGGTGTTTGATTTCAAGCACTCGATTCGAAGATGATCTGGAATTTGATTCAGCGATTTCAAGCTAAAACCTTTTCAATTTAATTTGGAAATCAGAAGAAAGGTATGAACTTTAATCTCTGTTATGGTTTCGATTACAATTTTGGTTTAAATTTGTTAATTTCCGCTGCCAATCGATCCTAATTTCACTTCATATTTTAACATCAAAAGCAAATTGATATATTCAACATATTTTAAATAGAATGATTATCAACCAATTTGATAATTATATAGTATCTTAATACTTATGCATATACAAATGGTGTTAAAGCAAAAGGGCAAGTCATACTTGCTTTGTATAAAATGTATATCAATATATATATTTATATATATATATATAATAGGGGATTATAATGGAAAGGCAAATCTATGTAGTAATATTTACAACCATCCTAGTTATAATAATAAAGTGATCTACAAATTTGAACTCAGTGATAATGACAGCAAATTGATTTTGGAGTGAGCAATGTTTATCACTCATATTAAAAGGATCAAATCTTGTTAATGTTTTGTATATAGTGAGGATTCATCATAGTTTTATGATCAATATCAAAACAAATTTGGTCTTTTTCATAAAATTGATAGGATCGTGACTTTAATACACATAAATCAAACAAGATTTGATCATTGTTTTAGTATTGTTTACTCATATATACAAATCTAAAATTATGTAATGTACAAACATAATTAATATCTAATACTGAAATGTGTTAGACAAAACAACTATGTTTCAGATATCACTGTGTCATAGCTAGATAAAAGGGTATCATTGTATTCCAGATTCAAAGGATTATCAAATCAGTCCAGATCATTAAGTAAAGTCATGAAATCATATTTACTTTGATGAAACATACATCCAGTGATTATTCTTCAATACAAAAACTTAATATCTATTATTAAATAAATATTCTCTTTATCAGTAAACAGTTTGGAATTATATATTAAAGTTGTCAACAATTTTATTTCATCAATTTTTGATAAAATCAAGCCATGAAGTCTGAAAAACTAATCAAGTTGATCTCTGCTATATTTATATGCATACATGTTTGTTTTTATACTGAAGAAAATAATATTAAGTCATCAATACAGACTTTCAGTATTTTGACTTATTGTCTAATAGTTATCAGATTCAAACATACATATATATACTTTATATATATATATAACATATAGTGGTAGCAATTAATCAACCCCTTTCAGATTCAACAAACAATAAATATCTTATGAAATCAGTATGCCAAAATTAAAATAAAATTGCCTTGCCTTTCCTGATCAATCAAACTAGTTTTTGATTTATATATAGGGCTTTTAGATAAATAACATGGTAATGGCAATTTTAAATTTTAGTTAATAATAAGATTTACAGCTTGTTTGCATATTTATTTAACATGTTAGAACTGGCATTATGACTTTATTAATCTCAAATATTAAGTCTTAATTTTACAGATTACATAACAGAACAAGATTCTTTTAATAATGGAATAGATTCATCTCGAAATCATGCTTTATATCTATTTCTTACATTCTGTTGTGTTCCTAATATAGATCGAAACTTATTGAATAAATATAATTTTCAAAATACCAAATTTTACAAGCCTTGCTCTAATACCATTAAAAGGAATTTTTGGGTCAAATTCAAATTACAATAATGAAATTCACACAAAAACAAAACAGGATCTTGTGTAATAATTTGGTAAATCAAAAAATTCATTCCTATCGATGCTTCTATAAGCTCACAGCTGCGGATCAGATTTAGGAAGTGGCTAATCCAAGCCCTTGAATGAGCCACCTCTATAGTTTAGTCCACACAAATGTTTTTCTTGCCGATCAAATCGAAGAGACAAAGGATTCTGGTGCTAGCCGCCATATTTAGGGTTTTTGCTTGAAGAGGTATGTTGTCGGCTCCCTTTTTAATTTTTTAAATCTAATATCAAAATAAAACGGTTCACCCCTTTTTAATAAATAAAAGGGAATGATCAAGCCCTTTATAAAATTAGGCGTGTACCATTAATTAAGGTAACCACCGACATACCATTTCAATGAAACATAAAATATCAACAAATTTGATATTTTATTTGTCCTATATATGTCTTTCCTTTATAAAGTTCTAATTGTGTGACCCTATAGGTTACTATAACGTTGGCAATGATTTTAAATCGTATTTCAAATCATAAACAATGATTGGCATCAAGCGATACATCACTGCTGCCCAAGTTATAATAATATTGACAATTCGATACAACCTTTTCGTGACCAGTGTATCAATGTAATATGATCCTTTTAACTAATATATCCAGGATTAAAATCGAGGCACGAAAAATCACCCTCTTTAAAATTTAATCCGTTTATCTTGATCAATGCGTAGACTACTTAAAACAAATCAATATTTAAGCACAGCTATGCATTTTGTAGTCTCACCCAATCAAGAAACCCATGGATATCACTTCAGATATATTGTAAGGTTAAATTCCATCTAGATCATTCATAATTTTCATTCAATTCGAGATGTATCCAATAATCACCATTATCGTCTACTCGGTTAAAATCAATTTTAGATGATATCAAAACACAAATATCTTCGAATAAAATTATAATGATTTCAGGTATGAAGACCATTACATCATTGTCACTATGAGAATAAATTATGATATGTTTAATTATATTCCATGTAGTTTTCTCATGGTGGGTCAGCCCAATACGTATTTATGTCTTGACATTAATATCACGTATATTAATGGTTAATGAGATGTGATCATCAGTCAATCAACATACTAGTCTCGATGTTCTACTGTTGTCTTATAAAGCAATAAAACTTGACCGGCATTTAAGAAGTATAATACTTAATATATTATATAATCTCAAGTTAAAGTCTTACTCGAACTATATAATTCGTATTATTGTTCCAAGGACTTCTATTATGTTAATATTTATATTACGCAGTAAATATAACATAGTAGAATATTTTTATTCCAAATAAAACAATAGCATCAACAATGTTATTAATCACATCAAATGGATTGCCTCTAGAGCATAAACTCTAACATTAGGCATTAGACCTCTCACATTGAGTTGACCATTTGTTGATGCTAGATTTGCTGATTGGTCTCAGGCAGGCTTATACCACAAGTTGAACTTAACCTCGTATCTCAATGCGGATATCTACAATTACCCAATTGCTGTGAATTTTACATACAAACCAGGCATATCTATTCTTTTTCTATTATTCCCAGTTTTACTGTAATTTGATTTACAGTACCCAATTTGTCATTAACAACATTTTCTGTAACATATTCACTTTTATTATAAATTCCATAATTCCAGCATTACAGTGATTTTAATCCAGTTAACAAATTCATAAAATAGATCTATACAACAATATCAATTTCAGCATGTTCTAAATAGGTTTCATAGACAATTTCCATAATTACCAATTGTTCAGAATGTTAAATTTACATATAATGGGGGATGCAAATGATAGATATACCATTATCAAAAGGTATAATTTAAATCCACTCACTGACAGCTTTCCAATCCTTGAATCAGATAGAGATTTGTTAATTCGTAGTCTTCCTAACTGAATCTAATATCAAAACGACCACGGATTCACAAATCTGATACTAAAAGAAGAGGGAAAGAAAGGAAGAAACCTAAACAAATCTGATTCGAGAACTCACCTCAAGTTGACCAGAATTCTAGACACATATGTTATGGATTCATATCTCTTATCTTCGAACCTTGAATCACAATCCCTAAGAACTAATATTTTATTTTCTAAAAAGGTTTGGAGAGGAAAGGGAATGACAAAGCCTTGGTAGCATCTCATAAAATATTAGATTAAAGCTAGGTCCTGCTAGTCTATTTATAGGTGTATAAGAAAGTCTAGACCATCGAATTTAATCCATAAATATCTGAACCGCCGATATCAAAATTGCACGTCACATAAAAAGGACCTAGGCCTGCTCGGGTCGACCCCTGGTTCGACCCATCTGGGTCCAGGCGTGTTTTGTTCAACGCTATAATTACTGAAATTAAACATTTAATTAAAAATGTTACTTACTTGCTTTATATTCTTCTTCTTGATTTATTTTATTCCTCTTATACTCCATAATTAAGTTTGAATTTCAATTCTACATGTGTATATATACACACAATCTTCTGATTATTTAATTCACTGATAATATACCTTCTTTTTCCTTGTCCATTAGTGCAATTAATGACATTATTAATTCTTTGTTTTATTCCTATTTAATTGCATGCATTTAATTTCATATGCAACTAAGTTTTCTTGTCCTCTTTTTGTGCATTGTCTTTTAATGGCTGTAATTAATTCATTGTTTTATTGCATGCGTTTATTCCTTTCTTTTCTTAACTTTCACCATTTAATTTTAACATTTATATTCATGCATATATACATATATGCATAATCTTTATTTATTACTCATTTAATATTTAATTATTATGGGATGTTACATTCTCCCACCCTTAGGAAATTTCGTAGGTAAAATTAAGTAATCCCTCACATAATTTACAACCATCATGTGTGCATCCAACTTTTGCAATCATTTGTGCACTTGTGCAAAGTGTAATACAACATAATAATACGTTAATGCAATGTATGCCTAAGCGGTACCTCCTATATGAATGCAATTTTTTCTTGATTTTTTTTTTGAAAACATGATGCACACATCCTAAATATACTGGCAATTTCTATATGAATGCAGTATTTTTTTTTAAAATTCAAAATACTTTTTCATCTAGTTTTTCCTGCGCTCTTATTAATCAAGAATGTAGTTCATCCAATTTTTGCATCCAAACCCTACCAAACAACTTTGAATTTGCAAAATACAAAAAAAAATCTAATTTTCTGAATTCGATTTCTTATGTTATAAAAAGTTGGAAAACAGAAAACTTCATATCTTCCATTTTTCTTTTATGTACCTTTTGTAACTGTACCTAGATTATTTTTTTTGATGCAAAACTGTACCTAGATATTTAAGCAACTGTAATACAAAGATTCCCTATCTTCCAATCCAAGCATAGTCACATAAGAAAATTTTCTTTGTTATTGATTTTTCTTTTCCAACTTACTTTAGAAGAATCCAATTCTTTTTTTCAACTGTCGTGTTTGTTGCTTTACTGGATTTATTCTTTTTAGTTATGTCATTACTCCTTTCTTAGCTTATTTAACTTAATCCACCGATCTAAGTTTAAATTTTAAATAAGCCTTCTAATCATTCAAATAAGATTGGAAAACAAGCACTCTACATAGCTACTACTAAGGGTTAAGATTCCTAGGACCGTGTCCCCTCCGACAAAGAAAAGTCCAAACCAAAGGATCTAAACACTTACTTACACTTTACCATCTACTACCTGTCCTTGCCGTGTACTAACAGCCTTTTCCAAGCAACAACCTAGGATCTATAATGCTTACGCATTTTAGGGAACTTGCCTTCATAGCCTCAAAATATTTCTCGTCTTCCCTAAGTACTAATCCTTACCTACTCCGTGATTTAAAAACATGATGTTACCATATCATTTATTTCCTTCAAAAGTTTTAAAACTTTTTTTTCTCTTCATTAAAACTTATTTTGCCAACCCATAAAAATATGTCATCCCAAAAAAAATGCAAACCATTTTTTTTTCAAATCACAAAAACTTGAGTAGACAAGGATAACTACTTCTCTATCGGTTTCACAACCGTCCACGTTTACAATATCAGTTTAATAACTTACGTCTAGGTGTAAACATCCACTTTATTCTTAATTCTTACAACTTATTTTGTCCACCCAACAAAATCTTATGTCAAAATAATTATAAAAAATTATTGTCAAAAGAATAGAGATTTTCAAAATTTTCTTTACCAAAATTTTAGTTTTTAACAAAATGCAATATTTTCCATGCTTTGTTATTTCATTCTTTCATTCATTCATACATTAAAACTAGCGAGCTATACATGCTCTTTAATGTACACATTTTTCTGAAAGAATTGAATTTTGACAAAAAATCATAAGAAATCACTGTTTCCAAAATATACCCCAGAACCCAAAATGTACTTTTTAAATATGTTACTAACATATTATTTTTCAAAATAATTCCTCTTTTTATTTCAAATTTTTTTTCTACACAATTTATATAGTACGTACTTTAACAATTGTAAACTTTTAAGGTCAAAACTTGAAAAACACTATAATTTATTACCCAAAATCTTTTAAAATATCAAGTTCTTAAAAGTCAACAATGGGGCTTGTCTCAAAGTGGGTTTCTAACATAATTAGACCTACCTAAACCGTCTAAGGGTCTCAAATTTTCATAACCATTTATTTAATGTACAATACTGATATCCCAATTCCATCCATAGGTCTCTCTTCATATTTAGTGGTTTCCTTTATGGATCTAGGGGGGTGTGTGTGTGTGTGTATGCATATATAAGATATTTATATTTTAAAAAAATACAGATACATTCACCCTCTATCTACACAGGAATCCTGAACCTAAGCTTTGATACTAAATGTTACAACCCGAATTCCGACAGATCGATTTTTTTTATAAAAAAACCGATCTGCTGAAACTCGAGTTGGCTTGTTTGGTATCCTACAGAAAAACAGAGATTATATATTATATATATATAGAGTTTAGAAAACATCTCACTGCGGAATGGAATAAAATTTAATGTAAATTAATATAACCTTACCAAAGTAATAATACTGGCTAGCCAATATCCAAAACTATCATATCTCTGCCAAAAGCCTAACCTGCGGGTATGTTATGAGGAGGGGGTCAAAACACAAGTTCTGGTGACTGGACTTAAATTACACACTCTAAAATAACCCTATATATACCATTCAGTTATATTTTCTTGTTGACTAGGTTATTTTGGGTTAATAACACTCAAGACTTTACACACACGTCGTATTCATCTACTTCCCAATAGATTAACCAAATATAGTATATGCAGTTACTCCAATATTAATGTACTTCCCATGGTACCCCCTCGCACGATCTCCATCGTCACGCCACGAAAACGTCTGCAACTCTCAACCTATGCTGGAGTGATGTATGGATCTTCATAAAACTACGCCACGTTCCACACAGAACCACCATTGCTATGCTGTGTTAGCGTACAGACTGCCATTTCCAATCTCCTCGATCGAATCTAGCCTCGACACGGTGTAATGCCCTAGCATTTACAATACACCACCTGGTGCGGCGTGCATGTATCCGGATCCACACATGTACGTACTATCTATTGTACCCTGAGTTCCATAATAGAGATGCATCTGAATGCACGGACCTTGGTCGGGAGCTTTTCCATATTTGTATAGGTCTGCTAAAGAGGCCTGTACATATATCTAAAATATACTCTACCATTACACAGTTGCTATGGTCCCACCCGACCCCTCCCTCAATTAATGAAAGACTACATCAAGAGCTAAGTGACGTGCCCCTAACAAACAATCTACATCCAAATTGGCATGTCCCGCAACCAAAGTCTCGATTGTGAAAGAATGATGGTCTTTACGTTTAGCTCAAGTTTTTCCGCGTCACACTGGCTGCCGATGATATGTACCCGATGATCACTATCCTTTATTTGGTCCTGACCAACCTATCTATAGGCAAATCATCGAATCACCCCGAGGTCAAACCACCACAGCCTTTTGATTGACAAACTGTCGTTGCAGTCAAGGTATACTCGACGGGTGGTAATGCGCATACCCTACCTCTGCGAGTACATCCGGAGCACACACTACAACAGAAGACCACCACGGAGTACCCTACCACGTCCCTCGGAATTCGCATGCTTCCTTCCAGTCCTGCAGAGCTAGCAAGCAAAAGAAGAATCAGATGTTTGTGCTGCTCTCGTGCCTCCAGACAAGACAATGATCTACCCCGTTGGGTTCTTCACCTTCAGACGTGCGGACTGGTTCAAGTGCATCACGCTAACATTCTATTAGACCCTATATCTAAATGATTAATCACGCATTTTCTCTATCCACTACAAGAAAAAACGCATATAGCAGCGGCAGAATCCCCTTCTTCCCTCTAGTCTCTCTACTTTGATTTCTTATTGGATTTTCTTGTTCACTCTGCCAGTTTATTTGTTTATGATCTTTCTCTCGTGCCCTTTCTTCTCTCGCGTGAGTCCTTATCATAAAGGCTTGGCGATGAAATCATTGGGTGGCAGTTTTGTTGTTCAAGGTTTATTTATGATGCCTTGCTCCTCATTTGAATCGATTGCTCAAGCTTTATTGGAGGTGGCAGCTCCTCCGCTGTCTCTCTTCATTACCGGTAGATCTGAATTTGAGGTTCAACTGTCTTCGTTGAGTTCATTTGTGGAGTTATCGATGTTTAAATACTTGGTTGTCGATGGAAGTTTTGTGGAACTTTCTCCGAAGTATATTGGCGCTCTGGTATCTTGTTTAACCCCGCGAGGTGGTTCAGCGTGTTCTTCAGATCCAGTTGCAGGGGGGGGGGGGTTGTTTGCCCTGAAGACAACCGAGAAAACAGGGATTTAACCACCCCGTTTCGACCTCGGTTGAGCTTCAAAGGCTCTTGTTTCTCTGTTTTTTCTGTTGTACATGGCTTCTCTTTTGGCTTACTTCTGTGTGGCGGAGTTTTTGGACCAGATTTTGGTCATGTTGTTGTGGCTATAGGTATTTGTGGTGTAGAGTTGACCACTCCACTCGACCCAACGCCGCGTGTTGGTTCTGGTGGGGAAGTAGCTCCAAACGTATGTGGTTTGCAACCTCGAGTGTTTCATCGATGACTGTCATCGCGACGCAGGTCGACATACAAGAAGGAAGTTTCACCTATGACTCGAGCTTTTATCCCATGGGCTTTGTCTCCTTCTCATGTTGTCTGCACTGGTAGTAAGCAGGTGGCACCTCCGTTTTGTCTCAATAATTCTTTCATCACCCTTGAAGGGCTTGTGGAGGCTGCGCCTAGTGAAGCCGAGTATTTCATCACCTCTGTTCCACTGGTGCGTAATGTACAGGAGGTTTCTTTGTCTTTGGTGGTCTCGGCTTGCTCGTTCAAAGCTGTTTCTTTTTCTAATGATGATGCTGAGATGATTGTGTCTATTTCCAAGAAGTTGGGGCTTTTAGCTGAACTGCAGGATGTTGTTGTTGAAGTGGTCTCTATTATGTATGGTGGTATGGGTAATCATATTGCCTGTGACGCAAGGCCCCCTAATTGGCAGGTACCCTCTATTTTTTTGTTCGGTTTTTGGATGGTATTGGGCATTTTTTTGTGAGCTTAATAACTGTTGCATTCTTGTTCCCTGTTGAATCCAATGCTTTCTCTGATTCATTAGCTCCGGCAACCTCTTGTTCCCTATCTCTTTTTTCACCATGTTTAGGAGTTGGCTTTCTTCACAGTGATCCCGATGCAACTCACTAGGTTCAAGTGGCTTTGACCAGGGATCTTGTCCTTTTAGACATTGAGTCGTACTGTTTGTATGGGATGTTCTCTTTGGAATTCAGTGCTTCTTATTGGATATTTTTTTTTGCGGTTTTCTGCGGCTGATGCTCATCATTGATCCAAGTGTCCGGTCTAGTTATGGATGCCTCTGTTTTGTTTTTAGTTCTTGTGGGATTTCCGGGGTGTGCATGCCTTCACGACATCTTTTTAGTGACACTGGAGAGTTTTCTTTTTCGGTTTTGGTTTGTGGGTTTTCGGTGCGCATGTCGGAGGCATCATACGATGTTGGGTTTTCGGATTAGGCGGTCTATGTGTGGTAGCCGTATGTGGATGCCAGTATTTGCACGGCTTTTGTGTTGCCAGATAGAATGCCAAATGTGTAATCCTTTGCCTTATGTTGCTTGCTCAGGGTAGAATGTTGGAACATCACCACCCTTGCGGGGGTGTCAATATGATGACAGCTCGACTCTGGTAGAGTTCACACAGAGACTATTGACACGCCTCTTGTCGTATCTTTCTTTGGTGCCCTTTGCTCCGTTCCCGGTTTTGTCATTGTGTTTTCCTCTAGATTCTATTATGCATCATGCTTCTTCGTCTCCCCTCATGCTTAGTACGGACGAGATAAAGATCATTAATGATTGATTATCTTGTCTTACTAAGAACTCTTATCCTTTGAGATCTGGCCGCTTCAGGCCTCTCTCGTCTGATCATGTTTTGGATTTTGGGGTTTCTTCTGGAACCCCTGAATCTAGAGAGTCTTCTCGGCGTCCGTGTGTTGTCCCTCCCTGTTTTTCATGTAGTATATCTAGAGATGGACCTCACACTCCATGCACCATTCGCACACGCTCTATAGTGGCATCCGAGCAGATCGTTAGATCTACTCGGCATACTTTGTACCTTGCTTGAGCTGTTTGGTGCAGGTTCGGTTTTCTTTTTCGGTTCTTTCTGTTTTCTTGCCTCGTCCTTCGGGCCCTTCTTTTTCTTGCCTTAGGCTTGATGGCGAACATCCTTTTCTGGAACATCCGAGGTTTTGGAAATGATGCTTCTATGGCTAGGCTCAAGCGCATTGTTCGGAAACACTCTGTCCTTCTAGTGGCTCTTCTGGAACCTATGCTAGGACCGAAAGAGATCACCAAGACCGTTCTTTCTCTTGGTTTTGGCAGTGCCATAGTCAATGTTTCTGGCAAGATCTGGATCCTGTGGTCCAATGATATTTTTTCCCATCCATCTTCGACTCCGACCAGTTACTTTCGGTAGCCTGCTCGCTTCCTTCTTTCTCCTTCCTTCCTTTTTTTTGCAGTCTATGCTAAGTGCGATAGGTTGGAATGTCTGACCCTCAGATCTGGCATCCTCGGCCTGTCTGCTTTTGTTTTTTCGACTTCGATGTTGGGTGGTGACTTCAATGTAGTCGCCAGCCAGGCAGAAAAACTGGGAGGTAATGTAGTTAGTCGTGACTCTGTTGCTGATTTCAACGCCTTCATCGTTGAGTCAGCCAAACGGAAGTCTCTTTCGTCGGTTCAGACTTCACTTGGTGTAACAACCAAGATAGGATGATTAAGATTCTATCTAGGCTGGATAGAGTTTTCGGCTCGGAGAGCTGGTTCAGCCTTCCGTTCGTTAACTCTATTTCTCATATGCACCGAATCTTCTTGGACAATGCTCTAATGCTTCTTAGCGGATCTCCCCGTTCGCTTTCTGGTCCTTCTTCCTTTAGGTTTCAGAGTATGTGGAGATCTCATCACTCGTTCCTACGGGTTGTGGAAGATTCCTGGAACTATCCGCTTGAAGGTTCGCCTTCTATCTTGGTTTCTCGCAAGCTTCAACGCCTAAAGACTTGCCTCAAGTCTTGGAACGTTCTTGTGTTCAAGAACATAATCGATCGTGTTAGAGCGGCCGAAGAGTCTCATGCTCTAGCAGAGGCTTCTTTCGATTATGATCCATTTGTGTCTAACAAGGAAGTATGGGCCCTCGCTCAACTGGCCTTTTCTTTGGAGCTTCGTATCGAGAACGACTATCTTCGCCAGAAAGCGAGGATCAAGTGGATGGTCTATAGCGATTCGAACTCTAAGTTCTTTCACTCTACTATTTGTAAAAAGATTAGTCTTCTTTTGATTCTTCAGATTCAATTCCCTGACCTTTCGTTGGCCTCTAGTCCAGTGGAGGTCAAGGAAACTATCATATCCTACTTTCAGTCTTTTCTTGGGTCCCCCTCGGTCTCGGTGTCAGATCCGGATCTTCATTCCTTCATTCCAAAGTTGGTTTCACCGCCAGAATGTATCGATCTTGCTACCCCTACTACGGAAGAGATACGTGCCTGTATGTTTTCTCTTAGCAAGGATAGTGCTAGCAGGCCTCATAGCTATAATGGGTTTTTCTACCGAAGTGTCTGGTCGATTATCCAGTCGGACTCCTGCTAGGCTATTTTGTTTTTCTTCTCTGGTGGAGAGCTGCCGCAAGGCTGGACCTCGACCAACTTGGTCCTTATCCCAAAGTGCAAAAATCCCAGATCATGTATTGATTTTCGTCCTATCAGCTTGTGTAACTTTTCTAACAAGGTTATATCTAAGATCGTGACCATTAGGGTGGCTCCTTTTCTCCAGCGTGTTATATCAGCTTCTCATGGGAGTTCGTTAAAGGACATTTGATTACGGATAACGTGCTTTTATCCCAAGAACTGGTTTCTCAGATAGATAGGAAAGTCAGGGGTTCTAATGTGGTCGTTAGGCTAGACATGGCAAAATCTTATGACCGTATGTCTTGGTTTTTCGTCATCAAGCTTCTTTGTGCTTTTGGGTTTTCCGAGGCCTTTATCGATGTTATCTAGAGGCTCATATCCAACTGTTGATTCTCTATCCTTATTAATGGAGCGACCAACGGGTACTTTAAGGCTGGTAGAGGGCTCCGGCAGGGAGATTCTCTCTCACCAACGCTTTTCATTTTGGTTGCTGAGGATTTCGTTCGTGGATTGCACTCACTGACGATAGCTAATCAGATTCACCGCTTTGGCATCCCTTCTGGCTGTCTGGTCATGTCTACTTTGTCCTTTGCTGATGACATTATCATTTTCACAAATGGTAACCGTCGCTCTATTCGCCGCCTCGTCAGCCTCATTCAGCAGTACGAGAGGAGTTCTGGTCAACTCGTTAATACTGCTAAAAGTTGCTTCATTCCGTTGAGAGATTTGTCCCCGGTAAGATCTTCTTGGATCGAAACCTACACTGGTTTCAAGGAGGCTTCCCTTCCCTTACCGTATCTGGGTATCGTTCTTTATAGAGGCTGTAAGCTCAACGCCATTTTCGACCCTCTCGTCGACAAAGCCAGGGGGAAGATCATAAGGTGGAATGCTATGCTTCTCTCTTTGGAAGGAAGACTGGTTCTCATAAAGTCCGTGCTTGACTCTATAGGTTCGCACGTCTTTGCTGCTATGACTCCTACCTCTTCTTTTTTCAGGTCCTACCGTTCGTTGGCATCATCTTTTTTCTAGGGGGAAAAAGGACAACGCTAATCGTCACCATTGGGTATCTTGGGAATGCCGCCCCAGAAGTGAGGGTGGTTTAGGTCTCAAAAACCTAAAGGACACCTGTATAGCTTTTGCTTGTAAACTATGGGCTAGATTCAAAGCAAACGACTCCTTATGGGCATTGTTTCTTCATGCTAAGTACTGCAGGCTATTGAATAATAGCTATACCGAGATTCCTTCCTATGCTAGTGAAACATCGAAATGGATGCAATCCGTGAAGGCCTTTTCGGATTCGCATGGTGGTGGGTTCGGATGGGATGTTGGCCCGTCCTCGATTCATGCAGCTTGGAATTCGGCTAGGACGCCATCCTTCTCCTTCCTTCTCTTTCATCTGGTATTCCCGTACTCCTCCTAGGGTTTCTCTTTTTATGTGGTAGATCCTTCATGAGGGGATACCTATTGATGGGAACCTCCAGAGGATTGGCATCCTGTTAGCTTTGCGTTGTAGGTGCTGTGGAACCAGGGATACGGAATCCATTTCGCACCTGTTTTTCTTGGGATTCGCTGCCGTCTCGATTTGGAATTACTTCGGGAACTTTGCGAGTCTTCGAGGTAATGAGTCTTCTCTTGCAGGAGAACTGAGAAACTGGTGGACCAGAATCTCAGGAAAATCGCTGCGTTCTATCATTTTCCGGCTTGTTCCTTGTCTTATCTGCTGGCACATTTGGTGCGTATGGAATAGGGCGATGTATGATGAGGTGCCTATGGACCCCTCTAATATAATCCAAAAGGTAAGGAGTGATGTGTTTCTTTCCTTTCGTGGTAGACCGTTTAGAGGTTCTTTCGGATCTCGCTGTCAGAGGCTAGCTATAACCTTTAATGTAACATCGGTTACAGCAACCTCCAGAGCGAGAATCGGTTGAACTGTTGCTACCTTTGGATATCGGGAAGTGTCCCGATAGCCTTTCCTCATCTCCCCCACCCCTCCTTTTTGAGGCTTATTCCGTTTGCTAGTCCTGTAGGGACTGGATTTACAGGCTGCTGATTTTCGATCAACCAGAGTTTAGGAATGGATCTTAGGCATTGGTTGGGAGCTTGTTTCTTGTTCGTTTCTCTAGCTTTTCAGTATGAAGAACGGAGCGTTCAGATTTCTTTCTTCTACCTGGATGTGGCCTCTATCAGCTGAGTAGGCATCCGCCTATCCTTTGTTCTATCTCAGTAGTAGCGCTTTCTTCTTCCTGGGTGTATGCCTGAAAAGTCCCATCGGCTGCTGGTTTGCAGATGCTGCTCGGTCTATAGTTGTCTCTGTTTGTTATAGCTTTTTCCATGTATCTGTTAGGTTTTGTGTATGCAAAGGTTACGTAGCCATTTCAACATAATCTGTTTTTGTGAGCCTTTGGAGAATGGCTAGATTCTCCTTTTTGTTATATATATATATACACTCTCTCTTCGTTTAAAAAAAAAGTGAACTGATAGCTGTCAGTCCAAAGAATCCATATACAAATTCATGTTTGACGTTTTTTACTACTCTTTTTTCTAATTATTCAAAATCTTAAATTGAATTAGATGACAATTTTTTTTGTTAAAAAGAGAAAAAAACATGTCGGATTTTGAATCAACAAGTAACCTGAAAAAAATGATAAAACTTATCAACAAATGCTCCTACTTAAGTTGCTTATGAAATATGTCTCATTTCATAGTTCAATATTTTATATTTATGCATCATTAAAATGCGCAAGTATAGTTTTTTTCAAAGGTGAAATTTGTGTTTGCACTCCTCAAAATGAACATGCCCAAAACCCGACTTTGTGAAAACCTGATCTATTTTTGCACTAAATTCTAAAATTGGAATAAACCTTTTCTCAAGTTTAATATTGAACGTGTCCAATAAGAAATGAATGAATACATGCCTTGTTTGAGCTGTTGAAATAAGAACTCTCTACGACTTTGAGATGATGGACAACACTTGTTTTCCTATCACCTGAAATACACTACAAATTATAAACACGACTACTGTTATGAATTTTTCTTACATCTTACAAACAAAAATTAACAGTGGATGTATTTGATCATACAATATAATATTACGAATGCAACATATATATTTGACATGTTTGTCATACTTGAATTTAGCTGGTATCTATTTATTAATGGTAAGAACACGTCGTCTATAAATGTTCAAAATTTTTTCTTCTTGTTAGTATGTTTCTAGTAACAATCTAGGAGAATTCTGTTTCATACCAAACATGTACTGGGTAAGCCCCTCAAAAAATTGTAAGAATTATATACCCAATTATTTTGGAATTTCCCTAGAATAATGTTTCCAAAACATACCCAACAACTGGATCCACAATCTTCTTTGTACCTCCTATTCTTCAATCTGCGTCAATAGGAAATGCAGCAGTCACTTTCCTCTCTTTGGAACTTAGGCACAGAGACCTTATTTCCACATTTCTCTTCAACTTGGATGTAGATACCTTTTCTCAAATGTTTGGTATAGCCTTCAACTTAGGTCTACAGACGAAACACATAGGAATCCTTACCTGCTAGAAACAAATTCGAACACCCAAAATGGAAACACCAAAAGCCGTCGACGGCAACAAAAAACACCACCGAAAAATTCCATTCAACAAACGAAAGACCAAAACCCATAAAAATCACAACAGACTAAGGTCGAGAAACATCAATATAAAACCAGAATTAAAACTCGATCTAATCGTTGTTTATATAGGAAGACGCGCATGGAGTGGTCTGCGAAAGCTTGGTTAAGAGAAAAAGGAAAACAGGAACTAACGAAACAAAACTATAAAAATTAAAAAGAGGCAGGTGGTGGGGGTTCCTAGCTCCCTAGGAAGAGGGAGAGGGTTCGATTCCCACCTCACGCACTTTAGTTCCAAGAAATAAGTGTACTTTTAAAACAATAATTACGGGTTACACAAGTTTTTCCATCCCAATCTCCTTCCATATAATTGTGAATTCATTTAAAATTCAAAGTTGGATTTACTCTAAATTCCATAAATCCATTTCCATCTTAACTCTTCTTGGAAATCAAATATACATCTTAGATCCTTATGTCTCAAAAGCACAATTCTTCGTTCCCTTTTGTGTTATTCCTTTACTTTGAATTAAGGTTGGATTTATTCAATTCCCGTAAACTCATTATCAATCTTAGCCCTTTCCTTGAAATTAAATATTCATTTCTAATCTTATATTTCAAAAACCAAATCCATTTATTTGTCGGTTTCTCTTTCCATGAGCTTCAAAACCACCAAATTTTTATTTGGATTTAAATCTCCATTTAACATTTCAAATATAAGTTTAAAGTAGAATTTAATCGACTTATATTTGATATCGATTCACTAACATGGGCAAACACCATTAGAATTTGGATACGAATATGGTTTACTATTTCTGATAGTATTCGTCCAATCCTGGGATTCCATATCGAATATCCGATGACTAAATCTATTCAAAAATCATTTCCTTATTTATTCAAAATTTCCAAATATTACTTACCATAAATTTCATACCATACATTTTAAAATCCTTTAACGTATAAAAAAATCCTTTTCTCGTAATTTAAACAATGTTTTCATGGTTAAAAATCATTAAATTCAAATTATTTTCAAAGAAACAGTTTAATAACGTTAAAGCGTTACGGAAAGCGCTGAGAAGTGGCGATTTAACCATATATATCTAAAATATAAATCCTTCGTTTTTCGTTTCAAGTCAATTCGATTCGAAATGTTCAAATTGGAATTAAAATTGATATAAGCCATAAAATGTTTTTAAATATAAATCACCAAATTCCTCTTTCAAAAATTGATTAAATTCCATAACTTAGATTCAAAACCATATTCCAAATTTCCTTTTTCCAAAATAATATTATCTTTCCATTCCAATTTCAAAATATCTTTATTTCAAAACCCATTATTTTAAATTTAAATATGAATGGTCACTATGCGACATTCATTAATTTAAATTCACATTTATTTCTAAGTTTAAACAATTTCAAATTGTATCTTGAATTAACCGTCCTGTCTGTCGGATCAGTTAGGGATAGCCAGGGAGAGCTGGAAACTTTATTTTCCAAACCCAAACCTAGACACTATCCTCTCTGTCATCCTAGAACGTTCTGGTATATACATATATTATTATAATTATATTTTTTTTATCAAAAAACATCATTAATATATATATTTTTAAAACCCATTCCAATTTCAAAATCTCATTTCGAATTAAACTAAATTTAAAAATAATATTTTTACATTTGAAAATCAATCTTTATTTATATGGAAAGGAGATAAAATCAATCACCTATATAAACCCACAACTACCATATGTGAGTGAATTCATGCAATCATAAATCAACCATATAAATCAGATGAACATGCATTATAATCACAACGAATAACCATTTCAGCTGTGCACAAGCGTTACGGTAAATAACGCTTATCAGTGTTCAGTGTTCTACCTATACATCTATTCAGACAATAACATCCATATCCAACCAAATAATATTTATCACAGCTAATTATAATTATTCAACCACTATTAATTTAAATAATAATTTAAATTAGGAGTTCTCACCATAACAGCTCCAAAATCTTTATTACCAGGACGGACAAACCAACGAACACTGCCACCGCTACTCGTACTGCTTTCAGTTCACTTCCCTTAGCAGCTGGTAATTTTTCTGCTAATTATAATATATTGAAATTAAATTAATAATGTTATTCGTTATATATATTCATATATAAGGACCCTTTATTTTATTTTTATATAAATTTGTATTTAACTAAAATTATCAAAATAATATATCAACGTGTTCTATTTTCCGATACGGTTCTAACGGACCTAATGCGAGTTAATCGGATTAAAATCAAATGAGATATAGGGTTTGAAGTTTTAAAGTAATTTAATCTTAAATAAATAAATAAACATCATCCAAATCAATGAAGGTCCGGTCCAATAGCTTTACCACGTTCAAAATCCCGACCCATCCTCCTCCTTCCTTCTTCTCCCCCCCACGCACCCTTTAATTCACGCACCATTTCCTGGAACCCATCTTCACCTTGCACCATGTGCACGTGCACACCTCCAAACCTCCACCGATCATCAACCCGAGACAATTGACCAATTTCTCTTCTCCTCCTCATTCGTTTGCCCCCCATCAACTCGAGTCCGGCCCGTGGAATCGAAATGCGAACTCCTCCATGCCGTGACCTGGAACCAACAAACTCGCGTGAACCACCAATGTCGCACCTTCAAATCCTTGTCCGAACTTCACCAAAATTCATCACATCAAAGTCCACTCCGTTCTCATCACAACGCTGCTCACCAATTCATCTATCGTCGCCTAATTCTCCGACCAATCCCAACCCTAGTTTCGAACCTTTCCGATCATCGACACAGAATCGCACCGAAATCACATGAAAAATACTACATACTCTGCTGATCGCAATGGCGCAAACGGCATCGATCAATTCTTCCCGGATTATGAGATACGATTTTTCAAATCATTGAATCCATTTCTTACTTTCTTTGTAAATCTGCGATATCTCTTTCTAATCTCAATGAAACATGGATCCGACAATTTCTAAAAATCGGAAACGATGATCTGAACAACACTCGCGTGGAGATGGAAGCTAATACATCATGGTTTGAGAGCTATTGATTTTTGAATGAGTGGAAGTGTTATTATTTCATATACTGGAAGTTGCAACAGAGAACTACCAAGAAGAAATGACTTTGAACATGAGGTACAGGTTGAAGTTATGGCTGAAGTGAGCAATGTAATGGGTTTAGCTCTCCTTATATAGGGTGATTTCAATGGAAAAAAGGTCAATTTCTTCATGGAAACATGTCCTTTCTTTAGATCAAACTATATGCAAAATTACATATACATGGTTACATGGCTTAAATTCATGAACTTCTCCATGTATCATGACAAGTAGTAGGACACCTCACATTCATCCTTATCTTAAGGTTTATTTAAAATTAATTTATTATAGCTACACCTTTGTAACACTTATAAATGTCTCAAATTTAGCCATCCTTATAAATGTAAGTAATATATTAATTTCTAGGTTAGGGTTTTGCAAAATTCATAATATCAATACCTTTATAACTTATTAATATTTTAAAATATGTATTTTAGAAAAATCTATACTAGCAAATGGTTAAAGTAAATATCAATCCTTATACAAATTTATGAACATCATTATAATAAAATAAAAATCATCCTTGAAAAATCTTAAAATAAATTATCCTTTACCAAATTCACATTTTACAATCAATATTGTCTAAATCAAATAAATACAATTACTCCTTAATATTGAAATATTAATAAAACTTTATAAATTAAATATAACTTCTTAAAATAAGTTTTCTTATACCAAAATCATATTTATATTATAAACAAGATATTAAATTCTATATTTAAACCTTATTAAAAATCAATTTATACTCAGAAAAAATAAATTATACAATAAAAATTTCAATTTTAACTTAGTTAAAATTTCTGGGTTATTACACCAATTAATTAAAATTTAATTGGAATTAAATTGAATTTTTTTTTGGGTTTATCGTGAACGGTGTTTTAAATAACACTTGTTCTTTAACCCGATTAACAATGGAATGAGATTTTGGGTTTGTCGTGAATGGTATCTTTAATAATACTGTTCATAAACCCAATAAAGTTAGGAAAATTAGAAACTAACTGGAGATTAGCTAAGTTGAATGGTTTTCTGGGTATTGATCTGATGTCGGTTTTGGCCTTCTGGATTAAAACTTAGGGAATTGTTCTCTTACTAATTTACGGTAAGAGATTGATGGGATGGAGTCTTCAGTAACACTGGTCTTAAACCCTGTGTGAAAAGCATCAATCTTTTAATTAAGATGTAGATTAGAATTACCAATTAATTAACATTTAATTGGATTTGGGATGGAATGTGAATTGGGTTTACTGTGAACTGTGTTTTAATGACATTCGTTCTTTAACCCGATTCATAGTGAAATATGATTTGGAATTTATAAATCTTTTAATTAAGATTTAGGGGAAATTTCCAAAGAAAAGTTTTCCAGTTTAATAAAATAAATTAGAATGGTATGGAATTGGATTCGGTAATAATCGAAGTGAACTTCTATGGAGGAAGACTGTTGCTATATATGGAATTTAAGAGGCTTTGTCGTTATTCCTTTTATATTATCGGTTGGATATGGAAGTTTATATCGATTATATATATATATATTGATTTTTTCTGTGAAGATTCCATTATTAGTGGAATGTGGTTTTGGGTTGATTGTGAGCTGTGTTTTAAATGACATTAGTTCTTTAACCCAGTTAAAGATAAGATTTATTTCTTAACTTTGAATAATCATTAAGTAATGATTTTTAGAAATTAAAACTGAATTAGAGTTTTAATGAATCTTTAAATAGATTGAAAGGTGAATTTGATAACTAAAATTATCAAATTCGAGAAATGATCGAGAATGGAGTACCACCACTTTTACTCCAGGCGATAGTTAAATCTTTAATTAGATTTGAAAGTGAAATGGTAATTGAATTTACCGATAACACCGTGGTATTAGATATGAAGTATTATCAGTTTTGCTTCATGGGATGAATAGGTTGGGATTGGGAAATTTAACAAATGATTACTTTGGTAAGGTTTGCTAATCTCGACTAGTTCGGATAAACCTTAATTTGGTTTGAATTGATATACAAAGGAGGATTAAAGAATAAATTTAAAGAATTTATCTTTGATAAAATTAATGGGAACCTTTCCCAAAGTATAAGAATATTTGAATAAAAGAATATTCTGAATTGGAACGAGGCGTATGTTGTGTTTGCGTAGCACTTTTTTTATAATATACGCAAGTTATTCGAAAAGACTGGGTTTATCCCATTCTGAATAACTGAACCGGCGATGAGTCGATGATGAAGGCGGTGGTTGAAGACCGGAGGTCATCACATTGTTTGGATGAGGTCTTGATTGGGCTGTACACCCATGGCGAGGTAATAAATGGTGATCGTCTAGACGTACTTGGAGATCGACCAGATATGCGAGGACCTCTCTCCTGTATTGGACATATGGGACGAGGAATAAGGTGCCTTTGGTTTCGTTCAGACCCAGAACGAAATTGTAAATGGATGTGTGTCTAACATCGGATTTCATTCTGTGTGATTGATAGACATCAGTTGCATAGCGTTAATTGCCTATGTGGCATGCTGAGATGCAAATGATCAAGGCTTCTGTTGAAAAGCAGATTCTTGTGGTTGATGATCAAAGCACAGCTTTAAAATAGCATAGCTTTGTGTATAGCATTAATTCGTGAGCCTCGCACCCCGGTGTGAACCAGAAACGGGAGAGGACATCAGGGAGGACATGTGTTTCCTTCTAGCTAGAAGTGGAGTCTGGGTTTTGCATGCCTAGATGTTTTATTTATGTTGATGATGGATAGCGAGGCGCCTCAGTTATTTCGGTCTCTGCGGAGCCGATGTATGGTTTGGTAGATATACCGACCAATTTTACGCCCCATAGGGCGGGGAAACGCAGTGTTCATGCATTTTAATCCACTTCGTGTGGACCGGCCCTGACGATCCAAGGGTTCACAGACGGAAATCCAACTTCCAATACGTGACACTATGGTTTTGATTGTAGATCCTAGTATGGCGACATAGTGGGATGGGGTACTATGTCGTCTATGATTGATACATTTATATTTGAAGTTGTTTTCCTACACTTTACACTATAATGGTATCAAAATGATTTGTTTTAAATGTACCAAGCATGTTTGGCTATTATAAGGTAAAACTCTATCCTCCGGCTTGCGTTGCATTGTTTGATGGGACCTGAGTCTTATAATAGCTTCATTTTTACAAAAAGATTGCACTGTTTGTTTTATGCACTGGTATTCTTGGGAGGAAACCCGTTCCGTGTTATACGACATGGTCCCTTGATTTACTCCATTTTAAAGTAAAGTTTAATAACTGTTTTAGTTCTCACACCAGTCACATGACTGACCTGGAGTTTATTGTTTTAACCAAAACTCTGGGTGCCCCTATTTTCCATATGGGTAGCTAGTAGTTTTGGTTTTGCAGATTTATATTCACAAGATCCTGGTTTATAGTTGGAATGATCTTCGGAAAGCTCTGTATCCGTATATTCCTTTCAGTGTGTTTGTATTAGTTTTCCGCTGCTATGTATTTATGTGTAATTTTAAATCTCTGATATTTATCGAATGTATATTATTTATTCATACTCTGTTATATTCGTGGGTTCTGATGGAATTGTTGTAATAAGCAATGAAATGTTCTTCTGTTTGTGTTCTGATTTGTTGTGTTCTCATTACAATCCAGGTTTTCCTATACGGGGAAGTTCGGGTTTCTTCACGATCCCTGTAGCAACCTCTTCTTCTTCTATGGATCACATGTCCGTATGACCCATCATGATGGATTGAAACCGGTTCATAGGCTACGGATCAATACTGGTCCATGTACAAAGCCATTTTTGGCTAAGTACTTCGGATCCTCGAAGTACATCTTCCCTAGGCTCCATTTTCCTATCAATTCATCTTCTACCGCTCCATTGTGACTCCCTTTCAGTCCATGACTTTAGAAGAATTTCTTCACGTTGCATTCCAACTCCATTTGACACAATATTTGCCTATGACATGCAAATATCCCTAGGAGCCCATAAAAGAAGTTTGGAGGCGAAATAATGCTTCCTTATGGATCGGCACTAGTCCATAGACTATGGACCAGTATCGGTCGATGTATTTAGCGAATTTGAACCCATATTTTCTACTCGTTTTCCTACCACCTTTCAGTGCTCAATTCATAATTTTCAGGTGATTTCGACGATCTTTTATCCGATTGCGCTTTATTCTTCATTCTACGACCTAATTTCAATTATACTAACACATAAAATCAAGTATAGCAACATTTTCAACAATTCAGATAACCAACACATGAGTCAACAAGCATATTCAAACATCCAAATTCATATAAGACGTAAAACAATCATTCATATGCATCGATTAAGTGTATATCTACATGTAAATAAATCTAAACTTATCATTTTAATCCATTTTTCACTAATTTTATTACCTTGAAGTTTTAAAATGGAGATGAACATATATGATCATGATTTGGTGGGATTTAACGTGTAAATGTGACAAAGACAACTAATCCAAGCATATGATGCAACATAGCATAGTGAGAGATCTAAATCACTCACAAAATCAATGAATTTAATGAAGATCAAAGATAATATGATTTAGGATGCAAATAAATGGATGTAAGCAACCCCAAAATAATGAAAAATGTATAGACCAATGATGATCTAATTTCTCCTAGTAGTTTGGAGGAGAATTGAAGTGATTTGAATGTGTTTAGAGGTTTTAGGAGGTAGAACTAGAGAATCTTAGTTCCTGTGGTTACTAGAAAATGAAGAGAAGAGATTAACCTAATCTCTTTGGTCCTTATTTATACTACAGGTCATTAGCTCTATTGGGCTAACCTAATCATCCCATTAGATGCTAATTAAATCTATCTAGAAATCCTTAAAACATAAAACGAACGTACATCCCTAACCCCTTAACTATATTATTAATGTAACCACTCTATGAAATGGCCAACCATCAAATATTTTCGATGGAATAGGTTTTGGAATCCAATTCTGCACCAATCAAAAGATACGGCTAGAATAAGACACTCAACGGTAAAATGGTCACAAATCGATCCGTCAAAATTTAGAATGTGCAAAACATCCTAACTAACCATATATCGAAACATGATAATGATACAACCTCGTGTGGTTTAAGTAGAATTATTTTATGATCCTTCAACACGTAAAATACGGGTTGTTACGTTCTCTCTCATCCCTCGTTAAGTATTTCATCCCCAAAGTCCTAAAATAAACACAAGCAAACAAAGTATCCTGCATGCCTACCGACCACGAGAAATCAATATAGCAAAAAATCTAGAATCCAACAGTCCATGCAGGCAATGTCCTATCCTAGTATGCGGAATCTAATAGTATAAGATACAGTAATGCAAGTAGGTGCGAAATATGGGACATACCATCTGAAGAATTTTGGATACGCCTCCATCATACTCTCCTCCATCTCTCATATAAAATCGTCATCATCCTTGCTCCATTGTGTATTAACTAACTTAACTACCCCCCTTCTAAGCTTCTTCATATCGTTCTCCATGATCTAAAGCGGCTTCTGAGGTCCCGAAACTTCAAGCTAAACATCTAGGTCTTCAAGATGAGTCAATACCACTATAATACCCAAGTCATGCACAAAAATCAGTATATAAGAAATGTGAAACACATTGGTCACACCTAGCATCGATCCACTATATATACCAAGTTCTCAATCCTCTCAGTGACCGGAAGTGGTCCGACAAACCTTGGAGTCAATTTACCCTTCTTTTCAGATCAAACTGCATTCCTAGGAGGAGAAAGCTTAACGAATAACATATGCCCCAATGAAAATTCCAAATCTCATCTTCGCTTATCTGGATCGCTCTTCAGATGATCCTGAGCTGCTTTCATATGTTGGCGAACATTCTCTATCTTATTGGAAGTATCTCGAATCAACTTAAGCCCAAGTATATCCTTCTCTCCTGCTTCCCCCCAATAGGAAGGTGTTTTGCAGGGTCTTCCATACAATGCCTCATAAGTCCCATGCCAAGTATATCCTTCTCTCCAAGAGTTTCACTTATAAAATTTGACCTTCAGTCTATGTTTCCGCAACATATCAAGCATAATCATCAAGTGAGTCTTTTATCCTCTTTCGTCCTAAAGTAGATAAGAATATCATCCACGTACGTGAGTACAAACTTGTTTAACTAATCTTTGAATACCCTGCTCATGAGATGCACAAAATATGATGGTGCTTTGATCAATTCAAACGACATCACTAACCACTAAAAGATGCCCAACGGTATTCTAAAAGCGATCTTCGGCACACAATCATCTGCCACTCTCAATTGGTGAAATATCATAGATAAATCCATTTAGGAGAACTCCTTCTCCTCGTGCAGCAAATGGAACAAGTCGTCTATCGTTGTTAATGGATATTTATTCCTCTTTGTCACTTTATTCGACCCACGATACTGCACACATAGTCTCAACGAGCCATCCGCTTTAGTTACGAATACAATAGGTGCACCTCATTCGGGTATACTATTTCGAATGAATCCTTTCCCAACATATCTCTAACTTGCACCTCTGGCTCCCTCTGCTCTCTCGGCACCATCCATCTCAGTGACATGACAATGGACCGGTAACAACCCGGAATTTTGGAACCAATTTAAAAAATTTATTTTATAAATTTTAATGGATTTTAAATATTTTAAATAATTTATTTTAAATAGTAACGACTAAAAAATCAATTTAAATTGAAGTTAGAACAAATATATTTATTTGGAGTTAGAAATAGCACGGTAGTTTGAAAATTTGAATTTAAACTTTGAATTAATGTATAGGGTTCAAAATACATCAGATTTCAGTAAATCCAAAAATGTTTAAATTTATATAAAAATATCTTTCTAATGGATCTGAAAAATTGAAATTTCATAGCAGGAATCAAAAGTTATTCCCAGTTTAAAATTTAAAATAGTCGCTATGGAATTTGTATATATATATTAATATAATATATAGTCATTTTGCAAACGACCTCCGTTTTCGACGAAGTCACTTTTGTTGGATCCGGAATGTCAAATTATTGCTAGATTCCAATTTTCATAATTTTTGGAATTAATATGTAAGCGTGGTAAATTAAAACGTATTTAGTCAATTTTAGTTGAATCGGATCGACCAGAAAAATGCCATTTTTCAAACGGTCTCCAAATTTGACGAAATTAATTTTGTTAGGAATGTATCGTCAAAACATAGCTAGATTTATTTTTTGGGAATTTTCGGAGTCCGTATGTGGCCCCGGTGAATTTAAATGTACGATCGAATTAAATAAATAATTGATTTAAATTTTAGATTTGAAGAAAACGGACTGAAAACGATCGATTGGGCTGACGGGACCTAGCCCATTATGTCCGGAACTGGGGTATCTGCCTAGGGACAACTCTCGTTGGGCTGAAATTGGAGCTACTGAGACTTAACGGGTTTATTTGCAAAACTAGAAATTAAATATTATTTTATTATAAATATACATTAAAAACCCTAGCCCATCTCTGTACAGCCGCCACTCTTATTCATGAATGGACAAAATCATCCCACTCCTCAATCGATCCTAATCCAAACAATTTCGATACAAGGTTATAAAACAGAAATTCAAGAGGGAAGTGAGGGCTACATTTTCGTACGGTTAAGATCTGAATTCGTTCGATGATTTGGGAGAATTTTTCCCTCAATCTGGATGCGTTCGAGCTCGACTAGGAAGGCGCAGGGGCCATCGAATTGGCCATGACTGGCGGCGATGGGAGAGGTCACGACGATGCTTCATGGGGAGGCGATGGATGGTCGGCCGATGCGGTGTGGAGGTGGCGCCGGCGAGATTTGCAAGTCGAGGTCAAGTTTTTCGGATTCTAGAATAAAGAATGATGGAAGGAGGTTTAAAAGTTAATTAAGTTATTAAATTTTGGTAATTACTTTAAAACCAATTATTTATGTCATTAAGATTTAAACGTCTGTATCTCTCTCAAACAGAAATGGATTTAGACGATTTAAAATGTGTTGGAATCACGTGAACAAACACTACAGTATGGAACAGACTGAAATGAATTTGGAGCATATCAAATTTTGGGCAAATTTCAATTCTGAATTATACAGAATTAAAAACCACGGTGAGAAATTCTATTTTTTTTATATATAATTAAAATTCATTAATCATAATTGTGGTATTACTCATACATTGTAATTTTCTGTTGATTGTCATACGTGATTTGATTTGTGATTGGTGTGTTATGTAGATCTGTTGACTTGATCATTTTTGATAATTAGATTAGTTGAATCAAAAATTAACATTTTTGTTAATTAGAATAGTAAAACAAAAATTATCATTTTTGTTTATTAGATTAGTTGAATCAAAAACTAACATTTTTGTTAATTAGAATTAAATTAAACAAAAATTAACATTTTTGTTAATTAGAATGGAGTTAAACAAAAATCATCATTTTTGTTAATTAGAATAGCTAAATCAAAAATTATCATTTTTGTCAAATTAGAATAATGGAATTAAAATTATCATTTTTGTCAAAATATAATTATTGGATCAAAATTGACATTTCTGTCAAAATATAATTTTTGAATTAAATTTGTCATTTGGTCAAATTAAAATAGTTGAAATAAAAAGGACATGTGTTATTATAAAATAGTTGAAAACAAATATGTCATTTTGTTATTATAAAATTGATGAAAACAAATATGTCATTTTGTTATTATAAAATTGATGAAAACAAAAGTATTATTTTTGTTATTTTAAAATTGTTGTAAACATATATATCATTTTTGTTATTATAAAATTGTTGTAAACAAATATATCATTTTTGTTATAATAAAATAGTTGAAAACAAATATAGTATTTTGTTGTGACAAAAGGATTGAAAACAAAAATACATCATTTTTGTTGTAACCAAATAGTGAAACAAAATTGTCAATTTTTTTTGAAACCTAAAAGTTGAAACATAATTGTCACTTTTGCCAAATTGTAAAAGTTGAAACAAAATTGTCATTTTTGTCAAATTGTAAAAGTTGAAACAAAATGTCATTTTTGTCAAAGTAGATCAGTGAAACAAAATATCCATTTTTGTCTAAAAGTTTAGTTGAAACAAAAATATTCATTTTTGTCAAATAGTTTAGTTGAAACAAAATGTACATTTTTGTCAATACATATTAGTTGAAACAGAGTATACACTTTTGTTAAAACATATTAGTTGAAACAAAATATACACTTTTGTCAAAACATATTGGTTGAAACAGAATATTTATTTTTGTCAAAATAGATTATTGAAACAAAATTTACATTTTGTCAAAACATGATGGTTGAAAAAAAAATTACATTTTTGTTAATTAGATAAGAGTTAAAACAAAAATTACATTTTCGTTAAAAAGATTTGAGTTATAACAAAAAAATTACATTTTTGTTAAACAGATTTGAGGTAAAACAAAAATAACATTTTTGTTAAATAGATTTGTGTTTGAGCAAAAAAATTAATTTTGTTGAAATAAAATTGTCAACAAAAAATGAAAAGACCATTTTTATACATTTAGTTAAACTAGAATTGTTAACAAAATGAAGTCGTCACATTTATTCATTTTGTAAAAATGGAAATTTAGACAAGACGAAATTATCACCTTTATGCATTTTATTAAAATATAAATTTAGACAAAATGAAATTATCACTTTTATGCATTTTGTTAAAATGGAAATTTAGACAAAAAGAAATTATCACCTTTATGCATTTTGTTAAAATGGAATTTTAGACAAAAATGAAATTACCACTTTTATTCATTTTGTTAAACTAGAATTATTAACAAAATGAAATTATCACGTTTATGCATTTTGTTAAAACGAAATTTTAGACAAAATGAAATTATCGCTTTTATTCATTTTGATAAATTAGAATTGTTAACAATATGAAGTTATCACTTTAAATCATTTTGTTGAAATAAAATTGCCAACAAAAATGAATGAATCACTTTTTATGCATTTTGTTGAAATAGAATTTGTACGCAAGTTTAAGAGTCATTTTTATTGTCACAACATACAATAGAATTTGTATGTTAGTTAAAGAATTATTTTTATTGTCACAACATACAATAGAATTTGTATGTTAATTAAAGAATCATTTTTATTGTCACAACATACATTTGAATTTGTATGTTAATTAAAGAATCATTTTCATTTTCACAACATACATTAGAATTTGTATGTTAATTAAAGAATCATTTTCATTGTCACAACATACATTAGAATTTATATGTTAACTAAAGAATCATTTTTATTGTCACAACATACATTAGAATTTGTTTGTTAATTAAAGAATCATTTTCATCGTCACAACATACAGTAGAATTTGTATGTCAGTTAAAGAATTATTGTTATCATCAAAACATACATTGAAACTACATACAAATAAAATATTCCTTTTTATTTGTTAAAGTTAAAAATAGAAAACAAATAAAAATTAGCTTTTTATTTGTCATTAGCTCGATTTTCATGTAAATAAAATATATTTTATTTGACATTGCAAACATGTAGAAATGGTCATGCAAAATTAAAACATTCTTTTATTTGGCATGTTAAACACGTTAGTGGAATCGTCGATTGTTTTGTATATATATATAATTATATATATAAATATAAATTAAAATCAAATGAATTGCGCTATGTAGTTCGCGTTTCGAAATCGTAACTTTAAACGATTATACCGAAAGATCCGACCATCGGATTTTTCAAAAACTGGAACTGTTAGGACTGCTTTGGGAGGATCTTTCCAACGATATAAATTTTGTTAAAATCCAACGGTTAGATTTCGAGATATGTATAAATCAAATTTTGATAAAAACAACGCCAGGGCCACCTATTGACCCGAAGCGTCGTTAAATTAAATTGGGTTATTTTTATGTAAATAAAAATAGCGATAAATCATTATAAAATAATGTTAATGATATAAAATGATTTAAAATATATATTTGCGAGAATTATTTGAAAAGACCGAGTTCAATCTCATTTCAAATAATTATACGTCGATTTAAACTGAAGATATTGAAGGCGATGATTGAAGACTGCGATCTTCACATCGAATGAATGACTACTGATGCCCGACATTGGTTAGCTCCCAGTAAAGGGTTAAAGTGGTAGTTGTCCGGATGTACTTGTAGATTGTCCAGATAAGCGAGCACCTCGCTTCCACATTGGACATACGGGACGAGGAAGAAGGTGTCTCCGGTTTCGTTCAGAACCAGAACGGACTTGTAAATGGATGTGTGTCTGACATTGAATTTCATTCTATGTGAATTGATTTCAATTTAATATATATCTGTTTGGTGGTGGAGAATTTATTCTCCTGCTTAACACTCTTCTCTGAGACGCACAAGCTCAGAGGTTATATATTGCTAGTTATTAATCGCATGACGTGGATTATCAATGTAGCATGCCAAGATGCAAATGATCGAGGCTTTTGTTGAAAAGCAGAGCCTTGTGGTTGATGATCAAAGCACGGCCTGTTTAGGCGTAGCTTTGTGTATAGCGCAACTTCGCGAGCCTCACACTCCAGTATGAGTCAAAAACAGGATAAGGACCGTAAGGAGTGCATGTGTTTCTTTCTAGCTAGAAGTGGTATCGGGGTTTTGCAAGCCCTTACATTTTACTTATGTGGATGATGGATTATGAGGCGTCTCGGTTATAACGGTCGATAGTGGCCAATTGATAGGTCCAATAGGACCGGGAAACGTATTGTTCAGGAATTGCAATTCCACTAAAGTATTTGTGGACCAGCCTTACCGCGTCCAAGGGTTTCTCGTAGGTGTGATCCTGAGGCGTTGGCTAGAGTGTCTCGAATCGGAGAGGACGATCCATAGTCTCGACTCATGATGGAAACCTAATTTCCAATACGACATTACGGTTTTGATTGTAAACCTATATATGGCGACATAAAAGGATGGGGTACTATGCCGTCTAGGATTGATACATTTTCTTTGAAGTATTTTAAAACTGATTAGACACTAATTATAATATCAAAATATTATTTTCTACATATCAAGCATGTTTGATCATTATAAGGTAAAACTCTATCCTCCGGTTTGCGTTGCATTGTGTGATGGGACTTGAGTCTCATAATGATTTCATTTTTCTAAAAAGCATTGCATTGTTTTAAATTTTATTTAATTTATGCAATGGCAATCCAATGGAGTGAACCCGTTCTGCGTTAGCGGCGTGATTCTGTGATTAGCCGTATTGTTAGATAAGTTAGGAAAGATTTTTCATACCAGTCTCATGACTGACTCGTAGTTTGTTTCACTTGCAAACTCGGGTGCCCTCTTTTCCATACGGGCAGTCGAGTAGCTTATTTTGCAGATATATTGCGCAGTATTCTGGATCGAAGCTTAAAGCTGTGTCAGAGCAATTATAGTCTTCCGCTGTGTTAGTTAAATTGTTCCACTATGCATTGTATTACATTTATTGTAAATTAATCTTCCACTGTATTATATTCGATGTACTCTGATATTTTGTACTCTGATGTAACATTAATGTAATGTTTATAAAAGTCTTCTGTTATTTGTTCTGATGTGTTGTATGCCCAAAGTTAGCGCATACGGTTTTTGAACGGTCTTGGTCGATTTAGCGATCGATTAGGTCCGGGCGAAATCTGTGTCGTTACAGCTGGTATCAGAGCTTTGGTTAATTCAAATCTTCGGGGTACAACTCGTTAGAACGGAACAAAAGACTCATCAGAGGTAGGATTAGAAATATCCTATAAAAGAATACTCATTAAAGATAGGATCAGCGGTATCCTAGAATGAGAAAACTCGTTAGAGATGGGGTTAGAAATGCCCTAAAATGAGTTGAAAGTGACAAGTTCATAATT
Organism: Allium sativum; assembly: GCA_030737875.1. Classification (NCBI taxonomy): domain Eukaryota; kingdom Viridiplantae; phylum Streptophyta; class Magnoliopsida; order Asparagales; family Amaryllidaceae; genus Allium; species Allium sativum. The sequence goes on from CM060922.1 coordinate 339,369,140, forward strand.
AACGTATTTTTAAATATATACAATACGATTCTAGAAAATATGAATTTTCGAATATATAAAAGTTATATATAGTTGAAAAGCTAATCAACTAATTGATTAATGATTGCATTGTGTAATTATTAGTCCAACTAATAAAATAAATGGAAGTTAAGTTGGTTAATTAAACAACTTTCAGCTCCGTTCCTTTTCGAGGACGAAAAGATTTTAAGTGGGGGAGATTGTAACAACCCAGAATTTTGGAACCAAATTAAAAAATTTTATTTTAAATTTTTTAGTGAATTTTAAATATTAAAAAATAATTTATTTTAAATAATAACGACTAAAAAATCTATTTAAATTGAGGTTAGAAAAAATACATTTATTTGGAGTTAGAAATAGCACGGTAGTTTGAAAATTTGAATTTAAACTTTGACTGAATGTACAGGATTCAAAATAAATCGGATTTCAGTAAATCCAAAATTATTTAAATCTGTATAAAAAAATCTTTCTAACGGATCTGAAAAATTGAAATTTCATGGCGGGAATCATAAGTATTGCCCAGTTTAAAATTTAAAATAGTCGCTATGGAATTTATATATATTTTAACATAATATATAGGCATTTTGCAAACGACCTTTATTTTCGACGAAACCACTTTTTTGGATCCGGAATGTCAAATTATTGCTTGATTCCAATTTTCATAATTTTTGGAATTAATATGTAAGTGCGGTAAATTAAAACGTATTTGGTCAATTTCAGTTGAATTGGATCGACCAGAAAAAGGCCATTTTTCAGATGGTCTCAAAATTTGATTAAATTAATTTTGTTAGGACCGTATCGTTAAAACATAGCTAGATTTATTTTTCGAGAATTTTCGGAGTCCGTATGTGGCCCCGGTGAATTTAAATGTACGATCGAATTAAATAAATAAAAGATTTAAATTTTAAATTTGAAGAAAACAGACTGAAAACGATGGATTGAGCTGACGGGACCTAGCCCGTTATGTCCGAAATGGGGGTATTTGCCTAGGGTCAATTCTCGTTGGGCTGAAATTGAAGCTATTGAGACTTAACGGGTTTATTTGCAAAACTAGAAATTAAATATTATTTTGTTATAAATATACATTAACAAACCCTAGCCCATCTCTGTACAGCCGCCGCTCTTATTCATGAATGGTCGAAATCATCCCATCTTCCTTCCTCAATAGATCCTAATCCAAACAATTTCGATACAAGGTTAGAAAACAGAAATTCTAGAGGGAAGTGAGGGCTACATTTTCGTACGGTTAAGATCTGAATTCGTTCGATGATTTAGGAGAATTTCTCCCTCAATCTGGACGCGTTCGAGCTTGACTAGGAAGGCGCGGGGACCATCGAATTATCCATGACTGGCGGCGATGGGAGATGTCACGGCGACGCTTCATGGGGAGGCGATGGATGGTTGTCCGGTGCGGTGTGGAGGTGGCCCCAGCGAGATTTGCAAGTCGAGATCAAGTTATTCGGGTTCCAGAATAAAGAACGATGGAAGGAGGTTTTAAGGATAATTAAGTTATTAAATTTTGGTAATTACTTTAAAACCAATTATTTATGTCATTAAGATTTAAACGGGCGTATCTCTCTCAAATAGAAACGGATTTAGACGATTTAAAATGTGTTGGAATCAAGTGAGCAAACACTACAATATGGAACAGACTGAAATGAATTTGGAGCATATCAGATTTTGGGCAAATTTCAATTCTAAATTATACAGAATTAAAAACCACGGTGAGAAATTCTATTTTTTATATACATAATTAAAATTCAATAATCGTAATTGTGGTATTACTCATACGTTGTAATATTCTGCTGATTGTCATACGTGATTTGATCTGTGATTGGTGTGTTATGTAGATCTGTTGACTTGATCATTTTTGTTAATTCGATTAGTTGAATCAAAAATTGACATTTTTGTTAATTAGAATAGTTAAACAAAAATTATCATTTTTGTTTATTAGATTAGTTGAATCAAAAACTAACATTTTTGTTAATTAGAATTGAATTAAACAAAAATTAACATTTTTGTTAATTAGAATGGAGTTAAAAAAATCATCATTTTTGTTAATTAGAATTGCTAAATAAAAAATTATCAATTTTGTCAAATTAGAATAATGGAATTAAAATTATCATTTTTGTCAAAATATAATTATTGGATCAAAATTGACATTTTTGTTAAAATATAATTATTGAATTAAATTTGTCATTTGGTCAAATTAAAAAAGTTGAAATAAAAAAGACATTTTGTTATAATAAAATAGTTGAAAACAAATATGTCATTTTGTTATTATAAAATTGATGAAAACAAATATGTCATTTTGTTACTATAAAACTGATGAAAACAAATATATCATTTTTATTATTATAAAATTGTTGTAAACAAATGTATCATTTTTGTTATTGTAAAATTGTTGTAAACAAATATATCATTTTTGTTATAATAAAATAGTTGAAAACAAATATATCATTTTGTTGTGACAAAAGGATTGAAAACAAAAATATATCGTTTTTGTTGTAACCAAATATTGAAACAAAATTATCAATTTTTGTTGAAACCTAAAGTTTAAATAAAATTGTCACTTTTGCCAAATTGTAAAAGTTGAAACAAAATTGTCATTTTTGTCAAATTGTAAAAGTTGAAACAAAATGTCATTTTTGTCAAAGTAGATTAGTGAAACAAAAATATCCATTTTTGTCAAATAGTTTAGTTGAAACAAAAATATTCATTTTTGTCAAATAGTTTATTTGAAACAAAATGTACATTTTTGTCAATACATATTAGTTGAAATAGAGTATACACTTTTGTCAAAACATATTAGTTGAAACAAAATATACACTTTTGTCAAAACATATTGGTTGAAACAGAATATTCATTTTTGTCAAAATAGATTATTGAAACAAAATTTACATTTTGCCAAAATATGATGGTTGAAAAAAAAATTACATTTTTGTTAATTAGATTAGGGTTAAAACAAAAATTACATTTTCATTAAAAAGATTTGAGTTATAGCAAAAAATTACATTTTTGTTAAATAGATTTGAGGTAAAACAAAAATAACATTTTTGTTAAATAGATTTGTGTTTGAGCAAAAATATTAATTTTGTTGAAATAGAATTGTCAACAAAAAATGAAAAGACCATTTTTATTCATTTAGTTAAACTAGAGTCATTAACAAAATGAAGTCGTCACTTTTATTCATTTTGTTAAAATGGAAATTTAGACAAGACGAAATTATCACCTTTATGCATTTTGTTAAAATGGAAATTTTGACAAAATGAAATTATCACTTTTATGCATTTTGTTAAAATGGAAATTTAGCCAAAATGAAATTATCACCTTTATGCATTTTGTTAAAATGGAATTTTAGACAAAAATGAAATTATCACTTTTATTCATTTTGTTATACTAGAATTGTTAACAAAATATCGCTTTTATGCATTTTGTTAAAACGAAATTTTAGAGAAAATGAAATTATCACTTTTATTCATTTTGTTAAATTTGAATTGTTAACAATATTAAGTTATCACTTTAAATCATTTTGTTGAAATAGAATTGTCAACAAAAATGAATGAATCACTTTTTATGCATTTTGTTGAAATAGAATTTGTATGGAAGTTTAAGAGTCATTTTTATTGTCACAAGATACAATAGACTTTGTATGTTAATTAAAGAATCATTTTTATTGTCACAACATACATTAGAATTTGTATGTTAATTGAAGAATCATTTTTATTGTCACAACATAAATTAGAATTTGTATGTTAATTAAAGATTCATTTTTATTGTCACAACATATATTAGAATTTGTATGTTAATTAAAGAATCATTTTTATTGTCACAACATACATTAGAATTTGTATGTTAATTAAAGAATCATTTTCATTTTCACAACATACATTAGAATTTGTATGTTAATTAAAGAATCATTCTCATTGTCACAACATACATTAGAATTTGTATGTTAATTAAAGAATCATTTTCATTGTCACAACATACATTAGAATTTGTATGTCATTTAAAGAATTATTGTTATTGTCAAAACATACATTGACACTACATACAAATAAAATATTCCTTTTTATCTGTTAAAGTTAAAAATAGAAATACAAATAAAAATTAACTTTTTATTTGTCATTACCTCAATTGTCATGTAAATAAAATACATTTTATTTGACATTACAAACATGTAGAAATGGTTATGCAAAATTAAAACATTCTTTTATTTGGCATGTTAAACACGTTAGTGGAATCATCGAATGTTTTATATTTATATATAATTATATATATATAAATCAAAATTAAACGAATCACGCACGGTAGTTCGCGTTTCGGAATTGTAACTTTAAACGATTATACCAAAAGATCCGACCATTGGGTTTCCCAAAACTGCAACCATTAGGACCGCTTTGGGAAGATCTTTCCAATGATATAAATTTTGTTAAAATCCAACGGTTAGATTTAGATATATAGATATATATATGTAAATCAAATTTTGATAAAACCAGCCTCAGGGCCGCCTATTGACCCGAAGCGTCGTTAAATTAAATTGGGCTATTTTTATGTAAATAAAAATAGCGATAAATCGTTATAAAATAATATTAAATATATGAAACGGATTAAGCTACATATATGCGAGAATTATTTGAAAAGACCGAGTTCAATCTCATTTCAAATAATTATATGACGATTTAAATCGAAGATATTGAAGACGGTGATTGAAGACCGACGATCTTCACACCGAATGGATTACTACTGATGCCCGGTATCGGTTAGCTCCCAGTAAAGGGTTAAAGTGGTAGTTATCCGGACGTACTTGTTGATTGTCCGGATAAGCGAGCACCTCTCTTTCGTATTGGACATACGGGACAAGGAATAAGGTGTCTCCGGTTTCGTTTCGACCAAGAATGGACTTATAAATGGATGTGTGTCTGACATTGAATTTCATTTTTTGTGAATTGATTTGTATTTAATATATATATATATATATATCTGTTTGGTGGCGGGGAATTTATTCTCTTGCTTAACACCCTTCTCTGAGATGCACGAGCTCAGAGATTATATATTGATAGTTATTAATCGCATGACGTGGATTGTCAATGTGGCATGCTTAGATGCAAATGATCTAAGCTTTTGTTGAAAACCAGAGCCTTGTGTTTGATGATCAAAGCACGACCTGTTTAGGCGTAGCTTTGTGTATAGCGCAACTTCGCGAGCCTCAAACCCCTGTATGAGTCAAAAATGGGATAAGGACCGTACGGAGTGCATGCGTTTCTTTCTAGCTAGAAGTGGTATTAGGGTTTTGCTAGCCCTTACATTTTACTTATGTGGATGATGGATTATGAGGCGCCTCGGTTATATTGGTCGATAGTGGCCAATTGATAGGTCCAATAGGACCAGGAAACTTATTGTTCAGGAATTGCCAATCCACTAAAGTATTTATGGACCGGCCCTACCGCATCCAAGGGTTGCCCGTAGGTGTGATCCTAAGGCATTGGCTAGAGTGTCTCGAATCGGAGAGGACGATCCCTAGCCTCGACTCATGCTGGAAACCCAATTTCCAATACGACATTGCGGTTTTGATTGTAAACCTATATATGGCGACATAGTAGGAAGGGGTTTTATGCCGTCTAGGATTGATAAATTTACTTTAAGGTATTTTAAAACTGATTAGGCACTAATAATAATATCAAAATATTATTTTCTACGTATCAAGCATGTTTGATCATTATAAAGTAAAACTTTATCCTCCCGTTTGCGTTGCACTGTGTGATTGGACTTGAGTCTTATAACGATTTCATTTTTCTAAAAAGCATTGCATTGTTTTAAAATTTATTTAATTTATGCACTGGCAATCCAATGGAGTAAACCCGTTCTGCATTAGCGGCGTGGTCCTATGATTAGCCATATTGCTAGATAAGTTAAGAAAGATTTCTCATACCAGTCCCATGACTGATTTGTAGATTGTGTCACTTGCAAACTCGGGTGCTCTCTTTTCCACACGGCCAGTCGATTAGCTTATTTTGTAGATATATTGAGCAGGATTCTGGATCGAAGCTTAAAGCTGTGTCCAGAGCAATGGTAGTCTTCCGCTGTGTTAGTTTAATTGTTCCGTTGTGCATTGTATTACATTTGTTGCAAATTAATCTTCTGTTGTATTATATTCGATGTACTCTGATATTCCGTACTCTGATGTAACATTAATGTAATGTTTATAAAAGTCTTCTATCATTTATTCTGATGTTTTGTATGCCCAGAGTTAGCACATGCGGTTTTTGAACGGTCTTGGTCGATTTAGCGGTCGATTAGGTCCGGGCGAAATCTGTGTCGTTACAGCTAGTATCAGAGCTTTGGTTAATTCAAATCTTTGGGGTACAATTCATTAGAATGGAACAAAAGACTCATCAGAGATAGGATTAGAAATATCCTATAAAAGAATACTCATTAGAGATAGGATCAGTAGTATCCTAGAATGAGAAACCTCATTAGAAATGCCCTAGAATGAGTCGAGAGTGACAAGTTCATAGTTAACATGTTTGTAAATATATATAATACGATTCTAGAAAATAATATTTTTGAACGTTTAAATGTTATATATATTTGAAAAGCTAATCAACTAATTGATTAATGATAGTGTTGTGTGATTATTAAACCAATAAAATAAATGAAAGTTAAGTAGGTTAATTAAACAACTTTCAGCTCCGTCCCATTTCGAGGACAAAAAGATTTTAAGTAGGGGAGATTGTAACAATCTGGAATTTTGGAACCAATTTAAAAATTTTATTTGAGAAATTTTAATGGATTTTAAATATTTAAAATAATTTATTTTAAATAATAAGGACCAAAAAATCTATTTAAATTGAAGTTAGAACATATATATTTATTTGGAGTTAGAAATAGCACGGTATTTTGAAAATTTAAATTTAAACTTCGACTGAATGTAGAGGATTCAAAATAAATTGGATTTCAGTAAATCTAAAAATATTTAAATCTGTATAAAAATATCTTTCTAACGGATCTGAAAAATTGAAATTTCATAGCGGGAATCAAAATTTATGCCCAGTTTAAAATTTAAAATAGTCGCCATGGAATATATATATATTTTTTAATTTAATATATATGCATTTTGCAAACGACCTCTGTTTTCGATGAAATCACTTTTGTTGGATCCGGAATGTCAAATTATTGCTAGATTCCAATTTTCATAATTTTTGGAATTAATATGTAAGCGCGGTCAATTAAAACGTATTCGGTCAATTTCAGTTGAATTGGATCGACCAGAAAAAGGCTATTTTTCAAACGTTCTCCGAATTCGATGAAATTAATTTTGTTAGGACCGCATCATCAAAACATAGCTAGATTTAATTTTTGGGAATTTTCGGAGTCCGTATGTGGCCCAGGTGAATTTAAATGTACGATCGAATTAAACAAATAAATGATTTAAATTTTATATTTGAAGAAAACAGACTGAAAACGATCGACTGAGATGACGGGACATAGGCCATTATGTCCAAAACAGGGGTATTTGCCTAGGGACAACTCTCGTTGGGCTGAAATTGGAGCTACTGAAACTTAACGGGTTTATTTGCAAAACTAGAAATTAAATATTATTTTATTACAAATATACATTAACAAACCCTAGCTCATCTCTGTAAAACCACCGCTCTTATTCATGAATGGCCGAAATCATCCCATCTTCCTTCCTCAATCGATCCTAATCCAAACAATTTCGATAAAAGGTTATAAAACAAAAATTCAAGAGGGAAGTGAGGGTACATTTTCCTACGGTTAAGATCTGAATTCGTTCGATGATCTAGGAGAATTTCTCCCTCCATCTAGATGCATTCGAGCTCGGCTAGGAAGGCGTAGGGGTCATCGAATTGGCCATGATTGGCGGCGATGGGAGAGGTCACGTCAATGCTTCATGAGGAGGCGATGGATGGTTCGCCGGTGCGGTGTGGAGGTGGCGCCAGCGAGATTTGCAAGTCGAGGTCGAGTTTTCGGGTTCCATAATAAAGAACGATGGAAGGAGGTTTAAAAGTTAATTAAGTTATTAAATTTTGTTAATTACTTTAAAACCAATTATTTATGTTATTAAGATTTAAACGTCCGTATCTCTCTCAAACAGAAACGGATTTAGACGATTTAAAATGCATTAGAATCACGTGAACAAATACTACAATATGGAATAGACTGAAACGAATTTGGAGCAGATCAGATTTTGTGGTATTACTCATACCTGTAATATTATGTTGATTGTCATACATGATTTGATCTGTGATTGGTATGTTATGTAGATCTGATGACTTGATCATTTTTGTTAATTAGATTAGTTGGATCAAAAATTAACATTTTTATTAATTAGAATAGTTAAACAGAAATTATCATTTTTCTTTATTAGATTAGTTGAATCAAAAACTAACATTTTTGTTAATTAGAATTGAATTTAAAAAAATTAACATTTTTGATAATTAGAATGGAGTTAAACAAAAATCATCATTTTTGTTAATTAGAATAGCTGAATCAAAAATTATCATTTTTGTCAAATTAGAATAATGGAATTAAAATTATCATTTTTGTCAAAATATAATTATTGGATAAAAATTTACATTTTTGTCAAAATATAATTATTGAATTAAATTTGTCATTTGGTCAAATTAAAATAGTTGAAATAAAAAGAACAATTTGTTATTATAAAATAGTTGAAAACAAATATGTCATTTTGTTATTATAAAATTGATGAAAACAAATATGTCATTTTTTTATTATAAAATTGATGAAAACAAATATATCATTTTTGTTATTATAAAATTGTTGTAAACAAATATATCATTTTTGTTATTATAAATTTGTTGTAAACAAATATATCATTTTTGTTATAATAGAATAGTTGAAAAGAAATATATCATTTTGTTGTGACAAAAGGATTGAAAACAAAAATATATCATTTTTTTTGTAACCAAATAGTGAAACAAAATTATCAATTTTTGTTGAAACCAAAAAGTTGAAATAAAATTGTCACTTTTGCCAAATTGTAAAAGTTGAAACAAAATTGTCATTTTTGTCAAATTGTAAAAGTTGAAACAAAAGGTCATTTTTGTCAAAGTAGATTAGTGAAACAAAAATATTCATTTTTGTCAAATAGTTTAGTTGAAACAAAAAAAAAACATTTCTGTCAAATAGTTTAGTTGAAACAAAATGTACATTTTGGTCAAAACATACTAGTTGAAACAGAGTATACACTTTTGTCAAAACATATTAGTTGAAACAAAATATACACTTTTATCAAAATATGAAACAGAATATTCATTTTTGTCAAAATAGATTAGTTGAAACAAAATTTAAATTTTGTCAAAATATGATGGTTGAAAACAAAAATTACATTTTTGTAAATTAAATAAGAGTTAAAACAAAAATTACATTTTTGTTAAATAGATTTGAGTTATAACAAAAAATTACATTTTTGTTAAATAGATTTGAGGTAAAATAAAAATAACATTTTTGTTAAATAGATTTGTGTCTGAGCAAAAATATTAATTTTGTTGAAATAGAATTGTCAACAAAAAATGAAAAGACCATTTTTATCCATTTTGTTAAACTAGAATTGTTAACAAAATGAAGTCGTCACTTTTATTCATTTTGTTAAAATGGAAATTTAGACAAGATGAAATTATCACTTTTATGCATTTTGTTAAAAAAGAATTTTAGACAAAATGAAATTATCACTTTGATTCATTTTGTTAAATTAGAACTGTTAACAATATGAAGTTATCACTTTAAAACATTTTTTTGAAATAGAATTGTCAACAAAAATGAATGAATCACTTTTTATGCATTTTATTGAAATAGGATTTGTATGTAAGTTTAACAGTCATTTTGTTAAAAATAGAAATACAAATAAAAATTAGCTTTTTATTTGTCATCAGCTCAATTGTCATGTAAATAAAATATATTTTATTTGGCATTACAAACATGTAGAAATGGGTATGCAAAATTAAAACATTCTTTATTTGGCATGTTGAACACGTTAGTGGAATCGTTGAATGTTTTATATTTATACATGATTATATATATGTAAATCAAAATTGAACGAATCGCGCACGGTAGTTCGTGTTTCGGAATTGTAAATTTAAACGGTTATACCAAAAGATCCGACCGTCGGGTTTCCCAAAACTGCAACCGTTAGGACCGCTTCGGGAAGATCTTTCCAACGATATAAATTTTGTTAAAATCCAACGGTTAGATTTCGAGATATGTGCAAATCAAATTTTGATAAAACCAGCGTCAGGGCCGCCTATTGACCCGAAGCGTCGTTAAATTAAATTGGGCTATTTTTATGTAAATAAAAATTGCGATAAATCGTTATAAAATAATTATAATGCTATGAAATGATTTAAAGTATATATATGCGAGAATTATTTGAAAAGACCGAGTTCAATCTCATTTCAAATAATTATACGACGATTTAAATCGAAGATAATGAAGACGGTGATTGATGACCGACGATCTTCACATCGAATGGATGACTACTGATGCCCGGCATTGGTTAGCTCCCAGTAAAGGGTTAAAGTGGTAGTTGTCCAGACGTACTTGTTGATTGTCAGGATAAGCGAGCACGTCTCTTGCATATTGGACATACGGGACATGGAATAAGGTGTCTCCGGTTTCGTTCAGACCCAGAACGGACTTGTAAATGGATGTGTGTCTGACATTGAATTTCATTCTATGTGAATTGATTTCTATTTAATATATATTTGTTTGGTGGCAGAGAATTTATTCCCTTGCTTAACACTCTTCTCTGAGACGCACGAGCTCAGAGGTTATATATTGATAGTTATTAATCGCATGGCGTGGATTGTCAATGTGGCATGCCAAGATGCAAATGATCGAGGCTTTTGTTGAAAAGAAGAGCCTTGTGGTTGATGATCAAAGCATGGCCTGTTTAGGCGTAGCTTTGTATATAGCGCAACTTCGCGAGCCTCACACCCCGGTATGAGTCAAAAACGGGATAGGGACCGTAAGGAGTGCATGCATTTCTTTCTAGCTAAAAGTGGTATTAGGGTTTTGCAAGCCCTGACATTTTACTTATGTAGATGATGGATTATGAGGCGCCTCGGTTATATTGGTCGATAGTGGCCAATTGATAGGTCCGATAGGACCGGGAAAAATATTGTTCAGGAATTGCCAATCCTCTAAAGTATTTGTGGACCGACCCTACCGCATCCAAGGGTTGCCCGTAGGTGTGATCCTGAGGGATTTGCTAGAGTGACTCAAATCGGAGAGGACGATCCCTAGCCCTGACTCATGATGGAAACCCAATTTCCAATACGACATTACGATTTTGATTGTAAACCTATATATGGCGACATAGTAGGATGGAGTACTATACCATCTAGAATTGATACATTTACTTTGAAGTATTTTAAAACTGATTAGACACTAATAATAATATCAAAATATTATTTTCTATGTATCAAGCATGTTTGATCATTATAAGGTAAAACTCTATCCTCCGGTTTGCGTTGCATTGTGTGATGGGACTTGAGTCTTACAATGATTTCATTTTTCTAAAAAGCATTGCATTGTTTTGAAATTTATTTAATTTATGCACTAGCAATCCAATGGAGTAAACCCGTTCTACGTTAGCAGCGTTGTCCTGTGATTAGCCATATTGTTAGATAAGTCAGTAAAGATTTCTCATACCAGTCCCATTACTAACTCATAATTGTTTCACTTGCAAACTCGGGTGCCCTCTTTTCCACACGGGCTGTCGAGTAGCTTATTTTGCAGATATATTAAGTAGGATTCTGGATCGAAGCTTAAAGCTATGTCCAGAGCAATGATAGCCTTCCGTTGTGTTAGTTTAATTGTTCTGCTGTGCATTGTATTACATTTCTTGTAAATTAATCTTTCGCTGTATTATATTCGATGTACCCTGATGTAACATTAATGTAATGTTTATAAAAGTCTTCTGTTATTTGTTCTGATGTGTTGTATGCCCAGAGTTAGCGAATGCGGTTTTTGAACGGTCTTGGTCGATTTAGCGATCGATTAGGTCAGGGCGAAATCAGTGCCGTTACAGGACCTGGCTCCATTTACCAAAATCGATCCTAAACTCGATCTCACAATGCGGGGGAAATCTTGAAACTTCTTTGAAGATATCAGGATACTCACAAAAATAGGCGTAGATGACAACCCTTCTGCTGGAATCCCAAGCGAATATAAATAGTCAACCATTAATTACATCTTCCCTCGGTAAACAGTCAAGAACAAACCATCTCTCCTCCACGTTCATGATTGCAACCTTAACCCTCTCACAATCCACATTAAACGCATACTTACTAGGCCAGTCCATACCCAAAACGACCCTGAAACACGTAAAGTTCGATACAAAAAAAATCATAAAAAAGGAGCATCTATGAATCAATAAAACAAGACAATGAAAATCAGACAAAGATTAATAGGACCCCGTAACGAGATAGTCACAACCACAGACTTATCTACAAGTTCAGGGTGCAAATCCAATCCACATAGTAAATCAAAACTGATAAAAGAATGTGCAGCTCCAATACCAAATAAAAATTTAACGGAAATGTTTATAATAGAAAGCATACCTTACACCATGACGCTCTTTACCTTATCCTTAGCAGTCGGTGCACTAGAAGAGGTAGGAACAACATCCAAAGCATAAGTCTTCACAACTTGCTTATCCTTCACCGGCACTAGACAATCCTTCTTTAGATGTCCTATCTTGTTGCAGTAATAGCACTTCCTCGAACTACAACTAGATTTTCACTTGCTAGCGTAGTGGTGCTTTTTCTTATTACATCTATGGCACACCACTTCACTCCCGTACATCTTCTTAAAAATCCCTCCTTTGCTCTACTGTTTCCTCCTTTTCACATTCCATTTTCCCTTATTACCTCCACCGCTCTGCAGCGGCTTTGGTTCGTTAGAAGCATTACATGAAACAACTTCCTTTAGGAACATTCCATTACGCCTCAGGACTTTCTCAATAAACTTCTCGAACAGACCCTCGATATGATCTATAAGCTTCTCTCCTAAGTACTCATCCAATGCCCAAATGAACTTCTCATGCTTCTGATAAGGGGCTATAATAAAAGAGCATCTATACTCGGAGAAAGCTTCGAATTGAACGACATATTCTGAGCTGTCTTATCCCCTATTTTAGCTCGGCAAACTTCTTGAATAAGATAGATTTTTGGACCGTAGAAATGGACTTGTTCTCAAATTGGGTCTTAAAATCATTCCAAGTAATCTGATCCTCTGGGGTAACAAGAGTAGTAGAGTTCCACCAATTCATAGCTCTACCCTGAATACGTTGAGAATCAAGCTTCCTCTTCATCTCATCTTCAATACCCAAATCCCGAAAAATGCGAGCATAAGTGTCGAACCACTCTTGGACTTCTAAAGCAAAATCGGACCCACTGAATGGTTTTCCTCCTAAAGTAGAAAAAACCTTGCATAATGTAACAACCCCAATTTCAACAGACCGATTTTTTTTTAAAATTCCAATCTATCGAAACTCAGACTGGTTTGCTCGGTTATCCTGCAGAAAAGACAGAGACATGAAATATGTCAAAGCTCAGAAATATCTTACAACGGAATGGATAAAATATAATATAATCAAAATATAGTCTTACTGTATTAATAATACTGCCTGACCAGTATCCAAGGTTATCATGTCTCTGCCACAAATCTAACCTGCGAGTATGTTATGAGGAGGGGGTCAGAACACAAGTTCTGGTGACTGGATTTAAACTACACATTTTGGATAATCCTACATATATCGTTCAATCATATTTTCTTATTTATTCGGTTACTTGTGTTATCAGCACTCAAGGCTTACACACATGTCGTACCTATTTACTTCCCAGTGGATTAACGTAATACAGTATATGTGTAGCTACCCCCAATATCGAGATACACCCCATGGTACCCTACTCACATGGTCTCCACCGTAATGCCACCGAAATGCTCGTAGTCCCTCATCCTATGCCAGAGTGACGTACAAATCTCTATATAACAATGTTATGATCAGCATATATCTGCCATCACTCTGCTATGTAAGCATACGGACTGCCAACCTCGATCGAATCAGAACCCATACCGGAGTAATGCCCTCAAGTCAACAATACACCACCCAGAGCAGATATGCATGTATCTAGACTGTCCCTCGTACATACTGTTAATTGTAGCTCGATGCCTCAATCGCACGCCCTCTAATGTGCACTGTGTTCCATAGCAGGGAAATACAAGAAACACGAAACTCGGTCAGGAGCTTTTCCATATCTGTATAGGCCCGTCTTTAAAGAAACTCTATATACAGATATACATAGGGTCTGTTTTCATGGTGGCTATGGTCCCACCTCGGCCCCTAACTCAACTAATAAAGACTATAAGAGCTAAGCGATTGCCCCTACGCGAACAATCTAAATATCCATGTGGCGTCTCCCCTCAACCCCTTACCCCGATAGTGAAGGGTAAAATGGTATCTTGGGTTTAGCTCTAGTCTTTTCGCATCCCACTAGCTGCCAATGACGGGTATCCGACGGTTTACTATCCTTGTTGGTCGTGACCCTCTACCTCCTCATGAGGCGACCGCTGAACCACCCTAGTGTCACCGTGTCACAGCATTCTGACTACATAGCTACATCTGTAGTCAAAGCCTACCCATCTGGTAGTTACACGCAGACCCAACCTCTGCGAGCACAGCCTAAGACATCTGTCACCGTACGGAGGACCACTAGGAGCACCTTACGTACCTTAGGAAGCCGCGTGCTTCCCGTTCCAGTCCATTGGAGCAGTTAGAACAATCAGATGAATGTGCGCTCCCCTCGTGCCTTATAACACCTTGATGATCTACCCTGTTGGGTTATTCACCCTGAGTCGTACGGACTGGTCTAAGCTCCTTACTTTAGCATGTTGTTAGACCCTATGCCTAAACATTCTTTTACGCGCTTGTCTCACCTCATCAGGTTTCCAATTAACTTGGTTATTCCAATTCATATTGAATCTTATTCAAATTACCAAGTTTCACTTGCTTATTAATTTCAGTCATACAACTTATTCCGTTTAAGTTTATTAATAAGCCCACAACATGATATTCTCAATATTGTGGCCCAAGGTCTGTAATCCACAACCCCTTTTATCTTCTTGTTGATTTCATCATTACAATAACATGTTTTACTTAATATATAATTAAGTATATCCAATTCACATGTTTTCTAGTTAACATATCACTTACCATTTATGATTAAATATAACTTATTTCATTTCATAAGTTTTCCTCATCCTTTCTCATTTAATCATAATTCCATTTTACATTGTCAATAAAACTTATCACTGTTTACTTATTAAGTTAGTTCTATTAACTAAGGCCCATTTATAAGTTTTTCTTCCCATTTATTATAACCTATGTTATAATTTCCTCTTGTCCCTAGGACAAGCCTAAACATTCTTATCAATGGGTTTCAGACTTCCAAGATTACATATTACTTAATTTATAATCAAGTACAACTTCTTATATTTCATATATTTTCCCCCTTTTCTCAACTGGTTGCCGGCTTTCCCTATTTACTACTTAATTAATTTACAATTAAGTGTCCCTTAACTCATTTCACCAGTTATCCAGTTTCCCTGTTAGTTTAGTATAACCGAAGTTATAATCCCTACTTATCCCTAGGGCAAGTCTACCTATTATACAACATTTTCATTCATGTTATTTATTTATAATAGGTGATTATCATTCCCCTTTTAAACCATTTTCTTTTACTATTGTATTCCAGTATTCTTCACCCATTGTAATATATATTCCTTATTTTAATTAAGGAAAAACACTTCATGCACCTTATCAGTTTGATAGAAGGAATCAGTGATTCATTTTCATAACGTATTCCCATCTAAACCGTCATAGGAAGTAATTTCTTTACTCTTCTTACTTTAGTTACTGTGGCTTACTTGCGACCACGTTCTCAGAAATAAGTTATTTAGGGAAATACAACACTTTTCCTTTGTATCACACTAACTCGGTTCATTACATCCCTTCCTTTCTTATTTTCTGAGTTAGACATTTAATTACCGTCATTGCCATTTATTCATATCTTTTTATATACATACATACATATATATATATATATAAGCACTAGTTCTCTCACATTAAGCCTGCACTTGTGGACGTGGATTTGCCAGGCGGGTCCGGGCAGACTTCTACCACAAGTTGACTTAACCTCGTATCTTAGCACCATTACATGATTTTAATTTTGCACTTAGGCCTCTCACATTAGGTTCAACATCGGTGGCTGCTGGATATGCCGGTCGGGTCCGGGAAGACTTCCGCCACTAATGCATCCTGACCTCGTGCCGTAAGTGCAGTTACAATTTCTAATTGTAAATGTAGGCATATTCATCTTTATTCAATCATTTGTGTTCATATCAAATTGCGCTCCCAAATTAAAGTATCAAAACATAATATATGTTATGTTCCAAAATCCCATTACAAATTATGCCTTAAATTCCAATATGTGCCGCATGTCTTTCTACATGTAATTAACTTTATTTAAAATAAAGTGTAATTCTCTAATAGTGTATCATTTCCCCAAAATGTCAATTATCCTAATTGACAAGTTCATAAAATAGATCTTTATAACAGTATTCATGTACATCTCAACATATTAACTAATTGAACATATTATCCATTTTAGCATAGCAATTCATTTCATCAAATTAAACCTTCCAACATGTTTATAGTGTATGTTAATGGGGAATGGTAAACGATAAAAATACTATTATTCAAAAATTATATTTTAAACCCACTCACCTTGTAAGCTTTACCCAATTTTTGATCTGATCCAGTTTTAACATCCATCGTTTCTTTTCCTTTTAATCGGATTCACAACCTAACGTCCATGGATTTATTATTTTCATTAAAAGAGAAAAGGGAAAAGAAAGAGGAGGAATAGATTGGATCTGGAACGTTACCTTGCTTTTCACGTAATTCTGAACGCCCATTTTATTTATGTTTATTCTCTCTTTCCGATCTGGATTCATAATTTTCCTAGGCTAATATTTTAATTTTCAGAATAGATTTGAAAGAAGAGAGAGAGTAAAATGGTAGAGCTCCGGCATAGCTATCAAATTATGAGATTTAGGGTTAGGTCTAGGGTCTTATTTATAGGAGTATTGGAGCAACCAGGACCCTCTGATTTGACCAAAGGCCATCAGAATCGTCTACGTTAGAGAAGAAGTTTCCAGATCCGCGGGTTGGTCGATCCCCAATGGTCTAAATTCCCTCCAGACTTTTCCGCACGTGAATTTTGATTTTTGAACTGATTTTCGAATTTTCTGGATATATTTATTTAATATATATATAAGCTCCTTATATATATACAAACTTCTAATGCTCATAACTTCTTCATACAATGTCTTGTTTTACGCAAACCAGGTGCCTATCTTGACCAGAATTTCGAGACGGACGCAATGGCGCAATTCGTTTTACTTAATTCTGAATATTTAATTATGTTATTCTTATTTTATTATCTTAAAAATATGGGGTGTTACATTCTCCGACCCTTAGGAAATTTCATACCCGAAATTTAATAAGGGTAAAATCAATTAACTCCTCGATAATATACATCCAACATGTGTGCATCCAATTTTTGCAAACATTATGCACTTGTGCAAAGTGAAGTACAACATAACAATGCATGTATGTCTAATCGGTACCTCCTATGTGTATGCAAGCTTTTCAAAAATCCTTTTAAAATATGATGCTCACATCCTAAATATACTGGCAGTTCCACATGAATGCGATATTTTGAAAATCAAAATGATTTTCATCCAAATTTTCTCACATTCTTAGTGAGTAAGAGCATAGTTCATCCATCCATAATCCTACCAACCAACTTTATTTTTCGAACTTTAGAAAAATCTAATTTTCTAAATTCGATTTCTTATGTTACAAAAAGGTGGAATACGGAAAATTTCGCATCTTCCGTTTTTTCTTTTATATACCTTTTTCCCACCGTACTTGGATTTTATGAAACTATTATAAAGATTCTCCTATTTTCTTATCCAAGCGCAGCCCACATAAGAAAATTTTCTTTTGTTACTGATTTTCTTTTTCATCTTATCTTGGAAAGTTTTATCTTTATCCATCTTTTCTCGTAATTTTTCATTTTTGTTGCTTTACTGAATTTTTTGTTTCCTTTTCAGTTGTACCTTTTCTCTTTTCTTAGTTTATTTAACTATCTGATCTTAGTTTAAATTTAAATAAGCTTCTAGTCTTCCAACTAAAACAGAAGAACAGACACCCTACACAGCTACTACTAAGGGCCAAGAATCTCGGGACTATTTCCCCGTTAGACAGAAAAGTCCAAACTATGTGATCCACGACAGGTTTAGGTGTTACCCTAACTACCCAACAAATTAACAGAACGATCCCAACAGAAATGCGATAACGGGTTTTACCGCTAACATGAAAATTAGCAACGAGATCTAAACACTTACTTGCCCTTTTCTATCTAGTAGTCTCTACTAGTCCTAGCTGTGTACCAATAATTATTCCAAGCAACACCCTAGGCTTTTCAATGCTTTCACATTCCATTGGAACTCACTATTATTCCAAGATGATTCTCGCTATTTACATTATAGCCCCAAAACTTTTCCCGTCTTCCTTAGGCACTATCCCTTACCTACTCCATACTTTTAAAACACAATTTAGCCTTTCTTTTCATTTAAATTTTCATCCAAAAATTCAAAAGTGTCAAAAATTCATTTCCCTCATGAAAACTTACTTTTTCCTAACCACAAAAACATGTCATCTTAAAAATGTAAATCATCATTTTTTTTCAAATCACAAAACTGGAGTAGATACAAACAACAATTTTCTCCATTGGGTTTATGACTTGTTCTCACCTATAAGGTCGGTTTTAGTCTCTTACTACAAGGTGTAAACATCCACTCTATTCTTAATTTCTACAGTTATTTTATCCACCCAACAAAATTATCTTGTCAAAATAATTTATCCAAAAAGGATTGTCATAAGAATAAAGATTTCAAATCTTTCTTTATTAAAAACTCTTGTATGAAATATAGCAAGAAAACTAGCGAGCTATACATGCTCTATAATATGCACCTTTTTACTGAGAGAATTTTACTTTAGATAGAAATTTTCGCAAGAAATCACTGTTTGCAAAATGTACCCCATTTTCCTTCAAAAACCCAATATGTATACCTTACATATTTAAAACTTATAACTTTTAAGATTAAAACTTGAAAACACCGTAAACCATTTTCCAAAACTTTTATAATTTCAAGTTCTTAAAAGTTAATAATGGGGTTAGACTCAAAGTGGGTTTCCAGTTCTTCTAGGCTTTCCTAGACACTTCCCAAAGTCAATTCTCTCAACTTTATATATTCCTAAATCCTAATCCAATTTTCTCTTTGCAACTTTTTCCAATTTATAAGGTTTTCAAACCCACTAACCCAAAATACTAATTATATGGGATTCACTTTCCTTCCATACAAAGTACATTGTACACTCTCCACCCAAATTACCTAAGGGTCTCACATTACCATATTCATTCCATTAGTGTAGAAAATAAACATCCCATCTCTTACCCTATTACGCTCTTTCTATTTAGTGGGTCTCTCTATGGATCTAGGTATATATATTATTTATATTTTTAAAAATAAAAATACGTTCACCCACTATTTATATATGAATCCTAAACCTAAGCTCTGATACCGGATGTAACAACCCTAATTTCGACAGACCGATTTTTTTTTTTTCAAAATTCCAATCTATCCAAACTCGGATTGGTTTTCTCTGGTATCCTGCAGAAAAGACAAAGACATAAAATATGTCAGAGCTCAGAAAGTATCTCACAGCAGAATGGATAAAATGTAATATAATCAAAATGTAGCCTTACCGTATTAATAATATTGCCTAATCAGTATCCAATACTATCATGTCCCTGCCACAAATCGATCCTGCGAGTATGTTATGAGGAGGGGGTCAGAACACAAGTTCTGGTGACTAGATTTGAATTATACAATTTTGATAATCCTATATATACCATTCAATCATATTTTCTTATTTATTAGGTTACTTGGGTTATCAGCACTCAAGGCTTACACACACATCGTACAGATTTACTTCCCAGTGGATCAACCTAATACGGTATATGTGTAGCTACCCCAAATATCAAGCCACACCCAATGGTACCCCGCTCGCATGGTCTCCACCGAAATGCTCGCAATCCCTCGTCCTACGCTAGAGTGACGTACAGATCTCTATGTAAGAAAGTTACGATAAGCATATATCTGCCACTACTGCGCTATGTAAACGTACAGACTGCCACCCTTGATCGAATCAGATCTCATACCAAAGTAATGCCCTCTAGTCTACGACACACCACCAAGAGCAGATATGCATGTATTTAGACTGTCCCTCATACATACTGTTAATTGTAGCTCGATTCCTCAATTGCACGTCCTCTGATGTGCACCGAGTTGCACAGCAGGGCGATACAAGAAACAGGAACCCGGTTGGGAGCTTTTCCATATCTATACAGGCCCGTCTTTAAAGAGCCTCTATATACAGATATACCTAAGGTCTGTTTTCATGGTGGCTATGGCCCCACCTCGGCCCCTCCTTCAACTAATAAAGACAACAAGACCTAAGTGACTGCCCCCACGTGAACAATCTAAACATCCATGTGGCGTCTCCCCTCAACCCCTTACCCCGATAGTGAAGGGTGAAATGGTATCTTGGGATTAGCTCTAGTCTTTTCGCATCCCACTGGCTACCGATGATGGGTATCCGACGGTCTACTATCCTTGTTGGTCATGACCCTCTGCCTCCTTGTGAGGCGACCGCTGAACCACCCCGTTGTCACCGCGTCACAACATTCTGACTGCATAGCAACATCTGCAGTCAAGGCCCACCTACCTAGTAGTTATGCGCAGACCCAACCTCTGCGAGCATAGCCTATGACATCTATCACCTCATAGAGGACTACTAGGAGCACCTTACCTACCTCAGGAAGCCGCGTGCTTCCCCTTCCAGTCCTTTGGAGTCGTTAGAGCAATCAGATGAATGTGCACTCCCCTCGTGCCTTATAACACCTCGATGATCTACCACGTTGGGTTATTCACCCTCAACAGTACTGACTGGTCTAAGCGCCTTACTTTTGCATGTTGTCAGATCCTATGTCTAAACATTCTTTTACGCTCTTGTCTCACTCATCGGGTTTCCAGTTAACTTGGTTATTCCTATTCATATTGAATTCTTATTCAAATTACCAAGTTTCTCTTGCATATTAATTTCAGTCATACAACTTAATTCAATTAAGTTTATTAATTAGCCCACAACATGTTTTATCTAGATTGTGGCCCAAGGTCTTTAATCCACAACACTTTTTATCTTCTTGTTGATTTCATCATTACAATAACATGTTTACTTAATATGTAATTAAGTATATCCAATTCACATGTTTTCTAATTAACATGTCACTTACCATTTATGATTAAATATAACTTATTTCATTTCGTAAGTTTTCCTCATCCTTTCTCATTTAATCATAATTCCATTTTACATAGTCAATGCAACTTATCGCTGTTTACTTATTAACTTTGTTCTATTAACTAAGGCCCATTAATAAGTTTTTCTACCCGTTTACTATAACCTACGTTATAATTTCCTCTTGTCCCTAGGACAAGCCTAAACATTCTTATCAACAGGTTTCAACCTTCCAAGTTTACATATTACTTAATTTATAATTGTTACGACCCAGATTTTTAGCCATTCAATTTTGAACATTTAAATTGTTCTAAATGTTGTATTAGAATTATAAATGGAAATTTATATGGAATTTATTAATTAAAACGAAGTCTGAACGTATGATTAAATTTAAAACGAGCTCGTAACGTCGCAGTAGTTTGTAATTTAACATTTTGAACTTCAATTGGATATACAGGATCCAATATAAATCAGATTTCTTTGAAACAAGAAACGTTTGGATCTATTTGACTATATTTTTCTAATGAAAGTGAAAAATTGATATTTCATTTTATATAGTTATATCCAAATAAAAATTTTAGAAAGTCGCTAAGGAATCTCTTTTAAACCATGATGATTTATTTAATATAATAAAATATTTTCCTTGATTCAATAATAGATCTCTGCCCAAATAAGTTCCAAATATGAATTTATTTTAGGGATTCATATAAGTATGGTTATCCATGGTTAACCTTAATTTGAATACTAAAATCAGTTACACCAAAAAAAAGCATGTTGAGGATATCAAAGTTATACTCTAAATAAAATAAAATAAAAATTAATTAAAGCTCATTTCATTGTAAGCCATTAATAAGATAGTATTATACAACATCATTTAAATGCCAAGAGATACTTGTAGCATATTTGAGCATGGCTAATTCAAAAACTTCCACCTTGATTATATATTACATTTGATTGTTCTGTACATATATCATAGGATAAAAGAACACACAAATGAACTTGTAGATAAGCCAAAACAGCATTCCTTCTGATCTTTATACCGTGCCCACCAAGGTATTCACTTTCGTGCAAGCCAACCCATTTAATACCGTGCGCCCCAAGCTATTGATCCATGTTCCCCAAGCTGCTAGACACCGTGACCTCCAAGCTGTTATAAATAGTGAGTACGAAGCCACTCTCTATTATAAATTTACACCACTCATGAAAAAACGAGACTTCTCAAACAATTAGAAACCAAAGTCAACATAAACGCCAACCAGTGAAAAGAATGAATGGCCATAAACTCTCAAATTTAAAAACCCACCGATCTCTCCCACCTCTCCACACTACAACAAAAATGCCTTTTTGCAACTGCCAAAAACAGTTGTAATAGATCTATTACAACAGACATCCGCCAGTCTTTATATCCGCAGTTGTAATAGAGCATAATTATTTTACAACTGTTGTCGACAGTTGTAAAAAAATCCTTTTACGACTACTTATGACTGTTATAAAAGACTTATTTACCACTGTTTATAGCTGTCGTAAAACACCTTTTCCCCAACAACTTTTAGCAGTTATAGAAGGCTTATTCACATTTGTTTACAACAGTTGCAATTTAACATTTCGACAACTGTTTTTACCAATTGCACAAGCAATTATTAACTGTTATAATAAGATCTATTATAACTATTAATAACAATTCCAACGAATATTTTTGTAAATGCTAATTCAACTCTTAACAACCGCTGCTGACTATAAACTTCATAATATTATAATTAAAACCAATATATCATAATAATAACCACAATTATTTAGTTATTCAAACCAACATGAACCTTTCACACTCACAATAATAAAAAACAATTCAAGTTTACATCATATCTCAATTCATAACTCCATTACAACACACAATTGAATCCACAACATACATGAATAAATATACATATATGTACTAGCCAAAAATGATAAACTCCTTAAACAGATCTTGAATATAGAAGTTTAGAACTCAAAAACACAAACTTGGGTTGATAAATAGATCCACCTACTTTGGTTTCATTTCAAGTAGTAAGTTGACTCATCCCCAAAACGCTAAACCCAACCTGCAAATGCATACAATCAATAAAAGAACCATTTTCAAAAAACTAATTTGATTAGTGGAAACACGAACAACCGTAGTAAACGGCGAAATGAGATGATCATTGTACAAATAATACTTAACAAAGAAATCTTTTTATGTCTACATAAATAATTCCAAAAGAATCAATTGTATATTATTGTAGTTAGTGCCAATTAAAATATAGAATCAATATTGTAAAGCAAGCATCAGAAGAAATTTACCTTGATTGCACATTGGATATTTTCCAAATGCCAATATGAAGCTCTCCTAAAATAAAGGAACAACAAACTAGAGAATAAAATAAGATAAAGCAAGTACTGTAAGTATACTTAAATAAGAATAGGTAACACGCCTCTTCATCTTTTAGCAAAAGTATAACATTTGTAAACAACTCGCCAGATGGTTTTACTTACCCAATTTAATGAATAATATTTGCTAAAACAAAACAATACTTATTGCTGAAGCCAAAGAAACCAAAAAATAATCTACTTTACCTGAAAATATGAAGATTGATGGGTGGTGTTCCTTGTACCTGCAAAATAAATAACCAAAGTAATGGATCATGATTCAAGCTCAAAACTACAACTGACCATTTATCTTTCGTAAGCTCTCATAAACAGAGTATAAGGCAAGGTCATGTTGCCTAGGGATAGTTTTAGAGCTCCAAACACTTAATATATATGCTGAACGTGAGGCCTTCTCACACACAACAGGGTCAAAGTGTGTGGTCCACATTCTGCTGGTTCTTGGGATCAGGTTATGCATGAGGGCACATGTATGCATCCATGCAACCTATCAATTCATGGAGATATTCCAGGTTATACCACCATCCAGCCCTGCAAAATATCTTGCATGCCACTTCAGCAACTGTCAGATATTGAAATACAATGACATCATTTTCATAACTGTTGTAATCTCATAAAAAATCAATAGTGCAGCCATTACAACATATTTTATTACCCTATCATAATTAGTAATTTCACATTAAAGGAAAAAGAGGACTGCATGTTTAGGAAGGGAGGGGTTGTTGCGGGTACTTCAATGAAGTTGAAACTGTTATGAGGGTCTATTTATAACAGTTTTTGATTGACAGTCATTTGGTAATTAGCCCTGCCACTCTAACTCACTATAACAGTTGTTGGGGGTACTTCAATGATGCTGAAACCTTCCTCACCTGATACGTCAATGTTGAGGATTACAAGGAAAACCTTATGATGTGCATGACTCGTTTGGTAATTAGCTCTGCCACTCTAACTCGTTAATATGCTCGATTAAATTGAGCATTCAAATTCTTTGTATCCATATAGCATTTACTCGGTTTATTCAGCCCACTCACATGTCGATAACGAGCATTTGAATGTTATTGTACACACTTCTTTAATCGTCGTAGTTATGAAAAAAACATATATTCTATCTCTGCCATAAATAAAACATGGTACTGTATATAACTGATCTGCTGTATTATCTTCTTTTCAAATATTATTGTACACGCTTCCTTAATTGTCATAGTTTTGACGAAATATGTTCTATCTCTGCCATAAATAAAACATGGTACCATATACAATAGATCTGCTGTATTATCCTTCTTTCTATAATTCAGTTATCTAAAAAAATCTGTAAGTGATAGTTTTAAAATTAATTTATGGAAAGTTATATAATATATATGCTTAAAGTTTAGTTTGTCGGATATCAATGATATCAATAAGAATCTGTAGGAGACATTACAGGCATGCATACCAAAATCCTATATCTTTTGTAATAAAATATAAGTTTTTATGCAAATTAGAAAGTGATGTATAAATATCTGCATAGTAACCTCATAAGTTTTGTACCGTGTGCATTAAATTTTTGTAACCGTTTCAGTACGTAAGTATAATTGACTGAAATGTGATTTTAAATACAATAGTGTGTATTTCGTGCACCTTTTAATTTTCCAAACCCATGCATCATTTAATCAGAAGTTTTGTACCGTGTGCGGCCTTTAATTAGAAAGTGATGTATTCCTAAATCATCTGCACTTCCTAAAAACTAAAGATTCAACCATTAAGGACGTGACCAATCAATGTTTACTGTGAAACCCATTCAAGGATCTTCTAAAGTCAGTTTGTTTATAAACTCCCTAATTACTCCTCATTAACCCTATCCTCAGAAATCCATAGACGTTAACCGTCCTTTGAAACATCGTCTAAAAAACATTGTCTAAACTGACAATCAATGACTTCAAGAAATATAAAACGTTTAATTAAACTAAATTATTTTAATTTGCCCAACTAAGATCTATAGCACAATTAATAAAAATTGGAGTAACAACCATAACTGACCTGATTTATTCGATGGCGAATCCACTTGGGGTCCAACCGATACATCCATGGCAGAAAACATTCCTCTTTCAATCTTCGATTCAAGTCCGCATATCACCTCCTGAGATCTTTCGAGTTCGAGATGGCAGGTCTCTGTTCAAGTTTGGGTTCGATTTTAGGAATTCGGCTGTCGAATTGGAACGTGTAATTGCCCGATGGTATTGGTCATGAATTAGGGATTTGGTTTTGGCGAGTGGGGCAGCGAAAATTCTAGATAAAATTGTGGATGTTGGGGCCAACCAAGATTTAAGAGATTGGAGCCAAAATTTTAACGTCTGGAGCCAAATTTTAACGGTTGGAGCCAAAACCAGGCTATCAAATGAATAGTTGTGTCATAATTTGTAATGTCGGAAACCTGGGCTGAACGCTTTTTCAAAGAAATTACCACATAATTGTTTAGTCATTCAAATACAAAGGACATGTAACATTGTTAAGCATTTTGAACACTAATTTTCAACTGTATTTAATTTTTCCTAAATAATAACACCAATCATTTATAATTTTATATTAACTTAAATATTGAATTAAAATATTAATATTAGTTTCTAATTTTTTGTAAATTTAAGTAAAAATTTAATATAGATTTAAAAATACTTAAAACAAGTTGAAAAAATAATATTAAGGATCATTAATAGAAAACGTTTAATTATTCCACAAAAATACCTCTTTTACCTACAAATTAAAAACTAATTAATAGAAAAAATATAGTAAATATTAATTACTAATTAATTGTGGTTATTAATCAATTACCAGTTATTTATTGTAATACGCTTACTAGTTAATTATAATTAGTATGGATTATTTCACATTTCAAATTAACTAATATCCATTAATTTATTATCATTATTATTAATAGATAATTAAGTATTGAATATTACTTCTTAATTATTAAATATTAAATGTTAAACATTATTATTAAATAATAAATATTATTAATATTAATTAATTATTAAATGTATTTAATAACTATTAACTATTATTTACTAATTATTAAATAATAGTCATAAAAACTGGTCGACTTTGCCAAATTAATCTGTCAACCTCCTAAAATATTTGTAATTATTATTTATTATAAAGTGTATGTGTTCACTTTAAAAACCGATCAGCTTAGCCAAATTAATATCTATAAAATTTCGTTAAATATAAAAAAAATTGATAATAACTAGCAATTAAAAATTAGTTACCACTTCTTACTTCTTTAATATTAATTTTTTTGGAAAAGCACTTAAATTTATTATTTATTGAATTTAATTAATAAATATTTACAATAATTTATTTATTTATTGATAATAGTTAGTGAAAAGGCTATTGAATACAGGTTCATAAAACTTTCTAAAAAACTTCATACTTATTAGTTTTTTATTATCAAAAGTTTATTACTCTATATTAAATATTATTTATTAATTATTAATTTTAATAATTAATATTAATTATTCATTATTAAATTTTAATTCTATTTATTAATACTTAACTACTCGATAATATTGAAGACTTATTATTTATTTACTACTAAATTGAGGTTATTAATATTTATTTTTTTATATTTCAAATTATTATATTATATTTGTTAATAATTATATTTATTTTTGGTAATTGAATAATATTTTTAATACTAATTTTTAATTGGCTATTTAATTACTAATTATAATCTTCTACAATTGACCAAAAGAGTTGTAATTTATAACTATTACAATCGATAAATAAGAGAAATTGTTAAAAATAAAAAAAATTTACAATTGACAAAAAGAGTTGTAATAGATATCTATTATAACTCGCAAGAACGAAAGTTGTCAAAAATATGTATTTAATACAACAGACAATAAAGAACCGTTGTAACAGGCATCTATTACAACTAGCGAAATCAAAGAGTTGTTGGAACTACTTTATTACAAATTTCTGAATAAAACAGTTGTAAAATAACCTCTATTACAACTCGCATTTTTGGCAGTTGTAAAATTACAGTTGTAGTTTGGTATTTTTATTGCAGTGCCATAATTCAACATGATTCTTGAATAAATAGCTTCGTTTTAGGGAGATCTAGGGTCCACTGGCAGGGTTTGGCGTCCAACATCGTATGGTGGTCGGAATAGCTCTCGAAAGGAGCGACAGTTATGAGGTTTTACCGAGTCTGTGGTTGTCGAAGTAGAGGTGAACTGAAAGGGAAGAGGGCGCGTGGGACAGGGCTTGGTGCGGAGGTAATTGATCGGCCTCTGGAGATCTCCTTGTGGTGCAGCGTCGACTTGAAGTAGGTGGAATTTGTTCCATATCCATAAAATGATGTAAGTCGATTTCCGAACAAAAGAAGGAGAGAATGTGATACTGAATGTGTTGGTGGAGATTTCAAAGGGGGAGAATTTGGTGAATGGATTTGGGAAATGGTGAAGTTTGTGAAGGTGTAACGGTAGATGGGGTAGGAAGAAGCATTATACGGTGGTTGATGATTGTTCGATTGTAGTGGTGTTTAAGTACACGGAGTGGCGGTTTTGCTGAGAAGTAAGGGATGGGTTTGACTGATTTTTGGGTGAGAAACATAGTGTATGCTGATTGTTAGGAAGGAAGCTACGAAGAAGGGGGAAAGAGCGAGTGATTTGCGGTGTTGACGTATAAATGGAGTACAGAAAGAAGTTGGCTTGGTAGCTCGATGGAAGGTGATGATCTGCTGTCCCGTTGGATCTAACAGCAGTTAGTAAGGGTGTTTTCTTTTGATAAAAGAAAGAAGTTGGGTTCGAATGTTGGAAGCGGAGAGGGTGTCAGCTTATTTGGTGCCTGGAGGAGAAGATATGCGGTCAGATTAAAACAAATTATGGGGTAATTAAACCTACTGTTTAATTATAAACTATAGTATATTGTAACCTATTATTAAATAACGATGTAATGTTAAAATGTGTTAGGACAGGATCGGACTTTCATTCGTTTAAAAGAAGCAAGATTGATCATGGTTTAGAAAATTACTAGAGGGAAATGATGGTGGAATACGGGTTAGAATTTATGATGTGGATTTTGATTCCTTCGTGGATAAAGGGAACAATGCATTTAAGGAACAAAGAAGCACAAAGATGGGTTTTGCTTAAAAACCGGGGTGCACGCAGTAAACCATGATTAATTTAAACCTTAGTAAGGTAATTAGGGAACTTAGATAACTAAATATTCTAAATTATTGTTAATACAATAGTATTTATAATTTAGTCATATGTTACCAGAATCAGACGAGATCGGTCAGGTTGGGATCATAACGAAGGAATTTACATTGTAGAACTGATCTCAATGAAAATAAAGCTATTGGAATTTCATGTTAAAATCAAACGCTGTTTGATTTTAAAATGAAACAAAAGCAGAACTGTCAACTGCAAACAAGGTAAGTAAACTCACTAACTCTGGCTCGTTTATATTTTTATATAAACGAGTTTTAAATTTATTTATAAAATTTTTATACTGTGTGATGGTTGTTGGATGAATGGCTGATAAAAATGGTTGAAATAGTTGATACGGTTATATCGTTGATCGCTTATTAGTTCTGTTTACTATGATATTTCATAGTGATGTGAAATTAATATTATTGATGTGATTAACATCTGTGGATGCAGGGAAATAGGTTGGAAGAATCCAATTGGATTCCTCAATATTTATATTACTGTTTTTATTTGATTGTGATATATGATGTGTTATACAATCCATGATTGGATATGCTGTGTTTGATTTACCCTGTCCCTAGAAACTTAGTATTTTAGATACTGTAAAATATTTTTTTGATGTGAGAAAGGAAATGGGAATTTAAAAATGGAATTTATTTCCAAAAATAGAAATTAATTTTTTGACTAGGGTTAAGAATAAGAAAACAGTTCGAATGGACGAATCAAGAATTTGTTTATAAATGAGAACATAAATTAATTGAATTATTTACCTTTGGATATGTTGAAACATAAATTCAAATTTGAATTTATATAAGAAGAGGAAATCGGTTTTTGAAGCCAATATATGAAATGAGATTTAAACTTAACTGTTGTTAAGGAAATTTAAATGAAATTTGAAATGATTGAAATAAAAAGAGATGACACTTGTATGAATAATTCTGAATAGAAATTATAAATAAAAACTTGGGTTTAAGATATGTTTACGAGATCAAACTGTATATAAAAGAAATATATTTATGATTTAAGTGAATGGTTTAAAGAAAATATTTTTGCAAATGAAATATCCCTAAAGGAAATTTAGATTTCGGAATATGAATCAAAATTGGAAATCGAGTGAAAAAAGGAAATGGGTAATCGTTCTAAAAGAAAACGATGAGTCTTATTTCAAAATTTGGAATATAAATTCAAGTGTGGTAACCTTTTATAGACTGAATGGTTATAATGGAATTTGATAACGATTTGGAAGGGATAAATTCAAAAGTGAATTTGGAATTTGAATTAACCTGAAATGGTAGATAAATTCCGAAGTTCGGAATATAAATCGAGTATAGATTATTCGAGAGAAAGTTATTTATTTGAAATTCGATTATATCAAATTTTTGGAAGTAGTTATTTTTACTTTTCTTTTGAATCAAACTTAATTATTTAATTATTTATTTACTTATTAATTTATTTTATTGAAATTAATAAGTACAAGTTATATTTGTTATAAACCAAATATTTGGAAACAACTATTATAACGCTGTTGTTATAATAAATGTTTTGTAAATCTAAACAACGATTATAACGCTACTGTTATAATAAATGTTTTGTAAATCTAAACAACGATTATAACGCTACTGTTATAATAAATATTTTGTAAATCTAAATAGTGATTTTAATGTTACTGTTATAATAAATGTTTTGTAATGCTAAACAACAATTGTAATGCTATAGTTAAAATAAATGTTTTATAAATCAAATATTTGGAAACAGTGATTATAACACTACTGTTATAACCAATGTTTTTCCGTAAAAGAAGTGTATTCTTAGATTGAATCCGAGAGTCGCGTAAGCAATGTTTTGTTTGAAGTTGTAAGCTTTGACTATTTCAAAGTGAGAATGTTGTTCAATTAAGGTTTGAGATGTAATTATACCCCAACTTGATTGACTTCATGATTAATAGTGGAATGGTTAAGGTTCAATAGCGAAGATTGGTTAGCAATATGGTTAGTTAATAAATGATTTATAGTTTGAGTTATAATAACGATGTTTTATAACATCGCGTTAATTTAAAGGATTTTGAAATGTTTTTCCCAAATAAAATAAGAGATATTTTCTACGCATAGAAAATGAAATGAATTGGTCAATGAGGGATTAGGAAAGGGGATATGGAAATATTTTCCGATATTAATAAGGTATATTTTCTGAATATAGCAAATAAGAATTTGTGGATATTTAGAAATGTTTTCTAACCAGAATTAGAGATATTTTCTCGAACAAAGAAACTAGGAATGTTTTTCCAAGAATCGAGAGAGAAAATAGAGCTTTGAAAGGATACCAAAGATGGGGAAACAGGAATTGGAAATAAGAAATTAATTTAAAAAGGGCCTAGTGTTGTTTGATGCTTGATCGATAGAATTTCCATTTAGAAATAGGATCGTTGGTTGTATGGATGTTCCTTTGATAGTTAAATCACCGACTATCAAAGTTTTTATTTTATTTCACACATTCATTGTCAATACGGAGAGACCGGGATAAGGTTATTACCTGAAAACCACTCCGTGTTGGCATAAGCGTTACAGATGAACTTATGTTGAAGATATATGAAGACGGAGATAAGTTCAAGGGCTATTCTATTAATCCTAGGTAGAAATTGACAAAGATGGATTGATAGAATAGTATCTTCGGTTTGTCCAGTCCCAGGACAACTTATATGGATGAATGTCTGACGATGTGGCATTCAACGTAATTGGTGGCAAGATGTTCTAAAAAGGTAATCGTGACCTCAAGCCTCATCACCCGGAAAATGATAAAAATCGGGTGGGCAGCATGGCCAAGTGGGTCATTCCCATTAGGGGTATTATCACCTGATCTAGAGAAAATTCATTTGCTTCTTATTATATTCGTTGCTGTATGCTTTCGGTAACGGTTGCTGATCACAACCGTTAGTGATAATATGCTCGATACACTCAAGTTAAATGAGTGGTCAGCCATGTGTGGACCGGGTTGCAAGACGTTTTTGTTGAACCTAGTGTATTCCCCTCTACAGATACACTATCGGAAGGTGGTTCCATACCTTATCATGTTGGAAATCCAATCTCCAATAAGCGCCCTGTGGTTTTTGATTTTATATTATATACGGAGCGTGAGATGCAAGCGTTCCGCTAGTGTAACGACCCGGATTTTGAGCGGCTTTGGTTATCGACGTAAGCTCGACGTCGATAACCAAAACATCGAAAAATCCTGGTAGTTAGTGAAAGAAATTAGAAGGTGAGAATAGATAAGATAGAAACTTAGAATAGAAGAAGAAGAAGAACATAACATCAGAGTAACACGAACCTCACAGCGAAACGAATAACATATAATAGATAACATAACTTTGAAATATAACAGTTATGTATACAATAGCACTTATCAGAGTACAACACTTACAACACAGCGGAAATAACTATAGCTATATGATCTTGAAGCCTCCTGCTCCAAGCTCTTCCAGTATATCTGTAAATTCCTGACTACTTGACTGCCCGTACAAAATTAGGCACCCAAGAGTTTAGGGAAAACAACAAAGTAAACTCCGGGTCAGTCATGGGACTGGTGTGAATAAACTCAAATCATTTAAACAGGTATATGATATCTCATAAGACCACGCCGTGAATACGGAACGGGTTTTTCCCTTATGAGAATCCAAACATCTTTGCAAAGCAATATCATTCTGATATTATAATAATGTCTAAGTACAAATAAATATCAGTCTAGTAGAAACGCTTGCATCTCACGTTCTACATATATAGTATACAATCAAAATCGCAAGCACGTATTGGATGATTGGGTTTCCAACTATGACAAGGTATGGAATCACCTTCCGATCAGTGTACTCTAGGAACGATACACTGGAGTTCAACAAGAACATCTTGTAACTCAGCCACACATGACCGACCACTCATTTCGCTTGAGTGTATCGAATGTACATCACCAACGGTTGGGATCAGCAACCGTTCCCGTATATATATATGGGACAACATTGATAGATTAAAAGAAGCAAATGAATATTCACTAGATAGGTGATTATACACCCTACTTCGGTGCGACCGACTTAGCCATGCTGCCTGCCCGATTTCTGTCATTTACCGGTTGATGAGGCTAGAAGCTACGCTTTATCATCACATCAGATTCACTTCGAATGCCACATTGTCAGATCCATCAGAATCACTAATTAATGTCTACAACCATACATTACGTGTTAGCTAAAAGAAGTTTCCTTCTCCGCTTCCACTCTTGGTATAGTTGAAGAAATCAACGTACGTGATCGTCTGGAAATACTATGTCAGACATCCATCTTCATTCACTTAGAAATGTCACATCGTCATACCCGCCAAATCACAAATTGACTTATCCAAAAATAACACGGGTATACAGCTAAGAGAAACGAATTCCTCCACCACCAAACGTGAATACGTTTGAACAGATCAACTTACGTGATCCACTGGATATACTCTGTCAGACCTTCGTCCATACAAGTTGTCCTGGGACTGGACAAACCGAAGGCACTATTCTGTAAACAGGATAGCCCTTGCATTTTACTCCGTCTTCAATTATCTTTGGCATATATGATTCGCAACGCTTATGCCAATACAGAGTGGTTCTATGGATAATAATCCAACCGGTCTCTCCATATTAACAACGTTAAAATGGTCAAAACTTCGATAGTCGGTGAGTTAACTATCAAAGAAAAACAAGTGTGCAAACAACGATATTATTTCCAAATGGAAATTATATCGAACAAACATCATTTAACATTAATCTCTTTAGTTCATTTATTTACTTATCTCCTGTTTCCCTATATTTTAAATTCTTATTTTCTTTTATCAGAAAACATTTCTGATTCTCGTTTGGAAAACATTTCCAAAACTCCTTTACGATCAAACCTTACCATTTCTTAGTTAAGAAGGAAGTCACTCAAGTTGGGGTATAATTACCTCTCAGACCTTAACTGAACAACGTTATAACTTCGAAATGGTCAAAGTTTATCTTTTAATCTTTAACAACTTCTTTACGCCTTTCTCGGATTCAATTTTACTAGTCCACTTCTATATTTAAAACATTGGTTATAACGATAACGTTATAATCCCTACTTTCGAATTATCTAACTTTAATTATAACTTCTATTCTTATTAGTGAATACTTAACCTAACACTTATTTATTTATAAATAAATAAATCTCTATTTAGACACTGGAAAGTATAAGTACTTTCCCGAATTCGATATAATCGAATTTGCCGATTAACTCTCTTCGAGAAATCTCTATTTGATTAACTCTTCTTCGAATAACCTATATTCGATTAACTTCTTCTCGAATAAACGATATTCGATAATCTTTCTTCGAATAACTAATGTCCGATAACTCTTCCTTTTCAAATATCTCATATTTGAAAATCTCACTTCGATTAAACTATAATCGATAACTCCCTTTGATGAAACTAACATCGATAACTCCTTTCGATGAAACTAACATCGATAACTCCTTTCGATGACTAACATCGATAACTCCTTTTGATGAAACTAACATCGATAACTCCTTTCGATGAAACTAACATTGATTAATTCCTTTCGATGAAACTAACATCGATTAATTCCTTTCGATGAAACTAACATCGATTAATTTAACTCGACGAACTGAACTTATTTACTTTACTCGATCATCTTGACTTGATAACTTAACTTGCTAACTTAACTCGATTATCTTAACTAAATCACTTGACTCAATCATCTTGACTTGATAACTCATATCGAATAACTAATATTCGATTTAACTCCATTTAACTCTATTCGAATAACTATTATTCGACAACTCTATTTAACACCATTCGCTTGACTCTAGATCGCAGCGATCACAATGGGTACGCCTGATTCCCTCAGGAAACATCCGACCGCCTTAGGCTATCTGCAGCCCTGCGAATTACGCTAGCAGTCATACAAGATGGCAACTTACCCTGAATACTATGTTTGACTAACTCTGTCTCAAATAACTATATTTGATTAATTCTAGTTCGTGTTAACTCTAATCGATTAACTCTAACTAATTAACTCCAACTGGTTAATTCTAACTGATTAACTCTAACTGATTAACTCTAACTGGTTAACTCTATTTGACTAACTCGACAAACTAACCCCTTTCGAATAACATATTCGATTAACTAACTTCGAATACCATATTCGATTTCTCCTTTCGAATGTCTATACTCGATTAACTACTTCGAATACCATATTCGATTTCTCTTTTCGAATGTCTATATTCGATTAACTAACTTCGAATACCATATTCGATTTCTCCTTTCGAATACCATATTCGATTTCTCCTTTCGAATGTCTATATTCGATTATCTAACTTCGAATGCCATATTCGATTTGCTTTATTCACTTTATAAAGATTTCCTTTTTAACAACGATTTATTCATTTGAAAAGATTTACTTTTAAATAACGGTTCTACACTTTAAAAATGATTTCCTTTTTATAACGTTCCCTTTTTAATTCTATTTGTAAATGGTTTACAAATATTTCCTTTTCAAATTTATTCTTGAAATATTCTAACTCCTTAAATTCCCGGGAAAATTCGCCATAACCTCCTTTGTATCGGGAGCATCGGGAAAATCCCCAAACTCGCCACACAGGCCTTTTTCCATTCAAAAAGAAATGTTTTGAATTTATTTTCCTTTTTTAAAATATCTCCTATTTATAAATATTCCCATTTATAAATATTTCTTATTTATAAATATTTCAATTTATAAATATCTCTGTTTTCAATATCACTTTGAAAATCCTTATCAACATTCCGATATGTTATGGTATTCAATTATATCAAATCACGATGTTCAATATCGTCCAAACACATATAATCGCCAACAGATTATATATCACATCATATGACAATATATGAAAACACTAAAATAACTGTTGAGGAATCCAGTCGGATTCCTCCAACCTGTTTCCCTGCATCCACAGATGTTACACAGTATAATATACATCAATTTCATCCCAACATGAAATATACTGATAATCAGAATCCATATTTGATTGACGGTTTTCTATATATAACTATATCTACGTTTTCAATCAAATCTATTTAACAGTCCAATTTAACAGTCCAATTTAACAATCAATACACAATAATCAATCATTAAAAATAAAGTACAGTTTATACAAATATAAACTGAACAGAGTTAGTGAGATTTACTCACATTGGCAGTTCATCGTTAAAGAACGATAAACTGTTCGTTGATTCAGCGCTGTTTTATTTAATTTCAAACGGGTGTTTGAAATTAAATAAAATTCCAAACTCTTCAGAATAATACCAATCCACAGCGTACACGAAGCACTCGACGATACGAACCCAACGCAACTGACGGTTCGTCGATCTGATTCTGTATGAGCTGGTTATCGCGTGTACAAGTTAATACATGAATTAAAATAAATAAAAGCATGAATTATTGATTAGTGGGCTTAACTTTAAACTAAGGCCCATCCTTCCATTTTGAAGGCCCATGACCGCAACTACCCCTTTCTTCCTCCAAATCAAATACCCGAGCTCCAGTAAACCCAAAACAACTCCATGGCACTTTCGACTGCCCCTTTCTCCTTCTTCACACCACCGTGCCAACATCCGACACCATCGTCAAACTCCCCTTCAAAACCTCTTTCTACCCGTCACCTTAATACCAATTCCGACGCCTTCAACTGAAACCCGTCGACACCCTTCCTCGCGAACTACTGTGGTGTCATCGACATGTTTTAGCACCGATGTCCACCAAAATTTCACCACTCGAGCTAAATCCTACCACCGTCCCCAATATCAACTCCAAAAATACCCAATACCTCCATTGTTGACCAACCCTTTGACCTCTCCCCTCCTCCACATCGGTCACCAATAAAGGTCGAAACCACAACCAAAATACTCAGCACCCGAATACGCACCTGCTCGTCACCTTCGCTCCATCTTCGGTGTCACCGTTTGAAGATCGACCTGTAGCTCTCGAGTTCTATCGTGGAAGCAGCATCCACCCAACAGCATCGAGTTCCACCTATAGCCATTGTCTCTCGACTCCCTATGCCACCCCGACTCCATCTGCGCCGTCGACTCCGCCTCCGGCCTCCCCTATCGTACTCGCGACCCTGCCCGAACTCACGACAGTGAGTAGTTGACCTTCAGGATGTAGCATCGCACTAGAATCTAAGTCTACAGACTTGAAGCTCTCACAAATACAAGTCTAAGGAATCCAACTTCCTTAAATTTCACTAAGTATTTCTTTTGATTAAATTTCCTGAAGTATAAGGTGGAGGCGGCTTGAATTTTATTTCAACAGGAACAATTGAATTAGGTCTTAAGGAAGTATATAGA
The DNA here is from genome assembly GCA_030737875.1 of Allium sativum. NCBI lineage: Eukaryota > Viridiplantae > Streptophyta > Magnoliopsida > Asparagales > Amaryllidaceae > Allium > Allium sativum. The sequence goes on from CM060922.1 coordinate 339,406,657, forward strand.
GGGTATTTATAGGCAAATTCCCTTTAGATATTTTAGCTAGATATTTGTGTAAGATATTTTCAATTTATTTTTATTTTAATATTCGGTTTGCCTTCTAAAAATTTATGTGATCACAAACAGTACCCAAAAATCACGAAACTGAACATACGACTAGAGTTCGACATTACGGCCCAAACGAAACTGGTTTCGTCGAATTCCGACTTCGTTTGCAAAAGTGGCTATTTTTGAAGCTCTACATAGCCTATTTTAAATATATAAATATATTTAAATAAAATTAAATTAAATATTTAAAATTAAATATTATCGTCTATATTCTCTGAGGAATATCATACAACTCCAGGGTAATTATATACTCGCTATTCCGAGTCCAGATTGATTCGATATTCAATTTACATTGAAAAACCCTTTTATAACGTATATAAAGCGTTGCAAAATATAAAGGAATTTCATAGCGACTTTTCTGAAATTTGATTTGGACGTACATCAAAATCTACACGACGAAATCTCAATTTTTCTCTTCCACTAGAAAGATATACTCCACCAGCTCCACGCGTTTCTTGTTTCACAGAAATTCGGCTTAAAACGAATCCTGTACATTCAGTTGAAGTTAGAATTGCCAATTTACGAACTGCAGCGCCATTTCGAGCTCGGTTTTAATTAAAATATAAATATACGTTCAAACTGTCGTCGATTGAATATATATATTCGTTATTATATTTCGAATCGAAACTCCACCAAATCTCGTATGCTATTCAATTCACACGATATTGTGAATTTCACTATTTCCGACTATTTCGACATTATAATATATTATTATATTATAATTATTAATTAAATATTCAATATTATTTAATTAAACGATCATCAACTTCTCTAAATCACCAATCATATAATTAAATAAATTAATTATATATCTCTAAAAATGCGGGTCATTACAGCTAGATTCTATTTAATTGTTGTAGACACTATTATAATATCAACAGATTTTGACATCAAAAATATTTTTGGTCATCGTAAGGTAAAAACCATTTGTGTTTATGTGTGGATCGGTCGTACGATTATATTTTCTTTCGAAAGGATTTTTTTTAAAGTTAAATCATATAGTTGGAGTTTACTCACACCAGTCCCATGACTGACCTGAAGTTTATTTTGTTTTACCCTAAACTCTTGTGTGCCCAAATTTGTATGAGCAGTCAAGTAGTCCAGATTTTCCAGATTCACTTGGAGGAGCTTGAAGCATGAGGCTTCACCAGTTAGCTATAGACTCATATTTTCCGCTGTGTACTATGTTTTATCTAGAAATAGGTTTTTATAACTATTCCAGAAATAGCCGTCGTGCTCTGATGATGGTATGTATATAAAGTTACTAATTTGTATTTCAAAGTTTATGTTATTTATATATTTTAGTCGTTCCGCTGTGAGATTTTGTATTCTTCGTTTTCTTCTATTCTGACTTTTCTTTCTATTTCTCACCCTCTATCTTCTTTCTATTAATGACTCGTATTTCTGTGCAATTTGGATTGGACATCTGGTGTAATTAGTCAACTCAAAGGGTACGGAAATTTGGGCTATTACATTTGGTATCAGAGCTGAAGGTTGAGTAGTAACCTTGGCTCTGTGGCGTAACTCAATACAGATGGGATTAGTAATACCTAGATTGAGTTTGAGTGTATATATATGAGCGCATATTTGTAGATTTGATATTAAATTATTTTATACTATGTTGACTAGTTTGTTGAGTGGTTTATGAATTCTGGTCGATACATAATGTATATCTGTATCGGCAGGTGTTTCCAAACTCATGAACAAAGCAACTCGATAGAGTATTGTTTTCAAATGGGTAAATGAAATAATTTTGCCCAAAAATTATTTTGATATAAAAGGAATAATTTCTGAATTATTATATATGAATGTGTTGATTGTTATTAAAATCAAATAAAATTATGAAATATTGAAATGGTTATATAATTTGTAAACAGATAATGTATACAAATGAGATAAACCAAGATTAAGTTCAAACCAAAATTGGAATTTAAATTCTAGGCGTTTTGAAAATATTTTCTGAAATATTATAAAATAATATGACATTACTTTAAAGTATTTTTTTAATAAGAATGGTTTAAATGGATTTTTAAAGGGATTAAGCACTGAAATTGCTTCAGTGGCGAGAAAATAATTCTGATAATGGATCGCGACATTATCGGTATTCATTTTCAAGTTTCTGAGTGATGGATTACTACCACAGTAATTTGGGGATGAAAAACTTGTTTGAAATGGAAAAGATGTTTTAGAAATTCAAATGTTTTGAATTGAGTTGATTTTAAATATATGTATATAAATATATATGATTTCAAACTAATTTGAAATAAAACCTGGAAGTTTGAATTTTTAAATTTAAATTTAACTTGTATAAGTTGAATAGAATGAAATGGTAAAAATGTATCAAATGAATTGAAATTTAACTTAAGTTAAACAAAATTGGATTGGGTTAGAAATAATTCCGAATGAAACTAAATTAAGGAAAATGTTGAGAAATTATTAATATGAATTCGACTTATGAATAAGCAAGTTGAATATATATTGGATGTTGTTAATCGAAATTGAATTGTGATAAATTTGGATTCAAGTATAATAAGTGGATTGACTTAAATAGAAATCAGATTTGAAATGATAGAATGGAAGTCAACTAATCATAAGTTGATTAGAGTGTTGAAAACTGGAAGTAGGATTGTTTTGAAACCAGCTGGGATTGGATATATGTATGCAGAGCAGTTATTGAACGGAAGCAAATGCAAGAGATAGAATTATGCCCGACAAAAATGATACATGTTTACAATATTACTTGGGTTGTTGGTTTTATGAGCCTATGAGGCAAGTCGCTTAGCTTTTTGATTTTCTTTTGGATTGGAGAAGGCCTAGAAGGCGAGTTATGGTTGTACCGATTGAGCCGTGCAAAGGAGTTACTGGTGAAATTTTTTGAAAATTTAAAGAGTTAGAAAATTTTCTAGATTTTTTTTGTGATAATTTAAAATTGAGTTGTTAATTGTAATTGAAATAAGAAAACCATAATTAGTTAATAAAATTTCAAGTGGAATAATGAATTTGATATGCAGAAGAGCATATGGATTGAAGACAAGAAAGTGATGATGGATTATCCAAAAATGGTGGACATATCATTTTAGAATTATGAACGGTTGAGTATTGGTATAAGAATTCGAAGGTCGGGTAAGAACTGGGTTATGAAGGTATATAAGATTTCAACTAAATAGGTTATGAGGAGTTAGAGTTGTAGCATTTTTACTGCTTAGTAATTTCGAGGACGGAATTATTTTAAGGAGAAAGGAATGTAACGACCCAGATTTTTACCAATTTAATTTTGAACATTTAAATTGTTTTAAATGTTGTATTAGAATTATAAATGGAAATTTATATGGAATTTATTAATTAAAACGAAGTTTGAACATATAATTAAATTTCAAATGAGCTCTTAACATCACAGTAGTTTGTAATTTAACGTTTTGAACTTCAATTGGATATACAGGATCCAATATAAATCAGATTTCTTTGAAACAAGAAACATTCGGATCTATTTGACTATATTTTTCTAATGAAAGTGAAAAATTGAGATTTCGTTTTATATATTGTGAGTTATATCCAAATCAAAATTTTAGAAAGTTGCTATGGAATCTGTTTTAAACTATGGTGATTTATTTAATATAATAAAATATTTTCCTTGATTCAATAATAGATCTCCGCCCAAATAAGTTCCAAATATGAATTTATTTTAAGGATTCATTTAAGTATAGTTATCCATGGTGAACCTTACTTTGAATACTAAAATCAGCTGCACTAAACAAAAGCATGTTGAGGATATCAAAGTTATACTCTAAATAAAATAAAATAAAAATTAATTAGAATTAATTTCATTGTGAGCCATTAATAAGATAGTATTATACAACATCATTTGAATGCAAAGAGATACTTGCAGCATATTTGAGCATGGCTAATTCAAAAACTTCCACCTTAATTATACATTCCATTTGATTGTTCTATACATATATCAAAGGATAAAAGAACATACAAACGAACTTGTAGAAAAGCCAAAATAGTGTTCCTTCTGATCTTTATACCGTGCCTACCAAGGAATTTTACTTTCATGTGTGGCAACCCATTTAATACCGTGTGCCCCAAGCTATTGATCCGTGTTCCTCAAGCTGCTAGACACCGTGACCTCCAAGCTGTTACAAACCGTGAGTATGAAGCCACTCTCTATTATAAATTTACACTACTCATGAAAAAACGAGACTTCTCAAACAATTGGAAACCAAAGTCAGCATAAACGCCAACCAGTGAAAAGAATGAATGGCCATAAACTCTCGAATTTAAAAACCCACCGATCTCTCCCACCTCTCCATAATTCAACATGATTCTTGAACGAAAAGCTTCGTCTTTGGGAGATCTAGGGTTAACCGGCAAGGTTTGGCGTCCGGCATCGTATGGCGGTCGAAATAGCTCTCGAAAGGAGAGACAGTTATGATGTTTTTGCTGAGTCTGTGGTTGTCGAAATAAAGGTGAACTGAAAGGGAAGAGGGCGCATGGGACAGGGTTTGGTGCGAAGGTGATTGACTGGCCTCTAGCGATCTCCTGGTAGTGCGGTGTCGACTTGAAGTAGGTGGAAGTTGTTCCATATCCAGAAAATAATGTGAGTCGATTTCCAAACAAAAGAAGGAGAGAATTTGATACTGAATGTGTTGGTGGAGATTTCGAAGGTGGAGAATTCGGTGAATCGATTTGGGAAATGGTGGAGTTTGTGAAGACGTAATAGTAGATGGGGTAGGAAGAAGCATTATACAGTGGTTGATGATTGTTCGATGGAAGTGGTGTTTAAGTACACAGAATGGGTGGTTTTGCTGAGAAGTAAGTGATGGGTTTGACTGAATTTTCGGTGAGAAACGTGGTGTATGTTGATTGTTAGGAAGGAAGCTATGAAGAAAGGGGAAAGAGCGAGTGATTTGCAGTGTTGACGTATAAATGGAGTACAGAAAGAAGTTAGCTTGGTAGCTCGATGGAAGGTGACGATCTGCTGTCCCGTTGGATGTAACAACAATTGGTAAGGGTGTTTTCTTTTGATAAAAGAAAGAAGTTGGGTTCGAATGTTGGAAGGGGAGAGGGTGTCAGCTTATTTGGGGCCTGGAGGAGAAGATATGCGGTCAGATTAAAACAAATTATGGGGTAATTAAACCTATTGTTTAATTATAAACTAAAGTATATTATAACTTATTATTAAATAACGGTGTAATGTTAAAATGTGTTAGGATAAGATCGGACTTTCATTCGTTTGAAGGAAGCAAGATCGATCATGGTTTTGAAAATTACTAGAGGGATGTAATGGTGGAATATGGGTTAGAATTTATGCCATGGAGTTTGTTTCCTTCGTGGATAAAGAAAACATAGCATTTAAGGAACAAAGAAGCACAGTGATGGGATTTGTTTAAAAACCTGGGTGCACGCAATAAACCATGATTAATTTAAATCTTACAAAGGTAATTAGGGAACTTAGATAACTAATTATTCTAAATTAATGTTAATACTATAGTATTTATAATTTAGTCATATGTTACCAGAATCAGACAAGACTAGTGAGGTTGGGATCATAACGAAGGAATTTACATTGTAGAACTGATCTCACTGAAAAGAAAGCTATTGGAATTTCATGTTAAAATCGAATGCTGTTTGATTTCAAAATGAAACAAAAGCAGAACTGTCAACTGCAAACAAGGTGAGTAAACTCACTAACTCTAGCTCGTTTATATTTTTATATAAACGAGTTTTAAATTTATTTATAAATTTTTTATACTGTGTGATGGTTGTTAGATGAATGGTTGATAAATATGATTTAATAGTTGATACGGTTATATCGTTGATCGCTTATTAGTTCTGTTTACTATGATATTTCATAGTGATGTGAAATTAATATTATTGATGTGATTAACATCTGTGGATGCAGGGAAACAGGTTGGAGGAATCCAACTGGATTCCTCAACATTTATATCACTGTTTTTATTTGATTGTGATATATGATGTGTTATACAATCCATGATTGGATATGTTGTGTTTGATTTACCTTGTCCGTAGAAACTTAGTATTTTAGATAACGTAAAATATTTTTTTGATGTGGGAAAGGAAATGGGAATTTAAAAATGGAATTTATTTCCAAAATAGAAATTAATTTTTTGACTAGGGTTGAGAATAAGAAAACCGGTTCAAATGGATGAATCAAGAATTTGTTTATAAATGAGAACATAAATTAATTGAATTATTTACCTCTAGATATGTTGAAACATAAATTCAAATTTGAATTTATATAAGAAGTGGAAATCAGTTTTTGAAGCCAATATATGAAATGAGATTTAAACTTAACTATTGTTAAGGAAATTTAAATGAGATTTGAAATGATTGAAATAAAAAAAAGTGACGCTTCTATGAATTATTCTGAATAGAAATTATAAATAAAAATTTGGGTTTAAGATATGTTTATGAGATCAAACTGTATATAAAAGAAATATATTTACGATTTAAGTGAAAGGTTTAATGAAAATATTTTTGCAAATGAAATATTCCTAAAGGAAATTTAGATTTTGAAAAGGGCAAATGGGTAATCGTTCTAAAATTAAGAAAACGATTAGCCTTATTTCAAAATTCAGAATATAAATTCAAGTGTGGTAAATATTTGTAGACTGAATGGTTATAATGGAATTTGATAATGATTTGGAAGGGATAAATTCAAAAGTGAATTTGTAATTTGAATTACCTGAAATGGTAGATAAATTCCAAAGTTGGAATGTAAATCGAATACAGATTATTCGAGAGAAAGTTACTTATTTGAAATTCGATTATATCGAATTTTGGGATGTAGTTATTTTTACTTTTCTTTTGAATCAAATTTTATTATTTAATTATTCATTTATTTATTTATTAATTTATTTTATTGAAATTATTATGTACAAGTTATATTTGTTATAAACCAAATATTTGGAAACAACGATTATAACGCTACTGTTATAATAAATGTTTTGTAAATCTAAACAATGATTCTAACGCTACTGTTATAATAAATGTTTTGTAAATCTAAACAATGATTATAATGCTACTGTTATAATAAATGGTTTATAAATCTAAACAGTGATTTTAACACTACTGTTATAATAAATGTTCTATAAAGCTAAACAGCAATTGTAATGCTATAGTTAAAATAAATGTTTTATAAATCAAATATTTGGAAACAGCGATTATAATGCTACCGTTATAATCAACGTTTTTCCGTAAAAGAAGTGTATTCTCAGATTGAATCTAAGAGTCGCGTAAGCAATGTTTTGTTTGAAGTTGTGAGCTTTGACTATTTCAAAGTGAGAATGTTGTTCAATTAAAGTCTGAGAGGTAATTATACCCCCAACTTGATTGACTTCATGATTAATAGAGGAATGGTTAAGGTTCGATAATGAAGATTGGTTAGCAATATGGTTAGTTAATAAATGATTAATAGTTTGAGTTATAATAACGATGTTTTATAACATCGCGTTAATTTAAAGGATTTTGAAATGTTTTTCCCAAATAAAATGAGAGATATTTTATACACACAGAAAAAGAAATAAACGGGTCAACGAGGGATTAAGAAAGGGAATATGGAAATATTTTATGATATTAATAAGGTATATTTTCTGAATATAGCAAATAAGAATTTGTGAATATTTAGAAATGTTTTCTAAGCGGAATAAGAGATATTTTCTCGAACAAAGAAATTAGGAATGTTTTTCCAAGAATCGAGAGAGAAAATAGAGCTTTGAAAGGATACCAAAGATGGGGAAATAGGAATTGGAAATAATAATTTAATAAGAAATTAATTTAAAAAGGGCCCAGTGTTGTTTGATGCTTGATCGATAGAATTTCCATTTGGAAATAGGTTCGTTGGTTGTATGGATGTTTCTTTGATAGTTAAATCACCAACCATCAAAGTTTTTATTTTATTTCATATCTTTGTTGTCAATACGGAGAGACCGGGATCAGATTATTACCTGAAAACCACTCTGTGTTGGCTTAAGCGTTACGGATGAACTTATGCTGAAGATATATGAAGATGGAGTTAAGTGCAAGAGCTGTTCTATTAATCCTAGGTAGAAATTGCCAAAGATGGATTGATAGAATAGTACCTTTGGTTTGTCCCGTCCCAGGACAACGTATACGGACGAATGTCTGACGATGTGGCATTCAACGTAAATGGTGGCAAGATGTTCTAAAAATATAATCGTGACCTCAAGCCTCATCACCCGGGAAATGACAAAAATCGGGCAGGCAGCATGGCCAAGTGGGTTATTCCCATTAGGAGTATTATCACCTGATCTAGAGAAAATTCATTCGCTTCTTATTCTATTCACTGCTATGTTCTTTCGGTAATGGTTGCTGATCACAACCGTTAGTGATAACAAGCTCGATACACTCAAGTTAAATGAGTGGTCAGCCATGTATGGGCCGGGTTGCAAGACATTCTTATTGAACCTAGTGTATTCCCCTCTAGAGATACACTATCGGAAGGTGGTTCCATACCTTGTCATGTTGGAAATCCAATCTCCAATAAGCGCCCTGCGGTTTTTGATTTTATATTATATATGTAGCGTGAGACGCAAGCGTTCCTCTAGATTCTATTTATTTGTTGTAGATACTATTATAATATCATCAGATTTTGATACCAAAAATATTTTTGGTTATCGTAAGGTAAAAACCATCCTTGTTTATGTGTGGATCGGTCTTACGATCATCTTTTCTTCCGAAAGGAATTTTTTTTAAAGTTAAATCAAATGGTTGGAGTTTACTCACACCAGTCCCATGACTGACCCAGAGTTTATTTTGTTTTACCTTAAACTCTTGGGTGCCCAAATTTGTATGGGTAGTCAAGTAGTCGGGATTTTCCAGATTCACTTGTAGGAGCTTGAAGCGGGAGGCTTCACCAGTTAGCTATAGACTCATATTTTCCGTTGTGTACTATGTATATGGAAATATGTGTTTATAACTGTTCCAGAAATATATGTCGTGCTCTGATGATGGTATGTATATAAAGTTACTGATTTGTATTTCAAAGGTTATGTTATTTAATATATTTTAGTCGTTCCGCTGTGAGATTTTGTATTCTTCGTTTTCTTCTATTCTAACTTTTCTTTCTTTCTATTTCTCACCCTCTATCTTCTTTCTATTAATGATTCATATTTCTATGCAATTTGGGTTGGACATGTGGTGCAATTAGTCAACTCAAAGGGTATGGAAATTCGGGCCATTACAATAATTAAGTACAACTTATTATATTTCATATATTCTCCCCCTTTTCTCAACTGGTTTCCGGCTTTCCCCATTTACTACTTACTTAATTTACAATTAAGTGTCCCTTAACTCATTTCACCAGTTATCCAATTTCCCTATTCGTTTATTATAACCGAAGTTATAATCCCCACTTGTCACTAGGACAAGTCTACCTATTATACAACATTTTCATTAATGTTATTTATTTATAATAAGTGATTATCATTCCCCTTTTAAACCATTTTCTTTTACTGTTGTATTCCAGTATTTTGCACCCACTGTAATATATATTCCTTGTATTAATTAAGGAAAACACTTCATGCACCCTATCAGCTTGATAGAAGGAATCAGTGATTTATTTTCATAGCGTATTCCCATCAAAATCCGTGGTAGCAAGTAATTTCTTTACTCTTCTTACTTTAGTTACCGTGGCTTACTTGAAACCACGTTCTTAGAAATAGGTCATTTAGAGAAATACATCACTTTTCCCTCGTATCACACTAACTCAGTTCATTACATCAGTTCCTTTCTTATTTTCTGGGTTAGACATTTAATTACCATCATTGCCATGTATTCATATCTTGTTATATACATATATTTATATATAAGCACTAGACCTCTCACATTAAGCCTACACTTGTGGACGCTGGATTTGCCGGGCGGGTCCGGGCAGACTTCTACCACAAAGTTGACTTAATCTCGTGTCTTAGCACCATTACATGTTTTTAATTTTGCACATACGCCTCTCACATTAGGTTCAACATCAGTGGCTGCATGATATGCCGGTCGGGTCCGGGCAGACTTCCGCCACTAATGCAACTAACCTCGTGCCATAAGTACAGTTACAATTTCTAATTGTAAATCTAGGCATATTCATCTTCATTCAATCATTTATGTTCATATCAAATTGCACTTCCAAATTAAAGTCTCAAAACATAATATATGTTACGTTCCAAAATCCCATTACAAATTATGCCCTAAATCCCAATATGTGTCGCATGTCTTTCTATATGTAATTAACTATATTTAAATTAAAGTGTAATTCTCCAATAGTGTATCATTTCCCCAAAATCTCAATTATCCCAATTGACAAGTTCATAAAATAGATATTTACAACAGTATTCATGTACATCTCAGCATATTTACTAATTGAACATATTATCCATTTTAGCGCATCAATTCATTTCATCAAATTTAACCTTCCAACATGTTCATAGTGTATGTTAATGGGGAATGGCGAACGATAAAAATACTATTATTCAAAAAGTATATTTTAAAAACACTCACTTAGTAAGCTTTCCCCAATTCTGGATTTTATCCAGTTTTAACATCCATCGTTTTTTTCCTTTTAATCAGATTCACAACCTAACGTCCATGGATTTATTATTTTCATTAAAAGAGAAATGGCAAAAGAAAGAGGAGGAATAGATCAGATCTGGAACATTACCTTGCTTTTCACGTAATTCTGAACGCCCTTTTTATATATGTTGATTTTCTCTTCCAGATCCTGATTCATAATTTTCCTAGGCTTATATTTTAATTTTCAGAATAGATTTGAGAAGAGAGAGAGTGTTTGTAATGGCAGAGCTCCGGCGCAGGTACCGAATTATGAGATTTAGGGTTAGGTCTAGGGTCTTATTTATAGGAGTATTGGGGCAACCAGGACCCTCAGATTGGACCAAAAGCCATCAAAATCGTCCACGTCAGAGAAGAAGTTTCCAGATCCGTGGTTGGGTCAACCCCTAGGACAACCCCCCTATTGGTGGGTCGACCCCCAGGTCGACCCCCAATGGTCTAAATTCCCTCCAGATTTTCCCGCTCATGAATTTTGATTTTTGAACTGATTTTCGAATTTTCTGGATATATTTATTTAGTATATATACATATAGGCTCCTTACATGTATACAAACTTCTAATGCTCATAACTTCTTCATACAGTGTCCGTTTTACGCAAACCAGGTCTCTATCTTGACCAGAATTTCGAGACGGACGCAATGGAGTAGTGCATTTTACTTAATTCTGAATATTTAATTAAGTTATTCTTATTTCATTATCTTAAAAATACGGGGTGTTACACATAGCTTAACAAAGTCCATTCGTTGTGCCAGCATAAGAGCACCATCCCCTCTGACAGCTATTCCAGGGGCAACTAGGGCTCTTCCCGCGACCAACATCATCGTGGCATTGAACATAGCTTGGTATTCAGGAGTTTTCATCTATGATCCATCTTCACTAACCACCTATGATGCAAAATTGTTCCTAACTGCATTTTTAGCGGCTCGACGCACTTTTAATTTGTAACAGAAATTGTGTAGTCCAGACTTGAGAAAAACAGCAATGATGCTCAACTGTGTACTACTATATATACTACTATATAATATAGATTCAACAACCTACGAATACGTCTCTTTTACGTGTGTACGTACTAATTCAATGGTTAAATCATATAGCCAAAGCTCTGATACTAAGTGTGATAACCACCTCATATCACTTACTTGTAAATAGATAAAATAGTGCACTATAGCCTGCCAAGATGATATAGGTTGGCCATCCTGAGTGATAATTACGGACCTATCCTATATCTCACAACGCACGGATAACATATAATAAGGAATATAAACAGTAATGTAGCGAGAGATGATATAACACAAAACAGCTGAAATACCACCAAAATCACAAAGTCATGTACATGAAATCCGGTAATCTCTTAATACATGTCATCCTCACAACAACACTTAGAATATGCTTATAATAGTGGAAAGAAAATATGTCCAGGTAAGTATATGCTACACCTCCTCCAAGATCATCTCTGGCTCGACATCCGTATAACATAACCTGCTATCTAGTCTAGTCATCAGCATCATCGATGAGTACCAAAGAAATTAAAAGAAAACATAAAACCTTGGGTTAGACAACAGTCTAGTATGAGCGATAAGAAATATTAAAAGATGTACTACATTATATGTAAACATACAGGTTAAGTCTCATACAGACCTGTCCCTACAATTAAAGAGTCAACACATAATAACATGATAATATATTCTACTCAAAGAAATAATGGTACACAAAGCAATAAAAAAAGAAGTGGTACAAGTCATAAGATAAGAGAATCTATTTAGCATCCTCGTCTCCCATTCCCTATCTCCTTTAAGCCCTATCAGTGATAGTTTACCCAAAAAATGAATGTGTAGGTGACAAAGAAACCATAGCAACCATCATCCAGAGATCCTAACTATTACCTTCTAGAGCCATGAATGCTGATACATGTGTGATAACCTTGTTTAACCAGGGACCAACGAAAATCCCGGTTCTAGTCGACTATGTGTTTTACCAACACGTACCATACCATCCTAAGATACATTCCGCCCAGTGTACATGATCATGCTAATCCTAATGGACATCCCCATAATGCCTTGCTTTGAGCCACCCTAGAACACTCCGAGCTATCAACGATTCCTTGGCTAATAACTATTAGAGTTACTTTACTATACTCTAAAGACAAAGTCCCCCCAGCCATTTCATTACCTTGTAGCCTCATTTACACCACGAACTACTTCCTTTCTCACAGAAACGTTTACTATGAGCTCAGACCATAATCTTGTCCATTATGAGTCAATTCTGCAGTGTCGTTCACCAAGAACTTCCTTATTATCATGTATCTACGTTCTCCAGATACTAACCATAGTTTTCCATTGGATCCAGTCCACACCTAGGCATTCGTTGAAGAGTTCATTACTTGATCAAGCAATAACTCTCAAATAGAGAAGGAATTGTCGAACTAAGACCACCAGCACGATCCTTGGAGCATCCACTTCCTGTCATATTGATCGCATGTCCATTTGGCCCATTATGATGGATTAGTATTGGTCCATAGGCTACAGACGGGTATCGATCCATGTACATAGCCAATTTTGGCTAAGTACTCTGAATCCTCGAAATACTACTTCCCTATACTCCATTTTCCTACCAGTCCATTATGACTTCCTACCGAACTTAGAAGAATTTCTTCACGTTGCATGCCAACTCCATTTGACACCATACTTTGCCAATGACCTATTAATCTTCTTAGGACTCCACACAAAAGTTTAGAGGTGAAATAATGCTTTCCTATGGATCGGTATCGATCCATAGATGATGGACCAGTGCCTATCCATGTATTTAACGAATTTCAACCCTAAATTTTTGGGTCGTCTTTCCTCCACCTTCTAGGGTCCAAGGCCCAATTTTCATGTGATTCCGACGAACTTTCATCTGGTTGCGCTTTAATCTTCAGTTTAAGACAATTTCGATGACACTGACACATAAAACTCAAGTATAGCATCTAAATAACGATTTCAACAATTCAAACACTAAACACATGAATGGACAAGCATATTCAAATATCCAAATTCAAAAAAAACATGAAATGATCATTCATATTAATAGATTAGGTGTATAACTATTTTTAAATGAATCTAAACTTATCATTTTAATTCACTTTTCATTAGTTTTATTATTCCAAAGATTAAAGAACAGAGATGAACAAATATAATAATGCTTCAGTGTGACATAACATGTAAATGTGATAAAAAACGATTGATCTAAGCATATAATCTAACATAGCATAGTGAGAGATCTAAATCACTCACCAACTCAATGAATCTAATGGAGATCAAAATTGCTATGATTTAGGAAGCAAGGAAATGGATGTAAACAACACCTAAACGATGCAAAATGTGTAGATCAATGATGATCTAATCTCTTGACATTATCTAACCATATATGAAAATATGAGAATGATATTACCGCTTGTGATTTAAATAGAATTATTTTAGGATCCTTCAATACTTAAAATCTAGGTCGTTACAGTACCATATATATATATATATATTATAGTACTTGGCAAGCTTCGGTTATCTGTGATATGCATGCGCGTCGTTGCTTTGTCTTTTCATTTGTGATATGGATCCATTTTGCGATAATTTCTAGATTTTTACTATTTTTTGAAAGGCAAGTGAAAATTTTTATTTACTACTTCAAGAGTAACATCAAAGAATACAATTAAAGCTTAATACCGACTCTTGACATTATCTAGCCTTAGACTACCAAAATAGAAACTGTATTACAACTGATAGAATCCCTTAATGTGCAACAAACGACCAAAGAAGCAGCATTTCTAAGAATACTCTAGCCGACATAAACAAATTAAAATATCTAAAAAAACTCCACCATGCTAGGAATAACAAATCGTACTCATTTAAATTGATGAGACCCAAGCATAAAAGTGGGATTGTTTCTAGTATGTCTTCCATATTTCCTTGAATTAGTTGCTGGCATAACGTCTTCTGGTTTATAATCTAACCCATCATTTAAATCATCATCATCATATTGTTGCTTTTTCTTGCTTCCCTTTTACTTAACACTCATTGATGATGACATAAGTGGCGAGGCAGTAGATGGTCTAACATTGGGTGGTGGAGGAATAATAAAGTGAGAAGGAGGTGCCAGGTGAGAGTAAGGTGATGCTGATGACATAGCAGTATAAGATGTACTGGCCGTACTAACAAAAGAAGGAGCATACATTGTAGCATTTAGGACAAAAGAGAAAGATTTTCTCAAGGAAGAAGGCGATGATGAAATGGACGCTCCCAAATCAGCGACAGCTATATGTGTATTAAACAAACCCTCTTCACTGTCACAAAATAAATTTTCAAGGAATGTATCATTCAAATCAATACCAGTTGTATTCAAACAATCTTGGTTTCCAATTGTAACCCCTTTTCCATGTATAGAAGCTCCGTGAATTCGACCTGAAGATGTATTAATTAAAATGTCCTGACGTGAAGATCCATCATTCTCAGCTTCCATAATAATCTAAGTTGCATGTTCAGCCAAAACTATATCATCCCCATTGGTCTTATCAGTGTTTTCAGTAGCTAAAGCTTCGAATGGATCCACATCTGCCTTCTTACCTTCCTTAGAAGCAACATCTTCTTTATTGTTATTCGCCCCTTTTCTTTTCCAATATTTCTTTGCTTTTGAATTCACTGTTGTCCAGTTACTTTGATTTGCATTAGAAAAAACTTTATTGTAGTTCTGATTTATAGAAGCATGATTCCTAACATGTGTGGCAACCTGTTGCTGCACATCATTATCCTTCATAGCCTTGGGATTTTTACTATTTTTGATTTTCTAGAATCTGTGATTTCTAAATGTTTTCAGCATTATGAGTTGTTTATCGTATATGTATATACATATACATACATACATATATATATACATATATATAGCCTAGCGCTATTTGTGGATTTATATACATATGGTGACTACATTTCTTGATTTTGAACTCCTAATCGTGTTTCAATGTTCTGCGATTTCTGCAGTTTCCATCTTGTGGTATAGATCATAGTCTTATAGCTAGAGAAATCGTTATCGATGGAAACATCCGTGTTAGTGTATTTCACTCAAATGAGTTACTTATAAGATGATTCAGTGATTTTTTTACATGCATTATATGGAAACCCAAGTTTATATATATTTACATTATTATTAAAGGAATCATTCCCTTGTGTGACATCGAACCCTACTTATCATATACTAATCACCTTATTCAAGTTAGTCTGACATGTGTGTTTTATGTACTCGGGTCAGACCGAGCTGTCACTGGTCCTTGCTTAACATTTCAATGCAGACTTTTCTATCAACCTTTTTGGAATTTTAGGCATAGTTTTTGTGTAGCTTATCCTATAAGTTGTCAGAGTACTCTGATATATGTGTAATATTCTTTTATGGGACATGAAGTTGTATATATTGTGGTTTACATTGCCACTTATGTACTTTGTATTGTACTTAATGTATATGAAAATATGACTATGTTTGTTACTATATGGTCTATGATATTTATCAGTATCGTGCTTTTTTTTAAATCGTAGTTTTTGTATTAGCCAAGAATTAAGTTTTTTGATCCACTTAGAAAAAAAAGGAAAACGAGCACTTCATTGATGTACATGATGCTTTCTCAATGCAAGACATATGGATGGTCGCTCCAACCAGCCCTATTCTCCATATTAGCAGACGACATTACCTATTAATGCTCGTTGTTGATATGGCTCTTAGGGTAGAGCATCACATATGTCGTGGTGTATATAAGGTTCGATATTGCAAATTTCATTGGGTTAGCTAGTTGATATATAACTAATCTTGTAAATCACACTAGCAGCCGTAACAACTATTTTAAAATATTTTAAAGGTACATCATTTCATGGTAATGTTTTAGAGGTTATGAAGAGATGAATTTAAAGTTCACTGGTTATTTTAATTAGGAGTAATCAATTTATTAAGATCAGAGGAAAAAAACTTCCACATATAGCTTTATACTTTGTGGAACAACCATAAGCTAAAGATTTATATTGCAAATTGTAGTTTCTTTGTCCACTACAAATGAGGAGTTGATAGTAGTGACAAAGAAAGCACTTTATTTAAGGTGATTGTTGTTTGACTTAAGATCTAAATATGAATATATCGACATTCAATAAGATGGTCAAAGTGTTATTCACTTGGTGAAAATTTTGGCTTTAAGCTAACGAACTAAGTACATTAAGGCTTGAGAGTCATTCTTGGTTTCTGTGGATGAAGACAAGCTAGTGTATCCTTTGAAAGTGCACACAAAGTATAATGTGGCGGACATATTTATGAAAGCATTGTCGGGTAAAAAGTTCAAGCTTGCTAGAGCTTGATTTGTTTGTTGAATGCTAGGTGCCACAATTAAAGAGAGTGGCTTGTTTATTAATGATGAGGAGTATAGACCACAGATTATGAATTTATCTTCTTAGTAAGTACTTTTCATACTGATAAGCAATTTTTTGTTTTACTACAGCAAAACAGACTTTTTACATGGGGCAATGCCTGTTGTAATAGGGTTTTCACAAAGGGCGTTGCGGCCGTTGTATTAGCCTATGGTGTAATAGGTACCCTTTTACACCGGTCGTTGTCCATTGTAAAAAACGTTTTTACAACGAGCAATGGCCGTTGTAAAAGGTACCTATTACAACATAGGATAATATAACAGTCGCAGCGCCCGTTGTGAAAACCCTATTATAAGGGGCATTACCCGTTGTAAAAAGCAGTCTTGTTGTAGTGATATATTCATATGTCAATAGAAACAATATTAATTAAACAGGTTATTATGCCCCTTTAAAAGATTTGCAATATATTTATCACTATAAATATTTGCGAGAATTAAATTATTTAACTCGGAATTTTTATTTTTTAATTAATATCTTATTCGAGCAAATATTTTATTACACTATTGAATAATACACCATTTTGTTTCTCTTTGTTACACAATCACTATACAAAATACTCATTTGTATAAGCATTGCCTCACTACATACACTTAGTTACACTAACTCTCAAACTCAATGTGTTGATCTTCAGTGATTGATCCATAATTTGTCCAATCATTCGTTGTACCTGTTAAAATGGAATAGCGCAGTAAACTAGAAAAGAAACGATTTTTAATTACTTGGATGTTTATTAAAACTAAAATATGATTTCACGTAAGTTACTAGTATTGTTAAAAAGAACCTTCCTGCTCCTCCACCTTAAACAACACATTTACTACAAACAGCCCAAAACCCTCAATGACCATTTAACTAACTATATACATCCAAAGTAACTGTCAAATCATAAAACTTACTATATCTCAGGTCAAAGAAACGAGGAAGACATATTAAAGGAAGTTTGTTTTTAACAGTCTAATGCCTCATAAGTCGATTATAGCAACATAAATTAGTAGGGGTGGGCACGGTTCGGTTCAGTGCGGTTTGAAGCTCAAACCGCTTCCGCACCGCACCAAACAGTTGATCAAAAATACAAACCATTATACTAACCGTTCAAACGGTTCAATTTCGATTCGGTTTTGATGCAATACGGTCCGGTTTTGGTTCGGTTCGGTTTGAACCTGTATTAAATATGTAACAAGAGAATTACTTCCATCAACAATCAATTTATGATAGTATGACGTTGTGTCATCTGAAGGTTAAAACACATAGTGTTATCTTGAATTGATATAACTACAACATACGCTGAAAAAAGAATACATATGGTTAAAATAAAAAGTTAGATAGGATTTTTTTTAATTTTTTATCGTAACATTACCGGTGTAGTTATGCGGTTCGGTTCGGTTTAATATGGTTTGGTAACAGTTCAAACCGCAACTAAACCGTATCGTTGCGGGTCGGTTCGGTTTGGGTTGTTAGCTTTAGAGAGAGAATCTGGTGCAGTTTTCCACACCGTTTATGTGGTCCGGTCTGGGCGGTTTTCGCATTGCGGTGCGGTTTATGCCCACCCCTATAAATTAGTTCAAGGAAGTGAACTTAATTTTACCATACTTAGCACCTACCTAGGATGGATAAAATTATAAATTAATCAGCGGTCCTAGCAATTACTAATAATTCATATGCAATTCTCTTTTTTTCTGTTGAAACTTGATTTTCATCTAAGTTAACATAAACTTAATTTTACCATACCTGTCCTTTTCTTCTTTCCCTCATTAAGCGCGACAACACATAAAGCAACTGAAGAGTCCAATTCATCTCCAGATTCTACCTCCTCCTCGTCATTAGCATTCTCTTCATCTAAGCAACACCACTCCACTTACTATCATTCTCAATGTAATATCTCATAGGCTCGAAACCATTCTTCAACTAACTATTCTCCATTATCTCTAGAATAGTAATTCAGATTTTGTGATTTGTATCAAGAAGCCTCATCAATTACTGGAATGGTACATGCCCAATATTTCGCTGGCTTCAAATCTCTATGGTACATGCCTCTGGCATGGCAGAAATCAACTATTAGAAGTACTTTCTTGCATTGTTTTTGCTAAGACGCCCTCTAGTTACCTTGCCCAATAATTCATCATGGCGGACATACTCTATTACAAAATAGATCTTGGATTTAGTGGCCATGACCTCGAAGAGCTCGACGACATTCGAATGATGAAGACGGCGGAGAATTGAGATCACGTGTTTGGTGTGGTTGCGACACCAGATTTGAGGATTTTCTCCTTATCGAAGACTTTGACTACGTCTTCGTTGGAGGCCAGGTTGCACGCAAGTTAGACCTTGGCGAAGTTACCATGGCCGAGCAGCTTGCCCAACTCGAAATTCGTGGGATTAAAAAAAAAGGGACAAGGCAACGCTTGGCTAATTAAAACTTTACTTGGAGCCAAAAATTTGAGATTTGGAGCCAAAATTTGAAGCCAAAATTTTTAGCTTTGGAGCCGAAGTAGTAGGAAACGTTAGTTTTTAAGGAAAAAAAGAGCGCTACTGTCCAGGACTAGGAGACAAGAAGATACGGAAGTAATATCTTATAACGTAATATTTGTTCTTTTGAATTTCAAAATTTTTAACATTTTATGCAGTTTTGAATATCTTATAACTATAATATGTGGAACTTATAGCTATTTTGACATATTAAGTATAATTATCAATTATAATTTTAAATGTTAAATTCTATGAAATAAATGCTACCACTTGAAAATTCTATGAAATAAATGTACCACTTGATCATAAAAGATTTGTTATTAATAATACCCTTCTTGTTTTCAAATAAATAAATATCATTTATTAATTATTACCCATAATTGTTAGTTATCGGTTTTGAATTATTTAATAGTAATATTTAATTATCAATTATTTACTGCTACATAAGCAATATCAAATATTAAAAATTAATTGAAAATTATTTAATACTATATTTATTATTTCTTAATTATAACTATTAATTATCTAATGTAATGAATAAATTTAAATGTAATTTACTAGTTATTAATAATTAACCATAAAATATTATTAAATACAATAGGTAATTAAGTATAAAGTAGCTGAATTAAAACCATGAATTCAATTACCCTGATTAAGTGCTCTTCTCAAATATCTTGTTCGTAGCTCCAAACTTATATTTTATTCACCCATCGTTCTTGCTTAAAAAAATTCACGTTCGATCCTTTCATATGGCGAAGGTTCCCTCAAAATCTTTTACAAAGTATTGTATAGTAGTAAATTAATTATTAATTATTAAATATTAATAAATAATAAATATTAGTGACATATGATAAATATAATATTATTAATGATTAATAAATATTAGTAACATACGATTAATATAATAAATATTATTAGTAATGTAATAATATAGTAGTAACTAATAACATAAGATTAATATATATAATATTATTAATGACAAATTATTAAATATTGATTTTAAGAGAGTATGATGATTACTAATTAATTATTATTGAAAATTTATAGTAGACATTATATATAATAATTACTTACTAATAACTAGGAAGTAAAATTTAGCTTGTTGAAATACTGATTATACATAATAATTGGTAATTAGAGATTATTTATAAATAATTATTAATTATTATAAGTTATAAATGATTAATATAATATTATTAATGATTAATTATTAAATATTAATAAATAATGTAGTATTATTAATGATTAGTAATTAGTAATATAATATTATAGTTAATAATTAGTAATATACGATTAATGATTAATTATGAAATAATAAAAAATAATCAGTATTAATTTTATTGAAGATTGTAATTAATAATTATTGACCGTCGAAAATTGGCACCTATTACAATGAGCATTTTTGTGACCATTGTAAAATAGACATCTATTACAAAGGTCATTTTGTGAATATTGTAAAATTGACATCTATTACAACGGGCATGAAATGACCGTTGTAAAAGTATTCTATTACATTGGGCAGTCTTTACCTATTGTAAAAAGAACGTTGTACAGAATATCTATTACAATTGTCCAAAAATGACCGTTGTAAAAAAGTGTTGTACAGGCATCTATTACAACAGTCTAGAAAATGACCATTGTAATAGCAATCTATTACAACGGGCAAGCATCGCCCGTTGTAAAATGGACGTTGTAATAGGGTATTTTTGTTGTAGTTGGATACTTTTAATACTTTGTTAGCAGGCAAAGGCTTTCTCGGAGCTCATTGATGAACTATAATGGGTGATGGCTTTTGTTAACGAAATTCTTTATTAACACCCCGAGTAGCAAGGAAAAAGATAATTGTTGAGGACTTACGCTCGCATGAAGCATGAGCTGGTATTCCGAAGCCAAATCCCAGATTCAAGTCTATATTGTTAAGATCAAGTTAACAGTCAAAGTCCTCATTCAGACTCAGAGTCTAAAAGTCAAAGGACGTGGATGTTTGTTCAATACAAATATATACAGAGCGGTATGAAACAAGTTTGTTTGAAACAATCCAGTTCAAGTAAAGTTGATTCGTTTCAAATCAAACTGCATAGTCAACTATGCAGTATGCAAGATGTAACGGCAAGGGATTTCGCTCGATCTGAATCAGTCGTTAAACCGATCTAGACTGTTCGAAACCCCTGATCGTTTGAGAACAGGACAATCAGAACGCAGACGGAAGAACATTTCACTGTTATTTACAACAATTCCATCAGATACAAGAATATACAGAGTATAAATGAATACTATACATTCGATAAATATCAGAGATTACAATAAATTACATAGCAGCGGAAAATAATACAAAGCACAACTGAAGGTGATATACGGATACATAGCTTTCCGGATGTCATTCCAGCTGTAAACCAGGATCCTGTGAATATAAATCTGCAAAACCAAAACTACTAGCTACCGTGTCAAAATAAGGGCACCCAGAGTTTAGGTTAAAACAATAAACTCCAGGTCAGTCATGTGACTGGTGTGAGAACTAAAACAGTTATTTAAAACTTTACTTTAAAAGAGAGTAATTCAAGGCACCACGCCGTATAACACGGAACGGGTTTCCTCCCAAGAATAACAATGCATAGGATAAACAACGCAATGCTTTTTCGAAAAATGAAGCTATTATAAGACCCAGGTCCCATCACACAATGCAAGTAAGCCGGAGGATAGGGTTTTACCTTATAACAAACAAACATGCTTGGTACGTTTAAAAACAAATCATTTGATACTATAATAAGTGTATAGTGTCAAACAATTTCAATCATAAATATCAATCATAGACGGCATAACATCCCATGCTACTATGTCGCCATACTAGGCTCTACAAATAAAACCGAAATATCTCGTATTGGAAATTGGATTTCCGTCATGAGTCGAGGCAAGGGGCAAGCTCCTCTCCGCTTCGAGACACTCTAGCAAATGCCTCAGGACTACACATTCTGGGTAACACCTGGGATCCTCCAAGACCGGTCCTCTCTTACGTTTGAGGATTAATTATTTCTGAACACACGTTTCCCGGCCCTATAAGACCTATAATCTAGGCGCCTCGCATCCAAACCACAAAGGTGAAAAGTATATCAATGCCAGGGCTGGTAGGTCACTGACACCACCCATAACTAGAAAGAAACGTTGTGCACTCCTTGGGTCCTCGTCCCGTTTTTGACTCATACCGAGGTGTGAGGGTCGCGAATCCACGCTATACACAAAGCTGCCACGTAGGCCGTGCTTTGATCATCAATCACAAGACTTTGATTTTCAACAGAAGCCTTGATCCATGCAACTCAGCATGCCACACAGGCACTTCATGCCATGCGATTGATATCTATCGATATATAACCTCTAAGCTCGTACGTCTCAGAGAAGGGCGTTAAGCAAGAGAATAAATTCTCCGCCTCCAAACAGATATATATTTAACAGAAATCAATCAACACAGAATAAAATCCAATGTCAGACACACAATCCATTTACAAGTTCGTTCTGGGTCTGAACAAAACCGAAGGCACTTTCCTCGCATATCCATCGATCTCCAAGTACGTCTGGACGACCTCCAACTGATTCCCTCATCTTGGGTGTACATCCCAATCAAGATCATCAATAATCACCCAAACGATGTGAAGACTTCCGGTCTTCAACCACCGTCATCATCTTCGACTTATCGTCGAATCGGTAATTCAGAATGGGTATAACCCGGCCTTTCTGAATGACCCGCGTATATAATAAACTAATATTACACAAACACAGCATACGCCTTATTCCAATTCAGCAGCCACTAACCGTAAATCAGCAAGAGAACAATTTCCCAAATATTAACCCCGAAGGCCGAAACCAACATCAGATCAATACCCAGGTAACCATTCTTCTTAACTAACCTACCGCTAGTTTCTAAATTTCAATTCTTAGGGAAAGGTTCCCATTAATTTTATCAAAGATAAATTCTTTAAAATTTATTCTTTAATCTTCCATTGGATGCCATATCAAACCAAATTATGGTTTTCCAAACTAGTCGAGATTAGCGAACCACACCGAAGTAATTATTTATTTTATTTCCCAATCCCAACCTATTCATCCCATGAAGCAAAACTGGTAATACTCCATATCTAATACCACAGTGTTATCGGTAAAATTAATTACCATTTCACGTTCAAATCTAATTAAAGATTTGACTATCGCTTGGAGCAAAACTGGTGATACTCCATTCTCGCTCATTTTCCAAATTAGATAGTTTAAATTATCAATTTACGTTTCAATCTAATTGCAGATTCATTAAAACTCCTTTTACTGGGTTAAAGAACTAATGTCATTTAAACACAGTTCACGATAAACCCAAATCACATCCTATTTCTTATCGGGTTAAAGAACCAGTGTTATTTAAAACACCGTTCACGATAAACCCCCAAATCAATTCCAATCAAATATATCAGAAATTCCGATTATTTAAAACCCCTTTTAAAGCCAATTTATTTATTTAGAAATAATTGGGTTTTAAATTTAGTTCAAACTAGTTCATTTCGATAAAAATCTATTTTTATCTTTTCAAATATGGAGTTTTTCATCCCTATTTTTCCCAAATCATTTCTTATGATTTTACACAAATTATTACTATTTTTAATAACTTTATCAAGGCCCGTACAGTCGATTTCCATCAACGAATATAATCGATATAAATATCATTCACGTCAAAATAGCGCATCTCTAATCAACACGGCTTTATATATTTCGATAATTCCGTTATTCTATTCAACAAATGAATATTTATTCTATTCAATACGTGAATCTATATTTTTGTCAACACATAACTAATCTCAACGAATGAGTACTGTCCACGTGTGACTATTTTTGTTATTCAATATATTTTATAAAAATTATGGTATCTATCGTTTGATTTAAATCAGACTCCAACCGTAAATTAGTAAGAGAACGATTCCCTAATTATTAACCCCGAAGGCCGAAACCAACATCAGATCAATATCCAGGAGACCACTCATCTCATCTATTTTTTGGTTAATTTCTAATTTTATATATGATAAAGATGTAAATTTTATTGTTAAAATATTTCGTTCAACACATGACCAATCTCAACGGATGAGTACTGTCAACACATGAACCTTTATTTTATAAAGAAGTTAGTTTCTAATTCTATATATAATAAAGATGTAAATTTTATTGTTAAAATATTTTGTTCAACACATGACTAATCTCAACGGATGAGTACTGTCAACACATGAACCTTTATTTTATAAAGAAGTTAGTTTCTAATTCTATATATAATAAAGATGTAAATTTTATTGTTAAAATATTTCGTTCAACACATGACTAATCTCAACGGATGAGTACTGTCAACACATGAACCTTTATTTTATAAAGAAGTTAGTTTCTAATTCTATATATAATAAAGATGTAAATTTTATTGTTAAAATATTTCGTTCAACACATGACTAATCTCAACGGATGAGTACTGTCAACACATGAACCTTTATTTTATAATATTCTTTATTTTCTAAATTGGAATGAGGCCCAATCAATTACAATATAAAGTTAATTATATGGATTCCATACAATACATGTATATAATTGCCACGATAAATAATCAACCATCATCCAAAGTGCACTACACTGTATAAGCATCAGATATAGATATCTAACGCTTATAACAGCCTGTCGACCCATCGATCGACATACAACTAATTATTGGGATCAGTGTATGTCGTATTTTATCCCAATACCCGTGTGGGGTTTCAAACAATCAAACACAGATTTTATTTGTGCAGTTGGGCGATGTGTAAAATTTATCGTCCCAATCAATGTCCTTCAAATAGGTGTACATAAACAAACCGTCCGGTTTGTAAATGAATATTTTATTTTATTAACTCACACGTTAAAAATTATATTTTTAACGATAAAATATTTTATTTCAACACATGAATTTTTATTCAGTTCATTTACACAATAAAATGATATTTTTATTTTCCTTACTTATTTTAGAAAATTTCAGCGGCATAACGGTACGATACTAGAAACGGGACAAGGCCTAGGCTTATCCCCGGTCTATTAATGGCCCACGCCATACACATATCAATCAAACCAATTTCAATTCACCAAACAACCAAATCTAGATCAAATAATCTAACCGACTACACAACCAAACAAACAAGTCCATGGTCTGTGGACAATGGTGTCGGGTGCTACTAAACACCGTCTGCATCCTAGTATATATTTATAACTAGAAAAGGAAATTTAGAGTGAGAAGTTCTCACCGACTAGCTAAACCAAACGCCACGACTCTTCTTATGTAGAAATCTTCGTCGTGCTCGCCTTTTTGCCAATTTCACTGCCCGTAGTCACTACATATATAAAAATCACATTTTTATATTGTTGTTATGTATATAAAAATCATATTTTTATACTACTACTATATAGATAAAAATTCTATTTTTATACCGCTGTTCATATAGTAAAGATCAAGTCTTTACTATCTATATAATATAAAAATCGTATTTTTATTATCTCTACTATATAAAAATCATATTTTTATTCTTCCTATAATATAAAAATTATATTTTTATTCTACTACATTCGTCAAAAACCATAGAAGCTTTAAAACGGAGAAAAATCACATTTTTTTTTCTAACGCCCGGATTCGCTGTTCTGGTTCCAGAATCTGCAAACGAGCTTCAATCTTCACACCAATTTTTTTTCTAGCTTAAACGTGCCATTCCGGACAACTTTCGCCTAGTGGTCTTCCTCCCGAAAATGTGTCATTTCGTCGGAAATCGCGAAAAGACAGCATTTTGACAGTGTTTGGACAGCAGAACTTGGACGCGTTTTCCCGACAACTCCGCAATGCAAAATAGGACTATCATATACCGAATCGAAGAGAAAATCGTGCCCTTCGACTTTGGTTTTGAAGAACTTTGGCTAGAAACGCACGGTTTGGGAGTTATTTGCGAAATAAGGACAGGGTGTTATTTGCAAAACGGGATTTTTGGTGAAAATGAGTTTTTGGGTGTAGCGGGGCCCACAGTCGGAGTTGGGCTGGGGGGTGGCGGCGCTGGACCTGATTGGAGGAGGGGAGGGTGTTGGTGGGCGGCGGCGGTGGTGGAGGGGCCCGTGGTGGTGGTGGTGGCTCCTAGGATTTAGGTTTGTGAAGGGAGAGAGAGAAAAAGAAGAGGAGAGAGAAGAGGAGGTGGAGGGTGGTTGGAGGGAGGTGGCGGTGCTGGTGGAGGCCGGCGGTGGCTGATGTAGGGGCGGCAGCGACGGGGAGGGTGGAGGTGCCCATTAAAGAGGAAAATGCAAAAAGGAGGGAGGAAATTATGAAGAAGGAATTGGAGGGAAAGTGATTATATGCTAGTTTCTCGCCTATCGTCCGAACGCCGACGATATCCATTTGCCGCGGATTTCGGACACGACATAGTAGACGTGAAGACGAGTCCAACGAAACAAGTTTCGGCGAATTCCGAGTTCGTTTGACCGTCTGTTAAAATTCTCAAAAATGCTCATGTAAGCTCTAAAAATGCGATTTTGGCGCACCATTTCTTCTTGCACGCTCACATGCTAACTCAAAAAATCAAGCCCTCTTGGATTTAATCATTATTAGACGATACGAATCCGGAAAAAAAAGTAGAATCGAATTCTGAGGTCGTATCAATAATGTTTCTTTGTAAAATGACTGCATGTTTTACCCTGAACTGTTTTAACTCGCACGGTCACCTACTAACTCCGTTCGACACGCCCTTTGGAACTCAACAATAATTTGTCATTGTGAATCCATAAAAAATTATCTCGTCGAATTCTGAGCTCGTATGAAAAATTTCACTTTTTAAGGGAACCGAAAAGCTCAAGCCAATTGCCACTATTCCGGACATCGGAATATATCGAAGCTTATACTTTTCGGAGTTCTAAATGGCATTTTGACCTCAATGGAAGTGGTTTCGAGTCCAAATTCATCCGTATGCAAAATTTGACTTTTTGGGCCATGTATAATTTACATAGCGACTATTCTAAATTTTCAACTGGGCATAACTTTTGATTCCCGCTATGAAATTTCGATTTTTCATATTCGTTGGAAAGATATTCTCAACTAGATTCTAATATTTTTGGTTTCGCCAAAATCCGGTTTATTTTGCACCCGGTATGTTCAATTGAAATTTGAAATCGAATTATCGAACTACCGCGCAATTTTCAATTCCTTTTATAATTATATATAATTATTTATATTCTAACGACGATGTATATAAATATATACGTTCGAATTAAATTCAAAATAAATTTCTCGTCGTTATTATTTAAAATAATTCATTTTAAATATTCAAAATTCATTAAAATTGCCAAAATAAAAAATTTAAATCGGCTCAGAATTTCCGGGTTGTTACATTCTCCCCCACTTAAAACTTTTCGTCCCCGAAAAGGAACGAAACCGAAAGTTGTTTTAAAAACCAACTCAACGTTCATTCTGGCTTCCATTCTCCAACTTTTCAGTTTTTGAGAATTTTCAAATTCTTCAAAAATTTGGCTAACACCCGGAATTTTCGAAAAATTTCGCCATAACCTCCTTTGTACGGGGAGGGGTTTGGAAATTTATTGGGCCGTATTAGGTACCCAATAAATTCTATAAAGCATACACATATTTATAGTGATATAATCTGGTGTTTACAGGGGAGCGTGTATAGATAATAACTCCAGAGAATAAATTCTCGTCACCCTGTCCACGCCTGAGGGAGTGTGTATTTTAATTGCTCCAGAGAATAAATTCTCGTCACCTCGTCCCGTGTGGGAAATAAATAATCCATGTGCCGTATCTAATGACTAGAGAGACGTGATTATTGTCCACTCCAGACCCGTGTGGGGTTTTTATTAATCTGGCAATTTTACCGTTACAATTTTATATTGTCCATATCAGTCATCAGTTCAACCTGTAATATATAGTCATCGTCATACAAACCTCTCGCTCGTATGGTAAATCTGCCACCTCGTCACACAAGCTCCAAATGCTTGTGTGGTATATGATGAAGTATGCGATATTAAGAAGTATGCCATCTTCAGGAAGTATGCCATCTTCAGGAAGCATGCCATGCAGTGTAGTTCAAAATTAATCGTTACTATCGTATGGCGACATTTATTAATTACACACCGAATAACTAGCACTCCGCATCCAATGGCACTCACAGGAGTCGATATAATAATAAAAATGCGCATCCAACTCATTAAGGTTTACCTATTTGTCGGGCACGCAAATAAATTCTTTACTCAACAGCTAATCCATTTACATGTTCAAACATATATATGTATATGCATGCATTTGCAAATGATTTACAATACAATTCAATATTTGGTTCAATTAAGCCTAAATTCACCATTCATTCACATAATGGTTTAAATAAATAATCATACAACACAACCATCAATCAATTAGTGAATTAGCTTTTCAAATTCATAATTTGATATATATACAGAAAAATATGTTTTTGATGCCAAATCACAACAATAAAACTATCTAGTTTTGGTTCTCACACCAGTCTAATGGAAATATATAGATATCACACCTTCATCACTCGAAAATAAATACTGGTGATGGTATACTTCATCATCAGGACCATGTCCGGGCGATTAGAGTGTGACTCTATATCTATCTAATAAATTAAAACTTCGAATATACGTTCATGACGCGTATATGCAAAACCTTTATATACTAGATTGTCCAAATCAATATAAATAAATCATTCAAATACGTATAAAATGATTTGAATTTCAAAACAAAATTGTTTTCATTTGAAAAATATACTCTTCACACTCCTTCTAGGATACTACTGATCCTATCTCTAACGAGTCATTCTAATTGGATATTACTAATCCAATATCTGATGAATTCTTTCGTATGGTTCTAATGTGTCTTGTTCTCGAGCTCTGTAAACCAAAGCTCTGAAACCAAATGTAACAGCAAGGGATTTCGCTCGATCCAAATCAGTCGTTAAACCAATCTAGACCGTTCGAAACCCCTGATCGTTTGAGAACAGGACAAATCAGAACACAGACGGAAGAACATTTCACTGTTATTTACAACAATTCCATCAGATACAAGAATATACAGAGTATAAATGAATACTATACATTCGATAAATATCAGAGATTACAATAAATTACATAGCAGCGGAAAATAATATAAAGCACAACTGAAGGTGATATACGGATACAGAGCTTTACGTATGTCATTCCAGCTATAAACCAGGATCCTATGAATATAAATCTGCAAAACCAAAACTACTAGCTGCCCGTGTCAAAATAAGGACACCCAGAGTTTAGATTAAAACAATAAACTCCAGGTCAGTCATGTGACTGGTGTGAGAACTAAAACAGTTATTTAAAACTTTACTTTAAAAGAGAGTAATTCAAGGGACCACGCCGTATAACACGGAACGGGTTTCCTCCCAAGAATACTAGTGCATAGGATAAACAACGCAATGCTTTTTCGAAAAATAAAGCTATTATAAGACCCAGGTCCCATCACACAATGCAACGCAAGCCGGAGGATAGGGTTTTACCTTATAACAGCCAAACATGCTTGGTACGTTTAAAAACAAATCATTTGATACTATAATAAGTGTATAGTGTCAAAACAATTTCAATCATAAATATCAATCATAGACGGCATAGCATCCCATGCTACTATGTCGCCATACTAGGCTCTACAAATAAAACCGAAATATCTAGTATTGGAAATTGGATTTCCGTCATGAGTCGAGGCAAGGGGCAAGCTCCTCTCCGCTTCGAGACACTCTAGCAAATGCCTCAGGACTACACACTCTGGGTAACCCCTGGGATCCTCCAAGACCGGTCCTCTCTTACGTTTGAGGATTAATTATTCCTGAACACACGTTTCCTGGCCCTATAGGACCTATAATCGAGGCGCCTCGCATCCAAACCACAAAGGTGAAAAGTATATCAATGTCAGGGCTGGTAGGTCTGACACCACCCATAGCTAGAAAGAAACGTCGTGCACTCCTTGGGTCCTCATCCCATTTTTGACTCATACCGAGGTGTGAGGGTCGCGAATCCACGCTATACACAAAGCTGCCACGTAGGCCGTGCTTTGATCATCAACCACAAGACTTTGCTTTTCAACAGAAGCCTTGATCCATGCAACTCAGCGTGCCACACAGGCAATTCATGCCATGCGATTGATATCTATCGATATATAACCTCTAAGCTCGTACATCTCAAAGAAGGGCGTTAGGCAAGAGAATAAATTCTCCGCCGCCAAACAGATATATATTTAACAGAAATCAATCAACACAGAATAAAATCCAATGTCAGACACACAATCCATTTACAAGTTCGTTCTGGGTCTGAACGAAACCAGAGGCACTTTCCTCGCATATCCATCGATCTCCAAGTACGTCTGGACGACCACCAACTGATTCCCTCATCTTGGGTGTACAGCCCAATCAAGATCATCAGTAATCACCCAAACGATGTGAAGACTTCCGGTCTTCGACCACCGTCATCATCTTCGACTTATCGTCGAATCGGTTATTCAGAATGGGTATAACCCGGCCTTTCTGAATGATCCGCGTATATAATAAATAAATATTACACAAACACAACATATGCCTCATTCCAATTCAGCAGTCACTAACCGTAAATCAGCAAGAGAACAATTTCCCAAATATTAACCCCGAAGGCCGAAACCAACATCAGATCAATACCCAGGAAACCATTCTTCTTAACTAACCTACCGCTAGTTTCTAAATTTCAATTCTTAGGGAAAGGTTCCCATTAATTTTATCAAAGATAAATTCTTTAAAATTTATTCTTTAATCTTCCATTGGATGCAATATCAAACCAAATTATGGTTTTCCAAACTAGTCGAGATTAGCGAACCACACCGAAGTAATTATTTATTTTATTTCCCAATCCCAACCTATTCACCCCATGAAGCAAAACTGGTAATACTCCATATCTAATACCACGGTGTTATCGGTAAAATTAATTACCATTTCACGTTCAAATCTAATTAAAGATTTGGCTATCGCTTGGAGCAAAACTGGTGATACTCCATTCTCGCTCATTTTCCAAATTTGATAATTTAAATTATCAATTTATGTTTCAATCTAATTGCAGATTCATTAAAACTCCTTTTACTGGGTTAAAGAACTAATGTCATTTAAACACAGTTCACGATAAACCCAAATCACATCCTATTTCTTATCGGGTTAAAGAACCAGAGTTATTTAAAACACCGTTCACGATAAACCCCCAAATCAATTCCAATCAAATATATCAGAAATTCCGATTATTTAAAACCCCTTTTAAAGCCAATTTATTTATTTAGAAATAATTGGGTTTTAAATTTTGTTCAAACTAGTTCATTTCGATAAAAATCTATTTTTATCTTTTGAAATATGGAGTTTTTCATCCCAATTTTTTCCTAATCATTTCTTATGATTTTACACAAATTATTACTATTTTTAATAATTTTATCTAGGCCCGTACAGTCGATTTCCATCAACGGCCATCGAACTGCACTTACAACGACCTTTTCCAAATTTGATTTGGACGTATCTCCAAATCCAACCGTTAGATTTCAAATTTCAAATTTCTAATATTCGTTAGAAAGCTCTTT
This sequence comes from Allium sativum, assembly GCA_030737875.1. Lineage (NCBI taxonomy): Eukaryota > Viridiplantae > Streptophyta > Magnoliopsida > Asparagales > Amaryllidaceae > Allium > Allium sativum. The sequence goes on from CM060922.1 coordinate 339,438,898, forward strand.
TCGATACGAACCCAACGGTTCCGGTTTTAGGAGAATCCGACGGTCGGATCTCCCGTAATTTCCGTTCGAAGTCAATGGTCGAAATTCACGAACTGCCGCGACGCAACGCGTTCTATTCAGGCCATTATATTATATATATAATATGTATAATATATATATTTCGTCGATTTCTATTTAAAACGAATTTTATAAATAGTTTTAAATTCGTTCAAAAACATTTCAACTTCCATTTCCAATTCAATTCAAATTTCAATTCATTCTATATTCAATTCAAATCGAATTTGGTTTATATTCAATTCAATTCGAATTTGGTTTATATTCAATTCAATTCGAATTTGCTTTATATATATTCGATTTTTATCTCTTTTCAATATTCATTATAAAAACGAATATAATCGATATAAATATCGTTCACGTCAAAATAGCGCATCTCTAATCAACACGGCTTTATATATTTCAATAATTACGTTATTCTATTCAACAAATGAATATTTATTCTATTCAATACGTGAATCTATATTTTTGTCAACACATGACTAATCTCAACGAATGAGTACTGTCCACGTGTGACTATTTTTGTTATTCAATATATTTTATAAAAATTATGGTTTATATCGTTTGATTTAAATCAGACTCCAACCGTAAATTTGTAAGAGAACGATTCCCTAAATATTAACCCCGAAGGCCGAAACCAACATCAGATCAATATCCAGGAGACCACTCATCTCATCTATTTTCCGGTTAATTTCTAATTTTATATATGATAAAGATGTAAATTTTATTGTTAAAATATTTCGTTCAACACATGACTAATCTCAACGGATGAGTACTGTCAACACATGAACCTTTATTTTATAAAGAAGTTAGTTTCTAATTCAATATATAATGAAGATGTAAATTTTATTGTTAAAATATTTCGTTCAACACATGACTAATCTCAACGGATGAGTACTGTCAACACATGAACCTTTATTTTATAAAGAAGTTAGTTTCTAATTCTATATATAATAAAGATGTAAATTTTATTGTTAAAATATTTCGTTCAACATATGACTAATCTCAACGGATGAGTACTGTCAACACATGAACCTTTATTTTATAAAGAAGTTAGTTTCTAATTCTATATATAATAAAGATGTAAATTTTATTGTTAAAATATTTCGTTCAACACATGACTAATCTCAACGGATGAGTACTGTCAACACATGAACCTTTATTTTATAATATTCTTTATTTTCTAAATTGGAATGAGGCCCAATCAATTACCATATAAAGTTAATTATATGGATTCCATACAACACATGTATATAATAGCAACGATAAATAATCAACCATCATCCAAAGTGCACTACACTGTATAAGCATCAGATATAGATATCTAACGCTTATAACAGCCTGTCGACCCATCGATTGACATACAACTAATTATTGGGATTAGTGTATGCCGTATTTTATCCCAATACCCGTGTGGGGTTTCAAACAATCAAACACATATTTTATTTGTGCAGTTGGGCGATGTGTAAAATTTATCGTCCCAATCAATGTCCTTCAAATAGGTGTACATAAACAAACCGTCCGGTTTGTAAATGAATATTTTATTTTATTCACACACACGTTAAAAATTATATTTTTAACGATAAAATATTTTATTTCAACACATGAATTTTTATTCAGTTCATTTACACAATAAAATGATATTTTTATTTTGCTAACTTATTTTAGAAAATTTCAGCGGCATAACAGCACGATACTAGAAACGGGACAAGGCCTAGCCCTATCCCCGGTCTAGTAATGGCCCACGCCATACACATATCAATCAAACCAATTTCAATTCACCAAACAACCAAATCTAGATCAAATAATCTAACCGACTACACAACCAAACAAACAAGTCCATGGTATGTGGACAATGGTGTCGGGTGCTACTAAACACCGTCTGCATCCTAGTATATATTTATAACTAGAAAAGGAAATTTAGAGTGAGAAGTTCTCACCGACTAGCTAAACCAAACGCCACGACTCTTCTTATGTAGAAATCTTCGTCGTGCTCGCCTTTTTGCGAATTTCACTGCCCGTAGTCACTACATATATAAAAATCACATTTTTATATTGTTGCTATGTATATAAAAATCATATTTTTATACTACTACTATATAGATAAAAATTCTATTTTTATACCGCTGTTCATATAGTAAAGATCAAATCTTTACTATCTATATAATATAAAAATCGTATTTTTATTATCTCTACTATATAAAAATAATATTTTTATTCTTCCTATAATATAAAAATTATATTTTTATTCTACTACATTCGTCAAAAACCATAGAAGCTTTAAAACGGAGAAAACTCACATTTTTTTTCTAATGCCCGGATTCGCTGTTCTGGTTCCAGAATTTGCAAACGAGCTTCAATCTTCACACCATTTTTTTTCCTAGCTTAAACGTGCCATTCCGGACAACTTTCGCCTAGTGGTCTTCCTCCCAAAAATGTGCCATTTCGCCGGAAATCGCGAAAAGACAGCATTTTGACTTTGTTTGGACAGCAGACTTTGGACGCGTTTTCCCGACAACTCTGCAATGCAAAATAAGACTATCATATATCAAATCGAAGAGAAAATCGTACCCTTCGACTTTGGTCTTGAGGAACTTTGGCTAAAAACGCACGGTTTGGGAGTTATTTGCGAAATAAGGACAGAGTGTTATTTGCAAAACGGGATTTTTTGGTGAAAATGAGTTTTTTTGTGTAGTGGGGCCCACGGTCGGAGTTGGGCTGGGGGGTGGCGGCGCTGGATCTGATTGGAGGTGGGGAGGGTGCTGGTGGGCGGCGGCAGTGGTGGAGGGGCCCGTGGTGGTGGTGGTGGCTCCTAGGGTTTAGGTTTGTGAAGGGTGAGAGAGAAAGAGAAGAGGAGAGAGAAGAGGAGGAGGAGGAGGAGGGTGGTCGGAGGGAGGTGGCGGTGCTGGTGGAGGCCGGCGGTGGCTGATGTAGGGCGGCAGCGACGGTGAGGGTGGAGGTGCCCATTAAAGAGGAAAATGCAAAAAGTAGGAAATTATGAAGAAGGAATTGGAGGAAAAGTGATTATATGCTAGTTTCTCGCCTATCGTTTGAACGCCGACGATATCTAATTGCCGCGGATTTCGGACACGACATAGTAGACGTGAAGACGAGTTCAACGAAACAAGTTTTGTCGAATTCCGAGTTCGTTTGACCGTCCGTTAAAATTCTCAAAAATGCTCAGATAAGCTCTAAAAATGCGATTTTGGCTCACCATTTCTTCTTGCACGCTCACATGCTAACTCAAAAAATCAAGCCCTCTTGGATTTAACCTTTATTAGACGATACGAATCTAGAAAAAAAAAGTAGAATCGAATTCTGAGGTCGTATCAGTAATATTCCTTTGTAAAATGACTGCATGTTTTACCCTGAACCGTTTTAGCTCACACGGCCACATACTAACTCCGTTCGACGCGCCCTTTGGAACCCAACAATAATTTGTCATTGTGAATCCATAAAAATTTATCTTGTCGAATTCTGAGCTCGTATGCAAAATTTCACTTTTTAAGGGCTATGTTTTGCTAACCGAAAAGCTCAAGCCCATTGCCACTATTCCGGACATCGGAATATGTCGAAGCTTATACTTATCGGAGTTCTAAACGGCATTTTGAACTCAATGGAAGTGGTTTCAAGTCCAAATTCATTTGTATGCAAAATTTGACTTTTTGGGCCATGTATAATTTACATAGCGACTATTCTAAATTTTCAACTGGGCATAACTTTTGATTCCTGCTATGAAATTTCGATTTTTCAGATTCGTTGGAAAGATATTCTCAACTAGATTCTAATATTTTTGGTTTCGCCAAAATCCGGTTTATTTTGCACGCGGTATATTCAATTGAAATTTGAAATCGAATTATCGAACTACTGCGCCATTTTCAGTTCTTTTTATAATTATATATAATTATTCATATTCTAACGACGATGTATATAAATATATAAGTTCGAATTATATTCAAAATAAATTTCTCATCGTTATTATTTAAAATAATTCATTTTAAATATTCAAAATTCATTAAAATTGCCAAAATAAAAATTTTAAATCGGCTCAGAATTTCCGAGTTGTTACACAAGATTAGTTCGATAGTCAAATAAGTCCAAGTATGTTATGCATATGTAAGGTTATTCGAAATGTCTATAATATCATTAATATGCTATGCGAGTATAATTGCTCAAATACATGTTCTCAAATCAGTCTTGAAAATTTGTCCTCTGTTTAATTAAAAACTATAAGAAACTGAAAATGTGGAGAATGTGAAAAAAAAAATCCCTTGAACAAAACTACCCACGTGTAACACCACAAAATTTTATGTTAATTAAATTAGTTATTCAATTAAATTCAAAAATTGATGTGAGAAAACGATGGGATTTGATGAAAAAAATCACATTGTTGCATTTGTGATGGAATTTTGGTCAACTTTCATGTTTGGAACATGATGAACGGAGTCCGTTAGAAAAAGTTGCAGTTAAAATATGAAGTAGTCACAAGCCTATTGATTTAAGATGTATTTAAGTGACTATGAGCCAAAGATTTTTGTGAGTTCAAGTTTACTTCCAATCCAGATTTATCCCACAGTGCATTTAGTGATTTTTCTTGAGGAGCGTGAGGACAACGTATGGAGAATTCCATCGATCTGAGCTTCATGACTAGAAAAAAGTTAGCTATAACTAAATAATCACGATTTCTGGTTTTTGGTTTTGTTTTGAAGTTCCAGTCAATGACCTTTTCTTGGTTTTGAAGTTAAATGAGAAATTCATGTTAATATGTCATATTAGTCAAAAAGAAAAATTATGAAGTATATCCATTTGATACATCATTTTGAAAATATAGATATTCATTTGTTGAAAACTATTACTTTGAGTACTTAGTCTCGTATTCAGGAGAAATGTCAATTTTAAAATTGTTTTGAAAAAGATAAAGTGTTTCGAACATTTTAAAAAAAAGTTCAAGAAAATTATAAAATTAAGATTTGTTTAAGTCGATAAATTTTAAATTTATCCATGTTTCAGATTGTTTGGGTTTTGTGTAATTTCAAATAAACGATCCTTTTCTATAAGAAGATGAAATTTGGAAATTTCAAGGAATATGGCTAAATCAAAATCATTACCCATTCCTTGTGATTTTTAAATATTCCTCCTTTTGGATTTTTTAGGTAATTTATGGAAATTACCCCAAGTAATCTTGATGAGATTTGAAATATTGACAATTCAGAACATGGAAGGATCGTTCCAATCTGTTGCATGGAATGGAATGTAAATTAACTAAAATAATATAACAGAAATATAGTACAAGACCCTTAGTTTACAAATAAAGGTTAATTTCGAAAAGTTTTCAAAAACTTTCTCTTGATTGGACTAAGGAAAATTTCTATTTGACTTTGGGTATTCAATTTCTTGAATCGTTCGATTTGTTTGTCAAATAGGTAAGGAGGTAAATCCATTTAAATTTTATTATAGATTTTTGGCTGAATTTTTTTAGGAATTCTTGAGATGATTATGTGGTCACTGCCTTTTTTTGATACTATTTTTAATCCTTGGAGACGGTTCAGTTTGATTGCAATCAATGATACCATCATGACGAGGACAAGTATTAATTGATCGTGTTAAATCAAGAGATGTCATTGGACAATTAATAGTTTAATCCGACCATAATAAGGTGAAGGTTCAACCTTTGTCTGAATCTATGATACCACCATAACAAGGACAAGTATTTTTTTTGGATCGCATTAAACCTTAAGAGATGACGTGGGATGATTAATAGTTTAATCCGACCATAGTAGGGTAAAGGTTCAACCTTTGTCTGTAGTCGTGTAGCAGTTGACTGTCTAGTATAATACCCAGAGTGGTCAATTGATTGGCGAGTTTTACAACTTGAACCAAGGACTCAATCTTGAAAGTTGTGTCCAAACTCTCCTCCATAAACTTCTTTCTTTCATCCTTTCTTCCTCATCTGGCCGAATCATACCTTTATTCTTCTTCTCTTTCTTTGTATTTGTCTCGTCTCCTTCTTTTTCGCACTAGTTTGTGCAGTAGATCTCACCCACTATTACTCCAAGATCTAAACCCAATTTCTTCTCCTTGATCATTTCTTAGCCCATAACACCGATCTGCGCTATCGGATCTTATTCGTGCTATTTAAGTCTCACCCCTAAAGAGACCATTTGGTTGGATCAGAATGAGAAAAATGTTACGTCGCTTTAGGGCGAACTGAATTAGTCGTGGTAGTTAGACTTGTACCTGTTCTTTTCATTGAGATTTCTAAATGAGATCATTGTCTGTGCTGCATTCGCTTTTGCCATATCACGTTGGAATAGATTTGTCAAAGGCAATTGTCATTTTGGAGGTGAAGATTTAGCTGCCTTTGCGTGGTATTTCTAAGGAGAATCTCGAAGAGATTTTAGAGGCATCCGTGTTGTATGCAGACTTGAATGATCTTTGATTTGACTGGCTTTTGATATTTTGTCACAAATCTCTTTTTCCTAAATGTTTGTTTTTGAGTTGGATAATCTATGTCTAAACTGCCCATGCAATTGTGTGGTTCATTTAACACTTTATGATGTGAAGTTATGATTAGATTTGTCTCATGATGCGAAAATCAATCTTTGCTTCGATCAATGGCGTAACCATCATTTAGTACCACATCACCTTTGATTCATCTTGTTGTTCTTATGTCCTATTTCTCAGGGTTACTTTCTGTATTTTCACCTATCCATTTTTGTCTTTAGGTAATGTAGATGAATTTCCATGAAAAGCAGTTTTGTGATAGGTTTCTTTTGTCATCACTAATTCTCTCTTAGAAGAGATGGTGAAGTGGAAATCTCCAACACCAGCACTGTGTACAACACGGAATTGAGGATTTTGCTACCATGATATGACAACTCAAAGTTCATGGAAATGGTTCGAGCTCCAACCGCGAAGCAAGATGTCTCGTTATTTATGATAATATTTTGGAGCTTGGTATTGTTATCTTTGTTTTTTCTCTTCCCAGCATTTTTTTCTTGGCTTAGTGGTAATCCGTGCTTGTAAATTGTTAGTATTCGTTGTCTTTTTGAATCGCATGATGATGAATTGAGATTTCTGTCATTTGAGAATATTATGTGTCATTTACACTTATCTATAATACAAATCGAAAATGAAATCCTATTTTTTTTATTTTAACTAACAATTATTTTGTAGTTGGAAAGAATATATTTCTGTGACAGATAAATTTTAGCGAAGAAGGGTTTTGAATTGTTTCTTCATGGGTACTACTATTGTTTGTCGCCTATTCCTTTTTAGCTAAAATTTATATTTTGGATTGTGTTTGTTGTCTCGGTTTTCGCAATTTTATATGTAACCGAATTCCTTTTACGTTGAAATGTGACCTAAGTTGTTTTAAGTTTCCACATAACAAGTTTTGAAACTTATTGTAGACGTCATTTGAAATAAAAGGAATTTCTTAAGTTTAATTTTTAGTCTGATTTACTTTCTTTTTATTTTATTTTAAATCTGATTTTTGCAAAAACATAGATTTGGGTACTGTGACATACATATGTTTAAACATCTGTTTTGGTATAAAATAGAAAGTTCAAATGTAGTAATACACATGTTACCAAAACCTTAGTTATTGTACAAATGTAATATGGAAAGCAAAGAAGTACCAAAAAGTATTCAAAGATTCCAAAATTTACATGGATTTTAAGAAAATGGAAATTTATTTTTGTGGGAAATTACGATTTTGTGGTCATATGTAGCGTAAGGGCGATTTCTTATCATTGGTGGTGCATTAGGGGAGGATGCATTAAAAGCGTTAACGATAACAAAGGAAAAGATGCTTTAGCTTTGGAAACATTGTTTTCATACCTTGTCGACAATGTAAGCGAGTTATTATTCAATTCATTTTACGTTTTAAGCCTCCTTTGCAGTCCACATATGAAATTTTTTGGAGTATTTTAGAAAAAATGAGGTAAAATTCCACCATAGGATGTAAATTGGAAAATTTGTAAGCGGTAAGAATGTTGAATTCTCCACTTTAGTTTCCTTTGTCCATCGTAATAGAAATATCTAGGAAGCGATTTAGATGCATCGACTTGTTTGATGTAAGGATTTGGATGCAAAAATTAGATACTTCGCACTTCTATCGTAGTCCTATGAGGGTTCTGAATGAAAAATATTTTCAAAAACTTGCATTTGTATATAACTACCAGTATATTTTCGGATGTTTGCATTATGTTTTCAAAATAGTTTTCGAAATAATATGCATACATATAGGAGGATGCGATATAGAATCATTATGAATACATATTTTGTGGTTGTGACTAATGATGTACACTATGCGCATTCACACGTTTGGTTGCAAAACTGAATGTACACTAATTGGTTGTGTAGTATAGGATATTTAGGTGCCAACACTATGACTTAGTCATGGATAAAATTTCGGGATGAAATTTCTTTTAAGGAGAGAAGAATGTAACACCCCGGAATTTGGTGTTACTTTAATTAGTTATTTAGTTAGATTTCAAAAATTGAATTTGAGCAAATGATGGAATTTGACCATAATACTTGCACCGTTGCGTAACGGCATTCTGTTCAACTTTAATGTTTGGGACTTCACGAACAAAGTCCGTATGAAATGTTATGGACGAAATACGAAAACAAACAGAAAATAATTAATTAGACTGTTTATTACCATTTATCATCTTTCCCTAGGAAGGCAGAATGGCCACAACGGTCGAACTAGGGGTCGACCATGCGATCGACCCCTTGGTCGCTGTTTCTAGGGGGAGCTTGGGATTTTATATATAAAAACTATATACTAACAGACATATTTCTCTAAAATTCAATCTAACGGTGCAGGGTCATTTTTACGCCTATAAATAAAGGCCTAGACCCCCACTCTATTGCTCACATTTTCTGGAGGCAGCAGCGAAGCTTGTCATTTCTATTTCTCTAATCACTTCTAGAATTATAAAACATAAACATATTCAAATAGAATAAACAAAGATTGGAGGTATTTTTCTCTATATATGTGCAAATGAGCTGGTTCTACATGTAGGTAATATTTATTGATAGTTTTCCTTCTCTTTTTATAATTCATTTATCAACTCTATGAATTTTAATATGTGTATATATATCCTCTTTCAATACATATTGTAGATATGTAAGATTTGGAATTATATGCCTAAAAGCTGTGTTCAGATTTGGATTTAAGATAACTTCCAGGTGAGTGGGAAATATATTCATTGTTGAAAATATCATATTTATTTCGTTTGTGCCAAATTTGAATTTGAAGCCCAAAATTATCAAATTTGTTCAATTTGTGTTAAACATATAGTTGTGAATCTGGAAATCTGATATAGATTTGTGGGCCTTTTAGTAGTAGTATTATTATCTAGCCTACAGTTCTTTAATCTGTTTTATGGTTATTGTAAATGCCATAAATCTGGTAATCGATCCCTAAATATTGTAAGAATTGTGAAGTTTTTATTCCAAATTTATAGCTTTTGGTTGTAAATTAATTTGTTCAGTTTATTGCTTTAGAATTATAAACTTGTTTGTGTTTGGTATCATTGTGTTTTTGCTTAATTTTTGTAAATTATCCATTTTACCTCTTCTAAAATAAAGAGGCATTATTTGAAATCTACAAGAAATATAAACAAATCAAATAGGAAGAGATGTGTAAATTCACGTATTTTGTGTGTAGTTTATATCATCTTTTCCAAATAAAATATTACCTATTTCTTGTGATTTGAAATATGTCGGCATTCCCACTTTTAAATCGTTTGGGTAGAATTTACAAGAATTACAGTAAATAATCATTTTATAAGATTTTGAATCTCAGTAAGACTAAACACAAAAGGGTTGTTATAGTCATTAGATTGGATTAGAACATGAAAAATAATAATTAAAAATAGTAAGTAAATACCTAAATATCGCGCTTGATATATATGTATATATATATAATCATTATATTATAACCTTATCCGTCCAAAATTCACGTAAACGACGCTGTTAGTATTATTCTTAAAAAATGCATGTTGTGTGTTTGAATTCGAATAGTTTCCATTTTTGATGGGTATATATGCTAGTATATCCCATAATAAATGGAAATAAGTATTTTCAACCGTTATATTTGTCAGCAGTAAATATGGAATTATTTGCTATAATTAAAAGGGGTTACAAATAAGTTAATAAGGGAATTAATATTGTAACCATTAACATTGTAGGGAATTTGTAACAACTCGAATTCCTACAAACCGATTTTTTTGTCAAAATTCCAATCTACCGAAACTCGAGTTGATTTGTCTCGTATCCTGTAGAAAAAATAGAGATAATAAAAATATCAGAGCTTAGAAAACATTTCACAGAGGAATGGAATAAATTCAAATATAGCCTTACCCATGTAATAATACTGCCTAACCAGCATCCAAAGCTATCATATCTCTGTCATAAGCCTAAGCTACAAGTATGTTGGGAGGGGGGGGGGTCAGAACACAAGTTCTGGTGACTAGTCTTAAATTACACATTCTGAAAAACCCTACATATAATGTTCATTTACAATTTATTGTTTATTAGGTTGTTACGGGTTGATAACACTCAAGGCTTTACACACACGTCGTACCCATCTACCTCCGGTAGATTAACCAAATATAACATATATGTAGCTACCCCCAATATCAAAGTACTTCTCTTGGTACCCTTCTCGCATGGTCACCACCGTCGCACTACGAAAGTGTATACAACTATCATCCTACGCCTGAGCGACGTACGGACCTCCATATAACTATGCCACGTTCTGCACAGAACTACGATCGCTATGCTACGTTAGCGTACAGGCTGCCATATCCAATCTCCTTGGTCGAATCAAGCCTGAGCACGGAGTAATGCCCTAATGTCTACGATACACCACCCAATGCGACATGCATGTACTTAGATCCTCACACATACGTACTATCTACTGTGCATCAAGTCTCGTAATAGGACTGCATCTGAATGCATGGACCTCGGTCGGGAGCTTTTCCATATCTGTATAGGTCTACTAGAGAGACCTCATGTATATATATCTAAACTATGGTCTGCATTTCCTCGGTGGCTATGGTCCTACCTTGACCCCCCTCCCTTCAACTAATGAAAGACTACACCAAGAGCTAAATGATGTGCCCCTAGCAAACAATCTACATCAAAATTGGCGTGTCCCACAACCAAACTCTCGATAGTGAATGATCGATGGTCTGTAGACTTAGCTCTAGTCTTTCCGCATCACACTGACTACCGATGATAGGTACGCGACGATTACTATCCTTTATTTGGTCCTGACCAGCCTCTCTCTAGGCAAATCGTCAAATCACCCCAATGTTATACCACCACAGCCATCTGAATGCCAAACTACCGTTGCAGTCAAGGTATACTCACCAGGTGGTAACGCGCAGACCCAACCTCTGCGAGTACAGCTTGAGCACGCATCACAACAGAGGACAACCACAGTGCACCCTACCATGTCACTCGAAAGCTGCATGCTTCCTTCTAGTCCCGTAGAGCTAGCAAGTAGAATATCAAGCAGAAGAATCAGATGTACATGTTTCTATAGTTCCTCCAGAAACCTTGATGATCTACCCAGTTGGGTTATTCACCTTCAGACGTGTGGACTGGTCCAAGCGCCTCAACGTGTTGTTAGACCGTATGTCTAATCATTTAATCACGTGCTTGTTCTATCTTTCCAGCTTACCGATTACCTTAATTATCCACATTTTATCTTTTATTCAAGTTATCAGATTTTCTCTGAGCCCCTTATATCTCTAAAGAATGGACCCCTCTCACTAATTAAATCAGTGATATAACTTAACCCATTTAAGTTCATTAATAATCCCATAACATGTTATTCCTGGATTGTAATTAACGAAAGTAATTTACAATCTTTTTACATTATTACAATGTCACTAATTGTCCGATTTCATGTTTAAACGTTACAATAACATATTCTACTTGATGTATAATTAAGTATGTATTATCTCAATCCACATGTTTTCTGTTGACATGTTACTTAATATATATAATTAAGCACAACTTATTTCATTCCATAAGTTTGTCTCATTCTTCCTTATTTAATCAAGAATCCTACACTGTCATTACAACCTATCGTTGTTGTTTACTTATTAACATAGTTCTCTAAACTAAGGGGTTGATCCCTAAAAATCAATATGCACGTTGAGTTACAAGATCTGAGCAGGAGCTACAAAATAGACACCATTAGGGTCGATCATGCATAATGTTATCTGAGGCACTTAAATGGCTCACGAAAGATAGGAAGCAACCGTGCAGAACAATATTCGAACATTAAATCCAATACAAGTCAATTTCCCAGCGCGATCGGGAATGATGGCACAATATATTATGAGTAGTACAACTCAATAAATATAAAGGTCGTATATCCTATGAAAGTCGCCCACAACAATAAAAGATGCTTGACCTAATATCAAAAGTTCGGTCGTACGTGTCAGAGAAAAGGTCAAAGTCGCGTGTACATTTGACAACCGCTCATGGGTTGCAACTCCTATCGCTCGTATGTTTTAACTAGTCGAACATCAACACTTTGGTCGGATATCACCTACCGATCGGTCATACACCAGCTCCTAGAAAGAGCACATTTACATTTCAAATCACAAGCCTTGGTCAGTCACGTCCAGACTAAAAGGATCATCGCCTTCTCACTCACGGTCAGACATAGACACATCAGGGAACTACGATCGTCCGCTCGCTCATCTCATAATCAAGCGAATCAGATAACCACTCATCGATTGCCAGATACAACTACGCCCGAAGAACATCGATTAAAGTCACCAACTCAACTACTCAAAGCACTCGCTCCTATAGATTCGCTCGCACATGATAACTGGATATAGCTACGAACAGCTGGCTACAGCTAGGCAATGGCATGTTTGTAATTAATGGAATGAACGACCCATAGCCTGTATATACAGACTTTAGATCATTTCCTGAAGAGAGCTCACCTATAAATACGCCATGGCTGCCATTGTAAAGAAAAAAATCTTTTCAATGACAAAGTGCTGCTAAATTCTATTCTCAGTCACTCCTCAAGCACTTGGAAGTAATGATCGTCTTCTCCACTCGAAGTTCCATCATCCATTTGGCCATGGCGTCAAGTACAACCTTGTAATTAGGGGAAACAAAGGCATCTTCCTTCTCAATCATTCACCCATCCTTCTCTTCCTCAAACTCTACCATTCTCTCATAAAATCCCATGATTGAAATGTATGAATGAAAGTATATTGAGTGGATATAGAGATGTATGAAAAAAAAGAGTTTATGTATTTTGTAATCCCCGATATAAGAATGCAACCTATCTTCATAGTGGACGTAGGCATAATATAAGGCTGAACCACTCTAAATCTTGTCTCTATTTTATCTTCCTCACATTTTCATTTTCAATTGTTATCAGGCACAGCTCCATTTATTTCCCTACCATATTGGTGAAGTACAATTTTGGTACCTTTGGTGTTTAAGCCATTTTTTGGTGAAAACATTTTGGTGCCCACCTAGGGCCGTGTTCATAATTTCTTGCCTCATACATTCTTTCAGAGTAGAGCAACCCAAAAAAATCCAAAATCGCTTTCTCCTTTGAAAGCCATGGCCGAATCGAAGAAAAGCGGCAAATTTGTAAAAGCTACCACTATCAGTGAAGATAATAATGAAATTGTACGACAAACTCTGAACCAAGGGGCTGGGGAAACTCCTAGGCCATCCCTAATGCGAGACGAGTTGAATGTGGTTGTAACCGACTTGAATGAGAAGATGGACGCTATGATGAAGATGATGATGGAATGGTTTGATGGCCTGATTAACGCTCAAACCAATTTACTGCCACCAAATGCTGGCGAAAAAGAGGACTCATCAGCCTCAGACCCTAGTCGACCTCACTTTTTAGTGGGAGACAAAGGAGAGGCTGACGTTGAGGACTCTAAGGCCAGATCTCCACGGCGTAAAGAAAAACGTATGACTCAGGCTGTCGCAAGTCCCATCAACATAACATCTCCCAGAAAAGGTGCAAGGCATCGAAGCTCAAATCATGGTCGCACGGATAAGAACACCGATGCCGATCCCGATGAACAAGCAGGAGATGAGAGGCGTATCATAGACATGATCCAGCGAATAATGAAGGAGAAAGAGACCCGAGAGGATAAAGAGAAAGAATGGGAGTTCTCGTCCAATGAAAATCCGTTCACAGAGAAAATCCATCAAGAAAACTTCCCCATGAAATTCATGCCCCCGACAATAGAACCTTATAGCGGAGTTGGAGATTCGAACATTTTTCTGTTCAAATACGACCAACACATGAATGGAGCTAGGGATACTGATGAAATCAAGTGCTTATACTTTCCCGTGTGACTAGAAGGTGTGGCCTCGCTATGATTCACCAGACTTCCACCTAAGTGTATTGATCAGTTCACCGACTTGGCAATTAGATTTCAAGATCAATTCCGACTACAAACTACCAAGGAAAGGTATGTGATGTCACTATGCGAGATGGAACAAAAGCCTAGGGAAACCATCAGAGCTTTCTTTATATGTTTCCATGCGGCAGCAGCAGAAGTCATAGAACCAGGTCCTTGGTACTTATTGGCAGCCATGAAAGGGGCTATCAATAAGAAGTCAGAATTTGGGAAGTAGCTCAAGATGAAGAAACCAAAAACTCTGAAGAAGTTTTATAAGAAAACTGAGGAATACATGAGTGTAGAAGATGAAGATCCAAGCATCCAGAAGGTTATGGAAAATAACGCCACCAGAAAAGGAAAAAGCATTAAGTCCAGAGTTGAGCAAAAGAATGATGCAGGTCAAAAGAGGGGAAGTGATGAGAAGGATAGCAAAGCATATACAAAGACGCGGCTATATAAACTATCTGAATTAACCCTCCTAAACGAGACTCCAGAAATAATTTACTCTACCGCAAAGGATTCAGGTATCTTTCCTCAGATGAAGCCGCAGAAGATAACTGAGCAACAAGCAAATTCCGGCAAATTATGCCGGTTTCATAACCAACTAGGACACAACACCAACGAATGTCGGCACCTGAAGAGTTTAATTGAAGAGCTTATCAGGAAGAATCAACTCCAGTAGTATGTGAAAATTCTCAAAATACTCCAGCTGCACAAGGGCATAATAATACGGTTAGCCGACCTGACTCAAGTGAGGAAGCTCAAATATTAGTCGATTCGGGGCTAGTAATCAATATGATATTTGCAGGGCCCCACCCGGTTGGGAACAATTGGGCTGATATGGAAAAGTATGCTAACGAATTGAAGGACGCCTCGAAAGAGGAAAGATGCATGATCTTGAACAATGAGCTTCCAATGAAAATTCCCAGAACTTCGACTGATGAAGTGATATTCAAAAAAAAAAGATGCAGACGGATTAGTGACACCAACTATTGACGCCATGGTGATCACAATTGGTCTCGGTCCTGCAGTTGTAAAAAGGTTCCTAGTAGACATAAGGGCATCTGCTAATGTGATTTTCATAAGCACTTTCCAAAAAATGAATCTCCCTATGGTGGAAGTGCGCGCATATCCAAATAATATCCGCGGTTTTACGAGTCAACCTACGCAACCCATCGGAACAATAGACTTACCCGTGGAATTGGTAGATGGAGAACATAGGTTCTCTAAGATACAAATTTCGTCTTGATAGATGAGTTTTTGTCTTATAATGCATTCCTTGGGAGGCCAACTCTTTCGGGTTTTAAGGTTGCACTAGCTCTATGGTGTTTGACTATGAAGTTCCCAACTGAAAAGGGAATCAGTGTGATTAAAGACGACCAAATCACTGCAAGAGACTGCTATGTGACAGAGCTGAGGGAGGCTAAGAAAAAAGACTCGAGAAAGGATATAGAGGCTCTTCCCCGCATCCAAAAACTCCCTTTATAGCAATTAAAGAAGGGTCCATGCATTGGCGAGCATAGTGGAACGCAAATGGAAATCGACCCCAGGAAAGCTAGTGTAGAGGACGAAAGGGCGACATCGGCTGAAATCACAATTCCTATAGCAGTAATTCCAAAAGACACGAACCGTGTGTTGAATATAAGATCTCGGTTAAGCCTTGAGCTAAAAAATCAATTGATTGTCTTCCTAAGAGCTAATTTAGATGTGTTCGTGTGGAACCATTCCGACATGTGCGGTATATCTCCAGACATTGCGGTCCATAAGCTAAACATTGACCCGCGTGTTCCGGCTGTCAAACAGAAAAGGAGAACCCAGGGGCCGGAGAGGTCGCGCGCCTTAAAGGAAGAAGTCGACAGGTTAATGGAAAATGGTTTTATCAGGGAATCTACCTATCCAAAATGGGTCTCCAACCCTGTGCTCGTAAAGAAATCAAACGGTAAATGGAGAGTCTGTGTAGATTATTCGGACCTTAATAAAGTTTGTCCAAAAGATAGTTTCCCTCTTCCCAGAATCGACCAATTGGTAGATTCTATGGCCAGTCATGAGTTGCTGTCCTTCATGGACGCATATTCTAGCTACAATCAAATCATGATGCACGGCCTGAACCAGGAAGACACGAGCTTCATTACTGATCTCGCCTATATTGCTATAAGGTGATGCCGTTTGGTCTAAAGAACGCAGGGGAAACTTATCAGTGACTGGTAAACACTATGTTCAAAAAGCAAAGCGGTAGGATGATGGAAGTCTATGTCGATGATATGTTGGTGAAATCAAAAAGAGCAATAGACTATCTAGAGGATCTAGCCCAAACGTTCGATATCTTACGCCAATATGGCATGAAGCTGAATCCCTTAAAATGTTCTTTCGGAGTTGGTTTGGGAAGGTTCCTGGGATTCATGGTCAACGCTAGGGGTATAGAAGCTAACCCCGCCAAAATATCAGCTTTAAGAGAAATGCGTGCCCCAGGAACCAAGAAGGAACTTCAACGTTTGAATGGGAAGATTGCGGCTTTAAATCGCTTCATATCCAAGGCAACGGACAAATGTCTTCCATTCTTTGATGCCCTTAGGAAAGGAAAGAAAGAGATACAATGGACCACTGAATGTCAGAAAGCCTTGAGGAGCTGATCCGACACTTAGCAACACCCCCTATGTTATCAAAGCCTAGTGACGGAGAAGACTTGTTTCTATACCTGGCGGTCTCTACCCATGCCCTGAGTGTAGCATTGATTAGGGAATATTTGAAGGTACAAAAACCAGTCTATTACATTAGTAAGAGATTATCTTGGGCAGAGCTGAATTATCCAAAGCTTGAAAAACTCGAGTATTGTTTGCTTATTGCATCGAAGAAACTTCGGCCCTACTTTCAGGTTCATCCTATCAAAGTTCTCATGGACCAGCCTTTGAGGCAAGTTTTGTCCCGACCAGAGATCTCCAGAAGGTTATTAAAATGGAATAAGGAGCTTAGTCAACATGACATTACGTATCACCCTCGAAAAGCGATCAACGGACAAGCGCTGGCTGACTTTATCGCAAAATTTACTGACTGAGGGGACATAAAAAAGGAAGATGATATTGAAACCGACTTCCAGTGTAAGTTATTTGTTGATGGAGCCTCGAATGATTACTGTTCTGGGGCAGGGGTAGTCTTGGAAACCCTTGAAGGAAGATCTTTATGCTATGCACTAAGGCTAGAATTTCCATCGACAAATAACGAAGCTGAGTATGAAGCCCTCATCGCAGGAATAAAATTAGCAAAAGAATTACAGATAAAAACTATACAAATCTTTAGCGACTCCCAGCTCGTAGTATGCCAAGTTCTTGGAGGATTCCAAGCCAAAATGGGTAACTTGCCGGATTATCTTTCCAAAGCCTTGGAACTGTTGGAAGCTTTCGAGCATTACATTATATCTCACATTCCTAGAGGAGAAAATACCGAAGATGATTCATTGGCAAAATATGCAAGCACAGGAGATGCACAACTCATGGGGTTAGTTCCAGTGGAAGTCCTTTCCAGCCCAAGTATGACGCAGACCGTGATGGATTGGATCATGGAAACGAATGATGAACCAAACTCATGGATGTCGCCAATCAAAGAATACCTCATCACTGGGACGCTCCCGGTGGAAGCCAAGCAGCGAAGGAAGATTTTGCGAAAAGCCTCTTTCCACCTCATTCAGGATGAACGACTGTACAGACGCGGATTTTCTACAACCTTACTTCGTTGTGTTACAAAAAAGGAGTCAAAGGCGATCATGGAAGAATTACACGAATGGGAATGCGGAGGTCATAACGGTGGATAAACTTTGCCTAAGAAAATCCTGCGATACGGTTACTTCTGGCCAGATATCAATAAAGATTCCATGACCTACACTAAAAAGTGTGACAGAGGCCAAAGGTTTGCAAACATTCCAAGGATGCCATCCACAGCTATAACCCATATGGTCAGCCCATGGCCATTTGCTACCTGGGGCATCAACCTCATAGGAACCCTTCCCACCGCAAAATCCGGTTTTAAATATGCAATTGTCGCCGTTGATTACTTCACAAAATGGGCCGAAGCAGAACCGTTGGCCACCATAACTTCGTAGAAAGTTATTAACTTTGTCTTGAAAAATATCATATGCAGGTTTAGGGTACCACAAAAGATAATCACAGACAACGGGACACAATTTGAAAGTGAAGAGTTCCAAAAGTTTTGCGCCAAGTATAAAATCTAGAAAATCTTTTCAGCAGTCGCTCATCCGCAAGCGAACAGGAAAGTGGAAGCTGTAAATAAAATCATCAAAACGACCATTAAGAAATGGCTAGAGAAGTCTAAAGGTGGTTAGGTAGATGAACTCACGCTAGCATTGTGGACTTATCGCCCCACGCATAAAACTGCGATCGGGCATAGTCCCTTTTCTTTATCTTACAGCTCTGAAGCCATGATACTAGTGGAACTAGAAGTCCCTACCCATAGAAGAATATACTTTGATCACAAAGAAAATGAGAAATTACAACTCGAAGCCCTCGACCAGCTTGAGGAAAGAAGAAAGGAAGAAGAACTCAAAGTAGGTGCACATCAAAGAAGGGTGGCCAGGCATTTCAATTCAAAAGTCAGACATAGGACTTTCGAAATTAGAGACCTTTTTTTCAAGAAGATAATGACCGGTACTGGGGTTTTTGGACCCAATTGGGAAGGGCCTTATGTTATAAGTCAAAAACTCCAGGATGGTACTTTCAAATTGGCCACCACAAATGGAATCCAGATTCCACGAGCATGGAACAACGAGCATATTCGTCGTTATTTTTTATAACACATTGTTCAAATATGTAGGAAAGACTGTAAATATTTACAAAACATTTCGCATTTGAATGATGTACATAAAATGAATGAATATGGAATTCCGTTTACATGTACGAATCACTCATTCACAAGTTCCTACTAAAAGTTGACTTCTTTGTGTAGGCAAACAAGCGACCAAGGGGCGCCAACTCAAGGAGTCTCGACTTTCATCAAGAAATACCGAATCTTTTGGCACACGACCAACAAAAGGCTTGGTTTCAGATTAAGGAATCAATGCTGCAGTGAAAGCAACTCAAAATGTCCCACGGTTAAAATTGCTGAGCCAATAAAAAGGGGCACTTTCTTAGGTGCAAGACATGAGTTCTCGGACTTGAGAAAAAACTCAATAAGGTGAACTAGTGTCTGTTTCCTAGGGTGAAGCATAAAGTTGGAAAAAACTGACATGTCCCAAAAAGGAGAAGGAAAATTGCCAATCCAAAAAATGGGGGCACGTTGTTAGGTGAAGGACACTAGTTTTATTGAATTGAGTCAAAACTCGATGACATAAATTAGTGTCCGCTCCTCGGGATGAAGCATAAAAAAGGGGAAGGATCAAACATGCTGGAAGGACCAGTGCAAAACAGAAATCCCAACCGAAAGGGGGTATCCATTCTTCTTCTTTGTTGCTAACCGAGTCAAACAGAGCCAAGAATTGGATTACAACATTGAAACCAAAGTCCTCCCATGGGGGCACGCATCTAAATGCATCCTAAATCTACCATAACATATGTACAAACATACGTTTAATTAAAATGCCCGAATGGCTTAATTACTAAAATAAAGAACGACGAGAAACTCACTGGTTAAGACAAATACTAAAAAGCTGGATGATCCCAGCTCAATAAACCCATAATAAAACCAGTCATAACGACGTATTAGTAACGCTAATAGTAACGCGCCATAAATAAGATACTAACATACGATCGACAATTAATACGATACTAATGTACGATCGTCAGGGAAATTATAGTATAAATTATTAATATATATATATATGTGTGTGTGTGTGTATGTGTGTGTGTGTTGCTAAGCAGGGAAAAGAGACATGGTGTGGCAGACAAAGGCACAAACAACATCATAAAACCAGCAAAACAACCGTTCGTCAAGTTCGCAAAAGCATCAAAGGTCAACACGTGTCACAAACCAACATAATGTCATGAGCGAGGGCCGGCACCTGCTTACACAACCGGTCTTAAAGTTCAAAGAGGGAACTGCCAAAGACAGGAAAAGAAGACTACAGATCCCCGACCTTCCTGGGCCTACCTAACTTCCTCTTATTCTGAGCGGAGCAGGATGGAAGTTCATCAGCACGTTTAGAAACTACCGACTCGACATCTCCTAGTGGAAAAGAAGCAACCACACTATCTTTGGATCTAAGGGTATGAATCAACTTCGCCTTATCATCTTCTAAAATAGAGATACGCTCGAGATTGTCTTTGTGAAGCTTTTGGAGATCGCAAGCCAATGTATGCCAACCATTCATCCATTTTGCAGAATGGTTTTTTTAGCAAATCCGTTTGTTTTCCAAATTGATGCACAACAGTCTCGAGACGGGCTAACATCTGACCTTTTGCAGTAATCATGTCACAAGAGAAGGTCTGAGATTCAGAAGGAGATATATCCACGTCAGAAGGTACTCCCTGTAAGTTCCACACCCGGAACCACTTAGCAAGCCTAGGACTGCATGGCCCAGGAGTATAATGCTTCCTATTGATGATAGTCTGAAGCTCTGTATGAGATGGACTAAAGAGAGAATTCATAGACGGTTGACCAGTTGATTGAATCTCGTCTGTTGGAACATCTAAATCAAAGCATCTTTCCAATCGATGTCGTTCTGGAGACGAAACCATCCTGCAGATGGATTAGAGAATAATCGTAAGATCCAAGAGAAGAACAAGAATAAGTTAAAATCGACAAACCTGTGCTATAAAAAATGGCAATGGAAAGAAATACGGAGATTTTCAGTTGAGAAACCTTGTTGACGGAAAGTAAGAACAAAATAGAATGAGAAATAAGAAAATAAGGGGGGAGATTAAAGGACATACATCAACAGAATTCCTCGCCATGTCAACTCAATACTCGATTGTAGAAATAAGTGTCCCATCAGAATCCAGCTGGCATGACCACTTCCCTATGATTCATCCATTTGCAATGATGACAAGATAGTTCAAACGTCTTACCCGAAGGAAACGACACCAATCAACCACAATGAAGCAATCCTAAGTTTTGCACGAACGGCCTTTCGGTGAGTCAGGTTAGGTCTACCAAGCAATGTCGCGATCAATCATGTCGAAGCCAGTAATTCTCTACCAAGGAAAATAACAAGCTTCGAGGGGCAAATGTTGATCCCTAAAAATCCATATGCATGTTGAGTTACAAGATCTAAGCAGGAGCTACAGAACATGCACCATTAGGGTCGATCGTGCACAATGTTATCTGAGGCACTTAAATGACTCACGAAAGATAGGAAGCAACTGTGCAGAACAAGATTCGAACATCAAATCCAAGACAAGTCAATTGCCCAGCGCGATCGGGAATGATGGCATAATATATTATGAATAGTGCAAATCAATAAAGATAAAGGTCGTATATCCTATGAAAGTCGCCCACAACAATGGAAGACGCTTGACCTAATATCAAAAGTTCGGTTGTACGTGTCAAAGCAAAGGTCAAGGTCGCGTGTACATTTGACAACCGCTCAAGGATTGCAACTCCTATCACTCGTATGTTTTTACTAGTCGAACATCAACACTTTGGTCAGATATCACCTACCGATCGGTCATACACCAGCTCCTAGAAAGAGCACATTTACATTTCAAATCACAAGCCTTGATCAGTCACGTCCAGACTAAAAGGATCATCGCCTGCTCACTCAAGGTCAGACATAGCCGCATCAGGGAACTATGATCGTTCACCCGCACATCTCACAATCAAGCGAATCAGATAACTACTCATTGATTGCTAGATATAGCTACGCCCGAAGAACACCGATTAAAGTCACCTACTCAACTACTCAAAGCGCTCGCTCCTATAGATTCGCTTGCACATGACAACTGGATACATCTACGAATAGCTGGCTACAGCTAGGCGATGACATGTTTGTAATTAATGGAATTAACGACCCATAGCCTACATATACAGACTTCAGATCATTTCCTGAAGAGAGATCACCTATAAATATGCCATGGCTTCCAGTGTAAAGAGAATAAAATCTTTTCAACGACAAAGTGCTGTTAAATTTTATTCTCAATCACTTCTCAAGCACTTGGAAGTAATGATTGTCTTCTCAACTCGAAGTTCCATCATCCATTTGGCTATGGCGTCAAGTACAACCTTGTAGTTAGGGGAAACAAAGACATCTTCCTTCTCAATTATTCACCCATCCTTCTCCTCCTCATACTCTACCATTCTTTCATAAAATCCTAGGATTGAAATGTATAAATGAGAGTATATATTGAGTGGATATAGAGATGTATGAAAAAAAAGAGTTTATGTATTTTGTAATCCCCGTTATAAGAATGCAAGCTATCTTCATAGTGGACATAGGCCTAACATAAGGTTGAACCACTCTAAATCTTGTCTCCATTTTATCTTCCTCGCATTTTCATTTTCAATTGTTATCAGGCACGGCTCCATTTATTTCCCTACCATATTGGTGAAGTACAATTTTAGTCATTTGGTGTTTAAGTCATTTTTGGTGAAAACATAAGGTCTATTAATAAGTTCCCATTTTATTTATTATAACTCATATTATAATTTCACTTGTCCCTAGGACAAGCCTAACTTTTATATTGCATCCTCATTAATATAATTAATTATAATAGGTTATATTTGTCGTTTATCACATTTTCCTTGGTTCTTTAACATTAACCAAACTTTTACTGTTGTAAAATCCATTTATTACAATTAATGCCATTTATTTATTTCCCGAAATATACATATATTCATATATGTATGTTTATGCATCAGACCTCTCACATTAAATTGACCATTTGTGGATGTTGGATTTGTCGGGTGGTTCCGGGCATATTTCTACCATAAATTGAATTTAACCTTGTGTCTTAGTGCAGTTATTTACAATTTCCCAATTACTGTAAATTTTCCATGTAATTGTGACACATCTTCTTTAATTATTGTCATGTACATTTCCTTTATTTTAGGAAAACTTTCACGCACCTCCTTAGTTTGATTTATAGAAAGATATAATGATTTATGTCCCTAACGCACATCGACTTAGATCCGTAGTTGCAAACCATTTTCTTTGTCTTAACTGTGGATATATATACACTTTGTTCGATTAATATGAAATACGGTAAAAGAATACCTATTTCACACTAATCCCTTTTTCTTTTCTTGCAACTACATCTTCAGTAATTTGTCGTTATAGAAATATATCATTTTCCCCATATCCAACTAACTCACTCCACTTCAAATTTTTCCCTTTTTTGTTTCTGAGTTAGATATGAATTCCTATTCCATATACCGTTCATAGTTACTATAAAATTTCTTTTACAATTAGGCAAATCAATTCTCAAGAATATACTCATCATTAATTCAAGTTCCACAATTTAAATGTTTACAGTAATTCCCAAATCATAGAGAATATCTAATGGAAATAAGTTTTAAACAACAGTAACAATTTCAACACATTCTAAACACATTTAATAACCAATTTCCACAGTTATCAATTGTTCAGCATATTAAATATAACGAGGAATGCAAGTGACAGATATACCATTACTTAAAAAGGTATAATTTAACTTACTCACCTAACAGCTTTCCAATCCATGAATCTGATCCAGATTTGTTGTTCTATGGCCTCCCTAACCAAATATAATATTAACAACTAGGATTTACAAATATGATACTAAAAGAAGAGGGAAAAAAGAAGAGAGATCTAAATAAATCAGATTTAAGAACTTACCTCATGTCGATCAGAATTCTAGACATCTATGTTGTAGATTTATATCTCCTATCTTCAAATCTTAAATCAGAATTTCGTAAAACTAATATTTTATATTCTGAGAAGATTTGTAGGAAGTGGAGAATGACATAGCCTAGGCAGTATTTCAGAAAATATGAGATTAAAACTAAGCCCTGCTAGTCTATTTATGGGTATACGAGAAAGTCTGGACCATCAGATTTAATCCACTAAAATCCGAACCACACATATAAAAATTCCACGTCACATAAAACAGATCTTAACATTTAATTAACAACGTTAATAACTTTCTTTGTATGCTTCTCTTGATTTATATTATTCCTATTATGACTTATCTTTCAGTTTGAATTTCAAATTTATGTGTGTATATATGCATACATTCTTTCCATTCCTTGTCTGTTAATTAATGCAATTAATGACACTTTGTTTTATTCCTTTTTATGCACTCTTATTTCAAATGCAGCTGATTTCTTGTCATTATTCATTTATTATGCATTAACCTCTTTCTTCTCTTATCTTGCACTTTTTTATTTCAACATTTAAATTTGTGTGTATTTATATACGCTCAACCTTTGTTTCTTTTTCAAAATTCAAACGGCATTATGCCGTCATTAAATTCTTTCCCATTTTCATTGATTGTAGGTTTATTTTGGATTTCTCTTTCATATGTATATTTTTGCTCGCATATACATATATTTACATTTGCATGTATAGATGTATTTTTTCAAACTGAGTCTCGACTCAGTTTTTGCAAAGTGAGTCGGCTCAGTTTTTGCAAACTGAGGCCGCCTAGTTAGCAAAATTGAGGCGACTCAGTTTGCCAAAATTCAATCTCGACTCAGTTTGCGAACTGAGGCAACTCAGTTTGCAAAAATTTAAGTCTCGACTCAGTTTGCAAACTAAGTCGAGCCTCGGTTTTTGCAAAACTGAGTCGAGCCTCCGCTTTTGCAATGCCCTTGTTATTTATACACTTGTTATTTATCAGTTTTTGCAATGCAGTTGCTGTAAATACACTTAATTTTGTTGCTTACAAATATACTTGTTATTTATCAATTTTGCAATTTGTTATTTTTGTAAAAATGAGTGCATTTATATTTTGTAGGCACTTGTGGAAGAGGAGGAAAAAAAAAGAATTTGAATGTAATGACAACGAGAAAGCAAATATGTGTGATCTTGACAATGATCCTATCTCCAAAGTTTTTGGTTCTGACAAAAAGAAAAATTATTGTCATACAATTAGCTCCACTTCTTCTGTAAAGCAAGTAAAGATGATACAAGCTTCAAAAGCAATTGCCAACAAGAATAAAAAGGACGATTTTCGTCAACGGTCTATGGAATTAAAAAATCAAGTTGCAAGTCAAGTGGCAAATCAAGTGTCAATCCAAATACACGATGCTCTTAAATTATTTGCTTTATCCTTTCTTACTATATTACCGGTATTGCAACATAACGTTAATGGCGGTGTTGTGATGCCTATGAAAGAAACCAACTCCAATTTGGATAAATCTGCACCGAATGTTGGAATTGCTAATTCGCTTATTCCGTCAAATGACGTTGGATCATCAACAAGGGGAAAACAACTTGTAATTCTATTATCACAATGTTTGAAGAAAAATGTAGCAAAAGCTTATATTGGAACACAAACCATGTGTCATTTTAGAGATATAGTGCAAGGTATTGAGAAAGTTGTTTGGATAACAGAAGTTTTAGATCTGGAAGCACCATTTACGTTGATCCTCAAAACAGGCATTGCAAGCTTTGTGAATTTTCAGATGGAGGCTTTGTGATATGATCCACGTTTCGCCTTCGTAGTATCTAATATTCTATGTATCTTTAGTAAAACTTTGTATTGCTTTTTATAATTTGAACATGATATTATGGTATATTGAAATTGGAAGCATGTAACAAATATTTGAGCATTATGCGAATGTGATACTGTTGAATTTGAAATATGGAAGTGTGTTAAATCGCATATTGAATTGATATGTTGAATTATATATCTAATTGAAAATCATAAAGACATGTTATGCTCATTTATAAGTGTTAGCAATTTATGTATGCCAACATTTATAAGTACTGGTAGGATTATGATATTGATATTTATAAGTGTTACTATATCTTATGGTTCCAACATTTGTAAGTGTTAGCGATGAATATGTTTATAACACTTATAAGTGTTACCATATCTTATGGTTCCAACATTTATAAGTGTTAGCAATGAATATGTTTATAATATATTTATAAGTGTTACAATAGCTTATGGTTCCAACATTTATAAGAGTTAGCAATTATTCTGTTTGTAACACTTATAAGTGTTACAAATATGGCTGGCCAATTCCCCATAGGCCATTGGTAACACTTAAAAAGTGTTACAGAAATTATTTGTAACACTTGTACTCGTCGGGAATCCCATGTTTTAGTGTAGTGATACACACACACACACATAAGTAATCGAACAACTTATAATATTTAAAGTGATACACAATAAATACTATAATGGCCCAATACGATATCATAGTCCCAAACAATTGCAAAGGTCAAGCCAAGTAGCTCAATTCAGTGCAAGTGAGCATGAGGTCAAATTCAAGCCAAGCTGAAATCAACTCAAGGGTTGTGTTCACAAGTTTTCAAATTCAGCAACAAAAGGAAAAAAATGCTCAAACCGGCTCGGCAAGATTATGCAGCAATAGACCATAATCAAAACTACTTCAAAAACATGAAACTTAAGGCAAAATACCTCTCCAACATACAAATCAAAGATGAAGTCATGTGCAAAGCTCAAGCTAGGTGCACATCAACACTCAAAATACAGTTCAACCTTGACACAACACAAGTAGCAGTTAAGTTCAAGTGCACAAAACAAACATGAAGTAGCAATTCGAGCACAAAGAATTGTGCACACAATTTGGTGCAAATTTTTTCAACTATAAAAAGGGTAGGGGGAAAACAACTTAAGGCGGGTTCACATTCAAAACAAGTCACATACACAATGCAGTTCAGGTAACATATACAAGCATATATATACATATCAAGTCCGTGCAGTTAACAAGCATGATACATTTGTCAAACGTATAATTATCAGTATACAAAACAAATCACAGTGGAGTTTAGGTGAGGAATTAAGTTTACATGTGCATGTGCACACGAATGGGTAGCAGTTCAACAAAACAGTGAAGAGGAGCTCAACATAAATAAGGAAGTTGCATATGCACTTATATATATATATATATATATATATGTGTGTGTGTGTGTGTGTGTGTGTGTGTGTGTGTGTGTTTGTGTGTGTGTGTGTGTATGTGCGTGTGTGTACTGCACAGTTAAAGCATGGTGCTAAAATCAGTTCGGGTGCACAACCAAGCCAATGATCACATTCCACACACGTTCGACCGAATTCAATATTGCAAAAAAACTACCATGTAGAGGTACAAGAGTACAAGTGCTGGCAAAGGAGTATATGCAACCTGATACATGTAACCAACAAGTGAAGTATTTATTCAAGCAAAAGTTGAGCAAATACAAGCAAACAAAATGCAGGATGCACCAAATTTGAATTCAAATTTATATTGAAAAAGTAAAAAAAATCTCTAACAAGTGAAAACTCTAACTGAATCAATCAAGAAAATTATTCAAATATATTATCAGATATATACGAGAATAAGCGAGCACATTTCAATGAAAAAGATGGAATGAAAGAAATCTAGGCCAAAGGATCAGGGAAATATTAGGATTTAAAATTCTATATAAACCCACTTCACCATAGGCATTAGTGATGAAAAAAGTCGAGCAATCTAAAATCGAAAAGAGAAAATTTTCATACTTGATTTTTCAACAACAATCGAACTTGACAATCAATCCATGGCAACCAAGACAAACAATATAGATCGACTAAGGAGAAGCTAATCGAAATTCAACATCAACTGATCGAGCAATTTAAGGAACGACAGATTCATACTGTGGTAACCCTAATTTTCTTTTAAAAATAGTGATTGGAGGATTAGGCATATAAAAGGAGCTCAGACCAAAGGAATAAAAGAGGATTGGACTTAATATTATTCTAGTTTATAGGGTGGAATTTTTTAATTCTTTTATATTTAAGCATCGTTTGATTAGGCTTTTAATTTAATTTAATTTGTAATTTTCTGTTTTTTTAGAAACAGTAGTTATTTCTAGGCTCTAAGCCATGAGGCATTTGAGAATTCACAACTCAACGGATGAGCATTGACGAAGTTTGGACGTAGGTTTAGAACAATTAGGTGAACGACAGTCGCGAGCTTACTGTGCATGTAAGCATTATACTGTTTAACTCATAGCAAAAATTATAGGGTAGAAGTTTGAACGTAGGACTAGAACAATGCGGTGAAATAGTGTCGCGAGTTTACAATGGCTTTAAGCGTTGTATTTTTTAATCCCGAATAGAAACCTTAGGGCAGCAATAGACAGGGTTTTGCCAAAGCTAATTAATTTATGTGTGTGTTTATTTTTCATGTTTACTCTGTTAATATATGTGTTGGCAATTTTATTATTATTATCTTGTGAAAATTATAATAAACCATATTCACCTCCTTTTCGGTAAATATCATCATACACATGAAGAGTCTCTTATCTAGTCCAATTTTTGTAACTAAAGATATCCAGAGAAAGGTATCTGATTTCTAAAATATCTTCTCAATGCCATCGTCAAAAGGTCATTTCAAATTGAGAAAGCTCTGTGTTTTGCATACCAATAAAATGTTGGAAAATACCCAAATATGGACTCGCCTACTTTTCGCTACGATTAGGTACTGAGGATAAAATTCAATGCTGTGATGGCGTATGCCTTTGAAAAGGGCAAAGATGTGAATTCTGCAGGGTTGTTGACCTTTGACGATCCATCTGTTAATAAAGTAACTAAATCAAATGATGAGGAAGATGACACTCATTTGGAAACTAGTAATGGTCATGACGGCGATGATGATGGGGACAACCATGGTGATTATAATCATGATGCTGATGGCCATAGCAATAAGCGAGTGGATAAGTAAGGGGATAAATATGGTGAAGACCCCCTCTACTACTCAGGGAAGAGAAGAGGGAGCTAAAGATTCCAAATTAATGGACATTCCGGATTCTCTAGTGAAGGAGACTCCTGCCATTGCCAAAGAGAAAACCTCTAAAAAGATAATATCTAACGAGAAACAAAAGGCACCAGAGACATCAATCCCACTTCTTTATGTATGATGTACTTTTATTTAAATATTTAAGTTAGCCTTGTATTTATTAGTTAACTCCTAAATTTCTAGACTAGAACTATATTGAAATACCGAATTGAATCCCTAATAAGGATAAATAAGCGATGATCAATCAGTTAATAAGGAATTAGACAAATGAATAAAGGAACACAATATATTGTCTAAAAAGTACTAAAGACTTAATCTTAGGGCTTTTAGCTTAATGATATATAAGGTAGAGAGAGTCGCCGAGGTATTAAAGATGCAACACCATCGTTAAGATCAATTAAAGAAGGAAAACACTGAGTTGTGACACTATATTGGATGCTGACTGAAGAGAGGGATATTTTGGTAGAGACTCTCCACAAAGATTACCATAGGAATACAGTGTTAGACTTCCGTTATAAGGGAAATGAGTATGCAGATTTATTTAGATGCTTCTATAAAAGGGATCGAAATGAAAATGGGTCGAATCCTCATAGCAGTGCATGTTGGAACCTTCACAGAGTATAACCCATTCCCTTTTCAAATAATACCATTCCCCTGAAGAAGCTTTATATGCTATAGAAAGAAGTTTGTTCCTGAATACAATAAAAAAAAATTGTATGAGCCTGCTGATGACTAATTATGTAATACTATGCTTAGTTTATGAATCTTGTGAATAATAATTCCCATTGCTTAAGTTAGTTTGCCTTATACATGTATGAAAATCACATAAACCTCAAACATCCCTATCCTTAGGGAACTCCTGAGTAAATATATCAAACACAAAAGAGAATTCAAAGAAAATGCCTTTGTTTTTGATAACCTGTTGTTAGCCAAACACTATTGCTTAAGAAATTTGCAAGGGATTCACCCACAGCTGCATAGCTTTAGGTTTAACTTTTTAGGCAAGAAAAGAGATGAGTGGCTTGGTGCGACTTGAAGTTATCGAGCTTGTTTGCTATGTAATGAGACTACTCTCTCAAGTGGTCAAAAAGCTTAAATTTTTTATTTGTTTTTTTTCTTTGGAAATGCCACCTTGAAATTGTAATAGACCTATAAGACGTAAAATTTGATAGGATCGATTAAGGGTTACTTCAAGCTACACCCACAATATCACACACAAGATAATCAATCAACACAACATTCAAAAAAAAAAAAAAGATACGATGAAAGTAAAATAGCAAGACACAAGATTTTATACGTGGAAAACCTCTTCGATGTGAAGAGTAAAAACCACGAGACCTCTTAAGGAGTCTACCCTCTTCTCTTATTGATAAACCAAAAGGGGAAAACAGCCCCAAAATGTTTACAAAAGATTCTCTTCTAATCACCGGAATCCAAAAACAATAAGAGATGAAAAAGGTGTAAGAGAACACCCTATGTGTGCACTTCAGGCCAACGGTGAATCGAGCAAGAATGAAGCTCAATCTTGAAGACCAAAACACCTTGAAGAAGATGATAAATGACCAAAAACTGCTACTGCCTTATGTGACCAGATCTGGTTATATTAACTCTTTTTCTTTTAATGTGCATACCAAAATTGTGAGTAATCTCCCAAATGTCTTTCCTTAAAAGAAAAGATATTGTTGCACAAAAGGCATGCTTGCACAACAAATCTAGAAAAAAGACAAAACTAATAAATCTCTCCCACAAATTTAGCATGGCCTGCATAAAAAGATATGCCAAATATGCCTGCATACAATTATGCCAAATATGCTTGCATAAAATTATGTCAAATATGCCTGCATGAAATTATGCCAAATAAGCCTGCATAAAATTATGCCAAATATGCTTGCATAAAATTATGTCAAATATGGGCTGGAATATCCAACAATCTCCCCCTCCAGCCCAACTTGGGGAAGATGTGCATGCTTCAATCATCATTTGAAACTCATTCCCACAAGCTTGCTACAAACATCAAGCTTGTTTCCTGGAACCACTTTAGTCAACATATCTGCACCATTCTTGTTTGTATGAATTTTCTTTAACTTGAGCATATTTTCTTCAATCACATTTCTTAACCAATGATACCGAACATCAATATGCTTAGTGCGTGCATGATACATGGAATTCTTGCTCAAATCCATAGCACTCTGACTGTCACAGAATACTATATACTCTTCTTGTTGCAAACCCAACTCTTGAAGGAACCTCTTCAACCAAAGCATCTCTTTACTTGCTTCCACAGCTGCTATATACTCTGCCTCGGTTGAAGATAAAGCCACACACTTTTGTAACTTGGATTGCCAAGAAATGGCTCCCCCTGAAAATGTGAACACATAACCTGAGGTAGATTTTCTACTATCAATGTCACCAGCCATGTCTGCATCTGTATACCCCTCAAGAGCATGTTTGCTACCTCCAAAACATAAGCAAAATCTAGAAGTACCACGCAAATATCTGAAAATCCACTTTACTGCATCCCAGTGAACTTTACCAGGATTGGATAAGTATCTACTCACCAAACCAACAGAATGTGCAATATCTGGCCTAGTGCACACCATAGCATACATCAATGAACCAACTGCAGATGAATAAGGAATAGAAGACATACTTGCTTTTTCCTTCTCCGTTGTTGGACAATCCCTCTTACTTAGCTTAAAATGAGATGCGAGTGGTGTACAAACCGGCTTAGCATGCTTCATATTGAACCTTTCAAGCACACGTTCAATATATTTTTCTTGAGATAGCCACAACTTCCTAGCTTTTCTGTCACGAACAATCTCCATGCCTAAGATTTGCTTTGCAGGACCCATGTCCTTCATGTCAAATGACTTGGACAAATCTTTCTTCAAGTTGCTAATCAATTCTAAGTTTTGTCCAACTACCAACATGTCATCCACATATAAAAGAAGAATAATGAAGATATCACCAGGAAACTTTCTAAAATACACACAAGGATCTGCAACAGTCCTCTTGTAACCATTGCTTGTCATAAATGAATCAAATTTGTGATACCACTGCCTTGGTGCTTGCTTAAGTCCATAAAGACTCTTCTTCAACTTGCAAACAAGTTTTTCTTTTCCCTTTTCTTCAAATCCTTCAGGTTGTTCCATGTAGATTTCTTCCTGCAAATCACCATGTAAAAATGCGGTTTTTACATCAAGTTGTTCCAATTCAAGGTCATAACTTGCTGCTAAACCCAAAATGGTTCTGATAGAAGTCATCTTGACAACTGGTGAAAAAATCTCATCAAAATCAATGCCTTTTTTCTGATTGCATCCTTTGACTACCAATCTAGCTTTGCGCTTTACTATCTTCTCACCATCTTTCTTGTTCTTGAAAACCCATTTGTTTTTCAAAAGCTTCTTGCCTTTTGGAAGTTTCACTAGCTCAAAAGTCTGATTCTTCATCAAAGAATCCATCTCCTCTTTCATAGCCTCAAGCCAAAGATTCTTGTCTTGACTGGACAACACTTCTTGGAAGCTCTCGGGCTCACCATCAGCTGTAACTAAGATATAATCTGTGCTTGGATATCTTGTAGATGGTTTATGTTCTCTGGTTGACCTTCTAACTTGAGCATCATCCACTTGTGGGGCAATTTGCTCCCCCTGCTCACAAGCCACTTCTCCATTTGGTTGAGCTTCATCATGAACATCATCATGAACATCATCAAAATGTGCACCATCAAGCTGTGCATCATCAACACCTTCATGTGTTGCATCAATATCAGCCTGTATTGGCTGTTCAACAAAACCACGAGTAGGGGACAAAGAAACATCAGTAGTATCAATAAAAAAATCTGAGCTAGTATGATACCTTGCACTCAAAAGTTCTGCACCTTTTTCATGCTCAAAGAACACTACATCTCTGCTTCTTACTACCTTTCCTTTTTCTGGATCATATAGCCTGAACCCGTACTCTTCATCACCATAGCCAACAAAAACACATGGATTAGTCTTGGAATCCAGCTTTGACCTTTGGTCTTTTGGCACATGCATGTATGTCTTGCATCCAAATACTCTAAGATGTGTATATACAGGATCACATCCCTTCCATGCTCTCTCTGGAATGTCAAGCCCCAATGGAATAGATGGAGAACGGTTGATCAGATAAACTGCTGTATTCACTGCTTCAGCCCAAAATGACTTTGGTAGATCGGACATCTTCAACATGCATCGCACCTTCTCCACAATGGTTCTATTCATCCTCTCAGCTACACCATTGTGTTGGGGAGTGCCTAGAACGGTCTTCACATGTCGAATACCATATTGCGCACAATAATTCTTGAACTCATGTGAGGTATACTCTCCACCATTGTCTGTACGAAGGCACTTCAACTTGCTTTCTGTCTCCCTTTCCACCATAACATGAAACTTCTGAAAAGTTTCAAACACTTGGCTTTTGGTCTTCAAAATGTAAATCCATGTCTTTCTAGTAGCATCGTCAATAAAAGTGACAAAATATTTGTTGCCACCATTGGATTCAACCTCAATAGGACCACATACATCCGAATGTACAAGCTCCAACTTAGCCTGCTTTCTTGTAGACTTTCTAGCAAAAGAAGCTCTATGTTGTTTTCCTGCTAAGCAATGATCACAAGGGTTAAGTGAAATTGTAGTATTGACAGGAATAAGAGATTTACCTGCTAAATATTTCAAACCCTTTTCACTCATGTGTCCCAATCTTCGATGCCACAAATTAGGAGAATCTTTTTCTTCCACTGCATTGAGCTCACCAAAACATACAGTCAAATATGTCTTGTACAAAGAACAACACAACTCGCCTCTTGCAATTGTCATGGATCCCTTGGATAATTTCCACTTGCCACTCTCAAATGTGTGACGAAAGCCTTCTTGATCAAGAATATGAGCTGAAAGCAAATTAAGACGCAAATCCGGAATATGACGTACACCTTTCAATGTAAGCATGCATCCAACATTAGTCTTCACACGAATATCACCAATCCCAACTATGCTTGCTGAACTCTGGTTACCCATTTTGACACTGCCAAAATCACCTGCTTGATAATTCAAAAAATACTCTCTCTTAGGAACACAATGATATGAAGCACCTGTATCAACCAGCTACTCAGAATCTGTACTGCTAACATGATGACATTCACTAGTTGCGCAAACTAAGGTGACATCATCATCAATTTTAGAGGCTACTGCTGCAACATTTTTATCATCGCCTTCTTTCTAAAAATCATTCTTCTTCCCATGTTCTCTTTTCCAACGAAAGCAATACTTTTTAATATGGCCAGGCTTCTTGCAATAGTTGCATATGAAGTGATTCTTTCCATCACTAGACTTGGATCTTCCTCTTGAGTTATCACGACCTTTGGGTCCTTTGCTCTTGCTTCTTCCTCTATTCTCCACAACAAGAGCTTGTGAATTGTCAACTCCAATCTCTTTTCTTTTAATTTCTTCATTAAACATGCTTTCTTTGATCACATCCAAAGATAGCACACCATCTGGAGCTGAATTACTAATGGTCACAACTAAAGTTTCCCAACTATCTGGCAAAGAACTCAATAAGAACAAAGCTTGCAATTCATCACCAAAAATGATCTTCATAGTTGTCAACTTGTTAATAATATCTTGGAAATCACTAAGATGCTCAGAAACTGACTTTCCACCTTTCAACTTTAGATTAACAAGCCTTTTAATCAATGAAGCTTTGTTATGGGCGGTTTTCCTCTCATACAAACCTTCTAATTTCTTCCACAAATCATATGGATCGGTCTCTTGTGACACATGGTTAAAAATGCTAATGTCAACCCATTGTCTAATGGTTCCTAAAGTTTTCCTTTTCAACTTTATCCATTCATTCTCTTCCATTTTATCGGGTTTAGAAGGTTTAGAGATAATACCACTCGAACTAGTGACGGTTTCAATTGGGTCATGTAAATCCCTGCAATATAACAAGTCTTCCATCATAGGTCTCCAAATAGAGTAGTTGGTTGATGTCAACTTAATCATTGAGCTATGACTGCTCGACTCCATAGTGTGATAAAGAACCTACCCAAGCTCTGATACCAATTTGATAGGATCGATTAAGGGTTACTTCAAGCTACACCCACAATATCACACACAAGATAATCAATCAACACAACATTCAAATAATAAAAAAGATACGATGAAAGTAAAATAGCAAGACACAAGATTTTATACGTGGAAAACCTCTTCGATGTGAAGAGTAAAAACCACGAGACCTCTTAAGGAGTCTACCCTCTTCTCTTATTGATAAACCAAAAGGGGAAAACAGCCCCAAAATGTTTACAAAAGATTCTCTTCTAATCACCGGAATCCAAAAACAATAAGAGATGAAAAAGGTGTAAGAGAACACCCTATGTGTGCACTTCAGGCCAACGGTGAATCGAGCAAGAATGAAGCTCAATCTTGAAGACCAAAACACCTTGAAGAAGATGATAAATGACCAAAAACTGCTACTGCCTTATGTGACCAGATCTGGTTATATTAACTCTTTTTCTTTTAATGTGCATACCAAAATTGTGAGTAATCTCCCAAATGTCTTTCCTTAAAAGAAAAGATATTGTTGCACAAAAGGCATGCTTGCACAACAAATCTAGAAAAAAGACAAAACTAATAAATCTCTCCCACAAATTTAGCATGGCCTGCATAAAAAGATATGCCAAATATGCCTGCATACAATTATGCCAAATATGCTTGCATAAAATTATGTCAAATATGCCTGCATGAAATTATGCCAAATAAGCCTGCATAAAATTATGCCAAATATGCTTGCATAAAATTATGTCAAATATGGGCTGGAATATCCAACAAAATTAATGACATGAGATTTGTATCAATCCATGCATGAGAGAGCAAGAATAGAAAACCAAACTTAATTCTTGCAAAGACCTATTTTCCTTGAGATAAACCTGAGAGTTATTATGCGGAGGGGGTCAAAACAACAAGTCCTAGTGGATAGAAAATGTATAACACTGCCCATAATAAACAAACGCATCCCGTTTGGTTTCGCTCAAATAGTATGTCTAACAAGGCTAGTGATTTTAACCTAACCTTGTAAGGATTACGCATGATGATTAACTACCGTACCCAAGGTAGCACTTCTCAAAGATAATGTTATCGTATGTAATGAGATGGAACTTTCACGCATAAGTATGAAACCTTTAAACCACCATTTAAACAGACACTAAAGCTAAGAGGTGGGTTGTCCAACTACATAATACCCTATTAATAAAGGAGGTGGGTATTTCTATATAGCCATTTATGGTCTCACTAATAATATAACATAAAGGCAAATTCATACGATCACTTAAGGGTCAAGGCAGATCTTCTAATCACTTAATACCTTACTAGGTGGTTTATTAACCCTAATGTAAATTATAGGACACTAGCTACTAAGCCCAACTAATTTAAGGCTTTCTTCATCCATGTGTATTCCTAAACCCCGTATAAGGCGAGTTATAGTAAGTAGTCACTTAGTACCAATACAATAGGTAGACAACTAACCACCATTTATGACATTTACCCCTGCGGACACTGTAGCAACCCGAATTCCGACAGACCATTTTTAAAAAAAAATCCAGTCTGTCGAAACTCGAGTTGGCTTGTCTTGTATCCTGCAGAAAAGGCAGAGATAATATATATACCAAAGCTATGAAAACATCTCACAGAGGAATGAAATAAAATATAATGTAATCAAATATAGCCTTATCAAAGTAATAATGCTGCCTACCCAGCATACAAAGTTGTCATATCTCTGCCAAAAGCCTAACCTGCGGGTAGGTTATGATGAGGGGGTCAGAACACAAGTTCTGCTGACTGGATTTAGAATACACATTCTAAAATAACCCTACATATACCGTTCAGTAACATTTTCTTGTTTATTAGCTTATTTTGGGTTCGTAGCACTCAAGGCTTTACACACACATCATACCCATCTACCTCCCAGTAGATTAACCTAATATAGTATATGTAGCTACCCCCAATATTAAGGTACTTCCCATGGTACAACCTAGCACGGTCTCCGCCGTCACACCACAGAAGCGTCTACAACTCTCATCATACGCTGGAGCGATGTACGGATCTTCATAAAACTAAGCCACGTTCCACACATAACCACCATCGCTGTGCTACGTTAGCGTACGAATTGCCATATCCAATCTCCTCGGTCGAATCTACTCTCGACATAGAGTAATGCCCTAGTGTCTATGATACATCACCCAGTGCAGCGTGCATGTATCCTGATGCTCACACGTACGTACTGTCTACAGTACTCCGAGTTCTGTAATAGGGCTGCATTTGAATGCCCAGAACTCGGTCGGGAGATTTTCCATTAAAGAGGCCTAAAGTATAGGTATCTAAACTATGGTCTGCATTTTCATGGTGGCTATGGTCCCATCCGATCCTGCCCTCAACAAATGAAAGACTACATCAAAAGTTAAGTGACGTACCCCTAGCAAACAATCTACATCCAAATTGGCGTATCCCACAACCTAAGTCTCGATAGTGAAAGATTGATGGTCTATACGTTTACCTCTAGTCTTTCCGCGTCACACTACTGTCGATGACATGTACCTGACGATTACTATCCTTTATTTAGTCCAGACCAGCCTATCCATAGACAAATCGTCGAACCACTCCGATGTCATGTCGCACAGCCGTCTGACTACTTAATTACCGTTGCAGTCAAGGTATACTCGCCGGGTGGTAACGCACAGACCCTACCTCTGCGAGTACATCCTGAGAATGCACCACAACAGCGGACCAACACAGAGTACCCTACCACATACCTCGAAAGTATCGTGCTTTCTTCTAGTCCAGCGGAGCCAACAAGCAGAAGAATTAGATGGACGTGCTCCTCTCATGCCTCCAGACACTACAATGATCTACCCCGTTTGGTTCTTCACCTTCAGACGTGTGAATTGGTCCAAGCGCATCACGCTAACGTATTATTAGACCCTATGTCTAAACGTTTAATAATGCGCTTAATCTATCTTATCAACTTACCAATTAACTTGATTATCCCCATTTTATCCTTTATTCAAGTTATCAGGTTTTCTCCAAGCTCCTTATATATCTAAGGAATGGACCACTCTCTCGTTTATTAATTCAGTGACATCACTTAACCCATTAAGACCATAACATGTTATTCCATAGATTATAATCAACAAAAGTAATTCCAATCTTCTTACATTATTACTGTGTCATTCATTATCCAATTTCAGCTGTACAGGTTAAAATAACTTGTTCTACTTAATGTATAATTAAATATATCTTATCACAGTCCACATGTTTTATGTTGACGTGTTACTTAATACACATAATTAAGTACAACTTATTTCATTTTACTATTATCCAAGGTTACAAGATTCATTAGCACACATTGGCTACTTACTTACTTTATTCACTGTCATGCATGTTCCTTACTTTTTTAAGGAAAACATTTCACACGCCTTATTAGTTTGATTTACGAAAAGATACAATGATTTATTTTTATAATGTACGCCTATCTAGATCCATAGTTGCAAGTTATTTCATTTATTTTTCATCGTGGCTCTCATGCAACTACGTTCTAAGAAATAGGTTACTTAGGGAAATATATCATTTTTCCTCAGAATCCAATTAATTCAGTCCACTACCTCCCTTCCTTTCTTATTTTCTAAGTTAGACATTTAATCACTGCAACAAAAAGACCCTATTACAACGGTGGAAAACCGTTGTAAAATACATTTTACAACGGTGGAGAAACCATCGTGTATTAAGAAGTTGTAATAGACTAAAATCTTTTACAACTTTTTTGCACTATTGCAACACCGTTGTAATATGCATATTTTACAACTTTTTTCCACCGTTGTAATAAACTTTATTACAATTTTTATGCACCATTGTTGTTATAATTTTTACAACTTTTACATATCTTTTTATTAGTCGTAGTACATTTTACTACAAACATAATTGAATTCATATTGTAAGTGAAACAAGAGCAGGATAAATAGAAAAAAAATTGACATAATTTGAAAACAACAAATCCATTCATGCAAAAGACATTACAATTTTATATTCAAAATACAAAAGTAACGAATCATACATTCAACTCTCTCTCTCTCCCTCTCACTCACTCGATCAATTGGTTAACGAACACCAATGAATTAAATCAAAATTACATGGTGGGTAAGAATACTGAGCTCCAGCCAGAAATCATTCACTGTACTGAGATGGAACAGTCAAAAAGATGCAGAATTAAACAACTAGCTACCAGCTCCTCAAATCGCAACACAAGACAAACTCGAGCAGAAGATACCTCATTTGAATTCAATGCCAATATTTCAAAAGAAGTTGTTGACAACCCTGCAACACAGTTGAAATCAAAGGGATGGAAATGTAAAATTAAGGAATAAAATAAGTAGGTCTACCAGCAGCTCGGAATCAAATCAACAACAGCTACAGGAAAAAAAAGGAACCTGTCATCAGAATCTACATGGACTCCCTGTTTGTAGCATAAGTAGATAAAACAAAAAATGTTCATTTTGTGGACTGCGGTTGGAGCAACTTCTCCATCATTTGCTCTAATTCAATTTTTCTTGGCACCTGAAATATAAATGAAACACACAGAGGCCTAATAAATATGATGGCTGTCACATATGTAGAGTGCAAAGGTTACCAAAAATGTAAGTATTATGAACATTACATGGGTAATAAACGTATGCATCAAGATTATGCTACAAAACAGAGACCAAATCGAAAAGCTTGCTTCCTACATGGTTCTCAACCAAAAAAACAACATATATTTTGATCAACAGCATCAAAAGAACATCTATCTTCACAATTACAACTAAGAATAACTACACATGATTAGAAATAATAATAGTAAACATTGCAATTACAGGAGGACTTCCTAACAACCAATTCATCATCAAAACTGGAAAAATATATGCTCCCACCTTCTAATTTGTCCCTGACAAAATGAAATTATTTACTTCAGGTTTCCCCCAAATTTTAACCAATACAAATTTAGGATAAACATCTTATTTAATCTCCAAATTCAAACAAATATAGCTACTGAACTTTAAAGTTTAGTAACAATCTTGATTATACTATCATTGCTAGACCAAGGCTTAAAACAAATAGCTTAAGCAGTTAAAGTAATCTAAAACTTAATCATATCTCAAAGCAACAACACTACCATTCATGAATTTTCACAATAATCGATCAAATCGATATTTTTCACGTCCACTTTCTGGCAAAAACATACAGAGGGGGAGGATACTTACGATTTGATGAATAACAAAATCCTTAAAAGTCAGGTGGGACTAATTCCTTAAAAAAAACAGAGGACGTACAAAATAAAAACAGCATACAACGAGATGCAAGCGTGACCTAGATGGAGATCTGCTCACTCGTCCCCAACTGGAATCTGAGAATCACGATGCTTTTTTTCCCGAGATTCGCTCGTCCCTCACTAGATCGTCGCCTTCACTGATGAGAATCTGACTGCTGCCGCCATTGAGGGAAAATAAAACCCTAATTTTGATTTTTTTTTTTTAAGATGCGGAAATGGATAGGAGGACACCTCCTAACCTACAAAGGAAGCAGCGTCTTCTCTTCGAAAAAATCATGATGAGGCTTGATTTCTGCTATCAGATTTGGATTTGGATAATTTAGCATTTCTTGGTTTTACATAATTTTACAGGGTTATGGTCTAGGATTAGAGCTTGGATGAATTAAGCGTGGAAGGTAGAGATTCTGGTTTGGAGCGAAATTTTAGTCTGGGCGGTGATGCGAAATTTTAGTTTGAAGCCAGAAATTTTTGGCTGGGAGCCAAACAATTTTTTGCATTGGAGCGGACAAACTTATGTATTTTCACGAAATGTCGAAAGCCACGTTCAGGATATGGCGCATTAATGTAGTTTTAACATGCAACTACTTTCATAAAAATTTATTTTTAAATGTTAATCACTACTCCCTCCGGTTCAGTTTAATAGACGTTTTGCAATTTTGCACGTAAATTAAGAGAATATTAATGCAACTGGTGTATTAACTGCTTTTTTTTTTTTGAAAATTTCGCATTTATTTGCTAATAATTTAATTGACAATTAGCAAATAATTCACTATTATTTATTTGCTAATTGTCAATTAAATTATTTATTTGCTAATTGTCAATTAAATTATTTATTTACTATTCGTTTATAGATCATTAATCAAATGATTATTAACTAATTATCATTAGTTATCAATTATTAACTACTGCAATTGTTAATCACTAGTATTTAATAGTGAATTATTTGCTAATTATCAATTAAATTATGTATTTATTATTCATTTATAGATTATTAATCTAATAATTATTAATTAATTATTATTTAATATTAATTATTAACTACTACAATTGTTAATTACTAGTTGTTAATAGGAATTATTTCATTTTTCAAATTAACTATTAATTATTTAATAATAATTGATAAATATTATTGATTCCTAAGTTTATTATTAATTATTATTATTAAATATTAATATAATTAATTATTAAATATAGATATTATAAACATGAAGTTTGTACTATTCATCTATTACAACTAATAAAATGAAAAGTTGTTAAAAATAAGTTTATTACAACTTTAGAGAGCTGACAGTTGTAGAAAACATTTATTACAACTGTGCTTTTCCCACAGTTGTAAAATTAAAGTTGTAATATGGTGTTTTTGTTGTAGTGAATTTATGTTTCATATGATATTCATAACCACTGAAATCTTTTCTTTTTAACTGCACCAAGCATATTAAATTTATTTACTTATTGTATGTTGTGTGTGTGTGTATATATATATATATATATATATATATATATATATATGATTTGGTGAAAGAAATTTTTGGGTCAAATTCATATTACAATAATGAAATTCACACCAAAACAAAATAGGATCTTGTGTAATAATTTGGTAAATCGAAGAATTCATACTTGTCAATGTTTCTATAACTTCATAGCTCCGGATCGGATCTACGAATTGGCGAATCCAAGCGCTTGAATGAGGCACCTCTATAGTTTAGTCCACACGAACATTTTTCTTTTCGATCAAATCGAAGAAACAAAGGATTCTAGTGCTAGCCGTCATATTTAGGGTTTTTGCTTGAAGAGGTACGTTGTCGGCTCCCTTTTTTTAATCTAATATCAAAATAAGATGGTTCACCCCATTTTAATAAATAAAAGGGAACGACCAATCCCTTGATAAAATTAGGTGTGTACCATTAATTAAGGTAACCACCGACATACCATTTCAACGCAGCATAAAATATCAACAAATTTGATATTTTGTTTACCAACTATATGTCTTTCCTTTATAATGTTCTAAATGTATAACCTTATAGGTTACTATAACGTTGGCAATGATTTTAAATCATATTTGAAAC
The DNA here is from genome assembly GCA_030737875.1 of Allium sativum. Lineage (NCBI taxonomy): Eukaryota > Viridiplantae > Streptophyta > Magnoliopsida > Asparagales > Amaryllidaceae > Allium > Allium sativum. Next base: position 339,481,685 of record CM060922.1, read on the forward strand.
CATAAACAGTGATTTGCATCTAACAATACGTCACTGCTACCAAAGTTATAATAATATTGACGATTCGGTACAACCTTTTCGTAACTAGTGTATCAATGTAATATAATCCTTTTAACTAATATATCCAGGAGTAAACTCAAGGCATGGACCGTATCACCCTCTTTATAATTTAATCTATTTATCTTGATCAATGAGTAGACTACTTAAAACAAATCAATATTTTAGCACGCTCATGCATTTTGTAGTCTCACTCAATCAAGAGGCCCATGGATATCATTAAAAATATATTCTAGGGTTAAATTCCATCTAGATCATTCATAATTTTCATTCAATTCAAGATGTATCCAATAATCATCATTATCGTCTATTCGGTTAAAAGCAACTTTAGATGATATCAAAACATAAATATCTTTGAATAAAATTATAATGATTTCAGGTCTAAGGACCATTACATCACTGTCAATATGAGAATAACTTATGATGCGTTTAATTATAATCCATGTAATTTTGTCATGGTAGGTTTGACGACCGCCCATAACCCCCGCACTATACAAGAGGAATAATGCGCTGGAGGGTGTGTCAGGTAGTCTTGGACGATCATCAGAGTAGGAAAACACAAGCGGAACCTGTCGTAAACTCACAGTGCAAGGGTAAAATATAATAGAACATATACAACAGGTAGTAATAGTGAAGCAGAAACCCAAAACTTTCATACAACTAGAAAGTAATATCCACAACTTGGAAATAGTGTTTGTGCAAAGTTGCCTCACTACATCACTCATAAATGCAAACAGCGGAAACCCAATTATTAGATAGTAGTAAAACTGGTACGTGAGCCTCCTGCTCACCATCCATCAGCATCGTCGTGTTCACTAAGCATTACCAGTCACCTGTCACCTAGTCTAACCATCCACAACCGGATGAACAACCCAAGGTAATAAGAGGAAATACAAAACCTTAAGTGAGACAATAGTCTTGGTGAGCAATAAAATAGCTAACAACTTCAACAATAAAGTGTATGAGAAGGGATAGATAAACATACTAATCTACCTACAACACCAGAGAAGAACCCAACCTTATCTTCCCCACATCGTACAGTGATAGCTTTTACTATAAACAATTCAACCATTCATACATGGAAACCAGAACACCCATTCAAACATGGAAAACACTCATAACATCCAGATTAAGTAAGTCTCACACAGACAACCCTAATCGAGTTTAACATCCCCCAAGTACTTTCCCCAGAGGCCTAAAACAATATCAGTTAAGTACTCAAAGAACATCTCCCTCAACTTTGGATAATCTATGTGAGATAGTACAAACAGAACCACAAATCATCCATGACTGACTCTGGCTATCATCGCCAATCCTGCTTTGAAAACCATCGTTAATCTTATGACGGCCAACCTTGCCATATGTCAAGGGCTAATGGTAACCCCAGTTCTAGCATAAACTCCATATGTCCAACCTTGACAATGTCCAACCTTGACAACTAGGCCTTTTCCCAAGGCCTAGGGTACTCTACCTATAACCGGTCTTTTAGACGCCTCTAGTGTACCCCTGCTTCGAGCCTGCTAGAACTTACGGTAACGATAATCTCTTAGCCTTCACATCTCTAGTCACCCAACCTGATGACTTTTCATGGCTCAAGCAACCTTCTCGAGCAACCATTATCCATGAACTCATGACCTTTGAGTTACCACCTCATTCGTTGTTCTACATCGATCAATGAGTATCTTTCAACACTTCGAACCTTCCTACTTGAACCACTTCGAAGTTACACCATCACCAAGCCATATTACACCACTGCGTTGCGGCACGGGTTCAGACACCGCTGTCCAAAAAAAAAAAAAAAACACCTTTTTATTAAAATCAAAACCGTACCCGAAAAATAAAATTTTCAGAAAATTAACACCGTTCGGTCGGTCCTTCCAAAACATACCGGTCGGTTCTCCCAAAACATACCGATCGGTCCTCCCAAACACACCCCTGGTCAGTCCTTCCAAACGCCACTGGTCGGTCCTCCCCAGTCACCACCGGTCAGTCCTCCCTAGTCACCACCAATCAGCCCTCCCTAGTCACCACCGCTCGGCCCTCCCTAGTCACCACTGGTTGGTCTCATAGTCCCTTCTGGAATCACCAAAACCTGTTACCTTGACTGGTCAGTCCTTCTTTGAACTCCACTGGTAAGTTATCCAGTCACTACACCGATCAGTCTGGAAAGCAACTACGCTGGTCGGTCAGCCTTCTGCTTCTGCCACCGGTCGGTCGGTCTTCCGTCTGACTTGTTCTCCAAGCCATGAGTTTTCCGACCGATCGGTCCCCTGTAGAGACCTATACCAAATCCAATTTCGACCAAAACTTCGCCAATCAATCGAATCGATGAAATATACTCGTCTAACTCATTCAATACAATCATAAGCATGTCATGAACATATTAACAACATGAATATGACGATTTCACCTAAAATTATACCAATTCACTCAAAACTAGTGATGAATGAACATATGAACAAAATGATGGACCTATATGCAAAATCATGTGAAAACATATGGAAATTATCAATTTAATCTTGCTAAATTAGGTCCTATGGTGTTCATATGAAAATAGACACATAATGGTGTAAATATATGGTAAAACATTCCAATTTGATGAAAAACATGTACAAATACTCATATAGTTCATTGCATTCATGTGAGAGATGTAAATCACTCACCATTTAGCCAAAACAAAGCAAAATCGAAGAAATAGAATTCCGGACAGCGAAGAGATAGTTCCTATCCCTTCGATTTGATGAATCCTCACTTGAAATGATGTAGATCTAGCCTCCAATGGTGTAGATATATGATTTCCCTTCTTAGATTTGGATTTTTAATGGTGGAAAGTTGTAGGAGGAAGAAGGAGATCAATTCCTCCAAATGAGAGAATGGGAAAGTAAACCTTTTCCCTCCACTCTCACCCCCTATTTATAGGATTCCACCAGCCCACCAATGGGCCTCTCCAATTCAGTCCATTAGGCTCTCCAAACCTGACCGGGCCATCTGAAAAATCTTAAAACAGCGATTTCTCCCAAACCGCTGAGACGAATCTTTAATGTAACCACTCTACGAAAAGGCAATCATTAATTCCTTTCCAATGGCACAGATCTCACCGTCTGATTCGACCTGAGTCAAAAGTTATGCTCTATACAAGAGTGATAGGGGCAAAATGGTCACAAACAAAATCGGTAAAAATTATGGACATGTCTCACATCCTTATAAGCAACATATTAAAAGATGAGAATGATCTAGCCCTTAGGGAATAAAATAAAAATATTTTATGATCTTTCGATACGTAAAACGCGGGCTGTTATAGTAGGTCAGCCCAATACACTATTCTCGAATACGTAATGTTGACACACTTTTTGGTAAAAGTTGTTGCACATGAAATATTTGGAGAACAGCATGCGCAAGCAGTGAAAACATCGTCAGCAGACATGAAGCAGTTTGACCGAAATCGCATCACAAACAAAGAATGGCCCGAAACTCCTATCAAACGACCTATTTTGGGCCCAAAAACAGCAATTATGGTGACTTTTACTGTAAAACCTGTAGCTCTCTGAATAAGCTTTAGGTTGAGCTTTCGTTTGGCTCAATCTGACTTACGGTTTGGAAGTTATGCCCGTTTTCGTAAACTGGTGTAATCTGGCAATCGCTTGGATGAAGTGACGAAACATTAGAAAGTTCAGAATATAGATTGGCTCGTGGGACCCACCTTGGCTCGTGGGATCCACCTCGACTCATGAGCAGGAACCTGGCTCGTCAACTCTGCTCGCCCCTCATCGGATCGCCCACTCCTTCCACTCGTGAAGACCCCCCCGGCTCGTGGTGTTCCCATCAATCACGACCCGCTCATGGTACCCCCCATGCCACGACTCACTCCATCACGAACCTCCTCGGCTCGTGGAGGCTTATCAAGAACCGACGCCTGGACTTGCTCCTACGCAGCTTGTTTTGACCTGTTCTCAAGGCTGCTCATGCTCCTACTTTCCCGGATCGCTAGCCCCGTGACCTGTCATGAACCGGTCCTCCCAGAAGCTCTTCTACAGCTATAAATACACCATTTGGAGGATTTTCAAAGGACTTTTGGCCATTCTTCTTCACGGCTTCCACCATTAACAACGCGAGGACTTCGTGTGCTAAAGAAGGCCAACTCAACTCAGCTTAACGCAAGGATTTCATGCATAAAATCATTCTCTTCTCTCCTCCTTTTCACTGAAATACGAGGATTTTTTATGAAAACGGATCTCACGGATAGTGAGACAACATTGTAGCTGTAATTTCGTAGGATTTAAGGAATTATAAAGTGGACATAGGCTTGGTTTGAGATGAACCACCATAAAATATCGTGTGTTCCCCATTTTTACTGCTTTTTCTGCTTTTCTGTGATATATGATCTGCATTTGGGTGTTAGTGCTGTTTTTTGGTCTAATATTTTGGCATGCCAGGAAGGGGGGCATATGACAACTTCACCTTCTAGCTTGGATTATTTGGATTTTGGATCAATGGTCAAAAGGAAGAAAACTGGAACTTCCACTCATGCTGAGGATGTTGACGCTGAAGGTGCAAGGAACGAGGGAAGCCTGGAGGCATCCTCTCATGGAGGTCCTTCTGCGTGCTTGACCAGAGACGAGATGGATGGCGTTCTCGCTGAACTAGAGCTCAGATGGCAAAACAGCAGTAGATGATCGATAGATTCCTCGCTTGGCTAGATGGAAGGTCGAGCAACGTTTAAGCCAAAGGAAACAAAGCTACCGAAGTGCCACTCCACCAAATCGGATCGGGCACGATCCACGTTACTGATGGACTCGGGGGAAACCCCCTCATTCTTGGAAATGGTCCGATCGGATGGGTGTCAGAATACAAGCTTCCACTCACCAAGGCACGACCCGTGACGTAGAACCAGGAGTGGCTCGTGATGCACCCCTGGACGGAGACCCAATTCGTGACCCACTCCAGCAACCCGGACAGCTCGCCCCTCCTGCCTCACGAACCGACCACCCTAGCGCACGAACCGCACATCTCCACGACCCTGGCTCACGAGCTGCATGTCCTCATGACCTGGATCCACGAGCAAGCCTTCACGACCCGGGCTCACGAGCCGATCTCCGCGACTCGCTCCCAGCAGCTCACCAGCTTCCTGCTCGTCCTGCACTCCCCGCTGGGGGCACCAGCTCTGATCTTGGCAATCTGCAGCAACTTTTTGAAGGGAATCGGCTAGCAGAACTGATTGAATGCCTCTCGAGAGGCCGCACTTACCAGAATGACGTCGATGACGTTAATCACAATCCATTCACTCAGGAAATCAGGAATTTTTGCAGTCCCCCGGATTTCAAACTTCCACAACTGGAGCCTTACAACGGTACGGCAGATCCTACTGTGCACCTGATGCGCTACAAGCAGCATATGGAAGTACAATCGGCATCGGAAAATGTCATGGCTAAATGTTTTCCTCTCTTCTTAACTGACATAGCTGCTATGTGGATTCGACAGCTAGAAACGGAATCGATCAACAGCTGGAATATGTTGGTCGCTCGCTTCCTTGAACAGTTCGCATCCACATCGCTCGACCCAAGAACTTCATGTCACTCACTGCAATCAAGCAAAGGCCCAGAGAAACTCTGTGCTCATTTCCGTAAGCTTTAGGTTGAGCTTTCGTTTGGCTCAATCTGACTTACAGTTTGGAAGTTATGCCCATTTCCGTAAACTGGTGTAATCTGGCAATCACTTGGATGAAGTGACGAAACATCAGAAAGTTCAGAATATGGATCAGCTTGTGGGACCCACCTTGGCTCGTGGGACCCACCTCAACTCGTGGGCAGGAACCTGGCTTGTCAACTCTGCTCGCCCCTCATTGGATCGCCCTCTCCTTCCACTCGTGAAGACCCCCCGGCTCGTGGTGTTCCCATCAATCACGACCAGCTCGTGATACCCCCTATGCCACGACTCACTCCATCACGACCCTCCTCGGCTCGTGGAGGCTTATCACGAACTAAAGCTTGGACCTGCTCCTACGCAGCTTGTTTTGACATGTTCTCAAGGCTATTCATGCTCCTACTTTCCCAGATCGCTAGCCACGTGCCCTATCACGAACCGGTCCTCCCAGAAGCTCTCCTACAGCTATAAATACACATTTGGAGGATTTTCAAAGGACTTTTGGCCATTCTTCTTCACGGCTTCCACCATTAACAACACCAGGACTTCGTGTGCTAAAGAAGGCTAACTCAACTCAGTTTAACACGAGGATTTCGTGCATAAAATCATTCTCTTCTCTCCTCCTCTTCACTGAAATACGAGGATTTTGTATAAAAACGGATCTCACGGATTGTGAGACGGCATTGTAGCTGTAATTTCTTAGGATTTAAGGAATTATAAAGTGGACGTAGGCTTGGTTTGAGCCGAACCACAATAAAATATCGTGTGTTCCCCATTTTTACTGATTTTTCTGCTTTTCCAGTGATCTGTGATCTGCATTTGGGTGTTAGTGCCGTTTTTTGGTCTAACACGTATTTATGTCGTGACATTAATATCACGTATATTAATGATTAATGAGATGTGATCATTAGTCAATCAACATACTAGTCACAATGTTCTATTGTTGTCCTATATAAGCAATAAAACTTGACTAGGGACATTTAAGAATTATAATACTTGATATGTTATATAATCTCAAGTTCAAGTCTTACTCGAACTATATAATTTCGTATTATTGTTCTAAGGACTTCTAGTGTTAGTGCCGTTTTTTGGTTTAACACGTATTTATGTCGTGACATTAATATCACGTATATTAATGATTAATGAGATGTGATCATTAGTCAATCAGCATACTAGTCACAATGTTCTATTGTTGTCCTATATAAGCAATAAAACTTGACTAGGGACATTTAAGAATTATAATACTTGATATGTTATATAATCTCAAGTTCAAGTCTTACTCGAACTATATAATTTCGTATTATTGTTCTAAGGACTTCTATTATGTTAATGTTTATATTACGCAGTAAATATAACGTAACATAATATTTTTATTCTAAATAAAACAATAACATTAACAATGTTATTAATCACATCAAATGGATTGCCTAGAGCATAAACTCTAACAATCTCCCACTTGCACTAGCGTCAATCATCTATGTATCGTATACTCATGAAACTATGACTATTAAACTTCTGCTGTGACAAAGTTTAATTCAGTAGATCTGCAACATTACAAATTTTGCAACTTTGCAGATATATTCATTTCCTTAAATTGCATATTTTTGCAGCAAGAAAATGGTGACCAACATTATATGAGCTGCAATCTTCGTTAATGGCATCCTCTCTTCCTTAATCTCCTCCTCTTCTATCGAAATATCCTTTTAATCATCGACCTTTCCTTCTTCCTCGATCTTCTTTTCCTTGTTCATCTCTTTCACCTTCATCGCCTCCGTTTCATCCTGTATCCTCTGCTTCTGCTCATCCCCATTCCTATCTCCTTATTCATCGTCCAAATCTCATTTCCGCTCCTGCTCGTGCTCCATCCCCTTATCTTCATGCCCACCATTCTTCGATCCTTCCTAAGCCTGTCCCTACGTCTGTTCCTAATCCATCTCATCCTCATCAGCCCCACCCATCCTATTTATCCTCTTCTTATCGGTTTTCGGTTCTTTCCAAATATCAAACAGAAAATGCAACTAAGTCTTACGCTCAAGTGGCGGCATCTCCTCCTTCATCACCGCCAAAACCTCTTCCAAAAACTAGGTTCAAACTACTGTTACCAAAGTTTGTCTCCATCTTTAACACTGTTTCTCAGTTGAAAAAGGAGAAGAGATGTTTACAGTGTGCATGCAAAGGTCACGTGGCTAGCGCGTGTAGAGACCCAATAATATGTTTCAAATGTGGCTCATTTGGTCATTCGGTGTCTCGATGTTCAAAAAGGACTAATAACATTGTAAATGCTTCGATTTATGCACACGCACACAATGTTAGCAATAAAAATCATAATGCACGCTAGGTCCCTAAGCAACATAATTTCTCTGCACAATTTTCACATCAACCATCGCTTTGTATTGCCATCCATCACGATAATTACCATGTAAATTCAAACATTAAGCAATTTACTTAGGCTAATTTTCAACAATCACCCTCACGAACTCCACGCTCTCAACCCTCAAAGCATTTCATAACGGCAGATTCTTCAAAATGCATTGCGGCTAAACCCCTTGCTGGAAAGTGGAGTATAGAAACTTTACATCAAGCTTTAGAAGTTAACCTTGATTATGACTATTGGCCTATGTCGATTATCTCTAAGAATTCCTTCTTATTTCACTATCCTACATACGGTAAAAGAGATCATGCTTTACTTTTGAAAGTACTGACTAAACCAGGAGCTATTATATATCTAGAAGCATGGGATGAAGATGAGAAAGAACCAACAACTACATTGGAAACTGAATCGTGGGCTAAGGTGGAGGGGTTCCCAGAATTCCTTAAATATGTGACGATGTTGTGAAGGAGATTCTTAAACCTTTGGGTAGGGTTCTTGCTCTTGATGATTGTGATTGGTGTCATTTTGATCGTACAGATTTTCTGGTGAAGTTGCAATTTTACGAAAGAATAGGTTCAACGAATGAATTTGCGGCGCGCTTTAACAAAAAAGTTCATATTATTAAAGTTATGCGTACCAAACATGAACACACAGGTACAAGATCAGAACTTGTTTTTATTGGTAATGAAGAAGAGCAAGTAGTTCCTTGTATTCATAACTTTCAAGAATCAAACTCTGAAGACCGATTTTATGTGATGATTGAAGAAGCGGTGATGCTTCCTCCTTTACCATTCATTTATCGTGAAGTAAATTTTAACTCATGTCCTTTTATTGATGACAATCAAGAGATGGAGCAACCTTACAAGATGAAGTTAATCAGGAAATGCGTGTTGACCTAAATCCTCCTCCCAATCAAATGTTCCTCAGCCTAATTCCTTTTCCATTATCCCTATTCAGTCTGTCCCTTTTGACAATGGATCAATCCCTCCTCCGCAATCCCCTCCTCGGCAACCATGGTCAGATGATCATGACTGGCCTAAGTACCTTTCTCCTAACTTTGTGCGTAGAAGTGGCAGATACAACAATCATGAAGTCACTGGTAGTTTTCTGACTCCTGTTGTTTTTTCTTCTACTAATAAACGCTTAAATAAAAGGATATCAAGTTGCATGGGTTTAGTTTACGTGATTCACATTATAAAGCCATGAAAGCCTTAGAACATGAGCGTATTAATAACCATCAATGAAAATAGTCACATGGAATGTACGGGGATTGGGGTCCATTCAAAATGTCATGCTATTAATCAAGTTTTGTCACCACTTAATATAGATGTCCTTTTTCTTTAAGAAACTAAACTTTGCTATCCATTTAATTACCATTTCAAATTGATTGGTGGATCATCTTTGTGTAGGTGGGCATATGTCAACGCAATTGAAATTAGAGATGGTCTTTTAACTACTTGGAATGAGTCTATATGGGGTTTGCATCAAACCTTTTCCATTCAATCTGCCTTACATGTTGCTCTTAATCATATTGCTTCTAATACTATTTACTTCTTCTCAAACATCTATGGTTCTCAAGATGCTCATGAGAGAATTGAACTTTGGGAACATTGTGAACAATTGGTTAATTCTTTTCATGGTCCATGGATTCTGGGGGGCGATTTCAATACAATTAGGAACATTTATGAGAGAAAATCAGGTACTGTTTCAACAGACACTGATGCTTTTAACTCCTTTATCTTTAACTGATGTCTCATTGATTCTCCCTTTAATAACCGCTCTTTTACTTGGTCAAGTCATAGATCTTTCCCTTCTTTAGCCAAGTTAGATCGATTTTTATTCAATTCTGCTTGGGAAGACCTTCATCCTTATCTTCTGTTTCAGGTTTTGCTTCTATTATCTCTGATAATTGTCCTGTTATCCTAGACTCGGGTTCTTTGACCAATTTCAAACACCCCTTTAGAATTAAATGTCTGGTTGCTTGAACCTTCTTTTAAAGACTTTATCAAAACAGTTTGGGAGCACCCTGTTCAATCTTAATCTGCATCCCATAAAATCATTCTCAAACTTAGATCTTTGAGAAAATTAATTAAACCATGGGCTAAATCTGTTTGTATATCTATTCGTACTCGCATTTCAAATATCCAAGATGCTATATTGAACCTCAATATTCTTGAAGAATCCCGTCCCTTGAATGATGAAAAAAGTTCTTCTCTATTAAATCTGGAATCTGAATTAGAGAGACCATTTAAACAGGAAGAAATTGGTTGGAAACAAAGATCCAAATCTAAATGGATTGAAGAAGGGGACAAGAATATAGCTTACTTTCATAGAATTGCAAATGGCAGACGAAGAGCTACTTGCATTTTAGAAATCTCTCGTACGGTCGGTTTTTTTCAAACCAAGATGACATCCTTCATCCTTTTTTTGACTTTTATCGCTAAATTCTTGGTCATTTATCCTCTGATATTCCTCCTATTTATTGGAATTTTCTTTATCCTTTCCCTGTTTCTGTCTCTATTGACCATCCTTTTTCAGAAAATGAGATTTGGGCCGCTCTAAATGAAATGCACGATGATAAAGCCCCGGGCCCAGATGGTTTTGGGCCATCATTTTTCAAATCATTTTGGGTTGTTGTCAAAAATGATATTATAGACATGTGTACTGAATTTTATAATAACCCTAGTCTGATCTCTCGTCTTAATTATGCTTCCATCGTGCTTATTCCCAAATTCGTTGGTGCTAACTCTATCTTCTCCTTTCGTCCCATAGTTTTCTCAATACCACTTTCAAAATCATTACCAAAACCCTTGCTAATCGTCTTCAATCTGTGATTTCCGATCTTATTGTGGCTGAGCAATCAGCTTTCATTCATGGGCGTTGCATTCACGATTGTATTGCAACTACTCAAGAGGTAATTTCCTTTTGCCATCACTCATCCACACCTGGTGCACTTCTAAAATTGGATTTTTCAAAAGCTATTGACACTGTAAATTGGGAATTTATTATTCAGATGTTTAGTCATAGAGGATTTTCTCAGCGTTGGTGTAATTGGATTGATTGCATTTTAAGGACTAGCTATTCATCTATTTTCATTAATGGAAATAATGGAGGGTTAATTAAATCAAAAAGAGGGCTTCAACAGGGAGATCCATTATCACCCCTTATTTTTGTGATGATTGCAGATGTATTTAATTAGATGTTAAAGAGGGTGACTGCAAATAATTATTTCGATGGTATTCACCTTCCTAATTCGTCTATGGCAATCACCAACCTCCAATTTGCTGATGATACCACCATCTTTTCATCTCTAGATCTTAATCACATCAAGTGTCTTAAACTCGTCTTATATGTTTTCGAGCTCATATCTGGTCTCTCTATCAATTTTACAAAAAGTTCCATAGCTATGTTGGGCAAAGCTGATTATTTGGGATTGTCAATATCTTCCATCCTCAATTGTCCCATTCACAATTTTCCCTTAACTTATTTGGGCATTCCCTTTAGACCTTCTAAGCTTCATAGATCTGATTGGATGCCTCTCATTTACAAAATTGAAAAAAGATTATCTTCATGGAAAGCAAATTCATTAACATCTGCAGGTCCTTTAGTGTTGGTTAAATCAGTTTTGTCTACTTTACCAACATATTGGATGACTTTTCGTAAACTTCCAAAGCGGGTAATTTCTAAAATAGATTCAATCAAAAGTTCTTTTTTATGGAATGGTAGCAAAGCTGAATGATTAGTTAATTGGCTCACGGTGTGCTTACATACTAATCAAGGACGTCTGGGTGTAATTAATCTATCTAATTTCAATTTGGCTCTTCTTTCAAAAACGGTTGTGGCGTATAGTTTCTCTTAGTTCATTCATATGGAAAGAGTGGATCTTATCTCTTTATTACTTCGCTAATTCCCATTGGGTTCTACACTATCTTCCTTCAGTTAAATCATCCCCATTCTGGTCAGATGTAATTTCGGTTATTCCTCGTGTTAAGAGTCTGTTTCATGTTAGTTTGGGTAATGGTGAACATTGTTTATTCTTGTATGATATTTGGCATGGCCAGATTCCCCTTTCACTTGCTTTTCCTAATCTTTTCCCTCTTATCTCTGATCATTGTTCTTCAGTTGCTAATGTAGTTCAGAATGATCCTTCACAACTTTGCCCTCCTTGTCTATTTGATGGTCATATCCTTGATAATCTTCTTGATGTCTCCAATTTAATTCTTTATACCCATCTTTCTCAATCTCCTGATAATTTTGTTTGGGCCTTATCACTAGAGAAGGGTTTTACTGGTGCTTCAGTGTATCATTATCATAATTTTTCTGGTAGGTCTTTCTCATTTTCAAGGATTTGGAAGATTCGACTGCCTCCTAAAGTACTGTTTTTTACTTGGTGTTTAATCCATGGAAAAATAAATATTAAAGCGACGTTGTACAGGCTCAATCTTCTTATTGATGCTCACTGTGCATTTTGCTTATCTCACGACGAATCTATACAGCATTTGTTTTTCGAATGTGACTTCACCTACCCAATTTTAGCTGCAACCAGTTCTTATTTGCTTGGTTTCATCCCTAATGTTTCATCAGTGTTTGATTATTGGCAGAGCAGTCAGTTTAATTATGTGCTTGGTTTCTACTTACCTATATTTTGCTGGTGTATATGGAAGGAGAGGAATGCAGTCGTTTTTAAAAAACCACTTAAGCATTTTCATGGATTATGCAGACTGATTATTTACTACTTTCAATCATGGACAGGTCAATCATCCCCTACTCGTTTCAGGCTTGCTTTACCAGTCAATAACAATCCTGCTGAATCTGTTGGTTCTAATTACAGTGATTCCAGTCCTGATTTGCATTTAGATGGTTCTTAATCTTTCCTGTTTGGTCTGGTTGTGTTTTCAATGGGTACTTTTTTTGGCTTGTTTATGTACATGATATGGTAGTAAGACTCTATGCGGTATTTGATGTACTGTTATCTACCTTCGGGTATTTTGATGCTGTTGAATTTCTATTTTGCAAACTCTAAGCCACTATTTGGGCTTGTCAACTGGTTTATTATTACGTATTTAATATAATGCTTAATCGGGTGTGTAGTCTTGCGCTACACATCCGTCTTACTCAAAAATAAAAATATTCATTTCCTTAGTGAACAACTTCACATAAGAAATATATTTCTTAAATATGTATTTGGATCGATAATGAGTTTAAGGTTTAAGCCTGAGCAGTAGCCACATTGTTATTGCAATGTAAATCATTGGATCAATAATGAATTAAGTTCAATTATGAACTTCTTAACCCAAACATTTTCTTTCTTAGAATTAGTATCAATTTCTTGTTTTAAAGCTAACATTATTCATAATAATTAATGTAATATTAATACATAACATTAGAATTATTGTGTTACTCCCTCTCAATTTCTTGTCTATACAAGATTCAATGGTATTTTGTGGTTTCTGAGACATTTCGAATTCTATTTTATTCCATTGGTATCTTAGAAACTGGTTCTCTTTTAAAGGGATACCAATTCGAGCAACAAACATTTTATTCTCATAGGATTTCTAGAAATAATATCCTTTGCTGTTGTTGGATATTTCACAAAATAACATTTATTAGATTTGGGTTTGAGCTGGTCAGATGCAAGAGTTTACTAAACGCCTCACATTCCAAATCTTCATAAAAGAAATATTAGGATGTTTCCTAATCCATATCTTATGCGGCGTCTTTTGTATCATTTTAGCAGGTTTATAATTAAAATTGAAGGTAATTGTTTTAAAGGGATAATATCAAATTAATTGAAAGATCTGTATGATTTATCATCGATCGTACCATATCTTATAAGGTGTGACTTCTCCTTTTAGACATACCATTCCAATATGGTTTTCTAGGTGGATTGAGTTGTGAAACAATTTCACACTCATTTGCATAGTCATTAATTATTGGCTTAATTATTCTCTTGATCTGTTCGAGGAGTCTTTATGTTCTTTTAAAATTGGTTTTCAACTTCACTTTGAATTCTTTGAACTTTCCAAAGGATTCTGATTTGTGTTTCATAAGATACGCATATGTATGTCTACTGACATCATCAGTAAATGTAATGAAGTAATAAAACCTACCTCCAGCTTATGTATTCATTGCCCCATATAAATCATTATGAATGAGACCCAATACTTAATAGCCCAGACACTACGTCAAATGAAAGGTGATTCGGTTATTTTGCCTAATAAACAAGATTTGTGTTATTCACATGATTCAAAATCGAATGATTCCAAAATTCCATCATTATGGAGCTTTTGATATGCTTTTCTGATTTATATGGTCTAATTGACAATGCTAGAGGTGTGCTGGATTTAAATCATAAATTTAACCCGCTCAGTATTTATGTCAAGCACATCATGGTTAAGGATTTATAAAGATCATTAACTATTTGTGAACTCCATAAGATATTTCATTATAATAAATTGAACGACAATTTTCCTTTTATTACAAATGAAATTTAAACTTGTCTAAACAAGACATATTTATTTAAAATGGAAATTTCATAGTAACAATATTTTAATTATTTAATTAAGTCGGTACATAGGACAAGAAGCAACTTCCTATGGATAATCTAGCAACGTTTGCTTCATTTCGAATCGTAAGCCCACATGTCCTTTTGTCAGATTTCTACTTATTTTGTAGTTTCTACAAATTCACATACATATATGTGTTTCATATCTAGTATCTAATACTAGAGATGTATAAGTAGATTGTCATAACATTTTTTTCTTATTCAGTTGAAGTCGCGTTTCAATTTTCATTTTAGATCTTTTATGTTTGTAAAACAATTACATTTAATTTGCTTGAAGACAATCCTCAACTTTCAATGTTAGTCAAGAATTTTGATTTAATTCAATTTATCCTTCTTAAGGATTAATTTAAATTATCGGAGTTATTTGTTATTTAATATGTACAGTAGATAATAAATAATAATTGATTCTAATTTAATATAAATACAAAAATTTTGACAATCAAAATTTATATTAACATAAATGTATAATTTAAACTAAAATACGCTCTCACTCAAATTAACATCCCTTTGTTTATATATATATATATATATGTATATATATACATATATATCAATATATATATATATATATGCAATGGTGTTCCAAGATCCATATCCAGTCATGCCTTGACCTAGCTTTGGCTAACACCCCAAAACACAACCTTTTAGGTAGAAATCTTATGTCAATTATACCGTGTATTTAACTCTTGGATTGCATGATGAACATTTTTTTCAATATTATTCATTTTCTCAAAATATAGAAAAATTCATGTTATTGTCTCTAAGGCCATAAGCCTATTATGCAGCCTTAGTTAAATTAAACCCAATAATACAGTCGAAGCACCACAATTACTCCTGTCGCCTATAACCAAAATAGAAGGATGCACAATGCTTTGGTATTACCTACATCCAACGAGATTGGCATTAATGGGTGTACTGTTGGAAGACTTCACCATGACTTAATATAACAAAATTTGCTTTTAATGGAATTTATAATTCGTAATGACGAAATATCAGAGTTATTTAAATAGATCAAAATATATATTTTTTATTTTCGTAAAATAAGTGTATTTAAATAAAATATGTGAAATATGTATATTTAAATTAAACAATATATAGGAATCATGCCTACATATTCCTTTTAAACACTTCAAAATTATAGGTCACCAATATTTTGTGCAAATCGAATAGGCACGGTATTAAAACATCACAATGCTTCATGTAGGCATAAAAATAGAAATAACATTTAAAATGAGTACATGTGCATACATAAGGATATTCTACTATTAAATAAACCGATTTCTATTGTATACCAAAATTTATACCCTTATTGTTTATGGAATTCACAACCAATGTATTTAAACATTGTAATAAAACTCAGGTCCGCATATATAAAACCGTAACATCATTTTGTTCCTGGCATGCAGGTTATCAAATAGAAACAAAAAAATGATTTCAGAAACAGAGAGGGTCAGACCCTTTCGCATGCAGTAACATTACGAAACTGAAAGACTACATCAATTAATAAACATATTTGCACATGCTATTATATATATTCCATATATGTATAACAAATTATACGTTTACACAACTCAGTCCACTATACGGCAGCAACACACACACACACACACACACACACACACACACACACACACACACACACACACACACATATATATATATATATATATATATAAACGAATGACACATATAGATTTATACTCTTATAAATTCTGCACCATCCAAGCAAGTCAAACTTTCCTTTCTTCTTGTCTTCACTGCTACATTCTCTAGTAATCCATTTGCTGCAAATCTAATTTGCTTCAAAATGTATTAGATTAAACAAAATAGAATCCAGACAATCTTGAGATCAATAGGTGATTCTATTCATATGATATTCCGGATTTAGTTCATAAAATATAAATTGTACACACAACTATTATGTGTACGAGTCATGGCTTTTACGAACTTCACGTAGACAGCATTAGAAAAGGAATAATAGTAAAATTAACATTGCATGTATCCATGTATATACTAATAATTTTTTTTACACGAATTACCCTATGATTTATATCATATATAATCATCATTTATAGAATTGATACCGAAATTAAATGGGTGAGATTATTTGTTACATGTATATAACATCATGTAATATCTACATACTTTAATAGTATGCTTTTATATGTATGAAACAGAGTATAAGGGTAATAATAATACCCAAATGCATACAAGTTGTGCTTACTATTTACTGCAAATCATATTTGCAATTTGACTTATCAAAATGGGTTTAAACTTAGGATGACATATATCTAATAGAATATGAAAAATTATTCCATAGGCTTAAGGATATATGCAGTATGAAAAGATGATCTTGCTGGCCTAACTTACAAGGTAAATACTGTAGTTAAGTTCATTTTTGCAAGGTTTATACAATATGATAATAGTTTACACTATATATACATGAATATAATTCCAAGACAATAAAATCTATTATTCATCACAAATGTCCAAGTAGAAATCTATGAGTAATGTTTCAGAATTTTATCAGTGCCAAATTTTATCATATGAATATTGACAGTTCAAAAAATATAACAAATCATATTTGTTTTCAGTTCTTAAAACTATACTTCATCAAGTTTATAAATATAAAACCAACATCACGCTCAAAAATTAATCTACAAATAATTTTAACATATGCACAAATATGTATATATATATATACATGTAAAATTATCAAAAACAAGTCATACTTGTTTAAAATATATTTATACACATAAATATACGTATATATTTTAAATTACATCCCCAAACATGTTCTCTTAACATGTCTAAATGGATGTAGCTAATAAAATTCAGACATATATGTAAATTTTAGTACTTCTAAGATGGGAAAAAAGTTCTAAAAATACATACATAAGAGTGTATGTGTATTAACTTAAATGAAGGGATTAAAATCAGTCACAATGATTTGAATTTGTTAAAGATCAGTATATGACCTATGACATCATATAATGTAATGTGCAAATTATTAAGTCAACAATACACATATCAAAAAACTTTGTTTCATGTTTTAGAAGGCGAAATCTGGTAGCTTGCTTATATCACCTTATAAAAGGATCATTGTTTTAATACTATTTACTTATATGCATATTTTGTTAGAGTTTGTGCCCTAGAGGCAATCTGTTAGATGTGAATAATGATAAAATTGTTATTATTATGTTTTATTTGGATTAAGAAATTCATCACTGAACTTTCTGTTGTTCCATCCATTGTAGATCCAATAGATCTTTATTGTGACAACAATGGGGCCATTGCTCAGGCTAAGGAAACTAGATCACATCAACGATCTAAACACATACTTCGGCGATACCATCTCATTCGTGAAATTGTTGACAGAGGAGACATACATATCTGCAAAGTCCCAACGGATAATAACGTTACAGAACCATTGGCTAAAGCTTTGTCGCAGCAAACGAATGATAGTCACACTAGTTTTATGGGTATGCGATACATGAGTGATTGGCTCTAGTGCAAGTGGGAGATTGTTAGAGTTTGTGCTCTAGAGGCAATCTGTTAGATGTGAATAATGATAACATTATTATTGTTATGTTTTATTTGGAATAAAATGTTTTGTTATTTTGCAAACATTCAATTATGAATTAAAATCATTTTGTGACAAACAAAATTTATTCTTGTTCATCTAAATGAATTTGAATTAATATATGATATTAATTCAATTGTGAATGTATGAAATTCCAATTGTTATGATAGTATAAATGGTTTAACCTATATTTTGAATCTCTTTTAATAGGAAACCAATTGTTATTTCTGTTCTGTAATTGCTACAGAAGATTTAATATGTATAATAGTTAGATTATGAATCATATCTATTAGATGTTTTTAGTTTGTGCTCTGTTATGATTCCATGAATGAGATTAAAATGACACATAGTTTAAAAATCAGTATGTGTTTGAATCTGTATACCTTTATATATATGTATAACAGATAGATTTTGAATCAGGTCTATTATATGTAGTTAATTATGCTCTGTTTTCACTCTATAACATTACCAGTTATTGTATTACAAACTTGAATAGTAGATAGTTTTTATCCTTGTATATACGACATGGTAAATCATACATATTAACATAGGACAATCTGCTATAATCTGAGCTGAACTTCAAACTTACCTTGGTTTCAAATTCTTGTGAGTTCAGATTCAATTGTATATGTACACTACCTTCAGATTATTGATAGAAAACTATTTCCATAACCTTAGTTCACTAAGAACAAGATTATCATATATGCTCTTGTTAGTAATAATACTTAGTATCTATTCAGATAGTGTTAAATGACAATATAGAAAATTGCCATATGTATTGATATCTGGAATATATATACACACACTTCTTGGCTGCCATGAAGGAAACTATTATATGTCTGACATATATGAAAACCTATGATGATCAAACATAGAAAAACATGTCATAGTTTAATTAGATTTGATATGATTATCTGTGTCAAGCAAAATAGGTATAAACATATCAAACATCATATGATTTATTGTGTTTAAATACCACGGTAACATGTATTCAAGGTAACTGACATAAACACATCAGATTTGATCTGATTCTATCTTATTTTATGTTTCAGTTACATGTAAATATGTAACACTATGGTACGTATATCAGATCTGATCTGAAACTACCCTTTCTCTATGTTTCAGTCAGGAATATATGAATGAAACTGATATTAACATATCAGAAATGATCTGATTCATCTTATTTCATTTCAGATATGTGTGTATATATTGGACAGCAGTGAACACATCAGATTATGATCTGGTTCTCATGATCCATGTTCCAGTTAATCACCTGTAATAAATTTGTTCTGTATAAATCTGTTATAATCAATCACACTGTCATCTGATTATATGCAAACATTAGGGCGTTGTGATTTTTCTGATATATTCTGTTTTGTCTATGTTATGATTGTAATATAAGTATGCAATTTGTTATGAGCACTTCTGATTTGATCTTGTATGTAATAATTCGAATTCTGAAATGTATTCATATGTGACGTTGAATATCTGCAACTGTTTATTCTGCATTGATCTACAGTTTAGTTTTATTTCATTATCTTAATTTGTCCAGAAGTGTTTTAACATTAACGGTATATAATAATTTGCAAGTTTGCTAAATTTTATAATTGTCATGAAATGAAAGCAGTTTAGATTATCCAGGTTTTATTGTGAAAAGTTTATACTTTTCTGGGTTGTCCTTTTTGCTACAATGGGCCATCATTTTACTTATTGGGTTGTTTTGTTAAACTGCAATGGGCTGGGTTTATTACAAATTTGAATGGTAATGTTTAACCTTGTTTTGCAAATATTATATAATGTACAAAATTATCTTGAAATTGTTTCAGCCGAATTATTTTATATATGATATATGATATACCATTCCATGGCTATATATATATACACACACACATATATATATATATATATATATTTAATTCCAAATTAATACTATTGGTTTTAGAAATCTTTGTATTCTTAATTTTGGAATTAAAATTCTTAGATATAAAATATTGTATTTTAAAACTTGTGTAAATAATTTATTTTGCCCATTCAATTTTAAACCCTATCAAAACTATTGTTTATATTAAATCACGGTGATGTCTTCCAGTAATATACTCATCACTGTCCAAAATTACTGGTTGTAACTAATGCCAAAGCATTGTGCATCTTTTAACTTTGGTTAAATGCGGTGGAGTAAAATATGGTGCTCCAATCTATTATTGGGTCTGATTTAACTAGGCTGCATAATACAATTATGGCCTTAGAGACAAACAACATGATTTATTCTATATTTGAGCAAATGAATAATACTGAACAACATGTTCAACATGCGATTCAAGAGTTATATAGATGGTATAATTGACATAAAGATGTCTACCTAAAAGGTTGTGTTTTGAGTTTAGCCAAAGCTGGGTCAAAGCATGATTAGATATGGATTTTGGAACACTAATATATTTATATATTAAAATAGGGATATTGATTTGACTGGGAGCATATTTATTTATACATTTACTATTAACCATGATTATTGTCATTTTGATTGTCAAAATTATTTATTACTATTTATTATCTCTTGTAGATTCTAAATGGCTAATAACACAAATAACTTGTCATTGAGATCTATTCTTGAAAAAGAAAAACTAAATGGAATAAATTTCCTACACTGGTACCGAAACTTGAGGATTGTCCTCAAGCAAGAAAGGAAGCTGTATGTGCTTGATTGGCCTACTCCAGAGGCTCCACCAAGTACTGCACCCCGTGCAGAGATTAATGCTTATAAGAAACATCAAGACGATACTCTTGATGTTAGCTGCCTCATGCTGGCAACCATGAATCCTGTGCTTCAGAAGCAACACGAGTTCATGGATGCTTATGATATGATCGAGCACCTTAAGAAGTTTTTCGAAGGGCATGCTCGTCAATAAGGTATGACATGACCAAAGCACTATATCACTGCAAGATGGGTGAAAAGGAACCCGTTGGTCCTCGCATACTGAAGATGATTGGTTATATAGAGTATCTTGAGAGGTTAGGGTTTCCTTTGACACTGGAAGCTCAAACCGATCTTGTGCTCCAATCATTAAACAGTAAGTATTCTCAATTTATCATGACCTATCTCATGAATGAGATTGAGAAGCCCTTGACTGAGTTATTGAGCAAGTTAAGAACTGCTGAGAATAACACGAAAAAGGCATAAACGGCTACCATGATGATGGTACAAAAGGAGACTGCTAAACCCAAAGGCAAGGGCAAAAACAAGAAAAATTAGCTTAAGAAGACTGCTAATAAGACCAATTTCAAAAGGGGGTCAAAGCCTAAAGGAGGGGTTCCCAAAGAAGGTGATTGTCACCATTGCGGAAAGCCAGGTCACTGAAAACGCAACTGTTATGCTTATTTGGAAGAACTAAAGAAGAAAAAGGGAAGTTTGACTTTGCCCAATTCAGGTATAAATGTTATATATGTTAATTTATCTACTTCAACATCATGGGTATTAGATACTGGATGTGGATCACATATCTGTGTCAATTTGCAGGAAATGCAAAGGAGTAGAGACTTGACAGAAAGAGAAGTGGACTTGCGTGTGGGAAATGGAGAAAAAGTTGCTGCATTAGCCATAGGAAGTTGCCACTTGTCCTTACCAATTGGATTAGTTTTAAAATTAGATGATTGTTATTTTGTTCCTTTCATTAAAACGAATATTATTTCTGTATCTTGTTTGGACAAGTTAGGATTTTCATTTATAATAAAAGATATATGTTGTTTATTTTATTTAAATGAGATATTTTATGGAAGTGCACAATTAATTAATGGTCTCTATGTTCTTAATTTTGATATGCCAGTTTATAACATTAATACCAAAATCGAATGATTTAAATCCAACGTACCTCTGGCATTGTCGTTTAAGCCATATAAATGAGAAATGCATATCAAAACTCCATAAAGATGGAATTTTGGATTCATTTAATTTTGAATCATATGAAGAATGAAAATCTTGTTCATTAGGCAAGATGACCAAAGCTCCTTTCACTGGACACAGTGAACGGGCTAAGGATCTATTGGCCCTTGTACATAGTGATGTATGTGGACCAATGAGTACATCTGCTAGAGGTGGGTTTTATTACTTCATTACATTTACTGATGATTTCAGTAGGTACAGATATGTGTATCTTATGAGACACAAATCAGAATCCCTTGAAAAGTTCAAAGAATTCAAGAATGAAGCTCAGAACCAACTTGGTAAGAATATAAAAACTCTTCGAACAGATCAAGGAGGAGAATATTTAAACCAAGAGTTTAACGACTATCTGAAAGAGTGTGGAATTGTTTCACAACTCACTCCACCGGGAACACCACAATGGAATGGTGTATTTGAAAGGAGAAATCGTACATTGTTAGACATGGTACGATCAATGATGAGTCATACAGATCTTCCAATAAGTTTTTAGGATTTTGCCCTTATAACAGCTGCATTCATACTTAATCGAGTGCCCACTAAAGCAGATCAAAAGACACCATATCAGATATGGACAGGGAGATGTCCTAATGTCTCTTACATGAGGATTTGGGGATGTGAGGCTTATATTAAGCTTCCTAACTCTGACAAGCTTGAACCCAAATCAAAAAAATGTTATTTTGTGGGATATCCAAAGGAAACAAAAGGATATTACTTCTACAAACCCTCAGAACGTAAAGTGTTTATCGCTCGAAAGGAATTTTTCATTGAAAGAGATATAGTCTCTAATAATATCAATGGAAATAAAGTAGAACTCGAAGAAATTCGGGAACCACAAAATGTTGTTGGACCTGAATATGAAATTGAGAAAAAACCACAAACTGTTGTGGAAATCGAACCTGCTCAAATTACACAAAACATTTGTAGATCTGGTAGAATACGTCATGAGCCCGATAGATATATTGGATATCTAGTAACTCAAACAGGAGATGTAATGCTCATAGATCAAGATGAGCCCACTTCTTACCAAGATGCTATGAATGGACCAGAATCTAAGAAATGGCTTGAAGCCATGAAATCTGAAATGGATTCCATGTACACCAACCAAGTGTGGACTTTGGTTGATCCACCTGATGGGGTAAAACCAATCGGGTGCAAAGGGTTTTCAAGAAGAAAACTGATATGGAAGGTAAAGTACAAACCTATAGAGGCCGATTGGCGGCGAAAGGTTTCAAACAAATTCAAGGAGTTGATTATGATGAAACTTTCTCCCTAGTGGCTATGGTTAAATCTATAAGGATTATTCTTTCAATTGCCGCCTTTTACGATTACGAAATCTGGCAGATGGATGTCAAAACTGCATTCCTTAACGGGAGTCTCATCAAGGATGTGTACATGACACAACCTGAAGGTTTTGTCAATCCAAAGGAAGCTAGAAAAGTTTGTAAATTACATCGATCCATATATGGATTGAAGCAAGCATCTCGGAGTTGGAATCTTCGTTTTGATGAAATAGTCAAAAAGTTTGGCTTTACTAAGAACGAAGATGAACCTTGTGTATGTAAGAAAATCAGTGGGAGTAACGTAATATTCCTAGTATTATATGTGGATGACATATTACTTATTGGGAATAATGTTGAATCATTACAAGTAATAAAGACATGGTTGGGAAAAAGTTTCTCAATGAAAGACTTAGGCGAGGCATCCTATATTTTAGGTATTAAAATCTATAGAGATAGATCAAGAAAATTAATAGGCCTAAGTCAGAATACATACATTGATAAAGTGCTGAAAAGATTTGGCATGCAAGAGGCAAAGAAAGGATACGTACACATATCACATGGTATATCACTTTCTAGGTCTCAGTGTCCTAAGTCATCAGATGATAAGGAACGCATGAAGATGATCCCTTATGCCTCGGCAATTGGATCAATCATGTATGCAATGTTTTATACTCGTCCAGATGTCTCTTATGCTTTAAGTCTGACAAATAGATTCCAATCAGATCTAGGTGAAAGTCACTGGACAACCGCCAAGAACATTCTTAAGTACCTGAAAAGGACTAATGACTCATTCTTGATATATGGAGGCGAAGAGGAATTAATGGTAAAAGGTTACACAGACGCTAGTTTTCAGACTGATAAAGATGATTACAAGTCACAGTCAGGTTATGTGTTTTTCCTGAATGGTGCTGCTGTTAGCTGGAAAAGTTCAAAGCAAGAAACAGTCGTTGAATCAACTATGGAAGCTGAATACATTGCCGCTTCAGAATCTGCTAAGGAGGCTGTTTGGATTAAGAAATTCATCATTGGACTTTCTGTTGTTCCATCCATTATTGATCAAATAGATCTTTATTGTGACAACAATGGGGCCATTGCTCAGGCTAAGGAGCCTAGATCACATCAACGATCCAAACACATACTTTAGCGATACCATCTCATCCTTGAAATTGTTGACAGAGGAGACATACATATCTGCAAAGTCCCAACGGATAATAACATTGCAGACCCATTGACTAAAGCTTTGTCGCAGCAAAAGAATGATAGTCACACTAGTTTCATGGGTATTCGATACATGAGTGATTGGCTCTAGTGCAAGTAGGAAATTGTTAGAGTTTGTGCCCTAGAGGCAATCTGTTAGATGTGAATAATGATAACATTGTTATTATTATGTTTTATTTGGAATAAAATGTTCTTTTATTTTATATTTACTGCGTAATATAAATATAAATATTAATATAATAGAAGTCGTTAGAATAATAATACGGGATTATAAAGTTCGAGTAAGACTGAACTTGAGATTATATGATATGTCAAGTATTATAATTCTTAAAAGTCCCTAGTCGACTTTTATTGTTTACACATGACAACAATAAAGCGTTGAGACTAGTATATTGACGGACTGATGATCACATCTCATTGATCATTAATATACGTGATAGTAAAGTCAAGATATAAATACATATTGGAGAATAGCGTATTGGGCTGACCCACCGTGAGATAACTGCATGGAATATAATTAACAGTATCATAAGTTGTTCTCATAGTGATAGTCATATAATGGTCCTCAGACCTGAAATCATTATAATTTTATTCGAGGATATTTGTGTTTGATATCATCTAAAGTTGTGACGGCCCGCCCCGCACCAACCGACATTTACTCCAAAAGTGCGCTGTACACATGTCCAGTTAGCACGGAACGGGTCGTCAGAAGGAAAGGGAAGAAGGAAATGAACATACAAAGAACCTATAGAATGTCTCACAGCGCATAGAACAAAATATAATAATAACATACTTGACATAAAACAGGAGAGACAGTGCATAAGCTGAAAATCAGAACTAAACATCATAGCAGCGGAAATCCAAAATACATCTTATTACAACTTTCAAACTGTCTCAAAGCAAAAGTAAGATAAAGGAGGTACACTACTAATGCCCAAGTAGTGACCACCAACGACACAGGGAGAATGTGTATATATATATAAATCATACGTGGAAGCCTCCTGCCCGCCTCCGAATCAGCTACTCGCGCATCACCAGCTAACATGTCTCTAGTCTGCTCGTGTGAGCACCCAGAGTAATAAGAGGAGACATAAAACTCTGGGTCAGACATAAAGCCTGGTATGAGCGATAAGCATCTAAAGTGAACAATAACAGGTAGACTAAAAC
The DNA here is from genome assembly GCA_030737875.1 of Allium sativum. Lineage (NCBI taxonomy): Eukaryota > Viridiplantae > Streptophyta > Magnoliopsida > Asparagales > Amaryllidaceae > Allium > Allium sativum. The sequence goes on from CM060922.1 coordinate 339,507,503, forward strand.
AAACCTGAACCTGGACCTGCAACCAAAGAGTTAGCACTACATACTGTACAACACTCTTAGGTACCATATCAAACGGTGTAAAGATACGGAGGTGGGGGAGGTGTGCATGTCAAAGGGATGGCAAACAATCAAACATAGCATCCATCCTCACATCTCTCACTTAGTGCGTAAAGCATACGATATTCACCACTTCGATCACCCAACATACCTTGCTACGATCACTCTGCCCCATGAAGTCGTAAATGGCTTCACTGCACTGATAACGTAGCCACTAATCCTTTGCTACGTCCACTTTGCCCCATGGAGTCACAAGAACCCCACTGCACTGGCTCATAGCCTTACTAATCCTTACTATGTCCACTCTGCTCCCATGGAGTCACAATGACCCCACTGCACTGGCTCATAGTCTTACTACGCATCACCTTGCCCCTCGGGTCATAATGACCCTACTGCACTGATAACGTAGTCTTGCTACCATCACTTTGCCCCTCAGGTCATGATGACCCTACTGCACTGATAAGTAGCCCATCATCCATTTTCAGTGGTGAATCGAAGTTATGAACGTCGACAACTCCTTAGCACACGTCCCGCAGCAAAGCCCAACTCATGAAGTGACCTCATTGGTTCCCAACTGGTTCCAGGATCCTGAGCTCTAACTTCCATTTGGACTACCTTTGCATCTCGGGTTATTGGTCATCATCATCGAATTGGATCGGATCGGACTTCAACATTCTTCATCGGATCGGATCGGCCTCATCTGGTTCGGATCGCGGTTCGCCCTTCCCAAGCACGGTTCGTGGCTCTTTCTTCCACTCGTGGTCGATCGGATCGTGGACCCCCTTCGGATCGTGCTCCATGCTCCTTGGCGTCAGTTCGTGGCTTCATCTCCAGGTCGGATCGTGTCCAGCTTCGGATCGCGACTCGTGGATCGTGGGTGCATCGGATCGGGTTCCATCTCCACGCGGATCAGGTCGTAATGCTCATTCGCGATCCGGGTCGAAGTACTTCAGTTTAGGCACGGCGCTGCATCGATTCGTCTCGTGGGTCTAACCACGATCGGGTCGGGTCGTAGGAGGAATAAGCGATCCGATCCGGGTCAACTTCCAGCGACGTTTTACACGCCTCTCGACGGTGTTTTCGACCATTCTAACTATTGAAATCAATCAAAAACATACCATACAGTCATAGCAACACATACAAGTGACCTCAAACACCAAAACAACAATATGATAGGTTTAAATAGACCAAACATAGCCAAAACCCCATATTTTCCCTCAAGCATGTTTAGGTGAAACTAACCATATGATTAGCAAAACTTAACCAAATTCACATCAGAGGTCTAAAACATCATTCCGAATTTTATAAACATTTTTCCAGAATTTATTAGTGTATAAATTCGCTAATCTTCGCTAATTACCCTTAATCAACCTTAATTAGTGAGGAACTATGCAAATCACTCACCTTAGCCACAAATAAACTAAGATCTAAAATGAATCTCTGATTTGATTTGAATCTCAATGCTAAACAGCAGATCCAATGTTGATTTGGTGTAGATCTTCCTTGATTAGAGGTTGCTAAGCCAAATCCTTGACCAAAAGGTGATTTGGAGGTGATTTAGAGATTGGAGGCCATTTTTAGGGTTCCTTGGTGATAAGTGGAGGCTAGAAAACTGAAATGGAATGATCCTCTATCTCATTTCAGCCTCCCCATAACCCTAATCCCGAAATGGGTTATGGGCCTACTCACTAATCACCTGATTTGGCCCGGTTAAGCAGTTTTTCACCCTCCAAACCTTATTTCAGCCATATCTCCCAAACGGTAAGTCCGTTTGGCTATTATGACCACTCTACGGAAAGGTAAACCATCAAACGAATCCAATGGAAGTGGTTTCAGGTCAAAATTCCTTTCCAATCAAAAGTTATGGCCAAAACAGTACCAACTAGGGGCAAAATGGTCATTTAAAAATCGACAAAAATCATGAACATGGGAAATGACTCTAATAGATGTTTCCCAAAGTTACATGACCATACAACTTCATACGGGAAAGAAATAAATATTCTACAATCCTATGATGTGTAGAATACGGGTCGTTACACTTTCCCCCCCTTAAGAAATTTCGCCCCCGAAATTCCCTAATCAAAACACACACAAAGGTCCTACATGCCTATCAATCATAAAACAACAATCAAACATGCAAAACAAGCAAAACAAGTCTACCCTAGCATGCGGAAAACTAAATTGCAAAGTAAATCTTACCAGGCAAAGAGTTCTGAATATGCCTTCCTAATGCTCTCCTCTGTCTCCCAAGTACAATCATTCTCGTCCTCGCCCCACTGAACCTTGACTAGCTTCACCGCCTTCCTTCGAAGTTGCTTCGTATCGTGCCCCACAATACGAATCGGCTTGCGGTTCCCAACCGCCTTGGGTTCTACTTCGAAGTCCTCTAACTGATCAGGTGAAATAGTCATATCTGAGTCGTGAACGAACTTCCTTAGTTGGGAAACATGAAACACATCGTGAACTCCCACCATTTTCTCTGGTAAGCCAACTCTATACGCCAAATTCCTAACTAGTTCAAGAACAGGGAATGGGCCAACAAATCTTGGTGCCAACTTGCCTCTCCTGCCAAATCGTATCACGCTCTTCAACGGAGAGATCTTGACAAACACCAAGTCACCAACGGAGAATTTCAAGTCTCTTCTCCTCTTATCAGCATAACTCTTCTGCCTATCTTGGGCAGCTTTCATTCGTTGCTGAATGATCTTAATCTTATCCGAAGTTTCTCTCACCACATCTGGTCCAAGTACAAACTTCTTGCCAGTCTCTATCCAACATGATGGTGAGTTGCACGGTCTTCCGTACAAAGCTTCATATGGAGCCATACCGATACTGGATTGGTAGCTATTATTATATGCAAACTCTACTAGATGCAAATGGTCATCCCATGATCCACCAAAATCCAATATACAAGCTCTCAAGAGATCTTCCAATATACGATTCACCCTCTCCGTCTGACCGTCGGTCTGAGGATGATATGCGGTACTGAGATGTAATCCTGACCCTAGAGCCTCTTGTAAGCTCTTCCAAAACCCACTAGTGAACAACGGGTCTCGGTCACTCACAATGCTTTTGAGTACTCCATGAAATCTCACTACCCACTTCATATACAATTCTGCCAACTTGGCTGCCATTCTGGTCGATTTGACTGGTATAAATCTTGCGCTCTTAGTCAATCGATCCACAATTACCCAAATGCTATCATATCCCGATCTAGTCCTTGGTAAACCATCGATGAAATCCATCGAGACTTGCTCCCATTTCCATTCGGGAATTTCTAATGGTTGCAACAAACCACTAGGCTTCTTTTGCTCGGCTTTAACTAGCTGGCAATTCATGCATTTGGATATAAACTTCCCAACGTCTCTTTTCATCCCTTCCCAGTAGTAAGTCTGTCTCATGTCTCGATACATCTTATTACCACCGGGATGTATAGTCAGTTTTGAGTGATGACATTCTCTAAGCACTTCATCTCTCAATCCATTCACGTTGGGCACAACTAGTCTTCCATTCTTTCAAAGCCATCCATCTCGATCAAGCCCATACACATTCATCTCCTCACCGTCGATACCCATTTCTAACTTGGAGATGATTTCCAATAGGTTAGGATTGTCCCTCTGACTAGAACCAATCCGCTCTATCAAAGTGGGTCTGATCGTCAAACTAGCTAGCATGACAGGATCTAATTCGCACTTTGGTCTGAAATTAAACCCCGCGATATACTCCAGTTGCTTCCACTCAAGAAACATTGCCCCTAAACTGGCATGTCTCCTACTCAAGGCATCGGCTACCGCATTACCTTTCCCAGGTGTATATGCGATATCAAAATCATACGAAGCCAAGAACTCTAACCATCTCTGCTGACGGAGATTCAGATCTTTCTGAGAGAAGAGATATTTCAACGATTTATGATCGGTAAACAACTCAAATCTTTCTCCCAAGAGATAGTGTCTCCACATCTTCAGCGCAAATACGATCGCTGCCAATTCCAAATCATGGGTAGGATACTTCTTCTCATGCGGCTTTAGCTGCCGACTAGCATAAGCTACAACCCTACCTCCTTGCATCAATACTGCACCCAGTCCGGTACCACAAGCATCCGTGTATACCGTCATCTCTTCATTCCCTTTAGGAATGAATAACACTGGCGCACGCGTCAACCTTTCCTTTAGACTCTTGAAGGCATCCTCACACACTCCGTCCCAGACGAAGGACTGATTCTTCTTAGTCAACTGAGTCAACTTACTATCTTGGAGAAGCCCTGGATAAACTTACGATAATATCCAGCTAATCCCAAGAAACTTCTTACATCTGTTGCATTCTTGGGCGTAGGCCAATCCTGTACCGTAGCCACCTTTGCAGGGTCTACGGCAATACCACTCTCTAAAACAACATGACCCAAGAATCTTACTTCCCTTCTCCAAAAATGACACTTAGAGAATTTCGCTTTCAATTGGTGTTTCCTCGACACCCCCATCACTATCCTCAAGTGTCCCTTGTGTTCCTCTTCTGTCCTTGAATAAACAAGGATATCATCCACGAACACAAGAACAAACTTATTCAACTGATCTCTGAATACTCGATTCATAAGATCCACAAAGTAGGCTGGTGCATTGGTCAACCCAAATGGCATAACCAACCACTCATAAAATCCAGACGGCGTCCTAAATGCCGTTTTCGGAATACTCTCATCTGCTACTCTAAGCTGATGAAATCATGTCGCGAGGTCCAACTGGGAGAACACTCTTGCTCCTTCCAGTTGATCAAACAAATCATCTATCCGTGGTAGAGGATACTTATTCTTCCTCATCACCTTATTTAACTCGCGATAGTCCACACACAAACGAAGGGAACCATCTGCCTTAGGGGCAAACACAACTGGTGCTCCCCACTCGGAGACACTCCTTCTAATAAATCCCTTCTTCAAAAGATTGCTGACTTGCACCCCGAGCTCTCGCTGCTCCCTTGGTGCCATACGACGAAGTGGCATCACTATAGGTCTGGCGTCTTTCACTAAATCAATACAGAACTCAATCTCTCGGTGTGGTGGAAGCCCGGTCACCTCCTCGAAGACGTCCGGATACTGGCCAACCACGGGCACATCTGACAACTCATCCTGCGGGATGTCGAGGGAATTTGAAAAACTAGCCATAACCCCATCACTAGGTAGACTACCAAACACTACCCTCCGCCCATCATCCTCCCTCACTGTCACCAAAAAGCCCTCACAGTCTACCACTACCCCGTATCTTTGGAGCCAATCGACTCCCAATATAACGCCATACCCAGTAAAGCCCAAAACAAAGCAATCACATACAAACATACATCCATGACTCGATAAGACCAAATTCCTGCAAATCATACTAAGGCTAGTCGTACCACCAATCGGGTTCGTCACCACCAATGGTCTATCGACTATCTCGGGTTCCAGTCCCAACCTATCTACCAGGTCACTAGATATGAAGGAACGGGAAGCCCCAGTATCAAACAAAACTCGAACTGGTACATCATAAATAAAAAGCATACCTTGAATAACAACATTCTTTCCTTTCTCCGCCGCAGTTGGGGCATTCGACGAAGAAGGAAATATCTCGTAAGGGTTTACTTTATAAAGGGAATGATAAGACCGTATACTTCACTCACTTTTTCAAAAATCCCTAATCGAGTATTCCAAACCCCAGATCTCATTCAAGTAATCGGCTAGTACCGAACCTTCATACTCGGATTTGATTGTCAATCTCGAGAGCAATACTTGTGGATCTCCCATAGTGGTGTTTGATTTCAAGCACTCGATTCGAAGAAGATCTGGAATTTGATTCAACGATTTCAAGCTAAAACCTTTTCAATTTAATTTGGAAATCAGAAGAAAGGTATGAACTTTAATCTCTGTTATGGTTTCGATTACAAGTTAGGTTTAAATTTGTTAATTTCCGCTGCCAATCGATCCTAATTTCACTTTATATTTTAACATCAAAAGCAAGTTGATATATGCAGCAGATTTTAAATAGTATGATTATCAACCAATTTGATAATTATATAGTATCTTAATACTTATGCATATACAAATGGTGTTAAAGCAAAAGGGCAAGTCATACTTGCTTTGTATAAAATGTATATCAATATATATATATATATATATATATATATATATATATATATATTATAGGGGATTATAATGGAAAGGCAAATCTATGTAGTAATATTTACAACCATCCCAGTTATAATAATAAAGTGATCTACAAATTTGAACTTAGTGATAATGACCGCAAATTGATTTAGGAGTGTGCAATGTTTATCACTCATATTAAAAGGATCAAATCTTGTTAATGTTTCATATATAGTGAGGATTTATTATTGTTTTATGATCAATATCAAAACATATTTGGTCTTTGTCATAAAATTGATAGGATCATGACTTTAATACACACAAATCAAACAAGATTTGATCATTGTTTTAGTATTGTTTACTCATATATACAAATCTAAAATTATGTAATGTACAAACATAATTAATATCTAATATTGAAATGTGTTAGACAAAACAACTATGTTTCAGATATCACTTTGTCATAGCTAGGTAAAAGGGTATCATTGTATTCCAGATTCAAAGGATTATCAAATCAGTCCAGATCATTAAGTAAAATCATGATATCATATTTACTTTGATGAAACATACATCCAGTGATTATTCTTCAATAAAAAAACTTAATATCTATTATTAAATAAATATTATCTTTATCAGTAAACAGTTTGGAATTATATATTAAATATGTCGACAATTATATTTCATCCATTTTTGATAAATCAAGCCATGAAGTCTGAAAAACTAATCAAGTTGATCTCTGCTATATTTATATGCATACATGTTTGTTTTTATACTGAAGAAAATAATATTAAGTCATCAATACAGACTTTCAGTATTTTGACTTATTGTCTAATAGTTATCAGATTCAAACATACATATATATACTTTATATATATATATATATATATATATATATATATATATATATATATATATAACATATAGTGATACCAATTAATCAACCCCTTTCAGATTCAACAAACAATAAATATCTTATGAAATCAGTATGTCAAAATTAAAATAAAATTGCCTTGCCTTTCCTGATCAATCAAACTGGTTTTTGATTTATATATAGGGCTTTTAGATAAATAACATGGTAATTTTAAATTTAGTTGATAATCAGATTTACAACATGTTTCCATATTTATTTAACATGTTAGAACTGGCATTATGACTTTATTAATCTCAAATATTAAGTCTTAATTTTACAGATTACATAACAGAACAAGATTCTTTTAAAAATGGAACAGATTCATCTCGAAATCATGCTTTATATCTATTTCTTACATTCTGTTGTGTTCCTAATATAGATCGAAACTTATTGAATAAATATAATTTTCAAAATACCAAATTTTACAAACCTTGCTCTAATACCATTAAAAGGAATTTTTGGGTCAAATTCAAATTACAATAATGAAATTCACACAAAAACAAAACAGGATCTTGTGTAATAATTTCGTAAATCAAAAAATTCATACCTATCGATGCTTCTATAAACTCACAGCTGCGGATCAGATCTAGGAAGTGGCTAATCCAAGCCCTTGAATGAGCCACCTCTATAGTTTAGTCCACACAAATGTTTTTCTTGCCGATCAAATCGAAGAGACAAAGGATTCTCGTGCCAGCCGCCATATTTAGGGTTTTGCTTGAAGAGGTATGTTGTCGGCTCCCTTTTTAATTTTTTAAATCTAATATCAAAATAAAACGGTTCACCCCTTTTTAATAAATAAAAGGGAATGATCAAGCCCTTTATAAAATTAGGCGTGTACCGTTAATTAAGGTAACCACCGACATACAATTTCAATGAAACATAAAATATCAACAAATTTGATATTTTATTTGTCCTATATATGTCTTTCCTTTATAAAGTTCTAATTGTGTGACCCTATAGGTTACTACAACGTTGGCAATGATTTTAAATCGTATTTCAAATCATAAACAATGATTGGCATCAAGCAAACATCACTGCTGCCCAAGTTATAATAATATTGACAATTCGATACAACCTTTTCGTGACCAGTGTATTAATGTAATATAATCCTTTTAACTAATATATCTAGGATTAAACTCGAGGCACGAAAAATCACCCTCTTTAAAATTTAATCCGTTTATCTTGATCAATGAGTAGACTACTTAAAATAAATCAATATTTAAGCACAGCTATGCATTTTGTAGTCTCACTCAATCAAGAAGCCCATGGATATCACTTCAAATATATTGTAGGGTTAAATTCCATCTAGATCATTCATAATTTTCATTCAATTCGAGATGTATCCAATAATCACCATTATCGTCTACTCGGTTAAAAGCAAATTTAGATGATATCAAAACACAAATATCTTCGAATAAAATTATAATGATTTCAGGTATGAAGACCATTACATCATTGTCACTATGATAATAAATTATGATATGTTTAATTATATTCCATGTAGTTTTCTCATGGTGGGTCAACCCAATACGTATTTATGTCTTGACATTAATATCACGTATATTAATGGTTAATGAGATGTGATCATCAGTCAATCAACATACTAGTCTCGACGTTCTATTGTTGTCTTATAAAGCAATAAAACTTGACTGGAATTTAAGAAGTATAATACTTAATATATTATATAATCTCAAGTTAAAGTCTTACTCGAACTATATAATTCATATTATTGTTCCAAGGACTTCTATTATGTTAATATTTATATTACGCAGTAAATATAACATAGTAGAATATTTTTATTCCAAATAAAATAATAGCATCAACAATGTTATTAATCACATCAAATGGATCGCCTCTAGAGCATAAACTCTAACATTAGGCACTAGACCTCTCACATTAAGTTGACCATTTGTTGATGCTGGATTTGCTGATTGGTTTCGGGCAGGCTTCTACCACAAGTTGAACTTAACCTCGTATCTCAATGCGGATATCTACAATTACCCAATTGTTGTGAATTTACATACAAACCAGGCATATCTATCCTTTTTCTATTGTTCCTAATTTTACTGTAATTTGATTTACAGTACCCAATTTGTCATTAACAACATTTTCTGTAACATATTCACTTTTATTATAAATTCCATAATTCCAGCATTACAGTGATTTTAATCCAATTAACAAATTCATAAAATAGATCTATACAACAATATCAATTTCAGCATGTTCTAAACAGGTTTCATAGCCAATTTTCACAATTACCAATTGTTCAGAATGTTAAATTTACATATAATGGGGGATGCAAATGATAGATATACCGTTATCAAAAGGTATAATTTAAATCCACTCACCTGACAGCTTTCCAATCCTTGAATCTGATAGAGATTTGTTAATTCGTAGTCTTCCTAACTGAATCTAATATCAAAACGACTACGGATTCACAAATCTGATATTAAAAGAAGAGGGAAAGTAAGGAAGAAACCTAAACAAATCAGATTCGAGAACTCACCTCAAGTTGACCAGAATTCTAGACACATGTGTTATGGATTCATATCTCTTATCTTCGAACCTTGAATCACAATCCCTAAGAACTAATATTTTATTTTCTAAAAAGGTTTGGAGAGGAAAGGGAACGGCAGAGCCTTGGTAGCATCTCAGAAAATATTAGATTAAAGTTAGGCCCTACTAGTCTATTTATAGGCATATAAGAAAGTCTAGACCATCGGATTTAATCCATAAATATCTAAACCGCCGATATCAAAATTACACGTCACATAAAACGGACCTAGGCCCGCTCGGATCGACCCCTGGTTCGACCCATCTGGGTCCAGCCGTGTTTTGTTCAACGCTGTAATTACTGAAATTAAACATTTAATTAAAAATGTTACTTACTTGCTTTATATTCTTCTTCTTGATTTATTTTACTCCTCTTTTACTCCATAATTAAGTTTGAATTTCAATTCTACATGTGTATATATACACACAATCTTCTGATTATTTAATTCATTGATAATATACCTTCTTTTTCCTTGTCCATTAGTGCAATTAATGACATTATTAATTCTTTGTTTTATTCCTATTTAATTGCATGCATTTAATTTCATATGCAACCAAGTTTTCTTGTCCTCTTTTCGTGCATTGTCTTTTAATGGCTGTAGTTAATTCATTGTTTTATTGCATGCGTTTATTCCTTTCTTTTCTTAAATTGCACCTTTTTTATTTTAACATTTATATTCATGCATATATACATATATGCACAATCTTTATCTATTACTCATTTAATATTTAATTAATGTGGGATGTTACATTCTCCCACCCTTAGGAAATTTCGTAGGGTAAAATTAAGTAATCCCTCACACAATTTACAACCATCATGTGTGCATCCAACTTTTGCAATCATTTGTGCACTTGTGCGAAGTGTAATATAACATAATAATACGTGAATGCAATGTATGCGTAAGCAGTACCTCCGATATGAATGCAATTTTTTCTTGATTTTTTTTTGAAAACATGATGCACGCATCCTAAATATACTGGCAATTTCTATATGAATGCAGTATTTTTTTTAAATTCAAAATACTTTTTCATCTAGTTTTTCCTACAATCTTATTAATCAAGAATGTGGTTCATCCAATTTTTGCATCCAAACCCTACCAAACAACTTCGAATTTGCAAAATACAAAAAAATAATAATCTAATTTTCCGAATTCGATTTATTATGTTATAAAAAGTTGGAAAACAGAAAACTTCACATCTTCCATTTTTCTTTTATGTACCTTTTGTAACTGTACCTAGATTTTTTTTTTTTTTGATGCAAAACTATACCTAGATATTTAAGCAACTGTAATACAAAGATTCCCTATCTTCCTATCCAAGCATAGTTCACATAAGAAAATTTTCTTTGTTATTGATTTTTCTTTTCCAACTTACTTTAGAAGAATCCATTTTTTTTTCAACTGTCATGTTTGTTGCTTTACTGGATTTGTTGTATTCTTTTTAGTTATGTCATTACTCCTTTCTTAGCTTATTTAACTTAATCCACCGATCTAAGTTTAAATTTTAAATAAGCCTTCTAATCATTCAAATAAGATTGGAAAACAAGCACTCTACACAGCTACTACCAAGGGTTAAGATTCCTAGGACCGTGTCCCTTCGACAAAGAAAAGTCCAAACAAAAGGATCTAAACACTTGCTTACACTTTACCATCTAGTAGTCACTACCTGTCCTTGCCGTGTACTAGCAGTCTTTTCCAAGCAACAACCTAGGATCTGTAATGCTTACGCATTTTTAGGGAACTTGCCATTATTCCAAAACAATCATTGTTATTCACTTCATAGCCTCAAAATATTTCTCGTCTTCCCTAAGTACTAATCCTTACCTACTCCGTGATTTAAAAATATGATGTTACCATATCATTTATTTCCTTCAAAAGTTTTAAAACTTTTTTTTCTCTTCATTAAAACTTATTTTGCCAACCCATAAAAATATGTCATCCCAAAATAAAAATGCAAACCATTTTTTTTTCAAATCACAAAAACTGGAGTAGACAAGGATAACTACTTCTCTATCAGTTTCACAACCGTCCACGTTTACAATATCAGTTTAATAACTTACATCTTGGTGTAAACATCCACTTTATTCTTAATTCTTACAACTTATTTTGTCCACCCAACAAAATCTTATGTCAAAACAATTATAAAAAATTATTGTCAAAAGAATAGAGATTTTCAAAATTTTCTTTACCAAAATTTTAGTTTTTAACAAAATGCAATATTTTCCATGCTTTGTTATTTCATTCTTTCATACGTTAAAACTAGCGAGCTATACATGCTCTTTAATGTACACATTTTTCTGAAAGAATTGAATTTTGACAAAAAAATCATAAGAATTCACTGTTTCCAAAATATACCCCAGAACCCAAAATGTACTTTTTAAATATGTTACTAACATATTATTTTTCAAAATAATTCCTCATTTTATTTCAATTTTTTTCTACACAATTTATATAGTACGTACTTTAACAATTGTAAACTTTTAAGGTCAAAACTTGAAAAACACTGTAATTTATTACCCAAAATCTTTTAAAATATCAAGTTCTTAAAAGTCAACAATGGGGCTTGACTCAAAGTGAGTTTCTAACATAATTAGACCTTCTAAATATTCCCACAAAGTCATTTCTCTCTCATATATATATATATACATATATATATATATATTCATATATATATATATATATTCATAGTCCATTTTCCTTCTATCCCTTTCCCAATTTTTAAAGCTCAACTAACAAACCCACTAATCCATCGCACTAACATATGGGATACATCTTTCTTCATTACCAATTACATTATACACTTTTTACCTAAACCGTCTAAGGGTCTCAAATTTTCATAACCATTTATTTAATGTACAATACTGATATCCCAATTCTATCCATAGGTCTCTCTTCATATTTAGTGGTTTCCTTTATGGATCTAGGGGTGTGTGTGTGTGTGTATATATAAGATATTTATATTTAAAAAAATACAAATACAATCACCCTCTATCAACACAGGAATCCTAAACCTAAGCTCTGATACTAAATGTAATAACCCGAATTCCGACAGATCGATATTTTTTATAAAAAACCGATCTGTTGAAACTCGAGTTGGCTTGTTTGGTATCCTACAGAAAAAACAGAGATTATATATATATATATATATATATATATAGAGTTTAGAAAACATCTCACTACGGAATGGAATAAAATATAATGTAGTCAAATATAACCTTACCAAAGTAATAATACTGGCTAGCCAATATCCAAAACTATCATATCTCTGCCAAAAGCCTAACCTACGGGTATGTTATGAGGAGGGGGTCAAAACACAAGTTCTGGTGACTGGACTTAAATTACACACTCTAAAATAACCCTACATATAACGTTCAGTTATATTTTCTTGTTGACTAGGTTATTTTGGATTAATAACACTCAAGGCTTTACACACACGTCGTATTCATCTACCTCCCAATAGGTTAACCTAATATAGTATTTGCAGTTACTCCAATATTAATGTACTTCCCATGGTACCCCCTCGTACGGTCTCCATCGTCACGCCACGAAAACGTCTGCAACTTTCAACCTATGCTGGAGTGATGTACGGATCTTCATAATACTACGTCACGTTCCGCACAGAACCACCATCGCTATGCTGCGTTAGCGTACAGACTGCCATATCCAATCTCCTCGATCGAATCTAGCCTCGACACGGTGTAATGCCCTAGCGTTTACAATACACCACCTGGTGCGGCGTGCATGTATCCGGATCCTCACATGTACGTACTGTCTATTGTACCCCGAGTTCCATAATAGAGATGCATATAAATGCACGGACCTTGGTCGGGAGCTTTTCCATATTTGTATAGGTCTGCTAAAGAGACCTGTACATATATCTAAAATATAGTCTACCATTACACAGTTGCTATGGTCCCACCCAACCCCTCCCTCAATTAATGAAAGACTACATCAAGAGCTAAGTGACGTGCCCCTAACAAACAATCTACATCCAAATTGGCATGTCCTGCAACCAAAGTCTCGATTGTGAAAGAATGATGGTCTTTACGTTTAGCTCAAATTTTTCCGCGTCACACTGACTGCCGATGATATGTACCCGAAGATTACTATCCTTTATTTGGTCCTGACCAACCTATCTATAGGAAAATCGTCGAATCACCCCGATGTCATACCGCCACAGCCTTCTGATTGACAAACTGCCGTTGTAGTCAAGGTATACTCGATGGGTGGTAATGCGCAGACCCTACCTCTGCGAGTACATCCGGAGCACACACTGCAACAGAAGACCACCACGGAGTACCCTACCACGTCCTTCCAGTCCTGCAGAGCTAGCAAGCAGAATATCAAGCAGAAGAATCAGATGGATGTGCTCCTCTCGTGCCTCCAGACATGACAATGATCTACCCCGTTGGGTTCTTCACCTTCAGACGTGCGGACTGGTCCAAGCGCATCACGCTAACATTCTATTAGACCCTATATCTAAATGTTTACTCATGCGTTTTCTCTATCCACTACAAGAAAAACCGCATATAGCAGCAGCAGAATCCCCTTCTTCCCTCTAGTCGCTCTATTGTGATTTCTTGTTGGATTTTCTTATTTACTCTGCTAGTTTATTTGTTTACGATCTTTCTCTCGAGCCCTTTCTTCTCTCGCGTGAGTCCTTATAATAAAGGCTTGGTGATGAAATCATTGGGTGGCAATTTTGTGGTTCAAGGTTTATTTCTGATGCCTTGCTCCTCATTTGAATCGATTGCTCAAGCTTTATTGGATGTGGAAGCTCCTCCGTTGTCTCTCTTCATTACTGATAGATCTGAATTTGAGGTTCATTTGTCTTCGTTGAGTTCATTTGTGGAGTTATTGAGGTTTAAATACTTGGTTGTCAATGGAAGTTTTGTGGAACTTTCCCCGAAGTATACTGGCGCTCTGGTATCTTGTTTAACCCCGCGAGGTGGTTCAGCGTGTGCTTCAGATCCAGCTGCTGGGGGGGTTTTGTCTGCCCTGAAGACAATTGAGAAAACAGGGATTTAACCACCCCGTTTCGACCTCGATTGAGCTTCAAAGGCTCTTCTTTCTTTGTTTTTTCTGTTGTACATGGTTTCTCTTTTGGCTTGCTTCTGTGCGACGGAGTTTTTGGACCAGATTTTGGTCATGTTGTTGCGGCTATAGGGATTTTTGGTGTAGAGTTGACCACTCCACTCGACCCAACGCCGCGTGTTGGTTCTGGTGGGGAAGTAGCTCCAGACGTATGTGGTGTGCAACCTCGAGTCTATCATCGACAACGGTCATTGCGACGTAGGTCGACATACAAGAGGGAAGTTTCACCTATGACTCGAGCTTTTCTCCCACGGGCTTTGTCTCCTTCTCATGTTGTCTGCACTGGTAGTAAGCAGGTGGCACCTCCGTTTTGTCTCAATAATTCTTTCACTGCCCTTGAAGGGCTTGTGGAGGCTGCGCCTAGTGAAACCGAGTATTTCATCACCTCTGCTCCACTGGTGCGTAATGTACAGGAGGTTTCTTTGTCTTTGGTGGTCTCGGCTTGCTCGTTCAAAGCTGTTTCTTTTTCTAATGATGATGCTGAGCTAGTTGTGTCTGTTTCCAAGAAGTTGGGCTTTTAGCTGAACTGCAGGATGTTGTTGTTGAAGTGGTCTCTATTATGGTTGGGTATGGGTAATCATGTTGCCTGTGACGCAAGGCCCCCTAATTGGCAGGTACCCTCTATTTTTTTGTTCGGTTTTTTGATGATATTGGGGCATTTTTTTGTGAGCTTAATAACTGTTGCGTTCTTGTTCCCTGTTGAATCCAATGCTTTCTCTAATTCGTTAGTCCTTCAACCTCTTGTTCCCTGTCTCTTTTTTCACCATGTTTAGGAGTTGGCTTTCTTCACAGTGATCCCGATGCAACTCACTAGGTTCAAGTGGCTTTGACCAGGGATCTTGTCCTTTTAGATAGTGAGTCGTACTGTTTGGATGGGATGTTCCCTTTGGAATCCAGTGCTTCTTACTGGAAATTTTCTTTTGTGGTTTTCTGCGGCCGGTGCTCGTCGTTGATCCAAGTGTCCGGTCTAGTTATGGATGCCTCTGTTTTGTTTTTAGTTCTTGTGGGATTTCCGAGGTGTGCATGCCTTCAAGACATATTTTTAGTGACACTGGAAACTTTTCTTTTTCGATTTCGGTTTGTGGGTTTTCGGTGCGCATGTCGGAGGCATCATACGATGTTGGGTTTCCGGATTAGGCGATCTATCTGTGGTAGCCGTATGTGGATGCCAGTATTTGCACGGCGTTTGTGTTCCAGATAGAACGCCAACTGTGTAATCCTTTGCCTTTTGTTGCTTACTCAGGGTCGAATGTTGGAACATCACCACCCTTGCAGGGGTGTCAATCTGATGACAGCTCGACTTTGGTAGAGTTCACACAGAGACTATTGATATGCCTCTTGTCGTATCTTTCTTTGATGCCCTTTGCTCCGTTCCCGGTTTTGTCTTTGTGCTCTCCTCTAGATTCTATTATGCATCCCGCTTCTTCGTCTCCTCCCATGCTTAGTACGGATGAGATAAAGATCATTAATGATTGATTATTTTGTCCTACTAAGAACTCTTATCCTTTGAGATCTGGCCGCTTCAGGCCTCTCTCATCTAATCATGTTTTGGATTTCAGGGTTTCTTCTGGAACCCCCGAATTTAGAGAGTCTTCTCGGCATCCGTGTGTTGTCCCTCCCCGTTTTTCATGTAGTAGATCTAGAGCTGGACCTCGCACTCCACGCACCATTCGCACACGCCCTATAGCAACGTCCAAGCAGATCGTTAGATCTACTCGGCATACTTTGTACCTTGCTTGAGCTGTTTGGTGCAGGTTCGGTTTTCTTTTTCAGTTCTTTCTGTTTTCTTGCCTCGTCCTTCGGGCCCTTCTTTTTCTTACCTTAGGCTTGATGGCGAACATCCTTTTCTGGAACATCCGAGATGTTGGCAGTGATGCGTCTATGGCTAGGCTCAAGCGCATTGTTCGGAAACACTATGTCCTTCTGGTGGCTCTTTTGGAACCTATGCTAGGACCGAAAGAGATCATCAAGACCGTTCTTTCTCTTGGTTTTCGCAGTGCCATAGTCAATGTTTCTGGCAAGATCTGGATCCTGTGGTCCAATGATTATTTTTCCCATCCATCTTCGACTCCGACTAGTTACTTTCGGTAGCCTGCTCGCTTCCTTCCCTTTCTCCTTCCTTCCTTTTTTTTGTAGTCTATGCTAAGTGCGATAGGTTGGAATGTATGACCCTCTGATCTGGCATCCTCAGCCTGTCTGCTTTTGTTTTTTCGACTTCGATGTTGGGTGGTGACTTCAATGTAGTCGCCAGCCAGGCAGAAAAACTGGGAGGTAATGTGGTTAGTCGTGCTTCTATTGCTGATTTCAACGCCTTCATCGTTGAGTCAGCCTAACGGAAGTCTCTTTCTTCGGTTCGGCCTTCACTTGGTGTAACAACCAAGACAGGACGAATCAGATTCTATCTAGGCTGGATAGAGTTTTCGGTTCGGAGAGCCGGTTCAGCCTTCCGTTCGTTAACTCTGTTTCTCATATGCACTGAATCTTCTTGGACAATGCTCTAATGCTTCTTAGCGGATCTCTCCGTTCGCTTTATTGTCCTTCTTCCTTTAGGTTTCAGAGTATGTGGAGATCTCATCACTCGTTCCTACGGGTTGTGGATGACTCCTGGAACTATCCGCTTGAAGGTTCGCCTTCTATCGTGGTTTCTCGCAGGCTTCAACGCCTAAAGACTTGCCTCAAGTCTTGGAGCGTTCTTGTGTTCAAGAACATATTCGATCGTTTTAGAGCGGCCGAAGAGTCTCTTGCTCTAGCAGAGGCTTCTTTCGATCAGGATCCATTTGTGTCTAATAAAGAAACATGGGCCCTCGCTCAACTGGCCTTTTCTTCAGAGCTTCGCATCGAGAATGACTATCTTCGCCAGAAAGCGAGGATCAAGTGGATTGTCTATGAAGATTCGAACTCTAAGTTCTTTCACTCTACTATTCATTAGAAGATTAGTCTTCTCTTGATTCTTCAGATTCAATTCCCTGACCTTTCGTTGGCCTCTACTCCAGTGGAGGTCAAGGAAACTATCATATCCTACTTTCAGTCTTTTCTTGGATCCCCCTCGGTCTCAGTGTCAGATCCGGATCTTCTTTCCTTCATTCCAAAGTTGGTTTCACCGCTGGAATGTATCGATCTTGCTGCCCCCTACTACGGAAGAGATACGTGCCTGCATGTTTTCTCTTAGCAAGGATAGTGCTAGCATGCCTCATGGCTATAATGGGGTTTTCTACCGAAGTGTCTGGCCGATTATCCAGTCGGACTCCTGCTAGGCTATTCGGTTTTTCTTCTCTGGTGGAGAGCTGCCGCAAGGCTGGACCTCGACCAACTTGGTCCTTATCCCAAAGTGCAAAAATCCTAGATCATATGTGGATTTTCGTCCTATCAGCTTGTGTAACTTTTCTAACAAGGTTATATCTAAGATCTTGACCACTAGGATGGCTCCTTTTCTCCAGCGTGTTATATCAGCTTCTCGGGGGGGGGGGGGGGGGTTCGTTAAAAGACGTTTGATTACGGATAACGTGCTTTTAGCCCAAGAACTGGTTTCTCAGATAGATAGGAAAGTCAGGGGTTCTAATGTGGTCGTTAGGCTAGACATGGCGAAATCTTACGACCGTACGTCTTGGTTTTTCGTCATCAAGGTTCTTCGTGCTTTTGGGTATTCCGAGGCCCTTATTGATGTTATCTGGAGGCTCATATCCAACTGTTGATTCTCTATCCTTATTAATGGAGCGGCCAACGGGTACTTTAAGGCTGGTAGAGGGCTCCGACAGGGAGAATCTCTCTCACCAACGCTTCTCATTTTTGGTTGCTGAGGCTTTCGTTCATGGATTGCATTCATAGACGATAGCTAATCAGATTCACCGCTTTGGCATCCCTTCTGGCTGTCTGGTCATGTCTTCTTTGCCCTTTGCTGATGACATTACCATTTACACAAATGGTAATCGTCGCTCTATTCGCCGCCTCGTCAGCCTCATTTAGCAGTACGAGAGGAGTTCTGGTCAACTCGTTAATACTACTAAAAATTGCTTCGTTCCGTCGAGAGACTTGTCCCCGGTAAGATCTTCTTGGATCGAAACCTACACTGGTTTCAAGGAGGCTTCCTTTCCCTTACCGTATCTGGGTATCGTTCTTTATAGAGGCCGTAAGCTCAATTCCATTTTCGACCCTCTCGTCGACAAAGCCAGGGGGAAGATCATAAGGTCGAATGTTATGCTTCTCTCTTTGGAAGGAAGACTGGTTCTCATAAAGTCCGTGCTTGACTCTATAGGTTCGCACATCTTTGCTGCTATGACTCCTACCTCTTCTTTTTCCAGGTCCTACCGTTCGTTGGCATCATCTTTTTTCTAGGGGGAAAAAGGACAACGCTAATCGTCACAATTGGGTATCTTGGGAATAATGCCCAGTAGTGAGGGTGGTTTAGGTCTCAAAAACCTAAAGGACACCTGTACAGCTTTTGCTTGTAAACTATGGGCTAGATTCAAAGCAAACGATTCGTTATGGGCATTGTTTCTTCATGCCAAGTACCGCAGGATATTGAACAATAGCTATACCGAGATTCCTTCCTAGGCTAGTGAGACGTCGAAATGGATGCAATCCGTGACGGCTTTTTCGGATTCGCATGGTGGTGGGTTCGGATGGGATGTTGGCCCATCCTCGATTCGTGCAGCTTGGTATTCGGCTAGGACGCCATCTCTTCTCCTTCCTTCCTTCTCTTTCATCTGGTATTCCCGTACTCCTCCTAAGGTTTCTCTTTTTATGTGGCAGATCCTTCATGAGGAGATACCTGTTGATGAGAACCTCCAGAGGATTGGCATCCTATTAGCTTTGCGTTGTAAGTGCTGTGGAACCGGGGATACAGAATCCATTACGCACATGTTTTTCTTGGGATTCGCTGCCGTCTCGATTTGGAATTATTTCGGGAACTTTGCAAGTCTTCTAGGTAATGAGTCTTCTCTTGCCGGAGAACTGAGAAACTGGTGGACCGGAATCTCAGGAAAATCGCTGCGTTCTATCATTTTCCGGCTTGTTCCTTGTCTTATCTGCTGGCACATTTGGTGCGTACAGAATAGGGCGATGTATGATGAGGTGCCTATGGACCCCTCTAATATAATCCAAAAGGTAAGGAGTGATGTGTTTCTTGCCTTTCGTGGCAGACCGTTTAGAGGTTCTTTCGGATCTCGCTCACAGAGGCTAGCTATAACCTTTGATGTAACATCGGTTACAACAACCTCCATTGCGGGAATCAGTTGAACTGTTGCTACCTTTAGATATCGGGAAGTGTCCCGATAGCCTTTCCTCATCTCCCCCACCCCTCCCTTTTGAGGCTTATTCCATTTGCTAGTCCTGTAGGGACTGGATTTACAGGTTGCTGCTTTTCGATCATCCAGAGTTTAGGACTGGATCTTCGGCATTGGTTGGGAGCTTGTTTCTTGTTCGTTTCTCTAGCTTTTCAGTACGACGAATGGAGAATTCGGATTTCTTTCTTCTACCTGGATGTGGCCTCTATCAACTGAGTAGGCATCCGCCTATCCTTTGTTCTATCTCAGTAGTAGCGCTTTCTTCTTCCTGGGTGTATATCTGAAAAGTCCCATCGGCTTCTGGTTTGCAAATGCTGCTCGGTCTATAGTTGTCTCTGTTTGTTATAGCTTTTTCCATGTATCTGTTAGGTTTTGTGTATGCAAAGGTTACGTAGCCATTTCAACATAATCTATTTTTGTGAGCCTTTGAAGAATGGCTAGATTCTCCTTTTTGTTATATATATATATATATATATATATATATATATATATACACACACACACTCTTCATTTTAAAAAAAAGTGAATTGATAACTGTCAGTCCAAAGAATCCATGTACAAATTCATGTTTGACGTTATTTACTACTCTTTTTTCTAATTATTCAAAATCTTAAATTGAATTAGATAACAATTTTTTTGGTTAAAAAGAAAAAAAAACTTGTCGGATTTTGCTTCAACAATTAACCTAAAAAAAATGATAAAACTTATCAACAAATGCTCCTACTTAAGTTGCTTATGAAATATGTCTCATTTCATAGTTCAATATTTTATATTTACGCATCATTAAAATGCGCAAGTATAGTTTTTTTCAAAGGTGAAATTTGTGTTTGCACTCCTCAAAATGAACATGCCCAAAACCCAACTTTGTGAAAACCTGATCTGTTTTTACACTAAATTCTAAAATTGGAATAAACCTTTTCTCAAGTTTAATATTGAATGTGTCCAATAAGAAATGAATGAATACATGCCTTGTCTGAGCTGTTGAAATAAGAACTCTCTACGACTTTGAGATTGATGGACAACACTTGTTTTCCTGTCACCTGAAATACACTACAAATTAGTAACACAACTACTATTATGAATTTTTCTTACATCTTACAAACAAAAATTAACAGTGGATGTATTTGATCATACAATATAATATTACGAATGCAACATATATATTTGACTGTTTGTCATACTTGAATTCAGCTGGTATCTATTTATTAATGGTAAGAACACGTCGTCTATAAATGTTCAAAAAAATTTCTTCTTGTTAGTATGTTTCTAGTAACAATCTAGGAGAATTCTGTTTCATACCAAACATGTACTGGGCAAGCCCCTCAAAAAATTGTAAGAATTATATACCCAATTATTTTGGAATTTCCCTAAAAATAGAATAATGTTTCCAAAACATACCCAACAACTGGATACACAATCTTCTTTGTACCTCCTATTCTTCAATCTGCGTCAATAGGAAATGCAGCAGTCACTTTCCTCTCTTTGGAACTTAGGCACAGAGACCTTATTTCCACATTTCTCTTCAACTTGGATGTAGATACCTTTTCTCAAATGTTTGGTATAGCCTTCAACTTAGGTCTACAGACGAAACACCTAGGAATCCTTACCCGCTAGAAAACAAATCCGAACACCCAAAATGGAAAACACCAAAAGCCGCCGACGGCAACAAAAAACACCACCGAAAAATTCCATTCAACAAACGAAAGACCTAAACCCATAAAAATCACAACAGACCAAGGTCGAGAAACATCAATATAAAACCAGAATTGAAACTCGATTTAATCGTTGTTTATATAGGAAGACGCGCATGGAGTGGTCTGCGAAAGCTCGGTTAAGAGAAAAAGGAAAACAGGAACTAACGAAACAGAACTATAAAAATTAAAAAGAGGCAGGTGGTGGGGGTTCCTAGCTCCCCAGGAAGAGAGAGAGGATTCAATTCCCACCTCACGCACTTTAGTTCAAATAAGGGGGCTTACCATGTGTATAAGCCTGATGACCCCGCGAACCGGGTTAGGTGCACTAAGGGGAGTTTTACAGCAGTGCCGGTTTCTCCCTTGAAAAAAAATTCAAAAAAAAAAGATTAGAGTTGGAGAGATGAAATACAGATCGGAGAAAGAAGATGGAATGGCGGCTGAAAACTTGGTGCCCATTAGAACAATAAAAAGAAGCGGCTGCTGAAGTGAGCGGAGGACGCTTATTACACTTAGGGTCAGTATTAAAGAACGGTGGATATTGATTGCAACATAAATATAAAGGTTGATAACCAATGGAGTTATGATTATTTAATTTGATTTATAATTGTTTAGAGTTTTAGAATATAGTATAATATAGAGAGAAAAAATGAATATTTTATTTAGTGGGAAGATATTTTTGGATATATTTAGTGTCATATCCGTATCAATTATCAAATGTTGTTAATTTTATTTCATATAAATTAAAATATTAAATATAATTATTAATTATCAAATACTAAATAATAAACATTACTTTTAATTCACTAAATTCTATGTAGCGATTAATTATTAGTTATTAAATATTAGTCTTAATTATTATGTATTAATAGTAATATATAATTATTTAAATTTACTTTTTATTGAGCATTAGTATAAGCTAAAGATGTGACAATAATTATATAACACTTTTACCTACTGATAAATTTCCTTGGATCTATATAATTTTGCATTCATATTATTATTAAATGTTGATTCTTAATTATATAGTATTAATTATTAAGTACTAATTATATATGTTGGTTATTAAACGTAATAAATTTTACTTGTAATTAACTAATTATTTATAATTAACAATAATGAATTATTAAATATAAAAACATTTACTATTTACATTAGCTCGGCCTTTTCTTATTGTTATAATTCATTCAAATTATTAAATGTAAAAACGACACTGATATGAGCGTAGATCAACACAATGTTGCATATAATCATCTGGCAGTCATCTGAGCGGAGTTACTATTTAGTAATGAATTTTTATATATTTTAAAATTTATGATTAATTTTAAATATATTTTAGAAAATTCATTTTTTTAATTAGTACGTATTAAATACGGTTTCAATAATAATTATTAAATACTAGATACTAAATATATTTCTCAATTACTAAAGACTATGAATCAATCATTAATTATTAATAGTAATCTATATTAAATAACAAAAATTAGAATTCATTATTAATTAATCAAAATATTATTAAATATTAATTATTCATTAATAATAATAATAATTTTATTTTTATTGTTATTAGTAGAAATTATTTAACATGTATTGTTAGTTTTCATTTTTTTAGTAATAATCACTAATCAATAAATTATTAAAATTTATTTTTTAATTATTGATGGTTAATCATTAGTTTTAGATTATTAAATATGTATATTGAAAAATTCATTATGGCTAAATTGGATAAGCCTTCCCAAATTCTAATTCAGAAAATAAACATCACTTGCAGACTCCTTGGAAAATCCATCACAAAATAGCTTCAAAAAGATTCTGTAGGTAATCTTCCTCAATTTGCAACAGAATTTAGTGTCAAAATTTATCAGTTCATAAATTGGCGCAATTTGCAACGATTCAGTGAAGGATATAAAAACGGTCGGAGATAATATATGAAAAATTAAAATAGAAATTTTTAAAATTATTATTTGCAAATCCCTCGCAAATCTATCACAAAATAACGACAAAAAATTTCGTCACTATATTTCTATTGCTATTTTCAGCTTTTCTTGTAGTGATCTTATTAACTTACTAATTAACTTGATTATCCACATTTATCTTTTATTCAAACTATCAGGTTTTCTCCAAGCTCCTTAGATCTCTAAGGAATGGACCTCTCTCTCGCTTATTAATTCAATGACATAACTTAACCCATTTAAGTTCATTAATAAGCCCATAACATATTATTCCCTAGATTGTAATTAAGGAAAGTAATCTCTAGTCTTTTTATATTATTACCATGTCATTCATTGTTCAGTTTCAGGTTACAATAACATGTTCTACTTAATCTATAATTAAGTATATCTTATGACAATCCATATATTTTCTATTAACATGTTACCTAATACACATAATTAAGTACAACTTATTTCATTTCACTGTTATCTCAGGTTACCACATTCATTAGCACACAATTGGCCACTGATTTACTTTATTCAGTTCTATGCCGCTTGAGAGGACTTCCGCTTATTATTAATTTCTTTTATTAGTCTTCATAATTCTCTTTTATACGTTTACCAATAATAAGCCTACTTCATTCTTTTTCATTAACCATCACTTGGTTTAATACGACCTGTTGCAGTTATTTACTTATTTACTTAGTTCTCTTAACTAAGGTTTATCAATAAGTTTTTTTCATTTACTATAACCTACGTTATAATTTCCACTTGTCCCTAGGTAAAGACTACCTATCATCTATCATTATTTCATTCATACTTAATCATAATAGGTTATTATCAGTCCCCGTTCATTCCAATTCTTATACTGTTGTAATATTTCTTTCTTTATTCACTATCATGCTTGTTCCTTTCTTCTTTAAGGAAAACATTCCATGCACCTTATTAGTTTGATTTATCGAAAGATATAGTGATTTATTTTCAAAACGTACGCCTATCTACATCCGTAGTTGCAATCTATTTATTTTATTTTTCATCGTGGCTCTCCTACAACTACATTCTAAGAAATAGGTTACTTAGAGAAATATATCACTTTTCCTCACGATCCAACTAACTCAGTCCACTACATCCCTTCCTTTCTTATTTTCTAACTTAGACATTTAATTTCTGTTTCACATGATATTCACAGCTACTGAAATCTTTCCTGTTTAACTGCAACAAGCATATTAAATTTATTTATTTATTGTCTGTTGTATACATATATTTTATATATGTTTAAGCACTAGACCTCTCATATTAAGTTGACCACTTGTTGATGCTGGATTTTCCGGTTGGTTCAGGGCAGGCTTCTACCACAAGTTGAACTTAACCACGTGTCTCAATGCGATTATCTACAATTTCCTAGTTACTATAAATTTTAAACACAAATCATGTATATCTATTCTTTTTCTATTATTCCCAATTTCACTATAATTTGATTTACAATACCCAATTTATCATTAACAACATTTTCTGCAACATATTCACTTTAACTGTAAATTCCACATTTCCGGTATTACAGTAATTTTAATCCAATTAATAGATAGAATAGATCTATACAACATTATCAATTTCATCGTGTTCCGAACAGGTTTCATAGTGTAACGTCCCGTATTTTCTAGCCAACTATTTAATTAATTTTATTATTTAAAACATCGATTTGAATTTAAATAATTGAATTTAAAACATTTTATTTTGAATATGTTTTAAATCGTCGATCTCAAATTTATACGCTCGAGTTAAATCTTGGAATTTGTTCCAATATGTTTAAGTAATAGTTAAAGTTAGAAACTTCAGTCGCGATATTTTGATTAGGAGTCCGTAACCGCAAAATACTTAAGGATCGCTATTTGAACGTCATTTCAAAATCTTAACAAAATTTGTGCGCTGACTTTACCCTGTCCATTATAAGTATCAACCCATGTGGATGAATCCTTATCTTGATCTTTGTCAAGCCCATTCCCAAATTTTCAGCGCATGCCAAAATAGAACAGTTCTCTGAAATCAAATCTCCTCAACATGTCTTCTTAATTTAAAACGAATCTTGCAAGCCGGCATAGCCGTACATATATCATAACTTTACCAAACTCTGCAAGGAATCTTGACTGAACATTTCATAATCGGTTGCGGATCGCTGCTGTTTGAAGATCATAACACATGTTATGATAATCAAAGCTGGACAAATAGATTTCAAGGTCAAACAAATCTTCGCCTGAAAGGAAAATCTTCAATCTTTCACTGATACTGTTCAATAGTTACTGCAAACCAATCTGTTTCCTTCACGTACACAACCAACTGTATTAAAGAAAGCCTTCGTTTCTCCCTAACATAATCTCAGCATATGTCGCGCAAATAGTCACAATAAAAATAAAATAAGTTGTTCTTTCAAGATCCCAGCATATGCAAAATAATCTTATCTTGATCTCACCAAATCAACATATTCATTTGAAACCTCGCACATGCTTTATGATCAGGCTTTCTTATTAAACTTTGCAGCTGATATATATAGATATATGAAAATGTATAGCTGAGATGTCTTGACAAAATCTCAGTACAGATTCACTTTCATAACTAGGCTTGACACTATAACATATCGCTATTATCCTTCCTGGAAATAGATTAAATTTCGAAATCCTTCCTGTACATGAAACCTTGGAAACCTTAGCGTGATCTTGTACATAGCATTTTAGAAATCTCAACACATGTTCGTTCAGACTTTTGTGACTGGCTTTATAAAAGAAAATATGTATCTTTGATAGCATAGGTAAATTTTATCGATTTTCTTTTCTCGTTCTGTCCATTTCGATGTCCCTACTTCACCTCAATTCAAATGCAGCTATCAAACAAAATTCTTTTCACATGGGACACGCAGTTGTTGGAGTCAAAAGTGGCAACTTCACTCTGCACATGTATTTTTCTGTACGCATTACATTCATACTTCATGTAATGACCCGGGTATTTACACTGATCACTGACACAGATATTGAATTAATCGTAAGCACATATTTTCAAAAACGATTTAAAAAGCTGGACTTTGAAATTAAAAACATGGTAACCTGTGAATGATAGCATTTACTGATGTGTATAGCACAACACTTACAAAAATTCATTTTTCCATATTCATGTATGATAGCAGGTATTTAATGGCGTTTGTTTAATTTTATTTATACATGTATGTGAAAAACAACACTTTGTAATAGCAAGTTTTGATGCCATTTTTATTATACATGTTTTGTTCATTTTTTTTCAAAAAGTTTAGAAATTTAGTTTTTGAAAATTCTTGGATTTTAAAAGCTTTTGACACTTGAATTTAAAATAAGTCAAAACCATTTTCTTGTCAAAAGCAAGGATTAAAGCAAAGCTTAAGTTACATATACATAAACAAAACATGTTTAATACTCTCTTTATGTTCTCATACAAATGCAAGGGAATATTTGTATTTTTATATGCATAAAAACAAGAGCAAGAATTGTCAGATCTCCTTGAAAATTAATGATCTCACATACACTATGAATCATGCTAGCAACTAGGTTTTTAGGCACATGACAAATCAATTTAAATGAGAGCATTTCCAGTTTTTATTCCTTTTCATTTGAATTTCTGAAAATGGACACTTCTTTTATACTTTCAAAAACAGGTTTGTTTTGTCAAAACCCATGTGCATAAGGATTTGCAAATCCTTGCATGTACACCTAGGATCTTACCTACCCTAAATGTATACAAACACATAGAGATATGTTCACATGGAAAATCATTCTTGTATCAATACATTTTCATTTTTGTTTTTTCCTTTCTTTTCCTTAAGATTTTTCTAAAATTTTCTTCTTTGTGTTTTTCCAAAAAAAAAATTCAATTTGTCAAACCCCATGTACTAAATGATTACCCAATCTTGTACAAAAATACCATGGATCTTTCCTCCCCTAGATGAGCACTTAATGAGTGATTTTCTGAGATTTTCTATGCCAAATACTCACATGGCCGTGAGCAAGATAGTGCAGAAATTTCAGATTTTTTTCATACCTTGGGGCCAAGGTAATGTAGTTTATATTATATGTTAAATCAACATTTTTATATGAGGAAAATGAGCTAGTAAACATGTGAAATTGAGCTTGTATGGTACAAGAGAATGATGCTATGAATTTGTTCATATCAAGAATGATTTGTGAAAGAATAGGGGTGGTACATGAGCATATATTTATGATAGAAATCAATAGGGAGGGAAGTAGGGGTTGCCTAGGGATTTTCAAAGTGATCATGGATGATATAAACCATGTGAAAGGGTGGTGGTGATGTTTTGATTTGGTGAGAGGAGAGGGCTTTTCTGAATTATCAAATCCTTTGTCAACATCAAATTCTAAAAGCTGATTTTTGTGCACCAATATTTAATAGTTTTCCATCACTATATAAAGGCACAAACACACACCATTCTCCTCACACTACACACACAATTTCAACACAAACACTGGAAATAATATCAGTAAGAGGAAGAGAAAAGCAGAGGGTTCAAGCTTTCTAAGTGAGTAAAAATGCTCTTAATTTTCTGTTTTGAATTTCCTACAGTTTTGTTGTTTGAACTGTGAGTAAACTCTCCCCACATTTATGAATTTTTATATACATTGGTGCAAACAGTATAGATGAATATATGCTTCAGAATGGGAAGGTATTTAGTCCATTCTGATTTTCATATTAAACTAAAACGTATATCCTGGAAATTGAACAAAGCTGAAGTAACTATAAGAGTAAGAAAACCCCACCGTGAAGCTTCCATTTAGATCATTTCTTGATCAGTATGTTGTTTGATATACCTTTGCTTGTTTGTGGTATCTTGTATGATTAAATATTATGACCTTCATGAATGAAAAACCTGGTAACAGTATATATATAAGATGCCTAAAACAGTAAAACATGTTGCGAGTAAACTATTTTCTTAAATTTTCTGTCTTATAACCCCTGCATTTGCTGTTTGAACATGTCAAAAGGGTAAACTTGCCAGTTTGTTTTATGTTACTTATGGAATGCAAACCTTGTTTGAATCTACTTTCTAATCAAGGAGCAAGGGGTAGGTCACTTTAGTTATTGATCAACATTTGGCTTATAAACCTGCACTAACAGGGTAACAAAAACCTGCTGTTTGCATAAAAAAAATTTATGATCCTTAGTAAATGATCTTAAGTAGCTGATTTCAGTATGGTTCCAAGTTAGAATTGTTGCCACTACATCAGCACTAAATCATTTAAAAGCAAGAACATCCTAAAAAAATAATATAAAACCTGGTACTTGAAACCAAAGAACACAGACGATAAATTGCTCTCTGGTTCATCGAATTTTCAAACCCCATATAAAATCTAATTGAATATATGAATGGAATCATTAAACAAAATGATGATTTTTAAAAGTAGTTTCAAGATTTTTAAGTCTATATATCAAGAGAATTTCGAGATGATTATTAAATGGAACTATGGTCAAAATCCGGCGAACTAGTTGACGAAATTCCACGGCATTGGAACTGGAGAGTCGTGAATCATCGTGGAATGTGGGAAAAATAGCAGATGATTTTTCCATTGAAGGAGTTGAGAAAACGAAGTAGGTTTAGGTTTTTAGTCTGTCAATGGGTTCATGAGTTTTGGGGGGGGGGGCGTCGCATGGGGTCCCCACGTGTTCGAGTGGGCGAGGTCCAAGGGAGGAGGTGTGTGTGGGTCCAGGTGTTCGATCGAAGGGGGTGGCCGACCGTCCGGTGGGCTGAGGAGGGAGAGCGGGGCAAATTCTTTGGTGATACTCATACGAGAAAGAAAAGAAGAAAGAGAAAAAAATATGAAACAGTGAAATCCTGATCCAGGTGCTGATGATCAGATCGTAGGTTGGTGGCGAGGTCCGAAGGTGGAAGGCAACTTGTCTAAGCAGTCGGAGGTGGTGGATTGTGGCCAGGTTGGTTGTGCATGTGCACAACTGTGCATTTAAAGGAGAAGAAGAAGATGGTGATCAGGCAAGGGTGGCACACGGGTTTTTGAGTGATCGGGCAAGTAAAACAAAGGGTTTCTGAACCTGGTACTTGGCAAGGTGAGCAAGTGATCGGGCAAGTAAAATCATGGTGTTTCAGGTGCCTTGGCAAGGGGCGTGACCATGTTTTACAAAGTGGTACTTTATATAAAATGGTACTTTTCCGTTTTAGCTTAAAAATGAAGATTTTTAAATAAAATTTAGATTTAAATTTGTTTTAAATTAAATAATGGTTTAAATTAAAAGAGAAAATTAATAATTAAATAAAAATGGAATTTTTATTTAATTATTGAATGAGGCAAGTAATAAGTGGATCAGGATATTAAATACAGTTTTGTCAAAGACTGTAATTTAAATACAGAAACTAGAATTTTAAATTATAAATTTAATTTATAAATATAATTAGAAATGATTTTCTAATGAGATACTTAAACTGTAAAGAAGTCATTCAAGAATAGCAGATCGGATATGGTTTTGACAAGCGTAGAGAAATCGGCACAGAAGTAGTTGTTTTAGTTAAATTATAAATCTATTTTATAATTTGAATTAGAATCTATTTTCTGATGAGATATTTAGAATTTTAAATTTTAAACAAGGTAGAAAAACCATATGTAATACATACGGTAGGATTTGTCAATTTTTATCTGATATCTAAAATATCTGATATAAGGAACTGAGCATGAATAGTTCTGTACTTTTTAAACAAGAACTATAAATAATGTTTTTAATCATGTTTAGACTGATAAATAAAAGAAGAAACTTTATCAGTATAAGAAGAAGAATAAGTAAATCAAGAAAGAAGAATCAAAGGGAAAATTTGACAAGAAAAATACCAAATATAAAAGTTGATTAAATCTTAATCTAAATCATTTATGAGTGATCAGATTAAGGAATAACGACGAGAAATATTTTTTTCTAGAGAAAAATTAAAGTAAGAATTCATTTTAAAGGTGACG
Source organism: Allium sativum (assembly GCA_030737875.1). Classification (NCBI taxonomy): domain Eukaryota; kingdom Viridiplantae; phylum Streptophyta; class Magnoliopsida; order Asparagales; family Amaryllidaceae; genus Allium; species Allium sativum. Next base: position 339,538,118 of record CM060922.1, read on the forward strand.
AACAAAACGGGAAGAAAACCCGTGTGCGACGCACACACTAAAATTGGCCGTTTTGAAAAGATGATCAAAATAACCGGATAAAGACCAGATGATCTTATACTGTTTGGTTTGACTGTAATTATATGTGCAGATTAGATTATAATCTTGTTAGATTTATAATTTAAAAAGAAAAATATCCGTTATCATTTCAAAGAGGCCAAAATAAATATTTCACTTTGATTTGATTATACGTCGTGCGTCAGAGATTTTGAAAATTGAAGACGACGATATACAAGGGCTATTTTTGAATAGTGCCTTCGGTTTGTCCAGACCCAGGACAACTTGTATGGACAAATGTCTGACAGAGTATTTCCAAAGGTCACGTCGTTGATAATTACGAATATACCAAGTTGGTGGGGAGAAGGTAACTTCTCTTTATTTTACACCCAGTGTGTATTTGTATAATCAATATGTGATCACGGATTTGACGATGTGGCATTCAAAGTGAATGGTGGACAGGTGTTCTAGAAGATAACGTAGCCTCAAGCCTCACACCCAGGAAATGACAAAAATAGGGGCTGGCAGCATGGCTATGTGGGTCGCTCCCATTAGGTGTAGCGTCACCTATCTAGAGAAATTCCTTTTGTTTCTTAATCTATCGATTCTGCACATCCGGGAATGGTTGCCGTATACAACCATTGGTGATATACATTCGATACACTCAAGAGAAATGAGTGGTCGGTCATGTGAGGGCCGGGTTGCAAGACATTCTTGTTGAACCCAGGTGTATTGGCCTCTAGAGATACATCATCGGAAGGTGGTCCCATACCTTGTCATAGTTGGAAATCCAATTTCCATAGGCGCCAAGTGGTTTTATTTGTATACTATATAGGAGAATGTGAGATGCAAGCATTCTTCTAGATTCTAAATTATTTGTGAAAACACCTAGATAGTATGATAATATCTGATTTCAAGTATACAAAGTGTTTTGATCTCACAAGGTAAAAACCCGTTCCGTACTTACGGCGTGGTCTTATGAGATATTTTTATTTGTTTTAAAACTATTTACTCATACCAGTCCCCTGACTGACCTGGAGTTTATTTTTCTGTGTTTCCCTTAAACTCTTGGGTATTCATAACGCTTGTTATGAATAGACAAGTGAATCAGGATTTGGATAAACTTGTGAAGCTGGAATGAAGATTTTGCTGTGTGATGGTCCATCTATCTACTGTATAACTAAGTCTGTCAGTTGATCATCTATGATATGTATAATTATTGATGTACTATGAATGGGTTGTATCACTGGATTCTGTATGCTCTGATGTAACATATTCCGCTGTGAAATGTTATAAAGTATTATTTTTTCTGAAAATTCCGCTGTGAGATTTTGATGTTCTCTGTGATTTTATCTTCTATCTGTTCTTATTCTTATTAATGGCACGACTTTCGATGTGTTCGAAAGTTGGGTCGTTACACTTCATGCACTAGTGCAGCAACAATAGGGATGTGCTATCCCTAACCAGTAATAATAGGGACGTGCTATATTGCAGATGGTTTCTGCAAGTCCAACAATCATGACAGAACATACTTGACGAGAAAGGAAGAGGAGAAACACTGTTCACGGATGTAGCATTCTTCTTATCCCCATGCTTCTATCTTTCTATAAATACATACTCCTTCGTTCTCTCTAACAACGCAACAAATACATTTTTGAAACACAGTGAAACCAGAAAAAAGAAATGATACTTTAACAAATTGTATAAACTAAATTAGTTCGCCAAAACAAACACCATTTGATTTCTGGAAACTACGCAAAGAGGGAGCAACATCTCGAAATGGTAAACGTCTGAAGCCATATGAGGTAGTGTGCCAGCTTTATCATAATCAAGCGGGGAAGAACCGGAGGTGGGTGCTGGGGTTACTGCAGCATTCAGGAAACATAAAGGAGCCGATAGGTGGCGTGGGTTTGATCTTCAATGGCCGGAATTGAGGTATCCAGCGGTCAGGAACAGTTCAGAGTAGGGTGAAGTCGCCTTGATGTTCGACGGCCAGAGTGTCATAGGGAGGTAATCAGTATGGTATGAAAATGTTAATGGGCTGATGGCGGTTACGTGAAGAGGAGGGGTATCTGTATGAAAATAAAATAAATGAAAAGGGACGTGATTGAGTAAAAGGTGAAGGGGATAATGTTTATTAGAGTGATTCATTCATCATTACATGGTGATTGTGGTCCTGTGGATGGAAGAGGTGCGTGGGGAAGTCTTCAGGAGGGGATTGCGTTGTGTACTGCATGGAGAATGGAGAAGTACAAAGAAGATGGGAGGAGAGCCACATGGTACTGCTGTAGAGTATGGAGAAATAGAAGTAGAATAATATGGGAAAGGCGTAGACAGGGTCACAGTGGGATGATGGAAGTCTTTCATGGTTGGCAGTGAGATAATGCCAGGTGGAGAAGAAAATAGGTGGAAGAAATTATAAAGAGAAATGAAGGGTAGCAGATTTTGGGATAGAAGGAAAACGTGCGTGTACATGTGGTGGTATATTCTGGAGTGTGCACATATGAGGACGGTGACTGTGCATGAAGTGTAGGCCTGAACTCACGTTTTGTTTAAAGAAAAAAAAAATGGTGAAGGAGATGTTTGAAAATTGCCTCGGTAATGTCGGTTTGAAGAAGCAACAAGGGATGATGTTTAATTGTTAAACACGTGGTGGTTAGGGCGTTAATTATGGTAATTAGTATTAGTTAATTATTTTAATTTATATAGATATAAACCATTTTCTTATTACGAGTATAATTTTTAGCCATGATTACAGAATTTAAGGAAATAAAAGCCAGAGTGATCATATCGACGGAGGCAACCCGATAAAGCTATTTTGGAGAAGTTCGGAGCTGACTGGAATCCCATGTAATTTCTAAACATTTTTAAAAATTATGTGGAAACAATGCCAACTGTCAATCAAAAACAAAAATGGTGAGTTAATTCTCACACTTTTCTGGACTACTATGATGTGATAAATCCATATGATCAAAATACCATTGACAATATATATTGGTTAATTGAATGCGTTGGTTGCTTATGGTTGATGTAATGATTGTTGTTAATTTATCGTCGTTAATTTATTAGTTTAAAAATTATATTCTATCATGAAATGGTATAACAATCTGTGATGCAGGGAAGAACAAGTTGGAGGGATCCGACCGGATTCCTCAAATATCATGTGTGTTTTTTATTTTTATATTGTTTACACATGAACTGATTGAACCCCAAATGACATCAAAACTTGTTTGAATGTTGCTAGTTGAATGGATGTGATCGTTTATGTGATTTTTAATCAATCGGCAGTATTGATTAAGTGGTTGGCAGTGAGGGCCAAAAATCTATTGTTTTCAAGATATCGTTTTGCCGTCAGGCAAATTGATGCAGTTTTAAGTTATAAAATTTATTTTGTAACTGAATTAAAGTGTTGAGTTCATTCTATATTTAAATATGAAAAGAAGTTTATAAAATATTTATATGTTTATAATCATGTTTCACTAGAAATTATTAATAGTTTATGATAAGCATTTAATGTCATTAATGTCATTTATGAACTGCAGTGAAGGACTAATCTACGAGTTAGTAAAAATGGAATAATTGTTTTTATAAAACAATCAACTGATGTTTTAACTTAATTAAGTTATATAATTAATTTAAGGAGGAAATAATCGCGGAAATCAGTTAACAGTTAATTGATAGGTACGGTTAGCAAGAATCAACCGTTTAATTGGAAATTGACGGTTGGGATAATTTGATTTAAATTAATCTAATCAATGGTTTTCAAAATATTCATTAACTTAACGAATGTTGTTAGAAGTTAGTTGATCTTTGATTAACTATAATTTTAAATGATTATCGAATTGTTTATTTATTAATTAAGTTAATTATTATTAAATAACCTTTGTAAAAGGATTTAATTATCCATCCTAATTTAATAATGAAGTTAATTATAATAATAATCAAAGCTAGTGTTCCAATTATTGGCATTCCTTTCCAAAAGGGAATCGAGTTGTAATGAGATTTTAATTAAGTATAGGTTATAAAAGGGTTTTGTTACAAATCCCAGAATTTTATAAACATAATTTTATAAAGGAACGATCGAGCCACGACGATGTTTAAGATAATGTTTTAATTAATAAAAGCGATGCAATCGGGAAGAGATTTGCGAAATAAAAGTGATGAAGATAGATTAGCATAAAAGGGTTTGAAATTTAGTTCAAATCATATAAACAAAGGGTAAATGGGATTTATAAGCTAATGTGGGCGTTGCGACATGATTTTATTAAGTAAAAATGAAGGGGACTAAATAGGACTTCTTAGAAGAGGTGGGTTCGTTCAAAAAGGATATTAAATCATTTAATATGCAAGTAAGAGATTATAAGCCAATTACCAATATAAGATAACGTATGAAAATCATATTGAATTCGAATGGTAAATGAGATCGGGAAGTTTACTTAAGTAAAGGGAATGGACATGGAAAGCGGGTTTTCAAATATAGGAAATGGTTTATAAAACCATAACATATGGAGATGGGAATAATATATTAGATTTTTGAGAAATATTGGTTTTAAATTACAAGCTTGTATCTATCTTGAGATAAGAACGTTGTCGATCAAGGTCTGAGAGGTAATTAGAATACCCCAACTTGAACGGCTTCACTATTGTCGAGAGATAATATTAGTCTGTAAATGGGTAGGAAAGTGATTATCGAGTTATTTGCGATAAATAAATTTATCATTTTTGTTATACCTTTTAAAAATGGATTAACTATGCTAGTTTTAGTTAATCAGAAATGATACTACTTATATTTAATAATAACTAAAGTGAGTATTTCACGATTGGAATTCTTTTCTTAAACGTAATAAAGTTTATGGAATGGATCAGTATGGAAAGGATTTGAAATTTAATTCAAATCATATAAACGAAGTTGTAAAAAGGGGTTTTACTCAAGACGATGATTTTAAAATAAGCGTTCACCTGGAAACTGAATTAAGTGAAATGGCTCAATCGAAATAAAGAAAGAGATTTTGGTAATTTATCATAAGACGTTTGACCAAATAGAAATATAACGATAGGCCCAAATGGTAAGGGAAGTGAAAAGTGAGTTTATAAAACCTTAGCGATATTTTCAAATATAAGAAAACATGAAAAGAGTTTTGAGAATATATAAACGATGTTCCAAGATAAAGGAAACAAAAGAGGTTGATAATGAATATAGAAATATTTCCAGACAAAGAAATAAAAAGAGAAGTTGGTAAAAAGAGTGTTTAGTAATGTTTTCAAAGTAAGAAACCAGAAGAGTTTTGATAAGATAAAATTTATGGAATCGATTACAAGGATCGATGAAATGGTTAATGAAATTTATATAAAGGACCTGAGCTGCCAATGTACTTAACAGTATTGTTATGATTGGATAGTTAAATAACCGACTATCAAAATCTGGCCTTTTATCGATTGTTGGTACGGAAAGACTGGGATCGAATTTATATTCGAAAACCATTCCAACCAGCAAATACATAACGTTGAAGATATCAGAAGATGATCGAGATGGAGCATTGAAGACCGTGGACCTTCATGAGCGGAAGAACTGCTCGTTAAATTTCTCTGGCTAGCTACCAGAGTTATGATGACTTGTGATTCTATCGTGATTGAAATCTTCCGGTTGCAAGGACTTCTCGCTATTGTTCTATAGGGTGATACTTAGAATGCAGTAGGAGGGTGCCTTCGGTTCATCCTGTTCCTGGATGACGTGTATGGACGAATGTCTGACAGAGTATTTCCTTAAGAATCATGTACGTTGATTTTTATAAATATACCAAGTTTGGTGGCGGAGAAATTCTCTTGCTTAACACCCAGAGTGTATTTGTGGACGTCAATTAGTGATTTAACGGGTCTGACGATGTGGCATTCAAAGTGAATGGAGATGTACTAAACGTAACCTCAAGCCTCATCAACCCGGAAATGGCACAAAATCGGGTAGGCAACATGGCTATTTGGGTCGCACCCATTAAAAGGGTATATCATTACCTGATCTAGAGAAATCAAATGCCTTCGGTTGTCCCTTTATTTTTAATTATATGCTATCGGTTTGGTTGGTTGGCCCCCAATCGTGGTGATGATATATTCGGTACTCTCAAGCGAAATGAGGGGACGGTCATGTGTTGCTGGGTTGCAAGACGTTCTTGTTGAACCCCAATGTATTCATCTCCGGAGGTACATTGTCGGAAGGTGGTCCCATACCTTGCCAGGAAATCCATTCTCCAATAAGAGCCCGCAGTTTTGATTGTATACTATATAAATAGAGCGTGAGATGCCAGCGTTCTACTAGATTATTATTTATTTGTGGTTTGATAGACATTATTATAATATCATAAAAGATATTGATTTCAAAATGTTTTGGGTTATAGTAAGGTAAAAACCGTCCGTATTTATGTGTGGCTAGTCTTACTATTATCCTTTTCTTTCAAAAAAAAAAATTCAAAGTTAAACAAGGTGTTTGTGCTGTGAATTTATCACTGAAAGTATTCCAGACTGATCCGGGTGAATTTTTCTTTGCTTCAAATGTGCTCGGGTCAAACCGAGTATATTTACAGGTTTGGTTTCGCTTGGAGTTTCAGGTGCTGGAAGTAGGGGGCTTCACCATTAGTTATACAAAGTTTATTTCCGCTATGATCGATGTATGATGTACTCTGATAAATGGTATGTATATACACATTTCTTTTATAAAGAGATTTGTTATATTATATTTATTCGTTCCGCTGTGAGATTCTGATATGTTCTTCTTCTTTCTTATACTCTAATATTTCTTTCTTTCTACTTCTCATCCTCTAACTTCTTTCTAATAACGTTCAAGTGTTTTCGATGCTTGAATAGTCGACATAGTGATTTTATGTCGATTTTCGGGGTCGAAAATACTTGGGTCGTTACACATAGTCAGTTTCCACAATTACCAATTGTTCAACATGTTAAATATACATATAACGGGGGAATGCAAATGATAAATATACAACTATCGAAAGGTATAATTTAAATCCGCCCACCTGACAGCTTTCCAATCCTTGAATCTAATCCAGATTTGCTATTCCATGGTCTTCCTAACTGAATCTAATATCAAAACAACCATGGATTCACAAATCTGATACTAAAAGAAGAGGGAAAGAAAGGAAGAAACCTAAACGGATCAGATTCGAGAACTTCCTCATGTTGATCACAATTCTAGTCTCCTGTGTTGTGGATTCATATCTCTTATCTTCAAACCTTGAACCAAAATCCCTAAGAACTAATATTTTATTTTCTGAAAAGGTTTGGATAGGAAAGAGAATGACAGAGACTAGGCGGCATCTTTAAAAATATGAGACTAAAGCTAGGCTCTGCTAGTCTATTTATAGGGATACAAGAAATTCTAGACCATCAGATTTAATCCATAAAAATCTAAGTCGTCGATATCAGAATTACACGTCAAATAAAACGGACCTTCCCGCTCGGGTCGACCCCAATGTCAATTCGCCTTATAGGTGGTCTAGACCTTCTTGTACACATATAATTAAGTTCAAACTTCAATTCTATACGTGTATATATACACAATATTCAGATTATTTAATTCGTTGATAACATTTATTCCTTGTGCTTTAATGCAATTAATGACATAATTAATTCATAGTTTTATTCCTATTTTAATTCCATATGCAGCCAAGTTTTCTTGTCCTCTTTTCGTGCATTTGTAACAACCCGAATTTCGATAAATCGATTTTTTTTCAAAATTCTAATCCATCGAAACTCGTGTTGGTTGCTTTGGTAGCCGGAAGAAAAGACAGAGATATAAAATATTTCAGAGCTCAGAAATTATCTCACAGCGGAATGAATAAAATATAATATAACCAAAATTTAGCCTAGTAATAATACTGCCTAACCAGTATCCGAAGCTATCACATCTCTGCCACAAAGTATAACCTACGTGTATGTTATGAGGAGGGGGTCAGAACACAAGTTCTGGTGACTGGATTTAAACTACACATTTTGGATAATCCTGCATATACCGTTCGGTTACATTTTCTTATTTATTAAGTTACTTAGGTTAACAACACTCAAGGCTTACACACAAGTCGTACCCTTCAACTTCCCAATGGATGAACCTAATACATTATATATGTAGTTACCCCCAATATTAAGGTACACCCCATAGTGCCCACCTCGCACGTTCTCCACACTAACGCCTCTGAAATATACGAAGTCCCTCATCCTACGCTTGAGTGACGCATGAATCTTTGTATAACAATGCTACATTCCGCATAAATCTGCCATCGCCATGCTACGTAAATGTAACAACCCAAATTTTTGAAGGAGGAATGTAGCGAATTAGAGATTTTGACGTTTTAAATATAAAGTAAATTATGTTTTACCATTAAAATAAATATTTATATTTGAATTTTGGCATTTTTTTTTTTTTTTTTGGAGTTTATGTATTTTGAACATTGTCACATAAATGAGAATCACATTGTTGGCTAATTTGAATATTTGGCTTTGAATTCTTTTCTTTTTTAATATATTTCTATTGAAGTTATAAAAAATAAAACAACATTATTAATGAATTTGACATTGAAATCTAAATCTTGTAATATAGAAATCAAAGGTGATTTTGAAATATGAATTGAAACTTTACAAATTTAAATGGAGCAATTTATTTTAAAGACGGTTTGAAATCAAATTGTTGAGTACAAAATTTAGTAGCTTTAAATCAAATTTATTCTTAGTGTAAGTTTCGAGTGTAAAGTCTGAAAATTTTAATTTAAAAAGTTAATCACTTTGTTTCGAATAAAGAGTTAAGTGTAGATTTATTTTAACTGGCAATTCTTGAAATACGGTTGTTGTAATAATAATCAAGAAATAAAAATCTCACGAAATTTATTTGGTAAATTTTGGTGTTTATAATGCGTTGACAGTGTTGTTTATTTCAGCGGTGCAGCGTCGGTTAGCAATGTTTGTTCAACCATTTTCACTTTCCCTACCCAGTCACTGTTTAAAATAATAAAAATAAATAAATATATAGATCTGGGAAAAACATGAGCTGTGTGTTAATCAGGAAAATTAAGACACTTGTCTTCTTCAGCCTGATATTGTCTACAAGTGTTAACTGGTCCTGGATTGCTCGGGCGTGTTCACTTTCAGATGTTTACACAGCCCTCCGCCTCTATATTATTTCCCGGTTCATTCTTATTTGGGGGAAAAAAATAAAACAATTCCTTCTCCTTTACTTTTTATTTTTCTTAAGCCGATGGCCTCCTTAGGATTCCCAATAATTCATTCCCAAAATCAGTTTCCCAAATCAAAAATCACCAATGGAATCCGCACCACCGTTCTTCCCTGGAAGCCGAAGGAAGCATGACCGACTCTCCCCAAATTGCTGGCACTGTTGGCTAGAAGCTTCCTCTGTTCGTATCTCTCGCTTCGGCAAAGAGCCGCACCGTCACCAATCGAAGACCGCAGCTGCCAAATCCGCCGCTGTCTAAACCCCCTTGCCTTTTAAACCATATATCGTCTGAAGCCCCACTTTTAAGTTCAGACGACGCCACCTGAATCTCACAGCTACACAATCCTCAAAGCCGCGAACGTTGAAGCGCCTTCTTCGTTACCACTGCAGGTGAGCATTGCTCACGATTTATTCTTGATACAAGTTGTTAACTTCGATAGATTGTCTGGGAAAATAGTTAATTTGGGTAGCTTGAGTCGAATTACTTTATCTCATGTTTGCTGTCATATTGAATTTTTTTTTACTTGAAACTTCATATGTGGTTGGGTTGATGCCTGCTGCTACTGGTCTTGTGCGTGTAGTTTATTATTGTCTGTGTGCTTGTAGTTGAAATCATTGGTACACCATGTTCCATTTCATATGGTGGTATGTAGATATGTACCCCAGCAGAAAAAAAAATGTATTTGTTTCAATACCATATGGTCATCCTCCAAGCCACACGTTACAGGGGATGTAATGGTTATAAACAAGTGTCTGGACCTATAATCCATTTCCTGAATTCTTATTTTAAGCAAAAAAAAAAGTGTTGACTGAGATATTTTAAAAATACAGTAATGATATCAAGGAAATATAACCCACCACAGGCATGTTCGATTCTCTATTTACATTTGTGTCCGTAGTACTTGCCTTTAGTACGCCTCTTAGAGTTTAACTGCTGATACATGCTCCTTGGATGTATCCTTGCATATTGATTTAAAATACAACATGCCCTGTTTTGAATACTAGTGGTGTGCCTCCCTTTTCAGTGAAACCGAAAACTCCACACTTGTTGGAATTTGCTACATCTAGGTCCACATTAGTTGATGTACATCCATGCTACTCATAGTTTCATGCCCTTGTTTATTAAGGCATAGTTTGCATAAATGCATGTGGTATGTAATTGATTATTTTCCTTCCTGTGTTACCTGCACAGTACTATATTCCCATTCAACCACGATTTGTCTGGTGGGAGTTTGCTGCATGTCTTATACTAAGTAGCATTTCTTACATACAAGTTTCCATAGTTAAAATGTATGCATGGAAAGACTATTGAGTAATAATAATATGTGTGCAGTACAAGAGAGTCCCCCATTTGTCTTTACTTGTTAATCATTTGTTATGGTCAGACTATGGCAATCCCAATATAAAGTATTGATCCTTCCTAAAAGTGAATAGAGCAATACTTCTTCCCTAATCCGAATTCATTAATGTATGGTTATGCTTCTTTTAACATTGTAACTAAGTTGAGTGTAAACTCCTTATGCTACTGATCAAATTCTACTAGAATTAATTGTGTGACCTCCCGAGTCATACATTGAACCAAAATTCTTTGAACCATTGATATCAGTAGAAGGTTAAGGTGTGTGCTTCTTAGAGCATATCTTTTCCTCATGCATACATGTACATTTGTTTTAATAATTAGAGTGCTCCTCCTGCATGTTGAAATATATGATATTTGCTATCGCACTCCTTTTATATGATTTGTACCCTTTAAAAATGGGTAAATGCTCTCTCATTGACTGCCTTGTATTGATTTTTGGCTAGTATATATTTCAGGTTTATAATTGTTTTCTTTCTTTCTTAACACTGCATACATGGTTCATGCATGGAACTGAAGTGCGCATATATGCTACTTCTTGTTTATACCATACAAACTGTCCTATTTTAATATTTTCTGTTGCATCTTAACTTTAACCACTTACACTCTCTCTTTGTCAATGCATGCAAGTGCGACGTTCCAATATGATACATACATACATACATACATACATACACATACATACATATACATATACATATATATATATATATATGACAGTATTTTTCCTAGGTTATTATACTCGAGTTATTTGAATAAATTTGTCGGTATTAAACAAATTATATTTACGCGATTATCGAAGTTTACTAACTTGAAATAAGTTTAATCCTGACCCGAGTGTTTTATGTTTTTGCATGGGACGCTCGGGTCAGGTCCCAAGTGTTGCAAATGCAAAGATTTTAGCTCTTGAAGAGGCGAGGCGCGAGAAGACATATGTGCGCGCAACCCCGACAAAAACTGTAAACTTTCCTTTTTAAAGATTTATGTATATATTTTATTTGCTTTCGCTGTATAAGTCTTTTGTAAAGGTCTGATTTTTATGTATGAAATTTCCGTTGTGAGATATTGATTTTTTTTCTCTCTGCAATTCTGTGTTATATTCCATTTTTAAACTCTGTAAGCCGATAACAATCCATCGTTTTGAACGCTTCAAGTTGGTTTAATTACCGTTTGGGGTGATTGAAATGGCGGGTTGTTACAGTTGGTATCAGAGCTATGGTTTATAAAAAACTTGGCTTATTGGGTTTAAAAAACTCGTTAGAGATAGGGTGGAAATACCCCAGAGCGAGTGGAATTGACATTAGAATTGCTCGAGAGAGAGCACATTTTGAGAAGAATAAAAATATTTTAATGAGATTTTTGAAATTTTTTTTATTATTTTGAGGAGATTTTGAAGATAAATATAATTTGAAGGAAATATTTCAAAATTTAAGTTTTTTTATTGGAATTCCCATCTGAAAGTCCTTTGCGACAAGAAATTCCAAAGTATAAAATCAAGGAAAAATGTAGAAGTGGTTTTAAAAGGAGATTTTGGTTAAAAATCAAGATGGGTAATAAGCATGGGTTTTCGAAAAATACTTATAAACTTGACAAAGCAGAATTCGAACGCTGTTCGAGAACGATTGTCGAAATAAGAATTTAATCGGTCTTGAAATGTGATCGGATTGGAGTCGGTACTAATTATTATAACATAATGTTTGATTGTTGGAAATAAAGTAAAAGCATCGGTGATAATAATTAATAAAACAACTAAGTATAAACTAATTATTTTCTTTTGATCATTTAAACTTTATAAATACTTTATATGGTGAATTAAATACAATCTTTATTAAGATTGTGTGAAATTCCGTGTGAAAGGATTTTGAGTAAATGGTTTAGTACTACCAAATGGTTTGGGACATTTGGTAATAATTTTCTGATTACTCTTCTGACTTCTCATATGGAATATTTAGTCGTTTTTGTATTTTCGGTTTTGAAGTATACCGGTAACATAATGTGGTACAAAAGCATGTGTTACTGTTTGAAAGTATACTTCAATTACTGAAGTGTTTTCTAAGTTGACATGCTTTCATGACGATACTTTCACGACTATCGTGATTTGGTTTATTTTGTCATATTGTTTTATATTTGATATTTATTATGAGTATTATATTGATTTATATATGATACTCTGACTTAACTGATTTTATCATATTGTTTTTATATATGATAAAGTTGAATATCATTTTTTGTTGGTGATTACTATTTTGCCTTTATATGTGATTCATAGTTGAATTTTTAAAGTGTTTTGATGTTTTAAACACTTTGAACTTCATGGAAAGTTTTATATGAAATTAGCATTTCAAGAATACTTTTGATTTTGGGATTGAGATAGATTGCACTATGTTGTACCAATGGACCAAAACTCCATCTTGGTCGACCTGATTCAGGATCGCTACCTAAATCAGTGGTTTCTCATTTGCCCATCAACTACCAAAGGTCAACGGTCTGCTACATTGGGCATTTTTTATTTTGATTGGGATTCCTGATCGGCGGGTCACATACTACATCAGATGGAGGTGTGGGGGTCCCAGGTGTAGTGCCGTGAACGGGTAGCATACGGCCTTCGCCTTAGACCGTCTCGGTTATCCTGGGTTGATCGCCAGGTGTCGTTATGGCGCTATGAGTAGGTTACGGTGCTGATGTCTCGATGCGCGCTCGAGCTCTACAACTGTGATTTTACAATATGAGCGTCTGTTTATTTGGTATTTATGAGTCAAGCTACATTTATCCCATAATCCCCTAATACTTTATCAGATTACTATAATTGATTTGATTATATTATCATATTGTTTTATATATGATAATTGTTATGAGTATTGTATTGATTTATATATGATACTCTGATTTGATTATATTATCATATTGCTTTATTGATTTATATATGATAATTGTTATATTGATTTATACTCTGATTTGATTGACAAACGACAAATTCCATGAAGATTTTATCGACTTGATTAGTTATCATAAGATATTTATTATGAGTATCACATTGATTTATATGTGGTACTCTGTTTTGATTCATTTTATCATATTAATTTATATATGATAAATGTTATGAGTATTATATTGATTTATAAATGATACTCTGATTTGATTATATTATCATATTGATTTATGTATGATAATGGTTATAAGTATCGTATTGATTTATATATGATACTCTAATTTGTTTATATTGTCATATTGATTTATATATGATAATTGTTATGAGTATCGCATTGATTTATATGTGGTGCTCTGTTTTATTTTATCATATTGATTAATATGTGAAAATTGTCATAAGTATCATATTGATTTACATATGATACTCTGATTTGATCATATTGCTTTTACATATGATAAGTGTTATGGAGATTTTATTGATTCAATTAATTATCGTAAGTTATTTATTATAAGTACCTTATTGTTTTGTTATGAGTATCATATTGATTTAGATATGATACTTTGTTTTGGATTATTTTATCATATTGTTTTTATATATGATAAATGGCATGTGGATTTTATTAGTTTATGATACTCTGTTATAGTTGCTCTTACCATTTTACTATGGAAAATATTACGAGTATCATATTGGTTTATACACGGTATTCTGATTTGTTCTATTTTATCAAATTATCTTGAAATATGAAGATTTTATTGGCTTTGATGCAATTTATTATCATATTGTATGTGATATTGGTTATGAATATAGTATTATGATATCCTGTCTAATTTTATCATATTTTCTAAATTTACAATGAATGGAATCGTATTGATTTATATACATTACCTTCATATTGAAAATAGGGTGTAGGTATCCTAATATATATTTTACTTGGGGAAAGGATTCAGATATCTACAAAATTTGAGTAATCAAGTTGGAAATTTTCTGTTGTTATAATCTAAATAAGTTGGGGAATTACAGAAGTTTCAAACTCTATATCTCGGATACTCAAGTTAATGAGAATAAGTAAATTGCGAGGACGCAATTTCCTTAAGGAGGGGAGTATGTAACAACCCAAATTTTTGAAGGAGGAATGTAGCGACTTAGAGATTTTGACGTTTTAAATATAAAGTAAATTATGTTTTACCGTTAAAATAAATATTTATATTTGAATTTTGGCATTTTTTTTTGGAGTTTATCTATTTTGAACATTGTCACATAAATGAGAGTCACATTGTTAGCTAATTTGAATATTTGGCTTTGAATTCTTTTTTTTTTTAAATATATTTCTATTGAAGTTATAAAAAATAAAACAACATTATTAATGAGTTTGACATTGAAATCTAAATCGTGTAATCTAGAAATCAAAGATGATTTTGAAATATGAATTGAAACATTACAAATTTAAATGGAGCAATTTATTTTAAAGACGGTTTGAAATCAAATTGTTGAGTATAAAATTTTGTAGCTTTAAATCAAATTTATTCTTAGTGTAAGTTTCGAGTGTAAAGTTTGAAAATTTTAATTTAAAAAGTTAATCACTTTGTTTCAAATAAAGAGTTAAGTGTAGATTTATTTTAACTGGCAATTCTTGAAATACGGTTGTTGTAATAATAATCAAGAAATAAAAATCTCACAAAATTTATTTGGTTAATTTTGGTGTTTGTAACGCATTGACAATGTTGCTTATTTCAGCGGTGCAGCGTCGGTTAGCAATGTTTGTTCAACCATTTTCACTTTCCCAACTCAGCCACTGTTTAAAATAGTAAAAATAAATAAATATATAGATATGGTAAAAACATGAGTTGTGTGTTCATCAGGAAAATTAAGACACTTGTCCTCTTCAGCTTGATATTGTCTACAAGTGTTAACTTGTTCTCGATTGTTCGGGCGTGTTCACTTTCAGATGTTTACACCGCCCTCCGCCTCTATATTATTTCCTGGTTCGTTCTTATTTGGGGGAAAAAAATAAAACAATTCCTTCTCCTTTCCTTTTTATTTTTCTTAAGCCGATGGCCTCCTTGGGATTCCCAATAATTCATTTCCAAAATCAGTTTCCCCAAATCAAAAATCACCAATGGAATCTGCACCACCGTTCTTCCCTGGAAGCCGAAGGAAGCATGACCGACTCTCCCCAAATTGCTGGCACTGTTGGACAGAAGCTTCCCCCGTTCATATCTCTCGCTTCGGCAAAGAGCCGCCCCGTCACCAATCGAAGACCACAGCTGCCAAATCCGCCGCTGTCTAAACCCCCTTGCCTTTCAAACCATACATCGTCTGAAGCCCCACTTTTAAGTTCAGACGATGCCACCTGAATCTCGCAGCTACACAATCCTCGAAGCCACGAACTGTGAAGAGCCTTCTTCGTTAGCACTGCAGGTGAGCATTGCTCATGATTTATTCTTGATTCAAGTTGTTAACTTCGATATATTGTCTGGGAAAATAGTTAATTTGGGTAGCTTGAGTCGAATTACTTCATCTCATGTTTGCTGTCATACTGAAATTTTTTTTTTTTTTTTTTTTTTTTTTTTTTTTTAATTTGAAGCTTCATATGTGGTTGGGTTGAGGCCTGCTACTACTGGTCTTGTGCGTGTAGTTTATTCTTGTTTGTGTGCTTGTAGTTGAAACCATTGGTATACCATGTTCCATGTCATATAGTGGTATGTAGATATGTACCCCAGCAGGAAAAAACATGTATTTGTTTCAATACCATATGGTCATCCTCCAAGCCACACGTTACAGGGGATATAATGGTTATAAACAAGTGTCTGGACCTATAATCCATTTCCTGATTTCTTATTTTAAGCCCAAAAAAAAAGTGTTGATTGAGATATTTTAAAAATACTGTAATGATATCAAGGAAATATAACCTACCACAGGCATGTTCGATTCTCTATTGACATACGTGTCCGTAGTACTTGCTTTAGTACGCCTTTTAGAGTTTAACTGCTGATACATGCTCCTTGGATGTATCCTTGCATAATGTTTTAAAATACAACATGCCCTGTTTTGAATACTGGTGATGTGCCTCCCTTTTCAGTGAAACTGAAAACTCCACACTTGTTGGAATTTGCTACATCTAGGTCCACACTAGTTGATGTACATCTGTAACACCCTACTCCCGCTATGATCACTCACAATGGGAATGCCATAACATCGGTGGAGTATTTTAGTGAATATAGAACAGAAAAATTACAACTAGACAGATATAAATAGTACTTGAAATTTTTAAAACATCATTTCATAACAGCGGAAGTAAAACATGTCTGGTTACATCATAAACTCACAATAAAAGTCAAGTACAATATCCATCAAGATAAAGAAGTACATAATCCCACTCTCATACAATAGCCAAAACAAAAGGAAAGATAACTGGATAACTGGAGCTTTACATCTACCCAAGCTCCTAAAGACTGGAACAGCAATCCGATCAAGCTCCACTACTGCTAGGATCCACCACAGGACCTGAGGGTTGGGAAAAAGATAAAGACAACGGGGTCAGACATAAGTCTGAGTGAGTCCTATAACTTTAACAATACAATCGTTAAAGTAACCAGAGAAGACATAACTTGATATACGGTAACATATAGGGATGAACGGCTATACTAAGCAGTTAACTAAACTAAGATAAAGGATAAAGACGCATCTACCCTTCCTAAGGTAAATTACTAAACTGCACCACACCAGTCGTTCCTAACTTAAAGGTTGATCCCACCCAAGGACTTATAAAATTTACTAATTAGTACCTGCGTACCCCTAGGTGACCAAGTAGGCGCCACGGGGCCCTACAATCCACTAGGTGTACACACTACTTCCCATTCGATCGGCTCCCTAACGTAGATACCCGTGCTGGCCCCACCGTGGGATGTATCATTCCCCAATGTGGCAACCTGATGAAACTAAAGGTGCACGGCTTATATCTACTCGATGCAACAACGGCTTACCTACCAGCCCGGGCCCACTCACGCATATGAAGCCCGTTGGACTTGCGTTGCCACCGCTAACCCGTTTGCCTCTTACAGTCAAGCCCAGTATGCGTGTCCCGTCCTCGACATGGGTCGAGCCCACAAAGATACGTATGGGTTACTGGTTGAAATGGGCCTCCACAAGCTACCCACCTAAGCTTGTCCCTTTTTCTAGTATATCCCACTTAACCCTTTAATCATGTTTTAATTACATGTTCTATTTTGGTTAAGTATTCTAATCGTATTTTCTATTGCCACCCAAGGCAACCACTAGATTTTCTCATGCCACCCGAGGCACCCACTTAACCCCTCATGTCCCTCTACATGCTAATGTGGTTAAGTGTTTCTTAATTAATTAATTAAGAACGTAACCTTTGTAAAGACCTCTCACATTAGACTGTCTTTTATGACCGCTGGTTAAGCCGGTTGGGTCCGGGCAGCCTTATGTCATAACAGAGTCTAACCTCGTGTCTTTACATTAATTACGTATTTAGTTTGTGCCTAAGACCTCTCACATTGGGCTAACATTTGTAGCAACTGGTTAAGCCGGTTGGGTCCGGGCAGTTTTACGCTACAACTGAGTCCAACCTCGTGTCTTAGTCAATTAATTACACCTAATTAATCACCCTCATAATTTTATATTAATTATCCCTAATTAATCAAGTTTTCTTAACATGGGTAGACCTAACTTAATAGGTAAATTCCCATGGGGTAGACCTAACTCAATAGGTAAATTCCCAACACATAGTATGGGTACACCTAACCAAATAGGCAAATTCCCATACTATGTTTATTTATTTTGTGTTATGCATAATTATATTAATTTCACACAATCTTATTAACTTATGCATTTAATTACCCCATCGTTCCCACGTAATTTCGTTCATGATATAACACATATAAAAGGTGTCAACTTGCATATGAATGAACATGTTTCAAAGGTGCCATCTTGCATATTAACAAACACATAACTTGCATATGAACTTGCATAACATGTCACATAACTTGCATATAATATGTCACATAACTTACATATTCATTTTGCATAACAAACTTGCATATTAGCTTATAGACTTGCATAATGTGTCATCATGAACTTGCATATTAATAAACATGTAACTTGCATATTTACATACATGTAACTCGCATATTAACAAACATGTAACTTGCATATAAAGAAACATGTAACTTGCATATTTACATACATGTAACTTGCATATTAACAAACATGTAACTTGCATATTAACAAACATGTAACTTGCATATTTACATACATGTAACTTGCATATTAACAAACATGTAACTTGCATATTAACAAACATGTAACTTGCATAGCATATTACCATGAACTTGCATAACATGCATATGATTACATAGCCCACAACTTGCATATTTAGCATCATGCAAACATAACATACATCATATTAAACTTGCATAAGCTTACATACTCAACATGCATAAACATAAGATTAATGCTAACATCATATCATATGATTCAAAGCTCATTAACCCACATACAAAACCATAAATCTCATCACATCTCATCTAATTAGTTTACCAAAAGATCATCAAAGTGATAGAAACTCACAACTAGCAACTTTGAACACCAAATGAAGAAGATTAAGATGCTAAGAAGGGATTAGAAGTTGATTGGAGAGTGATTAGTATGCAACCCTCTTCATAAAATTAGTGGAGGCCATGAGAGCTAGCATTTTGCCATAGTTTAGTCACTAGGTTTAATTATGAATGAATTAGGGTAGGTTAGGGTCTTATTTATAGATTAGGCAAGTGTTTTAGGCCATAGGATTAACCCTAGATTCAATCCAAGCCATCAAAGCATGTCTTGGGGAAGAAGTCAAGTGTAGGAACCATCTAGGGCCTTTAGATTAAAGATGGACCATGAGAACCATTCAAATGCAAAATCTGCACTTGAGCGAATCGGCCCACGGGTTGACAGCCAAACACCCTGGATTAACCCCTAGTCGACCCAGCGGGCTCGGGTCGACTTCAAAAATCGGCCGGTTCGGTTATTCCCCTCTCCCAATTCGCTGTTTTGAGCATTTTTGCATATTTATTTATTAAATTTTCAATTATATATATATATATATATATCAATATATATATATATATATATATCTACACAACCCATTTCACTTAATTAAGTATACTTTAATTTGGGAATTTTCGTGAAACTTCGCGAGGCCATATCTTGGTCATACGGACTCCGATTTTCGAAAACTCGGACTCTATTTCGCGTATTTTTCCGAGACGAACACAATGGCATAGCCCGTTTCCCTTGATTCCCATTTTAGAATTAAATTCTGCCTCGATTTATGTTATTACAGGTTATTGAAAATACGGGTTGTTACATTCTCCCCTCCTTAAAGGATTTCGTCCCCGAAATCTTCAAGTTAGGAAGAACGTATCCTACCATCCAATCATCCATCTACTCAAAGCATCATCCACGAGCAATCATTGTCCTTACAAGATTCTAAATGCTGGATGGATATATGCAAAAGTGTGTGTATATGTACTTACCTAATGCGAAAATCAGGCGGTTACTGATACAGTAAACCTCCTTAATGCAAACCATGATAGTGCCATGCATCCAATATGTATGCGAAACCCTATTGACACATACAAATTTCTACATGCGTGCACAACCATACACAAAAATGCATCATCCATATGATAACACAGCCATGATACATCCATCAATCTAACTACCACATCCATTTATGCAATATGCAACATGAAGTGACTGAGCCGATCTAGTGCCTAATGTGTGTGTATATGCATCCACGAGCAACCACTAGCAAACAATTGCATCCATATGCATCCATCAACCATAACATGTTTCAAACACATGTTTCAACCATAGGTTTTACCCTATCTAAAGGTCATAGGTATTAGCGAGAGGATATACTAAAGATAAGATAAGTACTAGACAAGCAATAAAGGAGAAGTTAAAAGACATACTCTCAAAAAGAAATGGATACAAAGAACGCATCTTTGCTTCCGTCTCCCAAGTAGCATTGCTTTCGTCATCTCCCCATTGCACTTTAACTAGCTGAACTTCTCTGTTCCTCAACTTCCTAGTTTCTGACCCAAGGATGCGAGTAGGAGCTCGTCGAATCGTCGCATCACGCTCTACCTCTACATCTCTAAGCAAGCTCGGCTCTACCACCTCCGCGGTCTCATGTAAGCACTTCCTCAAATGTGATACATGGAATACATCATGAACACCACTAAGTCTGTCGGGCAACTCCACCCTATATGCCATCCGTCCAATCCTTTCCTTAATAGGAAACGGCCCAACAAATCTCGGTGCTAACTTCCCTACGGACCCAAAGCGAACAACATTTCTCAATGGAGATACTTTGACAAAAACCATGTCCCCAACCTCAAACTCAAGATCCGTCCTTCTCCGATCCGCATAAGATTTCTGTCTATCTTGCGCTGCTTTCATCCTTTTTCGAATTAAATCAATCTTCTCTGAAGTCTCTCTAACCATATCCGGCCCAAGCAAGATCTT
This sequence comes from Allium sativum, assembly GCA_030737875.1. Classification (NCBI taxonomy): domain Eukaryota; kingdom Viridiplantae; phylum Streptophyta; class Magnoliopsida; order Asparagales; family Amaryllidaceae; genus Allium; species Allium sativum. The sequence goes on from CM060922.1 coordinate 339,559,208, forward strand.
ATCCGTAGATTCCCACCAACATGTAGGAGATCGACAAGGCCTTCCATAAAGAGCTTCGAAAGGAGCCATACCAATACTGGACTGAAAGCTGTTATTATATGCGAACTCCACCAAAGGAAGATGTTCTTCCCATGTACCTCCAAAATCCAAGATACAAAGCCTCAAAAGATCTTCTAAGATACGGTTCACCCTCTCGGTCTGACCGTCCGTCTGAGGATGATATGCGGTGCTCAAACACAACTGAGTCCCTACCGCCTCTTGCAAACTTCTCCAAAACTCACTAGTGAAAATAGGATCTCGATCACTCACAATGCTGGATGGTACGCCATGCAATCTAACAATCTCTCTAACATAGACTGAAGCAAGCCATGGAGCGGTCCTCTTACTCTTTACGGGTATAAAATGGGCACTCTTGGTAAGTCTGTCTACCACAACCCAAATTCCCGTATTGCCCTTCCTCGATCTCGGTAACCCGTCGATGAAATCCATCGAGACACTATCCCACTTCCACTGTGGAACTTCCAATGGGTGTAGCAACCCACCGGGTTTCCTTTGCTCCACTTTAACTTGTTGGCACACTAAGCATCTAGCCACATACTCGGCCACATCTTTCTTCATACCGGCCCAGAAGAAAACTCTCTTCATGTCTTGGTACATTTTGTCTCCACCGGGATGAATAGTCATTCTTGAACGATGTGCATCATCCAAAATAGCCTTCTTCAAACCCTCATCTTGCGGTACACAAAGTCTACTGTCTCTATGCAACCATCCCTTATCATCTATGGTGTATCTACCCAAATGGCTGGACGACTCCCCTCTTATAAGCTTCTCTACCAACACAACCAACTGTGGGTCGTCTCGCTGAGCCTCGCCAATCCGTCTCAAAAGAGTAGGTCTAACCTCCAAGGATGCCAACAAACCAGGTACAAAATCAACAGAAGGTCTGAAGTCAAACAAAGAAAGAAACTCCAAGCTTCGTCGTTCCACGAACAATGGACTCAAAGATAGCCTTTTTCTACTTAAGGCGTCTGCCACCACGTTACCCTTACCAGGGGTATACGCTATCTCGAAATCATAGGATGCTAAGAACTCCATCCACCTTTGCTGTCTTAAGTTTAAATCCTTCTGAGAGAATAAGTACTTCAATGATTTATGGTCGGTGAACAACTCGAATCTCTCACCAAGAAGATAATGGCGCCAAGACTTAAGTGCGAAAACAATCGCGGCCAACTCTAGATCATGGGTAGGGTAATTCTTCTCATGCACTCTCAATTGTCTCCCTCCATAGGCTATTACCCTTCCCTCCTGCATCAAGACTGCGCCTAATCCTGTTCCACAAGCATCGGTATAAACAACAAACGGCTTACTCCCATCTGGAAGCACTAAAACTGGAGCGGTGGTCAAAGCTCTCTTTAACCGTCGGAAAGCATCATCACAATCTACATCCCATGAGAAAACCAGATTCTTCTTCGTCAAGCGGGTTAATGGGGCTGATATCTTCGCGAAGTCTTTGATGAACTTCCTATAATATCCTGCCAACCCCAAGAAACTTCTTACCTCGGTAGCATTTCTAGGAACTTTCCAATCCTGGATAGATACTATCTTTGCGGGATCCACAGCTATCCCTTCCTTAGAGACCACATGCCCTAAGAATCGCACTTCTCTTCTCCAAAAATGGCATTTAGAGAATTTAGCTTTAAGACTATGCGCTCGAAGAGTCTCCAACACTTCCTTGAGATGTAAGGCATGCTCTTCTTCATTCTTGGAAAAGACCAAGATGTCATCCACAAAAACTACTACAAACTTATTCAGATACTCTCTGAACACTCTACTCATGAGATCAACAAAGTATGCGGGGGCGTTTGTCAACCCAAATGGCATCACTAGCCACTCATAAAAACCATCCGGAGTCCGGAAAGCAGTCTTCTCTATACTGTCCTCCGCCACTCTTAACTGATGAAACCCTGTAGCTAAGTCCATCTGCGAAAATACTGACGCGCCAACCAACTGATCAAAGAGATCATCTATCCTCGGTAATGGGTGTCTATTCTTCTTCGTGAGCTTATTAAGTTCCCTATAATCCACACAAAGTCTGAGGGACCCATCCGCCTTCGTGGCAAACACTACTGGAGCTCCCCACTCCGATATACTTCGCCTTATGAACCCCTTCTCAAGCAACTCCCCTACTTGCTTATGAAGTTCTCTTCTCTCACGAGGAGCCATGTGGCGTACTGGCAAAGACACTGGTTTGGCATTATCCACCAAATAAATTCGGAAATCTATCTCCCGCTTCGGAGGCAAACCCTTTACTTCTTCAAACACATCCGGATATTCCCGGACTACTCTGACAGAACACAAACTTTCGACCGAAGCATCGAGCGATTCAAGATAACTTAGCAAAACAGATTCCATGGGATTGCAAGAGATCTCGAGAGTGTTACCCAAGCGGGTCATGAGCCTGACAACTCTCCTTTCGCAATCAAGAACGGCACCATTACTGGATAACCAGTCCATGCCCAAGATCAACCCATAGCCCGTGAAGCCCAATACAAAAGCATCACATCTAAACTCAACGCTAAGTATAGAAATCTTCAAACCCAAACATATCATAGACAGATATATGGAGCCCCCAATTGGGTTTGAGACAACCAAGGGATCATCAACTAGACTGGTGTCTAAGTGCAGTGACTCAACTAACAATGATGAGATAAAAGAATGCGATGCGCCAGAGTCAAACAAAGTACGAACTGGATGATCAAACAGAAAAACCAGACTTTCAACGGAAATAGTTCTACCTCTCTGCTGAATCGGTGGAACTGAGAGAACCTGAACTTGCCCCCCTGACTGAGGTGGTGCTATAAGAGCTTGCACCTGGCCTCCTGAGGTAGACCCCGTCTTCTGCCCCTTCTTTGGGCAGTTTTTCACAAGATGCCCTGCTTCACCACAATGAAAGCAACCGGTCTTCTTCTTTTTGCGACAATCCTTACTGAGGTGTCCTGGTGTTCCACAATTGAAGCACTTCTTCTTCGTCTTCTTTTTGTCACCATTGCCTTTTCCGCCCTTGCCTTGTTGTTGCTGTTGCGGTTTCTTCTGATCCCCCTTTTTCTCTGGTGCCTTAGAATTCTTATCATCCTCATGCATAAGTGCCATGTAGACAAGCTTCTCAAAAGTGGCCCCCATAGGAATGTGAGTCATAGCTATTCCTTGCAATGGTTCGTTCAAGCCTCTAACGAACCTCAAAGCCTTCTTCTCCGGTGTATTCACCAACTCTATGCCAAACCTTGCTAATTGATTGAATTTGTTGACATATTCTTTCACCGTGAGATTCCCTTGCTTCAAATTCAAGAACTTCTCCATAAACAGATTCTCTTCCGCCCTTGAGAGAAACTTAGCCCCAAACCTTTGCTTAAAATCTGCCCAAGAGTCAACAGGGCGTTCTCCATTAGTGACCTCCCACCAGAATGAGGCCTCTCCCTTCATTAACCAAGCCGCCAACTTGACTTTCTTTCCCTCTTCCACTTCAAAGATATCTAGCAACTCTTCCACTTCCTTAAGCCAATCTCTAGCCTCTACGAAAGTCTCTGAACCAAGAAAAGGTTTTCCTCCTATAGCCTTGAACTCCTTGCAAACCTTAGCAAAATTATCCACTCTAGGCTGAGGAGGAGGAGCGGTTGTCTCTGGTGTAGTAGCATTGGCCGGACCCGCAGCCGCGGCCCTAGCCTCTTGCAACCTCCTATACCATAGTGGTATAACTAAACCCTCCGGGATGTTAAGATCTTCAGCCATGCTGAAACGAAAGAGGAAAGATTCAAAAAGGAGATTCCGAAAGATAAAGATATGGCTATTGGGGATTATGCTTTTCTTTTTCAAAAACTTTTTCTCTTAGAAGACATGCTTTTAAAAAAATACTTTCTTCGAAAATACTCTTAGAAAGTAGTTTTTCTCAAAAATTTTATCTGTTCTGGTAACCTTAAGCTCTGATACCACGTGTAACACCCCACTCCCGCTATGATCACTCACAATGGGAATGCCATAACATCGGTGGAGTATTTTAGTGAATATAGAACAGAAAAATTACAACTAGACAGATATAAATAGTACTTGAAATTTTTAAAACATCATTTCATAACAGCGGAAGTAAAACATGTCTGGTTACATCATAAACTCACAATAAAAGTCAAGTACAATATCCATCAAGATAAAGAAGTACATAATCCCACTCTCATACAATAGCCAAAACAAAAGGAAAGATAACTGGATAACTGGAGCTTTACATCTACCCAAGCTCCTAAAGACTGGAACAGCAATCCGATCAAGCTCCACTACTGCTAGGATCCACCACAGGACCTGAGGGTTGGGAAAAAGATAAAGACAACGGGGTCAGACATAAGTCTGAGTGAGTCCTATAACTTTAACAATACAATCGTTAAAGTAACCAGAGAAGACATAACTTGATATACGGTAACATATAGGGATGAACGGCTATACTAAGCAGTTAACTAAACTAAGATAAAGGATAAAGACGCATCTACCCTTCCTAAGGTAAATTACTAAACTGCACCACACCAGTCGTTCCTAACTTAAAGGTTGATCCCACCTAAGGACTTATAAAATTTACTAATTAGTACCTGCATACCCCTAGGTGACCAAGTAGGCGCCACGGGGCCCTACAATCCACTAGGTGTACACACTACTTCCCATTCGATCGGCTCCCTAACGTAGATACCCGTGCTGGCCCCACCGTGGGATGTATCATTCCCCAATGTGGCAACCTGATGAAACTAAAGGTGCACGGCTTATATCTACTCGATGCAACAACGGCTTACCTACCAGCCCGGGCCCACTCACGCATATGAAGCCCGTTGGACTTGCGTTGCCACCGCTAACCCGTTTGCCTCTTACAGTCAAGCCCAGTATGCGTGTCCCGTCCTCGACATGGGTCGAGCCCACAAAGATACGTATGGGTTACTGGTTGAAATGGGCCTCCACAAGCTACCCACCTAAGCTTGTCCCTTTTTCTAGTATATCCCACTTAACCCTTTAATCATGTTTTAATTACATGTTCTATTTTGGTTAAGTATTCTAATCGTATTTTCTATTGCCACCCAAGGCAACCACTAGATTTTCTCATGCCACCCGAGGCACCCACTTAACCCCTCATGTCCCTCTACATGCTAATGTGGTTAAGTGTTTCTTAATTAATTAATTAAGAACGTAACCTTTGTAAAGACCTCTCACATTAGACTGTCTTTTATGACCGCTGGTTAAGCCGGTTGGGTCCGGGCAGCCTTATGTCATAACAGAGTCTAACCTCGTGTCTTTACATTAATTACGTATTTAGTTTGTGCCTAAGACCTCTCACATTGGGCTAACATTTGTAGCAACTGGTTAAGCCGGTTGGGTCCGGGCAGTTTTACGCTACAACTGAGTCCAACCTCGTGTCTTAGTCAATTAATTACACCTAATTAATCACCCTCATAATTTTATATTAATTATCCCTAATTAATCAAGTTTTCTTAACATGGGTAGACCTAACTTAATAGGTAAATTCCCATGGGGTAGACCTAACTCAATAGGTAAATTCCCAACACATAGTATGGGTACACCTAACCAAATAGGCAAATTCCCATACTATGTTTATTTATTTTGTGTTATGCATAATTATATTAATTTCACACAATCTTATTAACTTATGCATTTAATTACCCAATCGTTCCCACGTAATTTCGTTCATGATATAACACATATAAAAGGTGTCAACTTGCATATGAATGAACATGTTTCAAAGGTGCCATCTTGCATATTAACAAACACATAACTTGCATATGAACTTGCATAACATGTCACATAACTTGCATATAATATGTCACATAACTTACATATTCATTTTGCATAACAAACTTGCATATTAGCTTATAGACTTGCATAATGTGTCATCATGAACTTGCATATTAATAAACATGTAACTTGCATATTTACATACATGTAACTCGCATATTAACAAACATGTAACTTGCATATAAAGAAACATGTAACTTGCATATTTACATACATGTAACTTGCATATTAACAAACATGTAACTTGCATATTAACAAACATGTAACTTGCATATTTACATACATGTAACTTGCATATTAACAAACATGTAACTTGCATATTAACAAACATGTAACTTGCATAGCATATTACCATGAACTTGCATAACATGCATATGATTACATAGCCCACAACTTGCATATTTAGCATCATGCAAACATAACATACATCATATTAAACTTGCATAAGCTTACATACTCAACATGCATAAACATAAGATTAATGCTAACATCATATCATATGATTCAAAGCTCATTAACCCACATACAAAACCATAAATCTCATCACATCTCATCTAATTAGTTTACCAAAAGATCATCAAAGTGATAGAAACTCACAACTAGCAACTTTGAACACCAAATGAAGAAGATTAAGATGCTAAGAAGGGATTAGAAGTTGATTGGAGAGTGATTAGTATGCAACCCTCTTCATAAAATTAGTGGAGGCCATGAGAGCTAGCATTTTGCCATAGTTTAGTCACTAGGTTTAATTATGAATGAATTAGGGTAGGTTAGGGTCTTATTTATAGATTAGGCAAGTGTTTTAGGCCATAGGATTAACCCTAGATTCAATCCAAGCCATCAAAGCATGTCTTGGGGAAGAAGTCAAGTGTAGGAACCATCTAGGGCCTTTAGATTAAAGATGGACCATGAGAACCATTCAAATGCAAAATCTGCACTTGAGCGAATCGGCCCACGGGTTGACAGCCAAACACCCTGGATTAACCCCTAGTCGACCCAGCGGGCTCGGGTCGACTTCAAAAATCGGCCGGTTCGGTTATTCCCCTCTCCCAATTCGCTGTTTTGAGCATTTTTGCATATTTATTTATTAAATTTTCAATTATATATATATATATATATATATCAATATATATATATATATATATATCTACACAACCCATTTCACTTAATTAAGTATACTTTAATTTGGGAATTTTCGTGAAACTTCGCGAGGCCATATCTTGGTCATACGGACTCCGATTTTCGAAAACTCGGACTCTATTTCGCGTATTTTTCCGAGACGAACACAATGGCATAGCCCGTTTCCCTTGATTCCCATTTTAGAATTAAATTCTGCCTCGATTTATGTTATTACAGGTTATTGAAAATACGGGTTGTTACAACATCCATGCTACTCATAGTTTCATGCCCTTGTTTATTAAGGCATAGTTTGCATAAATGCATGTGGTATGTAATTGGTTATTTTCCTTCCTGTGTTACCTGCACACTACTATATTCCCTGTAACACCCCGTGAATTCTATAACGTTAAGCTTCACAAATTAAAGTATAATTAATTTTAAATGAAAGAATTAAGAGAAATGGGTTACGCCATTGCGTTCGTCTCGGAATTCTGCTTGAGATAGAGTCCGAGTTTGCGCAAAACGGACTCTGTACGAAGAAGTTATGACCTTCGGAAGTTTCAGAATAAAATTTAAATTCAAACAGCTCAGTTTAAAATTCAAAATTCGAATTTCAGGTTCAAACTGGGCTGGGCGGGAAAATTCCCGCCCAGAGACTAGGTCGACCATGGTGTCGACCTGGTCACCCCAGGTCGACCATAGTGTCGACCTGCCCCCCCCCCCCAGGTCGATCATAGTGTCGACCTGCCAGTCGACCTACCCGACTCGAATTTCTGTGGCCCTGTGTGTCACTAGGGCTGACGTGTCACCTCTTGATTGGCTCTTTGAACTTTGTATGGTCTAGATTCCTCCTGTCTTCATCTGACGGCTCAAAACAATTTAAAAATCTATAAATACACCCTAAGTCTCAACTGAAAATTCACACATAAAAATAAGAAAGGAGTCGTCATGTTGCCAAGGAGGAATTGAGCATAGCCGTCAAGAGAGAAAAGCCTAAGAGACGAATCAAATTAAGAAGAGGATAAAAGTTAAATCAAATTAATCAACGCAACGTTAGTCTACCCAAAGGAGCGCATCTCAATTTCAGAATTCAGAATCCAGAATTCAAGATTCTGCATTCGTTGTAAGTATAGTGACCTTTCTGAATATGAATAAAAATTGTGATGTGATTCGATGTAAATGAAAATAGAATTGTGTTATTGTATTGTATAAATTCTGCGTATTGTAATGGTTCTATCATGACTTGTGTATTGATGTTTGTGGCATAAATTGATTGATGCAAGCCTATTAAACAATTGTATATGAAAACAATGGCACTTGTAAGTTTGTGGCAAAAACTAGTATTTCATCCCTTTATGTTTATGCTTATGGCATGGATTATATACATTCACTAAGTCTAAATTAAGGCTTATGTAAACATGTTCTAGATTTGAAACCTTTTATGCCTACATGACCCAAAACCTATGATATCATTTTCATGTTTATTTGCAAATATCATTGGATCTATGTTAAGTATCGTTTGGGTTTCATAAACTATGCAAGCTCATGTTTATTTGCAAGTATAATTGGACTTATGTTAAATATCATTTGGGTTTCATAAACTATGCAAATTCATGTAGAAATATGCTATGTGATTAGATGTTATAATTGGACATTTTGGTGAATATACAACATGCTAGTTTTGTGGTTGACATTATGCCAAGTTCAACATGTTTAAACACAAGTTTGTATTAATCAAAACTATGCCATTTCATATGTCACATACTTAGTTATACTTTGATTTTAATGCAAGTTCACATGAGCCATCGTTTATGTTAGTATCGCTAAATTGCAAGTTCATGCGCCACACACCCTTATATGTTGTAAAATATTACATGTTCTTGATTTCCTCTTTTCTTGTGCTTATAAAGTCGGGCTGAATTGTGTCGAGCCCAACATTTGTCATAACGTTGCGAACGTATAAACGGGGGTAATAACGTTGGGTGTAAAACATGAAAATATATGTTGGTATGTTTGACACATGCCAACGACAACGACATTTAAAGCGGTATGAATTGTTATACCCAAGAATAAAAGACATGACATTTACATATATAATTGAGAAGTATTAAAATATGTAAATTTAGAAAACACGATATGCTTAACCCGAGGTTGGATTGAGATGTGATGTAAACCTGCCCGGACCCGCCTGGCTGTCCAGTAGTCACAACAATACCTATTCAATGTGGGTGGTTAAGCATTGAGCCTAATAATGACCCGAGGTTAGGCTGAGCTACGTTGTAAACCTGCCCGGAACAGACCGGCATATCCAGTAACTGTAGCAATACCTGTCTAATGTGAGTGGTCATGTGCTCCTAAGAGGCTAATGACAGATGGTAGGGTTAAGTCAACTATAACACTTAACCAAATTCGACATGTTAACAAGAATTGATGGGTAGGGTTAGGTAAATACAGACACTTAACCACTTAACATGTTTGACTAGAAAATCCTGGTAATGAGGGACCCGTTTCAGCAGTAACCCAAGTTAGGTATCAACGGTACCCTGAAACTAGGCAGGGTGAGACACGATTACTGGGCTGATTGTAAGCGGTCAAACGACGGCGGTGGGTGCACAGTGTAGGTCTAACGGGGTGCGGGCGTGCACACTCCGGAGCAGACAACCAGGGCAGTGGGGACACCAGTAGTACAACCTATGCCTTCTAGAATTTGTGTCGGGGCCGCCACCATGTGTCTTGATACACCCCATGGTGGGACCAGCATAGGTATCTACAATTCTGGGGGGCCGTATGACACATGTTAACGTGGGTAGGAGCCGATCTTTAAATAGAAATGGGGATCACTTCATCCTCACCATGAGGTGCCAGTTAGAATAAACTCGAGTAGGTGCAGAGATATAGTATGGGTGCGATAGTACATTCGACACTTCCTTAGCTTGTGACACTTTCCTATTTTCAGTATGTATCTATCATGCCCTTTTCTTATTCACACACTGAAGGGTTGCTAGATTTACTCAGGCTTTATGTCTGACTCTATTTTCTTTTCGTCTTCTTTTCTTTTGTTCCCCCCCCCCCCCCAGGTCCACAGGGAGGGAACAACTCAGCTCAGTCAGGCTTTTTACAAGCTCCAAGACCGTAGATGTATGATTTGGATCTCTTTTGCTCGGATTATGGCTTTGGATATCACTATGGGGATTTTTGTCACTTTATTTATGTTTTATGCTTCTTTAATAATCAAGACAGTTATGAGGTTGTAATGATGGAAGTATTTTGAGACAAATATGGAAATGTTTTGTTGGAACACATATTGATGGAATAAAAGTCTGTTTGGTTTCCGCTGTTTAAAATATGTGTATTTATATCTGTCTTGAGTTTATCTGTGGCTTTTACTTATAAACCCCCACCAAAGTTAAGGCATTCCCTTTGTGAGTGACCTTAACGGAGGTGGGGTGTTTCACTTGGTATCAAAGCATAGGTTTACCAGATAAGATAAAAGTTTTTGAAATTGTTTTCAAAAAGAAAGCTTAAAAAAGCCTTTTTCAAGAAAAAAGTGTTATGTTTATAAAAAGACAAAATCCCCCAAAGCCATGTGCCCTATCTATCTCTCTCTATCTTTCGTTTTGAATCTTTCCTTTCTGTTTCAGCATGTCTGGGGACCTTACTCCCCAGCTACAGATGCTTTTACTCCTCCTCCTCCTCTACGTGAACCAGCAAACAGAAGAATCGCCGAACAAGAAGACGGATAATAGTCAAGGAGGAAAGGACCATAACAATAATAACAAGACACGTAAGAAAAGGAAATGTTATTTCTGTGGCATTGTGGGACATGTGGTGAACGACTGCAGAAAGAAGAAGAGGAAGATGAGTGCTACTTTCTTCCATTGTGATGAGGCTGGACACATGACTAAGGACTGTCCTAAGAAGCAAGGGCAAGGCCCGCAAGCAGGACCTTCTGGGGGTACTTCTTTAACTTCTTCTCCTAGATGCTTTGTTTTATCCTGCTTATCTTCTCAATCCTATCTTGAGAACTTTAGGTAGTAATATTTCTGTAGAAAGTGTAGTTTATCTTTATGATCATCCAGTTCGTACACTTTTTGACTCTAGCGCATCACACTCTTTTATTTCACCTGTCTTAGTAGAATCTCTGCATCTAGACACTAGTATGGTAGAAGATCCCTTAGTAGTTTCAAATCCAATTGGGGGCTCCGCTTACTTGTCAATGGTTTGGGTTTGAAAATCTCTATTCTCAGCGTTAAGTTTAGTTGTAATGCCTTTGTTTTGGGCTTCTCGGGATATGGTTTGATCTTAGGCATGGACTGGTTATCTAGTAATAGTGTCATTCTTGATTGTGAGAAAATAATAGTTAGACTCTTGACTCGACTTGGTAACACTCTAGAAATTTCTTGTAATCCCTTGAATGCTGTTATGCTTAGTTATCTAGAGTCGCTTGATGCTTCTGACGAGAATTTGCAATCAGTTAGAGTAGTCCGGATGTCTTTGAGGAGGTGAAAGGCTTACCTCCGAGGCGGGAAATAGACTTCCGCATATATCTTGTGGATAATGCAAAGCCTATAGCTTTACCTGTCAGACACATGGCTCCAAAGGAGAGAAAGAAGCTCAGTAAGCAGGTTAAACAACTTCTCGAAAAAGGGTTCATTAGACGGAGCATTTCGGAATGGGGTGCTCCAGTGGTGTTCACAACCAAAGCGGACGGTTCGCTTCGCCTTTGCGTCGACTATAGGGAGTTAAACAAATTGACCAAGAAAAATAGGCATCCTCTTCCCCGAATCGACGATTTGTTTGATCAGCTTGTAGGTGTGAAGGTCTTCTCCCAACTTGATCTGGCAACTGGGTTCCATCAGCTAAGGGTAGCTGAAGATAGCATTGATAAAACGACGTTCAGAACCCCAGATGGTTTCTTCGAATGACTTGTCATGCCTTTCGGCTTGACAAACACACCCGCTTATTTCGTAGACCTAATGAGCAGGGTGTTCAGAGAATCCTCAACAAATTTGTGGTTGTCTTCGTAGATGATATCTTAATCTTCTCAAAGAATGAGGAAGAGCATGCTCAGCATCTAAAAGAAATCATGGAAACTCTTCGAGCGCATCAACTAAAAGCCAAATTCTCCAAGTGTCACTTCTGGAGAAAAGAAGTAAGATTTCTGGGGCATATAGTGTCCAAAGAGGGGTTGGCCGTGGACCCCGCGAAAGTGGTGGCAGTGCAAGATTGGAAGACACCAAGAAATGCAACTGAAGTTCGAAGCTTTCTTGGGCTAGCCGGTTTTTACCGAAAGTTTATTAAGGATTTTGCGAAAATCTCAGCCCCACTCACAAGGCTAATAAGGAAGAATCTGGCGTTCACTTGGGATTTGGATTGCGAGTTTGCTTTCCAACGATTAAAAAGGGCTCTCACAACAGCCCCAGTTCTGACTTTGCCAGATGGAAGCAAAATGTTCACAGTATACACATATGCATGTGGAACGGGACTACGCGTTGTTCTGATGCAAGAAGGAAGGGTAGTAGCGTATGGTGGAAGACAATTAAAAGTTCATGAAAACAACTACCCAACCCACGATCTTGAGTTAGCCGCCATCGTCTTTGCGCTTAAGTCTTGGCGCCATTATCTCCTAGGTGAGAGGTTCGAATTATACACTGACCATAAATCGTTGAAACATCTCTTCTCGTAGAAGGATCTTAACTTGAGGCAGCAAAGATGGATGGAGTTTCTTGCCTCGTATGACTTTGAAATTTCCTATACTCCCGGCAAAGGCAACGTAGTAGCAGACGCGTTGAGCCGGAAGAAACTGACCTTAAGCCCTCTCTTTGTGGAAAGACAAAGCTTGGAGTATATAGCCAGTTTTAACTTTAGGCCCTCCTCGGATTTTGTACCAGGTTTGCTAGCATCTCTCGAAGTACGCCCTACTCTCTTGGACTCAATAGGGGCTGCACAACGTGAAGACCCTCAGCTTGTTGATGTGATTGATAGACTTATTAGGGATGAGACTTCTAGTCACCTCAGTAGGTACGCCATCGATGATAAGGGTTGGCTGAGGCGAAATGGAAGATTATGCGTCCCACAAGCAAGGGAGCTGAAAAAGAAGGTTCTCGAGGAAGCGCATCATTCCAAGATGACTATACACCCTGGCGGTGATAAGATGTACAAGGATATAAAAGGACTTTCTTTTGGAGCGGCATGAAACAAGACGTGGCAGATTTCGTTTCTAAGTGCATGACCTGCCAACGAGTCAAGGCGGAACAGAAGAAACCTAGAGGAATACTTCACCCTTTAGAGGTCCCACAGTGGAAGTGAGATAGCATTTCAATGGACTTCATTGATGGATTGCCTAGGTCAAGAAGAGGCAATACTAGCATCTGGGTAATAGTGGGTAGGCTTACTCAAAGCGCCCACTTTATACCTATCAAAAGTAAAAGGACTGCCTCATCTCTAGCATCTCTTTATATCAAGGAAATAGTTCGTCTCCATGGGATACCCTCCAGCATTGTTAGTGACCGAGACCCTATCTTCACAAGCGAGTTTTGGCGGAGTTTGCAAGAAGTTGTAGGCACACAGTTATGTTTGAGCACGTCCTATCACCCCCAAACCGATGGCCAGACGAAAATGGTGAATAGAGTTTTAGAGGATCTTTTGAGACTTTGTGTTCTTGACTTTGGAGGGACTTGGGAGGATCACCTTCCTTTAGTGGAATTTGCCTACAACAACAGCTATCATGCTACCATCGGTATGGCGCCCTTCGAAGCCTTGTATGGAAGACCGTGCAAATCACCAACTTGTTGGTGGAAGTCTACAGATAAGCTTATACTTGGGCCAGATATGATTCGAGAGACTTTGGAGAAAGTGGATTTGATACGTAGGAGGATGAAGACAGCCCAAGACAGACAGAAATCCTACGCCGATAAAAGAAGGACCGACCTTGAGTTTGAGGTTGGGGACAGGGTTTTCCTTAAGGTATCTCCTTTAAGGAACGTCGTTCGCTTTGGATCCGCAGGAAAGCTAGCACCAAGATTTGTAGGACCATTTCCTATCATTGAGAAGGTTGGGAAGATGGCCTATAGATTAGAGCTACCCGAGAGACTGGCCGGAGTTCACAACGTCTTTCATGTTTCTCACCTCCCAAAGTGTTTGCATGAGTCTGCGGAAGTGGTGGAACCTAGCATTCTAGAAGAAGCCGAAGTGGAACGTGAAGCAACTGTGAGGAGAGTTCCAACCCGCATCTTAGGAACTGAAGTGAAAAAGCTACGCAACCGCGAAGTCAAACTCGTTAAAGTTCAGTGGAGCGACGCCGAGGAAGACGCGACTTGGGATATTGAGGATAAAATACGCGCTGCCTACCCTCTTCTTTTTGAGGGTACATCTTTAATCTCTCTTTTTCCTTAAGTTATGCTTCATCTATCCTTTTAGGTATATCTCCTCGGTCCTTTTCCTAACTCCTTAGGTAGAAAACAAATGGATGCAAACATGTATTTGAAAACATGTTATGGATGATGGCTGCAAATGGTTGCTAGTGATTGCTAGTGGTTGCTCGTGGATGCATACACACACACACCCTAGGTTATAGATCGGCTCAGTCACTTCATATTGCATATGCATATATGTATTCTCATTTGTATATGGTTGAAAACTTGATATGCTGTCATATGTTTGTCGCATTTGATGAATAAGTTGTGCACTCATGTAGAATTATGAGTAGGGAAAATTTTCATACATAATGGATTCATGACACTTACATGATTCGCATTAAGGAGGTCAACTGAATCAGTAGACCGCCTGATTTTTGCATTAGATAAGGACATGTACACACACTATGCATATGATCATGAAACATTAGAAGTCTTTTAAGGACAGTTGATGCCTGTGTTTGTTGATTGAGCAGATGGACTGTTGGATGGTAGGATATACGTTCTTTCTAACTTGAAGATTTCGGGGATGAAATCCTTTTAAGGGGGGAGAATGTCACACCCCGTGAATTCTATAACGTTAAGCTTCACAAATTAAAGTATAATTAATTCTAAATGAAAGAATTAAGGGAAATGGGTTATGCCATTGCGTTCGTCTCGGAATTCTGCTTGAGATAGAGTCCGAGTTTGCGCAAAACGGACTCCGTATGAAGAAGTTATGGCCTTCGGAAGTTTCAGAATAAAATTTAAATTCAAACAGCTCAGTTTAAAATTCAAAATTCGAATTTCAGGTTCAAACTGGGCTGGGCAGGAAAATTCCCGCTCAGAGACCAGGTCGACCATAGGGTCGATCATGGTGTCGACCTGGCCCCCCCAGGTCGACCATAGTGTCGACCTGGGTGTCGACCTGCCAGTCGACCTACCTGGTCGACCTGGCTGGCTAGGTCTGGCTCTGACTCGAATTTCTGTGGCCCTGTGTGTTACTAGGGCTGACGTGTCACCTCTTGATTGGCTCTTTGAACTTTGTATGGTCTAGATTCCTCCTGTCTTCATCTGACGGCTCAAAACAATTTAAAAATCTATAAATACACCCTAAGTCTCAACTGAAAATTCACACATAAAAATAAGAAAGGAGTTGTCATGCTGCCAAGGAGGAATTGAGCATAGCCGTCAAGAGAGAAAAGCCTAAGAGACGAATCAAATTAAGAAGAGGATAAAAGTTAAATCAAATTAATCAACGCAACGTTAGTCTACCCAAAGGAGCGCATCTCAATTTCAGAATTCAGAATCCAGAATTCAAGATTCTGCATTCGTTGTAAGTATAGTGACCTTTCAGAATATGAATAAAAATTGTGATGTGATTCGATGTAAATGAAAATAGAATTGTGTTATTGTATTATATAAATTCTGCGTATTGTAATGGTTCTATCATGACTTGTGTATTGATGTTTGTGGCATAAATTGATTGATGCAAGCCTATTGAACAATTGTATATGAAAACAATGACACTTGTAAGTTTGTGGCAAAAACTAGTATTTCATCCCTTTATGTTTATGCCTATGGCATGGATTATATACATTCACTAAGTCTAAATTAAGGCTTATGTAAACATGTTCTAGATTTGAAACCTTTTATGCCTACATGACCCAAAACCTATGATATCATTTTCATGTTTATTTGCAAATATCATTGGATCTATGTTAAGTATCGTTTGGGTTTCATAAACTATGCAAGCTCATGTTTATTTGCAAGTATAATTGGACCTATGTTAAGTATCATTTGGGTTTCATAAACTATGCAAGTTCATGTTGAAATATGCTATGTGATTAGATGTTATAATTGGATATTTTGGTGAATATACAACATGCTAGTTTTGTGGTTGACATTATGCCAAGTTCAACATGTTTAAACACAAGTTTGTATTAACCAAAACCATGCTATTTCATATGTCACCTACTTAGTTATACTTTGATTTTAATGCAAGTTCACATGAGCCATTGTTTATGTTAGTATCGCTAAATTGCAAGTTCATGCGCCACACACCCTTATATGTTGTAAAATATTACATGTTCTTGATTTTCCCTTTTCTTGCGCTTATAAAGTCGGGCTGAATTGTGTCGAGCCCAACATTTGTCATAACGTTGCGAACGTATAAACGGAGGTAATAACGTTGGGTGTAAAACATGAAAATATATGTTGGCATGTTTGGCACATGCCAATGACAATGACATTTAAAGCGGTATGAATTGTTATACCCAAGAATAAAAGACATGACATTTACATATATAATTGAGAAGTATTAAAATATGTAAATTTAGAAAACACGATATGCTTAATCCGAGGTTGGATTGAGTTGTGATGTAAACCTGCCCGTACCCGCCCGGCTGTCCAATAGTCACAACAATACCTATCCAATGTGGGTGGTTTAGCATTGAGCCCAATAATGACCCAATGTTAGACTGAGCTACGGTGTAAACCTGCCCGGAACCGACCGGCATATCCAGTAACCGTAGCAATACATGTCTAATGTGAGTGGTTAGGTGCTCCTAAGAGGCTAAGGACAGATGGTAGAGTTAAGTCAACTATAACACTTAACCAAATTCGACATGTTAACAAGAATTGATGGGTGGGGTTAGGTAAATACAGACACTTAACCAGTTAACATGTTTGACTAGAAAATCCTGGTAACGAGGGACCCGTTTCAGCAGTAACCCAAGTTAGGTATCAACGGTACCCTGAAACTAGGCAGGGTGGAGGCACGATTACTGGGCTGATTGTAAGCGGTCAAACGACGGCGGTGGGTGCACAGTGTAGGTGTAACGGGGTGCGGGCGTGCACACACTCCGAAGCAGACAACCAGGGCACTGGGGACACCCGTAGTTTAACCTATGCCTTCTAGAATTTGTGTCGGGGCCGCCACCATGGGTCTTGATACACCCCATGGTGGGACCAGCATAGGTATCTACAATTCTTGGGGGTCGTATGACACATGTTAACGCGGGTAGGAGCCGATCTTTAAATAGAAATGGGGATCACTTCACCCTCACCATGGGGTGCCAGTTAGAATAAACTCGAGTAGGTGCAGAGATATAGTATGGGTGCGATAGTACATTCGACACTTCCTTAGCTTGTGACACTTTCCTATTTTCAGTATATATCTATCATGCCCTTTTCTTATTCACATACTGAAGGGTTACTAGATTTACTCAGACTTTATGTCTGACTCTATTTTCTTTTCGTCTTCTTTTCTTTCGTTCTCCCCTAGGTCCACAGGGAGGGAACAACTCAGCTCAGTCAGGCTCTTTACAAGCTCCAAGACCATAGATGTATGATTTGGATCTCTTTTGCTCGGATTATGGCTTTAGATATCACTACGGGGATTTTTGTCACTTTATTTATGTTTTATGCTTCTTTAATAATCAAGACAGTTATGAGGTTGTAATGATGGAAGTATTTTGAGACAAATACGGAAATGTTTTGTTGGAACACATATTGATGGAATAAAAGTCTGTTTGGTTTCCGCTGTTTAAAATATGTGTATTTATATCTGTCTTGAGTTTATCTGTGGTTTTTACTTATAAACCCCCACCAAAGTTAAGGCATTCACTTTGTGTGTGACCTTAACGGAGGTGGGGTGTTTCATTCCCATTCAACCACGATTTGTCTGGTGGGAGTTTGCTGCATGTCTTATACTAAGTAGCATTTCTTACATACATACAAGTTTCCATAGTCAAAATGTATGCATGAGAAGACTATTAAGTAATAATATGTGTGCAGTACAAGAGAGTCCTCCATTTGTCTTTACTTGTTAATTATTTGTTATGGTCAGACTATGGCAATCCCAATATAAAGTGCTGATCCTTCATAAAACGTGAATAGAGCAATACTTCTTCCCTACTCTGAATGCATTAATGTATGGTTATGCTTCTTTTAACATTGTAACTAAGTTGAGTGTAAACTCCTTATGCTACTAATCAAATTCTACTGGAATTAATTGTGTGACCTCCCGAGTCATACACTGAACCAAAATTCTTTGAACCATTGATATCAGTAGAAGGTTAAGGTGTGTGCTTCTTAGAGCATATATTTTCCTCATGCATACATGTACATTTGTTTTAATAATTAGAGTGCTCAGCCTGCATGTTGAAATACATGATATTTGTTGTAGCACTCCTTTCATATGATTTGTACCCTTTAAAAATGGGTAAATGCTCTCTCGTTGACTGCCTTGTATTGATTTTTGGCTAGTATATATTTTCGGCTTATAATTGTTTTCTTTCTTTCTTAACACTGCACCCATGGTTCATGCATGGAACTGAAGTGCACATATATGCTCCTTCTTGTTTATACTATACAAACTGTCCTATTATATTATTTTCTGCTGCATCTTAACATCTTAACTTTAACCACTTACACTCTCTCTTTGTCAATGCATGCAAGTGCGACGTTCCAATATGATACATATATATATATATATATATATATATATATATATATATATAACATTATTTTTCCTAGGTTATTATACTCGAGTTATTTGAATAAATTTGTCGGTATTAAACCAATTATATTTACGCGATTATCGAAGTTTACTAACTTGAAATAAGTTTAATTCTGACCCGAATGTTTTATGTTTTTGCATGGGACGCTCGGGTCAGGTGCCAAGTGTTGCAGATGCAAAGATTTTAGTCTTAAAGAGGCGAGGCGCGAGAAGACATGTGCGCACAACCCCGACAAAAAGTGTAAACTTTCCTTTTTAAAGATTTATGTATATATTTTATTTGCTTTCGCTGTATAAGTTATTTGTAAAGCTCTGATTTTTATGTATAAAATTTCCGTTGTGAGATATTGATGTTTTTCTCTCTGCAATTCTGTGTTATATTCCATTTTTAAACTCTGTAAGCCGATAACAATCCGTCGTTTTGAACGCTTCAAGTTGGTTTAATTACCGATTTGGGGCGATTGAAATGGCGGGTTGTTACAGTAAACGTACGTACTGCCACCTTTGATCGAGTCAAATCATAGAGTAATGCCCCATTAGTCTATGATACACCACCCAGAGCATACATGCATGTATCTAGACTTTCCCACATACATATTGTCAATCGTACTCGATGCCTTAACCGCGCATAACCTCTACTGTGCACCGAGCCCCATGGCAGGGCTATACGAGAAAAACGGAACTCGGTCAAGAGCTTTTCGGATATTTGTATACGCAGATGCTAAGGTCTGCATTTTCAGTGGCTATGGTCCCATCTGACCCCTCCCTCAACTAAAGGCGAACAAGATTGAGAACTAATGTCCTGGCCCTCTAGCAAACAAAAAATAATCCTAATTGGCCTATCCCTCACTCATAGCCTTGATAGCAAAAGGTCTATGGTCTCTTGGTTTAGCTCTCTACCTTTCCACATCGCACATCACTAACAAGCTGAGTCGATGGTAGGTACCCGTTTACTTGCTATCACCTAAGTTTGACCTGTCGGTTATTCAAGAGTGGTCGTAACCTAGCCTAGTCACAAGGCTCCACGAATCGTCGAATCTCCTATGCCACCCTACAGTCTTTTGATTGCCCACTATCGTGGCAGTCAAGGCATACTCAGCGGTAGAAACGCGCAGACCTACCCTCTTAGAACGTTATATAGCACAAAGCGCTACCAGGAATACCCTCCGCGTCCTAAGAAGGCGTGTGCTTCCTCTTCCAGTCCTTCAGAGCCAGGAGAATATCAACAAGCAAAACAGACAGAATAATCAGATGGACGTGTGCTCCCCTCGTGTCCCATGACACCACGATGATCTACCCCGTTGGGTTATTCATCCTCAAATGTACGGACTGGTCCAAGCGCCTCAAGTTAACATGTTACTGGACCCTATATGTCTAATCATTTAATTACGTGTTTGTTCTTCCCTTTCAGATTTCCATTCAACTTGGTTATTCCCATTCATATTGACTTCTTATTCAAGTTACCAAGCTCCTCTTTCTTATTAATTTCAGTCATAACTTAATCCATTTAAGTTTATTGATAAGCCCATAACATGTTATTCTCTTGATAATAATCCAAGGTCTGTAATCTACAATCTTTTTATATTATTCATTGTATGATTTCATAGTTATAATAACATGTTCTCCATTCACATGGTTTCTGTTTAACATGTCACTTATTGTTTATGATTAAATATAACTTATTTCATTCCATAAGTTTACCATATCCTTCCTCATTTAATCATAATTTAATCTTATACCGTCACTAAACTTGTTGTTATTTACTTATTAACTTAGTTCTCTTAACTAAGATTTACTAATTAGCTCCCTTTTCCATTTATTATAACTTATGGTATAGTTTCCACTTGTCCCTAGAATAATCCTTTAACATGTTATCCTTATCAGCAGATTTCAGATTCTCAAGTTTACAGATTACTTAATTTATAATTAAGCACAACTTATTTCATTACATAAGTTATCACATTCCCTCTATCATTTATTATAACCTAAGTTATAATTTCCACTTGTCCATAGGACAAGGCTACCTATTATATAACATTCTCATTAATAATTAATTATAATAGATTATTACCATTCCCCGCTCATTCCAATACTTTTACTGTTGTAACTTTCATTCAATTCCTCTCATTTCCGTTAATTGTAATTAATTCCATTTATTTCTATCCTTTTATATATATATATATATATGTATGTATGTATGTATGCACTAGACCTCTCACATTAAGCCAACTAGGAATGGCAATGGGGCGGGTTTCGGGTCTAAACCCGGTTGACCCGCCCCTGTTTTGACCCATCAAAACCCGCCCCATCGGGTCAACGGGGCGGGTAGACCCGGACCCGGTTAAAAATTGTTCGGGTCTGGGGCGGGTATGGGGCTTGGTCGACCCGCCCCAACCCGACCCGTGGCTCATTAATTTATCTAATATTCTAATATCTGCAAACCACAAACGTAATGTATACATGAAATGTTTACTGACGTGAACATTTAACATGGACAATAAGTGACTCAGCCCACTCTTTTACGTTTGCCAGTCCACTTCTCTTCTCACTTCTCACTTTCTCAGTACTCGCTTTCTCAATCAAAAGGAAAAAAACCCTAGCCGACGTCCCATGAGCCATGATTTCTGATTACAATTTTCATCCCCAATTTTACAATCTTCCTCCAAAATACTGATCGCCATTCGCGAGTCTCGGATTTCAATTTCCAGTTCGAAGCAAAATTGCGGGATTAAATTTTTTTCTGGTTTCACCGCGGATCCAGATTTAATTTTATATTCGGTAAGATTTTTTTTTGTTTCTTAGTTTGTATTGTTAGGCTGTTATTTCTCTTCTTAGTAATTTAAGTATATCACCTAGATTCGCGAATGTCTTAGATTTGCTATTATGTTTCTTTTATATTTGTGGTATCGGCTTGATGAATCGTATGGATACGTTAGTTACTGTAGGCTGTAGCAACTAGCAAGGATGCGGAAATGCTGCGTTGATGTTTATAATGATCAATTTCTTTACAAACTTAAGGACAACGTCATGCAATGTTGTGGAAGTGAAAATTAAAAACCAAAACCATATTGCATTCCTATCGCCTTAAAACACATAACATGGTCACGTTATTTGAAGTTTCATAACAAAAAGTAACATGTTGATTAGTGAGTATTCATTGATACTTCCAGTTTGATACCAATTCAAAATAGGACATTCTTTGTTCCTTAGTTAATTACCATTTGTCCTTATTCCTATTTGTAAATGTAATGATTGTGATTTCATTTTAGGGGTATTTCTTTGTATATTGTTCTTGGTTTTACGCATAGCAATTCTTTTGTTTTCCTAGTTTATGGTATAGTAAATTTATTATGTAAAGCAACATGAACTAAAGAAAAGAATTGTGTTATGCCTCTGTCAAATTGTCTAATGATAATGCTGCATTTACAAAGTATGATTCTATAACAAAAGAATGAATCCAGAAACACGTTTGGTGTGCTTCTCATATTAATTTCCTGAAATACACTGTTTTATATATGAGCCATATGAATTTGGAACTAGAATTGCTTTAAATGTTCAATACCCAAATCAAAATTGAACCACGTACGCATGATGCTTAATTAACTTAGAAGTCCATTAAGGTGAAACGGTATGAAAATAATGAAATTAGATATTCAGCACAACTTTGTTCTTTAAGCGCCTATGGCAAGCCTAACCTTTTTTTTTACATGTTTACAGGAAAATGGAAACAAATAATGAAAGCCCAACTCCACCTAATTTGGAAGTTTCTACAGATGGAGGTTCAAGTTCTATTCAATCAAACACAGTAAACCAAAAAAATAGTGATGGCACAAATGAAAAAAATGACATTGACCCCATCGATGGTGGTGAAAATAAAAAAGCTGGAAGGAAAGAATCTGAAGCTTGGAAACATTTTGACCGTGTAACAATCAATGGTGAGAAGAAAGCAAAGTGCAAGTATTGCAAAAAGATGTATGTAGCTAGGGCCAGCGATGGGACAACACACCTTTTGAAGCATAATAGCAAATGCAATGGAAAACGACAAGTAGATATGCGTCAATTGGCATTGAAGAACGCTAGAAGCTCCGATGGAAAGGTACACATTTCTAATTATGTGTTTGATCAAGAGAAAGCTAGATCCGATCTTGCTCGAATGATTATACTGCATGAGTACCCACTTTCGATTGTTGATCATATTGGATTTATTAACTTTTGCCAAAGTCTTCAGCCTGCATTTACACTTGTATCGAGAAACACAATAAAAGGTGATATTATGAAAATTTTTGATGTTGAAAAAACTTCTTTAATGAAAATATTGGATAAAAATAAAAGTAGGATAGCTATCACAAGTGATATGTGGACGTCTAGCAATCAAAAGAAGGGTTATATGGTAGTTACTGCTCATTTTATTGATGATTCATGGGCCTTACATAGTCGAATCATGAGGTTCGCATATGTACCATGTCCTCATACAAGTGACGTGTTAGCAGATTGTTTACTTACTTGTTTCTTAGATTGGAATATTGATAGAAAATTGTCTACCATCACTCTTGATAATTGCTCAACTAATGATAAGGTGATAGATATTTTGAAGGATAGACTTAGAAAAAGTTCCCTTATGTTGAATGGAGATATGTTACACATGAGATGTTGTGCTCATATCTTGAATTTGATTGTTCAAGATGGGTTAAGTGTCATAAATGAGCAAATAGCAAAAATTCGTGATAGCGTGCCTTTTTGGACTGCCACACCTAAAAGGCTAGAAAGATTTGAGATAGCCGCTAAACAATTAGAAATTTGTTGCTCTAAAAAGTTGATTCTTGATTGTAAGACTAGATGGAACTCAACCTATATTATGCTTGTTGTTGCCTTAGGCTATAAGGATGTTTTTCCACGTCTACAACAACGTGAAACACTTTATAAATGTTTGCCTACGGATAGAGATTGGGATTTGGCTAAAGAAGTTTGTGATAAATTGAAGGTTTTTTATAATGTGACCAAACTATTTTCCGGAACTCAGTATCCCACTGCCAACCTATATTTTCCTCAAATATGTGACATTAGATTGGCTTTGTCCGCATGGTTAGTTTCCGATATTTTTGTTATTAGAGAAATGGCCAGCAACATGACTACTAAATTTGAGAAATATTGGAGCATGATTCATGGTATAACGAGTATTGCAGTTGTTTTTGATCCAAGATATAAATTTGAATTGTTGGAGTTTTATTTTGTTGATATTTTTGGTGAAAATGCGGAAGAAGAAATTAATAAGATCCGAACACTTTGTTATAAGTTATTGAATGAGTATGAGCAAAAAGAGAAAATGATTTCAAGGGCTAGTGATAGTGGTTCTTCATTTCCCTCTCATCCTCAAACAACAAAATTGAACTCCATAGATGATGACTTTACGAGTCTTCATAGGTTTGATGCATATTTAAATAGAAAAACATCCAAAGCAAGCACTAAATCAGAGTTGGATCGATATTTGGAGGAGCCTATGTTGCCAATAAGTGATAGTTTTGACATTCTAGCTTGGTGGAAAACTACCGGTATTAGATATCCTATAATGCAAATGATTGCCAAAGATATTTACGCAATACCGATTTCGACTGTAGCATCTGAATCTGCTTTTAGTACTAGTGGTCGACTTATTAGTCCTCATAGAAGTAGATTACATCCTACGACATTGGAGGCGTTGATGTGTTGTCAAAGTTGGTTAACGGTCGGCTATTCCAAAGGTGGCCTTATTCCAACCATGGATGATGATTCAGAAAGCGATAGTGTATGCATCTATAATTTTTTTCCTGTCACATGACATTTTTTTTTTTTTGGGTGTTTGATTTGTTTCTTTTCCTTACAGGATGGTCAAGGAGGGGCTGGTTCGTCATGATGTACCTGGTTTGATACTTTGATTCTTATGAGCACGTTGTCAAAAGGTATGCAATTTGATTCTAGCTTCATGATTACATTTTTTTTTTTTTTTGATAAACTGTTAAACATCAATAAGAAATAAACATCATTCATGTTTGATTGACAAACCAAGCATAGTGTCTTTTTAACTACTTTGCATAGTGTCTTTTTAACTCGGCATCAACCACATCAAAAAACTACACCAACTGATCTGTATACAATTTATATTGTACCCAAAATTGTTGTTTTGTAAATTGGTCTTTGTTCAATCTGCATACAATTTTCAAATTTGGTTTTTCATTATTATATTGTACCCAAAATTGTTGTTTTGTAAATTTTACCCAAAATGTAAGAACAGATCTTTAAAAATTGTTGTTTTGTAAACTGTACCCAAAATGTAAGAACAGATCTTTAACAATTGTACCCCAAATTTGAAATCAACCTGTGTCCTCTTAGGTTTTTCATTATTATATTGTACCCAAAATTGTTGTTTTGTAAATTGGTCTTTGTTCCATCCTGTAGACTCATCTGTATACAATTTTGTATGATATAACTTCACCAACTGATCCTCTAAATCTGTAATAAAACGCGATAAGTTTTCACAATAATACCGTCAAATTGAATGATACCCATTAGTCTTAAAGAATTTGCATTAACGACACAATAAGTTGAAAACTTATAGAGATAATAAATGCATGACCAATAGTCATAGTAAACCGTTGAACAAGTGACATTGTATGTTCAAAGGTCTTGTTCACTTGGAATAATATTTAAAATTCTGCTTTACTGTATTCGAAAAGTAGAAAATGTCAATACCACATCTATGTTGAAATAAAATGGTTTTGTGAGTACTTCATTAATCTGCTTTAACTTAGATTTACATAATGGTTCATGGTAAACTACGGGACGATACAGTTGCATAAAATAGTTTGCATAAAATGGTTTTGTGAGTATTTCAATAACCTTGCATAAAATAGTCATAGACACCAAGCATAGTGTCTTTTTAACTCGGCATCAACCACATCAAAAAACTACTTTGCAGGTTTTAAAATATTTGTATATGTAATACTTGTGTACTATAATAGTTATCTTCTGACAAATGCATAATTGTAAGCTAACAAAATCTCATCTAATACAAATGCATTAATAACTACTTACTTAGTGCACTTAAGCCCAAGTTGATCTATTTTGTAGGGTTTGTTCATAATAGAGTTGGTTACTGATTAGAATAGCATGTGATTGCAAATGAAATCCAAATCCACAACTAGAAAAACTAAATTCTCCATTGAAAAATGCTAGTTATAGATTATAGGTTATATCCTTCATTTGCTGTATGTCAAATTGTCAATCAACGAATAAAATGAGGTTTCTATTTGTTGCAGCTTGCTTGGAAGTTGGAAGCTTGCTTGGTGCTGGAGCCGTTGGTGCAGTAATGAATTTTAACACGTCTTTTATTTTTCTAGGCATTGATATGTTATATGTAGTTGATCCATTTGGTGTATTATATTAGCTTTCTAGATTCCACGTATGTAAGAATCTGTGTATGTTTATTCTCTAGTGCTGTGATTGAAGCATTGTGTTAGTAAGATACTAAGATGAATACAATATGTAGTGTATTTTCTTTGTTTCTGAAGTGGGTGTAATTGAAATTTGAAATGCAGCTTTATTTTTATTTTCTAGTAAGATGAAATTGATGAATACAATATGATGAATGCATGCGTTTCTGCAGTGGCCAGTGGGTGTAATTGGAATTGCTGCTTTTTTTTTATGTTTGTTTTTAAGTGTACTGATATCTGGCATAGTTTTGCACGTTTAAAATTTATATCTGGCATAGTTAAACTTTGAGACAGTAGCAAATTATGCTACAAGACCCGGGTCTGGGTAGGGGCGGGTCTACCTGTGACCCGTGCGGGTCATGGGTCGGGGCAGAAAATAGGACCCGTGCCGGGTCTACGGGTCGGGTACGGGTCGTGGGTAAAAAAGTTCGGGGCGGGTCTGGGGCATATGAAACCCGCCCCAACCCGCCCCATTGCCATTCCTAAAGCCAACCACTTGTGGATGCTGGATTTGCCTGGCCGTTCGGGGTAGACTTCTTTCACAAGTTGGAATTAACCTCGTGCCTTAGCACCGTTACATATATGTTTATGCACTAGATCTCTCACATTAAATTAACAACTTGTGGATGCTGGATTTGCCGGGCGGTTCCATGCAGACTTCTACCGCAAGTTGAATTTAACCTCGTGTCTAAGTGCGGTTACAGTTTTCAATTTATTGTAGTTTATAATTGCATGACATACTTAATGTCACATTAAGTCCATTGTATGTCGCATGTTCTTCCTAACATGTAATTAACTCCATTCTAAAATAATAACATGTAACTATTAATCACGTAATTATTCTAATCTAACAATTTAACATGTAATTATGTTAATTCTACAGTTAAGGGTTCAAGTACATAATATGTCACAGGTTAATAATTAAGCATTCAATTACATAATATGTCACAAATTAACATGTAATTAAAGCTTACACGTATACAACAGTAATTGTTACACATATTTTAATAGGATTACATTTCAGCATATTAATGTTTCAACATAGGAATACTCCAACATATTAACAGTTTAACATATTAATATTTCAACATGTCATATTAACATTTCAACACTTTAGTCATTCTAGCAGATTTACATTGCATATTAACGGGGAATCTCAAACGATAAATGTACCATTATCAAAAAGTATATTTTAAATCCACTCACCTAATTTGCTTTCCGAATCCTGAATCTGGTCCAGATATAGCATTCTATGGTTCCCCTAAGTGGATTTAGAACCAAAATAACCATGGATCCACAATTCTTAACTAAAAGAAGAAGGGAAGAGAAAGGAGAGATTTAGACTAGGCTCTATTAGCTTATTTATAGGTGTTAGGATCTTATCGTTTACGCAGTGCTGAGTCAGCATCGAACTTGGTTATCCAGATTAATCGATGAATCTGCTCGGATCTGGGGTGGGTCGACCCCTGGGTCCACCCCCATGGGTCCCACAAGCTGTTTTGACACAGAAGTTTTATTTTTTAACGTTTTAATTTATTAGAATTTATTTAAATATTTATTTACATATAATCTCCTTATATGTATGTAAAACTTCCAATGCCTATTTTGCACGTATATATACCCACAACTTTTATTTCGATTTCAAAAATTTAAACGGTGTTATGTCGTCATTTAATTCTTATCATATTTCTTTGATGGTAATCATATCTTGAAATTTTCTCTTGTGTGTGTGTATATATATATATATATATATATATATATATATATGCACATATATACATATATACATATATTTTTCTACATTTCCTTATATGTATACTTTTTCGTATATATGTGTTTATATATATTTTCTCTTTAGAACATGTGTTATTTTAGTCGTTCCCTTAAGACAAAAAAATGGCACCCAGCGAGGATCGAACCTTGCACCTCTCACTTGAAAGCCATATGTTCTAACCAACTGGACTACTTAGGCTTTTGTTAATAAGTCTTAGAACAATAGTGGTCATTGTTCTCTTCATATTTCTCTTTTTCATTTAAACTATTGCAAGAAATCTTATCACTTTGCATGCACCTTTTTCTTTGATTTTTCTTTTATTATTAATGCATAATATTTGTAAATCATTGCATGCAACCAATTTATTCTTTTAGATATTTATGTCTACGCATATATATACACTTATGCACTATTAAATATTTTAATTGTCATAAAATGCGGGGTGTTACAGCATTGTCTTTTAATGGTTGTAATTAATTCATTGTTTTATTGCATGCATTTTATCCTTTCTTTTCTTAACTTGCACCTTTTTTATTTTAACATTTATATTCATGCATATATACACATATGCACAATCTCTATTTATTACTCATTTAATATTTAATAATTGCGGGGTGTTATAGACCCTTATGTTACTACTAGCTAACCTTATCTAGAGGTGGAGCTACAAAGAAAACAAGCCAGTATCCAATCTCTTGAAATGATTGCAATCGATATATCTATTTTTGTATTTTAAGTCCTATTCCTTCTTAAGGAAGTGACCCATACTATGCACTTTGCCACCCTTCAAAATGCTTAAACGAAGTCATAATTGACGATTGGTGTCTAAAGGTTAAGTTCGAGAAAATGCAATATCTCATTAAATAGTGGAACAAAACTTATTTAGAATGCATTAAGTTTTATGCAACAAAATATGAAGATTACAACAAGCACATATTTCCTCCGCTAAGAAAATAGAGAAATTGAAGATAATTATAATGATCTAAAGGTGGAAGCTAAGGCTCTAAACAAAGTGATGGGGATTCAAATTACTTTTTATTAACGATTGTGATTCTATTCAGAAAAAGGAGAGAAAGGTAAAAAAAACATTTTAACAATGGCCATAAATCACATTATAGATTTATCCTCTGAATCTAAAATTATAGGAAAATTGGCTCAAGAACTTGTCAGTTAATGAAAGTTTATAATTATTCAATAAAGAGTGGGCCATGTATATGTTGTAACATAATGTATTGTAATTCATACCTTTGTTTCCGGTATGATGACATAATTATTATAAATTTCTAACCTTTACTTTTCTAATAAGCTAATCAGGTCCATTTACCAATGACGTGTCCTGAAATATCGGCAAAAGTTCTAAAATAATGTTAACAATGATAACTATTGTTTATGATTAGGGTCATTCACTTCATGACTCCTTAGAAACTTACAGCTAAAAAGGAGTCTCATAACCTAATAAAACATTGAAATAACATTTCTAATAATAACAAAGGCCCAATCACCCATGTCTTGCTCAAGCAAAAGAAAATCATAAACCATAATGATTGACTTAAAGCCCTCATCAATAAGTATGGAAAATCAAAGAAGTGCGAAGAATTAAAATTTCATATTCAGGAATAATATAAGACTAGAAATCAATAATAATGAGTAGTTGAAGATCTAATAACCGAAATAGCAATTAAAAAACCAAGAATAAAGAATTTAGATTTAAGAATAATAGAAAACTAAAAGACCATAAATTCGTATAAAATTAAGAATATCAAAAAATAGAATGTTGGAAATTTGGTCAATAACGGAAGGCTAGAGTTCCATTGATAGAAATCTAGAAACCCCAAAACCAGAAATTCAATAATTGTGGAAGATCATTAGCCCCGTAAAAGAAGTTTAGAAATTCGAAACCTAATAATTTGAAATCTAATAATAGAAGGTTAGGAACTCAAATGACCAATATCCCATATCTAGCAAAAATAATAGAAGATTAGGTTCATATTTGGTAATAATAAAAGGCCATAAAACTAGAAGACTAGAAAATCTAATAATACAAATCTAAGAATTCAATAGTAAGGGTCCGGAATCCCAGTAATAGAAAACCAGAAATACACATTGTGTCATGGTTATTTGACGATCAAAGATTCTTGTTTGATTAATGATCAGATACTCTTGTTTGGAGGTAATTTATTGAAGTTCCACTTCCTTGGAGAGGTTCCTTGATGTATTTATGTGCACATTGCTCAGATCTCACGCCTTGAATGTGCCAAGGTTTTTCTCCCTCTAGGAGATACCCGGATGTTTCAGAATTTATACTTAAGGAAGATAAAGGACTTCCTCCCCCCACATGGCACTACAATAAAAGTTGCTTTCAACAACAATAGATGTCAGCATTTTTACGATGACCGCGGTTGAAGCATATGTTTACTTAATTATCTTACGCAAAAACGCCGACGTTATCTAATATATTTGTATGTCGCCTCTCTACTTGTTGCTTTCCTAAAAACTTCGTGATTTCCCTCGGCTAATTTTCATTTCCCTCCTCCTCCGGTTTCCTACCGCTCTCATTCCTTTTTCATCTTGGCCTAATTATCCATGTTCTTCGATTTCATCATGTTCTAATACCCTCATACTTTGATTTCATCATGCCCTATTCCCCCGATTAGGGACTTCGATCGATTATACTCTAATTTGTCTTGTGCTTTTTATGTATTGGTTCACACTAATTTAGTTTTTCTTTAAATTCTTAATTCATAAGTCACCAGTATTGATTTAGGCCTTTTGAATCAGATAATGATTTTTAGGGTTGGCTCAGACTTTAGTCCCAAGTATAGTGAGTAACTTACCATCTTCATTTTTAGGGTTTGATTCCATTTTCCTCTACCTTAGTTGAGAAATTTTGTATGTTGATTCTAGTATTTGTTTGGTACGAGAGGAATCACTCTGGAATAAATATCACTAATCTCCAGTAATGGTGACATTACCTGATTTACTTCTCATTAACAGGTTAGATTGTTAAATTTGTTTTTGCTATGAAATCAATGTTGATTAAGATAATTGGATTTCAATTACGTTAGTTGTTAAATTTTTTTTTCTCTGAGTTTCTATAACTTCATTGAATTCATTTAGTAAATATGTGCAATTGCTTCCAACGCTTTGTCATTTGAAAAGTCACTAGGAAGGTTACCTGAATAGTAATCAAATGGTTTTGTCTATCTTTGAGATATTGAGGTTCATATAATTGTAATACTTAGCTCATTGGTTAAGATATGAAAGGATGAGTATCATAATATATTTCGTTAATCATTCAAATTAAATCCATATATTTTTCAATGTAGAATAAT
The DNA here is from genome assembly GCA_030737875.1 of Allium sativum. Classification (NCBI taxonomy): domain Eukaryota; kingdom Viridiplantae; phylum Streptophyta; class Magnoliopsida; order Asparagales; family Amaryllidaceae; genus Allium; species Allium sativum. The sequence goes on from CM060922.1 coordinate 339,590,653, forward strand.
GTTGCATGATGATTCAAATCTAGCACTTAAGGAATCATGGTCAAGTTTCATTTTATGTTAATTGGTTTTAAAGCTCTCATTATATAGACTACTGAATAATAAGGACTGTCTAAAATAAGACTTAGTATCACATCATAAACTCCTATACGTATCATCAGCATGCACATTTTCCAAATTCTATTGATATTGGTAAGTCTATTTATTTCCTTGGCAAAACTATTCATTATGTAGGGTAAACTGTCATTTTCATTTCGAAAGTATGTGACATATGGTAGTTTTGATAATTATAGGCAGCTGGATCCCTTTGATTTGTTTAGTCAAAAGGAATTTTACATAAAAGAAAGATTAGCATTTGGAAAATCTTATCTTATTACATAATTATCAGTATTTTGAAACCTTATCTAGAACAAATAGCCAGCTTATTATATAGATTATCCTTTTCCAATGTTGTGTTGTTAAAGTTGTCGGTGCATATTATAAACTGAGAACATTGATTGCCTTGGAATTATGTTTTGAACTGATATAGTAATTATTGTTATTTTCCAAAAATGTAGTAAACAAATTATTCTTTGTTAATGACATTCCTTTTACCTTTGTTAACAGTTTCAACATTTACTTTTAAGATTAATGTAATATGTCTATTACTTTTCTGTCCGTGACATTAGCCCATCAGATAAGAACTTGTGTTGAGGTAACAACAATGCAAGTTCGAAACCCAGAATGGCATGCTAAAAGGGTTTACCATGTGCATAATCTGTAATTAGCCACTATGTGGTATACGCGAACCGGGCTAGGTGCACTAAGGGGTTTTACGGTTCCGATCGGTTTCCCTCCTGACAAATTCAAAAAAAAAAAATACTTTTCTAAATGATCTGAGATTATGACATATTTTTTTTGTGCTATACATTCTCTTTGATGTTTCAGTTGATCCATAAAATTATAATAGGATGGTGCTTAAATTAGTGGAGTGGTGATGGTTATTTGTTTTATTAGCACCATATGTAGTACATTACAATTACTATTAGATGTAGTACATTATAAAACACCTTGAATTTAATGAAACGTATATCTATATTCAAAGAGTAGGGCCAGACCTATCTCATTTATGTTCTTACATTTCCTTTTATCAATTTTTTTTCTATTTATAGCACAACACAGATAGTACGCTATATTGTACAAATCATGCAATTAGTGAGTACGTAATTGTGTTTACCTAAATGTACATGTGTCCCTACCATATTTAAATTTGCCACATAACCACTCGTGGTAAAATAAAAAATTACATTCCCACGATATACAGATATACCACTACTTTTTTTACTAACCTTTGATTTTCACACCTAAATCTTGCATTTTACTCCAATTTAGTTTAGTATTCCACTTATAAAAAGTCAATATTATGTTGCAAACAATATAAAATTTTAGACTTAATGTTGGCATTTAAATTATGTTTTTGCATCTACTTTGAATAAAAAAATTGACGTCTTTGTTAACAACCATATCATTCGACACCTTAACTTATATTATTATAATAATTACAAAAATTTGTTAATTTTATTTGGAAACCCTGATCCATTATGATGTTGCTTGTTTTGTATATTAGTGAATTTATCAAATATATACATTTTGGGTTAAGCTACATTGATTATGAATTACGGTACAATTAATGAGATGCAGAAATTAAATATTTTATACTTCCAACCAAAGAAAGTTTTGATGCCTTCCATTTAAGCAAAAAATTACTAGAACACTATCTCTGATCGGTTATGATTAACTAAATCAACGTTTTATACATTTTACTAATTTTATTTCCTACAACAATGTGTGTTCTCATAACCTTGAGTTTAGTTTAATTTTAAGGGATTGTTAATGACACTCCAAGTATTGTTAAGGGGTGTCAATTTAAAAAGAAAATAGAATTTGTTAATAGGGGTATCAATACAGAGAGCATCCCCTTAACAAATAAAATTTATTTTTACCAAATTATTCTTCTTAACAATAATCATTTTTTTAGTTGTTAATTAAAAAAAAAATATAGTATATTAGCCAAACTGTATCAAATTTTATATCAAATTATCAGTAATCTCATTTGGCGATATGCATCATATCAGATGAAAGTATATCATTCACAGAAAATTAATATGCATATATCAAACAATTTTTTTATACAGTATCCCACCGCCGAATATGTCGATACACCTCATTTCCTCAAACAATCACTTTTTTGTTTGCAAATAATTTAGAGATTTTTTTTTTTTTTTTTTTTTTTTTTTTGCATTTGAAATTAATTGGGATTTGGGATGGTAACTGATGTTATTACAAGGGTAAAAAGGAAAGTAAAAAATTGAGTACGTGACCCCCCCAACATTCTTTTTATGATTGGAGTGTTTTTAAAATTTGACCCCCCTCCCGCGTAACATTATTTGGAGCGTCAATAACAATACCCTAATTTTATTCTTATGTCATGTCAATGCTATTGAATTTATATTCAAAGTTATAGCCAAAAATATTTCTTTTTAATATATAACTACAAAGATATAATCACTATTAATCGTTTAAATTTACCATTGGCTCACAAAAATTGTCATGTCAACATGCATACATGATCTGGCTCTACCTATTTGAAGTTGTTCATGCATATGAAGAGATTTTCAAAACTAACAATGCATGGATGGAGAGAAGTAATATCAGATGTCCTTGAATTAAACCCAACTTTTGTGATTCTTGGTATGTATTCCCTTCCTACCTATGTTATTATTTTACTTATATTGGATTTTGTCTTGTTATTTATTTATTTCCAACTTGATTGTTCATACCTACTGTGCATGCACTTCACAAAATTATCTATATAATAAATTTGACATAAATACAGTGTATTGCTAAAAGCACCCTAAAATGTGCTTTCTAATACCATTACTACAAAATACCATAAAATTTAAGTTGGAACGCTTCCTAATACCAACCATTTTAAAGGCTACCAAATTCATTTTTTTCATTTTTTTTTCACATGGTGAACAACCATCGATGAACACCATTTTCTGCAGTAATCAACCATCGAATAATAGTAGTTCGACGGTTAATGACCATGGAAAACGTTGTTGATCGACGGTTTTTCACCATGCAAAATAGTTTTGCATGGTGATTAATTGTCATATGAAATGGGTATTGTAACACCCCGTATGTTGAATAACTTGCTATAATATAAATAAGGGCAGAATTAAATTTTAAAATCTGAATCAGGGGAAACGGGCTATGCCATTGCGTTCATCTAGGAAAAATACGCGAAATAGAGTCCGACTTTTCGAAAATCGGAGTCCGTATGACCCAGTTAAGGCCCGAAGAAGTTTTCAGAAAATTCAAAACAGATTTAAATATAAAAATTTCACAGTTCAGAAGAGGCGGGAAAATTCCCGCCAGGCAGAGGGTGTCGACCCAGGGGTCGACCCCCCCTATCGGTCTGTGTGACCTGGGTGCACCATTTTGGATTTTGGGCTGTGCTTGGTGGCTAGTGACGAGATCTGACGGCTCTAATCTGATTTAGGGTTTATCTAATGGCCTAAAACACTTAACTAATCTATAAATACACCCTAAGACTACCCTAATTCATACTAAATATAGAAACAACGTCGTCATGCCGTCAAAATGCAACTTGAAGGAGCCTCCATCAAATTAAAGAGGAAGATAGCTTCTCAAATCAACTTCTAATCAACTCTAGCAACTTAATCTTCTTCTTAGGAGTGCTAATCAACAAATTGTGAGTTTCTATAGCCTTAATGACCAATTGTTGAAATGATTATGATAGGATATAATGAGGTTATGGCTATGAATGTGGATCAATGCAAGTTATGTTATCATATGCTATGTGTTCATGATGTTATGCAAGTTATATGCTATGTGTTATGCAAGTTATGCAAGTCATATGCTATGTGTTCATGATGTTATGCAAGTTATGCAAGTCATATGCTATGTGTTATGCAAATTATGCAAGTCATATGCTATGTGTTCATGATGTTATGCAAGTTATGCAAGTCATATGCTATATGATCATGATGTTGTGCAAGTTATGCAAGTAATATGCTATGAGTTCATGATGCTAGTTATGCAAATCACTATGATAAACATTGATCCATTATGAAACCATGATTATGCAAGTTTGGTGTATGATTATATGCAAGTTCATATATGATATGTTATGCAAGTTTGGTGTTTGATTATATGCAAGTTCATATATGACATGTTATGCAAGTTTGGTGTTTGATTATATGCAAGTAACATGTGCAAGTTTACACCTTTGTATGATATGCATACATATGCAAGTTAACCCCTTTGTATGTCATACATACATATGCAAGTTTACCCCTTTGTATGACATAAGTAGCTTATGCGAGTTACCCTCTTTATGACATATGTGATTCATGCAAGTTTGGGTTGATTATTTATGCTAGTTGGGTTTGATGCTATATGCATGTTGACACCTTTAAAAACCATGTTGATGCTAATGTTATGCAAGTTGAACCCATTGTATGTGTGATGAATCTTCCCTTTTAAGTATGTCATGTTAGCGAATTACGTGGGGAACGATGGGGTTAATATTCATGTTAATGAAATGGTGTGAAGTTGGTATGATTATGCATACCATAAAGTGGATGGACATAATTGAGTCAATTATGTACATCGTTAAATTTGTAATTAATTAGGGATAATTAATACAAATTATAGGGGTGATTAATTAGGTGTAATTAATCGACTAAGACACGAGGTTGGACCCTTTTGTAGCATAAGACTGCCCGGAACCGACCGGCAAATCCAGCGGCTACAAATGATTGGCCCAATGTGAGAGGTCTTAGGCACAAACTAAATACGTGACAAGTGTAAAGACATGAGGTTAGACTCGGTTATGGCGTAAGGCTGCCCGGATCCGACCGGCAAATCCAACTGCCATAAAAGATAGTCTAATGTGAGAGGTCTTTACAACGGTTACGTTCTTAATCAATTAAGAAACACTTAACCAGATAAGCATGTAGTGGGGCATGAGGGGTTAAGTGGGTGCCTTGGGTGGTATGTGAAGATTAAGTAAGTGCCTTGGGTGGCATGTGGAAATCTAGTGGGTTGCCTTGGGTGGCAATAGAAAAATACGATTAGAATACTTAACCAAGTGGAAACATGTAATTAAACATGATTAAAGGGTTAAGTGGGATGCACTAGAAAAAGGGACAAGCTTAGGTGGGTAGCTTGTGGGGGCCCATTTCAACCAGTAACCCATATGTATCTTATTGGGCTCGACCCATGTCGAGGACGGGACACGCGTACTGGGCTTGACTATAAGAGGCCAAAACGGGTTAGCGGTGGCAACGCAAGTCCAACGGGTTTCATATGCGTGTGTGGACCCGGGCTGGTAGGTAAGACGTTGTTGCATCATGTAGGTATAAGCCGTGCACCGTTGATTGTATCGGGTTGCCACTTTGGGGAGTGATACACCCCACTGTGGGGCCAGCACGGGTATCTACGGTAGGGAGCCGATCGCTTGGGGAGTAGTGGGTACACCTAGTGGAGATAGGGGCAGACGACACCTATGTAGTCAGCTAGGGGTACACGAAACTACTGGGTAAATTTTCTAAGTCCTTGGGTGGGATCAACCTTTAAGTAGGAATGACTGGTGTGGTGCAGTTAGTAATTACCCTTGGGTGGGTAGATGAGTCTTTACCGTTATCTTAGTTCATCCTATGTCTAGTTGGCTGCTTAGTGTAGTCATTTATCCCCAGTCATCACCGTACCAAGTTTATATCATACCCTAATTACTTTAATGATTGTATTGTTAAAGTTATAGGGCTCACTCAGACTTATGTTTGACCCCGTTGTTTTTATCTTTTTCCCCTCAGGTCCTCAGGTTGGGCCTAGCACTAGTGGGCTTTGATCAGATTTCTTTATCTATCTTTTGGAGCTTGGACCATGATGTAAAGCCCAGCTTATCTTTTCTTTTATGGCTATTAGTTATGTAGTGGGATTATGTACTTATGTTTTATCAGGATGGATATTTAATACTTGACTCTTGTTTTAGTTGGTTTTGATATGTAACCAAACATGTTTATCTTCTGCTGCAATGAAATGATGTTTTAGATTTCAAGTATTATTTATATATGTCTTGTTGTAATTTTTCTGTTCTATATTCACTTAAAATACTCCACCGAAGTTAAGGCATTCCCTTAGTGAATGACCTTAGCGGGTGTGGGGTGTTACACGTGGTATCAGTGCTTAAGGTTACCAGAACAGATAAAACTTTTAGAAAAACTATTTTTCTAAAAATATTTTTGGATGAAGTATTTTCAAAAACATGTCTTTTAAGAGAAAAGTTTTTGAAAGAAAAGAACATAATCCCCAAGAGCCATATATCCTTCCTTCGATTCTCCGTTTTGAATCTCTTCCTCTTTCTCTTTTTGAATTTCCCCTCCGCGTATAGATGTCTTTTTAAGATAAATAAGGACTTCCGTATGAAGGACGGAAGAACCACTTCAAGGGACTAAGACTTTTGCCGAGCTAAGAAGTTAGTCCAAGGAGGTGGAGGGCTTGTGGGTACCTTTAAGATGGACGAGGGAGGAAGGTTCAAATAGCTATTAGGTAAATAAGGGACGAAACCTCATCGTGGTGGGAAGTCACGAAAGGAGAATGTGAAGGAGAAGGCTTGTTGTTTTGGAGAAATAGGACACCTTATTAGGATTGTCCAAAGAGGTAAGAACAAAGTACAGGATCTTCTGGAGGGTAGATGTATTCCCTCACGGCTGGTATACTTGATGGGGGTAGGACCGTCTAGGTTGAAATTTGGTTCTCTCGATCATCCTGTTCGAACTTTATTCGACTCTGGCGCATCGCATTCGTTTATCTCATCATCGTTAGTTGAGTCACTGCACTTAGACACCAATCTGGTAGATGATCCCTTGGTTGTTTCAAACCCAATTGGGGGCTCCACTTATTTGTCCATGATATGTTTGGGTTTGAAGATTTCTATACTTAGCGTTGAGTTTAGATGTGATGCTTTTGTTTTGGGCTTCACGGGCTATGGGTTGATTTTGGGCATGGACTGGTTATCCAGTAATAGTGCCGTTCTTGATTGTGAAAAGAGAGTGGTTAGGCTCATGACCCGTTTGGGGAAACACTCTCGAGATCTCTTGTAATCCCATGAATTCTGTTATGCTAAGTTATCTTGAGTCGCTTGACGCTTCGGTCGAGAGTTTGCGATCTGTTAGAGTGGTCCGGGAATACTCGGATGTGTTTGAGGAGGTGAAGGGCTTACCTCCGAAGCGGGAGATATATCTGGTAGACAATGCTAAACCAGTATCTTTGCCAGTGCGCCACATGGCTCCTCGTGAGAGGAGGGAACTCAATAAGCAAGTAAGGGAGTTGCTTGAGAAGGGGTTCATAAGACGAAGTATATCGGAGTGGGGTGCTCCGGTAGTTTTAGCCACGAAGGCGGATGGGTCCCTCAGACTTTGTGTAAACTATAGAGAACTCAACAAGCTTAGAAGAATAGACACCCATTACCGAGGAGTGATGATCTCTTTGATCAGTTGGTTGGCGCCTCAGTGTTTTCGCAGTTGGACTTGGCCACGGGGTTTCATCAGTTGGGAGTGGCTGAGGATAGTATAGAGAAGACTGCCTTTAGGACTCAGGATGGTTTCTATGAGTGGCTTGTGATGCCATTTGGTTTGACGAACGCCCCCGCATACTTTGTGGATTTGATGAGTAGGGTGTTCAGGGAGTACCCTAATAAGTTCGTGGTGGTCTTTGTGGATGACATCTTAGTATTTTCTAAGAGTGAAGAAGAGCATGCCCTACATCTTAGGGAAGTGTTAGAGACTCTTCGAGCGCATAGCCTTAAGGCTAAATTCTCTAAATGTCACTTCTGGAGGAAGGAAGTGCGGTTCTTGGGGCACGTGGTCTCCAAAGAAGGGATAGTTGTGGATCCCGCTAAGGTAGTGTCCATCCAAGATTGGAAGGTTCCGAAGAATGCTACCGAGGTGAGGAGTTTCTTGGGGTTGGCTGGCTACTATAGGAAGTTTATCAAGGACTTCGCAAAGATATCAGCCCCATTAACTCGCTTGACAAAGAAGAATCTAGTCTTCACATGGGACGTAGATTGTGATGATGCGTTCCAACGGTTAAAGAGAGCTTTAACCACAGCTCCAGTCTTAGTGTTGCCAGATGGGAGTAAGCCATTTGTTGTCTATACCGATGCTTGTGGGACAGGACTGGGCGCAGTCTTAATGCAAGAGGGAAGGGTAATAGCCTACGGTGGAAGGCAGTTGAGGGCGCATGAGAAAAACTACCCTACCCATGATTTAGAGTTGGCCGCTATTTTTTTTTGCGCTTAAGATTTGGTGCCATTATCTTCTTGGAGAGAGGTTCGAATTGTTCACTGACCACAAATCATTGAAGTACTTGTTTTCTCAGAAGGATTTGAACTTGAGACAGCAAAGGTGGATGGAGTTCTTAGCATCCTATGATTTCGAGATAGCGTATACCCCTGGCAAGTGTAACGTGGTGGCGGACGCCTTGAGCAGAAAAAGGTTGTCCTTGAGTCCATTGTTCGTGGAACGACGAAGCTTGGAATTTATCTCGATGTTTGATTTCATACCTTCCATTGACTTTATACCCGGTTTGCTAGCATCCTTAGAGGTCAGACCTACTCTTTTGGGACGGATTGGCGAGGCACAGCGGGACGACCCACAGTTGGTTGAGTTGGTAGAGAGGCTCATAAGGGGGGAGTCGTCCAGCCATTTGAGTAGGTACACCCTAGACGATAGGGGGTGCTTGCGTAGAGACGGTAGACTTTGTGTACCGCAAGACGAGGGTTTGAGGAAGGCTATTCTTGATGATGCGCATCGTTCAAAGATGACCATTCATCCCGGTGGGGACAAGATGTACTAAGACATGAAGCGAGTTTTCATTTGGGCCGGTATGAAGAAAGATGTGGCCGAGTATGTCGCTAGATGCTTGGTGTGCCAACAAGTGAAAGCGGGGCAAAAGAAACCCGGTGGGTTGCTTCACCCATTGGAAGTTCCGCTATGGAAGTGGGATAGTGTCTCGATGGATTTCATTGATGGGTTACCGAGATCGAGGAAAGGTAATACGGGAATTTGGGTTGTGGTAGACAGACTTACTAAGAGTGCACATTTCATACCCATGAAGAGTAAGAGGACTGCTCCATGGCTAGCTTCAGTTTACCTTCGAGAGATAGTTCGGTTGCATGGGGTACCTTCTAGCATAGTGAGTGATCGAGATCCTATCTTCACTAGCGAGTTTTGGAAAAGTTTGCAAGAGGCGGTAGGGACTCAGTTGTGTTTGAGCACCGCATATCATCCTCAGACGGACGGCCAGACCGAGAGGGTGAATCGTGTTCTAGAATACCTTTTGAGGCTATGTATCTTAGATTTTGGAGGTACATGGGAAGAGCATTTTCCATTGGTAGAGTTCGCGTATAATAACAGCTTTTAGTCTAGTATTGGTATGGCTCCTTTCGAAGCTCTTTATGGAAGGCCTTGTCGATCACCTACATGTTGGTGGGAATCTACGGATAAGATCTTGCTTGGGCCCAATATGGTTAGAGAGACTTCGGAAAGGATTGATTTGATTCGAAGAAGGATGAAAGCAGCGCAAGACAGACAGAAATCTTACGCGGATAAGAGGAGGACGGATCTGGAATTTGATGTTGGGGACATGGTCTTTGTCAAAGTATCTCCATTACGGAATGTTGTTCGCTTTGGGTCCGTTGGGAAGTTAGCACCAAGATTTGTGGGGCCGTTTCCTATTAAGGAAAGGATTGGACGGATGGCATATAGAGTAGATTTACCTGAGAGACTTAGTGGGGTACATGACGTATTCCATGTGTCACATTTGAGGAAGTGCCTACATGAGACCGCAGAGGTGGTAGAGCCGAGCTTGCTTAGAGAAGTGGAGGTAGAGCGTGATGCGACTATTCGACGAGCTCCTACCCGCATCCTTGGGTCAGAGATTAGGAAGTTGAGAAACAGAGAGGTTCGACTAGTCAAAGTACAATGGGGAGAGGATGAGAGCAATGCTACTTGGGAGACAGAAGCGAAGTTGCGTTCACTGTACCCATTCCTTTTTGAGGGTAAGTCTTTTAACTTCTCCTTTATCGTTTGTCTAGTACTTATCTTATCTATAGTATGTCCTCTCATTAGTACCTTTGACCTTTAGATAGGGTAAACCTATGGTTGAAACATGTGTTTGAGACATGTTATGATTGATGGATGCGTGTGGATGCAAGTGTTTGCTAGTGGTTGCTCGTGGATGCATATACACACACTTTAGACACTAGATCGGCTCAATCACTTCATATTGCATATTGCATATAATTGTGTGTAGGTAGCTATATTAATGGATGTATAATGGTTGTGCTATCATATGGATGATGCATTTTGGTGTATGGTTGTGCACACATGTAGAGATAGTATGTGTCGATAGGGTTCTTTCGCATACATATTGGATGCATGACACTATCATGGTTTGCATTAAGGAGGTCAACTGAATCAGTAGACCGCCTGATTTTGCATTAGATAGGGAACATATACACACACTCTTTGCATATGTTCATACAACATTAGAACTTTAAGGACAATGGATGCCAGTGGTTGATGGTTTGAGTAGATGGTTGTTTGGTTGGTAGGATACGTTCTTCTTGACTTAGAGATTTCAGGGACGAAATCCTTTAAGTAGGGGAGAATGTAACACCCCGTATGTTGAATAACTTGCTATAATATAAATCAGGGCAAAATTAAATTTTAAAATCTGAATCAGGGGAAACGGGCTGTGCCATTGCGTTCGTCTCGGAAAAATACGCGAAATAGAGTCCGAGTTTTCGAAAATCGGAGTCCGTATGACCTAGTTAAGGCCCGAAGAAGTTTTCAGAAAATTCAAAACAGATTTAAATATAAAAATTCCACAGTTTAGAAGAGGCGGGAAAATTCCTGCCAGGCAGAGGGTGTCGACCCAGGGGTCGACCCAGGGGTCGACCCCCCCTGTCGGTCTGTGTGACCTGGGTGCACCATTTTGGCTTTTGGGCTGTGCTTGGTGGCTAGTGACGAGATCTGACGGCTCTAATCTGATTTAGGGTTTATCTAATGGCCTAAAACACTTAACTAATCTATAAATACACCCTAAGACTACCCTAATTCATACTAAATATAGAAACAACGTCGTCATGCCGTCAAAATGCAACTTGAAGGAGCCTCCATCAAATTAAAGAGGAAGATAGCTTCTCAAATCAACTTCTAATCAACTCTAGCAACTTAATCTTCTTCTTAGGAGTGCTAATCAACAAATTGTGAGTTTCTATAGCCTTAATGACCAATTGTTGAAATGATTATGATAGGATATAATGAGGTTATGGCTATGAATGTGGATCAATGCAAGTTATGTTATCATATGCTATGTGTTCATGATGTTATGCAAGTTATATGCTATGTGTTATGCAAGTTATGCAAGTCATATGCTATGTGTTCATGATGTTATGCAAGTTATGCAAGTCATATGCTATGTGTTATGCAAATTATGCAAGTCATATGCTATGTGTTCATGATGTTATGCAAGTTATGCAAGTCATATGCTATATGATCATGATGTTGTGCAAGTTATGCAAGTAATATGCTATGAGTTCATGATGCTAGTTATGCAAATCACTATGATAAACATTGATCCATTATGAAACCATGATTATGCAAGTTTGGTGTATGATTATATGCAAGTTCATATATGATATGTTATGCAAGTTTGGTGTTTGATTATATGCAAGTTCATATATGACATGTTATGCAAGTTTGGTGTTTGATTATATGCAAGTAACATGTGCAAGTTTACACCTTTGTATGATATGCATACATATGCAAGTTAACCCCTTTGTATGTCATACATACATATGCAAGTTTACCCCTTTGTATGACATAAGTAGCTTATGCGAGTTACCCTCTTTTTGACATATGTGATTCATGCAAGTTTGGGTTGATTATTTATGCTAGTTGGGTTTGATGCTATATGCATGTTGACACCTTTAAAACCCATGTTGATGCTAATGTTATGCAAGTTGAACCCATTGTATGTGTGATGGATCTTCCCTTTTAAGTATGTCATGTTAGCGAATTACGTGGGGAACGATGGGGTTAATATTCATGTTAATGAAATGGTGTGAAGTTGGTATGATTATGCATACCATAAAGTGGATGGACATAATTGAGTCAATTATGTACATCGTTAAATTTGTAATTAATTAGGGATAATTAATACAAATTATAGGGGTGATTAATTAGGTGTAATTAATCGACTAAGACACGAGGTTGGACCCTTTTGTAGCATAAGACTGCCCGGAACCGACCGGCAAATCCAGCGGCTACAAATGATTGGCCCAATGTGAGAGGTCTTAGGCACAAACTAAATACGTGACAAGTGTAAAGACACGAGGTTAGACTCGGTTATGGCGTAAGGCTGCCCGGACCCGACCGGCAAATCCAGCTGCCATAAAAGATAGTCTAATGTGAGAGGTCTTTACAACGGTTACGTTCTTAATCAATTAAGAAACACTTAACCAGATAAGCATGTAGTGGGGCATGAGGGGTTAAGTGGGTGCCTTGGGTGGCATGTGGAGATTAAGTAAGTGCCTTGGGTGGCATGTGGAAATCTAGTGGGTTGCCTTGGGTGGCAATAGAAAAATACGATTAGAATACTTAACCAAGTGGAAACATGTAATTAAACATGATTAAAGGGTTAAGTGGGATGCACTAGAAAAAGGGACAAGCTTAGGTGGGTAGCATGTGGGGGCCCATTTCAACCAGTAACCCATATGTATCTTATTGGGCTCGACCCATGTCGAGGACGGGACACGCGTACTGGGCTTGACTATAAGAGGCCAAAACGGGTTAGCGGTGGCAACGCAAGTCCAACGGGTTTCATATGCGTGTGTGGACCCGGGCTGGTAGGTAAGACGTTGTTGCATCGTGTAGGTATAAGCCGTGCACCGTTGATTGTATCGGGTTGCCACTTTGGGGAGTGATACACCCCACTGTGGGGCCAGCATGGGTATCTACGGTAGGGAGCCGATCGCTTGGGGAGTAGTGGGTACACCTAGTGGAGATAGGGGCAGACGACACCTATGTAGTCAGCTAGGGGTACACGAAACTACTGGGTAAATTTTCTAAGTCCTTGGGTGGGATCAACCTTTAAGTAGGAATGACTGGTGTGGTGCAGTTAGTAATTACCCTTGGGTGGGTAGATGCATCTTTACCGTTATCTTAGTTCATCCTATGTCTAGTTGGCTGCTTAGTGTAGTCATTTATCCCCAGTCATCACCGTACCAAGTTTAAATCATACCCTAATTACTTTAATGATTGTATTGTTAAAGTTATAGGGCTCACTCAGACTTATGTCTGACCCCGTTGTTTTTATCTTTTTCCCCTCAGGTCCTCAGGTTGGGCCTAGCACTAGTGGGCTTTGATCAGATTTCTTTATCTATCTTTTGGAGCTTGGACCGTGATGTAAAGCCCAGCTTATCTTTTCTTTTATGGCTATTAGTTATGTAGTGGGATTATGTACTTATGTTTTATCAGGATGGATATTTAGTACTTGACTCTTGTTTTAGTTGGTTTTGATATGTAACCAAACATTTTTATCTTCTGCTGCAATGAAATGATGTTTTAGATTTCAAGTATTATTTATATCTGTCTTATTGTAATTTTTCTGTTCTATATTCACTTAAAATACTCCACCGAAGTTAAGGCATTCCCTTAGTGAGTGACCTTAGCGGGTGTAGGGTGTTACAGGTATGGTATTTGGAAGTACATAAAATTTATTAAAATGATTATTTCTATTTGTAGTATTATGAAGCACTTTCTTGGGTTCTTTTAGCAACACACTAAATATAAATTGGTAGGTTTAGTTTGTAATTTAGATGGATTCCTTCTTTACTTATTAATAGACACAACAATCGATAGAATAAAAGGTATAAAGTATTTCTCATATAACACATTTTCCCTACTTGGCTCTATTTGTTGATTACTTCTTAAATTAATGTGACAAGTTTTCTTACAACAACTTAGAATTAGAGCTATCAGGATCCTCTTTGTATGACCATTACTTCTAATTGATCAAGTTTAAAATTATTATATATATATATATTTGTACATTTTTCTATAAGTTCTATTTTATTTATTTCAGCTCGGTGGATAATTTTCGAGCCTAGTTCTAGTAGACAACAGTGCTCAATTTTAAAATGGATGTATAGGAACACTATAACATGTTTAATAAGATATAATATCCATACCAATGCTCCTCTCATTTGAGTGTTCTTTTCATTATGCATGCAAAAATTTGGAGTGCTTTTTTTTTTAAAAAAAACAAAGAAATTATTGATAAACTAGTACAAAATAATGCTATTGTTTTTTCTTTAATAATATAATATAACAAAATGGAGAATCTAGCCATTCTCCAAAGGCTCACAAAAAACAGTTTCTACAGAAGCAGAAACCGTACACACACACAAATAAAAGAACCAAACAAGAACAACAAAAAAACAAAAGACAGTCAACACCCAAAAAGAAGTCAACGCCGCAGGCCAAGCGTATGAAGCCTCGGTAGATGAGGAAGCACCAAAAGCAAACGACGTGCCCTCCAAGGAAGACGACTGCTAAAGGCAAGAAAGTCCAAATCATCGGTCCAGTAACTCCGAAAGATCCTTCTCCTCATAAGGTGGTTAGAGAATCAAAGAAAAATACCAACCAATTAGCTCAATCTGCAACTCCTGTTCCATCTGCTTCCAAGAATCCAGTTGTGATAAAAGCATTGAAAGCACCAACCTGCTCCAGATTGCCAAGTCCCCAAACCTATAATCCAAGACCTGCAACACTAGAAAACGACATAAGATCAATAGGGGGATGGTGTGAGAAAGTGAAAGGAGTAGCATAAAAACATATAAGCAATAATAAACCAAAACCTGCCCCAGGAGTAGCCGATATCGAGGAAACATCAAAGGTAACAGCCAACCTCCTAAACCTGGTGTCAATCACACTTCGAAAGGTCTACCTTGAAACGCAAGGAAAACATCGTTCCTTACTCTCCGGATAATGGAATGAGGATCCATTGTCACTTCGTCAAATACTGCCTTGTTCCGTGCGCACCAGGTGTGCCAGCAGATAAGACAAGGAATTAGATGAAGCAGGATCGTGCAGAATGATTTACTTGAGATTCTTGTCTATCAGAATCTCAGGAAATATTCAAGCGAGGTGGCACTACTTTGGAAACCCGTCAGGTTCCCAAAGTAATTCCAGACAGACCTGGCATAAGACCCAGAGGCGAACAAATGAAAGGAGGATTCTCCAAACCTACAACACCTACAGCGGGAGATGATAGGAATGTTGATTCTCTGGAGGCTCTCATCTATTGATAGCCCGTCATGCAAGGTTTTCCACATAACTAGAGAGACCTTAAGAGGTATTCAGACATTCCAAACGAAAGAGAAAAGATGGGGACATGGACTTGAAGTCCTCGCCGAATTCCACGCCGCCTTAAGACAGAAGGGACTACCATCCCAAACGGTTCCATCGCCATGAGCATCCGACAAGGCCTTCCCGGATTGCATCTATTTCCATGTCTTACTAGTAAAGGACGAGACTCTGGTTCTCATCAGTATGAATACTAACATCCAGGAACGAAGAAGATTTGGATGAGGAGGATTTTGGTGCTGTTTTGCACATCCAAGTATGAATTCTAGCATGACATAGGATAAATAATATCAACAATTTTGTTGCAGATGCACCATAATGTAGTACTGCTACATCACTATGTGATGCATCTGCACCATTACCGCTAGTGCATCTACACCACTAAAGTGGTGCTAACGGTCCATTGTAATGGTGCAAATGCATCACAGTAGTGAACTGCACCATTGCTGTAGTGAACAGTGTACCATTGGTACATTTGCACCGTTGTAGTGGTGCTAATGGTGCATTGCACCTTGCACCATAATAGTGGTGCAAATGTCCCTACAGTGGTGCAGACGCAACACATAATGGTGCAAATGTCCCTACAGTGGTGCAGACGCAACACATAATGGTGCTTCTGCACCAATACAGTTGCGCTACCCATGGCATCTTTATGAGGTACAATGTCTTCATCTACTGCAAAAATAAAGATAATTGACATGTACAAAAATTTGAGCGTAGAAGCAAAATGTGAACTTGTATATGGAAGACCTCCACCCGCGTTATGGAATTCTATCAAAGGATTTATGTTGGTAAGTTATAATTTAATTTTCTTTATTAAATTTATAAAAGTAATAAACAAACACCATAATAAATTTGTTTCATGAATGTCAATTTTTAGGAAAAAAAAAATCAAGTTGTGCAGTTCATATGGGGATTTTATTCAGAAGGACAAGCGGTATTAAAATTTTATTCATTAGGACATGCGCCTAAAATTTTACTCAGAAGGACAAGGGGTATTAAAATTTTCCATCGTTCTTCATCTTGTCGCTAATTATCTCGTTCATTACCTCGTCATTCATCATCTCAAATGATTTTATATCACGAAATCATTTTTAATATCAATCAAATCAAAATCCGAGGCATATCGTACCATCGATCCTCAAACATAAATCGAATAGCAAAATATAGGGCACGAAATTGATCTGAAGAATCAACCACGATTGAATTTTTTTTGTTGCTATAATCATTATAATTTAATGTTCATTTCTGCCGATTAGGTTTTTTAATTTCGCAAGGTGATTCATGGTTTTTTTTGTTCTTCAATTTTAATGTTCAACTTTTCAGCAGTTAGGTATCATTTTTAAATTTTTCTAGGTATCATTTTTGTTTATTTACCACTGTTTTATATTCGTTTGATGTCATTTTAATGTTGTGTTTATTTTTTAGTTGTATTGTTTCATTATTTATGTATTACAGTCGAACCTATTTCATTTTAAAATATCAAATTGTGATGAAAACATTTTTTGCATTTTTTTTTTAAAACGTTGCAGCAGTTTTAAGGTATCATTTTTATATTTTTTAAGGTAACATTTTTATATTTTTTAGTTGAATTTACATCATAGCAGTTTTTAGGTATCATTTTTATATTTTTAAAGGTATCAGTTTTTTATTTTTTCCTTTATTTCAATGGCTGGTTTTTAGTTCTGTATCATTGTTAATAACAGTTTTATAACAAATGTAACACCCTGGGTCCATTAATATCACTCACAAAGGGAATGCATTAACTTCCATGGAGCGTATTTAGTGTATAGAACAAAATATAACAAGACAAATATAAATAATGGTACTTGAAAATTTTAAAACATCTTTTATTGCAGCGGAGAAATAGTTTGATTACGACAACTTCATAAACCAAGTACACTTAATATCCATCTTGATAAATTGTTTCAGAGCAAATAAAATAAAAAGCATAAACCCCAACACAAGCAGCCATAAAAGAGATGAGCTGAACTTTACTTTCAGCAATCCAAGCACTTCCAAAAGAGAGAGAAAGAGATCCAAGATCAAGCTCCAGTAGTACTAGTCCCACCCTGAGAACCCGGAGGGGAGAGGGGGGAGGAAGAAAAGTGGCAAAAACAAAGGGGTCAGACATAAAGTCTGGCGAGTATTATAACTTTAACAATATAATTATTTAAGTAACTAGGATAAGACATAAACTTGGTAAGATAAGATATGACCATGAAACAATTGGCCGTGACAAAGCAATTAGGAGGAATATTCTCGCGTTAACCTCGTTCCTAATCACTATAGGATAATTACTATACTGCACCAATGCTAATTACACCGCACCATTACTTGTCACCCTAAAAGTTGCTCCCGTCCACCGAACAAAATAATATTAATGGTAGTTTCGTGTACTCCTAGCTGTCTTCATAGGTGCCGTCTGTCCCTATCTCCGCTAGTCGTACCCCCTACCCTCCCCATTCTAATTACAATGTTTATTCATAATATGGTAGTTATACTCCTAGCCGTCTTCATAGGTGTCGTCTGCTCCTATCTCCGCTAGTCGTACCCATTACCTTCCCCATTCGATCGGCTCCCTAACTCGTATATACCCGTGTTGGTCCCACAGTGGAGTGTATCACTCCCCAAAGTGGCAACCCGATACCACTAAAGATGCACAGCTTATATGTACACGATGCAACAACGTCTTACCTATAGCCCAGGCCCACGCACGCACATGACCCCGTTGGACTTGCGTTGCCACCACTAACCCGTTTTGACCTCTTACAATCAAACCCAGTAAGCGTGTCCCGTTCTCGACTTGGGTCGAGCTCATAAAGATACTAAATGGGTTACTGGTTTGAAAAGGGTCCCCACACAGGCTTTCCACCTATGCTTGGTCCCCACTAAGATTCCCCACTTAACCCCTTCTTATTCATGTCTTCTTACATGTTTTCAACTTGGTTAAGTGTTTATAATTATATCCCACATGTCCCCCATGTTATCCACTTAACAAATCAACATGTGTTATTAGTTAAGCTTGTCTTAACCCTACCCGCTTATCAGATCGATATATTATTGGTTAAGCTGGTCTTAACCCCGTCCACTTATATCTTACCGGTTAAGTTGGTCTTAACCTTATCCGCTTATCCAATCAATATATTATTATTGGTTAAGTTTGTCTTAACCCTATCCACTTACCAGATTAATATATATATATATATATATATATATATATATTATTGGTTAAGCTAGTGTTAACCCTTCCCACTTATCAAATTATTGGTTAAGCTGGTCTTAACCCTACCCACTTATATATTATTAGTTAAGCTGGTCTTAACCCTATCCACTTATCAAATTATTGGTTAAGCTGGTCCTAACGCGACCCACATATATATTATTGGTTAAGCTGGTCTTAACCCTATCCACTTACCATGTTTTACTTGGTTTATGATTAAGTACATCTTAGTTCACAAATACATTGATTAAGAGAATAACTCCCTAAGTACCAACCCCGAAGACCGAAATAAACATCAGATTGTTACTCAGAGAATCACTCACTCAACCAAACTTCTGTTTGTCATTCATATTTGTCTTTAATCAGCATTAATTAATTATTAAGGCACCTAATCGTATTTCACATGCCCCCCAAGGCACCCACTTAACCTCCCCATGTCCCACCACATGTTTATCTGGTTAAGTGTTACTTAATTTATTAGAACCGTAACCTTGTAAAGACCTCCCACATTAGACTCACATTTGCGGTTGCTGGATTTATTGGGCGGGTCCGGGCAGTCTTATCCCGCAAACGAGCCTATCCTCGTGTCTTTACAATTGTTATGCATTTAATTCATGCCTTTGACCTCTCACATTAGACTGACATTTGTGGCTGCTGGATTTACCGGGCGGGTTCGGGCAGTCTTACACCACAAAAGAGTCTAACCTCGTGTCTTAGGCGGTTTATTATTACACATCTTTATTTAACCCCAAATTGGATCAATATCCCTATTCAAATTTGTCAATAAATTCCAAATTTATTTATGTCCATAATTGTCTCTAAAAATTATGTTCATAAATACCAATTACGCAAATTAATGTCTCAAATTAATTATATGCCTTTTTTTAGGGCCATTTTATGCCAATTCACAATTTTATGTATATTCAATATTATCCCATCATCCCCACGTTATTCGTACGTTTTCATATGACATATGTTAGACTCGCAAATAGTCTAACTTATAAAAAGAAAAACAACATCACATAACACATAAAATTGATCTAAGGATCATGACATAAACTTGCATATGAATTTCATTCAAACTAGCATATGATAGGAAACTAGCATAAGTAATGGGAATAAACTTGCATAACTTATGTACAGCTATAGATCCAAACATAAAGGTGTGAATTTGCATATGGATCTAAATATAAAGATGTATTCTTTCATATAGATTTAAACATGAAGATGTAAACTTGCATATAGATCTAAACATGTAGATTAATGTCACATAAACTAGCATATGAATGTACATGTTTCATAAATATTTCAACAACCCAAACTTGCACAAGATTCATACATGTATATATGATCCAATCATCACAAACTTGCATAAGATATATGATTCAACTTGCATAAGATATATGATTCAACTTGCATAAGATTCACATAAGAACTAACATATGATCCAACACCACAAACATACATACAATTTACATCACATGATTCAAAATCATATTCTCATAATCCCAATTATATCTTATTATAATTAAATTAAGGAATTATTTTGTGAAAGCTATCATACTCACAATTAAAAAGAATAGTCTTGTCTTTCTGGGATCTATATTCTGAAACTGAATTGCTCGCCTTTGATGTAGACTTAGTTGCTATTAAGATTTGATTTGATTTTTGATTCAAGCCTTTATCTTGCTTTAGGGTTGAAAGTGTATGTCGGCTACTCTAGGTTCTCCATTGACGGCATGGCGGCTCTTGTTATGAATTTGTGTGATTAGGGTTAGGGGTTTTAGGGTGTTTTTATAGAAGATTAGTTAACTAAGAGCCGTCAGATTAACCTAGAATCAATCAAGACCATCCAGTCAAGATAGAATGACACCTCAGCCCTAATGACTCCTCACTGAGTCACAAAATCGTCATCTTTCAGATCTGCCCGGGGGGGAGGGGGGCAGGTCGACACTAAGGTCGACCTGTATAGAGGGAGGTCAACCCCTAGGTCGACCTGGTCCCTGTTTTGAATTCAAATTTTGAATTCCTGAATCCTATGCTCTTTTTAATTTAATTAATTTCTGAAACTTCGGAAGGCCATAACTTCTTCATATGAAGTCCAATTCACACAAATACGGACTCTATCTCAAGCAGAATTCCGAGACGAACGCAATGGCGCAACCCGTTTCCCTTAATTCCCATATTTGAAATTAAGTATTCTTTAATTTGTTAACTTTAATATTTAAAATTACGGGGTGTTACATTCTATCCTACTTAAAGGATTTCGCCCCCGAAATCTCCGAGTTAAAGAGAATTCATATCCAAACATCCAATCATCCATCTACTCAACCATCAAACACATGCATCCATTGTCCTTACAAGATTTCTAATGATGCATGAACATATGCAAAAAGTGTGTGTGTATGTTCCTTATCTAATGCAAAATCAGGCGGTCTACCGATTCAGTTGACCTCCTTAATGCAAATCATGATAGTGTCATGCGTCCATTATGTATGCGAAAGAATCCTATCGATACATATTATTTCTACATGTGTGCACAACCATTCCTCAAAATGCAGCATCCATATGATAACACAACCATTATACATCCATTAATTTAAATATGCATACACATTTATATGCAATATGAAGGTGATTGACCTGATCTAGTGCCTAAGGTGTGTGTACATGCATCCACGAGCAACCACTTGCATCCATTTGCATCCATTAAACATAACATGTCTCAAACACATGTTTGCAACCATAGGGTTCTTCATAACTAAAGATCGAAGATGTCATCGCAAAGATAATACTAAAAGATAGGACAAGTATCAACAAAGCGGTAGAAAAAGGAGAAAATAAAACATACCCTAAAAAAGGAAAGGGTACAGCGTACACATCTTGTCTTCCGTCTCCCAAGTCGCGTCTCTTTGATCATCTCTCCATTGCACTTTGACCAACTTGACCTCTTTGTTGCGTAGCCTTTATACCTCCGACCCAAGGATGCATGTAGGAGCTCGTCTAATCGTGGCTTTTTTCTCTACTTCCACTTCTCTAAGCATGTTCGGCTCCACTACTTCCGCGGTATCTTGTAACACTTCCGCAAATGCGACACGTGAAACACGTCGTGAACACCACTAAGCTCGTTGCTTCTCCTCATGTCCCTCCAAAATCTTGGATACATAACCTCAAAAGATCTTCAAGGATTTTATTCACCCTTTTCTGTCTGTCCACCTGTCTGTGGATGATAAGCGATGCTCGTACTTGCCGCCTTTTGCATATCACATTTTCCTCTTGCATCGAAAACTGCTCCAAACCCTATCCCGCAAACACTGGTATATACAGTGAATGGCTTACTCCCGTCTGGCAAAACTAAAACTGGAGCTATCGTCAAAGCCCTCTTCAGATGTTGGAAAGCATCGTCACAGTCAATGTCCCAAGTAAAAGTCAAGTTCTTTTTCGTTAATCGAGTGAGAGGGGCTGATATCTTCGCGAAGTCCTTAATGAACTTCCTATAGTAACCAGCCAGCCCTAAAAAGCTTCTTACTTCTGTTGCGTTTCTAGGAGTTTTCCAATCTTGGATTGCAACTACCTTAGCGGGATCTACAACAATCCCTTCCTTAGAGACCACGTGTCCTAAGAACCTCACTTCTTTTCACCAAAAATGGCACTTGGAGAACTTAGCTTTAAGTTGATGAGCTCGTAGGGTCCCTAAGACTTCCCTAAGATGTAGGGCTTGCTCTTCTTCATTTTTCGAGAAAACCAGAATATCTTCTACAAAGACTACCACAAACTTGTTCATAAACTACCTAAACAACCTATTCATTAAGTCAACAAAGTATGCGGGTGCATTCGTCAAACCAAAACTCATGACGGGTCACTTGAAGAAACCGTCAGGAGTTCTAAATGCAGTCTTATCGATGCTATCTTCAGCCACCCTTTGCTGATGAAACCCTGTAGCCAAATCCAGTTGCGAGAAAACTGAAGCACCCACCAACTGATCGAATAAATCGTATATCCTCGGTAATGGGTGTCTGTTCTTCTTTGTTAGCTTACTCAGCTCTCTATAGTCCACGCACAATCTAAGTGAACCATCAGCTTTTGTAGCAAAAACGGCTGGAGCACCCCACTCCGAAATACTTCTTCTAATGAACCCCTTCTCAAGCAACTCTTTCACTTGCTTACTGAGTTCTCTTCTCTCTCTCGAAGCCATGTGGCGTACTGGTAATGCAACTGGCTTCGCATTTTCTACTAAGTATATTCGAAAGTCCATCTCACGCCTCAGGGGTAAACCTCGAACCTCATCGAAGACGTCACTATATTCACGGACCACACAAACAGATTCCAAATCATCATTGGATGCGTCAAGGGATTCTAGGTAGCTAAGCATTACTGGACCTCTAGGGTCACAAGAAATATCCAGGGTCTTTCCACAACGAGTCAACAATTTAACTACCCTTCTTTCACAATCTAGGACGACCTCGTATCTAGTTAGCCAATCCATACCTAGAATCAAGCCGTAGCCCATGAAGCCAAGAACAAAGGCGTTGCATTCAAACCCAACGCCCAAGATAGACACTCTCAAATCCCGACAAATCATAGAAAGATGAGCCGAACCACCAATAGGATTTGAGACTACTATGGGATCCATAACTGGACTAGTATTTAGGTGCAGTGTTTTAACTAATGAATCAGATATAAACGAGTGTGAAGCGCCAGAATTCAAACAAAGTTCGAACAGGACGATCAAAAAGAAAAAAAAACTACCAACCAAGATATTTATACCTCTATCAGGTATGCCAGCTGTGAGGAACGCATCTGCCTTCCAGAAGATCCCGTACTTTGTCCTTTTGCCCTTTGCTTCTTTGGACGATCCTAATAAGATGTCCTGTTTCTCCGTAACGATAACAACTAGTCTTCTGTTTCTTTCTAACGTCTTTATTTAAGTAGTCAAGTATTTCACAAGTGTGGCCCTTCCTTTTCTCTTGGCCCCTTGTTATCCTTATCGCCTTTCTTTGGATCTACCTTATCGTGTGTCCTTTCCATTTCTCTCCTGCACATTCTCTGTTCGTGACCTCCTACCAAATGAGGCTTCGTTCTTCATTAACCAAGCAGCTAATTGAACCTTCCTCCCACCATCTACCTTAAAGGAACCGACAAGCCCTCCACTTCCTTCTAGCTTTGACAGACGTCCCAGTCCCATGAAGTGGTTTTCCGCCCATCGTACGGAAGTTCTTACACCTCTTAGAAAAACATCTATACGTGGAGGAAGAAATTCAAAAAAAGGAAAGAGGAAAAGATTCAAAACGGAGAATCGAAGGAAAGATATATGGCTTTTGGGGGTTATGTTTTTCAAAATAAACTTTTCTCTTGAAAATACTTTCCTTAAAGCATACTTTTGAAAGTATTTCTTTAAAAAATGATTTTTGAAGAATAGTATTTCAAAATTCATATCTGGTCTGGTAACCTTCAGCTCTGATACCACGTGTAACACCCCAGGTCCATTAATGTCACTCACAAAGGGAATGCATTAACTTCCATGGAGCGTATTTAGTGTATAGAACAGAATATAACAAGACATATATAAATAATGGTACTTTAAAAATTTAAAACAACTTTTATTGCAGCGGAGAAATAGTTTGATTACAACAACTTCATAAACCAAGTACACTTAATATCCATCTTGATAAATTGTTTCAGAGTACATAAAATAAAAAGTATAAACTCCAACACAAGTATCCATAAAAGAGACGAGCTAAACTTTACTTTCAGCAATCCAAGCACTTCCAAAGGAGAGAGAAAGAGATCCAAGATCAAGCTCCACTAGTACTAGTCTCACCCTGAGAACCCGGGGGGGGGGGGGGGAGGGAGGAAGAAAAGAGGCGAAAACAAGGGGGTCAGACATAAAGTCTGGCAAGTATAATAACTTTAACAGTATAATTATTAAAGTAACAAGGATAAGGCATAAACTTGGTAAGATAAGATATGACCATGAAACAATTGGGCATGACAAAGCAATTAAGAGGAATATTCTGGCGTTAATCTTGTTCCTAATCACTATACGATAATTACTATACTGCACCAATGCTAATTACACCGCACCATTACTAGTCACCCTAAAAGTTGATCCCGCCCACCGAACAAAATAACATTTATGGTAGTTTCGTGTACTCCTAGCTGTCTTCATAGCTGCCATCTTCCCCTATCTCCGCTAGTCGTACCCCCTACCATTCCCATTCTAATTATAATGTTTATTCATAATACAGTAGTTATACTCCTAGTTGTCTTCATAGGTGTCGTCTGCTCCTATCTCCGCTAGTCGTACCCACTACCTTCCGCATTCGATCGACTCCCTAACTCGTAGATACCCGTGCTGGTCCCACAGTGGGGTGTATCACTCCTCAAAGTGGAAACCCGATACCACTAAAGATGCACGGCTTATATCTACATGATACAACAACGTCTTACTTACCAGCCTGGGCCCACGCACGCACATGACCCCGTTGGACTTGCTTTGCCACCGCTAGCCCGTTTTGACCTCTTACAATAAAACCCAGTAAGCATGTCCCGTCGTCGACTTGGGTCGAGCTCACAAAGATACTAAATGGTTTACTGGTTTGAAAAGGGTCCCCACACAAGCTTTCCACCTATGCTTGGTCCCCACTAAGATTCCCCACTTAACTTGTTCTTATTCATGTCTTCTTACATGTTTTCAACTTGGTTAAGTGTTTATAATTATATCCCACACGTCGCCCATATTATCCACTTAACAAATCAACATGTGTTATTGGTTAAGCTTGTCTTAACCCTACCCGCTTATCAGATCGATATATTATTGGTTAAGCTGGTCTTAACCCCATCCACTTATATCTTATTGGTTAAGTTGGTCTTAACCCTATCCGCTTATCCGATCAATATATTATTATTGGTTAAGTTTGTCTTAATCCTATCCACTTATCAGATTAATATATATATATATATATATATATAATATTGGTTAAGCTAGTCTTAACCCTTCCCACTTATCAAGTTATTGGTTAAGCTGGTCTTAACCCTACCCACTTATATATTATTGGTTAAGCTGGTCTTAACCCTATCCACTTATCAAATTATTGGTTAAGCTGGTCTTAACCCCACCCACTTATATATTATTAGTTAAGCTGGTCTTAACCCTATCCACTTACCATGTTTTACATAGTTTATGATTAAGTACATCTTAGTTCACAGATACATTGGTTAAGAGAATAACTCCCTAAGTACCAACCCCGATGACCGAAATCAACATCAGATTGTTACTCAGAGAATCACTCACTTAACCAAACTTCTATTTGTCATTTATATTTGTCTTTAACCAGCATTAATTAATTATTAAGGCACCTAATCGTATTTCACATGCCACACAAGGCACCCACTTAACCACCCCATGTCCCACCACATGTTTATCTGGTTAAGTGTTACTTAATTTATTAGAACCGTAACCTTGTAAAGACCTCCCACGTTAGACTGACATTTGCGGTTGCTGGATTTGCCAGGCGTTTCCGGGCAGTCTTATACCGCAAACGAGCCTAACCTTGTGTCTTTACAATTGTTACGCATTTAATTCGTGCCTTTGACCTCTCACATTAGACTGACATTTGTGGCTGCTGGATTTGCCGGGCAGGTCCGGGCAGTCTTACACCACAAAAGAGTCTAACCTTGTGTCTTAGGCAGTTTATTATTACACATCTTTATTTAACCCCAAATTGGATTAATATCCTTATTCAAATTTGTCAATGAATTCCAAATTTATTTATATCCATAATTGTCTCTTAAAATTATGTCCATAAATACCAATTATGCAAATTAATGTCTCAAATTAATTATATGCCTTTTTTTAGGGCCATTTTATGCTAATTCACAATTTTATGCATATTCGATATTATC
This sequence comes from Allium sativum, assembly GCA_030737875.1. Taxonomy (NCBI): domain Eukaryota; kingdom Viridiplantae; phylum Streptophyta; class Magnoliopsida; order Asparagales; family Amaryllidaceae; genus Allium; species Allium sativum. The sequence goes on from CM060922.1 coordinate 339,617,281, forward strand.
CCATCATCTCCACGCTATTTGTACATTTTCATATGACATATGTTAGACTCGCAAATAGTCTAACTTATAAAAAGAAAAACAACATCACATAACACATAAAATAGATCTAAGGATCACGACATAAACTTGCATATGAATTTCATTCAAACTAGCATATGATAGGAAATTAGCATAAGTAATGGGCATAAACTAGCCAAACTTATGTACTGCTATAGATTCAAACATAAAAGTGTGAACTTGCATATGGATCTAAACATAAAGATGTAATCTTTCATATAGATTTAAACATAAAGATGTAGACTTCACTACACCAAAACAGGTGATTGCCAACGAGTATAACTGCCGCAAACAATTTCTGCAACACTTATAAGTGTTGCTATGGGGGCGTGGCGATGTATTACCAACGCATATAAGCGTTGGTAGATTTTCTCTCCCAACGCTTATAAGCGTTGGTATATTTTCTTTTCCAACGCTTATAAGCGTTGGTTTATTTTTGTTTGCAACGCTTACTAGCGTTGGTATATTTTCGTTTGCAACGCTTATACATGTAGCAAGATTTTCATTCACAACAAATATAAATAAATGTTAATAGTAACAGAAGTATGTATTAGGAATTCCCATATTCTAACATCAATAGTCAATTAATATATAACATTATTATAATATAGACGATATTTAATATGAATACAATACTAATATTATTCTTAATTTAAAAAGTATAACTCAACGAATACCAATAGGCAACATTCATAATCAAGTAACAGCATAGAATATCAGTTAACAATAGACTAGTACAATTAATTGTTCAACAATAATTTTTCTTGTTTTATAGAAGAAGTAGAACTAATTGCTCGACAATAGTTTTTCTTCATGCCGAAACCAAAAACTTCTGCAATTGAATCATTTTCAAGATCTTCTACTACACCATTAGAAATAACATCCAATTTTCTCTTTTCTTCTGGTTTCTCTAGAAGTGTCTGCATTCATTCAATAATATTTTCAGTTCCTTGTTAAAAACATGAATATTATATTGTTAAGCACAATTGTCCCAGATTTCGATAGGCTAAGTTTAAACTGAGCCTACTGCTCGGTTTAAACTGATCCTTGTAGGATCAATTTTTACAGAGCCTAAGGCTCAGTTTTTACAGAGCCTAAGGCTCAGTTTTTACAGAGCTTAATGCTCAGTTTAAACTGAGACGAAGCTCAGTCTTATGGAGCCTTCGGCTCAATTGAAACTGAGCCGAGTGGCTCAGTAAATCTGAGCTTCAGCTCAATTTAAACTGAGCTTTGTAGGTTAAATTTTACTGAGCCGAGCTCAGCTTAGTTTAAACCAAGGTTCGGCTCAGCAAAATTGAACCTTCTCTCTTTCAACTGAGCTTTGTATGCTTAGTTTCAACTGAGCCACTCGGCTCACAACTTGTTGGTGTGACTAGTGATACCACAAGGATACGGTAATAAAAGCGTGCTATACCCGAATTCATAAACAATATTTGAATCAAACATATCATTTTTCTAGAATAGTTCACATGATAAATGTAAGTGACTGTGTAACACAAACCTTAGCCATAATAGCCAAGAAGGTGCAAATCCAAATGCCTCTTTCATGCTAAAGAACCGAACAATTTTTCCAAAGAGAAAATGTTTGCCGCAGTAACTGATCTGCTAATAACCAAGGAGCTTAAAAGAAAATGTGATCTGACCTACAAGTGAACACCAATATTTATTTATATGAAACATGAATACTTTATTTGACTTGGCATTGAAAATAATAAACAAAAAATGAGATTAAAAATAATAGCCATGAACACCAATAACTGCTACTTCCACTCTACGAGTTGCAAGTATTTGTTCTACCCTAGGACATTGATCACTGGCTAACATAATATGCATTATACTTTATTCTACCCCCTTAAAGACAAAGGAAATAGGTAATGAAAATCCATGACAACTTCATTCCTACAGGACAATGTCAAGCCGGTAAACAACAATACTGAGAACTTTAAACTTACCTCTAAATATTTTTCCACTATTCCGCCGATGCGATTGAGAGAAGATGAGATTGGATATGCTATTCTATGTGAGGATATACTTCGAATTTTTCCAGTAATTGATATGGCTACTTAGCCTTCATTAAGGAAAAATGATATATAATCAACATATAGCTTACCACAATAAAAAGCATGTCAAAGATCAGAATACTCATGGAAGGAATGCAACTAATATTAAATGAAGGAAGTTACGTGTAAAAACAAGGAAGTCAGCCGTTGGCATAAAATCGGTTTGAAACTCAGTTCGCAAAACTGAGTTGGCACTTCGTTTGTCGAACAGAGTTTGCACTCAGTTTTTCGAACTAGGTTGCAAACTCAGTTTTGCAAACTGAGTATGTGCAACTCAGTTTTGCAAAACTGAGTTTGCAACCCAGTTCGCAAAACTGAGTTTGCACTCAGTTTTGCAAAACTGTTTTGCAAACTCATTTTTGCAAAAATGTTTTGCAAACTGAGTTTGTGCAACTCAGTTTTGCAAAACTGAGTTTGCACAACTCAGTTTTGCAAAACTGAGTTTGCAACTCAGTTCGCAAAACTGAGTTTGCAACTCAATTCGCAAAACTGAGTTGGCACTCAGATTGTCGAACTGAGTTTGCACTCAGTTTTTTGAACTGGGTTGCAAACTCAGTTTTGCAAACTGAGTATGTGCAACTCAGTTTTGCAAAACTGAGTTTGCAACTCAGTTTTGCAAAACTGAGTTTGCAACTCAGTTCGCAAAACTGAGTTTGCACTCAGTTTTGCAAACTCATTTTTGCAAAAATGTTTTGCAAACTGAGTTTGTGCAACTCAGTTTTGCAAACTGAGTTTGTGCAACTCAGTTTTGCAAAACTGAGTTTGCACAACTCAGGTTTTGCAAAACTGAGTTTGCAACTCATTTTGCAAAACTGAGTTGGCACTCAGATTGTCGAACTGAGTTTGCACTCAGTTTTTTGAACTGGGTTGCAAACTCAGTTTTGCAAACTGAGTATGTGCAACTCAGTTTTGCAAAACTGAGTTTGCAACTCAGTTTTGCAAAACTGAGTTTGCAACTCAGTTTTGGCAACTCAGTTCGCAAAACTGAGTTTGCACTCAGTTTTGCAAACTCATTTTTGCAAAAATGTTTTGCAAACTGAGTTTGCACAACTCAGTTTTGCAAAACTGAGTTTGAACAACTCAGTTTTGCAAAACTAAGTTTGCAACTCAGTTCGCAAAACTGAATTTGCAACTCAGTTCGTAAAACTGCAAAACTGAGTTTGCACAACTCAGTTTTGCAAAACTAAGTTTGCAACTCAGTTCGCAAAACTGAATTTGCAACTCAGTTCGCAAAACTGAGTTGGCACTCAGTTTGTCAAACTGAGTTGGCACTCAGTTTTTCGAACTGGGTTGCAAACTTAGTTTTGCAAAATGAGTATGTGCAACTCAGTTTTGCAAAACTGAGTTTGCAACTTCAAACCTGTAAAACCCATATAATCATAACCATTTTTATATAATACACTACAATTCAAAATAGTAGCACATTATCATTTAAAGAGAAGGATAACATTTTGATTACTGAGTTTGTATGAAATTCAAAATTATTATGTCGCAATCAAGGATAACGTCAATTTGCATGATTCAGAATTACAACAGTTTCTGCCATGTTCTTGGTGCGATTTAGGATAGCACCAGTTTGCACTATGTTAAATCGTGCTTCAAAAATGTGTGTGGGCATGTGTGCTTTTATTTTATCTCAAAATAAATAGGTAAATATAATGGCTTTATCATAGCCATAAAAAAATGTTTTGTTCAGAAAAAACAACGCTACCATAAAAAAGACGACTAAAATATACAGCCTTACATACTGATCCCAAACGTGTGGAATTGGTAAAATAGTGTGAATTCAAAATCAAGAAGTGCTGAATTAATATTTATTTTAATTCCAGACCATTAATAAGTTCTGGGTTTAATATCTATACTTAATACAGGCATCGACAAAACTAGATAGTATCTCAGATGGGGAATTGTCCACTCGAAAAATGTTAAACCATTAATTATTACTTTGAAATAAAAATTATTTTTGTTATATACTCCAATTTGATGGATCTAATTTATATAAAATTTACAGAGTACAACATTGAATGAATATTATTAATTATGTTGGTAACTCAGTATACTTGAGATATTTCAAGGCGACAAATAACCTAGGAGTAAATCTCAAACAAGTAGCTCAAGCATAAAGTATTTCTAACCTGTCCACACCATTTAATTTTGGTTTTCAACAATGAAACAGGTTTACTATTATTACACCAATTTTATGAATGCCTAATGGACAAAATTATGCACTGCTTTTGTGAAAATTTAAATGGCAATGGCAGTTTATTCATCCATCACGGTTTCAAATTATTGAATATGATTTAAATACAATTTCTCTAGCTGGCATTGATTTGTATTCTATTATACACTATAGTTTCATCTGAATTTGACATTCAAAAATGTTTTTGTCTCTTTTAAAGGAAAAACAGTTTAACATGAGACATCATACATAAACAACACAATTTTTTTTTTTTGAATTTTTCAAGGGAGAAACCGGCACTGCCGTAAAACTCCCCCTAGTGCAACTAACCCGGTCCGCGGGACGACACAAATTTCTTTGTAGAACTTAATAATACAAACTGAAAATGAATGGAAAAAAAACCAATTAATGTTTAGCCGATCAAAGACTACGCTGTGATTTCCAAAATCTCTCTATAATATCCAAATGGAATGTTAATTATTGACCATGTCTTGCCTGTCTCAACATAAAACTATTATATTATCACTGCACGTAGAGTGATGCATTATTTGTCGTAAATACTACAGATAAGGCTTATCCTTAGCAGTTTAACTGAGCCTTAGGCTCGGTTTAACTGAGCCGAATGGCTCAGCAAAACTGAGCAAGCCGAACGTACCTATGGGGGCATGTGTGTGAATTACAAACCATGTCTATGGGGGCATAATAAGTTTTCTTAAACCAAACACCAATTTCGACACTAGGAAAGAAAATACTAAATGCTCAAAAGGCGATTCAATAACAATGAGTTGGTGTGATCTATCTAGTTCAACCTAAAGCAAAATGTGTTGACAACAATAAAAGAGAAAAATGCACAGACATATGTATGCACATTGGAACTTGTCAAAAACCACACTTCAAAATAGAGAAAGTACATGGACAAATGTACCTAAATTGCTTTCTTTGACAAAAAAACTACTAATGGAAGCAGATGACTCTTGCGATAAGGTGGCCTGACACATCTGCAAGCAATTTGAGGTTGCATTTAATTAAGGCTTCCACGAAAAAGCAGGTTTCATCCCTGGTGTTGCCGCCTGGAACATCTACCACAAATGACTCAATCACCAGTGTTCCAGGTCTTCCTTTTATGCTTTCTGGGTGCAATGTTATGATTGAGGAGTAATTCTGTGCATAAAAATATATATAAGCACATTCGACAATCTTAGACACACACAAACAGAAACACTATTGTTTTTTATATACCTGTAAAATGTACAAGCTATTTTTTTAAGAAAAGTAAAATGCTACATCTATGTTGAATGATTTCAAAAGCTAAACTTTGACTGTGAAGTAACTTTGGGAAGTTTACGTCATTCGACAACAAGTTATTTGTTAATTAGTTGTCTATATGTATTTGTCAATCCTGGTTTGGATTATTTTTAAAATGTTACAGTCGTCTCGACTGGCATCAAGCTTCATTCAATCAAAATAGCATTTGATTTTGTGCTTATTAAGCTTCTCCTATCATAATTAGTGCTTTTAAATACTAGAAATCTTCTTTACTTTAGTAACTTCTATAATATCAATAGTTTGAATTGCTATGTTTCATTCCCATGGTGCTTACTTGCCGTATTATAATGCTACTTGTCTCAAAACAATCATTTTTGCTCAGGACTCACAGTGTAATGATATTTGTTTCTCGGTTTTCCTATCTATTATAGGTTGGTGATGGGTTCGACTTCTTCTTGCACACTTCCTCCTATGCGTCATGCACAACTTAGACAAAGTACCCTAAACTTCAAGTGGTCGTCATTATCCTAATCAAGAAGAAGACAAACCAACATTATAAGAACGTACAAACTAGATCTAAATAACACTAACATGCAGTAATTTAGAGCGTAAGCTAACTCACAGTTTAATAAAAAAGAAAAGAAGGGAAGCCCAATTCTGGATAGCGCAAGCTAACTCAATCCTAGATCATGCAGTAATTTATTATTTCAATAACCACCATCTTAAATTGTTCCATAACAAAAGGAAAAAAGAAATGTCCCTAAATAAGACTAAGTATTTAACTCGTATACTTAACATAAAACACGTTAAGTATTTAACTCTTTTCCTTATCTGTAGATCGTATATACCTAATTAAGACTAATATAGTACACGAAATCGTATAAACCTAAATAAGACTAATAGAGATTTTCCTTATCTGTAAATCGAACTGTACACTAAATCGGCAACGATAATGACGACAAAGCACAAATCGAACAAAAATTCTTATGAAATCAATACGTGAAATCGACAAAGCAAAAAATCGAAAAAAAATATACCTGAAGCGACTGAATGGGATTGAAAGCGATTATAATGCGTTCAAGAATCGAAGAAAGATCACAAAATCCGATTAGATATGAACGGATTTGATAATCTTTTTTCTTTCTATCTGAAATCGAGATTTGGATAATTGACTTAGGCGGCCCCCTTTTTGCAAAAGCGTTGGGCAAACTGAATGACAAATGAGAAATAGGATTACGGATGTTTGTTTACATTTTTACCCTTAGAAATCAGCCCTGCCAACACAAATAAGCGTTGGCAATAAAAAAATTAAAATTATGTATTTTTGGTAACACTTTTTTAACATAACAACACTTATTCTTGTTATTACACTACAACACAAATAAGTGTTGGCGATTGGAACAAAAGGGTCGCCAAATGGCCATTATAGTGTAGTGCTTGCATATAGATCTAAACATGTAAATTAATGTCACATAAACTAGCATATGCATATACATGTTTCACAAATATTTCAACAACCCAAACTTGCATAAGATTCATACATGTATATATGATCTAATCATCACAAACTTACATAAGATATATGATTCAACTTGCATAAGATATATGATTCAACTTGCATAAGATATATGATTCAACTTGCATAAGATATATGATTCAACTTGCATAAGATATATGATTCATGTAACAACCCGTATTTTTGAATAACATGTTATAACATAAATCAAGGCAGAATTAAACTGTAATATCTGAATCAAGGGAAACGGGATGTGCCATTGCGTTCGTCTCGGAAAAATATGCGAAATAGAGTCCGAGTTTTCGAAAATCGGAGTCCGTATGACCAAGATATGGCCTCGCGAAGTTTCACGAAAAATTCAAATTCAAAACAGATTCAAATTTCAGAAAATCAGAAGTGGCGGGAAAATTCCTGCCAGACCCAGGGGGGTCGACCTGGGGGTCGACTGGGGAGTCAACCTCCCCCCCAGGTCGACTGGGGAGTCGACCCCAGGGTCGACCTGGGGGTCGACCTGCCTGGTCGGACCCAGGCAACCAGGTGCACCATTTTGGCTGTTTTGACCTATTTTGTTGGCTAGTGACGGGATTTGATGGCTCTGATTGAATCTAGGGTTAATCCTATGGCTAATACTATCCAAATCTTCTATAAAAAGACCCCTAAACCTAGCCAAAATCACCATTATTCAATCCTACAACTAAACTATGTCAAATTTGTTCCTCTCATGGCCTCCACTCTCATGCTAAAATTTCTAAGTTTATTTATATGAGAGATTTTGAGTGCATACAAGTGTTTTCAAGCTTGTATGAGTGTTCTTAGTTTGCATTCAAGTCAAGTTGCAACATTTCTATTACAAAGCAAGAGTTTTTATTGATTTGGCTCAAGGGTTTTTCATTTGGAGCTTGCATATTTGGGTCTTTTTGGTGATTGCATAAGGGCTTCGTCTCAATCTTTATAATAAATATTTATTTTTGTCTTCATAGCATTGTAAGCCCTTTTCTACTTTCTTTTTATTGAACTCTAAAGTTAAATGAATTATGCAAGTTTGGGGTTGATCATTATGATATGCAAGTTTGGTTGATCATTATGATATGCAAGTTTGGTTGATCATTATGATATGCAAGTTTGGTTGATCATTATGCTATGCAAGTTGGTTTAATCATTATGTATGACACATGTTGTTATGTTATGCAAGTTTGGGTTGATCATTATACACATGTTATCATGTTATGCAAGTTAAACTTGAGGTTGTGAGCATAAAGCTCCAAGCTTTATATTAAAGGTTGCATTTTGGCAACATGGAAGTTATCATATCCCTTATGATAACTTGCATGTGAGGCTAAGTGCGAACTTCTAACAACTTCTACATGTCATTTATCACCATGTATCACTCATATGCTAAGTTTGGTTTTATGCATGCTTTTGAAGCCTAATAATGCAATATGCAAGTATATGAACATATGTACATTTCATATGCCACCATGATAAACTTGTGGCTTCAACACCTTTTTGTCATGATTATGCCAAGTTCCCTATTTTATCCTTTATGCGTTGTTGCGAGTATGTAAACGATGGGATTACGTTGGGGTTGGGTAAAATTATGACATGAACATGATTTTTATAACATGACGTGATATGTTAACTTGTAATTATGTTTTGGAAACATAATGGACATGAAACTTTGAAAATATGAGTGTGGCCAACTCGAGGTTGGGTTGAGTTTGTAGCATAAATCTACCCGGACCCGCCCGGCTTAACTAGTGGCTACAAACAATAGGACCCAATGTGAGAAGTTGGTCATGTTGTGCTCGAACCCGAGGTTAGACCTAGTTGTGGTGTAAAGCTACCCGTACCTGCCCGGCTTAACTAGTAACCACAAAAAAGTCTAATGTGAGAGGTTAAAATGCATTAAGTTAATTAATGCCTCCTGATTAGGGTTAAGTCATGGTCCACTTAATACTTAACCAATTTGGGCTTGATGGGTTAATCGGGGTTAAGTCAGGAACCTTGGGTACGCTTAACCAATTTAATCCACGTTTGGATCGGGTTAACCACATTTAACCCGTTAAGAAACCCTAGTTGCGTGGTCCTTTTCAGCAGTAACCCTCTAGATAGTATCATAAGACCCTAGGACTAGGCTAGGGTGGGGCACGATTACTGGGCTGATTGTAAGAGACCAAAAGAGACGGCTGAATGATGCACCGGTTGTTCAGGCGGACCATGGTCGTGCACATTAAGTCCGGAGTTGAACACGGGCACCGGTAGGTTTAGACTGTGCATCCTGGAATTGTGTCTGAGGGTTACACCGTAGGGCCTGATACACCCTAGGGGTGGACCCTGCATAGTCAACTACATTACATGATTAAGCCGTATGACACCGATACACGACGAGTTAGGCTTATAGGGAGCCGATCGACTAGACCGTGTAGTTGGACCTTGATTTAGGTCACCTCATGATGTTGGGCCAAGCTTGGGCCAAGGGATCAATTCTTGTTTTTACTTGACATGTTAGAGTGCTAGTACACCCGTGGTGCAAAACTTAACCTTGATTATGCGATGACACCTTTATCTATCTTGTTAGTTAATCATCATGCCTGTATGTTGTTATCCTTATGTTCATCTCAGCTTCTCTTGCCAGTTAACTTTACTAGTTCATGGACAGATAGTAGTTAGGGCTTTCCAGTCTTTTTGACTGACCTGTTTTCTTTCGCCTCTTTTCTTCCGTTTCCCCCCCCCCTTAGGTCCTCAGGGTGGGAACATTGGAGCTTAGCTTCGATCTTTATAGCTTGCTTACTGGATTTGCTCATGTACGCTTTTGGACATTGAGCTAGCTATGGTTTATCACTTCACTTTGGGGATAGTACTTTATGTATTTCAGTTTTTCAGTTTATGCTTTTGTCTAGACTTTGTTTGTTGGAAAATAATGATCAAGTACTTTGTTGTAATATGACTATGGTTTTGAAATGCTAGTTTAATCCGCTGCTTTATTTACTCTGTTTTACTTATATGTTCTGTCTTGTGATATCTGCATGCATGTTTACCTTGTTTAACGCCCCTCCAAAGCTAGTGTCCTTGCAAGAGTGGCACTGGCGGAGGTGGGGTGTTAACGACAAAAGTAATATAGAAAATGTTTGAATCAAAATTTGATTGATTAAAATGAAATAAATTCAACTGAATTACAAAGCTAGTGCAACAGTACAATAACAAAATTAATACAGCAACAAATAGTAACTAAAAAAACATAGCAGTGAATACATTAAAAATGATACCCAAAGAAATATAATAATGATACCTAAAAACTACTGTAATGTTTTAAATAAAAAGTAACACAAAAAATACTTACATCATAGTTTGGTTGATTATAACGAAATAAATTCGACTATAATACATAGATAATGCAATAATACAACTACAAAATAAATACAACATTAAAAACAGACCAAACGAATATAAAACAGTGTTAAATAAACAAAAATGATACTTAAAAAAATATAAAACTGATACATAAAAACTGCGATGATGTAAATTCGGCTACAAAATATAAAACTGATAACTAGAAAAATATAAAACTGATACCTAAAAACTGCTATGATTTAAATTCAACTAGAAAATATAAAAGTGATAACTGGAAAAATATAAAACTGATACTTAAAAACTGCTATGATTTAAATTCAGCTAGAAAATATAAAACTGATACCTAAAAAAATATATCGAAATGATACTCAGAAACTACTTTGATATCTTGAAGGAAAACTAATACAAAAAATGTTTACATCCCACTTTGATTGAGTAAAATGACATAATTTCGATTAAGTTGCAAATCTAATGCAACAGTACAAGTACAAAACTGATATAGCATCAAAACTATAAACAAAACAGCAAAACACTATTAATAGAAGAAAAATGATCCCAAAAAAATAACAAAATGATACCTAAAAACTGCTGCTAACTTCACCGTAAAAAAAAAAAGGCTTTTTCCAGCGATTTTTTTCTCGTTCATCTCTCTCGTTCAATTTTATACAACGAACTCACGAAATAAAAAAAATCTGGCAAACGAATCATAGCAACTGAATTTACCCTAATTTCATGAACGATTTCAGCAATCGAATACGCACGAGATCGAATTAATCAAAATTGAAAGTCGCGATCGATATACATGTTAGAAGACGATTGCTGAAGATCAAATATGGAAAAGAAAAAAATTCGCATTGGAAATCAGAGACGAGATCGAGAAATGTGAGATAGCCGATTGTGGAGGAAGAACAAATAAGCGCACGTGAAGAAGAAAAGAAACAGTGTATTGTCCTTTTGAGTAAAATTTTAGTCGGATGTCCTTATGGTTAAAAAGGCCTTCAAAATTGTCCTTGTAAATATTTTCCTGAGTTCATACTGGAACATGGCCTATTAAAAGTGCAGGGACTGGAAAACAGAAGGACTTTGGTTTGTAATGTTACAATAAAGCAAAAGAATGTTTGTTTTTATCACAATTCATGAAATAAGGGTTTATCTTTATATGCTGGCCACAAATGTGGGGTAGATTAGATTATTTCTCAGATAATGCAGGTTGTAATGATGTTGCAACAGTATATTGTGCCACATATTTGTTTAGAAGCCCTGTGAAGAAAATTATAATTTAGCTAATTTCAGAAAATTTACTAATACTACTCTGCATAAAGTTATTATTAGAAAATTGTACTATCTGATATTGATTAAGTTGATTATTAGGAAAGTTCCATAATTGTTGATTACACGTTGTAAATTTAGTTATGTTCAAGCAACTCAATGTCAACTATTTTTTGTGAAACGGATATTGCAGTCACTCCAAGGCAAAGTTTAGTGTCTCAATTTGTCTCATAATGGGAGATATCTTGCATCATCATCTGAGTATTAATCTGCAATCATATGGAAGGTAAATGTATTCTAGTTTGTATTTGTTCTAGTTCTAATGCGTGCTTTGTTTGCCTGCTTATATTTTGTATTAAACAATATAGTCATCTGATAAATATATGGCATCTTGGACTCTTATTAGTATCTTTATTCTGGAATGCATATTGCATGTGTGTGTAGGGACTTTGGATGCTAGTTTTAGTCTTGTGTCAGCTTTTTCTCTGATACAAGTGATCTCTATATTAAATGTCTTAAGTCAAATTTTTTTAAAATTATTTAATGCCTTTTAATTGAAATTGAGTTCCATTATGCAAAATCTGATGGACATGGACACTTTGCTGAAACGAGTGGAGAGTGGAAAGTATTTGAAGGTGGACTTTTTTTTTAAATTATTTTGATCCTGTGGTAGCAGGTGCAAAGGTAATTTACTTTCTTTACTGCCTCATACAACCCCTCGTACAACGAATGCTACTTTTAAATGAGAACCTAAATGAGTTTCAAATCATATAAAATAATATATGCTATATATCAAGAAAATATATGTTTTCTTAAAATGAAAAATATGACAATCCTTGTCCCTTTTATGTTCTCTTATTATCTTAATGCAACAAGAATCTTTTGTACTTACATCAACTGTTGGTTGCCACTAAATTACATTTCAAAATGAGGGGTTACAAAAATGAAATAATTTTTATGGAAGCTATGTTAAATAAGTTTTATAAAAATTAAAGACATAAATTGACTAAGTTTTATAAAAATTCAACTAAATTAACTAAATGTTTATAACAATTCAATAAGTTTTTCTCATATGATATATCAAAATGTTTCTCCTTAATTCAAACTCACTAGTATAACAGAAGGTGTATGGTACTGACTTATTCAGACATGTCGTGATGCCTTTGTTTCATATACAACGCTCTATCCTCATGTTGCCCTTTTTCCCATGTATTTCCTTTGTACCATGCACAATTTATGTTGCCTCTTGCTTTATCCTTAAGTTTTTCATAGTTTATGCTGAATTTTTTTGTAGAATCCAACTTAGAGTCTAGTTCTTCTACACCTTTTATGGAGTTGCCTCATTTTGCAGTCTTTTTATGTCGAGTTTTTTCTACCAAACCAATGCAACATAGTGGCTTCACTTTAGCTCAGGTTTTGGTTCATGCAATCTATTTTGTGTTGCCCACATATGGCCTGTTAGGCTTTTTTACTATCCTTCCTTTTCTTGTTTAGTAGCCAGAGTTTTGTAACCTTTTGTTTTCTAGTGCATGAACATATGTCTTCTAATATTACCTACAATACGAAGCAGTTATTTATGGTTTATGTACACATATTAATTGCTTGTAATTAATGTACTTACGTTTTTTAGTTTTACAGTTCATTGTTTTATCTGCTTATATTATCTACTCTATGAAACAGTTATTTATGGTTTATGTATCATATATTGATTGTTTGTAATTAATCTGTTTTTTAGTTTTACAGTTTCATGTTTAATTATATTTGATTGCTAACTATCTGAATTTCTTCATTACATCTAGTTATCGCTTTATTCAAGTGTCTCACACTTTTTCTACATAGTAAACTTTTTTGTTTTCGCGTGTTTCCATTTGGTGTATGTACGTTATAAAAGCTTTGACTTATGATGCTTGTATAAGGTTGGTTTTTGGATGTTGTGTAGATTGAGATATGTTTAATGATATAAATTGTTTTGAATCATTTAAACTATATTTATATTATTTCTTTCTGATGCTAGTTTGAAATATTGAATGAAGCATGTATTTAATATGTTAATATATTTTAGTGATAGTACAATATAAGTGTTGTTAAAAGTTACAACTGCATAAGTACACTACTGTGGAAAAACATTACAGATTTAACATAGCATAAAATAAATGTTGCTATTTATAAAGATATAAGTGGTAGGTAAAAAGACGACAACGTTTATTTAATATTGTTGAAAGCTATCTGCAGCGGTGAGTAAATGTTGTAATGACATTTTCTTACAACGTTTATTTTACCTTGTTAAATCAGTGGGATCTACTAATGCATGTCGTTAAACAGCATTCTAAATAACGTTGTTAAAAGATAAGACAACGTTTTATCACCACTGTTAAAATCATTTTTCTTTTAATGTGGCAATTTAGTGAGGCCATGTGGAAGACATCAAGCTTTGGATGTGCTAAGGACTTCCTCCCTCGAGGAGGTGCCTGAATGTGCCAGGATTTCGCCTTTAGGAATATCAAGGACTTCCTACCTCTAAGAGTTCTTTAACGAGGCTATGTGGATGACACTAAAATCTTTATCTCCTTGGATAAACAAAGGAGTGCCTTGGAAGTGCCGATGACTTTGTGTTTTGGATGTGTCAAGAACTTTCTTTCTCCAAAATGGGGACCAAAAACTGCCAAAGACTTTATGTAGACTTTATTACTCTTGATCATCATAAGAAAACTTCTTTTTTATTGATGAGTTTCTTTAACAAATTTCTGTAGTTTTCCTTGGCTTACAGAGCAATTGATAACCTATTTGAGAGCTATACATTAATTGCTGTTATGTCCATTAACACGGTGATATTGGCAATAAGCTCCATCTTGATTGGTTTTATTTTGGGACATTTCTATGTTGATTTCCAATAGTTAAGATAGTAATTATTCAGAAATAAGAAGTTCTGATAGGAAGTAATTTAGAGACTTTCTTTCAGAGACTGAAACTTTGAGGCTTTCTATGATGAATTCTTGGTCCTTTTAGAACAAACATTGTCCTTATCATCAAAGACCTTCCTATTTAATGCATTATGGAACTTCTGAGGTTGATCATGAGTCACTTTCCATTTTAAAGTCAATTCACTGAAATTTCTTTCAAATTTTCTTTCGAAGATTGTTCCCTTTGTTTTCGTTGAATTTTCTGCCTTATTTTTAGAATAGATTCATCCTTTCCACATTGCTTTTCAAAGCCATAAATTGGGGTTGGTCCTACTTGAAATGGGTTAATGATTCGCTTATCATGATTATAGAGATTCATTACCTTTTCCTTTTCTCTATGAAGTGTAGTGCCTTTAATCTTAGTATTTGGTCCTTATTCTCTTGAATTTACTTTGTAATTCGATATTAGGAAAATGGTTCAACTATCTTTGGTTCTATTAACACTTGTTCTGACTTAATAGTATTCCTCTAGATTTTTGGTTGGAATTGAAATAAGAAGGTGTATGCATGATGGGGTAAGTCCTGTAAACCTGGTTGGTTTAATAAATTCGGAGGTTTAATCCCTCCTTCGAACACAAAAAATGTTATGAATTTCTTCGTTAACACTCTAAATCACTACAACAGAAATGGTCTTTTATAGCGGCCTGCAACCACTATCAATAAATACTATAGCGATTTGATAAGCACTGTATATCGACATGTTATAAAAAAAAACTGTTGTATATTTATAATGCTCAATCTACTGCTATAAAAGAGCATAGTTTTATAACTCAAATTTGCTGCTATGCTACTTAAAAACAATAGCTCGTTCTCACCGCTATAATACATCTAAATCTCAATGAAAGTGAGAATCTTTTTAAGACGGTATTGCCACTATAACATTTTATTCGATAGAGGCTATACGGCGCTATTAAATTAACAAGTTATAGTATTTCTAGATCATTTTATGGCTCATATAATACATTTTAACTATAGCGATCAAAATGGATCTGCATAACAATTTAAAGAGCAACGTATAAATGAACAAAATATAATAATCAACAATGTAACGCATATTCATGATAACAAAATAAAGCATTAACTAAAGAAATATGTTCAATACATGAGTTACCAAATTCAATATATATGTTTTCAATTCCATATTGATGTCAAATTGAGTTAACAAAAGACAAAACATAGTTCATATTTAAAACTGCAAGTGCTAAATGCATCATTAAGAACTTCAACTGCTCAAAGTCTTTCTTCATGCAGGTCTTCGGTGAATGGTAGAGCTTTCTGAAAATTCAAACCAATGAAAATAAATTAAAATTAGTGCAAAAATTCAAACCAATAGGTAATTTACAAGAATTTTACCTGGATTTCTAGTAAAATATATGAGTATGGATAGACAAATGCGATGTCACCATTCCTTGAGATACCAACCATACTTTTTGATATATGCTACTTGAAACACCTCAAATTCCTCCTTTTATTGTTCAGTAGCTAAATTCATATTGTTGTATTGTAACAATTCGGAAAATCAGTACTAATTTAAAAAATTTAATTTAGCTATTTTAATGAACTTGGAATATTTAAAATGATTTATTTTAAATAATAACGACAAAAATTTTATTCAAATCGAAGTTAGAAGGAATAAATTTATTTTAATTATATAACGAGCCTGAAATGGCGCGGTAGTTTGAAAATTCAACTTTGAACTTTAGCTAAATGTACACGATTCAAAATAAATCGGATTTCAGTATAACCAAAAATATTTAAATCTATTTAATTATAACTTTCTAATGAATCAGAAAAATTGAAATTTCATAGCGGGAATAAAAAGTAATGGCCAGCTGAATATTCAGAATAGTCGCTATGGAATTTAATACAAATATAACCCTTAAAAATAGACATGCCGCAAACGACATCCGTTTTCGACGAAACCACTTTGGTTGGATCCGAAAGGTCAATTTATTGCAAGGTTTAAAATTCCATAATTTTTGGAATTAATATGTGAGCGTGGCAAAGGAAAACGTGTTTGGTAATTTCAGTTTGAATTGGATCGACCAGAAAATGGGCATTTTTCAAACGGTCTCCAAATTCAACGAAATTAATTTTGTTGGGACCGTATCATCCCAACATAGCTAGATTTATTTTTCGGGAATTTTTGAAATCAGTATGTAGCCCTGGCAAATTAAAATTTGCGTTCAAATATAATATTGAATGTTTTACATTTTAATTTGAAGAACAACCGACTGAAAAAGTCTAAAGGGCTTACGAAACATATTCCATTGTGTCTGAAATGGGGGTATTTAGCTAGGAGTGACAGTATTGTTGGGTTCAATTTGGAGTTCGGATGAAGAAACGAGAATTTTGGAATATATATATATGTATGTATGTATGTATATATATATATATATATATATATATCGGCCAAGTAAATAATTCCTTTCATTATTTAATTTTCCAAAAAAATCGAGAAAACCCCTTAACCCCCGTATACCCGACGGCGGTTGTTATTCCCTCCTTCTCTCCTCGATTTCTCTTAAACTCCTCAATGAAATCGCCTGCTCATGTTGAGGATTTTGTAGAGCTAGACCTCCTCTTCAAATACGTATAGGGTTGCAAAATTGAATTTAATTATAAAAATCATACCATTTTCGTATGTTGTTGAAATCCAGTGAAACAAGAGACATTGGGACCGTGACATCGTACACTACATTCTAGAAGTGACTGGAATTTTTTTTTTTGAGCTATCTACAATTTTAGAAGGAGTGGAACCCAATGTGAGCAATCTAAATTCAAAAATAAATGAATAAAAATATATAGGTTGCAGACAGAGCTTAGTAGCTCCTGACACCATCGTCCACAGATCATGGATGATTTGTTTGATAGTATTGTGTTGTAGAAATTGATTGTGGTTGTGAATGACTGATTGTGGCTGCAACAAAATTGGTTGTGTTTGTGGTGAACTCATTATATTGAGAAAATGAATTGTATTATGGAAATGAAAGTATTGTAATGCTGCAACGCCTAGGACAGCAGAGGAGCCGTGCTGGACACGGTGTCGGTGCTACCTTCCCTGTCATTGTAATGCCGAAATTTTCTGAAATCACTATATAAAATAGTTTTTAAGGTTGAAATAAATATTTGTTGATTGAAAATAATTTTTTTAACATGTATATGAACTGTTAAAATAACCAAAGGTTGAAATAAATATTTGTTGATTAAAAATAATATTTTTAACATGTATATGAACTGTTAAAAATAACCAAAGGTTGAAATAAATATTTGTTGATTGAAATAATATTTTTAACATGTATATGAACTGTTAAAAATAACCGTAGGGTGAAATAAATATTTGTTGATTGAAAATAATATTTTTAACATGTATATGAATTGTTAAAAATAACCAAAGGTTGAAATAAATATTTATTGATTGAAAATAATATTTTTAACATGTATATGAACTGTTAAAAATAACCAAAGGTTGAAATAAATATTTATTTATTGAAAATAATTTTTTTAACATGTATATAAACTGTAAAAAATAACCAAAGGTTGAAATAAATATTTTTTAATTGAAAATAATATTTTTAACATGTATATGAACTGTTAAAAATAACCAAAGGTTGAAATAAATATTTGTTGATTGAAAATAACATTTTTAACATGTATATGAACTGTTAAAAATAACCAAAGGTTGAAATAAATATTTGTTGATTGAAAATAATATTTTTAACATGTATATGAACTGTTAAAAATAACCATAGGTTGAAATAAATATTTGTAGATTGAAAATAATATTTTTAACATGTATATGAAGTGTTAAAAATCATCATGTACATAAATAAATATTGGTTCGCTAAAAATATTATTTTTAGCTTAGATATACATATATATATATATATACATGTGTTGAACAGGTAAATAGATTTGCTGTTGAGTAAAGAATTTATTTATGTGTCCGACAAATAGGTAAACCCTAACAAGTTGGCTGTGCAATTTTATTTATTATATAAACTCCTGTGAATGCCATTGGATGCAGTGTGTTGGTTGTTCTGTGTGAGATTATAAGCAACACCATAGAATAGTAATTATTAATTTTGAACTAGACTGCATGGCATACTTCGTGAAGATAGCATACTCTATCATATACCACATAAGCATTTGGAGCTTATGTGACGAGGTTGGAATTACCATACAAGCGAGAAGCTTGTATGGAGATGATTGTATTTCAGGTTGAACCGAAGACGAACTATTGATTTCATAGTATACCATATTCCATATAAGCATTTAGGGCTTGTATGACAAGGTTGAGATTAGCACATGAGCAAGACGCTCGTATGGTGAGGATTGAACTATAGGATGAACAGAGGACTGATATGGACTAAATAAAATACAATGGTAAATTTCTAGATTAAATAAAAACCCCATACGGGTTTGGAGTTGACAATAATCATGTCTCTCTAGTTATTAGATACGGCACATGGATTATTTGTTTTCTAACACTGGACGAGGTGACTAGATTTATCTCTAGAGTAATTTACACACTCCCTTAGGCATAAAATAGTTCATTAAAAATTGTGTGTGCTTATACTGGATTTATTGGGTACCAAATACGACCCAATAAATTTCCAAACCCCTCTCTGTACAAAGGAGGTTATGGCGAAATTTTTCAAAATTTAAAGGCATTAGTCAAATTTTTGTAGTGAAAACGGTTTAGAAATCGTCGAATTAATTATATTTATATATATATAAAAATATTAAAATAAAACGAAAACGATGCTGCAGTTCGCGTTTTGAAATCGTAATTTTAAATGATTATTATGGGAGATCCGACCATCGGATTTTCCCGAAACCGGAACCATTGGGTTCGCTTTGGACAGTTTTTTCCAATGATATAAAGTTTGTTAAGATCTGTCGGTTAGATTTTGAGAAATGTGTAAATCAAATTTGACTGAAAGCAGCGCCAGTGCCATTGAATGACCTGAAACGTCGTTCGATGAAATGGGCTATTTTGAAATAAATAAAAACAGCGATAAATCGTTATAAAATATTTTGAACGATATGAAATGGAAATAAACCGATTTTACTTGGTTTATGGGATATTCTGATGGTTAGATGTATTTGACATGAAATTATTATATTGGATGAAAACGTGAATGTCAAATAATTTAACCAGAATTCTATGTATACGTGAATTATTTGAAATGGCCGAGTTAATTTTCATTTCAAATAATTGATCAATGATTAAAAGTCTAAGATATGAAGACGGTGCAAGACCGATGATCTTCACACTGAATGGATTACTAATGATGCCCTGGATCGGTTAGCTCCCAGGAGGGGTTACACTGGTAGTGGTCCGGACGTATTTGTTCATTGTTTGGATATGCGAGGGCCTCTCTCCTGTATTGGACATATGAGACGAGGAATAAGGTGCCTCAGGTTTCGTTCAGACCCAGAACGAACTAGTAAATGGATATGTGTTTGACGTTGCATTTTATTCTATGCTGATTGATTTCTAATAAATATATATCTATTTGGTGGCGGAGAATTTATTCTCTTGCTTAACATCCTTCTCTGGGACGTACGAGCTCAGAGGTTATATATCGATAGACATCAGTCGCATGGCGTGGAATGTTATTGTGGCAACAACCACATAAGTAAAAATGTCTGAGATGCAAGTGCTCAAGGCTTTTGTTGTAAAGCAGAGCCTTGTGGTTGATGATAAAAACACAGCTTTAAATAGCATAGCTTTATGTATAGCGTTAATTTGCGAGCTTCACACCCCGGTATGAACCAGAAACATGATGAAGGACGACAGGGAGGACATGCGTTTCTTTCTTGCTAGGAGTGGTGTCATGGTATGGAGCCCAGACATTTTTACTTATGTGGTTGTTGGAAAGCGAGGTACCTCGGATATCGGTCACTACAGGGCCGATGGATGGGTTTACGCCCCATAGGGCGGGGAAACGTATTGTTCAGGGATTACTAATCCACTTAAAATGTGGACCGACCCTGCATTTTCCTAGGTGCAGTTGCGGTTGTATCCTGATATATTGGCTAGATTGTCTCGAATTCGGTAAGGACGATCCCTCGTCTTGGTTAATGATGGAAATCCAACTTCCAATACGACATGTGCGATTTTGATTGTAAACTTATATGTGGTGATATGATTTATGATACCCATGCCGTCTATGATTGATATTATTATGGAAATTGTTTCTGAAACATATATGCACTAGTAATAATATCAAATGAATTTGATATATACATATCAAGCATATTTTGGCCATTATAAGATAAAACTCTATCCACCGGTTTGCGTTGTATTGTGTGATGGGAACTGAGTCTTATAAGGGCTTTATTTTTGAAAATGCATTGCATTATTTAAACGATTTACTTGTTTTATGCACTAGCAATCCAATGGAGTAAACCCGTTCCGCGTTAGCGGTGTGATCCTGTGACTAGCCTTATTACCAAATAAGTTAAGTCGATTTCTCATACCAGTCCCATGAATGACTCGTAATTTGTTTCACTTTGCAAACTCGGGTTCCCCTATTTCTACACGGGAAGCCTTGTATTCAGGTTTTAACAGGCTCATTCTGTATAGCAATGTAGCTGAAGATGGGTTCTATCATTTCTATTATGTTGTTCAGACTTTGTTATGTATATTATGTTTGATTCCGCTGCAGACATTTTATGTAAAGTTAAAACTGTATTTTGTACTAAGTATGATCCTGCTATGCTGTGTAACTCTGATGATCATATTTGTTCCAATGTAGTTTGTTGTACATTATCTGTTGTAATGATATATCTCTATTCTACTGTTATTGTTTATGTGTTATATTCCAAAGATTATCCTTGCTTCCGTGGCACGGGAGTTTGGGGTCATCACAGTTGGTATCAGAGCTTTAGTTAATCTTAGCTCCGGAATATAACGTATTAACGAACTCGTTAGAAATAGAATCAGCAGTATTCTAATACGATTAACTCATTATAAATAGGATCAGTAATGTCCTAGAATGGGTATAGCAGAATGAAATACACCCCAATAGAGGCATTCACATTTAAATATATGTCTCTATGCTTTACAATATCTTTTCTGTTGGCCTGACTCTTTATCTGCTATCTGCAGATATAGTAGAAAATGAGTGGCAGAAGCAGAAGAAGTAATTCTATGGTTCAGCAATCTAATGAGCCAATCGTGCTCCCATAGTCAGAACCAGATCTAGAAGCTCTAGCAAAGAAGTATCGAAATCTGGGTGGAGTACAATTCTCGGGCGAAGAATCTGTTATTAAAACACAAGGGTGGATGCATTCTTCTAAGAGAAATTTTCAAGGCTTAAAGCTGAGAGATGATTAAAAAAGATTACTAGCATCTTGGGCACTCAAAGACAAAGCTTTAATCTGGTAGGAAACGGTTACTATGGATAATCTAGAAGGTAATATTACCTAGGATAGATTTAAAGAAATTTTCAAAGAAAGGTTTATTCCTCCAAAAGCAATTGAGCAGCTATACGATGAGTTCTACAATCTGAAACAAGGAGACATGACCATTCGGGAGTACCAGAATAAATTCAATGCACTTTCTCGTTTTGGCCCGCAGCTGATTCAAGATCCTCTGAGAAAGAATCTGAGGTTTATTAATGGACTTCAAAGAAAAAACGAAATTTGGGTAACTGCACATGTTAAGCTTCCCTTTTCTGAGATGATAGAAATGGTTTGTCGCTATGAGAATCTCGATAAGCAAGGTGCGTTGGAAGATGAAGAGGAAGGCAGTTTTAGCAACAAAAGGAAGTTTTAAACTGATATCCTTGAGGCAAGAACAAAGCCTGAGGAAAGTCAAAAACCTGGAACCAGTAAGGAAAAACCGTTAACAAATGCCACATGCAATAACTGCAATAAGCAATGGTATTTGCTAAGGAATTGTAAATCTTTAAAGAAACAAAAGAATGATGGATCTAAATCCAATAAAAAGTTTCAAGTGAGTAGAGAATGCAAACTTTGCCATCAGGCTGGTCACGTAAAGCAAGATTGTCGGCTTTTGAAAGCGACCAAAGAAGCTCAAATAAATAGGACAGCAGAAACTCTAGCATCCTCAGCTAGTAGGGGAAGACCAGATGTTTTGGAAGGAATGCTTACTGTCAATAATATTCCAGTTAAAGTATTGTTTGACATGGGCGGGTCGCAAAGCTTCATTTCGAGTAATACAGTCAAGAAGCTAAATGTAAAATTGAGGAATCTTGAAGAATCGACCAGAGTCCATAATCCGATCGGTGGTTCTCTTGTTCTCAGTTTATATTGTAGAGTGCCGGTCTCCTATTCTTATTACCGGTTTTCTTTTAAGCTGATTGTCATGGATCTCTCAGAATTCGATATCATTCTTGGGCTAGATTGGTTAACGAAATTCAAAGCTGAAGTTAAGTGCGCTGAGAGAATCGTTAAAGCTAAAACTAAATTCGGAAGGCACATAACGATACCATGCATAGGCCTGAATTCAGATAGAAAAGAATTTTGATCTGCTCTTGATGTTTCTCCGGCTTCTATAGAAAATATTCATGTTGTCAAGAATTATGCGGATGTGTTCGAAGAAGTTGATAGCTTACCACCGCAAAGGGAAATTGATTTCAAGATTGATTTAATTCCGAACGCAAGGCCAGTAGTGCATTCAATTCTGGGAATGACCCTGAAAGATAAAGAAGAATTGGGTGATCAAACTCGATAAATGCTATGGAAAGGTCTGATCAGGCCTAGCTTTTCGAACTGGGGTGCAGTAGTAGTATTTGTTCCAAAGTCAAACGGTGCTCTCAGATTGTGTGTGGATTACCAAGACCTCAATAAGCAGACACTAAAGAATAAATATCCATTGCTCCACATTGATGATTTATTGGATCGTTTGAATGGAGTGAAAGTATTTTCAAGAATGGACTTAGCTACAGGTTTCCATCAACTTCGTATCGCTGAAAAATGTGTTCCTTTGACAACATTCAGAGTTTCAGACTAATTTTATGAGTGGTTAATAATGTCGTTCGGCTTATGTAATACTCCAACTTATTTTGTTGATCTAATGAACAGAGTATTCAGAGAAGTCTTGAATAAATTTGTGCTGGATTTCATTGATGATATTCCAAACTTCTCTAAGTCAACTGCCGAGCATGTGAAACATTTGGAACAAGTGTTGGAGATTTTGAGAAAGAACGTTTCGAAAGCCAAATTTTCTAAGTGTATATTCTGGAAAGAAGAAGTGAAGTTCCTTGGTCATGTCATATCAAAGGAATGAATTTCTATGGATCCAAGCAAAGTCACAACTATTCAAGATTGGAAACAGCCTACTACACCCACAGAAGTCCGAAGTTTTCTAGGATTGGCTAGTTATTATCGGAAATTCGTTAAGGGTTTTTCGAAGCTATCTAGTCCAATGACACAGCTTACTCAGAAGCACTCTAGATTTAATTGGACTCCAGAATGTGAGACAGCTTTCCAAGAGCTGAAATTAAGATTAACTACCGCTCCAGTGTTAACTATTATCGATGGTAATCAAGATTTGACAGTCTGTACAGATGCTTCTATTGAAGGTGTTGGTGCGGTAATAATGCAAAGAGGCCAAGTAGTTGCTTATGCTAGCCGTCGGTTGAAACCGCATGAGAAGAGATATGCAACTCATGATCTTGAGTTGTTAGCCATCATGTTTGCTTTGAAAATATGGAGGCACCATCTTTTGGGTGAGAAGTTCGAATTATATTCAGATCACAAGTCATTAAAGTATTTGTTCACCCGGAAGGATTTGAATTTGAGGCAGCAGCGTTGGCTAGAATTTCTTGTAGCGTACGATTTAGATATTTTGTATACTCCAGGGGAAGCCAATGTTATGGTTGATGCGCTTAGCAGAAAGAACATAATCAATGCCAATCTTATTATTATGCCTTCATTGGTTGATAAAATATATGCTCTTCAGAAAGATGATCCCTTCATTCAGAGGATCAGTAAGAGAATTCAGAAAGGCAAAGCCTTGAGTTTCCAGATTGATAGCAAGGGAATTTTGAGGTTAAAAGGCCGAATTTGTGTTCTAAATTTTCCTGAGCTCAAAAGAGAATTAATGGATGAATGTCACAAATCCAAGCTTAGTATCCTTCCAGGAGTGAGTAAAATGTATAATGATATCATGCGCACTTTCTGGTGGAGATCTATGAAAAGGGACATTTCAATATATGTTAGCCAGTGTACTACTTGTCAACAACTCAAAAGCGATCAACATAAACTCACCGGATTGTTACAACCATTGGAGATTTCAAATTGGAAATGGGAGAAAATTTCCATGGACTTTATAGATGGTTTGCTCAGAACGAAGAAAGGAGATGACAGTATATGGGTGATCATAGATCGTTTCACGAAGACCGCCCATTTTATACCTGTCAGATCAAACAGAACAGCTCAGAACCTGGCGCAAATTTATTTTAAGGAAATTGTTAAACTACATGGAGTTCCCAGTAGTATAGTTAGTGATCGTAATCCGATATTCGCTTGTGAATTCTGGGAAGCATTACAAGAAGAATTGGGAACAAAATTGAATCTTATTACCGCATTTCATCCTCAAACAGATGGCCAAATTGAGAGAGTGAACCGTATATTGGAAGATTTATTGCGGGCATGTATTCTTGATTTTGGTGGATCGTGGGAGGATCACTTGCATTTTGCTGACTATTCATATAACAACAGCTACCAAGCGAGCTTGGGAATGTCACCATTTGAATCTTTGTACAGTGGACCATGTAGATCTCCCGCATGTTGGGTAGAAACTGGTAATTGACTTGTACTGGTCCAGATATGATTCGAGAAGCTTCATACAAAGTTGATCTCATTAAGAAACAATTGCAAACAGCTCAAAGCCGACAGAAGAGTTATGCAGATTCGAGAAGAAGAGATTTAGCATTTGCTGTTGGTGATTATGTATACTCGAGAGTTTCTCCGATGAGAGGAGTAGTCCGATTCGGGAAAACAGGGAAGTTGGCACCAAGATTTATTGGTCCATTTCCTACACGTGAAAGGATTGGAACTCTCGCTTATAGGGTCCAATTTCCTGATTGGTTGCCCGGAGTGCATGATGTATTTCATGTGTCCCAATTGCGCAAACGTGTGCATGATCCAGACTAGGTCATGGAAGAAGCAGCGCAACAAGATTTGGAAATTACTCCAAAATTAGCTATGAGAAGAGAGCCAATAAAGATTATTAGCAAAGAAACCCAGGTTCTGAGAAACAAGAAGGTTCACTTAGTCAATGTGCAGTGGAGCGGTGATCCTCGAGGCTGTACATGAGAGACAGAAGATAGCATTAAACGGGCTTATCCCAAGTGCAGAGTAGACATCTCTGATTAGCTCTGGTGCAAGGTACATTTACATTATATTCTATTTTCGTTTTGTTTTCTACTTTACTATTGTTTCCTTTTCGGGGACGAAAAGTTTTAAGTAAGGAAGATTGTAACAACCCGGAAAATTAGAACCAATTTAAATTTTTTAATTTGGCTATTTTAATGAATTTGGAATATTTAAAATGATTTATTTTAAATAATAACGACTAATTTTTTTTAAATCGAAGTTAGAACGAATAAATTTGTTTTAACTATATAACGAGCCTGAAATGGCACAGAAGTTTGAAAATTCAACTTTGAACTTTAACTGAATGTATAGGATTCAAAATAAATCGGATTTCAGTAAAACCAAATATATTTAAATCTGTTTAAGTATATCTTTCTAACGAATCTGAAAAATTGAAATTTCAAATCAGAAATAAAAAGTTATAGTCAGTTGAATATTCAGAATAGTCGTTATGGAATTTAATATAAATATAGCCCTTAAAAATAGACATGTTGCAAACGACCTCTGTTTTTGACGAAACCACTTTGGTTGGATCCGGAAGGTCAATTTATTGCTAGGTTTAAAATTCCATATATTTTGGAATTAATATGGGAGCATGGCAAAGGAAAACGTGTTTGGTAATTTTAGTTTGAATTGGATCGACCAGAAAATGGCCATTTTTCAAACAGTCTCCAAATTCTACGAAATTAATTTTGTTGGGACCGTATCGTCCCAACATAGCTAGATTTATTTTTCAGGAATTTTTGGAATCAGTATGTGGCCCCAGCAAATTAGTACGTTCAAATCTAATATTGAATGTTTTATATTTTAATTTGAAGAGTAATTGACTGTAACAGTCAAATGGGCTTACGAAACATATTCCATTGTGTCCGAAATAGGGGTATTTAGCTGGGGGTGATAGTCGTTGGGTTCAATTTGGAGTTCGGATGGAGAAACGAGAACTTTGGAATAAATATATATATTGGCCAATTAAATAATTCCTTTCGTTATTTAATTTTCCAAAAAAAATCGAGAAAACCCCGTAACCCTCGTATACCCGACGACGGCTGTTATTCCCTCCTTCTCTCCTCGATTTCTCTTAAACCCCTTAATGAAATCGCCTGCTCATGTTGAGGATTTTGTAGAGCTATACCTCCTCTTCAAATCCATATAGGGTTTGTAGTTTATAGTCGCGGTTCAAGGAGATGTGGACCCTCGAACCTCCGCCGCGTCGTCGCGATTTCTGGCAGCCATCCACCACTGAGCTCGCTGACGTGGTAGGCGCTGGAAACTCTTCCCTAGCCCTTCGACGTGGTATAATCAGATTGGCTTGAAACTAAACAGATTGCGCGATAAATACAACCCTATTTTTGAACCATTTTTTGAAGTAACCGAGGTATATAATTTAAACTATTTTTAACACTTTAAAGCATTGCAAAATTGAATTTAATTATAAAAATCATATCGTTTTCATATGTTGTTGAAATCTAGTGAAACAAGAGACATTGGGACTGTGACATCGTACACCACATTCTAGAAGTGATCGGATTTTTTTTTGGAGCTATCTACAATTTTAGAAGGAGTGGAACGCAATGTGAGCAATCTAAATTCAAAAATAAAAGAATAAAAATATATAGGTTGCAGACGGAGCTTAGTAGCTCCTGACACCATCATCCACAGACCATAGACGATTTGTTTATAGTGTTGTGTTGTAGAAATTGATTATGGTTGTGAATGATTGATTGTGGTTGCAACAAAATTGGTTGTGTTTGTGGTGAATTCATTATATTGTGAAAATGAATTGTATTATAGAAATGAAAGTATTGTAATGCTGCAAGGCCTAGGATAGAAGAGGAGCCGTGCTGGACATGGTGCCGATGCTACCTACCCTGCCGTTGTAATGCCGAAATTTTCTGAAATGACTATATGAAATAGTTGTTAAGGTTGAAATAAATATTTGTTGATTGAAAATAATATTTTTAACATGTATATGAACTGTTAAAAATAACCAAAAGTTGAAATAAGTATTTGTTGATTGAAAATAATATTTTTAACATGTGTATGAACTGTTAAAAATAACTAAAGGTTGAAATAAATATTTGTTGATTGAAAATAATATTTTTAACATGTATATGAATTGTTAAAAATAACTACAGGATGAAACAAATATTTGTTGACTGAAAATAATATTTTTAAAATGTATATGAACTGTTAAAAATAACCAAGGTTGAAATAAATATTTGTTGATTGAAAAAAATATTTTTAACATGTATATGAACTATTAAAAATAACCAAAGGTTGAAATAAATATTTATTGACTGAAAATAATATTTTTTTAACATGTATGTAAACTATTAAAAAATAACCAAAGGTTGAAATAAATATTTGCTGAATGAAAATAATATTTTTAACATGTATATGAACTGTTAAAAATAACCAAAGGCTGAAATAAATATTTGATGATTGAAAATAATATTTTTAACATGTATATGTACTGTTAAAAATAACGAAAGGTTGAAATAAATATTCGTTGATTGAAAATAATATTTTTAACATGTATATGAACTGTTAAAAATAACCATAGGTTGAAATAAATATTTGTTGATTGAAAATAATATTTTTAACATGTATATGAAGTGTTAAAAATCATCATGTATAGAAATAAATATTGGTTTGCTAAAAATATTAATTTTTAGCTTAGATATGCATATATATACATGTGCTGAACAGGTAAATGGATTTACTGTTAAGTAAAGAATTTATTTGCATGCCTGACAAATAGGTAAACCCTAATGATTTGGCTGTGCAATTTTATTTATTATATAAACTCCTGTGAATGCCATTGGATGTGGTGTGCTGGTTGTTCTGTGTGAGATTATAAGCAACACCATAGAATAGCAACAATTAATTTTGAACTACACTACATGGCATACTTCGTGAAGATAGCATACTCTATCATATACCATATAAGCATTTGGAGCTTATGTAACGAGGTTGGAATCACCATACAAGCGGGACGCTTGTATGGAGATGACTGTATTTCAGGTTGAACCGAAGATGAACTATTGATTTCATAGCAATCATATTTCATATAAGCATTTGGAGCTTGTATGACAAGCTTGAGATTACCATACGAGCAAGACGCTCGTATGGTGAGGATTGAATTATAGGTTGAACTGAGGACTGATATGGACTAAATAAAATACAACGGTAAATTTCCAGATTAAATAAAAATCCCACACGGGTCTGGAGTTGACAATAATCACGTGTCTCTAGTTATTAGATACGACACATGGATTATTTATTTTCCAACACTGGACGAGGTGATGAGATTTATCTCTGGAGTAATTTACACACTCCCTCGGGCATAGAATAGTTCACTAAAAATTGTATGTGCTTATACTGGATTTATTGGGTACCTAATATGACCCAATAAATTTCCAAACCCCTCCCGTACGAAGGAGGATATGGTAAAAAGTTTCAAAATTTAAAGGCGTTAGCCAAATTTTTGAAGGGAAAGCGGTTTAAAAATCGTCGAATTAATTATATTTATATATATATATAATTAAAATAAAACGAATAACAACGCTGCAGTTCGCGTTTTGAAATGTAATTTTAAACTATTATTACGGGAGATCCGACCGTCGGATTTTTCGAAATCGGAACCGTTGGGTTCACTTTGGAGAGATCTTTCCCACGATACAAAGTTTGTTAAGATCCATCGGTTAGATTTTGAGAAATGTGTAAATCATATTTGACTGAAAGCAGCGCGAGTGCCATTGAATGACCTGAAACGTCGTTCGATGAAAATAGGCTATTTTTGAATAAATAAAAATTACGATAAATCGTTATAAAATATTATAAACGATATGAAATGGAAATAAACCAATTTTACTTGGTTTATGGGTTATTCTGATGGTTAGATGTATTTGATATGAAATTATTATATTGAATGGAAATGTGAATGTCAAATAATTTAACCATGGAAAGAATTGACTTGAATCTTATGTATACGTGAATTATTTGAAAAGGCCGAGTTAATTATCGTTTCAAATAATTGATCGAGGATTAAAAATCGAAGATATAAAGATGGTGCAAGTCCGATGATCTTCACATCGAATGGATTACTACTGATGCCCTGGATCGGTTAGCTCTCAGGAGGGGTTATAGTGGTAGTGGTCCGGACGTATTTGTTGATTGTTCGAATGTGCGAGGGCCTCTCTCCTGTATTGGACATGTGGGACGAGGAATAAGGTGCCTCCGGTTTCGTTCAGACCCAGAACGAACTAGTTAATGGATGTGTGCCTGACATTGTATTTTATTCTGTGCTAATTGATTTCTATTAAATATATATCTGTTTGATGGCGGAGAATTTATTCTCTTGCTTAACACCCTTCTCTGAGACGTATGAGCTCAGAGGTTATATATCGACAGACATAAGTCACATAGCGTGGAATGTCAATGTGGCATGCTGAGATGAAAGTGATCAAGGCTTTTGTTGAAAAGCACAGCCTTGTGGTTGATGATCAAAGCACGACTTTAAGTAGCATAGCTTTGTGTATAGCGTTAATTCGCGAGATTCACACCCTGGTATGAACCAGAAACAGGATGAAGGATGACAGAGAGGGCATGCGTTTCTTTCTAGCTAGGAGTGGTGTCATGGTATGGAGCCCAGACATTTTTACTTATGTAGTTGTTGGAAAGCGAGGTACCTCGGATATATCGGTCACTACGGGGCCGACGGATGGGTTTACGCCCCATAGGGTGGGGAAACGTATTGTTCAGGGATTACTAATCCACTTAAAATGTGGACCGGCCCTACATTTTCCTAGGTGCAGTTGTGGATGTATCCTGAGACATGGGCTAGATTGTCTCGAATTAGGTAAGGATGAACCCTTGCCTTGGTTCATGATGGAAA
The DNA here is from genome assembly GCA_030737875.1 of Allium sativum. Lineage (NCBI taxonomy): Eukaryota > Viridiplantae > Streptophyta > Magnoliopsida > Asparagales > Amaryllidaceae > Allium > Allium sativum. The sequence goes on from CM060922.1 coordinate 339,648,194, forward strand.
TCCAACTTCCAATATGACATGTGCGGTTTTGATTGTAAACTTATGGCGACATGATATATGGTATCCACGCCGTCTACGATTGATATTATTATGGAAATTGTTTTTGAAACATATATGCACTAGTAATATCAAATTAATTTGATTTATACGTATCAAGCATATTTTGGCCATTATAAGATAAAACTCTATCCTCCGGTTTGCGTTGCATTGTTGATAGGACCTGAGTCTTATAATGGCTTCATTTTTTAAAAAGCATTGCGTTGTTTAAACGATTTACTTGTTTTATGCACTGGCAATCCAATGGAGTAAACCCGTTCCACGTTAGCGGCGTGGTCCTGTGATTAGCCTTATTACTAAATAAGTTAAGTAGATTTCTCATACCAGTCCCATGACTGACTCGTAGTTTGTTTCACTTTGCAAACTCAGATGCCCCTATTTCTACACGGGCAGCCTTGTAGTCGGGTTTTAACAGGCTCATTCTGGATAGCTATGGAGCTGAAGATGAGTTCTATCATTTCTATTATGTTGTTCATACTTTGTTATGTATATTATGTTTGATTCCGCTGCAGACATTCTATATAATGCTGAAATAGTATTTTGTACTAAGTATGATCCTGCTATGCTGTGTAACTCTGATGATCATATTTGTTCTAGTGTAATTTGATGTACATTATCTGGTGTAATGATATATTTCTATTCTGCTGTTATTGTTTATGTGTTATATTCCAAAGATTTTCCTTGCTTCCATGGCACGGGAGTTTGGGGTCATCACATGTATCTAACAATTCTATGATTTCTGTTTGATGTTAACAAACATATATTTATTATTATAAACATGTTTGTAATTGTACTGTTATATTTCATCACAGACAGGAATATAATATCTATATTTAAATAGAATACTACTGCACAAGAATTAAATATTCAAATAGTATTTTATTTAAATATAATTTTTTATTTCAACATCAACAGTACAAATTTATAACTCCACTATTTGTACAACTCACTGAAGTTCAACACATTCCATATACAATTTCATATACACTGTTTCCTCACTGCACCACTCAGCTATATAGTCACTCATTTCTATGCTGTGTTGCCTCACTACAGTATACCCAGTTACGTTTCACTTAATATGTACAGTTTCACTCATACACACTTGTCTTCTATCTTTTGTCTTATGTCTTCTCCATGCTTCATTGTCAGTCCAGTCTAGATGCTTACCTATCACAGTAGAAACACACAGTAAACTAGAACTATAATATTTAAATTTTAGTAGATTTAATTTTTATTTTTAAAAGTTTATTTGCCTTAGAATTTTGGCGTGTTTCTCATCGCTTTTCATGACCTGGTCTGATTTATATATACCCATCTGTGTCTAGACATCTTGTGATATTCACAATGGTACATTGTAAATACCACAAGGTAGACAAACCGTCTGTAGTGCTCACATATATATTCTCTGGACGTTCACTATAGATGTATACACATACATTGTATGTATATACACATGTTACAGTGCGGGGATAGGAAAATTATTCTGAATGACTGCATATACTCACGTGTATAAATATACACGCATGTATAAATATACAAGCGTGCACTGCCTCGCCGATCAAAATGCAGTATAGCAACTAAGGAGCAGCCACGTGGACAAACTTGACTCAGTGCACATATATGATCAACATGCATGAACATGGTCGGGCAAGCATAAATGGACAGTGCATTATAATAGCCACACATACACACACACTCACACACACACACACACACACACACACACACACATATATATATATATATATATACACACACACATACATGTATATATAAATATGCGTATACATGGATAACACATACACATGCAACAAAGTTGAGCCAGGCTTAAAATTCGAAGTTATGCCAAAGCAAACATGGACCAAGGTTCACAAGCAAAACTATAGCAGCATGGTTCATGTTTCAGACTCATTTGCTCATGTATGTTCAAACATGGAGTTCAACACAGTGGACTTAACTAGCAAAGTAATATGATCAACATAAGTCAAAACTGGTAGAACATGCAACATCAATACAAGCAAGTAAAGGCACAGGCAAGCATGGTCGAGCTCAACAAATGACAAGGATAGCAGACACAAATGGAATAAGTGACACGGCAGCATAATGTAGCACATAATGGATTCAGCATTGTACATGTTTCATGAATGGAACAACAAGGAAAAAGATGTCATACATAAATACACACAATTTTGTGAATATATATGTATATATATATATATATGTTTTATGCATTTGTATGACCATGTACATACGACTCACACACATTCAAATTCGAGCATGGTGCAACTCAATAATAAACATACAGTTTCATTGTCGAGACCAAGCTCATGATTGCACAAGTTCATCAAGCCACATGTGTAACACAACAATGACAAGCATACACAATACAGCTTGACAGGGTCAGGAATTATGGCTAAAATCAACATATTCAAATGTTTCCAAGAATAAAGCAAATACACAAGTCTAGGGATGATCAGAGATTTCATTCAACATGCACATAGGGTCAGACAAGAACAAAGGAGCATGAATTAATCACATGAATTTCTGGAAAGTTTTTAAACTTGCAGGAACATTTTTGGCTTGTTTTTCTCTATATAGAATTTCAACTAACATTTTTGAGTAAGGGAAAATTGCAAATCAGTTCCAGAAATGAAGTAGTTTATTTGGCAAATAATTTTAATCAATCAGGGCTAAATTTTTGGGAACAAATCAATATTACACTGTACAAATTTCAGGGGCCAAAGAATTACTTTTTATGCATTTTGCAGATTCAGTTAAGACTAAAAAGATGTCTGGATACATCGCATGGATCACACAATTCAAATTCGAAGAAAAAGCAATTCTGGTAACACTTTAATCATGTTTAATAATGTTTCTAGAATCAGTTCAAATCTTATTAAAAGAGGGCCAGAAAATCAGTTTTCTGAATTATGTCAAAGGCCATAAATCTCACAACAAAATCACGCAGTGAATCATCAATCAAAGCTGTTTTAAATTAAAAAAGGCAGGAAGAAATTGTTTAATTGATTCTAGAAAATCACGGAAATTTACAAGGCAACCAAAAGTGGAATCATACGCAAGCAATTAGACCAAGCATTATTGTGAAATTAGAGTGAATTAAGGACGTAATAATCCTGTATAATCACACGATTTTCATCACAGGCATAATCATCGAAACAACAAACATTTTGAAAGCATTCCAAAGAAATATAATTCAGATTACTCACTGTTTCGATTGCCAGAATATCCCAAACCGATGACATCGAAGAACATCTGAAAGCCACAAGAGTTCAAAGACAAGAAGAATCGATTCCAGAAGAAAACGATCGAGATTTGGGATTATGTAAAACCCTAATCCCTAATTTGATAGGCCGCCATTTTTAATTCCCAGAGGAAAGGAGATATCGGGCTTAACAATATGAAAGTGGGCCGGCCATGTTTGTGACTTGAAGGTTACAAAGGGGACAACCCTATTTTTAATTCTAGGCTTTTAATACTTGGGTTTTGTTTTGGGTTTATTTATTGCTTCGTTTTAAGTTTTCATTTGTAAACCGTCTATCAGTTTTCTAGATTCTGTAAAATCTAGGCAGTTTACTAGAGTCACTAAAAACTAGGATTTACGGGTTATGGTTTTTTAATCCAGGGAAATCTGATCTAGGGGATATTGATCAATTTGGGTTTTGAGCGTAGGGTTAGAACAAGAGAGAGGGGTTCACGAGTTTACATGGTCTTCTAAGCGGGATCTGTTTTATTACCTAGTAGAAACCTTAGTGAATGCAACAGTAGACAGAGTTTGCCGAAGCTGGGTATATCTGTGTCTTATTTACATTTCGCTTTTACTCACTATGTTATTATCTATGCTGCAATCTGTGTTTTGATATTTTAAATATCTCGGATTAATTTAATAAACCCTATCCACCCCCCTCCCCTCTCTAGGGTTAATCTAGATCCAACATGTGGTATCAGAGCCTGGTTTTCATTAACTCTAGAGTCATGGTGATCCCTACTTGTCAGTCCATAGAGAGTCAGTCCAATTGTATTCCAACTATTTGTAATGGTACATATTTTTAAATTGGAAATCGGAAATGGTATCCTATTTAAAATCTGTTAATATAAAATGCTGGAATATTATTATAAATGGGTATGATATGGTTAATAGGAATGATATTGGATTTAATTCTCGTGCTATTCGTATTTTATATTCTTTTCTTGATGATGTTCATTATAGTCTTATCTCCCATTGTTTAAATGCGCAGGAAATATGGAATACTCATGATACGAAGTATGGAAGAATTGACAATAGTAGCTCAAAATCCCAGAAGGCCAACTTAGATTCAGATCTATGCTTGGAAGGTTAACTAAATGAAAATTCAAGTAGATTAGACGATGGGGACTCAATAGACAATGAGACTGAAAGCTTCGCATATGAAGATTTGATTTATATGTATGCTAATTTAACAAAAGCTATTGATAATCTCCATCAGAAAAATCAATCTTTAAAATCTAAAAATCGTGAGTTGACCAGCAAAATTAATTGTTTGGAATCAGAATTTACAAATGTCATGAAATTAGATAATTCTGATTGTGAAAATTGTTTGAAGTTCGAAACCGATCTCGTTCATCTTAATAAAAACATTCAAAAGTTTGAAGAGGAAATTCTGATTTTAAAAGATAACGAGATTGAGTGAACAGATACAAACAATTCTTTATGAAAGGAATTTGAAAATTTTAAGACTATCGAAAATTCCAAACATGAAATTGCTAAACAAGAAAATTTGTAGAAAACTGATTCAATTTTAAATGAGCTTGGAAAAGAGATTGAAAATTTCAAGAAACTTGAATTTGAAAAACAAATTAAACTTGAATCTGAAATCTTTGAGTCCAAGACCAAAATCAAACTGCTTGAAAAAAAATTGATTTTGAAACAAAATGATACTCAAAGGAGAAAGATTAGCATTAATCATTGTTCAAATCTGATGAAAAAAATTCTGATCTTAAATCCAAAATCAACGATCTTGAATTGAGTTTAAAACGTTTTTCAACCGGAGAAAAATCTTTGAATATGCTGTTGAAAAATCAAGTTTTCTGGTAATAAAAATGGTCTCGGTTTTAGGTGAACAAATGATTTTGAAAATTTTAATTCTTGTAATTTTAAAAATCCTTCAAATTGCTTCAAGATGGGTCGTTTTGAAAATTTGAATTCTGAAAATTCCAAAAGGTTTTCGAATCACAAACGAGACAAGAATTTGTTTGATAGCAATCTGTTTAATTCATTTTGGATCTGAAGAACAAGTAGAGTGAATTCGTCTAAATTCAACCAAGTTTGGGTCCCTAAGGGTACAAAAATAATTTTCAGATGGATTGTTATATAAATAGATTTGGGTACCTAAAATCGTGAATAAAACTATGAGTGGTTTTACAAATTATTTTAGACCACTCGATCCTCTAAACTGTTAGGTACCGGAGGAGGCGGTGGAACTGCTTTGCAAAAAGAAATATGTATTCAAACTGCTTCACATCATTGAATTACTCAGAGTTCCTTAGCCTAGATTGCAGAGATAGAGATTCATTTGCTTACATTGAATTCAGATATGATCTCTATATTCATCTCTGTTAATATTCTCTGTTTTTATTTAATTCCTCCTTCTAAATCTTTTGTTTTTTTTTAATTTTCTGACTTGATTTGTCACTGCTATTTTTTCCTACTGAGATTTCTTAACTTCAAAATTGCGGAATTCATGATTTTCAGGAAATTCGCTTCATTTGTATAAAACTCTAATGTTATTAATAATTTCCAAATCTTAAATACAAAATTGTATATTTCTGCAATTATCTTGAAGTTTAATCCTTTCCTGATTTTTGAATTTCTAACAGTGCTAAAGCATTCTTGTTATATCTTGAACATTGTTAATTTGAATTCTAAAATTTTTGAAGAACTGAAAAATTAATGAAATTTCGCACATCCTTGTTGTTCTGAGGTTCTTCTAATTCATTTTGGAAAGACTTGAAATTTATACTCATTACAGCACACTATTATTTTTCAGTCGTGATAATTTCATTGTTTTTGGATTGGCTTGATTATTTCTGAATTGAATTTTTTTTGACTTGAATCATTTTGTTACATCTTGAAATTCATTATTATTCATGATCATTTTTGGTTGGATATTTAATGGTTTGCAATCATTTGAAATTTTTGATATTCTGAATATCACACACCTCTTAGATTCAAAATTAATAATCTTGTGTGATTGATTCTTAGTATATCAAAATTTACATTAATTCAAGTGATTTCAAATAAACTGTTTTAATTTTGGATCATGAGTTATCTCTCGAGCTTATTGTTAGTATTCTGAAAAATTCTCTTGTACTTGTCAGAAATAATTGTGATTTTTTTTTGGAAAACCTAGTCTTAAAACTCGTTGTTATTTCATGATCATCTGATTTGAATATTTGTTTGTTAGAAATCATTTGAAATTATTATCTCGTGAATCTCACACAAATATTGAATGTGAAATTTATAATATAGTGTGATTGATTCATTGAATCTTAAGATTTGCATATTCCTTCAAATGATTTAAAATAAACCATATTTTTAATTTTCGGTCATGAATCATCTTATGTGGTTGTTCGAAATATTTGTAAGGAAATTCTCTTGACAAGTTTGCCTTGAATTTGTTTGTCTTGCTGCTCTGATAAAAAGGAATCATTTTTTTAATTGTTTTGATGACTGCTTGTTTTTTCAGTAAAAATTAATTATCGCTCTGTTTGATGTAATTAATTATTTAGGATTGGTAATTATCTTTGTTGAGTGGCAGAACGTAAAATCAGTCTCTGAGATACCTTTGTAACAACTAGGGTGGTATTAAAAACCTCGTCAGCAGAGACAACAAGTGGTATCAGAAGTGTACTCTCTCACTCATCTGTTTTTTGTTTTTTTTATCTTAATCTTGTATAGTTTTTACATATTTTTTTGCCTTGTATAAATCTTTTAAATCCCTCTTGTAATTGATTTTTCAATTTTAAAACCATTTAATCAATAACAGAATTGAGCTGTATTTAGAACTCATCAAAATTATTATCATATTATTGAAATTGTGATGAGATGTGACTATAGTATGTTTCACAACAAGAGGAAAATTTATTTAATTTTTCATGATGGTTGAACAACTGTTATAATATCTTTGAATTGGGTCTAATTTCACGACCATCTCCTATTTCTATCATCACTCTGTCATCCATCACAATTTTATATTAATGTGGAGAATTTATTTAAAAAAAACATCTTGAATAAACAGTGGAAATATTTGTGATGGAAATGTGACTATATTATTTTTTAGAATTAGTGATAATTAAAATTTTTCAAGAATCCCGGTACAGTTAAGCATGTTTCATAATATTATTAATTTAGAAATTTAGTTCACAAACCATTTCTGTACCTACCATAATTCTATCATCCTTATTGGTTTTATATACTAAGTTTTTCTTTTGAAACAGAAAATTAAAATATAATGATCATAAGTGTTTCTCTAACCTCATTTAAAAATCCAAGCTCTGGTCATACATGGTTATGAGATTACTTATATTTAAGCTACAACTGATGTCATTTAAAAATCCAAGATCTGGTTGTGCATGGTTAGTGTGCTCTTAAATTAAAAGAAAAAGAAAAGAAAATAACTTGGATAAATAAAATTTTGTATAAAATTCTCCTTAGTGTGTAAAAACCAGCCTACCAATCCACTTTCTATTTTGTGAAATGTGTTAATATTTTATGATATATTATGATTTGTTGATTGATAGCTACTGGGATTTGAGATTATTTGATTGCGTCACTTAAATTGAATATATAATCGTACTCCAAATCCATCACTGTTTTTATGCTCATTTTTATAAAAATTATTTTGAAAATAATTGGAATCAATATTTTTTAACTCTCTCTAAAATTCGTTGTTTATCTATCATTCAACAATGTGAAATATGCCACTAGTTCTTAAAATGTTATAATATTTGTTTTACTGATTGAGATTTATGATGATAGTTTCTTCCTCTTAAGTCGAAATTATATTTTTGTCTATTTTTTCATCATTATTTTAACTTCTGCATCCTTTTGATGACAACAAAAAGGGGAGAATGAGTTGAGATTTTAATTTATGAGTGAATATTTTATAAATATTTTAATATTGAAAATTCCATTCAATTTATTATGTTCACTCATGCACATATTTAGGGGGAGTTTAGTTGTAAGGGGAGCATTTAAATAGGGGGAGTTCAATAATCCATTGTCAAGCACATTTATTATAATATTATATTCAAAATCTTATATTATGTTTGTCATCATCAAAAGGGGGAGATTGTTGTATCTATCAATTCTATGATTTTTGGTTGATGAAACATACATTTATTATTATAAATGTATTTGTAATTGTACTGTTATACTTCTTCACAGACAGGAACATAGTATCTATATTTAAATAGAATAATACTGCACAAGAATTAAATATTCAAACAGTATTTTATTTAAATATAATATTTTATTTCAACATTACAAATTTGTAACTCCACTATTTGTACAACTAACTGTAATACAACACATTCCATATTCAATTTCATATACACTGTTTCCTCATTACACCACTCAGCTATACAGTCACTCATTTCTACACAGTGGCACCTCACTACAGTACACTCAGTTACGTTTCACTTAAGCTGTACAGTTTCACTCATACACACTTGTCTTCTATCTTTTGTCTTTTCCAAGCTTCATTGTCGGTCCAATCATTTCAGCCCAGTTTTGCTGCATACCTGTCACAGTAGAAACACACAGTAAACTAGAACAATAATATTTTAAATCTTATTATTTTTAAAAATTTATTTACCTCAGAATTTTGGTGTGTTTCTCATCACTTTTCATGACTTGATCTGATTTATATATATCCATCTGTGTCTAGACAGCTTGTGATATTCACAGTGGTACACTGTAAATACCACAAGGTAGACAAATCGTCTGTAGTGCTCACATATATATTCTCTGGACATTCATTATACATGTATATGTTGGATATTCCAGCCCATATTTGGCATAATTTTATGCAAGCATATTTGGCATAATTTTATGCAGGCTTATTTGGCATAATTTCATGCAGGCATATTTGACATAATTTTATGCAAGCATATTTGGCATAATTGTATGCAGGCATATTTGGCATATCTTTTTATGCAGGCCATGCTAAATTTGTGGGAGAGATTTATTAGTTTTGTCTTTTTTCTAGATTTGTTGTGCAAGCATGCCTTTTGTGCAACAATATCTTTTCTTTTAAGGAAAGACATTTGGGAGATTACTCACAATTTTGGTATGCACATTAAAAGAAAAAGGGTTAATATAACCAGATCTGGTCACATAAGGCAGTAGCAGTTTTTGGTCATTTATCATCTTCTTCAAGGTGTTTTGGTCTTCAAGATTGAGCTTCATTCTTGCTCGATTCACCGCTGGCCTGAAGTGCACACATAGGGTGTTCTCTTACACCTTTTTTCATCTCTTATTGTTTTTGGATTCCGGTGATTAGAAGAGAATCTTTTGTAAACATTTTGGGGCTGTTTTCCCCTTTTGGTTTATCAATAAGAGAAGAGGGTAGACTCCTTAAGAGGTCTCGTGGTTTTTACTCTTCACATCGAAGAGGTTTTCCACGTATAAAAATCTTGTGTCTTGCTATTTTACTTTCATCGTATCTTTTTTTATTTGAATGGTGTGTTGATTGATTGTCTTGTGTGTGATATTGTGGGTGTAGCTTGAAGTAACCCCTAATCGATCCTATCAGTATACACATACATTTTACGTATATACACATATTACAGTGCAGGGACAGGAAAATTATTCTGAATGACTGCATATACATACGTGTATAAATACACACACATGCACTGCCTCGGCAATCAAAATATAGTATAGCAACTGAGGAGCAGCCACGTCGACCAACTCGACTCAGTGCACATATATGATTAACATGCATGAACATGGTCGAGCAAACATAAATGGACAGTGTATCATAATAGTCACACATATATATACACATACATGTATATATACATACATGTATACATGGATAACACATACACTTGCAACAAAGTTGAGCCAGGCTTAAAATTCGAAGTCATGCCAAAGCAAACATGAACCAAGGTTCACAAGAAAAACTATAGCAGCATGGTTCATGTTTCGGACTCATTTTCTCATGTATGCTCAAACATGGTGATATACACGTAAATGTGTATATTTTATCCGCTTATTTATCTAGTTTTCTATTTAAAATAACTGATATTGTGTATTTATAGCTGTGTTTTCAGATTGTTGATTAAAAGCTTGGTTTAGAGCATTTGATGGATAAAGCATGAAGAATTTGCTTAAAAAGAGTGAAGTTGAAATTACTAATGCTTGAAGAGTTTAAAGCTTGGAGAACAGTTGCAAATAGAGTCCAGTTGGGTAGATTTGACTCACTAAAGACTAGTGTTGCGTTCACATTAGCTCCTTTGCAAGGCTTCTAATTCATGCACTATACGCGTTCACACTGGCTCACTTACAAGGCCTCTTACTCTACAACCCCGTTCACACTAGCTTATGTGTTATTTGGGCTAATTCTTTAGTCCCACATTGTGGAATTTGCCAAGTAGCCTTTGTCATATCAGCTATAAATACACTTTATCTCATTCATTGTAAAATACACTTAGTTTTATTCTGTAATCCTTTGCTTGGAATAAAACTCTTCTTTCTCTCTTCTATTTAGTTTTTTTTTTTTGCATTTTATTTATGTTCATGTCTGTTATTTTCTTTTTATTTTCTTTTCTTTTAGCTATGTCTAGCTAATCCTCTTTGATTAGGGGGTGATGACGCTAATAGATATGATTCAATATGAATCGCATAGCCAAAAGATTTGAACTTCATGTATGTAGATCTAGATATGAACTAAGGGTTAGATCTGAACCTTCATACCCTGTGTCGTTTAAGAGCTGTGCTCCTTCACAGGGTATATTCGAGTTCGATCTAACACTTATCAGATTTAGATTTAATATTTAGGGTTTTAGAAATAAAATAGTGAATCTGTCCTGATATCCTATGGTTGTAGAGCTGAGCTCCTGCATAGGCTATGCTTGTCGTTATTTACATATTTATTTCTAAAAACCCATTATCGTTGATTCATGTTTGTGACAGAAACATGTATTAGATCTGGTTAATCTTTTGGCTATTGATGATTATGAATCTGATCTATGTCATTATCCCCTAATTGCTTTCACTTATTGTTAAAACTCTCTTTTATTTAATTTCTGCTATTTTCTTTGTTTTCAACCAATCAAAAGTTAGGGATAACTTGATTGGATTTATTAATAAAATAATTTGGTCCCAGAGTTCGACACCCTCTACAACGATCCTTGTTGTTTAGGAAAGACGAACGAATTTTACAGTTGTTTACAATTGTATAATTTTTTCGCAAACACATGGAGCTTAACACAGTGGACTTAACTAGCAAATCAAAATGATCGTCATAATTCAAAACTGGTCGAACACGCAACATCGATACAAGCAAGTCAAGGTACAGGCAAGCATGGTCGAACTCAACAAATGACAAGGATAACAGACACCAATGGAACAAGTGACACAACAACATGGTGCAACCCAGAATGGATTCAGCGTTGTACATGTTTCATGAATGGAACAACAAGGCAAAAGATATCATACATATATAGACACAATTTGTGAGAATATATATATATATATATATATATATATATATATATATATATATATATATATATATATATATATATATGCACTTACATGACCATGTACATATGACTCACACACATAAAAATTCGAGCATGGTGCAACTCAATAATGTATAGATAGTTTCATTGTCGAGACCAAGCTCATGATTGCACAAGTTCATCAAGCCACATGTGTAACACAACAATGACAAGCGTACACGGTACAGCTTGACAGGGTCAGGAAATATGGCTAAAATCAACATATTCAAATGTTTCCAAGAATACAGCAAATACACAAGTCCAAGGATAATCAGTGATTTCATTCAACTTGCACATAGGGTCAGACATGAACAAAGGAGCATGAATTAATCACATGAATTTCTGGAAAGTTTTTAAACTCACAGGAACATTTTTGGCTTGTTTTTTACTATCCAGAATTTCAGCTAACATTTTTGAGTAAGGGCAAATTGCAATTCAATTTCTAGAAACGAAGTAGTTTATTTGGCAACTAGTTTCAATCAATCAAGGCTAAATTTTTGGGAACAAATCAATGCCACAGAATTACTTTTTATGCATTTTCCAGATTCCGTTAAGACCAAAAAGATGTCTGGATACATTGCGTGGATCACACAATTCAAATTCAAAGAAAAAGCATTTCTAGAAACACTTTAATCTATGTTTAATAATGTTTCCAGAATCAGTTCAAATCTTATTCAAGGAGGACCAGGAAATCAATTTTCAAAACTGTGTCAAAGGCCATAAATCTCACAACAAAATCACGCAAGGAATCATCAATCAAAGCTGTTTTAAATTCAAGCAAGGCAAAATGAAATTGTTCAATTGATTCCAGGAAATCACGGCAGTTTACAGGGCAACTAAAAGGGGAATCACACGCAAGCAGTCATACCAAGCATTATTGTGAAATAAGAGTGAATTAAGGATGTAATAATCCTATATAATCACTCCATTTTCATCACAAGCATAATCATCGAAACAACAAACATTTCAAAAGCAATTCAAAGAAATATAATTCAGATTACTCACTGTTTTGATCGCCAGAATATCCCAAATCAATGACATCGAAGAACATCTGAATGCCACTAGAGTTTGAAGACAAGGAGAAAAGATTCCATAAGCAAACAATCGAGATTTGGGACTGTGGAAAACCCTAATCCCCAATTTGATAGGCCGCCATTTTTAATTCCCAGAGGAAAGGAGATATCGAGCTTAAGAAATATGAAAGTGGGTCGGCCTTGTTTGTGACTTGAAGATTACAAAGGGGATAACCCTATTTTTAATTCTAGGCTTTTAATACTAAGATTTTGTTTTGGGTTTATTTATTGTTTTTTTTTTAAATTTTCATTTATAAATCGTCTATCAGTTTTCTAAAGTCTGTAAATCTAGGCAGTTTACTAAAGTGTAAAAATTAGTGTTTTCGGGTTATGGTTTTTTAATCCGAGGAAATTTGATCTAGGGGATATAGATCAGTCTAAAGTTTTGAGCGTAGGATTAGAACAAGAGCGAGGAGTTTGCGAGTTTACATGGTCTTGTAAGCGAGATCTGTTTTATTACTTAATAGAAATCTCAGTGAATAGCAGCAGTAGGCAAAGTTTGTAAGATGGGTATATCTGTGTGTTATTTACATTCCGCTTTTACTCACTCTATTATTGTCTGTGTTGCAATCTTTGTTTTATATTTTAAATATCTCGAATTAATTTAATAAACCCTATTCATCCTCCCTCTAGGGTTAATCTAGATCCAACACATATAAATTTAAATAATATCAGATAACGTTGTTGAATATTTTGACATAGCGTGAAATTTCAGTTCCATGTTTCCTTTTGTTTGACGTCTTTGAAAATGCGTTTCTACATAACATAATAATTGGTTGTTATACATAATTTGTACATCATCTATGACTTTTGAAACACCAAGTCCAAATCCAATGATTGAGTAACAAAATGACATGGCTGAACATAATTGTTCCATACGTTGACGAGGAATTCTTCCCTTCCTTGTGGTAGGAATAATTATGCAGTATTGCCCTGCATTTATAAGCTATAATATTTAATACATAAGCACCTCATATAACCAATTCAGACACAATGAATTATAGATGATAAAGTAGAGATTGTACCTCATATTAATTGAAGCAGTGATGGTGTAGGCAATACAACCGCAATACAAGCAAAGGCATTGAATAGTACCACACACCATTGTCCTCTTTCACCTGTATGCATTTACGGTGGTAACCCAAGGGTTTGTGTTCATGCATAAATAAAAGATTGTGTTACCTAACGTGATTCTAACAGAATCTATATGACATTTTCTTGTTCCAGTGACCAAGTCGGGCTATCGATAGCATTCTGATGGCAGATGGGCTGATACATATGTGAACTGCAAAGCTGATCAAGGAAATGGTTCCTGCAATCCACCTGAGTTGTGCTATGCTCCATGCAAGAGACAGAACACCGACTCCAATGACTACAGTTATTATATGAGCAACACAGCTCCATAAAGTTCCTATATATCACAACCACGCAAAATAGTCAGAACACATGACATGATGCATCATGCAATTGTCAGTAGTACTATTCTTATAACTAAAAAATACGTGAAATAATATATCATTCTTGACGAGGACAATGCAAAACTTACATAACAAAGATGCAATTTAAGGCCTGTAAGGAGGATGTATGATATCATGAATGGTGGGTTATGGGCACCTGTTTTCATGTTAACTTTACTGGCCAAAATCATAAATAGCCTTAAATGAAGCAACATTCATACGCAGTTTAAATGTGATTAAACTACATTTTGTTGTTGCTTCGATAATTTGTAGCTTAACGTCCTGTACTGCCATAGAACACTGCAGTTGCAACATGTATTCTATCGTTTTTCCCAATCAATTTGTATGAACACAAGGCTAAAGCCATTGTTCCTACTAGTCCTGAGCTGTCTGTAGATATTTATCCAAAGAAAGGGGAGATCAAGAAAATAATATGCATAATTTTAGCAAGACTTAGACTTCATTTGCATAATAAAGATGGCCTGATAAAAGCTGGACTCAAAGAACTCAAACGATGTAATTCAGTCCTCTTATATAAAAGCCTATAACAAAATAGCCATTGAAATGCCAAAACCAAGTTGTCACTAGAAAAAAGTAAGCCTATGAAAATTTACTAACAGAAAATATAAAGCTACTCACATGCAACAGGAATTGCTGGCATGTCAGACTTCGAAAATTTTGCAGGCTCAACATTCTCGGATTCTGGTTTTTTTTTGGGCTGATTTAGTTTCATAGAAAATCTAATTACCTGTATGAAGTCATTGTTGATCATTTAGTTAACAGAACAGATGATGATCTGTCAAATTCAAACCCGAACATGCATCTTTATAATCGTGTTTAGATCAATTTCTAATTCTCTTTAAATACCCTCCTTTAACATTCTTTTATATGCAATTTAGATAATCTTCTGGGTTTGAATTGTAGGATTCCATGCAGTGTGCAAATGAAGATAATCTTCTTCCAAACTTGTACGCTCCAATTTCATTACTATCCAAAGAAAGGGGAGATCTAGAGAGAGAAAATGCTTTAAAGAAGTACAATAAAAATTTCATGTTCAATCCTGCTTAGTTATTTTCCAGAGGTCGGTTAGTTCATAAATTTTTTAGAGCAACATAAAAAATGTAAAAGCACAAATGAACTTACCTAGAGTAATGATCTTTTGCCATGTACACATCTCCTACATTTTCAGCTCATTCAAACTGCATGCGAAGGTCATCTAGTCTGCAGTTCAAAGGGATATTTAATTATAAAAATCAAGTAATTGACAAGGTGTTGTAAAACATCGCAGGAGAAGGTGAAATGAAATTATACAGCGATTACATGGAAGCCTAGGTTATCGTGTACTTACTTTCTCTTGAGAAGGATTCTCTGTCGCCTATTATACCAGCAGTCCTTGGCTCACTGACAATTTTATTTAACTGAAAACAGAAATTATGAATCAGAAGAGAGTTGTAGATGAATAAGATATGCAAGTGACATTTTATTTCACCCAAAGTGAACCTGTATTGCTTGCAACTGAAAAATGCTCCCCTTAGAGGGCAGAGACAGACTGCACTTCTCAATAGAAACATATTGCAGTTTAATTACCCACGTGTGATATCTTTTTGATCTACAACAAACAATTGTATTGCATATGTTATTTTGCATCAGTGAAAAAATGACCAACATGAAAAAATAAATATACATTATGCCCAACAATAATGTTTCTGACAACAAGAAAGTGAATGCATTTTTTAATTATTTTAATCAATATTAAACCTACATATATCTGAAATAAAATGAGCAATAATTTAGGTTGGAATAAAAACCAATTTCTTATAATTTTGGCATTGCCAATGCATTGAGTTGGTTATCTATTATTCCACCTCCCTTTTAAAATTCAACAATTCTACGAACTACTATTTTTTCCATTTCTGTTTACCAGTTCCATTTTCATCGTTGAAAGGAACAAACTGAGAATTCAAATAAGCAGCTGATATATGACTCACAAAGATTAAGAATCATAAGGTAGGTAAAACTCGAAAAAGCCTAAACAATACATTACCGGTACAAAGAACATGAACTGAATACAATGATTATTTATGTTACACAATATTGATTCATGCCCTCCTAAACAGCTGAACATGTCATTCATATTTCTTATTTCTTTGGTTTGGAACAAATAGTAACATGGATCAAAATGAAATCAATTTCAAGTAAAAGTACTACGCACATAATAAACACTTCAATCCATCTGAAAAATCGAAGCACAAGAACTATGCATATACCTTTCTAAATGACGTTGAGAATCAGCAAATCGAGGTTCTAGAAGGAAGAAGAAAAAGCAGCAGACAAAAAGAACTAGTTTGAAGCCAAGATGGAGGTTATCGTCAGTGATCTGAAACGGCGCTCATCGAAAACTTGTAAAGACTATCAATCGCCTCTCTTTGTCGCCATTCTTTTATCTCGTGTTCCAGGAGAAACTAAACCTAGGATTAGTGCAAAATAGGGTAAATGGGTTCCGTGGATTACACGGTTTCAGCCTAATATTGAACCGTTTATTTTTTATTTAAACGGATTGGGTCCGCAAAATAGAACCGGTAAATGGATTAAACCCAGCCCTTTTAATTTTAGGGTAAAAGGGTTGGGTAAAAGGGTTAGGGTCAGATTTGACGGGCCTAGCTATTTGTATATAAACTTAACCAGATCTTGTATAATTGTTCTTATCTAACTTTGAAAAAACATTTTAATAAATTACAAAAACACATATTTGGTGGGCAGATATGGTATAGTCTAAACACTTTCTACAATCGATGTCAGTAATATACTTGGAGGTTAGCTTATTGGCTCCTAAACATGGAAGCGTATACTCAGAATTGCAGTCCAGTGCACATGTATTTTATGGCCGGTGACAGCTTTCTGTAGCAGGCGAGCAATGGCCATAACATATGAGTTTACACCTTAGATTAAAAAAAAAAGTTTGCTTCCTTTGAAAAAAAAATGCTATCATTCACACCGTAACAATATGCCACAGACAATAGCACATGTTTCCACGTACACACTTGTTTGTTTTGAATGAATACAGTCAATTGATCGAGGGGAAAATACATGAATAACTCATAAAATGTTAAGTTAGTCATGGATAAATGAAGGATAAACAATACCGTTATCCCCACTTCGGTCACAATTATCTAATATAGGTAATACAACAAATCACAACAAAATATAAGCTTGCACAATGGCATAAATGAAGGAATAAACAATTGAATTACTGTCACTGTAAGAACAGGGTGATGAGCATTGCTTAATATCCTAATGTGCGACAACCAGTACACCGCATATTTCGCGATGTTTCCTTGCTTTCAACCTAAGAGTTGTTAACAAACCAATAATATTCTATGCCTGGATTCAGGTAAGCAGTTATTGGGATGAAATATATTACCAGTTTTTATAATTGTTCCTGTTTTAACCATACATTTGAAAGTAATGTTGGATGCATCCCCAATTTGCAGTTGCAGTGCATAAGTTGTTATGAGCAAGAGTAGAGGTTGTACCTAACATATATTTGCGCATCTATTTGGTTTTAAAACAACTTTTGCAGTACTTGTAGCAACAATTAAGGGATAAGAATTTATAAGAAGATTAGAAGATTGACCGAGAATCATGAAGCCTAATATATAAAATAAGACATGTTCAAATGAGTGCAAATATGTACCTTTGTATAGTGGATGCCGTTATGTTGAATATATATTTTCAGGACAGTAGATATCCAACCAAAGAGAGTAGCCATAGGGAATAGACGCCATCCTAGACATAAACTGCAACAGGGAAGAAGAAATAAAAAGTCAGCAAGCACAGAATGGATTGAAAACTGATGAATGGGAGGAGAAAGAAATTCTGCATATTTCATGATGATATATATTTCTCATCCGGTATCAGTAACGGACAACTAAACGGAGAACTACTGATGCTAGAGATCTAGTGTTTCCTGAACCACTAAAGTAAAAATGGTCAGACATTGGAAAAAAACTTCATGAGACAGTGAACTTATAGCAAAACCAATAAGATGGCATGTAAGAAACTGTACCTTCCACTTCATGAGAAGACAACATGTAACAAAGGATTATAAAAAAAATATGCAAGAACTATTGTAATCAAATCAAAGGAGTTCAGAACAAACACCAAATTATTATAAGTGCCAGATTAGACATTAAGGAACTCCCGAAAATTATATCAGGTTAATGATTGCCAACAGAATAAGATAGCAGATATGACACAAAATAAGTTTGCATTTCTTTAACGTAAATTGAAGCGGTAGAATGAAGTACAATAATTTCAGAATTGTGCAGCACTTTAATGAAAAAATTAACTTACATTTTAAGCATCCGGAGCAGCAGTAGTTGTTGGACTATATTTTCCACCACTGCCAAAATTTACAAAATGAGAGTCCAAAAGAACGAAATAATATTGGGGTATGCAATAGAGTTTTAACTAAATTATTGTAGAGTTGGTAAACTGTGTTTTCTGTGATTGATTTGTTTTCTTAATGTTGTAGTAATACGATTTGTAACGTTGTTTTAGGTGTACAAAGTTTATTTGTTCTCTGTTTTGTTGTTGGGCTGGTCTGAAGGCCCAATATGTTTTGTAAATATATAAAACCTTGTATTTGGTTTTGGACCGACACTTTACTTTTGGTAATAAAAATTCTAGGGTTTAGCTGAAGCTCACTTTTCATGGTATCAGAGCTACGGGTTTAGATCTGAAATTTTTTTTCTTCTTTTTCTTCGATCTCCTCTTCTCTTTTAATTTTTTTTCTTCAATTTCTTCTTAATCTTCCTCAAAATGGGGAACGATAGTTCCGATTCAACCCGATTGGATTCTCCTGTTCAAGGTAATCAACCGATCAACTTTAATGATCCCTATTACCTATCAAACTCAGATCACCCTGGGATGCAGCTTGGAAATCACATTCTAACTGGTTCGAATTATTTGAACCGGTGTCGGACAATTAGAATGACTTTGATTGCTAAGAACAAGCTACAATTTATTGATGGTTCTCTTCCAATGCCTTCGATTGAGTCTATTGATTATCAGAAATGGGTTAGAAACGA
Source organism: Allium sativum (assembly GCA_030737875.1). Taxonomy (NCBI): domain Eukaryota; kingdom Viridiplantae; phylum Streptophyta; class Magnoliopsida; order Asparagales; family Amaryllidaceae; genus Allium; species Allium sativum. Next base: position 339,667,658 of record CM060922.1, read on the forward strand.
CTATATGGTTATGTCGTGGATTCTGAACTCGATGGATAAATCTTTGTCAGAGGGTTTTATCTTTGTAGATTCTTCGATGCAGCTCTGGAAGGAATTGTCAGAAAGGTATGGTCAGATTACGGCACCAAGGATATTTGAATTGCATAAGAGTTTAACTTCTACTTATCAAAATGAATTAACCATTGTTGAATATTATGGGAAGTTGAAAGGAATTTGGGATCAATTACAGCTTCTTGAAGGATTTCCAGATTGCACATGTGGTGTTTTACAGAATTGCTCACGTGGAATCCTTAAGAAAATTCTTGATAATGATCAACGAAACAAGCTTATGCAATTCTTGTCTAGTCTTACAAAGGATTATGATCAAGTTACAACAAACATATTGAGCACTGGTCCTCTTCCTACTGTACACAAAGCCTACTACATCTTGCAGCAGGTCGAACATCAGAATAAACTTGCAGAGAAGAATTCAAATCCACCTGAGACAAATGCTTTTAATGCTGTAAAGGATTCTTTCAAACCAAATTTTCAGAGTATAAAAAGGGATGCAAAGAGACAGAAAAGTGAACTGTTCTGTGATTACTGCAAGAAGAAAGGGCACTTAATGAAGCAATGTTTCAAGCTAATAGGATATCATGAGTGGTGGAATAAAGACATAGCTAACAAGGCAAAACAGAGTTCAAAAACTGTTAACAATGCTGATAAAGGGATTCTTGGAAGTAAACCAGAATCAAAAGAAACTGCAAATGCTAATGTTGTTACTGCTGAAGGTGAGGAATTCAATCCAGTAATGGTCTCTGCTTTGTATAATCATGTTATAAAGATGGTGCATGGATCTGGATCTAATTCTTGCCATGAAGATAATCCACTTGTGTCTTCTGTCAATCATGCAGGTATAAATTCTTCACAAATTGAAAAGGATTTTAATAAGATTTCTGATCAAAGATCTTGGATAATAGATACTGGTGCCACTGATCACATGACTTCTAATATAACACTATTTGCTTTACTTAAGAAAATTAAAATTCCTGTTAAAGTAACTCTGCCTGATGGTTCTATTATTTTTGTTCATCACATTGGTACTGTAAAATTGAATAAGAATATGCAGTTACAAAATGTGTTATATGTTCCTACTTTTAAAAATAATCTTTTATCTGTAGGAAAGCTTCTTGATCAAAACAAAATCACTGCAAAGTTCACAAATTCTTATTGTCATTTTCAGGACCTTGAATCAAATGAAATTCAAGCTGTTGGATCAAGAATTTCTGGTCTATATAGATTATCCTCTTCTTCTTTTTCATATGCTTTTGTTTCAAACTCTAGTTCTGTAATTGAAAATAATTGTTTTCTTGCTTCTATTAACAATATATAACTTCTTGTAATAGACCTAGTGTTGATACTCTTCATGCTAGGTTAGGTCATCCTTCTATTAACAAAATGAAATGTATGCAAGAGTCTTTGTCAGGCAGAATACTTAAGGAATTTTCTTGTGAAGCATGTGTGTTAGGCAAACATCATAAATTTTCTTTTCCTCATTCTGATTCTTATGTTGTTTCTGCATTTGATTTAATTCATATTGATTTGTGGGGAAAATATCATAGACCAGGTCTTTCTGGTGAGACTTATTTTCTAAATATTCTTGATGATCATACTAGAAATACTTGGACATTTTTACTTCATTCTAAAGTTCAAGTATTCTCTGTTATTAATGATTTTATTGAACATGTATTGACACAATTTGAGAAAAAGGTTAAAGTAATTAGGTCTGATAATGGTACTGAGGTTATTCAAGATGCTTGTAGAAAGTTATTTGCATCAATAGGAATAGTACATCAAAGATCTATTCCAGGCAATCCACAGCAAAATGTCAGAGTTGAGAGAAAGCACAAGCACTTGATAGAAACAGCAAGAACAATTCGACTTCATGCTGGCATGCCTTATAAATTTTGGGGTGAGTGTTTATTGGTTGCTACTTATCTTATTAATCTAACACTACAAGAAAACTCTGATTTAGCGTCGAAAATTTAGAAGCGGAAATTTCCGTCGCTAATTTGCGATGGATTTCCATGCGATCTGCAAGGGATAGTTTTTTTTTTCAACTGTTTTTTCTTTTATTTACCACCGTCGTCTTCTGCCATCCCTCTCTAAGCCGTTGCAAATTGCGTCAAATCACCGACGGAAAATTTCCCTCGCTATTTTCCGCTGCAAATTCAGGCAGAATACCGACGAATATTTATAGTAGCTATTTTGCAGCAGAACTCCGACAGATTTGCAAGAGATATTCATATTATTATTTTTAAATATACAAAGGGCAATCCACATCCTCACACCACTGTTAATTTGAGTCATTGAGATCGAACTATCTAACGGTTGTAATTGGTCATCCGCGTGCATTGAAGACCTTCAAATTGGAAATACAACAATTGTAAACATGAAAATTTAATTCTCCCTACAGATCAAATCATGCCTCCCCAGTTTCTCCTACTTCCTCAATCTTAAACCTAGATCAAAATGTTTTCCCCAAATTTTAAAAACCTAGATCAAAATTAGAGATACAGCCGTATTCACTTTTCCATTCCTCCGATAATCCCTCCTCCATTTTCCATTCCTCCGATAACCCCTTTTAACACTTCACGTCCCAAATCCAAAGTAATGAAACCTGTTAAATTACCCTCTTCACTTGAAAATTCAAAGATTTCGTATGAAACTGCTAAGCCCAATTTCTCAAACATCGTTGAGGTTTCTTTACTTTTCAGACTCGACTCTTCAACATCATTGGAGCGTGAGTCCTCTACTCCACTAAAACCCGACTTTTTTTACTTTTGCTGAAGTGCATCCTTGAATGTCAGAATTGTAACAACCCGAAATTTAACAACGTGTTAAATCAAGAATCAAGGCAGAATTAAAATATAAAATCTGAATCACGAGAAACGGGCTGTGCCATTGCGTTCATCTCCGAAAAATACGCGAAATAGAGTCCGAAATTTCGTAAATCAGAGTCCGTATGACCCAGTTAAGGCCCAACGAAGTTTCACGAAAATTCAAATCCGAAAACAGATTTGAAATTCAGCCCAAAAGGAGAGGCGGGAAAATTCCCGCCAGACACTCAGGGTCGACACCCATGTCGACATGGGTGTCGACCCCTCCACAGGGGATCGACATGGGTGTCGACCCCTGGGTCGACCCCCCCTGTAGAACCCCGACTTGGTGCACCTGCTTGTCATGTTGGCTCGGTTTTGGAGGCTTGTGACGATTTTGGATGGCTTGGATTCGATCTAGGGTTAATCCTATGGCCTAAAATGCTCTTAAACTCTATAAAAAGACCCTAACCCCCTAACCTAAATCACTCAAACTCTCTCATGCCACGAAGTGCTGCCCAAATGCCAAGTGATCATGGCCTCCATCTCCAACTCCAAGGGCTTATGCATTCAAATCGGATTCAAATCAAAAGGGGCAAGCTTTCTACACCAAATCGAGGAAGGATCAACGTTGCTACACAAGTTTCATGAAGATTCTTCAACAAAGGAGCTACCTTTCTTCGTCAAGACGATGCATGATCCTTCCCTAAGCCTCGCTAGGTAAGTTCTAGCTACTTCAAGATCTAAACGGTAGTCTTAATGATGGCATGGAATAAAACGAGATTAAACTAAGTATGCTAGCCTATATGAACCTTGTCATGCCTCTTTTGCTTGAACCTATGACTTTTGGCTATGCTTAGTGACTAAATCATGCTATTCATGTTATGATTAACCTAGTTTATCTTGCAAGTTTGAATCTTTATCTATGGAATGCTAGCATGAACCTTTGGGAACCATTTGACTTGTGAAACATTGGCAAAGACTTGACTTTGGGGCTTATGCATGTAAATGAACCCAAACCCCTTATGTATCATGCAAGTTTGTGGCCAAATTCACTTATGATACTATGCATGTTTGTGGCCAAATCCCCTTATGAAACTATGCATGCTTGTGGCCAAATTTCCTTATGAAACTATGCATGTTTGTGGCCAAATTCCCTTATGATACTATGCATGTTTGTGGCCAATATGTTGGCATAATACCCTACGATGTGACTCGCTTCCACTTGGGTTGGAAATACGTTTGGGTAGCTTAGGAAAAACGTGGGTATGACATGAAAAACTTGATGTGGGGTTTACATGAGAACATGACATTCATGATACATTTAAATATGGTCATGACACGTGGGAAAACATGGAACTTGAACTAGACATGGGTGGGTTGTAAGTGTAATAAGACACTAGACCAAACATGAAAGTGGCCAACTCGAGGTTGGGTTGAGTTTGTAGCATAAATCTACCCGGACCCGCCCGGCTTAACTAGTGGCTACAAACAATAGGACCCAACGTGAGTAGTTGGTCACATAGCACTTAAAACCCGAGGTTAGACTAGGTTGTGGTGTAAATCTACCCGGACCCGCCCGGCTTAACTAGTAACCACAACAAAGTCTAATGTGAGAGGTTGGGGTGCATTAATCTAATTAATGCCACATGAAAAGGTTAAGTAATTTTGATTAATGACACTTAACCGATATGACACGAATGGGTAGGTTAAGTTAAACCGGACTTGGTTCCTTAATGACACTTAACCATGTAAGACAATTAGGGGATGGGGTTAAGTAATCCATACTTAACTAATCTAACACGGTAAATTCGATGGGGTTAAGTAATTTACACTTAACTAACCCGACTTGGTAATTAGATGGGGTTAAGTAACTTAGACTTAACTAATCTAAAACACGGTAATTAGATGGGGTTAAGTAACCTTCACTTAACTAATCTAAACACGGTAATTCGATGGGGTTAAGTTAAACGCTTAACCAATCTAAACTTGGTAATTCAATGAGGTTAAGTAACCAATACTTAACCAACTTAACATGATAATTTAATGAGGTTAAGTAACTTATACTTAACCAATTATACATGATGATTTGATGAGGTTAAGTAACTTATACTTAACCAATCTAATAGGTGGACCCGATAAGGTTAAGTCACAAGACCTTTTAAAATTAGGCTTAACCATTGTAACACGATTAGTGGATGGGGTTAAGCTAACCCATACTTAATGTGACGGCCCGCTCCGCACCAGCCTGCATTTCCTCCGGAAGTGCGCTGTACACATGTCCCGACTAGCACGGAACGGTTGCCAAAGAAAGGAAAGAAGGGAATGAACTAATCAAGGAACCTGTAGAATATCTCACATCTCATGGAATAAAATATAATAATAACATACTTGACATAAAACAGGTGAGACAGTGCATAAGCTGATAACTAAAATCAACATCAATCATCAGAGCAGCGGAAATTCAAATACAGCTTATTACAATTTTCCAAATTTACTGTCTCTAAACAAAAGAAAGCTAAAGTAGAAGATGCACCACCAATGCCCAAGCAGTGATCTTCAACAACACAGGGAGAATATTATGTATATATTACGTGGAAGCCTCCTGCTCGTCTCCAGATCATCTACCCGTGCATCACCAGCTAACCTGTCTCTAGTCTGCTCGTGTGAGCACCCAGAGTAATAAGAGGAGACATAAAACTCTGGGTCAGACATAAAGCCTGGTATGAGCGATAAGCATCTAAACAGAATGATAACAGGTATACTAAACCATACCTGAACCTGGACCTACAACCAAAGAGTTAGTACCACATACCGTACAATACTCTAAGGTGACATAATAAATAGTGTAAGAATACGGGGGTGGGGCGTACATGTCACAATGATAGCAAACAAATCATCCATAGCAACCATCCTCACATCTCTCACTCAGTGCGTAAAGCATACGATATCTACCACTTTGGGACACTAGATGACTTGAGGTAACGACGAATCCCGACTCGTAGAAACCCTGCTGTGACCAAGCTAAACACATGGAGTCATGACCAAACATTTCAATGACCCACTTCATTGGTCGTAGCCCTTGGTTCTACCGATGCCATAATGGCCCTGAATCCGCCTTCATACCTCCTACCATAGTGGTCCAAAGCTATAGACGTCGATAACCCCTTGGCACGCGTCCCGCAGCAAAGCCCAACCATGAAGCGAACTCGTTGATTCCCATCTGAATCTTGAGCTCTAACTTCTCATTTGGACTTCCTTTGCATCTCGGGTTTGGTCGAATTGGAGTGGGTCTTCAGAAGAGTTGTCGCGCATTAACAGTCCTAGAATTCGGTTCGGTTCGGTAGTCATCACATTCGTCGGTTCGGTTCGGTAGTCATCTTTCCATTCGGTTCGGTGCTCCTTCGGTTCGGGCTCTCCACTCGGTTCAGTTCGGAAGTGTAGTGCCTATTCTCTGCTTGGTTCGGTGGTTACTCCCTTCTAAGTTCCTGGATCCGATCCTGTCCTTCTCCATTTGCCCGATCCGCTCTCACTCGCTTGTTTGCTCCGATCCGCTCCGCTCCCTAGCTTACTCTGATCCGATCCGCCGTCTAGCTTACTCCGATCCGATCCGCTCTCTAGCTTACTCCGATCCGATCCGCTCTCTAGTCTACTCCGATCCGATCCTGCTCCATGGCTCCGATCCGATCCTCTGCCCAACTCCAACTCTAAGTAAACGGCCTTCCTTCTCGCCAATCCTCCTCCAGTGACAAGTTCCAATCCAGTTCAAATTCCCTTGGTCAGTTCACAAATCCGATCCGACCCCTACTCCGATCCGATCCGGTTCGGAACCTGTACATTTCTGCAACTTTCCAGCGAGCTTTCTACGCCATTCGACGACGTTTTCGACTAATCTAACTATTCTAATCAATCATAAAACATACCATAGAGTCATATCAACATGTAAGAGCAACCATAAACACCAAACAACAATTCAAATGAATCAAAACAGATCAAAAGTGGCCAAAACTCCTTATTTTCCCTTAAGCATGTTTAAGTAAAACTAATCATAGGGTTAACAAAATTTAATCAAATCGAACCAAATTTCTAACAGAAGCATAAAACATTATTTAAGAATGTCTAAACATTTTTCCAGAATTTATTAGTGTATAAATTCGCTAATCTTCACTAATTACCCTTAATTACCGTAATTAGTGCAAAAACTATGCAAATCACTCACCTTGGCCACAAATGAAACACCAAATCTGAAATACTCTCTGTTTGGGTCGAATTCCTATGTATAGCAGCAGCTCCAACCTTGCTCTGATGCTATTTGGCCTTGTTTTGATGTGGTTTAGGCTTAATCTTCACTAAAAATGTGTTTTGGAGAGGTTTTAGAGGATGGAAGCCATTACTAAGGTCTCAAGAAGGTTTGTGGCGGCTCAAAACTGAAATGAAAGCGATTTCCTAACCCTAATTAGTCCTCCTATACCTCTAAACCCGAAATTTCCCTCTGGGCCTAGCTGCTAATCACCCGGTTAAGCCCAATTAAGATGTTTTTTACCATCTGAAACTTGTTTCAGACATATCTCCCAAACGGTGAGTCCGTTTGGCTATTGTGACCACTCTACGGAAAGAGAAACCATCGTCCGGAGCTAATGGAAGTGGTATCAGGTCAAAATTCCTTTCCAGTCAGAAGTTATGGCCAAAACAGTACCAACTAGGGGTAAAATGGTCATTTAAAAATCGGGAAAAATCGTGAACATGGGAAATGACCCCAATGGTCGTCCCCCAAAGTTACATGACCATACGACTTCGTATGTGAAAGAAATAAATATCCTACGATCCTATGATGCGTAGAATACGGGTCGTTACACTCTCCCCCCCTTAAGAAATTTCGTCCCCGAAATTCCTTAACCCTAAACACACAAAGGATCCCGCATGCCTAACAACCACATACAACAATCAAACATGCAAAATAAGCAAACAAGCCTATCCTAGCATGCGGAAAACTAAATCGAAGTCAAATTCTTACCAGGCAAAGAGTTCTGGGTGTGTCTTCCTAATGTCCTCCTCTGTCTCCCAAGTACAATCATTCTCGTCCTCGCTCCACTGTACATTGACTAGCTTCACCGCCTTCCTTCGAAGTTGCTTCATGTCGTGCGCGACAATACGGGCCGGCTTGCGGTTCCCAACCGCCTCGGGTTCTACTTCGAAGTCCTCTAACTGATCAGGTGAAATAGTCATATCTGAGTCGTGAACGAACTTCCTTAGTTGGGAAACATGAAGTACGTTGTGAACTCCCGCCATCTTCTCTGGTAAGTTAATTTTGTATGCCAAATTCCCGACTAGTTCAAGAACAGGGAATGGGCCAACGAATCTTGGTGCCAACTTGCCTCTCCTGCCAAATCGTATTATGCTCTTCAACGGAGAAATCTTGACAAACACCAAGTCACCAACGGAGAATTTTAAGTCTCTTCTTCTCTTATCAGCATAACTCTTCTGCCTATCTTGGGCTGCCTTCATTCGTTGTTGAATGATCTTGATCTTATCTGAAGTTTCCCTCACCACATCTGGTCCAAGCATAAACTTCTCGCCAGTCTCTATCCAACATGATGGTGAGTTACACGGTCTTCCGTACAAAGCTTCAAACGGAGCCATACCGATACTGGATTGGTAGCTATTATTATATGCAAACTCTACAAGATGCAAATGGTCATCCCATGATCCACAAAAATCCAATATACATGCTCTCAAGAGATCTTCCAAAATACGATTCACCCTCTCCGTCTGACCGTCGGTCTGAGGATGATATGCGGTACTGAGATGTAACTCTGACCCTAAAGCCTCTTGTAAGCTCTTCCAAAACCCACTAGTGAATAACGGGTCTCGGTCGCTCACAATGCCTTTAGGTACTCCATGAAATCTCACTACCCACTTCATATACAATTCTGCTAACTTAGCTGCCGTTCTGGTCGATTTGACTGGTATAAACCTTGCACTTTTAGTCAGTCGATCCACAACTACCCAAATGCTATCGTGTCCCGATCTAGTCCTTGGCAAACCATCAATAAAATCCATCGAGACTTGCTCACATTTCCATTCAGGAATTTCTAAGGGCTGTAACAACCCACTAGGCTTCTTTTGCTCGGCTTTAACTAGCTGGCAATTCATGCACTTGGATATAAACTTCCCAATGTCTCTTTTCATCCCTTCCCAGTAGTAGGTTTGCTTCATGTCTCGATACATCTTATTACCACCGGGGTGTATAGTCAGTTTTGAGTGATGACATTCTCTAAGCACTTCATCTCTCAATCCATTGACATTGGGTACAACAAGCTTTCCATTCTTTCTAAGCCATCCATCTCGATCAAGCCCATACTTGTTCATCTCCTCATCGACACACATCTCTAACTTGGAGATGATTTCCAATAGGTTAGGATCGTCCCTCTGACTAGAGCTGATCCGCTCAATTAAAGTGGGTCTGATCGTCAAACTTGCTAACATTTCTGGATCCAATTCGCACTTTGGTCTGAAATCAAACCCCGCGATATACTCCAGTTGCTTCCATTCAAGGACCATAGCCCCTAAACTGGCCTGTCTTCTACTCAATGCATCAGCCACTGCATTGCCCTTTCCCGGTGTGTATGCGATGTCAAAATCATAGGAAGCTAAGAACTCTAACTATCTCTGCTGACGGAGATTCAGATCTTTCTGAGAGAAGAGATACTTTAACGACTTATGATCTGTAAACAGCTCAAATATTTCTCCCAAGAGATAGTGTCTCCACATCTTTAATGCGAACACGATCGCTGCCAATTCTAAATCATGGGTAGGGTATCTTCTCTCGTGCGGTTTCAATTGCCGACTTGCGTAAGCTACAACCCTACTGCCTTGCATCAATACAGCACCCAGTCCGGTACCACAGGCATCCGTGTATACCGTCATCTCTTCATCCCCCTTAGGAATGACTAACACTGGTGCGCTTGTCAACTTGTCCTTTAGACTTTTGAATGCATTCTCGCACCTTTCATCCCAGACAAAAGCTTGATTCTTCTTGGTCAACTGAGTCAATGGTCTGCTATCTTGGAGAAACCTTGGATAAACTTACGATAATATCCGGCTAATCCCAAGAAACTTCTTACATCTGTTGCGTTCTTGGGCGTAGGCCAATCTTGTACCGTAGCCACCTTCGCCGGGTCCACGGCAATACCATTCTCTGATACAACATGGCCCAAGAACCTTACTTCCCTCTTTCAGAAGTGACACTTAGAAAAATTTGCTTTCAATTGGTGTTTTCTCAACACCTCCATCGCTACTCTTAAATGTTCCTTGTGTTCCTCCTCTGTCCTCGAATAGACCAAAATATCATCAACGAACACAAGGACAAACTTATTCAACTGATCTCTGAATACCCTATTCATAAGATCCACAAAATATGCTGGGGCATTGGTCAGCCCGAATGGCATGACCAACCACTCATAAAATCCGGACGGCGTTCGAAATGTCGTTTTAGCTATACTCTCAGCTTCCACTCTAAGCTGATGAAAACATGTCGCGAGATCCAACTGAGAAAATACTCTCGCGCCACTCAACTGATCGAACAAATCATCTATCCGCGGTAGAGGATACTTGTTCTTCCTCGTCACTTTATTCAACTCGCGGTAGTCTACACACAACCGAAGGGAACCATCCGCCTTGGTAGCAAATACAACTGGTGCTCCCCATTCAGAAACACTCCTTCTGATAAATCCCTTCCTCAAAAGATCGCTGACTTGCACCTCGAGCTCTCGCTGCTCCCTTGGCGCCATACGACGAAGTGGCATCACTATAGGCCTGGCATCCTTTACCAAATCAATACGAAACTCAATCTCTCGGTGTGGTGGAGGTCCGGTCACTTCTTCGAAAACATCCGGATACTGGCCAACCACGGGCAAACCTGATAACTCACTATGCGGAATGTCGAGGGAGTTTAGAAAACTAGCCAATGCCCCCTTACTGGGTAGACCACCAAACACTATCCTCCGCCCATCATCCGCTCTAGCTGTCACTAAAAAGCCCTCACAGTCTACCACCACCCTGTATCTTTGGAGCCAATCTACTCCCAAAATAATGCCAAACCCAGTAAAGCCCAAAATAAAGCAATCACAAACAAACATGCATCCATGACTCGATAAGACCACATTATGACAAATCATGCTAAGGCTAGTCGAACCACCAATCGGGTTCGTCACTACTAAAGGTCTATCGACAATCTCGGGCTTCAATCCCAACCTATCTACCAGGTCACTAGATATGAAAGAACTGGAAGCTCCGGTATCAAACAAAACTCTAACAGGAACATTATAAACAGAAAGCACACCTTGAATGACGACATTCTTTCCCTTCTCCGCCGCTGTTGGGGCATTCGACGAAGAAGGAATAACATTAAGGGCGTAGGCTTTCACTATTTGCTTTTCTTTAGGGGGCTGCGGACACTTGTCCTTGTGATGTCCCATTTGGCCACAGTTGAAGCACTTCCTATCCGCTGGCTTGGCCCGACAATTACTAGTATAATGGCCCTTCTTACCACAGCTGAAGCACTCCACATCTTGCTTATTCTTTTTCTTCTGGCCATCCTTAGTCTGATTCTGCTTTCTCTTATTCTGGGAACCACCCTTGCCTCCACCACTTGCTTGTGGCTTTGGCTCATCTGCGGATGCAACCTCAGTCTTCGGCTTAGGGTAGAGACTTTCTGATCTTAATGCTTTCCCCACAATCGATTCAAACGTCTCATCGATGTGGTTAATAAGTTTTTCCCCCAAGTACTGATCCAAACCAGTTATGAATTTCTCATTCTTTTTCTCGGCAGTATCAATAAGAGATAACCCATATTTTGACAAAGTGTCAAATTCAGCAATATACTCTGAGTCAGCTCTGCCATTCTGCTTGAGCTCCAAGAACTTCTTAAACAGCACTGACTTCTGAGCAGCTGGAATGAACTTCTCGCTAAAGCGAGCCTTAAACTGCTCCCAAGTAATCTGATCTTCGGGAGTAGCTGCCTTTATAGCATTCCACCAATTCATTGCCCGCCGTTGCAACTGACGGGACACTAGCTTTCTCTTCATCGCATCCTCGATACCCAAATCCTCGAAGATACGTTCGCAACTATCCAACCAATCCTGAACATCCGTAGCCGACTCCGTTCCGTGGAATGACTTCCCACCAAGACTAGTATAATCCTTATTCAGCTTGGCGAAGTCGAATCTTGGCGCCTGCACTATTGGACCACCACCATTTCCACCATTGGGAGCTGCCCTCTGTACATCTCTAAGCATCTCTCTCATGAGGTCAGTAAACATCGTCCTCATGTCAGCAGCATTCCCATTATTGGCTCCCCTACCAGCACCTCTAGTATATCGGCTCATCGTCAATCTGAAAAAGGAAACGATTAACGACTCCATAGTGGTGCTAGTGCAGTACGACTTCATCCTTATACTAGTAGTAGTATATATATATATAGCTTTTAAAAACCAAAGTAATCACAAATACGCTCTCTCGTATACGTATATTATCTCTCCCTGATAACTTCCCTAGGTTAACTACGCAACCTAGAGCTCTGATACCAAATGTGACGGCCCGCTCCGCACCAGCCTGCATTTCCTCCGGAAGTGCGCTGTACACATGTCCCGACTAGCACGGAACGGTCGCCAAAGAAAGGAAAGAAGGGAATGAACTAATCAAGGAACCTGTAGAATATCTCACAGCGCATGGAATAAAATATAATAATAACATACTTGACATAAAACAGGCGAGACAGTGCATAAGCTGATAACTAAAATCAACATCAATCATCAGAGCAGCGGAAATTCAAATACAGCTTATTACAATTTTCCAAATTTACTGTCTCTAAACAAAAGAAAGCTAAAGTAGAAGATGCACCACCAATGCCCAAGCAGTGATCTTCAACAACACAGGGAGAATATTATGTATATATTACGTGGAAGCCTCCTGCTCGTCTCCGGATCATCTACCCGTGCATCACCAGCTAACCTGTCTCTAGTCTGCTCGTGTGAGCACCCAGAGTAATAAGAGGAGACATAAAACTCTGGGTCAGACATAAAGCCTGGTATGAGCGATAAGAATCTAAACAGAATGATAACAGGTATACTAAACCATACCTGAACCTGGACCTGCAACCAAAGAGTTAGTACCACATACCGTACAATACTCTAAGGTGCCATAATAAATAGTGTAAGAATACGGGGGTGGGGTGTACATGTCACAATGATAGCAAATAAATCATCCATAGCAACCATCCTCACATCTCTCACTCAGTGCGTAAAGCATACGATATCTACCACTTTGGGACACTAGACGACTTGAGGTAACGACGAATCCCGACTCGTAGAAACCCTGCTGTGACCAAGGTAAACACATGGAGTCATGACCAAACATTTCAATGACCCACTTCATTGGTCATAGCCCTTGGTTCTACCGATGCCATAATGGCCCTGAATCCGCCTTCATACCTCCTACCATAGTGGTCCAAAGCTATAGACGTCGATAGCCCCTTGGCACGCGTCCCGCAGCAAAGCCCAACCATGAAGCGAACTCGTTGATTCCCATCTGAATCTTGAGCTCTAACTTCTCATTTGGACTTCCTTTGCATCTCGGGTTTGGTCGAATTGGAGTGGGTCTTCAGAAGAGTTGACGCGCATTAACAGTCCAAGAATTCGGTTCGGTTCGGTAGTCATCACCTTCGTCGGTTCGGTTCGGTAGTCATCTTTCCATTCGGTTCGGTGCTCCTTCGGTTCGGGCTCTCCACTCGGTTCGGTTCGGAAGTGTAGTGCCTATTCTTTGCTTGGTTCGGTGGTTACTCCCTTCTAAGTTACTGGATCCGATCCTGTCCTTCTCCATTTGCCCGATCCGCTCCCACTCGCTTGTTTGCTCCGATCCGCTCCGCTCCCTAGCTTACTCCGATCCGATCCGCCCTCTAGCTTACTCCGATCCGATCCACTCTCTAGCTTACTCCGATCCGCTCTCTAGTCTACTCCGATCCGATCCTGCTCCATGGCTCTGATCCGATCCTCTGCCCAACTCCAACTCTAAGTAAACGGCCTTCCTTCTCACCAATCCTCCTCCAGTGACAAGTTCCAATCCAGTTCGAATTCCCTTGGTCAGTTCACAAATCCGATCCGACCCCTACTCCGATCCGATCCGGTTCGGAACCTGCACATTTCTGCAACTTTCCAGCGAGCTTTCTACGCCATTCGACGGCGTTTTCGACTAATCTAACTATTCTAATCAATCATAAAACATACCATAGAGTCATATCAAAATGTAAGAGCAACCACAAACACCAAACAACAATTCAAATGAATCAAAACAGATCAAAAGTGGCCAAAACTCCTTATTTTCTCTTAAGCATGTTTAAGTAAAACTAATCATAGGGTTAACAAAACTTAATCAAATCGAACCAAATTTCTAACAGAAGCATAAAACATTATTTAAGAATTTCTAAACATTTTTCCAGAATTTATTAGTGTATAAATTCGCTAATCTTCACTAATTACCCTTAATTACCGTAATTAGTGCAAAAACTATGCAAATCACTCACCTTGGCCACAAATGAAACACCAAATCTGAAACACTCTCTGTTTGGGTCGAATTCCTATATATAGCAGCAGCTCCAACCTTGCTCTGATGCTATTTGGTCTTGTTTTGATGTGGTTTAGGCTTAATCTTCACTAAAATGTGTTTTGGAGAGGTTTTAGAGGATGGAAGCCATTACTAAGGTCTCAAGAAGGTTTGTGGCGGCTCAAAACTGAAATGAAAGTGATTTCCTAACCCTAATCAGTCCTCCTATACCTCTAAACCCGAAATTTCCCTCTGGGCCTAGCTGCTAATCACCCGGTTAAGCCCAATTAAGTTGTTTTTCACCATCTGAAACTTGTTTTAGCCATATCTCCCAAACGGTGAGTCCGTTTGGCTTATGTGACAACTCTACGGAAAGAGAAACCATCGTCCGGAGCTAATGGAAGTGGTTTCAGGTCAAAATTTCTTTCCAGTCAGAAGTTATGGCCAAAACAGTACCAACTAGGGGTAAAATGGTCATTTAAAAATCGGGAAAAATCATGAACATGGGAAATGACCCCAATGGTCGTCCCCCAAAGTTACATGACCATACGACTTTGTATGTGAAAGAAATAAATATCCTACGATCCTATGATGCGTAGAATACGGGTCGTTACACTTAACCAATCCGACTCGATAATCTGATGGGATTAAGATAATCTGTGCTTAATCAATCTAACATGATAATCTGTTAGGGTTAAGGCAAATAAACACTTAACCAATTTGACTTGATAGGGTTAAGTCATGAGTTTCTTGGTACACTTAACCAACTTGTAGGGCTAAGCCTTGAACTTAAATACTTAGCCAATCTTGACATGATTCGTAGGCGGGCTAAGTCACGAACCGGAATAACAACACTTAACCCAATAGACAAAACCCTAGTGGGAGGAACTAGGTAGAAAATCATGGTTAATCAAGGGTAACGGGGAAAAGAAGCTAAGTGGTAAACCTTAGCTAAGTATAACTAAGTAATAATTCTTAGCCAAGGACATAGGACTAGTTCATGAATGGATGAGTAACCCGATATGGTAGGTCATCACTTAAACACACGAGGAGGAGCAAATTATCCGACTTGGATAAGGGCTCCAACGAACTGGGTGACGAAGCGGTAGCTTCGGGGGACGTGAGGGTACTCTTGGTATCCCTCTGTGAGGTGGCAGGTGGTCCATGAAACCCGACCTCATAGAGGTTAAGGTCTGCGATAGAAGAGCCAAGAGTATGCCTTGGTTGCTATGCGAGCGACCTAAAGACTGGGATGGATTAGCGTGGAGTCGACGATACTTGATTTTGCCCTGGATAGCACGTCGCCGACTACCTACCATCTTTAGTCAATTGTGTACGAACGGAAAGGCAGAGAACTCCCAACAGACCATGTTCTTGCTATCAAGTCATGGGTGAGGTTGGCCCATAGGAAAGTGGGGCTATAGTGGGGCCGGGATGTAGTTCTCATACATGATTTTTCTTGGATTGCCTTTCAGTAGTTGAGGGAGGGGTCACGTGGGACCATAGCCACGGGTACAAAAACAGACCTTGATATCTGCATCAGCAGACGACTTAAAGCTCCCGACCGTGTTCCGTATTTCTTGATTTGCCCTGGCACAGAACTCGGATGGCACATTGAGGAACATGTGCGTCTAGACATGGAAAACGATTCACGATACATACGCGGGATAAAGGGCGCGGTTGACGGGTGGCATAATCCCTAGTGGCCTTAGGTGGCTTAACCCAAACCGAGACACAGAAACGTTCATTAGGTAGCATAATCCCTAGTGGTCCTAGGTGACATAAATCCTAAGTGAACACGCGATAGTTCATGGTAAGAAAACATAACCAGATCAAGGGTAGCAGTCCAAAATAACCTCAAGGATAAAACGTTTACATGGGAAAGCCCGTATGGCCTACGGCAAAGGACTGAACTTATACATGGAAAGAAACATACGGGTTGGGAAAACCTACATATGCTATATATATTAGGACGACATGGACCATTACATGACATTGGGCAAGGGACATTTATAGTTGACACATGACGCGGGTTGGGATACTTGTACGAGAGGTGCAGAGCAAATATACATGTTAGAACCATGAGAAATATACATGATAGTTACCTTGGGATAGTATAGTTGGTAGAAACCTGATGATGTGATACCTTGATTTATCTTGACACCGTAGTTTATCATGATACCTTAGTTTATCTTGCTACAGTAGCCCATCCGGTTATCTTGGTTTAGCCTATCTATCTTGTCGTCATCCTTATGTTTACTTTCAGTTTATGCATGTCATGTTACCTTTACCTGTTTTTATACTGGAAGTAGATAGGACTTACCAGTCTTTATGACTGACCCTGTTTTGTTTCGCCTCTTTGTCTTCCGTTCCCCCCCCCAGGTTTTCAAGGACGAAATGCTGTTGTTTAGTTCGGACCTCTTATGCTTGGAGTCATCATGTATAGCTTGGACTTCTCTTGGCTATGGCTGCTTCACCGCTTTATTTTGGGGAATAAATTTATGAAAAGGTTTTATGCTTCTTTATTATTGCAAGACAGGTTTTGATGTATTCTGATGTAAAAGGCTTTAGACCTTGTTTTATTAGGTAAATGAAATTTGTTTTACTTCCGCTGTTTTATATATGTTCTGTCTTGTAATATTTCTGTGCATGTTTACCTCGATAATGCTTCACCAAAGCTAGTGCATTCCCTTTGTGAGTGACCCTCGCGGAGGTGGGGTGTTACATTTGGTATCAGAGCCAGGTTGTTACGAGATTGGGCAAAAGTTTTGAAAAAACCTTCTGAAAACCATTTTACAAACCGTTTACAAAGAAGCATTTTCAAGAAAAGTTTTGTTTTAAAAAGGCTATTCCCCAAAGGCCATTAGCACTATCCTTTGATTCCTTGATCGAATCTCTTTTCCTTTCTTTCCTCCATCGGTAGTCACAGTAGTTTCAACTGCGACTAATCCTTGTCTAGCCACGTAAGTGTTTCCCGTGCGATGGAGGAAGTTCTCGAGAGACCTGTGCCGTGTTATAAGAAAGGATAGTAAGAACGAGGATAAGGGACACAAGCTTAAGGATAGGCAACTTGTTGGTATGGCTTAAGCCACAATGAAGGAAAAACGGGACGGATAGTTAAGAATTATGGGACAAGGACAAGATCATCGAGAGGGCAATTGTATACTCTCATTTCTAGCGTATCTCGTAAGGATGGTAACGATCTTGTTAAACGTTTAGCTTTTCCTCTCTATCATCCCGTCAGGACTTTGTTTTGATCATAACATCATTTAAGTCTGCTTCGATAGTTAAGTCTCTGCACCTTAGTACTAGCATGGTAGAAGATCCCACTTTAGTCCCAAAATCTGGTTGGAGAGTCGGTCCATTTATTCATGACTTGTTGAATTTGAGAACGTCTATGCCAAGGGTTGAGATTAGAAGCAATGCTTCTATTGTTGAGCTATGGATGGATTCTAGGGGTAAAGTGGTTATCCAGTAAAGGATACCATTCTCAGTTTTGAAAAGAGGGTAGTCAGACTCTTGGCTTGCTTTGGTAATACCTTCGAAGTCTTGTATAACCTTTTGCGTTCTGTCATGGTTAGTTACCTAGAATCTCTCGATGCATTTATCGGAAATCTCTGACCCGATCGAGTAACGTTCGCCAATAAGGCGGATGGCTCATTCCGCTTGAGCATGGGTTATAGGAATCACCCTAGTAAGTGCACGTGGTAACATGGATTGGCATCGGTAAACGAGATCCAGAATTCACTAGTGAATTTTGGAGAGCTTGCAGGAGTACGCAGATATGGTTGAGCCAAGTATACGAGGGAAAGAATAAGTGAAAGTGGAACGAGAGGCGACAACGAAATGAGTTCCGACTCATACCTTGGAAATAGGAATCAAGGAGCTACGAAATCATGAAGTCAAAAGGCGGTCAAGGCACAATGGAATTAAGCTCAAGGAATTGCGGCTTAGACGCGCGCATCATGTCTCTTTTTAAGAGTACATCTTTGACCCTTGGTCCACCTGTAGAGCTTGCTTGCACGCTATCGCTTGGTGGATATCCTCTCGGTCCTGTTTCTGTTACAAACCCCGTAAGGAGTTTGTCTTGTTTATCTCCTCGATCTCATCTTGGGAACCTTAGATAGAACTCTATGGACGTAAACATGTATTTGAAACATGTTATGTTTGATATGGTTGCAAATGGTTGCAAGTGGTTGCTCGTGGATGCGCGAATACACACTTGATACTAGATCGACTCAGGCACATTTCACGTTGCATATGCACGAGTATTTATACTTGTTTATGGATGAAATTGAATATGTTATCATGTGGATGTTGCATGTGGATGGATGTTTGTGCACGCATATAGTACTTATATGACTAGGACTATTTGCATACATGTTGGACTCATGGCACTAAACATATTTTGCATTAGAAAGATCATTCAGGCCTGATCATTAGCATTAGCTAAGGAGCATATACACACACATTTTGCATATGTTCATATGACATTAGAAATCGTCTAAGGACAATGTTTGCCTGTGGATGATGTTTTGAGTAGATGGATGGTAGGATGCGTTCTTCCTAACTTGGAGATTTCGGGGACGAAATCCTTAAAGAAGGGGAGAATGTAATAACCTTAAATTTAACAACATGTTAAATCAAGAATCAAGGCAGAATTAAAATATAAAATCTGAATCAGGAGAAACGGGCTGTGCCATTGCGTTCGTCTCGGAAAAATACGCGAAATAGAGTCCGAAATTTCCTAAATCGGAGTCCGTATGACCCAGTTAAGGCCTACGAAGTTTCACGAAAATTCAAATCCGAAAACAGATTTGAAATTCAGCCCAAAAAGAGAGGCGGGAAAATTCCCGCCAGACACTCAGGGTCGACACCCATGTCGACATGGGTGTCGACCCCTCCACAGGGGGTCGACATGGGTGTCGACCCCTGGGTCGACCCCCCTCCCTGTAGAACCCCGACCTGGTGCACCTGCTTGTCATGTTGGCTCAGTTTTGGAGGCTTGTGACGATTTTGGATGGCTTGGATTCGATCTAGGGTTAATCCTATGGCCTAAAATGCTCCTAAACTCTATAAAAAGACCCTAACCCCCTAACCTAAATCACTCAAACTCTCTCATGCCACGAAGTGCTGCCCAAATGCCAAGTGATCATGGCCTCCATCTCCAACTCCAAGGGCTTATGCATTCAAATCGGATTCAAATCAAAAGGTGCAAGCTTTCTACACCAAATCGAGGAAGGATCAACGTTGCTACGCAAGTTTCATGAAGATTCTTCAACAAAGGAGCCACCTTTCTTCGTCAAGACGATGCATGATCCTTCCCTAAGCCTCGCTAGGTAAGTTCTAACTACTTCTAGATCTAAACGGTAGTCTTAATGATGGCATGGAATAAAATGAGATTAAGCTAAGTATGCTAGCCTATATGAACCTTGTCATGCCTCTTTTGCTTGAACCTATGACTTTTGGCTATGCTTAGTGACTAAATCATGCTATTCATGTTATGATTAACCTAGCTTATCTTGCAAGTTTGAATCTTTATCTATGGAATGCTAGCATGAACCTTTGGGAACCATTTGACTTGTGAAACATTGGCAAAGACTTGACTTTGGGGCTTATGCATGTAAATGAACCCAAACCCCTTATGTATCATGCATGTTTGTGGCCAAATTCACTTATGATACTATGCATGTTTGTGGCCAAATTCCCTTATGAAACTATGCATGCTTGTGGCCAAATTTCCTTATGAAACTATGCATGCTTGTGGCCAAATTCCCTTATGATACTATGCGTGTTTGTGGCCAAATTCCCTTATGATACTATGCATGTTTGTGGCCAATATGTTGGCATAATACCCTACGATGTGACTCGCTTCCACTTGGGTTGGAAATACGTTTGGGTGGCTTAGGAAAAACGTGGGTATGACATGAAAAACTTGACGTGGGGTTTACATGAGAACATGACATTCATGATACATTTAAATATGGTCATGACACGTGGGAAAACATGGAACTTGAACTAGACATGGGTGGGTTGTAAGTGTAATAAGACACTAGACCAAACATGAAAGTGGCCAACTCGAGGTTGGGTTGAGTTTGTAGCATAAATCTACCCGGACCCGCCCGGCTTAACTAGTGGCTACAAACAATAGGACCCAATGTGAGTAGTTGGTCACATAGCACTTAAAACCCGAGGTTAGACTAGGTTGTGGTGTAAATCTACCCGGACCCGCCCGGCTTAACTAGTAACCACAACAAAGTCTAATGTGAGAGGTTGGGGTGCATTAATCTAATTAATGCCACATGAAAAGGTTAAGTAATTTTGATTAATGACACTTAACCGATATGACACGAATGGGTAGGTTAAGTTAAACCGGACTTGGTTCCTTAATGACACTTAACCATGTAAGACAATTAGGGGATGGGGTTAAGTAATCCATACTTAACTAATCTAACACGGTAAATTCGATGGGGTTAAGTAATTTACACTTAACTAACCCGACTTGGTAATTAGATGGGGTTAAGTAACTTAGACTTAACTAATCTAAAACACGGTAATTAGATGGGGTTAAGTAACCTTCACTTAACTAATCTAAACACGGTAATTCGATGGGGTTAAGTTAAACACTTAACCAATCTAAACTTGGTAATTCAATGAGGTTAAATAACCAATACTTAACCAACTTAACATGATAATTTAATGAGGTTAAGTAACTTATACTTAACCAATTATACATGATGATTTGATGAGGTTAAGTAACCTATACTTAACCAATCTAATAGGTGGACCTGATAAGGTTAAGTCACAAGACCTTTTAAAATTAGGCTTAACTATTGTAACACGATTAGTGGATGAGGTTAAGCTAACCCATACTTAACCAATCCGACTCGATAATCTGATGGGATTAAGATAATCTGTGCTTAATCAATCTAACATGGTAATCTTTTAGGGTTAAGGCAAATAAACACTTAACCAATTTGACTTGATAGGGTTAAGTCATGAGTTTCTTGGTACACTTAACCAACTTGTAGGGCTAAGCCTTGAACTTAAATACTTAGCCAATCTTGACATGATTCGTAGGCGGGCTAAGTCACAAACCGAAATAACAACACTTAACCCAATAGACAAAACCCTAGTGGGAGGAACTAGGTAGAAAATCGTGGTTAATCAAGGGTAACGGGGAAAAGAAGCTAAGTGGTAAACCTTAGCTAAGTATAACTAAGTAATAATTCTTAGCCAGGGACATGGGACTAGTTCATGAATGGATGAGTAACCCGATATGGTAGGTCATCACTTAAACACACGAGGAGGAGCAAATTATCCGACTTGGATAAGGGCTCCAACGAACTGGGTGACGAAGCGGTAGCTTCGGGGGACGTGAGAGTACTCTTGGTATCCCTCTGTGAGGTGGCAGGTGGTCCATGAAACCCGGCCTCACAGAGGTTAAGGTCTGCGATAGAAGAGCCAAGAGTATGCCTTGGTTGCTATGCGAGCGACCTAAAGACTGGGATGGATTAGCGTGGAGTCGACGATACTTGATTTTGCCCTGGATAGCACGTCGCCGACTACCTACCATCTTTAGTCAATCGTGTACGAACGAAAAGGCAGAGAACTCCCAACAGACCATGTTCTTGCTATCGAGTCATGGGTGAGGTTGGACCATAGGAAAGTGGGGCTATAGTGGGGCCAGGATGTAGTTCTCATACATGATTTTTCTTGGATTGCCTTTCAGTAGTTGAGGGAGGGGTTACGTGGGACCATAGCCACGGGTACAAAAACAGACCTTGATATCTGCATCAGCAGACGACTTAAAGCTCCTGACCGAGTTCCGTATTTCTTGATTTGCCCTGGCACGGAACTCGGATGGCACATTGAGGAACATGTGCGTATAGATATGGAAAACGATTCACGATACATACGCGGGATAAAGGGCGCGGTTGACGGGTGGCATAATCCCTAGTGGCCCTAGGTGGCTGAATCCAAACCGAGACACGGAAACGTTCATTAGGTAGCATAATCCCTAGTGATCCTAGGTGACATAAATCCTAAGTGAACACGCGATAGTTCATGGTAAGAAAACATAACCAGATCAAGGGTAGCAGTCCAAAATAACCTCAAGGATAAAACGTTTACATGGGAAAGCCCGTATGGCCTACGGCAAAGGACTGAACTTATACATGGAAAGAAACATACGAGTTGGGAAAACCTACATATGCTATATATATTAGGTCGACATGGACCATTACATGACATTGGGCAAGGGACATTCATAGTTGACACATGACGCGGGTTGGGATACTAGTACGAGAGGTGTAGAGAAAATATACATGTTAGAACCATGAGAAATATACATGATAGATACCTTGGGATAATATACTTGGTAGAAACCTGATGATGTGATACCTTGATTTATCTTGACACCGTAGTTTATCATGATACCTTAGTTTATCTTGCTACAGTAGCCCATCCGGTTATCTTGGTTTAGCCTATCTATCTTGTCGTCATCCTTATGTTTACTTTCAGTTTATGCATGTCATGTTACCTTTACCTGTTTTTATACTGGAAGTAGATAGGACTTACCAGTCTTTATGACTGACCCCGTTTTGTTTCGCCTCTTTGTCTTCCGTCCCCCCCCCCCCCCCCAGGTTTTCAGGGAGGAAATGTTGTTGTTTAGTTCGAACCTCTTATGCTTGGAGGTGATCATGTATAGCTTGGACTTCTCTTGGCTATGGCTGCTTCACCGCTTTATTTTGGGGAATAAATTTATGAAAAGGTTTTATGCTTCTTTATTATTGCAAGACAGGTTTTGATGTATTCTGATGTAAAAGGCTTTAGACCTTGTTTTATAAGGTAAATGAAATTTGTTTTACTTCCGCTGTTTTATATATGTTCTGTCTTGTAATATTTCTGTGCATGTTTACCTCGATAATGCTTCACCAAACCTAGTGCATTCCCTTTGTGAGTGAACCTAGCGGAGGTGGGGTGTTACAAGAATTGACGGTTTTAGGTAATTTTTTTCTTTTGAATTTTTGGGTTTTTTGTAGCATTGGGTACTGATTCCTCAAATTTGAAATCATGGAGGAATAGGTCATGTGCTATTTCCTTGCATTAGTGTGTCTTCACTAGAAGTTGGATGTAATCTAACTCATTTTGAATGACGTTCAAATTGATTACTGCCAAAGAGGTTGCATTAAATCTTGAATGTAATTCACCATCCAACTTTAAAATATTTTTAATTGGGTGGAATCTCGCTAGAGTCGGTGAATGATTATCTTCCTGAATTTGACTTTTAAATGCAAAGTCAATATAATGTTTTATTTAAACTATGTGCTAACATCACTTCTGTCAGTTTGCAAATATATAATGTTATTATAATTTTTAGCATAACCAGCTTTTAGTTTATGTGGGAAAGAATGAAAGGCATAATAAACTTCTACCCAAATGTTTAAACTGGTGTGTGTTCCAGATGTCAGCATGCAATATTTTATTCTCTGAAGTGTTTTAAACACAAATGTAAAAGTTCACATTACTGATATACATGAATAAATCCCATATCCGTTCCTTCCTGTCTAGTTCATTGGAAATGTTATAGCTGAACTGTCATTATAATACAACAGAACAGAGAGCAAAACTCCATGACAATGGAATGAATATGGGAGATAGGTTAATGATGTGAGCGTGAGGGTGTGGCAGGGGTAATCCATGCTTAAATTCATAGTGTATTTGCACTTCAGAATCCTAATATATCATAGGCTTTCTGATATCTTAGACTATTGTTTTGATGTTGTTTAATGATGCCCAAAAATTTAGTTTTCAAGACATCAAAGAGTTCAAAGGCATTGAAGATAAAGAACTCAAAAGGACTTTGCAGCCATTAGCCTGCGCAAAAGTCCATGTTGTTCAGAAGATTTGTTTACTGTTATAAATCATCTTTTCCTTTAATTTTATGTATATAAAATGAAAATGATATCTTTTCATGTAGTTCGCAAACAGAAGGGATGTAGAGGATAATGATGCATTTGTGTTCAATGAAGAGTCTAATGCTCTTCTCTACTTCATCAAGGTAAATACTAGGTACTATTACCATCAGTATGCAGTCGCCAAAAGCAATAGTTTTTCGAAAGACATAATTTATTTTAAGTAAACTGCTAATATTTTATGGTGCAAATGACCTGCTAAACTGACATACTTTATTTTTAAAAGCTTTGAATTATACAGTTTGTGGAGAAGGATAATAAGTCGACAGTCACAATTATTAAGGGGTTGCTTAAGAAATGGGTAGTTAAAAATTGTCAGGAGGTGTTGTTTTCAGATGAGTTGGAGGAGGTATTGGAGGCAACATAATCGAATAAGTTTCAGGTGTATGGTTTCCTTTTTTAAGCAATTTGGATGGCATCTTAATAGCTCGCATTTTCAGGTATTGTGTTTCACTTATCCTTTAGATATCACGATCTTGTTTTGAAAGGATTGATTTTTCTTCTTATGTTGTGCTATATTGCTTTAGGCATGGTTGCATACAGTACACAATGCTAAGTATTTAATTGGTGGATTCTCATTGTCATGTTATAGGACGTGACCGAGAAGAGGTTAGGATACGTATTGGCATTAATAATAATATGGTAGTTTTTTGTAAGTGGTACACCAATTCCACCTACACTAAATGCCATTTTAATTTATCAAACAAATAGTGTTCCAGTTTTAGTTGATATCAATTTGCTAACCATTGCCAAATCGAAGAATAGAACTAGTTCACTAGCAAATTCAGTTTAGTTAAAAATTCAATCGTTAACAAAATCCATTTAATTAGTTGAAATTTCTGTTAATACAAGTCCAGTGCATAAAAATTGAATGCTTTCCATATAGGTTTAACTGTTACAAAATCCAATTTGAATTGTTTTTTTTATAGTAGGATCATCCATTAAAACATGAAACTAGTTAACCATAAACAAATCTACCTTACTATAAAATGCATCTGATCTTGTACGAATTAAAAGTTCTCTGTTTAATCGTTTTCTTTCAAACTGGATGGGTTACCTGTTTTTAAACTTCGGCTTAATTTTTCTTTTTATAGTTAATATTATTCTACAACTTCGTATTAGAATTGTACTGAATATACTGTTGCTGGCTTAACGCCATATCACTTTAAATGCTCAGACGATAAATATTTCGTACTTGCATATATGACCAAATTCTCATATTTTCACAAAGAAGAAAATTTCATGATTTGTCAAGTATTGTCGTGTGTCTTGTACCAATGGGCGTTCATCATGTCTACAAATAATTTTTCGCGTAGATTATGTGTAAGTATGAAACCATTGCTTAATTTTTGGGTTCATGCAAGAGTTTCTACTTATGCCTTGAATGTATCACCAAAATGTTTTCCTGATTTTTATATTTAATTGTTTCAACTTTTAAACCGCTAGGTCTGATACTTATTCCAATTACAAATTTCTGATGCTTTCAGAGCACACATGAACAATGTATCTTGCGTCATGAAAATTTATATATTTATCACAGGCTCTCGGGATCGCACTTCTGAAGCAAAATATCTTAACTATTAGGATCACCAAACCACAGAAGGTACAGAATACTATCTTTAACACTTACATTTCCTTTTTTGACTTCGCGGCTTGAATATATGGTTCTTTGATTTATTTCAGTGAGGATACCTGATTTATTTTTTAATCATATGTTTTCTAATTATGGAGCACTATTTTTAAGTGGTATTGTTGTTTTCTTTTAATTATTTAAAATGCTGGTAGGGAACATTGACTTAATTACAAGATAAGAAGCTTTTAAGTGTGTTGGGCATGCTTGTTTTATTTAAAACTCCAGGACCATTGCCTCTTATATAGTGTCATTACTTCTATAGAATTTGTAAACTTAAGAACTTTACTACAAAAAAAGTTATAGCCATTTAGAACATTGCAGTAGGATTGGCTCCAATCTCGAAGCATTAGGCAAACGTACACTTCGATACAGTCCGACTCTTTTTAGCAACGCCAACTGATCCCACATGACGCAACCGAAAATTGCACGGTGGAAGTGTAATTTGTTCATAGTAACATATGTTGCTTCATTCAGTTCGGTGCGCCTTGCACTCTCATTGGCAATCCTTTGTCTTGAAGTACCAACAAATTCTCTTCAGCAATGCTTTATAAATTCACATCCTTAGACACATTGCAGTGCTCACTACAGCAGCACCAAGATCTTTTTGACGCGATTTTGTTCACACCCGCTTGCTTCAGTTTTGAAGTGTTACTTTGGCTATGTGCCACCTAGAAAACTGTTTTCATGCAACTGGGAATTTGGCAGATAATTATGTTCAACTGGCAAGTGCATGGAGTCACGAGTGAAACACAGTGCTATTGTCTTTTGGGTCTGGAGGAGGAGTGTTACTGGCATTAGTGTCATGTGACTGATCATTGACATTTATATCATCGTAAAGGGTGTCTTTTGCAAAGGGGTTCAAGTGGTCTGTTGGTATGGCAATTTAGTCAGGGTCTTGTGTTTGGTTAAAAGAAGAATTTAACAAAATTGTTAGAGGTGAAATGCCAGTTAGGGATTGTAACACTGGAGCGCCTTGTGCAAGTTCATGTGCATTTTTGGTAATTTGCGCTGGTGGAAAATAGTTAAGTTCTCTTGATCTTGGATTTGATCACAAACAGTTGAGTCCTCACATTGCGTTTTAAAGAGAAGAAAAGAGACTAGATTCAGAAATCTTTTTTTCCTTTTCTGATTTACATATATTTCAGAATTGATGATAAGAAAAAATAACGATAAAAAAGAATTAGAGAGAAAAAGATAAAGTATATATCGGATGGATTAACTAATCAGTTTTTAAAATCTAAATAAAGGTAGTAGTCCAAAAAATTAGGGTGGATTAACTAATAGATAAGGTGGATCCAAATAAAATTTGCCTTATACCAATTATATACACGAATAATTACAATTCTTTAGCTATTACATGTATAAGGCTGTTTGGATGTTCTTTTAGTGTTTGGAACTTACAAATGCTTTTGCTATATCAGGGTTGATTATTTGTTTTTTGGTTTAATGTCAGTTGTGCGTTCACGGTGTATCTGTACGTATCGAATCACCATATCGGCTATTATAGCACTAACGGTACACATGAACAATGTATAGTTGACTACCTTTTATTCCTAAAACTTATTTTGATGTTATGTTATAGACTTACAGTTCCAAGATCAAGGAGCAAATTGGAGGACAAGCATTCGAGCCCTGTCAGGATAGATCCATGTAGAAAACGAGAAGCTTTTTTATATATGTGTGCAGGGTTTTTTTTTTTTTTACTTTAGACATTATGATGCATAAATCCATCAACTATGTAAACATAATTTTTGTTTATGTGACATTAATTTTTAGTTGTATCGGATAATGTTATGAATGTTGGGTGTAATGTGAATATTTAATCAATTATTATACAATTTTTTTTTCTTATATAATGTTTTGTGACATAAATTTTTCTAGGTGATATATATGTATATATGTTTCATTGCACGATGAGTATTGAATGTTGAGTACTGTTGAAATGAATGTATTTGATGTCTACATTGATGGTTAGAAATGCTGCAAAATGTTTGCAATATATTTCCGTCGATAATCCGTTGCTATATAGCTAGGATTTACCGACGGATAACTGGAATGTAAAAAAGTTTGCTATATATTTCCGTCGGTAATCCCACGCTAAATAGCGTGAATTTAGTGACGGAAAAATATTTACTGATTTTATTATGTTATATATATCCGTCGGTAAAACGTCGGTGACATATTTTAAAATGAAATGATAATATATCAAGAAACGACGCTGAAGTGACGGAGATTCGATGTTAATTTCCGTCGCAAAATTATGCCTAAATTACCGACGTGCTTTTTAGCGGCAGCTATATTCTGCTGTAAATCCGTCGCTAACAGGCCTTTAGCGAGAGATTAGCGACGGATTTTTCCGCTGCAAAATCAGTGTTTTCTTGTAGTGTAATGCCTAGTTCAGTGTTAGACTGGAAAACACCATATGAACTTCTAAGGAATAAAACCCCTGATTATACACATCTTAGAGTCATTGGTTGTTTATCTTTCTCTTTTCAAAAATTACATGACAAGTTTGCTGAAAGAGCCAAGAAATGTGTTTTGATTGGATATCCACATGGACAAAAAGGATATAAATTGTATGATTTAGAGACACATAAAGTTGTTTTGAGTAGGGATGTGCATTTTGTTGAGAATATTTTTCCATTTAAAAAGAAATCAGAACAGAGTCTTATTGATGATCCTTCACCTCAAGGTTTAGAGCTTGTCAACCCTGTTTTATATCAACATGATTATAGTGTGCAACCTTTACAAAATGAATCCAGTCAGCATGAGTTATTTTCATCACCTTCTGTTAGTTCACAAATTCCTTTTAATGAAGAACAACAAAATGATTCTACTCAATCAGATTTTGTAAAATACTACAGAAGTATGATGATTATATTGTTGGAAAGTTTCCTTCAAGACAAGTGCATGGTTCTACTTCTTTCAATGTATTTACTGAACCAGTTTTTGCACATTTGAGTAAAACTGAGATTCATAGTCTTGCAAATGTGTTTTCCTCTTATGAACCTTCTTCTTATAAGCAAGCTAAGAATTTTCCAGAGTGGGTTCAAGCTATGGAACAAGAGTTAGTGGCTTTAGAAAAGAATGATACGTGGGACTTGGTTCAACTTCCTAAAGACAAGAAACCTATTGCTTGCAAGTGGGTGTTCAAAACAAAATTCAGGCCAGATGGTGAGGTGGACAGATATAAGGCTAGATTGGTTGCAAGAGGGGATAAGCAAATTTCTGGTAAGGATTATAAATTTACTTTCAGTCCTGTTGCTAAGTTTACAACAGTCAGAACTGTTTTAGCAGTAGTTGCAGTAAGAAATTGGACAATTCAACAATTAGACATTAATAATGCTTTTCTACATGGATATCTTCAAGATGAAGTATATATGTTGCCTCCACCTGGATATGATAAACCAGTTTCAAATCAAGTTTGTAAACTCAAAAAGTCGATTTATGGTTTAAAGCAAGCATCTAGATGTTGAAATCAAAAATTAAGTAAGTTTTTAGTTGATTGGGGATTTATTCAATCATTACAGGACTATTCCATGTTCATTTTTAAGAGAACTAATGTGTATGTGGTTGTGGTAGCCTATGTGGATGATTTACTAATTACAGGTGATGATCAGTTTACTATTGATGCATTGAAAAATGATCTTCACCAAGCCTTTACAGTTAAGGATTTAGGTCAAATCAAGTATTTTCTAGGTATTGAAGTTTCTGTTTCACAATCTGGTATTTGTCTTAACCAGAGAAAGTACATACTTGATCTTTTAAGAGACTATCGGCTAGAGGATTACAAACCAGCAATTTTTCCTATGCAGAAAGGTCTAAAGTTAAGCAAATTTGAGGGTGAAGTTTTGGTAGACCCTGAGATTTTTCGACGACTAATTGGTAAAATTTTGTATCTCGATTTAACAAGACCTGACATTTCATATTCTGTTCAACAGTTAAGTCAATTTTTACAAAATCCACGTCTTCCTCATTTCAATGCTGCTATGCATATTTTAAAATATTTGAAAGGTTCTGTGAATTTGGGATTAACATTGCCATCAAATTCTGATTTTGTCATTAGAGCTTGTTGTGATGCTGATTGGGGAATGTGTAGTGATACAGGAAAGTCATTATCTGGTTATTGTATTTTTCTTGGAAGTTCATTGATTTCATGGAAAACGAAGAAACAAAAAGTGGTATCTAAGAGTAGCACTGAAGCTGAGTACATAAGCATGAGTTATGCAACTAGTGAGTTGGTTTGGATTGAGCGATTGTTGGCTGATTTAGAGGTAACTGTTTCATTTCCAACTGTTTTATACTGTGATAACATTTCTGCAATGCATATTGCACAGGATCCTTGTTTTCATGAGAAAACAAAACATATGAGAACAGCATCACAAGTTAGATGTTCACTATGTCAGAGAGATAGTTCAGTTAGGTTTTTTGGTAACAAGATATGTTCGTTCAGCCTTGCAATTGGCAGACATCATGACAAAGCCACTTGGGGCTGATCAGCATAAAGCTCTCGTGCAAAAGCTTGGACTGGAGTATTTCTTTTAATGTCAAGATTGACTTTTGTTTCCGCAATTCAATCTTGAGAGGGGGGTGTAAGTTGGTAAACTGTGTTTTCTGCGATTGATTTGTTTTCTTAATGTTGTAGTAATACGGTTTGTAACGTTGTTTTAGGTGTACAAAGTTTATTTGTTCTCTGTTTTGTTGTTGGGCTGGTCTGAAGGCCCAATATGTTTTGTAAATATATAAAACCTTGTATTTGGTTTTGCACCGACACTTTACTTTTGATAATAAAAATTCTAGGGTTTAGCTGAAGCTCACTTTTCGATTATGCTGTGAAGTGCATTTCAAATTTCCAACCTTTGTGTGGTAGCATCCTTCTTGTCAGTGTTAGGATTTTCCCCATTGAATACACCATTTCCTACGTGCAAATGTGCCAGGACATGTAAGCGAGATGAATTTTTTTATTGAAGATCGTGTACTCCTGTGACATTTTGCATTTCCCAGCTATATGATATAATTATAAATGTAACCAAACTATGCAAATGAGCCAGAAGTACCTTCTAAAGTACAGTGTACTACTAATATTCCTCATGGGCATGCACGGAGACGGAATAATTCTATCATCAAGGTAAAATTAAGTAAACATTCTCATTACCATCATTGCTTCCTACATCTTGCTCATCTTTGTTTACTTAGACATATCTATCGTATATATCATATGCTCCAAATCTACATAAAATTAACAATCCATCAGTTGATAAACAAGAGACGTAGCATATCGGGAATATAATTTTAAAACAGTACCTAATGCTCGTCTCCTAGAATATGACTTTGCCAGCTTAATATGCAAAGTTGCGCCTCTTTCAGGACCAAAAACCGATCCCTGCAAAAAAAGATTAAAGAGACAGTAAATTTCAACAACGTAAGTGCTTCAAGCTAAATATCAAAGAGGAAATGAAGACTTCAAATGCGTTCGTAGTTTATTTCTGTAAATATATTATGTTTGATCTTGAACAGATGGAATCTTCTGAGTATTTGGAAAATGATCAACCTTCTTTCAAAGAGATCAATAATGGGGATAACATTTGCTTCACTGGCTTGATAGGGAATAGTCAGATCTCAGATGCATCACAAACATTTTCACTATTCAAAGTGGATAGGTAATTTCTGTTCCCATTATTTTAGCATTTGCCTGCTAAACTCTGTAGATAGTTCCATATAATATTTATGTAGAATGAGCTTGCATGAATCATGATAAGCAAGACAAGATTATTGCCAGCTTCCTTATGTTTGGTTTTCAGGTTAAGACTTAAGTTCTGAAATTTTGTAGGGACCATGCCCTCCATTTATCATCTGATATCTTGGGATATCAGACTTTGGAATATGCTGCTTTTATTTTAAGTTGTATACCATAAATCAATTAAGCACAGATTTTACACTTAAGTTGGTATCGCCCTCCCCTCCCCTCCCCCTCAAACCATGTTTCCATAATATCAGTTTTAGCAAATGAAGAACAAATTTGATAATTAATTCGGGGCAGCAAAAAATCATAGTATCAATTTTCTTACCGTGGAAAACTGAACACAGACCGTATTTTCTGTAGAACATGTCATGATGTCCCTATCCTCCAGAATCAATGACTGGATTTAGCACCACCACCACTAGGGTCCAACTTCGCACCTCTCTTTTATCTTTCAATATTTTGACCAATTTAGGTCTTCCACGCTTGCTAATGCCAAGTCAAAGTTGATGCCACTCTTTGAATCGTGTTTCTTCCTCTTTGCAAAGTCAACATTTTTTAGAGATCTCTGAAGATCAAGAGTTTAGGTGTCGATTTGGGTTTTGGATTTGGTTTTGAATCTATCTGATAGTTGAAAAAAAAAAAAATGGGTCGGGAGACTTTTGATCTTAGGGTTGAACAAAAGTGAAAATGGTAAAACGATATTTATTCATTTGGGAAATGAAAATTTGGGAAGCGGGAGTTTTTTTTGGCCGCGACAAAGCATTTCCTACGTGAAACAAAACAATTAACTTTGAAATAACAAACAACTGATAAGAAACAATAACACTTGAAAATAATATGTTATCTGTCAGCGTTATAAAATATAACTTTTCTTGTAGTGAATAACAAGAGTGAAGCTAAGAGTTAAGGTCTTATGATCGAATCAAAGCTCAAGGTGTTTGAATCCAAATCCTTGCCTCGAGTCTAAATAGTTGAGTCAGAGATACCAGTCAAAGCCTGTCTTCAAAGGCTCAAGGTCGAAGCACTTAAATGTAGGTCTGATCCAAGTCAATACAAATTAAATCAAGTTCGTTCGAAACAGTCTAGTTCAAGTCAAGATGATTTGATTCTAATCAAATTGTAGTCAACTGTGCAATATGCAATATCAGTTTGACGGTCAAATAATTCCAAGTATGTTATGCATATGCATGCAAGGTCAGTCCAAATGTACCCAATGTCATAAATATGTTATGCGAGCACAATTCTTCAAGCACATGTCATCAAATCAACCTTGTTAAACTATCCTCAATTAAATTTAGTGTTACAGGTAATTGAAAATATGGAGAATGAGAAAAGTCTTATCGACCCTTTGAATAATGTTGCTCCACCTTTATTTATCAGTGCAATCATGGGCTTGCTTCGAATCTAGCAGCAGCTTCGTTCACACTGTGTCATCTTTGACTATGGATGCCTTGATCTTATTGCTTCGGCTTTGTCAGGTATGCTTTGCATACCTTTATTCGACTCACATTGGCATTTGAGGCTTCAGCTACAGCTTCAGTGGTTCTATATAGATTTTTGATCGTCGAAGCAAATCACGTATTCAAGAGATAGAGGCTACAAACTTTAATCACAGCAATGAGGCGATTCAAAGTGTTATAGGAAACCTGAAAGCAATGATGCAACTCCGAAGGGGAGAAAGGCAACACCAATCTCTAAAGTATATGAAGCTACATAATTGTTTCTCTTATACTAAGCGAAGCCCTCTTTTTAGCAGCTTTTGGAGTGGGACACCTTTGAAGCAAGTCAACCTCCTCGGCTTTGCCATTGCCGAAAGTTTAAACAAGCTTTTTAACCATGAAGATGATTCACCCATCCTGGAAATGAACCAAATATAGTGTAGCAACTTTGTTTTCTCGATGTGAAGCAAAGGAACTTCTCTAGTCGAAACAATTTTACCTTTCTTCTACAGCGATGCAGTTATGGTGTAACATTGTTGTCGGAGTTCATCATAAAAGTATTCAAGCTTTGTTTGATTGAAGGTAGAACAATGATGGTTTGGTACCATTGGTTCTTGGTATATGGAGATGAATATAATGTTAGGTAGAGTGCTTAATTTGATGATACTATATGGTTAATTAATGAGGTGGAGAATATCTTAGCTTTGATTAAACAATTCGATCGAGAATCGTAGCATGGATGCTTAAGATACCACGATTTTAAGCAAGGTGATTTGTAGAAGGAGTTACATGTAGTGAGCCTTCTAGTTAAGGTTACCACCACATGTCCAAGTTGCGGGTTTACTGTAACTTGAGAATTAATTAAGACGTTTGATCGAGACAACCATGTGTTTGGTCACTAAGAATACATGCATATTGATTTTATGGTGCAGTTTAGGACAACTCGAGATTTCAACCCGATATCTGATTATGATGACCAAACATTTGATCATATAGAACGCTGGCAGAGGTTTAGAGATAGACATCTGAGTGGATGGGTCAGAAGTCTAACACACTGTTCGTTGTTCGTTTTCCTTTGTTCGTGATTTTCCATTGTAAAGACTTCAAGGGGCGAATAGATAATTTGCTATGGTGAAACATATTCCGATATAAGCTATTTTTAGAATTCAAGTGGAACATAATCAAGGGTTTATTCAAGTTAATAGGGTGTTCTCACTGTCTACTTTTTTCAGTTCTAGTATTCACAGAATAATATTGTTGAGTGAATTACTGAGCGTGATCATTGTAATCAATCTCTTGTACTATTTTCATTATGATAATAAAAGTTTTCTCCAAACTGGATGTACACTAATAAATCATTAACGGAGCCACTATAAATCTTTTGTATGATTTGTTTTTTCATTATTGCTTTGTTTTGATTAGCTGGTGATTGAGATAGTCTTATTTGGATCGAGTATCTTGTGTTTCTGTGACTGATACAGAGAGATTGTTTGTTTTCACACATTTAAGAGCAATCTCGTCTTCCTCGGTACTTTTATGATTATGACTTTGATAGTATATCTGAATCTGAATCTGCAATCAAGGGCAGATCTAGTCCTTGGCTACAGCCCAAGGAAAGGAAAAGCTTCAAATTCATTCCCTCGCCCAGTCCACAGTGAATGAAGCCTTACCTACGTCCATTTCTTTCTTTCGATCCCTCCATCGTGATTCACTAATTGAAGCTGGAAAGAAAAATCTTCAACACCATCTTGATTCACTCGTTCACATGAAGCTGGAAAAAGATCCGTTTATCTATGCCAACTCTAGCTCAAAAAATCAATTCGATTATTCATGTAATTTCCCATTTGCCAAATTTACGTTTTTTGCAAATTAACGGTCAGTACTACTAGCTTAAATGAAAAAACTTTAGCAGTTAGGTTTCTGATGTCTACAATTTCAAATTGGATTTAATTTGCATAATTGTATATATGTTATTTAGAGTGTAGGTTAACTAGTTTCTACTTTATTGTTATTTCCTCATTTAAATCATTATTCATTAGCTGTATCGCAATTTGCAAACATTTCGTCTAATTGTATTTTATTGTTTTCTCTAAATGATAGTCAAACCAATTGGTTTTTGCTTCAAAAATGAAGTGATAACCCAGTTTTAAAGTTCTAGTTAAATTAGGCTTTTGTTAACCGTTTATGTAAAAGTAGTTTGAAAACGACTTATATTTCTAATGTAAACGAATTCTACAATTCAAGCATTTGACTTTTAATACTCGTCGAACACGATAAGGCTAAATGTTATGTTTTGAAAGTGAAACAGAATCTACTTATTATTATTAAGAAAAAAATCTTTTGATTATTACTTGTAGTAAGAATTAGAATTTCAACAGTTTTGTATAAATCTATATTTGATGGATGGTTGAGACTGGTGGGTCTATAATGTATAATACCAGACAGGCCAGAACCGATAGCTAGGCCATATATGGGACTGGTGGGTTCTATATAAATCACTGATGGATGATTTAGACGTCCTAAATTGATCGTTGGTGGGCGAATTGGACTTGTGGGTCCAAGCGGTTGACTTTGGTGCTTTATGATGTTTGCATGGTGACTTGATGTATTTGTAGATGTGGAGGTTCTCACCTTACTAGTATAAACTGGCATTTATACCCCCTTGCTCATGGGAAGATAGTGGTGAGTTATTAAGTGTCATCATTCATCACTTTAGGACCCTTATCGAGTTCAAGATATCTTTATAGCATTAATAGTGGTGTTCCTGGTGTGGTGTAACCCAATGATCCATACCGATCTATTCCCTTGTAAGGATTAGACCATTTGTGTGACTGTGCCTAAATCTTAATGTTTGATATATGACTTGTGTTCGTTATAGCTCCACGACGTGAAATATTTCACATCGTAATACCTCTTGAAATTTATCACCCCAAAGAATTATTATCGTATTGCTTTATTATTATCATTCTGCTGATTTATTTCAATTAGATCGACCGTGTGTGTTAATGCTCGGGTCAGACCAAGATTTTGCAGGTAAGGCCTGAAGTGATCCATAACTGTTAGCTTTATCCTTTGGATTGTCCTACTCTATAATGTTCGACTTGCTAGTTTGATCAGTCTCTTGCATTCCTGTTTAGACATAATTTGTTGTGTATATTTTATGAGAATGTAACGATATGTAGCATTCCGTACTGTACCCGATGTGTGTACGTGCGTATATATGTATGTATGTATGTAATGCTGATTGTAATATTGTTCTGTGATATGTGATATATCTGATAATGTATGAGTTCTAAACTGGTCCAACATTTATTGTAATTTTATGTTAAGTAAGTATTAAGTATGTCGAATCATATAAAAGAAAGAAAAAAATGCACCCCTTCAACGTACGTAAGACTTATTTAATACAAGATGATAGTGATTGCTCCTAACCAATCCTATTCTATGCTCTAATAGACAATATTACTCAGTAATACTCTTTATTAAAGTGGAAACTTTAAAGCCATCCCATCCTTTTAATTGGCAGATCCACACTAGTCTGCAATAACGCCATTCATTGGCATCCCCGGGTAATACTATGCGATTAGGGTTGTTACGTTAATGATAAATTTACCATTACCATACCATTATTAGTCGATCGGTAACCTTTTTTGATTGAAATCGGTATACCAGCTAGAACGATATGATAACGATAAATTTACTAGTTTTTATGGTAAATTATCGGTAATATTTCTTCAATACCAGTGGTAATGGTAATTTTGCCAGTCAAATTAAAATATGTGTATATTTATCCGATATGCTTCATTAAGTGCATTTAGAACCAAATGAATGATTAAATTTAGTTTAATAATCAAATGAAATAATATCAAAGTACATTTTTTTCTTCATTTATGTTTTTTATTAACTAACACTGCACATATATAGTATAATAAAGATGCTTTGGGTAAAATAAAACATGTTAAAGTGTAGACTTTGAATGAAAACGGTAATTTAGAGCATCTCCACAGCCGTGAATTCATGGTCTGAATTCAGAATTAAAGGGGAAAATGCATCCTAACAGACGTTACGACACTGAATGTTACGGATAATATTAAGGCTCATATTATGAATGTTGAAATGGATTCGGGCGCCGAAATTATTGGCGCTGCCATTTTTCTAGCACGAGCCTACTTTATCGGCGCTTCCCATGTTTGAATTATTAAATTAATCTTCCGTTTCAGTTAGTCTCTATATTTATAGTGTGGTGCTAAGGACACCCCAATATGTTCTTCCTAATACCGCGACTAAAAAATACCATAAGAATTAGTATTACTCTCTTCTTAATACCACACACTTAAAAAATAGGGGCTACCACACTATTTTACCCTATTTCTCTTTCTGTTTTCGTTCGTCCTCATTTGTAAAACTGATCAACGAGCTAAAACCTAGATCTATAACCGATCAATGAATTCGAGCCATAATTTACAAAAGTCGCAAATAAGGTTTGAACTAAGCAAACTAGAAGGGGAAGTGAGAGATTAGTGTTTTCAGATCACCAAACAATTGAGATATTACTGTACGAATTTGAATTTTCCCGTGAAAAATGCGAAGAAGACAGTGATTACGAGATATTATGGTATTTAGATTAGCTTAATACATAATTAGTTTAGCAAATAATGATTGAGTGAGAGATTAAAATGGACAGGTAACGTGGTATTAGGAAGCATGCAAAATTTAATGAATTTTATTTTTTTAATTGCGGTATTAGGAAGAACATATTAGGGTGTCCTTAGCATCGCACTATTTATATTCTAATTAAACCTGCCACTTTACACGTTTTAACAGGTAAGCATATTTATTATGCTTTGTTATGCTGTAACACACGCAGTATAATAATTGATGTCTTCTGACAGACGGAGCCTTTTTTATATAAGAAGCTGCGTGCCGATTAAATTGGCGCGCCGCGATAAAACTGAAGTGCGATGTTGGGGAATTTCTCCAAATTCTTCCTGAATATTACGGATCGTAATATTACTTTCCGTAATCTTGTTGGAGATGCTCTTATCATTATCAGTGTAACGGTTATCATATTATCGGTATACCAGTCGATCAGTAACGGTATACAGTTTGGACTTATCAGTAAAAAGTAGACAATAGTATTTGTCAAATGGTAATGGTAATTGGGGACCATTATCAGTAACGTTATTCAATTTGGACTTATCACTAATCATTGCGTAACAGCCCTCAATGCAATTCAGATCGTTTTCTGGTCGTCCATCCGTTGACTGGGATTGGGGACCAAAATTTACAAAAGCAGAGGGAGATCTAAAAGAAAATTAAAATGTTTTTATTTTTCAGTCAAGCAATAGTACAAGAGAATGCATTTCAGATAGATGAGATGAATGTACATCGTGCCTCTTATATACACGAGCAGGCAACAGTTTAATAACATATTGAATATGAGTATCGGCCCATTTATGTAACTGATAATATTAATCTGAGTCCAGCCCATCAGTGCTTGGTAAAAGGTAATGCGCTGTAACTCTTTACTCTTATTTCCCACCCTCAAATCAGGCTAAGGTTAGGGTAGCCGCCTTTCTCTTCCTCGTTATCTCTACCAGGAATCAATTGCTACTTTTAATTTCATCGCCTTTGTCTGAAATCAACAGCTCTTCCCTGAATCTATGAAAATTCTTTGCTGTGAGAGCTTTAGTGAATACGTCTGCTCTCTGGAAGTACGAGGGAACATGTCGAACTTCGAGTTTCCCTTCGGCTATCTATTCTCATACGAAATACAAGTCTATTTCGATGTGTTTCGTACGTGAATGCTGGATTGGGTTTGCTGATAGTGAAATCGCACTCTGATTGTCGCACCAGATGATTGGCTTGTGCTTTAATTCTATGTTGAGCTCTTGGAGAAGATATCCTATCCACATCAGCTTCGCCGTGGCGCTTGCAACTGATCTGTATTCTGCTTCAGTGCTGGAGCGAGATGTAGTAGCTTGCTTCTTTGAACACCACGATATGGGGTTGGATCCGAAATAAACACAGTACCCCGAGGTAGATCTGCGGTCATCTGGGTCAGAAGCCCAGTCCGCGTCACTGTAAGCTTTTATAACTGTAATTTTGCTCGATTTTAACACCAATCCATGATCTAGGGTTCCTCTTAGGTATCGTAAAATATGTTTGACTGCTTTCCAGTGCTCACTTAACGGGTTTTGCATAAACTGGCATACCTTGTTTACACTAAAACATAATTCTGGTCTCGTTATGGTCACATACTGTAGAGCGCCTACCATGCTCCTATATAGTTTGACATTTTCAATAGCATCACCACTTCTTTTGGATAAACGCAGATTGCTTGTCATTGGCATTGGTAGTGATTTTGCCTTATTCATGTTTGCTCGTTCAAGTATTTCTGTGATATATTTTCTCTGTGATAATTTGATTTCAGAATTGGATAAATACTTGACTTGAATTCCCAAAAAATAACTGGCAGCTCCTAAATCTTTGATCAAAAATTTCTTGTTGAGGAAAATAACAATGCCATTGATTTCTTCTTCATTATTTCCAGTAATCAAAATATCATCAACGTAAACTAGGACATATGTGACTGTTTGACCCTTCACCTTTATGTATAGAGAG
Organism: Allium sativum; assembly: GCA_030737875.1. Taxonomy (NCBI): domain Eukaryota; kingdom Viridiplantae; phylum Streptophyta; class Magnoliopsida; order Asparagales; family Amaryllidaceae; genus Allium; species Allium sativum. Next base: position 339,707,530 of record CM060922.1, read on the forward strand.
CAGTCTGATTTGGCCATGTGAAACCCAAGGTCAGTGAATGTTGCCTTTAGCTTATCATACCATACCCTTGAGGCCTGTTTCAACCCATATATGGCCTTGTGCAGTTTACAAATGAGTCCCTTTTCTTCTGATTTGACATATCCCGTTGGCTGTTGCATGTACACATCCTCTTGTAAATCTCCATTAAGAAATGCATTATACACGTCTAGTTGTCTGATTTTCCATCCTCTATTTAGTGCAACTGACATTATAATCCTGATAGTTGTGTGTTTCACCACTGGCGAAAATGTTTCACTAAAGTCAAATCCGTATTGCTGTGAATATCCTTTGGCGATCAGTCTTGCCTTGTATTTAAGTATACTTCCATCAGGATTTTTCTTCAATTTATATGTCCATTTACACCCTATGATGTTTTTATGCTTGGGTGGATGCACAAGTGTCCATGTCTTGTTCTTAATCAACGCATTATATTCTTCATTCATAGCAGCTCTCCATTTGTCACTGTTGATAGCTTCCTCATATGTGTTGGGCTCTCTCTTGTCGAGTATTGTAGTGTAGACTTTGGGTTTAAAAATTCCACTTTTAGCTCTCGTTATCATATGATGAGCATTTCTGTCTGTAGTCTGCTTATTTGCATTTTCTGTTGTAGTTTCATTGTCACAATTGCTTGAGTCACTTTGATTCCCACAGCTGCTATCATCATTGTTATTACTACTGGTAGAATTTTCTGCTGTGCATTGTTGTGTCTGCATATTGTCCTCATCTGTGCTGTAATAGGATTTGGTGCTAGCAACTGTATGAGAGTCACTTGATTCTTCATGTTGATCTTCAATAATTTTGCTGTTGTGCCAGTCAGTTAAAACCATAGGTGGCTTGAAATTGCTTGCTGTTTCAATAACCCTGCTAGTAGTCTTTACTCCTTTTTCTGCAAAAGGAAAAATATTTTCATTAAAAATAACATGTCTAGCCACATAAACTCTGCCATTACTGTCCAGACACCTATATCCTTTCTGATCATTCGGGTAACCTAAAAATGTGCATGGTCTGGACCTAAAGCTGAGTTTATGTTGGTTGTATGGTCTAAGATAAGGAAAGCAAAGGCACCCAAAAGTTTTTAATGCTTTGTAGTCTGGTTTGACCTCATATAATTTTTCATAAGGACTTTTTCCATCTATAACCCTTGTCGGCATTCTATTTATTAAATATACAGATGTAGCAAATGCCTCTGCCCAAAATTTGAGTGGCAGGGACACTTGCGACATCAGTGTCAATCATGTGTCAACAATGGCCTGTGTTTTCTTTCTACTAGTCCATTTTGTTCAGACGTATGTGGACAAGTAACTCTATGTCTGATTCCCTTATAATCAAGAAATTTCTTTAAGGTTTTAAACTCACCTCCACCGTCTGTTTGCAAGCACTTCACACTATGATTGATCTGTTTTTCAACAAACTTAATGAACTGAACCACAACATTACATACTTCTGATTTTGTTTTAATGAAGAACACCCAACAATATCTACTATATGCATCAACAAGAGATAGATAGTACCTGTATCCTTGATCGGTATGGACAGGGGAGGGTCCCCATACATCTGATGCAACTAATTCAAGTGGATTATTATATATAGTTTCAGAATCATTAAATGACAGTTTATGGCACTTGCCTATTTGACAGTGAGAACAGATATACTTATCAGGTAATTTTTCAACACAAATATTGTTATCATGTAATATCTCTTTTACAATTCTAATGCTAGGGTGGCCAAGTTTTCTATGCCAGACATCAAAAGAGTCCTAATTAGCTTTAACAGCAAATTCAACATTATAACATTGTTTGCCATGATAGTTGTTGTTTTTAAGACTGGAATTCTTGAATTTGTACAGCCCATCCTCCATGCTACCCTGTAATAAGACATTGTCGTCAATTAGGTCTTTAAGGACACAATACTTAGGGTGAAACTCAAAGTAGACATGGTTACCATTGGCAAATTGCGAGACACTAAGTAAGTTTTTCTTGATTTTAGGAACACGTAATAAATTGTTAAGATATAGTTGCCTCTTACCATTGATAAGACCATCACCAATGTGAGATATACTTATTGTTTCACCGTTTCCCATGCGTATAGCTTGCGTACCTGAATAGCCTCTGTTCCCAAGATTTAAGTTCTGCAAACTGTTAGTCACATGATTCGTAGCACCTGAATCCGGATACCAGTCATCCAAATTTATGTCTTCAGATTTGTTAGAATCTTCAACATTTCTAGCTAGTCCTTTACTGTTATCTGCATTACTCCTTTGCTGATTGATCTGCGCCATGTTAACATTAGGCCTTGCTTGACTTGACTGACCTTGTCTTGCCACATTATATTCCGTATTAAATCTGAAATAACATCTACTAGCGACATGACCAAATTTTTCGCATATCTGACATTTAGTTCGATTGTTACCACTCCATCTACCCCTGCCTCTGCCTCTTTGGGGTTGATTTCCCCTGTAGAAATTGGGTTCTTGATTGCTAGTTTGGATTGTATTGTTTCTTGGTTGGTTCCTGACCTTAGAAGTAGTCGCATAATTGACAGTGTAATCCCCCTGTGATGTTTTCTTCTGCTCAATCCTTCCTTCGTGTGCAAGTAGGGTTGAATGAACGTATTGTATGTCTGGAATAACTCTTTGTGATGCAATTAACGTAACAACAGACTCATAGTCATCAACTAACCCGCCAGTAATGTATAGAACTTGCTCACTTTCTGAAACTTTGTGACCTGTTGCCCCTAGTTTGTCGCATAATGTCTTGATTCTGGTCAAGTACTCGCTCATAGACATGTTATCTTTCTTGATGTTTTGCAATTGGCTACGATAATGCATAATTCTTGATGCTGACTAGGCAATAAAGATTTGTTCTATTGCATTCCATATCCCATATGATGTGTTACATCCTATGATCTGTGACATTAAATTTGCACTAATTGACGATATGAGCCATGATGCAAGTAAACTGTCTTGCTTCTGTTGTATTGCATAATCTTGATTGGGGATCAAGTTGCCATTTTTATCTGCCACCATTGGTGGTAGGACTGTGACAGTGCCTCTGATATATTCAAGAAGGCCATAACCTCTTAGTGCTGTCTCAACCTGATATTTCCATAGCATATAATTGTCTTCGTCTAAGGGAATATTAATTATATTACTCTTTGGCTTGATTAGGGTGATGGAACTGTCGGTGGATACGCTGGCTTCATTTCTTGACGTGGCAGAACTCAATGTATCATTGTTTCCTGTCATGTTGGATGCAAATCAGGAGTAAAAGATGGTCAGAAAATGATTCTTGGACGGCAAAAGGTTAGTATGAGATTTTTTTTCTGCAACCAGAGACCGAATGGTGGTTGAATAATGGTTTCTTGGACGGCAAGGAATCTTGTATTAGCCTTTATGCAAGCAAGAACAGAGGGAAGTCTGATCAGATGAGGATGCTAGTCCGATGATCAGCACTGCAGCCTAAATCTATGAAAGATGCAAGTCTTTAATTAGATTCAGGCGAGGCAGGTAAGAAATAATAAGAACAGCACTGCACTTGATGAAAGGTTCGCCTTCAATGATGAAATTTCTCTGAGAAGCGAAACCCACACCTTTCTCTAATTACTGATTTCAATTTGATCTTTTCTTGATGTTCAAATTTTTGTATGATGTTGCCGTTTGGCTTTTCAGCTCTGATACCATAAAAGAAAATTAAAATGTTTTTATTTTTCAGTCAAGCAATAGTACAAGAGAATGCATTTCAGATAGATGAGATGAATGTACATCGTGCCTCTTATATACACGAGCAGGCAACAGTTTAATAACATATTGAATATGAGTATCGGCCCATTTATGTAACTGATAATATTAATCTGAGTCCATCCCATCAGTGCTTGGTAAAAGGTAATGCGCTGTAACTCTTTACTCTTATTTAGATCTACTACTACTTTACTGTTTCCTTTGGAAAATCGCCATTGCCATCTCCAAGATTCTCAACTAGCTTTCTCAAGTCTTCCTTTAATCATTTTTTTTAAACAGAGGTGGGTACCTTTTCTTTCCCTTGTACTTATTACTGTGATAAAGTGTCGAAGTTTGTTTTTATTTTACAACAATTAGTTGCTTGTAAATTATTTAGCAACAATTAATTACTTGTGAATTACTCCAAATTCTAAACTGAATTTTGGCACGATTTCAGCTTACATATCAAACATTTATACTTGCGAATTTCTCTTAAGTCCGGGACATGAAATAGATGGACTTCCGACGTTGAAACGTCAAACGTCGATGAACTATGGTTACCACTTCATATATGTCAGCATTATAGGATAGGTGCAAACGGTCATAGATGAGGAACGACTTGTTAGCTTTAGATACGCCAAGGTAGCCCAAAATATTTGCTGTTACTTATGATTATAGCATTATTTTCTTGCAAAATGCAATGTGTTTAGACTATGAGGCAATATGGACTTCGATTATGAGTCTATGACTACTGTGGTTTCAAGACACTCATCTCTTCAAAGCATCCGTGGTAGTTGTAAAATGACCTCAGCACATGCTTATGAGACTTGCTAATGGGATTCACAAACATGATCTTGACTCACCATCAAAACCTACCATGTAATGTCTCAAAGATGGATCACACATGCTTCTCCCACTTTATACAATGCTGGTACACCTTGACCTTGCCTTTCAATATATCAACAGTAAAACCAGGGGCGGCGAACCATTGCAAATGGAGTAGGCACGTGCCTACCCAAGCATTTAAAAAAAAGAAATACAAGAGAAGAAAAGCACTGTAAAAAATTTGGTTGCACAGTTTAAAAGGTTGCTCCAACATGAAATTAAACGTTTAGTTTTGGTTTTTGTTGAATTTTTTTTCCAGTTATGTTCGAAAATTAGTAATATGGGATTGTTTTCTCCTTGATACACTCAGTATAGTTTATCAAAGATAATTATTTTTCCTATTATGTTCGAAAAATAGTAATATGGGATTGTTTTCTTTTTGATACACTCAGTTTAGTTTTTCAAAGGTATACTATATAACCACCCATCTGCATGATGCATCATCTAGTAAAACAAATGATGTCTTATTATTTTGTATTCTCTTGGGAAGTACTAATGAAGACAATAGAGCCGTTACAATAGAGCCGTTAGCATGGAACACGTTTTATCTTATTTAGTATGTTTTGTAATTATCTGCTAGCCGTTAGGCTCATGCATACTTGGTATATTTAATACTGGTTGTTAGGCTCATGCATACATTTTATATTTAATACTAGCCGTTAGGCTCATACATTTGGTATATTTTGTGCTAGCCGTTGGGCTCATAGCACTATATATATGTGCTCTTTGTATCATGTTTTTGCATCGATAAAATTACAATTGTTCCTCACTAATAACTCTCCACATCTCTTAATATGGTACCAGAGCCTTAATGCCAAAAGGCTTATTCTTTATCAAAAGTGTTGATCACAGCTACAACATCAACTCTGTAGTGCCAGACTTCTTTCAACCTTCATTCTTTTCTGGATCTCTACATGCTACCGTGAGCTTTATCACATTACGATGATACAAGTGAGACAAAAAGGCTGCAACTGTAAGTAAACTGCCTCGTCATATTCTCATATCTAATGGCCAAGGATTCTGTCGCGACATCAGCTGCATCAACAAGTTCCATCAACAACACCCCACCAAACCATCATAACCTGATCAAACCAAAAGGTCAAGTTATTACTACATCGTTGGACGAGGATAACTATATACTATGGAAATACGAAATTGAAATTGCGTTAAAGGGATATGGACTACAAGAGTATGTCAATGGAACCATAACTATACCACCGGTGATGATAGCAGACCAAGATGGCAATCTCTCACCGAACCCTGACCACGTAAAATTTCAAAAACAGGACAGCCTGTTATCATCATGGTTGCTATCATCGATAAGTCTAAGTTTGTTATCACAGATAGTAGGCTGCAACACATCTCATGAAATATGGACCACTGTGTAATAGATTTTCAGTTCATAATCAGCTGCTAGAATCATGCAATATAGAAGGGAATTACAAAATTCTAGAAAAAAGGAGGCAAACATGAAAGAATACTTAGGAAAAAATAAAAATCTATGTGACAAACTAAATGCTGTTGGCCATAAGATCAGCGACAGTGATCAAATCCAATTTATTATTGGTGGATTAGATAAAGAATACGAATCTCTAGTAACCATGTTAGCCACACAACAAACCTTACCTGACTTACAATTCGTTCGATCAGCACTACTCGCTCATGAATGCAGAATCGACCAAAGAAAAACAACACAAAATAAGTTCTCTACCAATTATGCCACAGTCAGAAATAAGCAGATATAAGGAGATAACAACAACTATCGTGTGAAATGTTAAATATGCCAAAAGTTTGGTCACATGGCGAACAAATGTTACTTCAGGTATAATTCAGACACAGGTGGACAACAATCAAGCCAAAATTACTCTTCACAAAGAAGAGCACATGCAAATATGGCAACAATAGGGAATTCAACTTAAAGTAATAATGACGCAAACCGAAGACATAATGCTGCAGATGATGATGAGGTAAAAAATGAAGACAATGACTTCAAAGAATGGTACCCTGACTCAAGAGCGACTCACCAGATAACTAACAATCTTCAGAATTTAAACATTGGGAGTAGAAATTACTCAGGTATATGGAATTTGCATATGGGTAATAGTAGTACTGCTAGTATCACACACATAGGCAAAGAGACAATTTTTGGGAAAAGACAACTCAAATTAAACATTCTTCTTAGGGTACCCACGATTAATAAAAATTTATTAAGTGTATCAAAATTTTCCAACGACAATAATGTTTACTTTGAATTTCATCCTAGGTTTTGCTTAGTTAAAGATTCCCTAAATCATGAAATATTACTTTAAGGTAACATATACGATGGTTTATACAAATTCAACAACTTGAAGACTGCAAACTCAAGTGGAGAATTCTGGTGCAATAATGTAGATGCTAGTAGTGACAATGATTGTATTAGGAATAGCTGCAATAACGTTGATTATGACAATAATAGCAGTAAATGTAACGTGATTAACTCTTGGCATGTAAAATTAGGACATCCTAATCTGGAAACTGTTAAGACTGTTCTGCGTAATAATAACATTCTTTATAAAAATGTACCTATAAAACACACATGCACACACTAGCAACTCGGCAAGAGCCACAAGCTCCCTTTTAGTGATTCTGAATCCAGCTATAATGAGCCACTGGAGCTTATAGCCGATGACTTGTGGGGACTCGCACCTCTAAATTCATATCAGGGACACAATTATTATCCTTCTTTTGTGGATGCTTATTCTAGATATACTTGGATATACATGCGGAAAACTAAATCAGAAGCTTCCAATACAGTTATGCAATCTATAATTCATGTCGAAAAACAAATGAACAGTACTGTTAAGGTTGTTCAGACAAATGGGGGAGCTGAGTTTAAACCTCTAACTAATTACTTTCTCAAAAGAGGGATCAAACTTAGATTAACTTGCCCCATACGTCCGAACAAAACGGTTCAGTCAAAAGAAAACATCGACTAATAGTTGTAAAGGCCCGTAAATCCGTACTAATTTGAGCTGACTAATATTCTACACATTCAACTCAAAGTGCATGAAAATATAGATCTTTAAAAGAAAGAAATAAGAGGATGAGAAAGATAAGATAGAACTAATAGAATAGAAGAAGAAGAACATCAGAAACAGTATCAGAGTAAACACGAATCTCACAGCGGAACGAATAAAATATATTATATAACACTTTGAAACACAAATCTGAATTTGTATGTACATACCATATTAGAGTATAACTCATATATATCACAGTGGAAATAATCTCCAATAACTAGCGGTGAAACCTCCTGCTTTGGGCTCCTCCAAGTGTATCTGTAAAAGCCTGAAACACTTGACTGCGCATACAACATTGGGCACCCAAGAGTTTAGGGAAAACAAACAAAATAAACTCTGGGTCAGTCATGGGACTGGTGTGAGTAAACTTAACTTTGAAATCCTTTTTTAAATAAAGGGTAATAGTAAGACCAACCAACATATAAACATGGACGGTTTTTACCTTACTATAGCCAAAACATTTTTGATATCAAAATCCAGTGATATTATAATAATGTCTAATCAAATAAATAACCAAATAGAAGAACGCTTGCATCTCACGCTCAACATACATAGTATAAAATCAAAAATCGCAGGGTGCTTATTGGAGATTGGAGATTGGATTCCAACTATGACAAGGTATGGGACCACCTCCCAATCAGTGTACTCTAGAGGGGATACACCAGGGCTCAACAAGAACATCTTGCAACCTGGCCCATATAAGACCGACCACTCATTTAGCTTGAGTGTATCGAATATATTGTCACCCACGGTCGTTGGCCCTCCAACCGTAATCCGTAAGATACAGAATCGAAAGAAGAATAAATAATGAATTTTCTCTAGATTGGTGACAAATATACCCAACTTGGGAATGACCCAACTAGCCATGTTGCCCGCATGATTTCTGTCATTTCTCGGATGTGAGGCTAGAGGCTACGTCTATCTTTCAGAACATCTGATTACCATTCACTTTGAATGCCACATCGTCAAACCCGTCAATTCACTAATCAATTTACAAACATATCACGGGTATAAAAAGCTAAGAGGAACGAATTCCTCCTCCACCAGACGTAGTACTTTTAAGGGATCAATCGTGCGTGATTTGTTAGGTGTACTCTATCAGACACTCATCCATACAATTTGTCTTGGGACTAGACAAATAGAAAACACCATTCTAGAACAGAATGACCCTTGTATTTCACTCCGTCTTCAATTGTCTTCAGCATAATCTAATTCGCAACGCTTATGCCTATACGGAGTGGTTTTCGGATAATAAATCAAACTGGTCTCTCCATAATTACAACGATGGTCAAAACACTTCGATAGTCGGTTATCTAACTATCAAAGTAAAACAAACATTCATTTAAATGTACACTAAACATCACACAACCACGGGCACTTTTTATTTAACATTCGTTTTTTTTATTCGAATTCCCATATCTTACCAGATATTTCTCAAATCCTGTTTTAGTCTTTTCATATTTCTTGGGAAACATTCCCAATTATTGTAAACTCTTACTCTCCCATGCTCCAAAAAATATAAGTTATTAATGTTTGAAACATTTCTGTTCTTTTCACATTCCTTATTTTCTACATTTGGATAATATACCCTATCTACATTGGAAAAATATTTCCAATTTCATTATAAATATTTTAATCTGCTAGCCATTCACTTTTAAAACATTATTTGCTTTAAAATGTGAATATCATCCCTATTATAGAAATATGAACATCTTTATCAAGTAACTCTTTATTCGAGTAATAAATACCCTTATCTTGTTACCGAAATCTCTTTCGTAATTTTATATTTTCATTCCTCGTTATAAACTCTGTTTCTAAGTCAACTTCTTGTTAAATCAATAACTAAATATTGATTACATATCCTATTATAATTTATTGGTTTAAACTAAATATTAACTATCCTATCAGATTATAATTCCTAAAATAATTTACTTTAGTACATTCGACATCGTCGAATTATTGTTTAAATCCCTAATAATGTTATTTAGTTATAATCATATTCCAAACATTGAAATGATGTCATCGTTTTCTAAAACGATTCTCCAATTTCTCCTTCTAAACTCATTCTTATATTTCTTTAGATAAACATCGTTACTTATTACTTTAGAATAAGTGGATTTCAAACCAAACTGTTTACATTCCCTATGGACTAGTGCTATATATAAAAATCAAGCTTAAGCTTGGTCAACAACGCTAATTTATTGTTATAGTTCAAAAACTTGCAATACGCTGTAATATCCCCTATATAACAAATCCTAACATCTCTTTCTGTTACAAATTGATACCATTCCTTGGTAATAGTGAAGTCGTTCAAGTTGGGGTATTTTAATTACCTCTCAGACCTTGATCAACAACACTCTTATCTTAGAATAGATATAAGTTCGTAACTCTAACCCCTTATACTTTATAATCCGTCAAGTCGTACTTCTTGCTATATTTTAAATATGGTTTTATGACTCCATATCCTTAATTTGAAAAATCAATTGTTTACAACTATTTACTGAAATATTAACTCTTTGTTGTGTCATCGTTATCCAATTATATTTATAACTTCTTTTACCAAAATACATTTACGCTCTTTGCCTCTTGAAATTCTACTTTTATAGTGCCATTTTACTTAATGCAAGTAACATCTCATCACGAATTCAATAACACCTTAAATGAGGTCCATTTAAGAAACAATTATTTAATTAAAAATAATTAAATAATATTTTACTTTATCATTGCTGAAGTAAACAATTTATGTCATCATTAATCTAAAATAGATTGGTTGCTTACTATATATAAACAATAACTAATTATATTGGTTAAATAATTATTTAATACCTCATTAATTTAAAAGGGGTAATTAATAAGGAATCTTCTTAATTTTTGACCAGTTTACCACTAAGTTATTTCCATTAGATTAATTGAAGACCAACTAATCTAATAATCATTTTCCAAATAAACAGTTGATTTAATCAACTTCATTCCATCAGTAAATTCGTTAACTGATTTAATTTACTTCTTACGATTAGATTTATATAATTAATCTAATAATGTTTCTTAACTGTTTGCTTTAAAATAATTATCCAAATTATTCACTCTAGGATAATTACAGTTTCATAACTTATTTAAATATCAAACAATCGTTTATATTTACTTTATAAAATGAACTATAAAATACCAATTTATAATAGAACTTCTATTATAATTTAAATTTCGCTTAAATTATAAAAATGTAGTTTTTATAATTATCTTAGTTGATTTTCCTGACGGTCAATCAACTTCTTAACAAAAATGGGTTTATGGTCGAGTGTTGCTATTTTCTTAATCAATATCGTCTATTTATTTAATCAACATAACATTGAATTTCCATTCAACATGGTTCAAACAGTGCACATATAAAGCAAACAGTACATATAAATATTGAGGAATCCGGTTGGATTCCTCCAACCGGTTTCCTGCATCCACAGATGTTAGCCAACCCAATTAACACTAACTCTATACTAGGGAATATTATAATCGATGGAAACAGTATCCAACCAATGATGTGTACGTATGCAACGATATATATATATATATATATATATATATATATATATATATATATATATTCAACTAATTTAAGTGTAATCTACCAAAACAACCATCACACAACATTCAACCAACATTAAAATATAATTATAACATTTTAAAATAGATCAGAGTTAGTGAATTTTCTCGCCTTTGCGTGTTAACCGTTAAATAACGATTTGCGTCGGTACACCGGATCAGACAATTGAATTTGCCGTGGATTTCCATGAGCTCCGAAATATATTGAACTAGCCCTCTATCTAATATTCTTCGATACGGTTCCATCAGATATTATTCCATGTAATTCGTTTTCTTTTTTTATTCGGCCACGAGTTGCTCTAAATAACCAGAATCCCAATTAAGCTATTGCCCTTCATTCCCTTCTTAGGACTGTGACCTGCTTCCCATAATTCACCAACTTCTGGTTTTCTTTAAACGCAAGACTCCTCTTTCTTTCTTTTTCTTTTTGATTTTCATTTTGGGCCTATCATTGAGTACCGGCCTATCACCATATCGTAAAATCCACATTTGCACTTTGTGCTTGACTCACGTGAATAATGCTTCCATCATTCTCTAATATGAACTTCTCGTTGGTCTACCTTTTATATTATGGGCTTTATACATATTCAGCCCACAAAGCCTACCGACCCACTTCAAATCTGCACCCACTCACCCATTTATCATGCTACAATTCTTTCCTTCCATGATTAAAAACAACCGCATCCGCTCCTTATTATTGCCAAAGCATTTTCATCTTTATATAACCACCTGCTCGCATAAATGGCATTGTCGTGTATGACTCATCCCCTCTCAATCTGGTTTCATCATGTATTTCTTCAAACCCTCACTGTTCCTCCCTCTTCACCTCAAGCACAACATTCCAGTCACCTCCTCCCTGCTTCCGCCTCACCTCAGCCATGCATGACTTTCGAACCCGTCCACCAATGCCCGTATCCTTCCATTAGCACACATGCAGCTCCCAGTTTATACCCAAAACAGTATGATGCATCGTTCCATCAGAACTCGCACAACCTTTTGCTCCTCTTCCCATGAGAATAAACTCCACTGCTTCCTCCTGAAGACCGCATGCTCCTGTAAACCAAGACAGGCATGCTATCCCACATCATTGAAGACTCCAAACTCCCTGCCACTGCTACTCTGACGCGGCTCCTCCACTAATGCGTTGACACCCAGTTCAATGCTACAGTAACCGTGGTACACCTTTTTTTGTTTCTGAAACCTCACAAACCACCATCTTTTCCTTGGCATCGACATCTCAGGTGTGCTGAAACCTTGTCGTTGAAACCACGGATCATTGTAGGGTATAGCCTTAATGCTATCAGTTATACCACTACCCCTCATTATCCTACTAAAGTGCTTGGCCTCGGTCGGGATCTCGTATATATATATATATATATATATATATATATATATATATATATATATACGTATATATATATATATAAATATTGGTGCCAATAAAGTATACCGTTTATCTTTGAGTTGAGAAGAGGAAAATAGAAATAAGATGTGGCGCACTATGTATTTATATCCTAAAGATGCTTAACCCTTAAGTCTTAGGTATAGGGTAGGCACTGTGTTAGGATATTTAGGCTATGAACTCTCACTTCAACCAATACAGTGCATTAGCTTAGGGGTTAAGAAATTTGTAAGGTAGGGGTAGGCACTATTGAACAGGATAGGTCTGCTTGATTTTTAAAACTTCCGATTTGCCAACACATAGCTCTATAGGGTTTTGCCCATGCTTATTAAATGTTTCTTCTCGGCGGAGCTATCAAGCTTGTGTATTTACTGAGATTTAGTGTGATATGGTCTCAGATTCTTGAAAACGACATCACATGGCTCAAAAGATTTTGACAAAGACACTTAAGGATTTGGTAATATTTAATTTTATGGGCAAGATATTTAATGAAGTTGGGCTTGGCAGATAGGTTTATATTTAGGTGACAAATGTTAGGACGTTAGGTAATGGCATGCATGACTTGTTTGTTTTATAACATTTTTGATTACTTAATCATGAAGTTCACATCAGTTGTATATTGGTGTTAACAAGTTAAAGTTCACACAATAGCCTCTATATAAAATTTCATTTAATTTCAGACTGTTACAGACAAAAATAAAAATGCAGCCGTGTCCAGCGAGGTGCCACGGTTCCAAAAGTATAATAGTATCGATAGGTTAACTTATATTTTGAAACCCCAAAACGTTGTTACAGGGTGCAAAATACCCCAAATAAAAAGTGGATTATTTTACGAAATAAAAATTACAGTAAAATTTTAAAAATTAAATTATCACAACGTCTCAAAAGAATCTTGTCCAAATTCGAATCTGATATTTAAATAACCGTTATGGCCATAAATGAATATGCCGCTGTTTTTCTGAATATTTAATTTGGACATAACTTACAACATATAATCTGAAATTTCGATTTTTCACTTCCATTAGAGAAATACAGTTCAACAGATTCCAACATTTCTTGTTTCAAAGAATTTCTACTAATAACGGGTCATGTACACTCAGTTGAAATTTGGAACGTTAAATTTCAAACTGCCGCGATATTACGGGCTTGATTATATTTAATATATATTTTTATACGTTCAACTTCATTTTTAATTAATATATAATCCACTTATATTACGAATTCAATATTTAAAACAATTTAAATATTCAAATACAAACCGATAAAAATGCGGGACGTTACATTCCTTCCCCCTTAAAAGAATTTAGTCCCTGAAATAACTAAGGTAGGGAAAATGCTACAACTCGTATTAGTTTGGTTAAAATCATCTATTTACTTTCTAACTTCAGCTTCAACTGAATCGATTAGCTTTAATTAAAATATTAATTTCTTCTTATTATCGAACATTTTCGAAAATTCTGAAAATTTCCTAACAGCTTAAATTTTCGGAGATTTTCGCCAGCATCTCCTCTGCACGGCTCATTCGGTACTACTACAACTTAACACTCTGGGCCTGCTCCAATCCAAAAGAAATTCAAACTGCCAAGCGGCTTTCCAAACATAGCTCATAAATCTCATACCCAACATAAACGACCTTCTCTATTGGGCATTCAACTCTATCTCTGCCATTTGTTATCACTTTAGCATATATCCAAGCATCCTTGGTTGATCTCCCATCAATCCATTCTCAAACCAATCTTTCGCTTTTACTAAGCCAAATTTCTATTTCAACTCCAATTCCATTTACTGATTTATTTCTCAAATCAGTTATCTTCATCTCCAAATTCAAAATTCGATTCTTATTCTCCAAGAATCAATTCATTTTAACAACTCGAATCTCCAATATTTCTCTTTTACAATTTCCATTCTAGATCATTCCAAATTCAGTCCAATTTTGTTTATCTTAGTTTAAGTTCCACTTTTACCATTTTAACTCCATAAGTTAATTTTTTATTTCAGAATACAAATTCCTGGGATTTGTTTCAAATTAGTTTGAAATCATATATTTTTCAAAACATTTGAATTTCCGACAACTTGTTTCCTTACAATAATTCAAAAACAAAATCTTTTGGTAGTAATCCGTCACTTAGAAACTCGAAAATGAACACTGATAATGCGGCCGTCATCCTCAGAATTTATTTTCCAGTGATCGAAGTGAGTTTAATACTATATTACTTTCAAACATCTTCATTTGAAAATCACTTCAAAATATCTTTTCAAAATGTTTGGAAAATATTTCCAAATCTCTCCTAGGATTTTAAATTTTCCATATATTCAATTCAAAATTCATTTACAACACCCTTTCCAGTTTCTAGAGTTTTATTTTAATTCTGGTTTTAAATTTAGATTCAATTCACCTGATTTATATATTATACTCATGTGAATTCTTATTGGTTATTTATAACAAATTCAATTATAACCCTATTCGATTATAATTTCGACCAACACATTATATATATATATATATATATATATATTAGATAATTCCAATATATAAGCTTTCTTTATATCAAAATATATTTTGGGTAAGATTGTTTCATTTACCCTCTTTTCCAAAACATACCGTGTCGAATTGCTCTGTCCAAGTATTTAGAAACACCTATCGACGTAGTTTGCATTACTGTTTCGACCAATTTTATAAACTACTCGCCAAACCAATCAATACAATATAAAACAGTTTTTATATAAATTTACAAATATGCGCTCATATATACACACTCAAACTCAATCTAGAGTATTTCTAACTCCATCTCTATTGAGTTACGCCACAGAGCCAAGGTAATCACTTAGCCTTCAGCTTCGATACCAACTGTAAAGGCCCGTAAATCCATACTAATTTGAGCTGACTAATATTCTATACATTTAACTCAAAGTGCATGAAAATACAGATCTTTAATAGAAAGAAATAAGAGGATGAGAAAGATAAGATAGAATTAATAGAATAGAAGAAGAAGAACATCAGAATCTAAACAGTATCAGAGTAAACACGAATCTCACAGCGGAACGAATAAAATACCTTATATAACACTTTGAAATACAAATCTGAATTTGTATGTACATACCATATTAGAGTATAACTCATTTACATCACAACGGAAATAATCTCTAATAACTAGCGGTGAAACCTCCTGCTTCGAACTCCTCAAAGTGTATCTATAAAAGCCTGAAACACTTGACTGCCCATACAAAATTAGGCACCCAAGAGTTTAGGGAAAACAAACAAAATAAACTCTGGGTCAGTCATGGGACTGGTGTGAGTAAACTCCAACCATATTGTTTAACTTTGAAATCCTTTTTGAAAGAAAGGCTAACAGTAAGACCAACCCACACATAAACATGGACGGTTTTTACCTTACTATAACCAAAACATTTTTGATATCAAAATCCAGTGATATTATAATAATGTCTAATCAAATAAATAACCAAATAGCAGAACGCTTGCATCTCACGCTCCACATATATAGTATAAAATCAAAAACCGCATGGTGCTTATTGAAGATTGGATTCCAACTATGACAAGGTATGGGACCACCTCCCGATCAGTGTACTCTAGAGGGGATACACTGGGGTTCAACAAGAACATCTTGCAACCCAGCTCACACATGAAGGACCACTCATTTAGCTTGAGTGTATCAAATATATTGTCACCCACGGTTGTTGGCCCTCCAACTGTAATCCGTAAGATACAGAATCGAAAGAAGAATAAATAATGAATTTTCTCTAGATTGGTGACAAATATACCCTTCTCGGGAATGACCCAACTAGCCATGTTGCTCGCCCGATTTCTGTCATTTCTCGGATGTAAGGCTAGAGGCTATGTCTATCTTTCAGAACATCTGATCACCATTCACTTTGAATGCCACATCTTCAAACCCGTCAATACACTAATCAATTTCCAAATATATCACGGGTATAAAAAGCTAAGAGGAACAGATTCCTCTGCCACCAGACGTAATACTTTTAAGAGATCAATCGTGCATGATTTGTTAGGTATACTCTGTCAGCATAATCTAATTCACAGCGCTTATGCTTATACGGAGTGGTTTTCGGATAATAAATCCAATCGGTCTCTCCGTATTTACAACGATGGTCAAAACACTTCAATAGTCGGTTATTTAACTATCAAAGTAAAATAAACATTCATTTAAATGTACACTAAACATCACACAACCACGGGCACTTTTTAATTTAACATTCGTTTTTATTATTCGAATTCTCATATCTTACCAGATATTTCTCAAACCCTGTTTTAGTCTTTTCATATTTCTTGGGAAACATTCCCAATTATTGTAAACTCTTACTCTCCCATGTTCCAAAAAATATAAGCTATTAATGTTCGAAACATTTGCGTTCTTTTCACGTTACTTATTTTCTACATTTGGATAATATACCCTATCTACATTGGAAAAATATTTCCAATTTCATTATAAATAATTTAATCTGCTAACCGTTCACTTTTAAAACATTATTCACTTTAAAATGTGAATATCATCCCTATTATAGAAATCTGAACATTTTTATCAAGTAACTCTTTATTCGAGTAATAAATACCCTTATCTTGTTTACCGAATCTCTTTCATAATTTTATGTTCTCATTCCTCGTTATAAACTCCATTTCTAAGTCAACATCTTGTTAAATCAATAACTAAATATTGATTACATATCCTATTATAATTTATTGGTTTAAACTAAATATTAACTATCCTATCAGATTATAATTCCTAAAATAATTTACTTTTAATACATTCGACATCGTCGAATTATTGTTCTAATCCCTAATAATGTTATTTAGTTATAATCATATTCCAAACATCGAAATGGTGTCATTGTTTTCTTAAACGATTCTCCAATTTCTCCTTCTAAACTCATTCTTATATTTCTTTAGATAAACATCGTTACTTATTACTTTAGAATAAGTGGATTTCAAACCAAACTATTTACATTCCCTAAGGAGTAGTGCTATATATAAAAATCACGCTTAAGCTTAGTCAACAACGCTAGTTTATCGTTATAGTTCAAAAACTTGCAATATCCCCTGTATAACAAATCCTAACATCTCTTTCCATTATAAAATGATACCATTCCTTCATAATAGTGAAGCCGTTCAAGTTGGGGTATTTTAATTACCTCTCTGACCTTGATCAACAACACTCTAATCTTAGAATAGATATAAGTTCGTAACTCTAATCCCATATACTTTATAATCCGTCAAATCGTACTTCTTGCTATATTTTAAATATGGTTTTATGACGCCATATCCTTAATTTGAAAACTCAGTTATTTACAACTATTTACTTAAATATTAACTCTTTGTTGTGTCTTCGTTATACAATTATATTTATAACTTCTTTTACCAAAATACATTTACGCTCTTTGCCTCTTGAAATTTTACTTTTATCGAGCCATTTTATTTAATGTAAGTAACATCTCATCACTAATTCAATAACACCTTAAATGAGGTCCATTTAAGAAACAATTATTTAATTAAAAATAATTAAATAATATTTTACTTTATCATTGCTGAAGTAAACAATTTACTTCATCATTAATCTAAAATTGATTGGTTTCTTACTGTATATAAACAATAACTAATTATATTGGTTAAATAATTATTTAATACCTCATTAATTTAAAAGGGGTTATTTATAAGGAATATTCTTAATTTTTGATCAGTTTACCACTAAGTTATTTCCATTAGATTAATTGAAGACCAATTAATCTAATAATCATTTTCCAAATAAACAGTTGATTTTTCATTCCATCAGTAAATTCGTTAACTGATTTTATTTACTTCTTACCATTAGATTTATATAATTAATCTAATAATGTTTCTTAACTGTTTGCTTTAAAAAAAATTCCAAATTATTCACTCTAGGATAATTACAGCTTTATAATTTATTTAAATATCAAATAATCATTTATATTTACTTTATAAAATAAACTATAAAATACCAGTTTATAATAGAACTTCTATTGTAACACCCCACGTCCATTAATGTCACTCACAAAGGGAATGCATTAACTTCCATGGAGGTTATAAGTGAATATAGAACAGAAAAATTACAACAAGACAGATAATAAATAGTACTTGGAAATCTAAAACTTCATTTTATTGCAGCGGAAATTAAACATGTTTGTTACATCATGAAACCAAGTACAATATCCATCTTCATAAAAACAAAATACATAATCCCATTACATAAATAGCCATTAAAAAGATAACAAGCTGGACTTTACTTCAACGGTCCAAGCTTTCCAAAGAGAGATGAAGCAATTCAATCAAACTCGACTAGAGCTGGGCCCAACCTGAGGACCTAGAGGGGGAAAAAGGATAGAAATAGAGGGGGTCAGACATAAAGTCTAACGAGTATGATAATTCTAACAATACTATTATCAAAATAATTAGACTAAGGCATAAGCTGGAAGACAAGTAAATGTCTATGAACTCTAAGGAAGATAAAGATAGCGTTTAAGATAACGTAAAAGATAACGGTAAAGGCACACCTAATTACTAACGAATGATTACTACACTGCACCGCACATTATACACTGCACCACACCAGTCACCTTATTGTTTGATCCCACTTGCTTCACACAGAAACTTTATAAATAGCCTTACGTACCCCTAGCTGACTACATAGGTGTCGTCTGCCCCTATCTCCACTAGGTGTACCCCACTACCCACTTTCGATCGGCTCCCTACTTGTAGATACCCGTGATGGCCCCACAGTGGGGTGTATCACTCCCCTAAAGTGGCAACCCGATACAACTTGAGAATGCACGGCTTATACCTACACGATGCAACAACGTCTTACCTACCAGCCCGGGTCCACACACGCATACGAAACCCGTTGGACTTGCGTTGCCACCGCTCCCCGTTTTGGCCTCTTACAGTCGAACCCAGCATGCATGTCCCGTCCTCGACTTGGGTCGAGCCCACAAAGATACATTTGGGATACTGGTCGAAATGGGCCCCCACAAGCTACCCACCTAAGCTTGTCACTAGTATATCCCACTTAACCCTCTTAGTCATGTTCATTTACATGTGTGTTTGGTTAAGTCTTACTAATCGTATTTCACATGCCACTAAAGGCACCCCCTAGATTCCTCATGCCACCCAAGGCACTTACTTAACCCCCATGTCCCACCTTACATGTTTATCTGGTTAAGTATTTCTTAATTCATTCAGGCCGTAACCTCATAAAGACCTCTCACATTAGACTGACATTTATGGCAGTTGGATTTGCCGGGCGGGTCCGGGCAGTCTTACACCATAAAGGAGTCTAACCTCGTGTCTTTACAACCGTTATGCTTTAGTTTAGGCCTAGGACCTCTCACATTGGGCTGACATTTGTGACCACTGGATTTGCCGGGTGGGTCCGGGCAGGTTTACGTCACAAACGAGTCCAACCTCGTGTCCTAAGCATTGATTAACACTTAAAATCTTTTACCCCAGTTTTAATAATTCCCTATTCAAATTATTAATTAAGTCAACTTTTAATGATGTCCATAATTGACTCAATTATGGCCATCCACTTATGGCATGCAAAATCATATCAATTGCACCCCAACTTTTTAATATTAAATCCTTAATATTACCCCTACCCCACGTTTATACGTTCGCTTATTCAACACATAATATAGGCTAGACTTGTATAGTCTAACACCTAGCACAAAGATAAATTATCACAACATATAGACAATTAAAATAAATCTAATCATAATAGGGGTGAAACTTGCATAAACTACACATGTTAAGGATCAAAAGGTGTCAACTTGTTAAATGTCTCAATTTACATGATATGATCGTAGCCCAAATCTATACATAAACTTGCATATGGGGTTTTTAGGCAACATAATGATGGTGTGAACAAGCATAGGATATCACATATGTCATAGCATAATTCTAGATGTCATAATAGATGTCTTGGCATATTTTCATAACTTTTCTAATCAATCTAACTTGCATATGTGACTTGTCATATAGATCAACATAACCCAAACATGATGATTTAATTAATATGAACTAACTAGCATAGATGGTAACATCATGGCCTTTTTAACATGTAGGATTCATCACAACTTAGCATAGAAACTTTCAACATACATAACATCATCATAGCATGATTTACAACATATAAGTTATCATCATCACATAACATTGGATTTACAATATACATGATAGCAAAAGGGGTTTACAACAACATATATGATAATTCACATCACCTACTCATAATCCATTCATAACTCAACCTAATTAAAATGATAATAATCTTGTTAAGATCATCATACTCACAATTTAGAGAAGAAAAGAGAGAGTTTTGCTTTGCTTTAGGGTTGAGAGAATTTGAATTGAATTTGCTTTTCTTCTTTCTTAGTTGGCGGCGGCTCCATTGATTTCCATGGCGATGGTATGACGGTAACTATTCTATTTTAATTAGGTTTAGGGTTAGCATTAGGATGTATTTATAGGTGTAGGAAGTTATTTGGGACCATTAGATTAACCCTGAACCATGAGAACCAATCAAATGCAAAATCTGCATTTGAGCGAATCGGCCCATGGGTTGACAGCCAAACACCCTGGATTAACCCCTAGTCGACCCAACAGGGCTCGGGTCGACCTCAAAAATGGGCCGGTTCGGTTATTCCCCCTCCCAATTCTCTGTTTTTGAACTTTTTCGCATATTTATTTATTTAATTTTTAATTTATATATATACATATATCAATATATATATATTTCTCTGCGCAACCCATTTCACTTAATTCTTTTCTAAAAATTAAGTATACTTTAATTTATGAATTTTAATGTTATAAAATTACGGGGTGTTACATTCTCCCCTCCTTAAAGGATTTCGTCCCCGAAATCTCCAAGTCAAGAAGAATGTATATCCTACCATCTAATCATCCATCTACTCAACCATCAAACACCAACATCCATTGTCCTTAAAAGACTTCTAATGCTTTAATGTTTATATGCACAGTGTGTATATGTCCATATCTAATGCAAAATTAGGCGGTCTACTGATTCAGTCGACCTCCTTAGTGCAATTCATGATAGTGCCATGCGTCCAATATGTATGCAAAGGATTCCTAATGATACATATTAATTCTATATGCGTGCACAACCATCCACCCGAATGCAGCAACTATATGATAATACAACCATTATACATCCATTTTACTAAATACATCCATATATATGCAATATGCAATATGAAGTGACTGAGCCGATCTGGTGCCTAATAGTGTGTGTATATGCATCCACGAGCAACCACTAGCAAACACTTGCATCCACTTTGCATCCACCATACATAACATGTCTCAAACACATGTTTCAACCATAGGATTATACTGACTAAAGGTCAAAGATACTAGCGAGAGGATATACTAAAGATAAGATAAGTACAAGCTAAGCAATAAAGGAGAAATTAAAGGACATACCCTCAAAAAGAAAAGGGTATCATGAACGCATCTTCTCTTCCGTCTCCCAAGTAGCGTTGCTCTCATCATCTCCCCATTGCACTTTGACTAGTCTGACCTCTCGATTCCTCAACCTCTTGATCTTCGACCCAAGAATGCGCGTAGGAGGTCGTCGAATTGTCGCATCACGCTCTATCTCCACCTCTCTATGAAAGCTCGGCTCTACCACTTCCGCGGTCTCGTGCAAGCACTTCCTCAAACGTGACACATGGAATACGTTGTGTACACCACTAAGTCTCTCGGGCAACTCCACTCTATACGCCATCTGTCCAATTTTCTCCTTAATAGGAAACGACCCTACAAACCTTGGTGTTAATTTCCCAACGGACCCAAAGAGAAAAACGTTCCGTAATGGAGACACTTTGACAAAGACCATGTCCCCAACTTCAAACTCGAGATCTGTCCTCCTCTTATCTGCATAAGATTTCTGCCTATCCTGTGCTGCTTTCATCCTCCTTCGAATCAAGTCGATCTTCTCCGAAGTCTCCCTAATCATATCGGGCCCAAGTAAGATCTTATCCGTAGATTCCCACCAACATGTAGGTGAACGACAAGGTCGTCCATATAGAGCTTCGAATGGTGCCATACCAATGCTGGGCTGAAAGCTGTTATTATATGCGAACTCCACCAATGGAAGATGTTCTTCCCACGTACCCCCAAAGTCTAGGATACATAGCCTCAACAGATCCTCTAGAATGCGATTCACCCTATCGGTATGGCCGTCCGTCTGAGGATGATATGCGGTGCCCAAACTTAACTGAGTCCCTACCGCCTCTTGTAAGCTTCTCCAAAATTCGCTAGTGAAAATAGGATCGCGGTCGCTCACTATGCTAGAAGGAACACCATGCAAACGAACTATTTCTCGAACGTATACGGAGGCCAACCATGGAGCAGTCCTCTTACTCTTTACGGGAATGAAATGGGCGCTTTTAGTAAGTCTATCTATTATAACCCAAATTCCCGTATTACCCTTCCTTGATCGCGATAACCCATCCACAAAATCCATCGAGACACTTTCCCACTTCCATAGTGGAACCTCCAATGGATGAAGCAACCCACCGGGTTTCTTTTGCTCCGCTTTTACTTGTTGGCACACCAAGCATCTAGCGACATACTCGGCCACGTCTTTCTTCATGCCGGCCCAAAAGTAAACTCTCTTCATGTCTTTGTACATCTTGTCCCCGCCGGGATGAATGGTCATCTTCGAATGATGTGCTTCGTCAAGAATAGTCTTTCTTAGGTCATCGTCTTTTGGTACACAAAGTCTACCGTCCCTACGTAACCAACCCTTATCGTCTAGGGTATACCTACGGAGATGGCTTGATGACTCCCCTCCTTTGAGTTTTTCTACTAACTCAACCAACTGCGGGTCGTCTCGCTGTGCCTCGCCAATCCGTCCCAAAAGCGTAGGTCTGACCTCCAAGGATGCTAGCAAACCGGGTACGAAGTCAACGGAAGGTCTAAAGTCAAACATCGAAATGAATTCTAAACTTTGCCGCTCAACAAACAAAGGACTTAAGGATAATCTTTTTCTACTTAAGGCGTCTGCCACCACGTTACCCTTGCCAGGGGTATAGGCTATTTCGAAGTCGTAGGACGCTAAGAACTCCATCCACCTTTGCTGCCTTAAGTTCAAGTCCTTTTTAGAGAATAGGTATTTTAAAGACTTGTGGTCAGTGAATAATTCGAATTTCTCGCCAAGAAGATAATGACGCCAAGACTTAAGCGCGAAAACAATAGCGGCCAATTCTAGGTCATGTGTGGGGTAATTCTTCTCATGCGCTCTCAACTGCCTTCCACCATAGGCTATTACCCTGCCCTCTTGCATTAAGACTGTGCCTAGTCCCGTCCCACAAGCGTCAGTATAAACGGTAAACGGCTTAGTCCCGTCTGGCAATATTAAGACTGGGGCTGAAGTCAAAGCTCTCTTCAAACGTTGGAACGCATCATCACAATCTATGTCCCATGTGAAAACTAGGTTTTTCTTCGTCAAGCGTGTCAATGGAGCTGATATCTTTGCGAAGTCTTTGATAAACTTCCTATAGTAGCCAGCCAACCCCAAGAAACTTCTCACTTCGGTAGCATTTTTAGGGACCTTCCAATCTTGGATGGCCACCACCTTCGCGGGATCTACAGCTATCCCTTCTTTGGAAACCACGTGTCCTAAGAACCGTACTTCCTTCCTCCAAAAGTGACACTTAGGAAATTTAGCTTTAAACTTATGCACTCGAAGAGTCTCCAACACTTCCCTAAGATGTAGGGCATGCTCTTCTTCATCCTTAGAAAAGATCAAGATGTCATCTACAAAGACTACCACAAATTTGTTAAGGTACTCCCTAAACACCCTACTCATCAAATCAACAAAGTATGCTGGGGCGTTTGTCAAACCGAAGGGCATCACTAGCCATTCATAGAAACTGTCTGGAGTCCTAAAGGTAGTCTTGTCTATGCTATCCTCAGCCACTCTCAACTGATGGAATCCAGTGGCTAAGTCCAACTGCGAAAACACTGAGGCGCCAACTAACTGATCGAAGAGATCGTCAATCCTCGGCAGTGGGTGTCTGTTCTTCTTAGTAAGTTTATTAAGTTCTCTATAGTCCACACACAGTCTAAGGGACCCATCCGCCTTCGTGGCAAATACTACTGGAGCACCCCACTCCGATATACTTCGTCTTATGAACCCCTTCTCAAGCAACTCCTTCACTTGCTTACCGAGTTCCCTCCTTTCACGTTGAGCCATGTGGCGTACTGGCAAAGATACTGGTTTCGCATTATCCACAAGATATATTCGAAAATCTATCTCCCGCTTCGGAGGCAAGCCTTTCACCTCCTCAAACACATCCGAATATTCTCGGACCACTCTAACAGATCGTAGATTTTCCTCAGACGCGTCAAGCGATTCTAGATAACTTAGCATAACCGAATTTATGGGATTACAAAAGATTTCGAGAGTGTTGCCAAGGCGAGTCACGAGCCTAACTACTCTCCTTTCACAATCAAGAACGACCCCATTTCTGGATAACCAATCCATTCCTAAAATTAGCCCATAGCCCGTGAAGCCGAACACATAAGCATCACATCTAAATTCAACGCTAAGTATGGAAATTTTCAAATCCAAACACATCATAGACAAATAAGCTGAGCCCCCTATTGGATTCGAAACAACTAAGGGATCCTCTACTAAACTGGTGTTTAAGTGCAGTGATTCAACTAATGATGTAGAGATAAACGAATGTGATGCGCCCGAATCGAATAAGGTACGGACAGGATGATCAAACAGAAAAACTAAGATTTCAACAGAAATGGTTCTACCTGGTTCATGCAGCGGTGGGACCGCGAGAGCCTGAACTTGTCCCCTAGCCTGCCCTGGTGCCATAAGAGCCTGCACCTGTCCTCCCGAGGTAGCTCCTGCCCTCTGCCCCTTCTTTGGTCAGTCCTTCACTAAATGTCCCGCATCGCCACAATGAAAACAGCCTGTCTTCTTTTTCTTTCGGCAATCCTTGCTGAGATGGCCTGGGGTTCCACAGTTAAAGCACTTCTTCTTTCCCTTGCCATTATTGTCTTTTCCACCCTTCTTGTTTTGCTGTTGTGGTTTCTTCTGATCCCCCTTCTTCTCGGGTGCCTTATCAGCTTTAGCGCTTTTCTCCTCATGCATGAGCGCCATTTCTACTAACTTCTCAAAGGTGGCCCCCATCGGGATGTGGGTCATAACCAACCCTTGCAATGGTTCATTCAAGCCATTCACGAACCTTAGAGCCTTCTTCTCCGGCGTGTTTACTAAGTCCAAGCCAAACCTTGCTAACTGATTAAATTTATTGACATATTCTTTCACTGATGAGCTTCCTTGCTTCAATGTCAAGAACCTTTCCATATATAGATTTTCTTCCGCCCTTGAGAGAAACTTCGCCTCGAACCTACGTCTGAAATCCGCCCAAGAGTCAACAGGACGCTCCCCATTAGTGACCTCCCACCAAAACGAGGCCTCTCCCTTCATCAACCAAGCCGCTAAACGAACTCTCCTCCCTTCTTCTACTTCAAAGATTTCTAGCAATTCTTCCACCTCCTTAAGCCAATCTCTAGCTTCCACAAATGTTTCTGACCCTTGAAATGGTTTTCCACCCATAGCCTTGAATTCCTTGCACGTCTTTGCAAAAGTATCTACGCGAGGAGGAGGAGGAGGAACAGGTGCAACTGGTGGTGGAGGAACATTGGCTGGACCTACAGCGGCCCCAGCCTCCAATAGCCTCCTATACCATCCTGGTATCGTTACACCGTCGGGTAGATTAAGATCTTCAGCCATGCTGAAACGAAAAAGGAAAGATTCAAAATGGAGAATTCGAAAGATAAAGATATGTGGCTATTGGGGATTATGTTTTTCTTAAAAACTTTTCTCTTTAAATTTCTCATTAAAACATGTTTTTGAAAACACGTCTTCCAAAAATAACTATTTTTCTAAAGTATTTTTATCTGTTCTGGTAACCTTAAGCTCTAATACCACGTGTAACACCCCACGTCCATTAATGTCACTCACAAAGGAAATGCATTAACTTCCATGGAGGTTATAAGTGAATATAGAACAGAAAAATTACAACAAGACAGATAATAAATAGTACTTGGAAATCTAAAACTTCATTTTATTGTAGCGGAAATTAAACATGTTTGTTACATCATAAAACCAAGTACAATATCCATCTTCATAAAAACAAAATACATAATCCCATTACATAAATAGCCATTAAAAAGATAACAAGCTGGACTTTACTTCAACGGTCCAAGCTTTCCAAAGAGAGATGAAGCAATTCAATCAAACTCCACTAGAGCTGGGCCCAACCTGAGGACCTAGAGGGGGAAAAAGGATAGAAATAGAGGGGGTCAGACATAAAGTCTGGCGAGTATGATAATTCTAACAATACTATTATCAAAATAACTAGACTAAGGCATAAGTTGGAAGACAAGCAAATGTCTATGAACTCTTAGGAAGATAAAGATAGCGTTTAAGATAACGGTAAAGGCACACCTAATTACTAACGAATGATTACTACACTGCACCGCACATTACTACACTGCACCTCACCAGTCACCCTACTGTTTGATCCCACTTGCTTCACACAGAAACTTTATAAATAGCCTTATGTACCCCTAGCTGACTACATAGGTGTCGTCTGCCCCTATCTCCACTAGGTGTACCCCACTACCCACTTTCGATCGGCTCCCTACTCGTAGATACCCGTGCTGGCCCCACAGTGGGGTGTATCACTCCCCTAAAGTGGCAACCCGATACAACTTGAGAATGCACGGCTTATACCTACACGATGCAACAACGTCTTACCTACCAGCCCGGGTCCACACACGCATATGAAACCCGTTGGACTTGCGTTGCCACCGCTCCCCGTTTTGGCCTCTTACAGTCGAACCCAGCATGCGTGTCCCGTCCTCGACTTGGGTCGAGCCCACAAAGATACGTTTGGGATACTGGTCGAAAATGGCCCCCACAAGCTACCCACCTAAGCTTGTCACTAGTATATCCCACTTAACCCTCTTAGTTATGTTCATTTACATGTGTGTTTGGTTAAGTCTTACTAATCGTATTTCACATGCCACTAAGGGCACCCCCTAGATTCCTTATGCCACCCAAGGCACCTACTTGACCCCCATGTCTCACCTTACATGTTTATCTGGTTAAGTATTTCTTAATTCATTCAGGCCATAACCTCATAAAGACCTCTCACATTAGACTGGCATTTATGGCAGCTGGATTTGCCGGGCGGGTCCGGGTAGTCTTACACCATAAAGGAGTCTAACCTCGTGTCTTTACAACCGTTATGCTTTAGTTTAGGCCTAGGACCTCTCACATTGGGCTGACATTTGTGACCACTGGATTTGCCGGGCGGGTCCGGGCAGGTTTACGTCACAAACGAGTCCAACCTCGTGTCCTAAGCATTGATTAACACTTAAAATCTTTTACCCCAGTTTTAATAATTCCCTATTCAAATTATTAATTAAGTCAACTTTTAATGATGTCCATAATTGACTCAATTATGGCCATCCACTTATGGCATGCAAAATCATATCAATTGCACCCCAACTTTTTAATATTAAGTCCTTAATATTACCCCTACACCACGTATATACGTTCGCTTATTCAACGCATAATATAGGCTAGACTTGTATAGTCTAACACCTAGCACAAAGATAAATTATCACAACATATAGACAATTAAAATAAATCTAATCATAATAGGGGTGAAACTTGCATAAACTACACATGTTAAGGATCAAAGTTGTCAACTTGTTAAATGTCTCAATTTACATGATATGATCATAGCCTAAATCTATACATAAACTTGCATATGGGGTTTTTAGGCAACATAATGATGGTGTGAACCAGCATAGGATATCACATATGGCATAGCATAATTCTAGATGTCATAATAGATGTCTTGGCATATTTTCATAACTTTTCTAATCAATCTAACTTGCATATGTGACTTGTCATATAGATCAACATAACCCAAATATGATGATTTAATTAATATGAACTAACTAGCATAGATGGTAACATCATGGCCTTTTTAACATGTATGATTCATCACAACTTAGCATAGAAACTTTCAACATACATAACATCATCATAGCATGATTTACAACATATAAGATATCATCATCACATAACATTGGATTTACAATATACATGATAGCAAAAGGGGTTTACAACAACATATATGATAATTCACATCATCTACTCATAATCCATTCATAACTCAACCTAATTAAAATGATAATAATCTTGTTAAGATCATCATACTCACAATTTAGAGAAGAAAAGAGAGAGTTTTGCTTTGCTTTAGGGTTGAGAGAATTAGAATTGAATTTGCTTTTCTTCTTTCTTAGTTGGCAGCGGCTCCATTGATTTCCATGGCGATGGTATGACGGTAACTACTCTATTTTAATTAGGTTTAGAGTTAGCATTAGGATGTATTTATAGGTGTAGGAAGTTATTTAGGACCATTAGATTAACCCTGAACCATGAGGACCAATCAAATGCAAAATCTGCATTTGAGCGAATCGGCCCACGGGTTGACAGCCAAACACCCTGGATTAACCCCTAGTCGACCCAGCAAGGCTCGGGTCGACCTCAAAAATGGGCCGGTTCGGTTATTCCCCCTCCCAATTCGCTGTTTTTGAACTTTTTCGCATATTTATTTATTTAGTTTTTAATTTATATATATATATATATATAAAAATATAAATATATATATATTTCTCTGCGCAACCCATTTCACTTAATTCTTTTCCAAAAAATTAAGTATACTTTAATTTATGAATTTTAATGTTATAAAATTACGGGGTGTTACATCTATTATAATTTAAACCTCGCTTAAATTATAAAAATATAATTTTTATAATTATCTTCGTTGATTTGCCTGACGGTCAATCAACTTCTTAACAAAAATGGGTTTATGGTCGACTGTTGCTATTTTCTTAATCGATATCGTCTATTTATTTAATCAACATAACGTTGAATTTCCATTCAACATGGTTCAAACAATGCATATATAAAACAAACAATACATATAAATATTGAGAATTCCGATTGGATTCCTCCAACCGGTTTCCTGCATCCACAGATGTTAGTCAACCCAATTGACACTAACTCTATACTAGGGAATATTATAATCGATGGAAACAGTATCCAACCAATGATATGTACGTATGCAACGATATATATATTTCAACCAATTTAATTGTAATCTACCTAAACGACCATCACACAGCATTCAACCAACCTTAAAATATAACTATAACATTTTAAAATAGATCAGAGTTACTGAATTTACTCACCTTTGCGCGTAACTGTTAAATCACGATTTGCGTCGGTACACCGGATTAGATAGTTGAATTTGCCGTAGATTTCCACGAGCACCGAATTATACCGAACTAGCTCTCTATCGTAATATTCTTCGATACGGCTCCATCGGATATTGTTCCGTGTAATTCGTTTTCTGTTTTGATTAGGCCACGAGTTGCTCTAAATAACCAGAATCCCAATTAAGCTATTGCCCTTCGTTCCCTTCTTAGGACTGTGACCTGCTTCCCATAATTCACCAACTTCAGGTTCTCTTTAAACGTAAGACTCCTCTTTTTTTTCTTTTTGATTTTCATTTTGGGCCTATCATGTAGTATCGGCCGATCGCCATACCGTAAAATCCACATTTGCACTTCGTGCTTGACTCACGTGAATAATGCTTCCATCATTCTCTAATATGAACTTCTCGTTGGTCTACCTTTTATATTATGGGCATTATACATATTCAGCCCACAAAGCCTACGACCTACTTAAAATCAACACCTACTCACCCATTTATCATGCTACAGTCCTTTCCTTCCATGATTAAAAACAACCGCATCCGCTCCTTATTATTGCCGAAGCATTCTCATCTTTATATAACCACTTGCTCGCATAAATGGCATTGCCGTGTATGACTCATCCCCTCCCAATCTGGTTTCATCACATATTTCTTTGAACCCTCACTGTTCCACCCTCTTCACCTAAAGCACAACATTCCAGTCGCCTCCTTATGCTTCCGCCTCACCTCAGCCATGCATGACTTCCGAACCCATCCACCAATGCCCGTATTCTTCCATTAGCACACATGCAGCTCCCAGTTCATACCCAAAACAGTATGATGCATCCTTCCATCAGAACCCGCACAACCTATTGCTCCTCTTCCCATGAGAATAAACTCCACTGCTTCCTCCTGAAGACCGCATGCTCCTGTAAACCAAGACAGACATGCTATCCCACATCATTGAAGATTCCAAAATCCCTGCCACTACTACTCCGACGTGTTTCCTTCACCAACGCGTTGACACCCAGTCCAATGCTACAGTAACCGTGGTATACCTTTTTCTTGTTTCCAAAACCTCACAAACCACCATCTTTTCCTTAGCATCGACATTCAGGTGTGCTGAAACCTTGTCGTCAAAACAACGGATCATTGTAGGGTGTAGCCTTAATGCTATCGTTTGTACCACTACTCCTGAGTATCCTACTGAAGTGCAAGGCCTCGGTCGGGATCTCGTGTGTGTGTGTGTGTATATATATATTAGCGCCATTAAAGTATATCGTTTGTCTTTGAGTTGACACGAGGAAAATAGAAATGAGATGCGGTGCACTATGTATTTATATCCTAAAGATGCTTAACCCTTAAGTCTTAGATACAGGGTAGGCACTACATTAGGATATTTAGGCTATGAACTCTCACTTCAACCAATACAGCGTATTAGTTTAGGGGTTAAGAAATTTGTAAGGTAGGGGTAGGCACTATTGAACAGGATAGGTCTGTTAGATTTTTAAAACTTCCGATTTGCCAACACATAGCTCTACAGGGTTTTGCCCATGCTTATTAAATGTTTCTTCTCGGCTGAGCTGTCAAGCTTGTGTATTTACTGAGATTTAGGGTGATATGGTCTCAAATTCTTGAAAATGACATCACATGGCTCAAAAGATTTAGACAAAGACACTTAAGGATTTGGTAATATTTAATTTTATGGGAATAATATTTAATGAAGGCGGGCTTGGCAGTTAGGTTTATATTTAGGTGACAAATGTTAGGACGTTAGGTAATGGCATGCATGACTTGTTTGTTTTATAACATTTTTGATTACTTAATCATGAAGTTCACGTCAGTTGTATATTGGTGTTAACAAGTTAAAGTTCACACGATACCCGCTATATAAAATTTCATTTAATTTCAGACTGTTATAGACAAAAATAAAAATGCAGCCGTGTCAAGCGAGGTGCCACGGTTCCAAAAGTATAATAATATCGGTAGGTTAACTCATATTTTGAAATCCCAAAATGTTGTTACAGGGTGCAAAATATTCCAAATAAAAAGTGGATTATTTTACAAAATGAAAATTACAGTAAAATTCTAAAAATTAAATTATCACAACGTCTCAAAAGAATCTTGTTCAAATTCGAATCCGATATTTAAATATATTTAAATAACTGTTATGGCCATAAATGAATATGCCGCTGTTTTTCTGAATATTTAATTTGGACATAACTTACAACATATAACCCGAAATTTCGATTTTTCACTTTCATTAGAGAAATACAGTTCAACAGATTCCAACGTTTCTTGTTTCGAAGAATTTCGACTAATAACGGGTCTTGTACACTCAGTTGAAGTTCAGAACGTTAAATTTCGAACTGCCACGATATTACGGGCTCGATTATATTTAATATATATTTTTATATGTTCAACTTCGTTTTTAATTAATATATAATCCACTTATGTTACGAATTCAATATTTTAACCGCTTTAAATATTCAAATACAAATGGATAAAAATGCGGGACATTACAATAGTAGAGACTAGTATAACTTTGTTATCACAAAGCTCATTACTCATTAAATATTGGAATGAAGCTTTCTACACATCTGTATTTCTCATTAACAAGTTTCCAACCAAAGTCTTAAACAATAAAAGCCCTCATGAAATGATATACAGTGTTAGACCAGAATACGGTTTTATGAACGCCTATGGGTGTCTATGTTTTCCATGTTTGAGAGACTATAACAATCATAAACTATGAGATCAAGCTCATGCACATTCATTGGGTACGCATAAAACCAAAAAGGCTATAAGTGCATGGACAAAAATGGAAAAATATATGTTTCTAGACATGTGATATTTGATGAAAACAAGTTTCCTTATGTAGAAAAGCAAATCGGCAAAAAGGATGGGGAACAACATACATGCAATTTAAACACACAGGAAGAAACTATGGACCGAACAAACGAGAAAACCAATGAGACACACATTGACTCATAAGATACAAACATACATCAATCAAATCAAAACATGCAGTATAGTGAAGATACATAAAACAACAACCATGCTGACACTACCAGCAACAATGATACACAACAGCAGACACCACCACAATCAACTGGACATCACATGATCCCCAGGTCAAAGAGAGGCATCTTCAAACCCAAAGTATACAGTATTTCTACCAATGAGATCGAACCATTGAAGTTCACTCAGGCCATAAGATCAAACAAATGGAAGGAGGCAATGGACACTGAATATAAAGCTCTCATAAGAAACAACACTTGGAGCTTAGTGACTTATCCAAAACACAAAAATGTGATTGGTTGCAGGTGGACATACAAAATAAAAAGAAAAGAAGATGGATCTATTGAAAAATACAAGGCCAGACTGGTTGCAAAAGGTTATGCACAACAATTTGATTTTGATTTCAATGAAACTTTTTCCCAGTCATAAAACCTACAACCATCAGAATTATACTGACCATTATCAGTAACGGTATTCAATTTGGACTTATCACTAATTATTGCATAACAGCCCTAAATGCGATTCAGATCATTTTCTGGTCGTCCATCCGTTAACTGGGAATGGGGAGCAAAATCTACAAAAGGAGAGGGAGATCTGCTACTACTTTACTGTTTCCCTTGGCAAATAGCCATTGCCATCTCCAAGATTCTCAGCTAGCTTCCTCAAGTCTTCCTTGAATCATTTTTTTAACAGAGGTGGGTACCTTTTCTTTCCCTTGTACTTATTGCTGTGATAAAGTGTTGAAGTTTTTTTTTATTCTATAAAAATTAGTTGCTTGTAAATTATTTAGCAACAATTAATTACTTGTGAATTACTCCAAATTCTAGACTGAATTATGGCACGATTTCAGCTTACATATCCAAACATTTATACTTGCGAATTTCTCTTAAGTCCGGGATATGAAATAGATGAACTTCCGACGTAGAAACGTCAAACGTCGATGAACTATAGTTACCACTTCATATATGCCAGCATTATAGAACAGGTGCAAACGATCGTAGAAAGAAAATGAGGAACGACTTGCTAGTGCCAAGGTAGCCCAAAATCTTTGTTGTTACCTATGATTATAGCATTATTTTCTTGCAAAATGCAACGTGTTTAGACTATGAGACAATATGGACTTTGATTATGAGTCTATGACTACTGTGGTTTCAAGACACTTAAGAGACTTCATCTCTTTAAAGCATCCATGGTAGTTATAAAATGACCTCAGCACATGCTTATGAGACTTGCTAATAGGATTCACAAACATGATCTTAACTCACCATGAAAACCTACCATGTAATGTCTCAAAGATGGATCACACATGCTTCTCCCACTTTATACAATTCTGGTACACCTTGACCTTGCCTTTTAATACATCAACAGTAAAACCAGGGGCGGCGACCCATTGCAAATGGAGAAGGCACGTGCCTACCCAAGTATTAAAAAAAAATACAAGAGAAGACAAGCACGGTAAAAAAATTGGTTGCACAGTTTAAAAAGTTGCTCCAACATGATATTAAACATTGGTTGCACAGTTTAAAAAGTTGCTTCAACATGAAATTAAACGTTTAACTTTGGGACCTACCACGGATTCATTGGGTGGCGTCTGACGCGACAACGTGGTATGTGGCCCGCCCAGGCAAAGGGAGAGTTTGGTCCGGTCAACATTTGAATGGTGCAAAAATTATCCATTAGAAGCAAACACAGTTGTGTGTATACATATGCGCATGCCAAGTGTTCGCCAAGTGTTCAATTGTTCATCTTTAACATTTTCAATATATACTGGTATTTTTTGCCCACTTTGTCGGGCATTAAAATTTATGTTATTAAAAATATATTGTAATAACTAAATATCAAAAATTAAAGAAAAATAAAGTACTGTAATTAATATTAAATAGTTATATATATAAATATTATAATTTATGCGGTAACAATAATAAATTGTTTTATTGTTCATCCAAAAATAATTTATAATCGATATGTGTACATTGCAAATGAATGTTAAATTGGACCTTTGTTGCTCGATCGACTGGTACTTAGGTACATCATTAGTATATTTTTGTACTATTGCACATAAAATTGTTAATATTTTATGAACTAACTTTGATAGCTCTTCTATTTAGGACTTACAACCGCAAAAACTTATTTTCATTGGTGAGTGGTATATATTCTTACGGTAACTCATACATACAATTTTGAAATTCTATAAAAATTGAATTAACGTGTAGTTTTCTCATTTTATTGTCATTATTCACTACATGAATATAGAATAAACAAGTAATACATTAGTTATAATAGAAAGTGATAACTTAAGGAAAAAAACCATATTAAGTTTTGCAAAACTGAGATCATTAATTGTGACATTACAGGTTGTAGAAAAAAAGCATTTGATCAAGGCATTTCTAAACTTAATCCTACATATGTAGTTATGTAACACCCCGTATGTTGAATAACTTACTATAATATAAAACAGGGCAGAATTAAATTTAAAATTCTGAATCAGGGGAAACGGGCTATGCCATTGCGTTCGTCTCGGAAAAATACACGAAATAGAGTCCGAGTTTTCGAAAATCGGAGTCCGTATGACCCAGATAAGGACCAAAGAAGTTTTCAGAAATTTAAAAACAGATTTTGAAACAAAAATTTCAATTTTCAGAAGTAGGCAGGAAAAATCCCGCCAGACCCAGGGAGTCGACCTGGGGGTCGACTGGGGAGTCGACCTGCCCACCAGGTCGACTGGGGAGTCGACCCTAGGGTCGACCTGGGGGTCGACCTCCCTGGTCGAGCCCAGGTGACCTGGGTGCACCTGTTTGGCTTTTGGGCTGTGTTTTGGTGGCTAGGACGTGATCTGACGGCTCTAATCTGATTTATGGTTAATCTAATGGCCTAAAACACCTAACTACTCTATAAATACACCCTAAGACTACCCTAATTCATACTAAAAATAGAAACAATGCCGTCATGCCATCAAAATGCAACTTGAAGGAGCCTCCATCAATTTGTAGAAGAAGATAGCATCTCAAATCAATCTCTAATCAACTCTAGCAACTTAATCTTCTTCTTAGGAGTGCTAATCAACAAGTTGTGAGTTTTCTATAGCCTTAATGACCAATTATTGAAATGATTATGATAGGATATAATGAGGTTATGGCTATGAATGTGGATCAATGCAAGTTATGCAAGTTATATGCTATGTGTTAATGATGTTATGCATGTTATGCAAGTTATATGCTATGTGTTAATGATATTATGCATGTTATGCAAGCTATATGCTATGTGTTTGTGATGTTATGCAAGTTATGCAAGTCATATGCTACATGTTCATGATGTTATGCAAGTTATGCAAGTCATATGTTACATGTTCACAATGTTATGCAAGTTATGCAAGCTATATGCTATATGATCATGATGTTATGCAAGTTATGCAAGTGTTCATGATGCTAGTTGCTATGATAAACATTGATCCATTATGACACCATGATTATGCAAGCTTGGTGTATGATTATATGCAAGTTCATATATGATATGTTATGCAAGTTTGGTGTATGATTATATGCAAGTCCATATATGACATGTTATGCAAGTTTGGTGTTTGATTATATGCATGTTCATATATGACATGTTATGCAAGTTTGGTGTTTGATGATATGCAAGTAACATGTGCAAGTTTACACCTTATTATGATATGCATACATATGCAAGTTAACCCCTTTGTATGTCATACATACATATGCAAGTTTACCCCTTTGTATGACATAAATAACTTATGCAAGTTAACCTCCTTATGACATATGTGATTCATGCAAGTTTGGGTTGATTATTTATGCTAGTTGGGTTGATGCTATATGCGTGTTGACACCTTTAAAACCCATGTTAATGTTATGCAACTTGAACCCATTGTTTTTGTGATGAATCTTCCCTTTTATGTCATGTTAGCGAATTACGGGGGGAACGATGGGGTTAATATACATGTTAATGAAATGTTGTGAAGTTGGTATGATTATGCATACCATAAAGTGGATGAACATAATTGAGTCAATTATGTACATCGTAAAAATTGGAATTAATTAGGGAAAATTAATTCGGGGGTGATTAATTAGGTGTAATTAATCGACTAAGACACGAGGTTGGACCCTTTTGTAGCGTAAGACTGCCCGGAACCGACCGGCAAATCCAGCGGCTACAAATGATAGGCCCAATGTGAGAGGTCTTAGGCACAAACTAAATACATGACAAGTGTATAGACACGAGGTTAGACTCGGTTATGGCGTAAGGCTGCCCGGACCCAACCGGCAAATCCAGCTACCATAAAAGATAGTCTAATGTGAGAGGTCTTTACAACGGTTACGTTTTTAATCAATTAAGAAACACTTAACCAGATAAGCATGTAGTGGGCATGAGGGGTTAAGTGGGTGCCTTGGGTGGCATGTGGAAATCAAGTAAGTGCCTTGGGTGGCATGAGGAAATCTAGTGGGTTGCCTTGGGTGGCAATAGAAAATACGATTAGAATACTTAACCAAGTGGAAACATGTAATTAAATATGATTAAAGGGTTAAGTGGGATGCACTAGATATAATGACAAGCTTAGGTGGTAGCTTGTGGGGGCCCATTTCACCCAGCAACCCATATGTATCTTATTGGGCTCGACCCATGTCGAGGACGGGACACGCGTACTGGGCTTGATTATAAGAGGCCAAAACGGGTTAGCGGTGGCAACGCAAGTCCAACAGGTTTCATATGCGTGTGTGGACCCGGGCTGGTAGGTAAGACGTTGTTGCATCGTGTAGGTATAAGCCATGCACCATTTGTTGTATCGGGTTGCCACTTTAGGGAGTGATACACCCCATTGTGGGGCCAGCACGGGTATCTACGGTAGGGAGCCGATCGCTTGGGAGTAGTGGGTACACCTAGTGGAGATAGGGGCAGACGGCACCTATGTAGTCAGCTAGGGGTACACGAAACTACTGGGTAAAGTTTCTAAGTCCTTGGGAGGGATCAACCTTTAAGTAGGAATGACTGGTGTGGTGCAGTTAGTAATTATCCTTGGGTGGGTAGATGCGTCTTTACCGTTATCCTAGTTCACCTTATGTCTAGTTGGCTACTTAGTGTAGTCATTTATCCCCAGTCATCCCGTGCCAAGTTTATATCATACCCTAATTACTTTAATGGTTGTGTTGTTAAGGTTATAGGGCTCACTCGGACTTATGTCTAACCCCGTTGTTTTTATCTTTTTCCCCTTAGGTCCTCAGGTTGGGCCTAGCACTAGTGGGCTTTGATCAGATTTCTTATCTATCTTCTGGAGCTTGGACCGTGATGTAAAGCCCAGTTTATCTTTTCTTTTATGGCTATTGTTTATGTAGTGGGATTATGTACTTATGTTTTTATCAGGATGGATATTTAGTACTTGACTCTTTATGGTGTTGTAACTAAACATGTTTACCTTCTGCTATGAAATGATGTTTTAGATTTTCAAGTATTTATATCTGTCTTGTTGTAATTTTTCTGTTCTATGCTCACTTAAAATGCTCCACCGAAGTTAAGGCATTCCCTTTGTGAGTGACCTTAGCGGGTGTGGGGTGTTACAAGTTACCTTGGGTCTTTTCTACATTTTTCCACAACATTTCTCTTTTATTATCAATCTGCAAATGTAGAAGTACGTAGTAATACACCTGACGTTCTATTGTTTACATATCTTTAGAAGAGAATTTTATTGCAGTTGCATCTTCGAACCATGCCACAATTCAGACATTATGCACCCATATTACTTTGCATTTCTTATATTTTCACTTATTATATGAAAATCTCAATAGTCCTACATTCCTTATTTTATGTTTACATAAGAAAGTCAGTACCGCCTCTTTGCCCTATGAAATATTCTTAATTACACTTCAAATATAACATCATATATTTGATCTTTAAAAAAATTAGGTAATGAAGAAAAAGGTTACAGTAATAATGCAGGATATATTTGATCTTTAAGACAAGAATTTTCATTAATTCAAAAAAATGCATCATAATTTTCAAGTATAGCAATCAGACAATGACAATATGCCTGATTCTATAATTTCATGTAGCCTTGTAGTTATATTTTCTCTCTCTTAATTCGAAGGAAACAGACACTACAATTTGGAACATTGTACTGTTTAGGTACAAATCATGCTATCACATACATTACCTCATGAAAGAATTTAACAACATCTATTATGTACTTGCTTCTACTTCTTGAGGCATTTGTATGGTCTTTTGAACAAAAAGCAGTCCTCTATTATTTTTTATTCTTACCTCTCAAGACAATGATTGTTCCATAATTTATATCTCAGCTATCGTTTCTACAACTGTCATGTACTATAAGCTTCCCTTCTGGCCGACTTTATCAACTTCGTCAACTATAGGTATTAACTTGCACCAGCCTGAAACGTAATATAATTAATTTCCATTATATTTGTTGACAATTTCAAAATGAGAGTGTGATGTAAAATATATGCAAGGCACATGTTTATCCTACGTATTAGATAAAAATAGAAAACAATACCTACAAAATGAGACTAAAATTATTGTGAGTATTGATGGTAGCATACCTCTTATATGTGCTACGAAATATACTGATTCCATCAGATCACATAAATTGTCATGTCCCCATTTAATCCAACCTTAATTACCTACATATCGAAAAATAAATTAAACACTTACAAAATAAAGAACATGAATAATGAGATATGTAGTGATAATGAGTAAATGACAATGACAACTTCCAGAGCTATAAGCAAAAAGTAAATAAAATAACTTAAATAGTCAGCTGATTCATCATCTAAAAGAAACTTAACAACTTACCTGTCTAATAATAAAATAAATTATATCCAGCTAATCAAATAATTTTCTTATATTTGCAAGCTGAATACTAATTTATTATGAATCTAAGATCACCGCCAAAAAACGTATATTAAAAAAATCCCTCTTGAAATTCTATTTTCCTTGTTGGAAAACCTGTTGACATACAATAATAGTACAATAGTGCATAACATCTAAAGAAGACCCAAATGAATCATCCAAATGTCTATAAACGGTTATTCTTTATAAAAGTAAGCACCACTCAAATTTACCATGATGATGAATTTCTGAAACCGAAAAAATTGTTATGAATCATGATCTTAATTTTGGTGATAAATTAAATTATGAAAGAATGAAGTATGGAATACGAAGCAATGTAATATCTATCATTTTAGCAGCTAATGCATAAAAGAAATGTTAATTTTGTGTTCATCCAATCATTCCATTTTGTGTTGTTTAATTTGTGTCATTTTGCTTTAGTCATAATTCTTCTAACCACTCCAAATTAATAATATTACAGTAGCCATTTTCCTGAACAAAAAAATCACCATATTACATGTAAAAAAATACCTATAATTTATTGGGAAGCTTGTAGGAATCAATCTAAAGCACAACAATCTAACTTACTTCTTAAAAAATTGGAATTAACATAATTGATAACTAAGTTCTTTAGTGCTCCTAAATGGATGAAGGAATACAACAATGATGATAATAGAAATTCAGTGGATTGACTATTGCATAACACTGTTGAAAACTAAAACATTTGAAAATCCACTCTAATTTTCTCTATTTTATGAATAAAACTTGTAAAAAGAGATGCTTTTAGTATAGAAAATAATTTTAGGATACTTAGAAATGAAAATAAATGGATATTCTTATAATTACAATTTTGCATTGGTGAAAGACAAGAAAAAGGGGAAATAAAATTATGCATGGTTATTATGAGCAGGTCTAAGAAACAAAAATTAAAAATATACATGTCTTTAAAATTATAACTATGCACAAAATAAAAGTTACACTATTATTCATGGTACACATTCTTTCGTGAAAATTAAACATGGAAAATATCCATTTTACATAGAAATTTCATCTGCTATAAATTATATACCATATTAGTCCAAAATTGTGGCAGGTAATTAATTACACTAGATAAGCCAGTGCAAAATTATGGCAGTTAATTTTGGCAGTTGTTCCAGTGTAAGATACATCACCTGTAATAGTCATTTCATGGCAGTTAACTATGACATATCAGTGCAAATCGATTATGTCACCTATAATTATCTCTTATTTGTGCTAATTTCATATAAGTATTTTTTTATCACCAGCTATGTTAGGGTCATTGACTTCTAAATTTGGAACTCTTGCTATTTGTAATCCAAAAAATTATCACCTACCATATCAACACAAGAAAATAAAATTAAAAATGACACATAAACAAAATAAGACAAAATTGTAAAAGAATTCCAAATCATTGCCTAAGCAATACATATTTAATGTTCTTATAAATAAATCAATTATTAGGAAAATTACACATAGTTAATTAACTTTTATAAGATATTCAATCTTACCATATGTATGAATATCTATAAACAAATGTTAGTATTGCAAAAAGTTAATTGTAAGGTAACCTAGACAAAATTAATTGATTTCTTTCTAAAATCTCATCATGACACAGTTACATCTATAAATTAAAAAGATAGCATTGCAAAAAGTAAGATTCATTTCCTTATGGAATATATGGTCAAAAACAAGCTTATCTATTCTACAATTGAAAAATTAAAAAGAAAATAACAAAAATAGATTTCAACCGAGCAAACTAATAGATATGTTTCTAATATAATTTTCGATCATGAATTGGAAAATTTCCAACTATGGTAGTAATACAATATATTATTCAAATCATGTACCATGCCTTAGACAATTCCATTTGAACCTTTTTAGCTATAATAAGAACTAAAATATTCACCTAATATGGTAAATAAATAGATTATTATGGATAGAAAAGAAATCATTCATATTCATTAATAAAAAGGTAGTTTATTTCTTTGGTGTTAATTATACACAGCAAAAAGTAGTGAGTATTAGGTGATATTTAAAAAGTGTGGGGCAATTTCGGTATTTCAAGGTCGGACCAAAGGTAAGACTAGTGGGAATTATTAGATAGATAGATAGATAGATGTGTGTTATCAAACCTTATGTTTATTCAAGCCCATTTGATTTTATTTCAATTGTGTCTATACTTTGCATACACATATATAAACCAAGATACTTTTAATATTTTGACACCGTGTGACTAATATTACAATGTTATCATTCGCACATAAGAAACATAAATTAAAATTAAACCCATAAATTAATTCAAAACAAATAAATTAGAAAACAAATACCCCATTCAAATATCATGCTCAAATACCTCGTTTACAGCAAAAAAACACATTCCTCGTTCACTAACGTGCCACCCTCAAATGACACGTTCAAATGTCACGCTCAAATACTCCGTTACCGTTCCCCGCAAACGAACCCTACGAAATAAACTATTTGACGTTTCACACTGCATTATCGTTTCTATAGTTTCTCCGACCCGTTTATTACATAGGTTTGGTTTGCAAACCTTGGGCCTTTGAACACTTCGTATTTCTGGCATTTTTGTATTTTCAGAAAGTTTTTACTAGCCATTGGTTCATTAGGCTATATAAGAACATACATATTGTACCAATCTCAATATCAAAGAATTATTACAT
This sequence comes from Allium sativum, assembly GCA_030737875.1. NCBI lineage: Eukaryota > Viridiplantae > Streptophyta > Magnoliopsida > Asparagales > Amaryllidaceae > Allium > Allium sativum. The sequence goes on from CM060922.1 coordinate 339,750,166, forward strand.
CAAGTCTTGAATAAAGTTTAATCTCTCTTTTAACATGGTATCAGAGCCCCAAAACCAAAAGGCATAATTTCTTTTTCTTTCTTCGATCCATTTCCTCAAACATATCCAAAGATTTGGGTATTGTTATTTCTGCTCAGTCATATTCATTATCATCGAAGATTGCTTCGGTGATTAGGGACTGCGATCTGTGGTTCACCATTGGAGACGTGCCTCACCTGAATTCGATAGGCTGCATCATCCCTTCCTCACCATCTTGAAGAAGAATCAAGCGACTACAAGTTCAAATATTTGTCGTGCCAGGCAACTTGTTGCGACTGCAGATCAAAGAAACTTGCATGCCAAGCATTGTTCTACTTCTGTTCTCTCTCTGATTCATCTCTGCTCGGGCTACGGCTTTACATCACTACCACGCTATGTCACCTGATAATGGATCAACATTAATTACGTCTGAAAACAGTAATGGAACAACTGGTAACTTTTTAAAACTGATAAAACCAAAGAGTCAAGTTATCACGACATCGTTAGATGAAGATAACTACATACCCTGGAAATATCACGTTGAAATAGCTCTAAAAGGATACTACAGGAGTTTATCAGAGGCATTGTCGCTACTCCATCAGCTAATATTAATGATCAAGATGGCAACAAGGCACCAAACCCCAAATACATCATGTTTCAGAAACAAGACAGTTTGTTATCATCTTGGTTGCTGTCTTCGATTAGCCCAAACCTGCTGTCTCAAATCATTGGCTGCAATACTTCGCATGAGATTTGGAGCACAGTCGAGCAAATCTTTAGCTCACAATCAGCTGCACGTATTATGCAATATAGGAGGGACCTACAAAATTTCAAGAAAGAGGATATGAGAATGAAAGTGTACTTAAGTAAGATAAAAAAAACTTATGTTACCGATTGAATGTTGTTGGACACAAGATTAACGACAGTGAGCAAATCCTGTTCATAACTAATGGGTTAAACGAGGAATACGAGTCACTTGTAACCGTTATAATGACACGGCAAAACCTACTTGATTTACAATTTACAATTTGTTCGATCTGCCCTCCTCTCTCATAAAGGCAGAATTGATCACGGGAAAGCCATACAAGGAGAAATAACTGTGCATTTCACTACCGCTAAAAACAAGCAAACAAAGGGAAACACTAGCAATAATAACAAACCATATTTTCAGTACCAGAAGGGTTTTCAACCCCAAAGAGGTGGCTAATCCCAAAGAGGACGAGGAAGGGGTAGATGGAACAACAATAGGGTGAAGTGCCAGATATGTGAAAAGCTACGACACACTGCTAAACAATGCTACTTCAGATACAACACCGATGGACAACAATATAGACCACCCATTAATGGACAGAGAATTGCACAGGCCAACTCAACAACATTCAACAATCAAAACAGAAACAATGATGGCAGAAACACAAGTAACGACGATGCAGACAAGTCTGAGGACATAAATGCAGACGACTGGTACCAGACTCGGGAGCTACCCACCACATCACTAATAACCTCCAGAACTTGAATGTGGGGAGAAGGAATTACACAGGTATGAAATCCTTATTCATGGCTAATGGCGAAACCACTAATATAAGTCACATAGGCAAAGGGACTATTAATGGAAAAAGACAACTTAAACTCGACAACTTATTAAGAGTCCCAACCATCAATAAGAACTTACTAAGTGTCTCTAAGTTTGCAAATGATAACAATGTCTATTTTGAATTTCACCCACAATTTTTCTTAGTTAAATATTTGCTTAGTCAAGAAATATTATTACAAGGTGACCTACACGATGAACTTTACAAAATTGGGAACATGAAGACTGGAATTTCCCTAAATAAAAAATTCTCCTGCGATAACATAAATGCCAGCAGAATTGTTAAAGAGGCTAGTGTTTTCAATAATAGTGATAGTATATGTAATGGTAATAGCAATTTTTATGCTAATAAAGGCTGTAATAATGAACTTGAATCTTGGCATGTAAGACTGGGACATCTAAATTTTGATACTGTTAAAGCTTTTCTGCGTATTACTAATATTCCTTTTAAGAACGTACCTATTGCACACAAATGCACACATTGCCAGTTAGGAAAAAATCACAAACTCCCTTTCAACAAATCTGAAACTACCTACAACAAGTTGTTAGAGCTTATAGCAGTAGACTTGTGGGGTCCAGCGCTAGTGCACTCATATCAAGGACATAGGTATTATCTTTCTTTTGTCGCTGCTTACTCAAGATACACTTGGATATACAGGCTAAAAGCAAAATCTGAAGCATGTAATACTATCATACAATTTATAACATATATAGAAAAACAAATCAATTGTCATGTCAAAACTCTGCAGACAGATGGTGGGGCAGAATTCAAAACCGCTAAATAATTATTTCATTAAAAGAGGAATAAAACACAGATTAACCTGTCCACACACATCTGAGCAGAACAGAGTCATGGAGAGGAAACACAAACACATTGTTGATACTGGCTTAACATTATTGTCTCAAGGGTCGTTGCCATTGAAATACTGGAATGAAGCTTTTCACACATCCGGTTTTCTTATAAATACATTACCCACAAAAATTTTAAATGAAAAGACACCACATGAGATGTTGTACAATGTAAAGCCAGATTATAATTTTTTAAAATCATTCGGTTGTCTATGTTTCCCCACCTAAGGGATTATAACAAGAACAAGTTGAGCATGAGATCAAGTGCTTGCACTTTTATCGGGTATGCACAAGATCAAAAAGGATATAAATGCCTAGATAAAAATGGCAGAATTTTTATTTCGAGACATGTTATCTTCGACGAGACTGTTTTCCCACTTGCAGGAAAAATAGCAGTCAGAGAGGAAGGCCAACAAAAGAACATAACAAATGCGTGCATCACACAAATGGACATCGAGCAAATTGACCTCCAAAGCAACATTGGGCAACAAAGATCAGAAGGTGCAGAATCACACAACACATCAAACAATGAAAATGACACACCGGCAATAAACATTAACAACCGCAATGAAGACAACATTACAAATGAATCCACTCAAGAGACACATACAAGTGCAGACATTGAAGGACACGAGGAAACAGATAATATGCATGTAGACATAGTAACACAAGAGCAAACAAGAACCAAACATCACATGACGACTAGATCGAAAAGTGGCATCTTCAAACCCAAACTTTACAACGCAATTATAATTGAATTTGAACCAATAGACTATCATCAGGAAAGAAAATCAAATAAATGGAGGGAAGCGATGGACCTAGAATATGAGGCACTAATAAAGAATAAGACGTGGACTCTTGTCATGCCACCCAAACACAAAAACATCATTGGATGCAGATGGACCTACAAAATAAAAAGGAAAGCGGATGGATCTATAAGTAAATACAAAGCCAGACTGGTGGCAAAAGGATATGCCCAACAATTCAACTTTGATTTTAATGAAACATTTTCACCAGTCATCAAACCTACAACCATCATAATTATCCTATATATAGCCTTATGCAAAGGCTGGAACATAAAGCAGCTAGACGTTAATAATGCCTTTTCAAATGGAGAACTAATCAAAGAAGTCTACATGTATCAACCAGTGGGATATGAGTCAAGAGGCATCGAGAAACAAGTTTGCAAACTAAATAAGGAAATATATGGGCTCAAGTAAGCGTCTAGAGCATGGTATGAGAAACTAAAAATCACCCTATCTGACATGTGTTTTACACAAGTGAAATCAGACAACTCACTATACATGAAGAAAAGCAATAAAGGAACTGTTTTTATACTTGTGTACGTGGATGATACGCTTATAACAATAGATAACAATCAAGAGATTAAGAGAGTCATGCAGACACTTGACAAAAAATTCGCTATAAAAGACTTGGGTGAAGCAAATTATTTTCTGGTTATACAAATCTTAAGGAAAGGCAACAGTGAAATGTTCTTATCACAACAAAATTATATCTCAGAAATCTTACACCGAACAAACATGCACCAAGCAAAGCACTTACCAACTCCAATGACCAACAACATGCAGTTATCTGAAACTAAGGGTGAAGCCATAGAAAACCAAAAACAATACAGAAGTATAACCGGGGCTTTACAATACGCCACTATCACGAGGCCAGACATTTGTTATTGTGTCAATAAACTCAGTCAGTATATGCAAAACCCTCTATCTGAGCATTGGAAAGCAATCAAGAGAGTTCTATGGTATCTACAAGGCACGAAACTTTTCGGAATTACTCTAAAATCAGGGAAAGAATTATGCTTACAGGGATTCAGCGAACGCTGACTGGGCCAATGATATGGATGATAGGAGATCTGTATCAGGATTCTGCATATACCTCAGAAACAACATAATCTGATGGTGTTTAAATAAGCAGAACACCGTTTCCAGATCCAGTACTGAAGCGGAGTACAAGGCCCTCGCAAGCCCCATGGCCGAAATTTCATGGATAGAAAATTTGATGAAGGAGCTTGGGTTTGAATCCAATAGAACATCGGTAATTTGGTGCGATAATAGGAGCACAGTTTCCTAGTCTCTCAATCCGATGCAACACTCACGCACGAAGCATCTAGAGATTGATCTTCATTTCGTCAGAGAGAAGACACAATCGAATAAATTAATTGTATCTCAAATACCCGCCTATTACCAACGAGCAAATATACTCACAAAGGCGCTATCAACAAATTTTTTTACAAGATTGAGAGAGGAGGTAAAAGTCAGTGGCGGTAGTAGAAATGGGGAATGAAATGAACCCCAGTTCCAATTGAGGGGGACAAATAAACTATCTAACGTTTCACACTACATTATCGTTTCTATAGTTTCTCTGACCCATTTGTTACATAGGCTTGGTTTGCAAACCTAGGGCCTTTACCCACTTCGTATTTCTGGCATTATGTATTTTTAGAAAGTTTTTACTAGCTGTTAGTCCATTAGGCAATATAAACACATACATATTGTACCAATCTTAGTATCAAAGAATTATTACATCAAGTCCTGAATTAAAATTTAATCTCTCTTTTAACACTACGTAAAACTTTAAGCATGGTATTTATGCATTATCATAGTTTTGTCTTTTCTCTTTCAATTTTGAAACAAAGAACACATGTAGTTTGGCTCCATCTATTTGCACCCCTCTAATTGCTCTTCCCACCCCGATAATTTCAAAGTAGAATTCTCACCCCGAATTTTTCTTTATCTACCCCATTTATCCCAAAATTGCCCTTTTTAGTTACTTATTTATCTTCTTCTTACTTTATTTCATTGCTTTGAATGTTTTCTAAGTTTTCCTACGTTCAAATACAACATTGTATATACAGTTTTTATGTTAGTTTCTACCTTTATTTATATGTTTATGACACAAGTTTTCATGATGTTGTCCTCCAACCTATAAGACAATAAACAAGAGCACAGACAAAAGCCAGCACATAAAGGTTGTATGCTAAAGGTTATAAAAAATGAAATTATATTGAAAAGAACCAATTTTGTAGAAAACCTCGATATATGTTTTATACTATATCAACATCATAAAAGTTGTGGACTCAACAACTATGACGTTGATTTAATAACAATGTCTGACCTAGTGTCACATTGAAACAAGGTTAAGCATGAGTCATTTAACTTATGATTAAATAAGATAAAATATTTAACTCTTAATATTTATGACCTCGTAGAACGTAAGCTCAAAGAGGTGGTCACTGATGTCAATTAGAAATGCTATATTCATCTTATATGCATATAAGATATTTAACAAGTCAACACCAATTGAACTTAAAAATATAGTCCATATTTTAATAGAATGCATGTAGTACCTGTGTAGTTAAAACCCCACAAAATCTCTGTTATAGCCCATAGCATTTTTCGACCATTACGTTATTTCAATTTAATACTGATCAATAGTAGATTTGCTTTAATCCAACTATTTTATGATGCATTCGCAAAATCAAAGCTTTATAGGATTCTCTTTAAAAATATTAATCTATATAGGTTGATTTGGCTATTTCTCTTCTAAAACAAATCAATAAAGTTAGTGTAAAGAGCTATTTTTAAGGCATGTGTTTAATATTAGGTAAAATTTTATATAGCGCTACGTAGTTAAATCCCAGCTAAAGCTTCGAAATATCCCTGCTATAGCCCATAGCTCTCTTCCACCACTACGCTATTTCAATTTAAAGTTAATGAATAGTAGATCCACTTTTAGCTTTGTTATTTTTCGCTGCATCCGCTAAATCAAGCCTTTTTAGCATCTGCTTTAGAAATTTTAATATATAGAGCTTAATTTGACTAGTTCTCTTTTTAAAAGGGGCAATTAATGACAAGGACAAAAGCCTACTATAATTTATCCATAAGGACAGCCGCCTAATATTTTACCCAAAAGGACAGCCGCTTACTAATATTTTACTCGGAAGCCAAGTCGCCAAAAACTATCCGTCGTTTATCATTCTCGTCCAATTTTCTATCTTAAAATCACGAATTCACGGAATCAAAAACCACGAAATCATCTTGCTATTCACGGATTCAAACTCTGCGTCATTTCATATAATTGATTCACGATATAACGCAATCCATTAACCGAATGCCGAAACCCTAATTCGATTTTGGAGATTACATGACTATTTTTTTTATAATCGTTATAGTTTAATGTTCATCTTTGCGATTAGTTTTTTTTTAATTTCTATTGGTGATTCATGACTTCTCTAGGTTCTGCAATTTTAATGTTCAAATTTTCAGTAGTTGGGTATCAGTTTTATATTTTTTTAGGTATCATTTTTGTTTATTTAACACTTTTTATATTCTTCTGTTGTGTTTTAATGTTGTATTTATTTTGTAGTTGTATTGTTGCATTATCTATATATTACAGTCGAACTTATTTCGTTATAATCAACCAAACTGTGATGTAAGTAATTTTTGTGTTACTTTTTATTTAAAATATTACAACAGTTTTTGGTATCATTTTTATATTTTTTTGGGTATCATTTTTACTGTATTCACTATGCTATGTTTTTTCAGTTACTTTTTGTTGCTATATTAATTTAGTTGTTGCACTAGCTTTGCAATTCAATTGAATTTATTTCATTTTAATCAATCAAATTATGATTCAAACATTTTCTGTATTACTTTTGTCGTTAAATATCAAAGCAGTTTTTAGATATTAGTTTTGTATTTTTTTTAGGTATCAGTTTTATGGGTTAGTGTATGAGAACTGTGACAAGTAGGTAGATTTGAGTTATTTGCTTTGGTAATTGACTTTTTTGATACACAACATTAATTATAACTGATACCCACTGATAAAAAAAATAACACCCACCTACTCAATTCAAATCTCACAAAAATAGTATTTATTCTCAATAATACCTACTGGTTAAAAAAATAATAGCAATCAATTCAATTCAATTACCACAAAAATGAGATTATTCTCAATAATACACAATAATACCCACTTGTATCATATGATACCTACAACTATACATAACTGATATACTATGATACATTGTTTTCCTACACAATAAAAGTACATACAACACTGCTCCTCATTCCAAGCATGCATTCATGCATTTACTTTTACTTGTACTCGATCCAGTCTTGAATTCAAGTAAATTCCAACAGCATTCAGTATCTGCAAGAATTTCATACACAATCAAAACTTATACCAACATAATAATGTAAATTCAACTAGTAAATATAAAAGTGATACCTAAAAAAATTATAAAAATGATATGTAAAAATTGCTATGATGTAAATTCAACTAGAAAATATAAAAATGATACCTAAAAAAATATAAAAATGATAGCTAAAAACTGCTATGATGTAAATTCATCTAGAAAATATAAAAGTGATACCTAAAAAAATATAAAAATGATACCTAAAAACTATTATGATGTAAATTCAAATGAAAATATAAAACTGATACCTAAAAAAATATAAAAATGATACCTAAAAACTGCTATGATGTAAATTCAACTAGAAAATATAAAACTGATACCTAAAAAAATGTAAAAGTGATGCCTAAAAACTGCTTTGATATTTTAAAGGAAAACTAATACTCAAAATGTTTACATCCCACTTTGATTGATTAAAATGACATAATTTCGATTGAGTTGCAAAACTAATGCAACAATACATGTAGAAAACTGATATAGCACCAAAATTATAAATACAAAAACATAACACTGTTAAAAAATGAAAAATGATACCTAAAAAAATAGCAAACTGATACCTAAAAACTGCTGCTAACTTCACCATGAAAAAAAAGTATACAGCGACGATTTTTTTCTCCTTCATCTCTATCATTTGATTTTCTACGACGAATTCACGAAATCAAAAAATCATGAAATTATATTTACTTCCAAACGAATCAAAATGTGCGACATCTTCATGAATCGATGAAGCCGATTAAAACGTTAAAATTAGGGCAAATCGAAAAAAATGAGGAGCTCGATCGATATGGATTTTGAAGAGGATTGCTGAAGATTGAAATATGAAAGGAAAAAAAATCGCATTGGAAATCATAGAGGAGATCGAGAAATTTGCGCGAGTCAGATTGTTGAAGAAGAAGAAATCAACGCACATGAAGAAGAAAAGAATTAGTTTATTATCCTTTTGAGTAAAATTTTAGTGGGCTGTCCTTATGGTTAAGAAAGCCTTCAATTTTTTCCTTGAGAATATTTTCCTGTTTTTAAAATTCAGTAGAGTTAGCGTAAAGGGCTAAATTTAAGACATAAATGCCTAATACGATAACAATCAACTGGACTAATCAAATTTAGCATGCATAAATATGATATTCCTTGATTTTGTTATATAAATTAATTACTATTAGTTTCTTGTACACATATAATGTGAGAAAGATGATTAATTAATTTTAAGATATCTGGTTTTACATCTAATGAACCTTTTTGCGCCTCCGCTATTTCCCCGATTTGTCCCCGCTACACTTTTTTGCACATCCGCCGCTGTAGAACCGCTAAGTGTTTTAAGTGCACAAATATACCGTAGTCATCAAATTTGATGTGCACAACCATGATATTAATTTATTTATTTTTGTATAAAATTGATAAATATTAGTTTCTCCATTAAACAATATGAGAATGATAATTAGTTAATTATATTTTTACATATAAGAAACCCGTTTGCACCTCCGTTGTATCCCAATATTTCCCCCTTTTATCCTGCAAAACCTTTTATACTTCATCGTTCCTCTAAGCACTTTAACTGCACAAAATAATACAATACAAAACAACATAATGTACATTTGTGTTTGCTAAATAAATTATTTGGGAATCTTTGCTTGAAAATTCAAAATAGATGTACAACTAAATTAACATTGGAAGATGTGAAGGCTCTATAGCGCATATACTATGGTGCGACATTATATTTCTAATGACGTTTATGTTTGTTTAGACTTTAATTAGTTTGTAGAGTTAGTGATATATAGTTGGTTGTGAATTTGTGATTTTAAAATTTGAAATTTTAACCAATTTAGTTTGCTTTTGCATAGTGGTGAAATATCTTAACTCTGTTGTGGCTAACAAAAATTGTGGCTTGCATAGTTTAATGGAGTTTTACACAATTTGATGTGCAATTTTGTTTACTTAGAAATATGTAACATCAAATTTATAACTTGGTCATTTTGTTAGACTATTCTACGAGGAAATAGAACTTTTTTACTCATACTAAATTGTTTAGTTTTACACATTTGTATCATGCATTATCTAACTTATATGCTACCTTATTTTCACCTGGTATGCTTAAAAAAACACTAGACGTGTCTCATATTTTAAGAAACTCAGTTACTTGTATGGTGGAATGGTTAAAAAACAAACAAAAGTCATAGTTTCCTTAAGAATATGGATATAAACTAACATATGGAATATATAATAACCGTTCAAACTCTATCATGTGTAAGGATGCTTCATGACGAACGGGAACGGGGTATTTGAGCAAGACATTTGAGCGAGGTATTTGAGCGTGGTACTGTAGCGAACGGGGAATGTGTTTTTTGCTATGAATGGGGTATTTGAGCATGGCATCTGAGCGGAGTATTTAATTGTTAAATTAATTGTTATGAATTAATTAATTACTTAAGTGCACAAAACAAAACGACTACTTTTCACTGCACAATGGAAATACAAACAAAAATACAATAATATGATCACATGAACATCCTACTTGCTGGCACCACCTTGATTTATCAGGTAAGTTTGGTATTCTTTTGTGTGATGTTTGTCTACAAGACCTGATATCAACCAGTTTTTCGCTAGATCGTCGGGAAGAATAGTAAACATCTCATTCTTGTTGGGTTTCATAACAAATAATAAAGCTTCTGCAACATCAAATTCACCTCCTTCTCCAAGACGTTGAATGCGAGTAACCACATTTGCAAAAGTTGTAGAACTTCCAGTTGATTCCACACTAGTACCCATATTCGGGCTATTAGAATGCATGCGAGATTTTTTCATCTGTCTCTCGTGCATTAGGTCAATGAGCGCAGTCGTCTTGTCTTCATTTTCACCCAGTCGTCTTCTAGAACCTTGCCATGAAGTTGGCTGAGAAGGAGGATTCATTGGATTTTGGGTTGAAGGAGGGATTATTGGAGCTTTATAAATTGGTGCATACATTGGTGTTTGTTGCAATGGGGGATTTGATGGAGAATTCAAATTTGGAATATGATCATTTTTTGTTTCATCCAATGGATTAAGAAAACCCATCAAAAGCCCATGTTCAATCAAACATGCTCTTTCTTGAAGGCGGCGTACTAGTCTGCGACAGTTGTACGGTAGCAGCATAAGTGTAGGACGATTGCCTAGTAGCATTAGTCCTGCGAAATAATTCTTGCATCATCTTCAAGTTTTCTAGCGGACGTTTCTTATATTTCATAACAAACGGTCCAAATTCCTAAAAGTAAAAAAACAAAATTGTAAGAATCTATGTGTAAATAAACAATAAAAATTAAGTTCTCAAACCTTAATAGGATCTTCCCCCATTCGTCGTTTCCAGATATCGTTCCCTTTACAAGCATCCCAACCAGCACCAGCTTTATTCATCAGTGCATCCCATTTCATCCACTCTCGTCGAAGACTATCATATTTATTCCGGATCTTGTTTTGTCTATTGTTCAATGTATGGATAGTTCTTTATGACATTGTTGAACTTTTCTGCAATGGCTTTGTGAACACCCTTTTTGTTGCTGCCACATGCGCTATGTGCTTCAACAGCACATTGCAACATAATCTGAGTTGCGGTAAACGACCAGTGATGTGCAGTTTTTCTGTTGGCCATAGTGAAAAATGGAAAAGCGATATTTATCATAAATAAATAAAAAAAATAAGGAAAAAATTATGTTGAGTAACGGTATATAACATAAACAACAAACTGGAAAAACCATGATTTCTGCTCGGATTTGGTTGGATGAAGAATAGAAGAGGAGATGGATCGAGCAGTGTGGAGTGAAGAGTTAGGAGGAGGTTGGTGATTTATAGAGGGAGAAGAGGAATGTTGGAAATCAAGCCGCGTCGAACGCCAACGGCTTGATTTCCAACGTTTGACAATCGTTCTTCTTGAACATACCAAAATATGTTGGCGTCCAATGCGTCGGACGCGAACGAAATCCCCAACATGCCAAATTTGGACTGCGAACGGGCCCTAAGACTATTAAAAATGGTTTGCACTAGAACTTTACAAATGTCTGCAAGACTATTAAAAACACTGTCAAACCATTTGTTAAGTATTGTTATGAAAATTTTAAAACAACGTGAACTAACAAATTTTGGCAGTTAAACGCAAATACCTCAGATTTAGGAACAAATTGCTAACTTTGCATCTTTTTGAGACAAAAATATATACATATTTCCGTACAAGTAGTCACATGAACATAACAGTGTTTCAACAGTGTTCACCTTCAGAGAACTTTGGTAACCATCAAAAACTCCACTTCCAATACTAAATTCACTTTTAAATACGACAATATCAGTTCAAATTGTTAATATATTTTTTGTTATATATGAAAGAATTGGATATTGTATCGGGTGAATAATAGGCACAAGGATAATCTTTGGAAAAAAAATTATTTTGAAGGAAACCAAGTTTTTTTTTAGCCTGAATGACAATGTTTGAAAAAAAATTAGGTTGAAAGACAATGTTGAATATAATTAATCTTGTACTATGTAAAAGATAGAGAACCCCAAGTTATCAGAAAACCAAGTGGCGATGTAAAGGGTGGACTCTTGATATTGATACTGGTTTTATTTTATAAATACTCGGTGTGGGACTTGTCTCAACAGTAAAACTGAATATAATACAAGTTGTAGCTAGCATTTTTTAGTGTAAAAGCTAAATATAATGCTAGTTATATTTAACATTTTCCTTTAGCCTTTTTTTTTCAAAAGTTTGTTATTCTCTCTAATTACCTCTTACATTGGTGAGATTTTCAAAGAGTAATAATGTCGAATGGTGTTTTAAGATCTAATAATTCATCTTCAAGAAATGACTTAGTTTGGATTCATGCAAACTATCAAGTAAATTGACCTTTAGATGATTATAAAATCCTTCTAACATACCCTTGCATTTCTGTTAACACGGATTAATACTTGTATCAATGGATTCCACGTCTTTTGATCCACTTTTTCACCTTTCGTTTGGTTTTTCTTTGCATACTCGTTGAACAAATTTTCCAGTTTACTTTCTACATCTTCAAATTTATAATCGCCAACTCCATAAATTTGTTCATAAAAGTATTTAATGAATTCGACTTTATATCACGGATCAAAGATACATACATTGGAAAGTATCATGTTAAATTTTCTATAGTATTCATTGATTTTTTTATATATTTTATTTTTCATGCTTGACATAAAATCATTATTTTTCATAAGATTTTGTAAAATAAACCATCACAATCTTTAAAAAAAACAAATTCAGTGTTGGATAATTAGAGTCCAAATATAAACATTTAACTTTGTGAAAACTTCTAAAAATCCATTATTTTCTTCGTAGTGAATGAATAGATCCAAAGAAAATTATGGATTTTATGAAAGTTTTTATTTTTTACAAGGTTAAATGTTTATTTTCGGGCATTAATTATCCGACATTGAATTTATTATTTTGAACTTTGGGGTTGTTCTTGTTACACTATAAAAGCATATGAAAGATATTGGTTTTGCGTCAAGTATGGCAAATGAAATGTATAAAAAGTTCGATAAATACAAAAGTAAATTAGATTCATAGTTTCCATTGCATGTATCTTCGATCCACAATATAAAGTCGTATTTGTTAAATACTGCTATGAATAAACAATCAATTGTTTTGAATTTGGTGAAGTGGAAATTAAATTAGAAAAAAAATCATTGACTGTGGAAAAAATTTGTAAGGAAGGTGAAGTAAGTGGATTGAAGGATGTGGAATTCTCGTTGATGCAGATATTGGACAATGTTCTCATGAATGTAAGGGTATGTTGATATAGATATCGATACGTGTACACAGAAATGTGATGATATGATGGAGTGATTTTATACTCATCGAAATGTCGACTTACTTGGTAGTTCTCCTAAATTTAAACCGTATTTTGAAGATGAACTTTTTTACCCTAAAACACCAATCGACATTTTCACTTTCTGGAAATCTCATTTAAAAAAAATATTCAATTCTTTTACGTATGACAAAAGATATATTGACGATTCCAATTACTACAATTGATTTGAAAGTTTATTCAGTATGGGATGTAGAGTTTTTAATGATTACCAATGTTATCTGAAGTTGGATACAATTAAAACATTGTTATGTCTACGTGATTGGTTGTATAAAAATGAGAAAAACCTATTGCGGATGAACCCGATATGGATATTTATTTGTCTCACAAGGATGCAGAGTTGATGATTTTTTCATAAATCAGATTACACTGCCAAATTTTGTTATTTCACAGATGTGACACAACGGAAAGATGTTCAAGGTCTTATAACAGACCCAAACTCGAACTTTGATTTGCACACGCTTCACCCAAAATAATGCGCAGGGATTCTAGGTTCCTATCAGTTGAAGCATACATGCAAAAGTTAATTCCCTTTAGAAGTTTATCGTTTCGTTGGGTTTTCTTAGAGTATACTTAAAAAAAAAGTTCATGATAACATTTAAGAAACGATTAGACTGTGTTTTAATAGTTTGTAAACATTACAAAATATTAAACCAGATTGTTTTTAATAGCCTTACACATGATAGAGTCTGAATAATTGACTATTTACTTCATACCTGAGTTTATAACCATGTGCTTATGAAAAAATATGCTTGTTAGTTCCTTTTTAACCATTCCACTAACAAACAAATGACTAATTTTAAGTTGGTAACTGAAATATGAGACTCTGTCATAGGTGTAATGTTTTTCCTCATGGATAACATAAAGTATCAAACGAGTTAGATAACACATGTTATAAATCTGTAATACCGATTTTTTCTGATATGAATTAGGAAGTTTAATTTACGTATGGAGCAATTTAACAAACCTTTTTACTAATCAGCTTGATATTACATTTTCCTAAGGTGGCAAGATTTCACAATTGATCATGTAAATTTTTATTAAACTATGCAAACCATAATTCTTACCTGCTATAATTAGATAAGGATATATATTTTGACACTACGTAAGAGCAAAACTGAATTAGTTGTAATTTCAAATTTTGAAATCACAAATTCATAGTTATCCCTGTAGGTTGTGTTTTGTGTTTTACTAGCCATATTCTATTGTAACACAAGGCTATATTTTAAGTTCAATAAGTGTCGACTTGTAAAATATCTTATGTAGAGTTTAATATGGATGCGACATCTCTAATTGACATCAGTGGCTACAGCTTCTCTTATACAAAGTCAGAAGCTTGATTCATGCGTTAAATATCTTAGTTGATCATAAATTCAATGATTAATGCTTAACCTTATAATGTGATACTAGGTCAAACATTATTATTGAATCAACGCCATAGTCGTAGAATCCATATTTTTTATGGTGTTGGTCTAGTATAAAAGATACATTGAGGTTTTAGGCAAAATTGGGTCTTTTCAATATAGTTTCATGGTTTTTTTTTTCATAACCATCATGTATTGACTTATTTTGCAGATTAGTTACTAATTAGTTCTATAATTTTTTTAGTTTGGATTATTGTAGATGAATGCTTGTTGCAGATCTTAAATGACATTAACTTTTCGTGTTTTTTGTACCGAGTATGAACCATTAAGAATGGTATGTATGTTTTTAATTACTATTGTATTAACGGTTGTTCTTGTTACAAATCGTAAATGATTACCATTGGTTACTACAGTTGCTAATTACATGTAAAGTTTTTCATCCAATTTTATTCAAAATGGGTTAAACTGGTTTGGTAGGAACTCTTAAATTTGTGGGTCAGTTGGCTTTAAACATTTAATAAGTGAATTTAATGTGTTGAGTTTATTATTATTTTAAATGAGCTGAGTTAATTTTCAAACTAATCCATCTATACTCAACTCAATCCGTTACACCCCTATACCCTAACCATCCAGCACTGGTATCAGCAATGGAATAAATATTACAGTTTCACTTATGAGGTTACTTTTTAAAAGGATATTTTTGTATAAATTAATGAGCACTTTTATGATTTCTACTAGAGTTACTTTTAATAAAATTTTAACAAGTATCCTGCTAGCACCCCTATACAATTAATGAAAACATATATGCTAATTCGTATTTAATTAATATTTAAAAGGTTAATGTCACGACCGTCACACATCTCCTTTGGCATTTGTATGTCTAGAAGGTCAGACCATGAACCTACTTACAAAAGCATTCATGCGGTAATTTCTAAAAATTCAATTAAGTAAGTACGCTACTTCAATATATGTTGAATTATCGTTTATACTTTAAACAATCAAGTAAATGTCGAAACATATAGATAAAGGCAATATCAACGTTACAAACCTGTCATGTAATACATCATCAACAAGGAGCATAAACTAGAAGCGACAATGTCCAAAACCGAAATATCTTGGTTTACCAAAGATGAGCATAAGTTATAGCGACGATGACCAAAGTTGAAATAGCTCAGTGGCTTAGCCTATTGGTTGAGGAGCTCATGCGTAGACAAGTATATGAGCCTTCTCGAAACTGGGACCCCACAACCATTGCAATTTTTTGTATGATATGCAATTATGTTTGTGTATGTGTAATTTTTTTTACAATGATGTATGTCTATCAGTCTTATTGGAATTAATGATACAATATTTCCATATCTAATTAATTATGGAGATATGCATGGTAATTTCGTTACCTGTTTTGTGCAAGGAATGAATGGAAAGAAATGGAAGGAATATGAATGAATAGGGGATATTGGAAATGTTTGTCATTTAATTAGTTGCCATGTTACATGAAGAAAAGAAACGGAAAGAGACTAAAATTGCAAAAGGGATTGATTGATGGAGAAAAGGAAAATTGTCAATCAATCATATGACAACTAATTAATGGGATTGATTGATGGAGAAAAGGGAAATTATCAATCAATCATATGACAATTAATTAATGGGATTGATTGATGGAGAAAAGGGAAATTATCAATCAATCATATGACAATTAATGAGATATTAGTTTTCCATAGATTGATTTATTTACATAAATCAATTGTTTCTTCCCAAGTAACCATTTTTTTTCTCTATTTAAAGAGAAACATAGTGGATGCTATGGGAGGAGAGATCATTGTATTCTTCATTTCTTTTGCTCTACATTAAAAAACTCTGTAATCTCTTGAATATATTAATAAAATCTCTTCCCCATTGAAGTGGACGTACACTATCTCGCGAACCACTATAAATTTGCGTATTCTCTGTTGCTTTTATTTTTTTTGTGATCTGAGATTTATATTCATTTCAAGCTATTTGTTCTATCACATCATTGCTGATCCTATTGAGGTTTTTCCGCTGCAAGGGACTGATCAACCCTTACAACTGGTATTGGAGCTAGATTCGCAAAGAAGGTGTTTGGTAGAATGACAGGAGGAGATGAAAACAAGACAAATAATACGTCAGTGCCAGTAGTTTCTCCATACGTCAGAGGCTCCTATGTGGCGTCAGGATCACAGTTGACGATAGAGAAGTGGAATGGTGAAGGAGATTTTGAAAAATGGCAGTGGATGATGAAAGCGATTTTGAGAAGAAATCGCGTTCATCGAGTAGTATTTGATACAGAGACATTGCCTGCTGATATTTCATCAATGGAATTAGAAGAGATGGAAGAATGGGCCTTTACTACTCTTCAGCTTGCTATGGGAAAAAAATGTAATTTCTGAAATCAGTCAGGAGACAACAGCTAGAGGCATTTGGAAGAAATTGGAGGACCTCTACATGAAGAAATCCCTAACCAACCGCCTGATCCTATTGAAAACTTTCTTCACTTATAAAATGAAGGAAGGTTCTTCAATTATGACACACCTAAGTGTGTTTGATGACCTGTTGATGAAGATGAAGTCTGTTGAGTTGAAGGTTGATGAAGAACAAAAAGCAATGGTTCTTTGTGTTCGCTTCCAGAGCGATACACTGGTTTCGCTAATAGCCTTATCTATGGTAGAGACACATTGAAATTAGATGATGTGAAGACATGTTTGCTCAGTGAAGAGTTGAGAGATCAGATGAAAGACTTTGGTGTTGGTGATAGTAGTGGAGGAAGTAGTAGTTCAGGCTTATTTGCAGAGAGAGGAAGAGCAGAGAAGAAATGGAAGAATAATAGAGGGCGTTCCAATTCTAGGAAGCCTAATTCGCGGAGTAAGTCTAAAGATGGAAAGTCCTATAATTGTAAGAAACCAGGTCATTGGAGAAGAGACTATCCAGAGTTGGAGAAGAAGACTGATGGTTCTTCATCTATTGCGATGGAGAAAGGCGGTAGCGAATTATTGACAGCAGTTGTGTCAGATGTTGCAGACCACTGGATTCTAGATTCTGGAGCATCATTTCACATGACTCCTAATAAGGATTATTTTTCTTCCTTCGATGCCAAAGAAGGAAGTTCTATCCTTATGGAGAACGATGCTACATGCAAGTCTATGGGAGTTGGTTCAGTTTGCATTCGCATGTATGATGGGATTGTTCGCACACTTTCAAATGTTCGTTATGTCCCAGGTCTTCGGAAGTCATTGATATCATTAGGCCAATTGGCATCATTGGGATGCAAAATAACCATTGTCAAAGATGGTTTGAGAGTTTCTAGAGAGGCACTTGTATTGATGAAGGGTGTTATGGTGCAAAATCTGTATTTGCTAATAGGCACCACTGTCCATGGAGAATCATGTGTTGGAGTCGATAGTTCTAAAAGTTTGGATGCTACCAAGCTTTGGCATATGAGATTAGGTCATACTTCGGAGAAGAACTTAGAGTTGCTTCGTAAGAAGAAAAAGATCAAAGGAGAAATCTTCAACAAGTTGGACTTTTGCAAGGAGTGTGTATTGGCAAAGCAAACCAGAGTTTCTTTTGGCGATGGCATGCATACTTCTAAGAAGGTACTTGATTATGTGCATTCAGATGTTTGGGGGCCATACTCTACAGCTTCTATTGGTGGAGCATATTATTTCGTTTCCTTCATTGATGACTATCGGGCAAGGTTTGGGTGTATGTAATGAAAGCTAAGTCAGAAGTATTTGAGAGGTTTAAGGTTTGGTTAGCTCTTGTTGAAAACCAAACGGGAAGGAAATTGAAGATTCTTAGATCCGACAATGGTAGCGAATATGTCTCTAAAGAGTTCCTCACTACTGCAGACAGCGTGGTATTAGAAGACATTTTACTACACCTGGTGATCCGCAATCCAATGGGGTTGCTGAGAGAATGAATAGGACTCTACTTGAAAAGGCCCGTTGCTTGATATTGACTGCGGACATGTCTAAGGGTTTTTGGGCTGAAGCTATTTCGACTGCAGCAAATATTATTAATTGGATTCTGTGGTCAGCCATTGATGGGAAGATTCCAGAGGAAGTATGGAGAGGTAAAAACACTTTATTAAGTTATTTTCGTATATTTGGATGTCCAGTTTATGTTCACAATACAGGACATGACAAGTTGGAGCCTAGGGCCTCCAAATGTGTTTTTCTTGGTTATACAGATGGCATAAAAGGATATAGAATTTGGAATCCAATTACGAAGAAAGTTATACATTCCAGACATGTGACTTTTGATGAGTCAGCAATGTTCAAATCTTTGGAAGGTTTATTAGAGGGTTTAGACTCAGTTGATGAGAAGCCTGAAAAGACCGAGATTCCCAGTTTTCAAACACAAAGTAGAGCTATCACTATTGATAATAGTGACGGAGCAGTTGAAGATACATCACATGATAGTCCACATATTTCCTCTAGTAGTGATGGTGATGGTCATGAAGCTAGAGATGATTCAGCTCAAGGTGGAGCTCAAGATGGAGTTCAAGGTGGAGCTGAAGGAGAGTCGGGCGATATAGTCATTCGGGCTAGTCAGAGACAAAAGAGAGCTCATATTAGATATAGAGATTGGCAGTATGCAAATTTGAGCCTTGATGATCAATTTGAGTATGCTTTACATGATATTCATGATGAACCATTGATCCTTGAAGAAGCCATGAAGTCGAGTGACAACTCGAAGTGGAATTGCGCTATGGAAGAGGAGATACAGTCTTTGCAAAAGAACAAGACTTGGGATTTGGTACCACTACCTCAAGGAAGCCGAGCCATAGGTTGCAAGTGGGTGTTCAAGGTAAAAGATAATGGTAGATACAAGGCAAGATTAGTAGCCAAAGGGTTTTCACAAAGAAAGGGGCTAGAGTATGATGAAATATTTGTTCCATTTGTTAGACAAACTTCAATTCGAATCCTACTTGCAATAGTTGCCGCTTACGATTTGGAGTTAGAACAACTTGATGTGAAGACCGCTTTCTTGCATGGTGACTTGGAGGAAACCATTTACATGAAGCAGCCAGAAGGATTTATTGTAGATGGAAAGTCAGATTAGGTATGCAAGTTGAAGAAATCTCTTTATGGTCTAAAACAGTCGCCTAGACAATGGTACAAAAGGTCTGATTCTTTTATGCTTTCACATGGTTTTAATCATAGTACTAAAGATGCATGTGTTTATTTTAAGCATTTAAAGAATAATAATTGGGTGTATTTACTTTTGTATGTGGATGATATGTTGATTGCTTCCAAGGATAAAGCTGAAATTGATGCATTGAAATTGAAATTAAAAGCGGAATTCGATATGAAAGACCTTGGAGAAGCAAAGAAAATTTTGGGGATGGAAATCCAAAGAGATAGAAAACTTGGACTTTTGAGACTTACTCAAAAGGAATATATTCAAAAGGTGCTTGCTCGGTTTAGCATGGATGGTGCAAAGGCTATCAGTGCACCCATGCCTTTGCATATACAGCTTTCTAATCAGGGCTCTGCGATCTTAGAAAAGGACAAGGCCTATATGAAGAAGGTGCCTTATGCCAGTGCAGTAGGTAGCTTGATGTATGCTATGGTGTGCACTAGACCTGACATTGCTCAAGCTGTTGGATTAGTTAGTAGATACACGGCAAATCCAAGAAAATCGCGTTGGGAGGCAGTGAAGTACATTTTTAGATATCTTAGAGGAACATCATATTATGGGCTTGTTTTTTGTGGCAGAAATAAGGATTTCAACTTGGTTGGATTCTGTGATTCAGACTATGCCGGAGATAGAGATAGAAGGAAGTCAACCTCAGGCTATGTGTTCACACTTGGAGGAACAGCTATTAGTTGGAGAGCGAGGTTGCAGACTATAGTTGCTTTGTCTACTACAGAGGCAGAGCTGATAGCTGCAGTTGAGGCAGCTAAGGAGACACTTTATTTGAAGAAGTTATTGTGTGATTTGGGCTTCATGCAAGATGCTTGTTTGGTGAATTGTGACAGTCAAAGCACAATTCATTTAGCTGAAAATCTGGCTTTCAGTTCTAGAACAAAGCATATAGAGGTAAGAGAATCTTTTCTTATCTCTATGAATGAGGAGAAGTTAGTTCGTCTTCAGAAGATTCACACAAATGAAAATGCAGCAGACATGTTTACGAAGGCATTACCTGCTACTAAGTTCGAGCATTGCTCGAACTTGATTCACTTGATGAAGTGCTAGGTGCCACATGGTGGCACAATGGGGAAGAGAGTGACTTGGTTGAAGTCAAGAGAAGATGTGGTATTCTTCTTGTATGAAGAGATAGGAGTTGGTTGGACAATGTCTACCTTTTTTTTTGAATGCTTCCAACACTTTGTTGGTGGGCGGTGGCCTTGCCGGAGTTCACTGACAAAGTGCAATGAGGGGTGGCTTTAGCAGGAACTCATTGGGAAGCATTCACATTGGAGTCTCTAGGTTGCATGAGATATTGTATCATGGTGGAGATTATTGGAATTTAATGATACAATATTTCTATATCTAATTAATTATGGAGATATGCATGGTAATTTCGTTACGTGTTTTGTGCAAGGAATGAATGGAAAGAAATGGAAGGAATATTAATGAATAGGGGATATTGGAAATGTTTGTCATTTAATTAGTTGCCATGTTTCATGAAGAAAAGAAACGGAAAGAGACTAAAATTGCAAAAGGGATTGATTGATGGAGAAAAGGAAAATTGTCAATCAATCATATGACAACTAATTAATGAGATTGATTGATGGAGAAAAGGGAAATTATCAATCAATCATATAACAATTAATTAATGAGATTGATTGATGGAGAAAAGGGAAATTATCAATCAATCATATGACAATTAATGAGATACTAGTTTTCCATAGATTGATTTATTTTACATAAATCAATTGTTTCTTCCCCAAGTAACCTTTTTTTCTCTATTTTAAGAGAAACATAGAGGATGCTATGAGAGGAGAGATCATTGTATTCTTCATTTCTTTTGCTCTACATTAAAAAACTCTGTAATCTCTTGAATATATTAATAAAATCTCTTCCCCATTGAAGTGGACGTACACTATCTCGCGATAGTGGAACCACTATAAATTTGCGTGTTCTCTGTTGCTTTTTTTTTGTGATCTGAGATTTATATTCATTTCAAGCCGTTTGTTCTATCACATCATTGCTGATCCTATTGAGGTTTTTCCGCTGCAAGGGACTGATCAACCCTTACAAGTCTATAATGTATACATGATTCTCATTTAGGCTAAGTGACATTTGTCTAAGTTGTAATATTGGATATTGTGCTATTTGAATGTTTCACAGACCACATCATTTTTTGTTGCTTTATATATTGTTGGTGATATGCTTTTGTGTAAATGGGTATTTGTGTTTCACTACCTATTTGACATTGTTAGAATGACTATAATGGATTGTTGGTTTCGAGGGTTGAAATGCAGCATATGATGTGAATTTGCCTCAATAATGACTTCGGTAAGGCGTTTGAAAATAAGAAAATTACATTTAGAGAAAGATGCTGGTAAGGCACCGATTAGGCCCTGGAAATTTTGACGTTGTAATAAATGTAGTCGTATTGTTTATTATGAAATATGTTTTATGGAAAATTGTAACGACCTAAATTTTCAGTCGATTTAATATATGGTTTTAGATAAATAAAAACAAATTTTTAAATGTTTATTTATAATCAGGTCCTAAAAATTATTGAAAATAAATTCTAGATTTATTTTTAAATTATAAAATAGTAAAAATAAAGTTATTGGATTTTAAAATGATAATTAAAAAGAATACTTTGAAAATTGATGGTTCAGTGTTATTTTAAAAGCTTAAAATAAGGCCATTTTTCAAATGGTCTCGAATTTGGATGAAACTAATTTTATCGGATCCGTAACTTTAAATTATTGTAAGATTCAAAATTTCAAGTCAATCAGAGTTAGTGTGTAAGCATGCGTAATATAAACGCAGGTCGAAAAATCAGTTAAAATTCAATAATAGCACAGATAAATGCAATTTTGCAAACAAACTCAAAATTCAACGAAACCACGTTCACTAGAACCGTTTCTGTGAAACGTAGCAGGATTTCAAATTTTGTATCAATTAGAATCAGTATGTGGTCATACGAGTGGAAACAAGATAACGTAGTGTAATAAAGAAGGTAATTAATCACCTTCAATTAACATTAATTCCTAAGAGCCTTAGGAATTAGACAACACACCATACTAGCATGTGCCTCCCCTTCCATGTGTCACCTTCCCATGGCTTGCCTCTTTATATATATGCATAAGCCTTAGGAAGAAATCACTTCCATTTTTATTTGCATTTCCTTCTCACTTTCTCCTACTTTCCCCATTTCTCCTTCCACCTTAGCTCCCCCACCGTCGACCCCACCTCTCCCCACAGCTGTCACCCTACCCAGCTCCACCACCGTTGGTGCAAGCCACCCCCTCGCCCATGGCCCCACACAACCCAAAGCTTCCA
Source organism: Allium sativum (assembly GCA_030737875.1). NCBI lineage: Eukaryota > Viridiplantae > Streptophyta > Magnoliopsida > Asparagales > Amaryllidaceae > Allium > Allium sativum. Next base: position 339,773,554 of record CM060922.1, read on the forward strand.
CCTTTCCTTCCTTAAACCCCTTCAAGCTCCTCCTTTAATTTATATACACCATATACTTAGCTCTTACCACGAGAATAACCTCTCCTAGCCTCCTCCCACTCTGCGTCAGCTTCCCTCTCCCCTTTCACGTCTCCCGTGGGTCCCACCCCTAGGCCGTGATCCCCTTACACCCAAGAATGTCACCTTTTCTTCTTTAAACCCTTAAAGATCCGATCATTAATCCTATAACCTAAGTTAGAATCCATGTGTGTGTGTGTGTTGGTTACATAGAAATATTTGGTGTAAAAGTGGTTTATTTAGTTGCTAGCAAGGTTGCGGAGATACAGAAATCCTATATTTAAAAATTAGACGGAGTGGAAAGCTACAATGAGCAATTATAGCTCACATTTGAATTATATGCTTACATATGTGGTTAGTGATGTTGTATGTTGATATTGCAAGTGAATTATATGCTTAATGTTGTTTGTGGTTGAAGTATGAATGTGAATTATGGAAGTGGGTTAGTAATTTATATGTTAGCATAAGTGATTGGGAAGTTGAAAACCCTAAGTAAAAGATTGGTTAAATTGGACGATCACTTGGTTGCAATGTTGCATGTACATTGGTTGGAAAAAAATATTAACAAGTTAATACTTGGGTTGCTAAGAGATTTAGTAGTTAATAATGGGGTTCGGATAATTTTTAGTATCCAAAATGATACATATATATGGTGAAAAAGGTAGTTAAAATATTTACTTGAATAAAAAAGTATATGAAATGAATAGTAAACGTTTATTTAAATTGGCACGACTTTTGTCAATATAAACAGGACTTGGGTAGATATATTTATATGTTGATGTGTTTTGATATGGATTGAATACATAATAATAGCAAATCAGTTATCAACGACAGTTAATATTTTGATTGAAAGTTGGTTTGGAACAGTGTTTAAGTGTTGATGACCTTGACACTTAGGTTGACGATGCCATGATATGTTTGTAGATGCACTACAAGAAAAAGTTGATTTTGCAGCGGCAAATTGCGTTGTCAATCCGTTGCTGTAATGCCCCACCCTGAGATCCACATTAATAAAGAGAAATATAAAGTAATTCCATCTGCTAATGCGAAGAATAGGGCTTGTTGGGGGCGACCAACAATAACCATGTCTTAACTATCTACTGGACATGTCGACAATTGTTATCTTCTTTTTTTCCAACTTAAGTGGATCATCATATCCAATAAACAATTAAAACAAGCTATAGATGTCTACGGATCTATCATAACAAAATATCACATCTAAATGGATATCCATATCACCACAGAACAGTTGCAAATACACTTACATTTACATATACACTGATACATCTCAATATAATACGAATACTACAAAGAATTGGTATGACGACCACTCATTATGCATGATGTAAACAAAAAAAACTCGATAATATCTCATAAGTAAGCGATCAATCCCAAGAGAAAGACTTGATCCCACAAAGATTCTCCATGAAATAACTAAGAGACAAAAATGAGATTGATACCTAAAACAAACTCTGTCTGACCCAAGTGAAAATACGCGGGTCAGACTAGCTAAATTCATCGGTTAAATAGAGCAATTGGTAATGAGTAGTAAGAAAAAGATATGGTGTCCTTTTACTCGAAGGATACCATTCCATAACAATGATTCACCTCATAAGAAGGAATAATATATGCTCTAGAGAAAAGTAAGAACTATCTAGGATATATATGCTCATACTCAAGTGATATAATCGATACTTAATAAAAGAGACTTCAACTAGCAGAATCTTAGAAGTATGATTCAATCAGACTCACTTTCGCCTTACGGAATGTGGATAAATACTTTAAAAGAAAAAATATCTTCCTAGAAGAAAACATCAAGACATCTATATATATCAAGAAAAAGTATTCTTTACACATAGTAAAAAACGTAATGAATATGCCTTATCTCATCGGCATATTCTCAAGTATCATCAAGGGAAATATAAAAATCAATCATAAAAGAAGCATCATACTTATCCATACCTCCTCTCGTCGATATGAATGTAAATACATCATAAATCTATCATTAAAACTCAACATAAAAGAATCTTCATAACCATTTATACCTCATCTGACCAGTATAAATCTAAACACATCTTAAATCCACTTGAAATCTCAAACTCGTTTTTTTATATAGAAATCATCACAATAAAACTTGCATGGAGTACAAAACTTATATTTTGAAATCACCATAAAACCATCAATTTAATTAAGCCTTCACCTTTCTCGAGGTAGTAATAAACATCATCATGTAGTGCGGAAATCGAAACATTTAAAACATCATGAGAAACTGCACGTGCATTACATCTTGACTAGTACTATACTTTTCGGTACCATCCATCGTGATGACTAGGGACATAAACATCATCATCATCATCACTATAGCTGAGAACATCGTGATGCCCTTGAGTCACAAAAACCCGAGTAAGAAACATCATGGTGATTGGAGTCACAAACATCATGATCATCGTGATGGCTATAGTCGTAAACATCATGATGACTCCAATCGAGTACTCAGTTATAGTACTAATAATCATCTTGAATGTGTTTCAACCTCTCGGATAGGAACCCATAAGGCGTCAACGTATGTCCCATACTATATGTTCGCACCTAATGGTTTACTAGCCGTCAGTCATTGCCACATTAGAAAACATCATAAACATCATCAAATATTCACTGCCTTATCTCATCGGCGAGTGTAAATATACCAAACTCGTCTCATCTATCTCTCTTTCCGACAAGTACTAAGTGTCAATCTAATCCTGTTTCATCTCATAGATAAGCAAAAATCCATCATAAACATCAAAACATCATAAATTCATAAACATCATGAATTCATAAACATCAAAACATCATGAATTTATCATAGAATAGCTTGCCTCATCTCATTGGCAAGTTTACATTGCATCGAAGTTGGCTCATCATCATGGAATAGCTTACCTTATCTCATTGGCAAGTTTACAGTGCATCATAGTTGGTTCATCATCAAGCGTACTCCAATTAAGTAGCTCTAGAACCAATGGCCTTCGCCAAAATTCAGCACCATCTCAACATCGCATTAAAAGGCTTTCGATCATACAAGTCCTAAATTAAGCGATAAAGTTAAAACATATGTCCCATACCACGTATTTTTACTAAATCATTTAATTCTCATTATTATATGCCAAAATTCATGAAAATATGCTTTTAGCACATGGACAACAATATATTAAAATTTTATAGTATTCCGTTGTAAAACGAAGAAGATACACATCTTCAAAGATGACACTTTTTGGACACAAATGAATTATGCTAAAGAAATCTAGTTTTTAGCTAACTTTGGAGATATGGTTAGCATATCAAAACAACCCAAAAATTAGTGAAAATTTAATGCAAAAAAATTTAACATATGGGCTCAAAATTGGGATCAATTCTTTGCAAATTGAAAGAGTTATGATTTTCTGAACATAGCACTTTTCAGCGAATAAAACAGAAAATGATTTTGGCTGATTTCAAGCAACGATTTGCTATAACAAAACAATCCAAAATTCAATAAAAATTTACAGTAATATAACACAACTCAAATACTATAACATATCAAAAATTGAGAGTAATTCTCTACAAATGGAAGAAGTTGCATTGGCTTAAAGTTGAGCCTTCGCTGTGTTTGCATAGCATAAACAACAAGACGATAAAAATGCGTATTTCTTTACATGTTAACAAAACAAAGTACAAAACCATTAACAAGATTAGAAAACATGAGTTAAACTCTCCTTGATTGTCATCAAGAATTACCAAGAATATGACAATAATTGAAGCTTTCATCCTACCAAAACCTTGAAGCAAGAGAGAAGAAGACATGCAAGCCAACTCAATCAAAACAAATTCGATTTTCGTCCCTAGTGCAGGGAGAAATTAATATAGCAAGCCTATATATTTTTGAATGAAATTTTAACTGAAGGTGTGTATAAGAGTTAAGAGAAACATATCCAAATTTCAGAATTTTAAGATATTTCTACAATTATTTATGAATTTTCTACTAACCTGCGTTTTCAGCCCCGATTTAACCCGAAAATTTGTTGAAGAAAGAAGATATTTGACCTCTCAAACCTAAACCAATTGCAACCAAAATTAGAGGAGATATTCTGAAATATGTTATTAAGAACATATCTAAATTTGAGAATTTTTGTGATTTTATTGGGTTTTTTTATGATTTTTATACTAGCTAGGGTTTTAGCCATTTTCCTCCTTTTTGGGGCATTTTTTTCTTTTTCTGAAGGAAGAATGAGAAAGGAGTACGTACATGAGATGGGATGAGGCCAAAAACTTCTTGTGTGGGCTAATGAATCTTAATCAAAACCGCATGGCCCATTTCCAATAATTAATCTACAATTTTAGTTATTACGTGTTCATGTTTTACTAATTTATGCACAATTTTCACATATTAACATCTTCAAACATGGAACAAATTGTGCTTGTCTATTTTTGCAAAAGAACACTTTAACAACAACAAAATTTTATTTTCAATATTTAAAAATAAATTCTAAATTCTAAATCCTTTATTTAAATAATATTAAACTATATTGTCATTTAGGGCCAAAAATCACTAATTTTGACATATTTTCATCATAATAAAATTACTGTCTACTTTCAAAAATCATACAAGAATTCTTTAGATTTTTTTTAAAATACTAAAATATCATTTTCACATAATATTACATTTTTAAAATTTATTTACTTCTGATTTGTCCTTTTACTTTGTAATAGAATGCCATTTTTTTTTGAATAAAATTTCAATATTATCAATTTGACTCAAATTAATTGTCATCTATGTTTACTCTCATTCCAAATCACCAATAAAGTATTTGAAACTATATTTTCTAAAACTTCTTAGATTGATTAGTTATTCCCCAAATGAACATTTTAAAATTCCAATTTATTACAATTACTATATCAAATTATAACCTTCGTTACAATTTCATATAAAAGGTAATCACCAGAAATCGGGTTGTTACGGACTTCCTCCCTTAATAAAATTGCGTCCTCGCAATTTCTAGGGGAAAGTTTGCACTTAACATCTTAATTTCATCATTCAAAGGAAAGCCAGACAAACACAAACCAAAATTTCCTCATTTTTCATTCAATATGAAGGAAAAAAAGAAGATAATTGCTTGATAATTCTATAAATTTCTCTGAACATCTATATAGGAAAAGCGATCTCTATAAATTTTCCAAGTGACATCTAAATATTTGAAGGTACCTCACCTTCGAAAGAGAACAAAAAGGCAAAAATACCTCTCAAAATAAATCTAGAAAGAAAGATTCCTCAAAATTCCTCGAATGAGGTTGGGATTCCACTCAACTTCATCTAAAATTCAAGACATCAAAAAGATTAACAACCCAAATTTTCCATATTCCACAATGGAAAAACTACCATAATGAATGAAAAAACATCAATAAGGATAAAGAAACTCAAGAAAAGGTGGTTCTTTCATAAACACAGACCGTAAAAATGCAAGTCATTAGATTATTTCTCTAAGGAAATAGAAGAACAAAGAACCAAGATATCCAAAAATGGAAATAGACTTCACTTTTTTTTTAAGTTCATGAATTCGTTACTTAGAAAAACAAATTCTCAAATTTTCTTTATTATAAAAATTCTTGATCTTTTATTATAATTTCTGAATTAGAAGTAATTTTTAATTCTTATATTCTCTTACTTCATAAGATTAATTCCACATATAATTCTTTTGAGTCTATCCCAAAAGTAAAGATCTCATATTTCAAAGTTCCTAACAATGCATAAGTCACTCAATTTGGTCTTTTAAGATATGATATTTTTAAAATCTTATGAAGTCTATTTATCATGTTTGACTGTCTCATCCTATCGTCTAGGAAATTCCAATCGATAACGTTGATCAGACGCATCGACCAGAGTTCTAAAACACTCAATGGACTACCCGACGTGAAAGAAAATCATTTTATATGAAAGAAATTCTTTCTTATAGTTATCAATTCATTTCTTATCTCAAAAATTAAAAGAACAAAAAGAAATTGTCGATATATTCTCAAAATGCTCAACTAAAAAACGATAGAAAAGCTTGAATGTTCAACATTTGCACAATATAACTACCTATTAGGAGGATCTCTCGAGTACGAGATATGGTATTAACCATGTTATCTCCCATTACTCATAGTCTATGGAAGGTGACATAAGGTCGAGAAAGAGTAATAACCCAGCACCTCTCATAGAACGAAAGAAGCCCATGAGTTATAAAACAAAAGCTAACCGTCGACTTCAAAAGTGAAGAAATGGCCTGAATACGAAGATCTTTACTCCAAGCGAAGTAATGTTATGAAGCACATCCACAAATAAAAATCAAAGGGCAACATCCCGAAGTATCTGAAAGGCTTCAAACAAATAATACAATCTACTATCTCATTTCCTTAGTGACCATTCTTGGGAAAGAATGAACAAAAAGACTTGAGCGACGAAAACGAGGACAATACATCATTCGATTGACCAGTGGGTGATAAACCACTCAAATGAATTCTAAAAACAAGGCCATCATGATTGAAACTCGAAATATTTATCATCACTATCTCAACACATAAGAGCGATCTCAAGGGTTGCGGAGCTACAAGCAACATTACTAAAATATGAATACAAATCAAAAGGATAAGGGTATTAAAATATAGTATCTTATAGAACATCGAATGATTTTTTAGCAACACTCAAACCACTCATCTCAACATGAAAAATTCTGGAAAGATTCAAGCTAGCAAATTTCCACGCTAACATGCATGAAAAGATGAATCATGAGAAACACATCCCTTGATTTCTAAAATCAAATCAAATCTTGTGGATTCTTTTAATCGAATTCGTAATTCTCAAAGACACCTCAAGAAAAAAAGTCAAAGATCATCCATAACTTCTTGGATATGGATGAGTGACAGGCTCGCCAGAACAATTCCATCAAACTATCCCTAAGATAAGATGTCACAACTTAATTTGGAATACTATGGAATTAATATATTCCTAGACATATCCTTAACTATCAACCCAACGAATCAAAGAAAGACATGAATCCAGAGATGATGGATTAGTAATACCCATATTACATTTGGAAGTATCGTTGTATATGTTCCTGTTCTGTGTTTATCGTATTTTGTTCTGAATCCTCGCTCTGATACCATGTTGTAACGCCCCACCCTGAGATCCACATTAATAAAGAGAATTACAAGGTAATTCCATTTGGTAATGCGGAGAATAGGGCTTTTTGGGGGCGACCAACTATAACCTTGTCTTAACTATCTGCTGGACATGTCGACAATTGTTGTCTATTTTTTTCCAACTTAATTAGATCGACATATCCAATAAACAATTAAAACAAGCTATAGATTGCTATGGATTTATCAGAACAAAATACCACATCTAAATGGATATCCATATCACAACAGAACAGTTGCAAATATACTTACATTTACATATACACTAATACATCTCAATATAATACGAATACTACAATGAATTGGATGATTACTGCTCATTATGCATGAGGCAAACAAAAGCAACTCGATAACATCTCATAAGTAAGCTATCAATCCCAAGAGAAAGACTCAACCCCACAAAGATGCTCCATGAAATAGCTAAGAGCCAAAAAGGAGACTGATACCTGAAACAAACTCGGTCTGACCCAAGTGAAAATACGCGGGTTAGGCAAGCTAAATTCATTGGTTAAATAGAGAATTTTGTAATGAGTAGTAAGAAAAAGATATGGTGTCCTTTTACTCGAAGGATACCATTCCATAACAATGATTCACCTCATAAGAAGGAATAATATATGCTCTAGAGAAAAGTAAGAACTATCTAGGATATATATGCTCATACTCAAGTGATATAATCGATACTTAATAAAAGAGACTTCAACTAGCAGAATCTTAAAAGTATGACTCAATCAGACTCGCTTTTGCCTTATGGAATGTGGATAAATACTTCAAAAGAAATAAATGTCTTCCAAGAAGAAAACATCAAGACATCTATATATATCAAGAAAAAGTGTTCTTCACACATAGTAACAAATATAATGAATATGCCTCATCTCGTCGGCATATTCTCAAGCATCATCAAGGGAAATATAAAACTCAATCATAAAAGAAGCATCATACTTATCCATATCTCCTCTCGTCGATATGAATATAAATACATCATAAATCCATCGTTAAAACTCAACATAAAAGAATCTTCAAAACCATTTATACCTCATCTGACCAGTGTAAATCTAAACACATCTTAATTCCACTTGAAATCTCAAACTCATTTTTTTATATAGAAATCATCATAATAAAACTTGCATGGAGTACAAAACTTCTATTCTGAAATCACCATAAAACCATCAATTTAATTAAGCCTTCATCTTTCTCGAGGTAGTAATAAACATCATCATGTAGTGGGGAAATCGAAACATTTAAAATATCATGAGAAACTGCACGTGCATTACATCTTGACTAGTACTATACTTTTTGTTACCATACATCGTGATGACTAGGGACACAAACATCATCATCATCATCATCATCATGACTATAGCCGAGAACATCGTGATGCCCTTGAGTCATAAAAACACGAGTAAGAAACATCATGGTGATTGGAGTCACAAACATCATGATCATCATAATGGCTATAGTCGTAAACATCATGATGAATCCAATCGATTACTCGGTTATAGCACTAATAATCATCTTGAATGTGTCTCAACCTCTCGGATAGGAACCCATAAGGCATCAACGTATGTCCCATACCATACGTTCGCACCTAGTGGTTTACTAGTCGTCAGTCGTTGCCACATTAGAAAACATCATAAACATCATCAAACATACACTGCCTTATCTCATCAGCAAGTGTAAATATACCAAACTCGTCTCATCTATCTCTCTTTCCGACAAGTACTAAGTGTCAATCTAATCTTGTTTCATCTCATCGACAAGTAAAAATCCATCATAAACGTCAAACCATCATAAATTCATAAACATCAAAACATCATGAATTTATCATAGAATAGCTTGCCTCATCTCATTGGCAAGTTTACATTGCATCGAAGTTGGTCCATCATCATGGAATAACTTGCCTCCTCTCATTTGCAAGTTTACATTGCATCGTAGTTGGTTCATCATTGAGCATACTCCAATTAAGTAGCTCTAGAACCAATGGCCTTCGCCAAAATTCAGCATCATCTCAACATCGCATCAAAAGGGTTTCGATCATACAAGTCCGATATTAAGCGATAAAGTAAAAACACATGTCCCATATTACGTATTTTTACTAAATAGTTTAATTTTCATTCTTATACGCCGAAATTCATGAAAATGAGCTTTTAGCACATGGACAACAAAATATTAAAAGTTTATAGTATTCCGCTGTAAAACGAAGAAGATGCACATCGTCAAAGATGACACTTTTTTGGACATAAATGAATTATGCTAAAGAAATCTAGTTTTTAGCTAACTTTGGAGATATGGTTAGTATATCAACAACTCAAAAATTTGTGAAACTTTTCTGCAATTTTTTTTAAATATGGGCTATAACATATTAAAAATTGGGATCGATTCGTTGCAAATTGAAAGAGTTATGATTTTCCGAACATAGCACTTTTCAGCGAATAAAACAGAAAATGATTTTGGCTTATTTCAAGCAACGATTTGCTATATCAAAACAATCCAAAACTCAATGAAAATTTACAGTAATATAACACAGCTCAAATACTATAACATGTCAAAAATTGGGAGTAATTCGCTACAAATGGAAGAAGTTGCATCGGCTCAAAGTTGAGCCTTCGCTGTGTTTGCATAGCATAAACAACAAGATGATAAAACTGCGTATTTCTTTACATGTTAGCCAAACAAAGCACAAAACCATTAACAAGATTGGAAAGCGTGAGTTAAACTCTCCTTGATTGTCAGAAAGAATTAACAAGAGTTTGAAAACAATTGAAGCTTTCATCATACCAAAACCTTGAAGCAAGAAAGAAGAAGACACGCAAGCCAATTCAATCAAAACAGGTCAGATTTTCGTCCCTAGTACAGGGAGAAATTAATATAGCAAACCTGTATATTTTGAATGAAATTTTAAATGGTGTGGATATGAGTTAAGAGAAATACATCCAAATTTCAAAATTTTATGATTTTTCTACAATTATTTATGAATTTTCTACTAACCTGCGTTTTCAGCCCAGATTTAACCCGAAAATTTCTTGAAGAAAGAAGATATTTGACCCTCATACCTAAACCAATTGCCATCAAAATTGTATGAGAGATGCTAGAATGTGTTACTAAGAACATATCTAAATTTTAGAATTTTTGGGATTTTATTGGATTTTTTATGATTTTTATACCAGCTAGGGGTTTAGCCATTTTCCTCCTTTTTAGGGCATTTTTTTCTTTTTCTGAAGGAAGAATGAGAAAGGAGTACGTACATGAGATAGGAAGAGGCTAGAAACTTCTTGTATGGGATAATGGATCTTAATAAAAACCACAGGGCCCATTTCCAATAATTAATCAACAATTTTAGTTATTATGTGTTCATGTTTTACTAATTTATGCACAATTTTCACATATTAACATCTTCAAACATGAAACAAATTGCGCTTGTCTATTTTTGAAAAAGAACACTTTAACAACAAAAAAAATTAATTTCAATACTTAAAAATAAATTCTAAATTCTAAATCCTTTATTTAAATAATATTTAACAATATTGTCATTTAGGGCCAAAAATCACTAATTTTGACATATTTTCATCATATAAAAATTACTGTCTACTTTCAAAAATCATACAAAAGTGCTTTCGCATTTTTTAAAATACTAGAATACCATTTTCACATAATATTACATCTTTAAAATTTATTTACTTCTCATTTGTCTTTTTACTTTGTAATAGAATGCCATTTTTTTTGAATGAAATTTCAATATTATCAAATTGACTCAAATTAATTGTCATCTATGTTTACTCTCATTCCAAATCACCAATAAAGTATTTGAAACTTTATTTTCTAAAACTTCTTAGATTTATTAGATATTCCCCAAATGAACATTTTAAAATTCCAATTTATTACCAATTACTATATCAAATTATAACCTTCGTTACAATTTCATATAAAAGGTAATCACTAGAAATCGGGTTGTTACAGTAGCTATATTAGTTGTAGTGACAGATTTCCTATAGCTCACGATAGTCTGTAAAAACCATGATAAAACTGTGTCAAAATTTTGCGATGGATATTGGTGTGAGTTTTCCAACAATTTTTCGTCATTATTCTAAATATATAACAAAAATATAATTTTATTTTATTTTTTTCTTTACCGACAACCGATGGATAAGTAATTATAATAAATTATAATTTATTAAAGACATTTGTAAACCCTTGCTAATTAGCAAGAGATTAGTGACGAATAATAAACGTTAGTCATCCCATTTTAACGGTAATCTGTCGCTATTCACTTTCTAATCTACTAACAAACATTCTCCCTATTTTCCACTTTCAGCGTTACCAGCAACAATCATTCAATTGTGAATACTGAAATTAATAGTATAGCCAAAAAACAAAGATGAATTTGCCGAAAAAACAAAGATGAATTTGCCAAACATATACGCATAAAGTTGTACCATAAGCAATAACATTAATATCAAAAAAGAACATGACATTATTATCATCTCACATACAAACATATCATAGATACAAACAATACATTATCTTTTTTTTTTGAAGTAAAAGGTAGTGAATCAACATGATTCACGCCTAAAATATATAGCATTCATCAAGTAACCAGTGCGTATATTTACAACATATGTACAACCAAAACAGCAAAACAGGTCATCACTACATACGGCCATACAAAAAGGAGCCATACATCATAATTAACATTACATAGCATTAAAAATAACAGTAAAACAGCAAAAGGCTAGTGAACCAGTGAGCATCATCGTCAATCATGTGGACCAGTGATCCGCCCCCTCTTACGAACTCGGTCTGCAATGCTCTCAACATGTCTTTTGCGCTCCATGCCTGCCCAGTCATAGACAAAGTTAAGGATAGAATAAATAATACTTTTAGGAGCTTTCAATTTGCGGTTAAATTTTCTGGAGTTTCGTTCATGCCAAAGCAACCAAGTGTAAGCAACGTTCAGCAAAGCAAAAAGAAGACTATCATGAGAGGCATGCAAGGTCGGGTAAATTGAATGCCAAAAAACAAATTGGTCAGCAATGAAATCACTCCAGTGCAAGTCAAGGTAAAGCGCAACCAAACATTTTGTCCAAATATAAAAAGCAAAGTCATAAGACAAAAATAGATGATGGTAGTCCTCGTCGTCATGACCACAAAAAACACAGCCATCCATAACATGCACTCCTCTCTGACGAATTCTGTTAACCGTATTCAATCTACCATGTATCACGACCCACATATGAATTTTGACTTTATCAGGGATTTTGAACCGCCACATATGCTCGAACCCCAACCTCCTAACCCCAGCAAAATTGAACAACTTATAGATGCTACGAACACTAAACAACTTCCTTTCCCCCTCCAACATCCAAATAAAATCATCCCGCTCATTATTCAAACTCACCGCTTCAAGCAAATCGAACAAACTGCATAGCTGAATCAATGCATTACCAGCCACAAGTCTTGAGAAATTCAATCTCCATTTGAAACCCGCTGAATCATTATCATACATCTCTCTAACAGTGAAGTTTTTGTTGCAAGCAATACCATAAAGCTCTGGAAACTCCACACTCAAAGGGACATTAATTAGCCAACTATCCAACCAAAATGATGTGTTGTGTCCATTCTTCACCACAATCTTAGTACCCAACTTCATCCACTGTGCATGAACCATGACATTGCGCCAAAACACAGAGCATCTTGAAAAATCAGTGTTCCAACCAAAATTACCGTTGTAATATGTACTAATGATCCACTCCTTCCATAAAGCGTGCTTGTCAGAAATCATAAACCACAACCACTTACAAAGAAGAGCCGAATTCATTGTCTTTAAGTTTATAACATCAAGTCCCCCTTGCTCTTTAGATTTGCATACTTGGTTCCAAGATATCAAACAGCTTAGCTTCTTCGTCTCTTTAGAACCAGTCCAGAAAAAGTTACGATGAATTGCTTCAATCTTCTCCACCACCCAACCTGGAAAGTGATAGAAGGACATCCAGTACAGTGGAATCGACGACAGGACAGAATTGACAAGCACAAGACGACCAGCTCTGGATAATGAGTTGCCTTTCCACCTCGCAAGTCTAGTGTCCACCTTTTCGATCAAGTGCTGCCAGTCTTTCTTCATTAATTTCTTGGGGTGAATGCACATACCCAGATAGTTCAAAGGAAAAACTTCAGCCTTGCAATTAACCATTTCAGCACATGACCTGCGTAAATCATCACTACAACCCAACGTGTAAACACTGCTCTTATGAAAGTTAATTTTTAAGCCAGATAAACTTTCAAAAGCATATAGAATAAATTTAAGTGCAGCAAGGAATTTACAGTCAGGTTTACTGAATATGATGGTGTCATCATCATATTGCAAAGAATTGGTGCCCCCAACCACATGGTCACTGCCAAAGCCGCTAATAATCCCCTCTGCACAACCCAGCTTCAGAATTTTGGAAAAAACATCTGCCACCAAATCAAAAAGGAGAGGGGAAAGTGGATCGCCCTGTCTCAGTCCACGCATAGAATGGATGGTTGAGCCAGCAACTCCATTAACACAAATGTTGGATCTACTTGATGAAAGAATCATGGAAATCCATTCAATCCACTTGGTGGGGAAGCCTCTTGCCTTCAGCACTTCAATCATAAATCGCCAGTCAACTGTGTCAAAAGCTTTGGCGAAGTCCAGCTTAAGGATAGCACAAGGGACGTCAAATCTATCACAATGAGAAATCACTTCGCCAACCAACGCAGCACCATCCAGAATGTTTCTTCCTTTAATAAAAGCAGTTTGGGATATATCAATCAACGAATCCATCTTAGTTTTCAGCCTATTGGCCAAAACCTTCGTGATTAGTTTGAAACTAGTGTTGAGAAGGCTAATCGGTCTGAAATCAGCGGCGGAAACATTACCTTCCTTTTTGGGGATTAAAACTACGTTAGCATAGCTAATCAAATCCAACCTCAAAGAGCCTTTGTGGAACTCGTCAAACAAACGCAAGACATCATTTTTCAACATGCCCCAGTATTGTTGAAAGAAAAAGGTGGGGAATCCATCAGGCCCTGGTGCTTTGTCACCCGACATCTCCTTCAAAGCATTCAGAATTTCCTCTTCATAAAAAGCACTTGCAACATCCGAGAGATCAGTTACATCAGGATACAATTTGCTCCATTCAACAGAAATACGGTTCTCAATACGAGCACCGAAGATGCTTTTATAATATTCAGTGAAAGTATCACTCAAAAGTTGTTGCTCACAAATCTCCACACCATCCTTCCAAATACTGTGAATCAAATTGGTACGACGTCTACCATTGGCAACTCTATGAAAATACGCAGTATTTCTATCCCCTTCCTTCAGCCACTGAGATCTGGATCGCTGTCTCCAAAAAATCTCTTCCTGATCCAAAACTTTGTTGAGTTCTCTTTCTCGCTGCTGAAGCAAATCTCTTTCAACAGCATCAAGTCCTCTTTCCTCTTCCAGTATATTAAGTTCAAGAATCAGTTTTTCTATCCTCTCCTTTTTAATTCTAATATTACCAAACTCCTCTGTATTCCACTTTTTAAGAAATTTCCTCAAAAGTTTAAGTTTATTACAAAGGGTTCTCGCTGCATCACCACTCTCCCCAAATTCAGTCCATTTATTGTACAACAAATCGTCAAAGTTACCTTCCAAACACCACATTTTTTCAAATCTAAAAAAAGGCTTTTTCCTAATGGCATCTCCAGAATCTAAAACAATAGGGCAATGGTCGGAAATAATCGTAGATAAGCCTTTTTGGGCAGTTAAAGGATGAAGATCCTCAAAGTGAGCGTTGATGAAGAAACGATCAAGTTTCACAAGTGTCGGTGGAGTTCTGCCGTCAGACCAAGTGAACTTTCTATTAGCAAGAGGGAGGTCAATTAACTCACACTCCCCAACAAACTCACTAAAATCAGCCATGTCACCAAAATGATTAACACCAGAGTTACTTCTTTCATAACCAAATCTAGTAACATTAAAGTCTCCTCTAATAACCCAAGGGCCATACATCAAACTATGAAATTCCATCGCTTCTCTCCACAAAGTTTTCCTTTCACTTCTAGTGTTTGGACCATAAACGTTTGAGAAAAAGTAAAGCTTCTTAGTCGTTACACATTCCAATGCAACATGTAGGCAATGTGTTTGACAAATCTCTTGTTTAAATGTCCACAAATTACTATCCCAACCAGTAAACAATCCTCCAGCACTTCCAGTGGCCGGTATAAATCTCCACTCATCAATAACCCCCCAACCCAGAGTTTTAAAAATAAGAAAATCAGGATTTTCATGTTTAGTCTCTTGAAGCAACACAATGTGGGGCTTGACCGATTTGAGATAATTTTTAACTCTAAGACGTTTGTCATAATTACCCAAACCTCTAACATTCCAAGTTAAAACAATCATTGGGGTGCGTCAGCCCTATCTAACTCTTTACTTCTAATATCACTAGCAACAGAATCATTTAACAAAAAACTAGAGCTACTAGCAACAGCATGCATTTGGTCAGGAGATAAAGAATTAAGGATAGCAGGGATAAAAACGCTACCTTCCAGAGGATGAGGAAGGCCACGAGCACTTCTCCTTAGGATAACCACACCGGAGTCCACTGGCATCTTGCCTTTCCTTCTGCTTGTTGCACAAGAGCGTTCTTCAGAATCTGAAATGGCCAAAGAATTACTCCCTCCACCAAGATCATAATCATTATCGTCCCCCCTAAGATCATAGTCCTCATCATTATCTTCCCCAAACATATTCCTCAAGCCATCGAATCCACTCTCCTCCCTACCAGTGTCTTCATTACCATCATCAACAGCATCCGCTTCAAGAGCTTCCACATTATCCTTAGCAACATTATGATCCATCACATCATCTTCTCCATCAACAGGAATTGGTGCGAAAGAATTACTACCCAACCCAACATAAGCCGTGGGAGCACTAACGCTTCTAGCCTTTAGCACTTTCATCTTGCCATTCTCCCCTCTAACAAACACCGTTTTACGAAGTTCTTGTCTGTCCACTTCCTCAGAGGATTCACCGTCGACTTTCGTAATGGAAACATTATGGAAAAAGCCCTCAATAGGAACCACAATCGAAGGAGGAAGCTCCAAATCCTCATCAATCCACATCATCGCCTTCAGAGAGGAAAAATCAGTTACATTCCACACTCCATGCTGGAGTCTAATCACTTCTCCTACCTCCGCCAAAGCCGACTTGAGGGAATCAACACTACTACACACTTATGGAATATTTTTAAGTGAAACCCAGACTTCAATCCTCTTTTTCGCCATACTCCCAATTTGTGGGCCCCAACGCTTCAAATTAATTACTCCCTTTGAGTCGAAAAGTGAGTAGTAAAATGTTTCAGTCAACAAAAAGGGAGGGAATTTCACTATGAAATCATCGCCAAATCTACGCACCGTCCATACCCAGCCCGGCGCTCGCTTGCCAAAATGAGTTCCCAATAAAGTCTCCATTTCATTGATCGAGAAAGCACCACGAGCGATGGAGAGAACAACCATCGATCTAGCCTTTTTAAACTCGTCAGGGTAAAACGCCGCAGAAAGAGGAAGGAGCGATTTAGGGTTTTCCATTTTTTTCGGATTTTTGAGATGAAATTTGCAGTTTAAGCCCTTATGCCCAATTTTTTTACAGCGAAAACAAACCATAGGATTTCGACAGCTCCTAGCCCAGTGATCTGGAGAGCCGCATCTGAAGCAACCATTATCAGTTTTGATGTTTTTTAATTTTTCGAAGTAATTGATCGAAATACGAGGCGGCGGCTGAGGAGTAATGCGAGATTTAAATATATTATTTCGAGGAACGTTGCGCTTTACACCTGGCCGCAACAAGATCTCCTTGTACGATGGAAGTACACCTTTGTTTTTATCTGATCTGTCGTCTAGTGAAGAAGAAACGTGATTTGAGATAGAGGAAGTGAGATTATTGATCACGTTTTTGGAATTCTCCATTAGGGTTTTGAAGGTCACCATGATTATTTTGGCATATACATGAGTCATATTACAAACAATACATTATCATTATCTCATATACAAACATGCATGTTCAAATTGACATACCATGAGGTAAATATGACAATTACGATCACTTGACCATTTTATTAGCGTAGACAACACAGATAGGAGCATTAATGCACACGGCGTAACTATTCGCTATTATGTGTTTCACAACCAACAAATATAAAATATACCAGTAAGAAGCCTTCCAGGAGCAACTGGAGTCCAATCTATGGCTTAGCCTTCATCTTTGTGCCCATCAAACTTCATTAATGGAGCTTTATTATGAATAGACAACACAGAGAGGAGGATTAATGCACATGGCGTAACTATTCACTATTATGTGTTTCACAACCAATAAATATAAAATATACCAGTAAGAAGCCTTCCAGGAGCAAATGGAGTCCAATCTATGGTATAGCCTTCATCTTTGTGCCCATCAAACTTCATTAATGGAGCTTTATTCTGAATATTGTTTCCTCCTCTGCTGGTATTAGCTTCAGATTCGACTAAAGCATTTAAAATGGGGATAAAGTCCCATATCTGTAGTTACAAATTGGTTTGGTAACTATAGATGGTTATTTGAACACTGAAAATTGTTACAATATACATCCATTATCATATTGTAAAGTACAAATTCTTCATTGGTTTTTACACTTCCCACTATTTTGTTAGTCACTTCTATCTCAAAGTTACGGTTAGTGTCCATATCATCATTTTCCAACTAAGTGCCATGCTATACTAATTGAGTTAAAATGTCAGTGTAATTATGATTTAGATCCAGCCTTTGAAAACATTATGAATAACATCAAGTCAAAAAGGAAATATCAAATATAGCCAATTAATGTGTAGTTAGTTTGTTAAACTAGCCTAAATAAAAAAAAACTAACAAATTGTAAGAAATCATTGTGAGGGTATGTGTTAAAAAACTTCGGTGGAAATATTTGTTTCATCTAAAAAAATACTTACGTCCAAACAATGATAAGAACTACCAGAAGCATACAAAAATGTGGCATTTGCTGGAGGATTAGGAGCATCTAAGATTCCGTGAAAGAGTTGTTTTGGAAACCTCTGCTTGTATACAAAAGGATAATGTTAAAATAAGAAAATATTTGATAACAAGATAAACTAAAATCCTTATAAAATATATACGAGCACTCAACTCGAAGGGATCATACATGATCAAAGTTTGATTCATACTAAAAGTCATGTTCTACCATATAGTAGGAACTGAACTACTTAAAAAAATTGTTTCTAAGGGATCTGCACAATGACATAGTTGTAAAGTTCAAAGAGATCACAAGAAGTACAACATGATTGATTCCAGAAAATGGGTTATTGACTAAATATTTTTTAAGATAGCCTACTTCTAGTAAGTAATTATGTACAACAAATAATCATTTAAGACAATAAAAATACTGTTTGGGAAAATAGACTTGCAATATCTAGAGTTTAGGCAATGCAGTAAAGCTGAAAGGAATGGTTCCATTAAGAAAATTGCTAGACAGGTTGCCTTAAAATTTAAAAATCAAAGGAGACATATGTACATTAGGATCCACTTAATAATAATAATAATAATAATAATAACAATAACAATGATTGCATACAAATGGCTGGATCAAGAGAATTACTTACATGGTGGTAATGTCCATTAAAAAGCTTCTTAAAAGGTATATGACCCTTCAATTGATTTGTGCTAAGAGTAGTGAGATGTTATGAGATTAATGGACAACCGAACAAAAAAAAATCCCGAAGTCTTTGAAATTAAAGCCAATAGCAAGAGACACACCCTTTATAGATCTAAACCAGGCTTAACAGACGCAATCTTTCCTATGAATTAGTTTGTGAGAAATCGAAAGTTCCAGCTGTATATATTGAAAGTTGAATCTGATTATGCCGAATCCCCATTCTCTGGTGTCTTGATTCTAGAAGATCGAACTAAATAAATGATTTTTACATCTGAACTAGGGTAAATCTGAGATCAGTATGTGTTGAAAAGCACCATCATTTCTCTTTTTGTCGAACCTTTGTAAATCGATCAAAAACGCGTGATGTTTGTAGATTCGATTTTTCGTGAGGATCGGTTATGAGAATATGGAGATATTTAGCTTGGAATGCTGAAAATTTAAATGAATTACGAAGTCCTAATTCCTTGAAGTTTTGATCCATTATTGATCGAATAGAAACATCGAATCCAGATCTAATCAATCGAGGGAACAATTTAGAGAAAGGAGAACGGAGAGATGTTCAAGTTTTCACTGCCACTTCCCTAAATCGTAATCATAACAAGTTAGAGAAAGGAATACAAGCGGATGGATAAGAGGAGTTGGGGAATTTGTTTTAATTGGGAAGTAAATTTTTAGGGTTTGTTTATAATCAAGGACCTGGGGAAGTGGGACGAATGAATGGGTAAGAGAAATAAAAAGTAACGGTGGATGAAGGAAAACAAGGAGCTGAAGCGCGACAAAATTTTTGGTCTGGAGGGAAACTTTGTTTTGAAGCCAACGCAGGAAAATTTTAATTTCGAGGGAAAATGGTAGGTTAAAGACAATATTTTTTCCACTTAAAACGAAGGAGTACTCGTATATACTAAGTAAAAATATTATTGAAGAAAAACTCAAAATACATATAGAAGTAATAATTTACAAAATAATTTTAAAATTTTGAATTTTTTTAACGTTCATGAGTTTTCTCAAATTTGAATAATTAAAGTTTATAATTATCTAAAGTTATTTTTTTTTCCAAATCTTATTAAAATTCCGAAATTTTGTTTTAGAATTTTATGAATATTCCAAAAATTATATTAACAAATTTGAAATTTTCTATTTTTTGAGATATAGATCATTATAATTTTCAATTGTAGTTAGTGAATAATAAATAATAAATTTGAAACAACAGGCAAAAATTAAGCATTGATTATTATTGCTTATAATTAATTATTACTTCTTAATTAATTTTCAATTATTATTTATTAAATCTTAATTATAATTTTATCAAAAGTTAATTATTATGTACATTATATCAATTATTAAATACTTATTACTAATAATTAAACGCTAATTATTATTTATTTATTCATAATTGTTAAATATTAAATATCAATAATTAATAGTAATTATTAACATGTAAGGTTACTATTATAAATATTAATAATTAATAGTAATTATTGACTTGTAAAGTTACTATTATAAATATTAATTATTCTTAACCATCAATATTATTAATAATATATTATTTATTATTTTGCATATTGTGACGGCAAAGAATTTCGCTCGGTCCGAACCAATCGCTAAACCGATCCAGGCCGTTCGAAACGCCCTATCGTTTGAGAACAGGACAAAACAGAACGCATACAGAAGAACATTTCATTGTATATTACAACAATGCATCAGATTACATGAATATACAGAGTATAAATGAATAAATATTACACAGAAATATCAGAGATTTAAATTACATTTAAATACATAGCAGCGGAAAATAATACAATACACAACTAGAAGAGATATACGGATACAAAGCTTTCCGGATATCATTCCAGCTGTAAACCAGGATCCTGTGAATATAATCTGCAAAACCAAAACTACTAGCTGCCCGTGTCAAAATAGGGGCACCCAGAGTTTAGGTTAAAACAATAAACTCCAGGTCAGTCATGGGACTGGTGTGAGAACTAAAACAGTTATTCATCTTTATTTTAAATCATTAGGTAAATCAAGGGACCACGCCGTATAACACGGAACGGGTTTCCTCCCAAGAATACCAGTGCATAAAACAAACAGCGCAATGCTAAATAAAGAAAAATGAAGCTGTTATAAGACCCAGGTCCCATCACACAATGCAACGCAGCCGAGGATAGGGTTTTCCCTTATAACAGCCAAAGAATGCTTGATACGTTTAAAACAAATCATTTGATACTATAATAAGTGCATAGTGTATAAAACAACTTCAAATCATAAGTATCAATCATAGGCGGCATGGGTACCATATATCATGTCGCTATATATAGGTTTACAAATAAAACCGCAAAGTCACGTATTTGGAAATTGGATTTCCATCTATGAACCGAGGCAAAAGATAGTCCTCAACCGATTCGAGACAATCTAGCCTACCATGTCTCAGGATCAGAGCTCGAGTGACCCTAGGAGCGACAGGGTCGGTCCACCGATGTGGATTAAAATGCCTGAACACTACGTTTCCCCGCCCTTTGGGGCGCAAACGAGCCAACGAATGACTCCATCGGTTCGAGAACGACCGATCAATCCGAGGCGCCTCGCAACAGCAACAACCACATAAGTCAAACTCGTCAGGGCGTGTAAAACCACTGACGCCACTTCTAGCTAGAAAGAAACGCAAGTCCTCCCTGAGGTCCGTCTCCCGTTTTTGGTTCATACCGGGTGTGAAACACGCGAGGTAAACGTTACACAAAGCTACGCCACAAAGGCCGTGCTTTGATCATCACCACAAGACTTTGCTTTTCAACAGAAGCCTTGATCATTTGCATCTTAGCATGCCACACAGGCAAACCATCCTATGCAACCGATATCAGTCACACAGAATGAAATCCGATGTCAGACACACTGTCCATTTACAAGTCCGTCCTGGGTCTGAACGAAACCGGAGGCACCTAGTACCCCGCGTATCCATCGATCTCCAAGTACGTCTGGACGATCACTAACTGTTTCCATCTTCTTGGGTGTACAGCCCAATCAAGATCATCAGTTATCACCCAAACGACGTGAAGACCTCCGGTCTTCGACCATCGTCTTCATCTTCGACTTATCGTCGTATCAGTTATTCAGAATGGGATAAACCCGGTCTTCCCGAATAACTCGCGTATATTTTATAAAAGTGTTACACAAACACAACATACGCCTCATTCCAATTCATTAGTCACTAACCGTAAATTAATCAAGAGAATAATTTCCCAAATATTAACCCCGAAGGCCGAAACCAACATCAGATCAATATCCAGAAAACCATTCTGCTTGGCCAACCGACAGTTAGTTTCTAAATTTCACATTCATAGGGAAAGGTTCCCATTAATTTTTATCAAAGATAAATTCTTGAATTTATGCTTTAATCTATTTTTGAATATCAATTCAAACTAGTCGGGATTAGCGAACCTTACCGAAGTAATCATTTGTTTTAATTTCCCAATCCCAACCTATTCATCCCATGAAGTAAAACTGGCTTTACTTCATAACTAACACCACGGTGTTATCGGTAAATTCAATTACCATTTCACGTTCAAATCTAATTAAAGATTTAACTATCGCCTGGAGCTAAACTGGTGATACTCCATTTCGATTATTTCAATCTAATTAAAGATTCATTAAAACTCTACTTAGTTTTAATCTGTGACTGGGTTAAAGAATCAGTGTCATCTAAAAACACGGTTCGCGATAAACCCAAAGTCACATTCCATTAATTATCGGGTTAAAGAACGAGTGTTATTTAAAAACACTGTTCACGATAAACCCAAAAATCATTCCATTAATTATCGGGTTAAAGAACGAGTGTTATTTAAAACACTGTTCACGATAAACCCAAAAATCATTCCATTAATTATCGGGTTAAAGAACGAGTGTTATTTAAAACACTGTTCACGATAAACCCAAAAATCATTCCATTAATTATCGGGTTAAAGAACGAGTGTTATTTAAAACACTGTTCACGATAAACCCAAAAATCAATATCAATTCAATTCCAATTAAATATCATTTAATTGGTACACTTCATTAAATCTAAATAAAAAGATTTAATCTTTTCTCAACTGGGTTCAAGAACAGTGTTAGTGAAGACACCATTCACGACAAACCCAAATCACATTCGATATTCAATACAAGGCTCTGAATAGAAAATATATCGGCCTATATTCAATATCAAATTCTACGATTAACAATTGTCGTATTGGAAATAACGATATAAATATATATCTTTCAAATTTCCATAACAACACCTGTATAATCACGAATTCCAACATCGAAATATTCCGAAGACAATTTCGATTCAAATCCACTCCAATGCAATCATTGGAAATTTTGGTTATTTTCAAAACCCTTTTCGAATTCAATTTATTTATTTAAAAATAAATAGAATTATAATTCTAGTTCAAAACTAGTTCATTTCGATAAAAATCTATTTTTATCTTTTCAAATATGGAGTTTTTCATCCCAATTCTTTCTAAATCATTTCTTATGATTTTACACAAATTATTACTATTTTTAATAATTTTATCAAGGCCCGTACAGTCGATTTCCATTAACGGCCATCGAACTACACTTACAGCGACCTTTTTCGAATTTGATTTGGACGTATCTCCAAATCCAACCGTTAGATTTCAAATTTCTAACATTCATTAGAAAGCTCTTTTCGATACGAACCCAACGGTTCCGGTTTTAGGAGAATCCGACGGTCGGATCTCCCGCAATGTCCGTTTGAAATAAATGGTCGAAATTCACGAACTGCCGCGGCGCGGCGCGTTCTATTCAGGCCATTATATTATATATATAATATATATAATATATACTTCGTCGATTTCTATTTAAAACGAATTATATAAATAGTTTTAAATTCGTTTCAAAAGCAATTTCAACTTCCATTTCAATTCAAATCAAAATTGAATTCTTCTTTATAAATTTGTTTCAAAATTCATTTCTATTCAATTCAAATTTCAATTCAATTTGAATTCATTTTCAATTCATTTCGAAATCGTTTTCAATTCAATTCATTTCGAAATCGTTTTCAATTCAATTCATTTCGAAATCGTTTTCAATTCAATTCATTTCGAAATCGTTTTCAATTCAATTCATTTCGAAATCGTTTTCAATTCAATTCATTTCGAAATCGTTTTCAATTCAATTCATTTCGAAATCGTTTTCAATTCAATTCATTTCGAAATCGTTTTCAATTCAATTCATTTTGAAATCGTTTTCAATTCAATTCATTTCGAAATCGTTTTCAATTCAATTCATTTCGAAATCGTTTTCAATTCAATTCATTTCGAAATCGTTTTCAATTCAATTCATTTCGAAATCGTTTTCAATTCAATTCATTTCGAAATCGTTTTCAATTCAATTCAAAATATTCGATTTCGAAATCATTTTCAATTCAATTCAAAATATTCGATTTCGAAATCACTTTTCAATATTCATTTTTAAGATGAATAAAATCGATATAAATATCGTTCACGTCAAAATGGCGTCAATCTAATCAACACGGCTTCATAAATTTCTATTTTCAAATATTCTATTTCAAATATTTCTTTTTCAAAATAATTTCTATTATCAAAATATTTCGTTCAACACATGACCAATCTCAATGAATGAGTACTGTCAACACATGAACTTTTATTTTATATTGATAAAGATGTAAATTTTATTACTAAAATATTTCGTTCAACACATGACCAATCTCAATGGATGAGTACTGTCAACACATGAACTTTTATTTTATAATATTCTTTATTTTCTAAATTGGAATGAGGCCCAATCAATCACCATATAATTTTAATTATATGGATTTTCATACAACACATGTATATAATAGCATTGAAAATAATCAACCATCAACCAAAGTGCACTACACTGTATAAGCATCAAATATAGATATTCAACGCTTATAACAGCCTGTCAATCAATCGATCGACATTTTTAATCAATCAGGATGAGTGAACTTCACATTTCATCCCAACACCCGTGTGGGGTTTCAAACAATCAAACACAGATTTTATTTGTGCAGTTGGGCGATGTGTGAAATTTATCGACCCAATCAATATCAGTCAAATCAGTGTATATACAAACAAATCGGCCGATTTGTTTATAACTATTCATTTATTCACATTCACGTTAAAAATTATATTTTTAACGATAAAACATTTTATTTCAACCTATGAATTTCTATTCAATTCATTTACACAATAAAATGATATTTTTATTTTCTAACATATTTTAGAAAATTTCGGCGGCATAACGGCACGATACTAGAAACGGGACAAGGCCTAGCCTTATCCCCGGTCTAGTGAAGGCCCACGCCATTCACACATCAATCATATCAATTTCATCTCACCAAACAATTCAATTTCAACAAATAATCCAACTAATCTATGCAACCAAACAAACAAGTCCATGGTCTGTGGACGATTGTGTCGGGTGCTACTAAGCACCGTCTGCATCCTAGTATATATATAAAACTAGAAAGAAATTGAAAGGTGAGAAATTCTCACCTATAGCTATCCTAGCTCCACGGCTTTTCTAATGCAGGAAATCTTACTGTTCTCGCATCTTCGTCATCTTCGTTGCCCGTAGCCACTACATATGTAAAAATCACATTTTTACCTCGCTATTCAATATATAAAAATCGAATTTTTACTTCGATGTTCAATATATAAAAATTCTATTTTTCTATCGAAGTTCAATATATAAAAATCCTATTTTTCTATCGAAGTTCAATATATAAAAATCCTATTTTTCTATCGAAGTTCAATATATAAAAATCCTATTTTTCTATCGAAGTTCAATATATAAAAATCCTATTTCCTATCGAAGTTCAATATATAAAAATCCTATTTCCTTACCGCTAATATATAGATAATAATTCCATTTCAAAAATATTGATTTCGCCTTTATAAAAATAAAGTTTTCGCCTTTATAAAAATCACCACTTTATCCCAACGTATATAAAATAAAAATCAGATTTTTATTTCGCTACATATACAAAGATGATATTTTTATATTCTCTATCCTATAAAGATTATATTTTTAATACTTTAAAAATATAAAAATCATATTTTTAATATTTCTATATAGTAAAGATTATATTTTTAATACTTTAAAAATATAAAAATCATATTTTTAATCACTTTAAACATATAAAGATCATACCTTTTCTATTTTAACGTTTAAACCCTTTAAAATAAAATCAGTTTTAAACTTTATATAAAATCAGTTTTAAACTTTATATAAAATCAGTTTTAAACTTTATATAAAATCAGTTTTAAATTTTATAAAAAATCAGTTTTAAATTTTATATAAAATCAGTTTTTAAATTTTATATAAAATCAGTTTTTAAATTTTATAAAAAATCAGTTTTTAACATTATAAAAAATCAGTTTTCTAACATTATAAAAAATCAGTTTTCTAACATTATAAAAAATCAGTTTTCATTTACTATTTAAACAAATGAAATTCAGATTTAATTTCCATTTTTATAAAATAAAAATCAAATAAATAAAACTTACATAGGGGGGCTGTCGAGTGGTCGGGGGGGGCTTCGTCGAGGTTTGTAGATCGGAGGGGGGGGGGGGTCGCGGCTACCGCAGGTGAAGGAGGGAACGTCGCGATTGAGTTAGGGTTTCGGGGCCTTCAATGCATCGAGGAAAGAGAGGATCCAGAGGAAGAAGGGGGGCGCCTGGGCGGATGCGGGGTGGCGACGCGGAGGGGCACCGCCGACAGGAGCGGCGCGCGATGGCGCTTCTTCTTTCTTTCTTTTTTTTTTATTTTTTTTATCTGAATATCGATTATAAGAAGAGGGGGGGGGCCAGATAGATAAAAGGGAGGAGAGAGAATTGAAATTTTTATTTATTTATTTTATTCCTTAAAAGTTGACTTTTACATATGACCTCGAAACGAGGCCCACCGCCTGTCGTCCATAGCGTATTACCCTCATTCCGAACACAATGGGATATGTATCGCAAGCTGATTCGATTGTTACAATCAGTTTCCTTTTGAATTTTCATTTAAATCACTATATTGAATTTTAAACGTACATTTCAAATTACCGGGGCCACATACTAACTAGAAAAATTCCAGAAAAATATTTTCTAGCTTCGTATTGACGATACGGTCCTAACAAAACTAGTTTCGTCGAATTCTGAGATCGTTAGAAAAATGGCCATTTTCCAGTCGATTAAAATCAACTAAAACTGGTCAAACGCGTTTTCCTTCGCCACGCTCACATATTGATTCGAAAAATTATGAAATTTGGAATCTAGCAATAACTTAACATCACGGACCCAACAAAACTGGTTTCGTCGAAATCCGAGGTCGTTTGCAAAATGTCCATTTTTAAGGGCTATATATTATATAAAATATATATAAATTCCATAGCGACTATTCTGAATTTTCAACTGGACGTATCTTATCATTTCTAAAGTGAAATCCTACTTTGTTAACTTCGTTAGAAAGATCTTGTTCATCAGATTCAAATATTTCTTGTTTCGTCCAATTCTGACTTATAACGAATTCTGTATATTCAATTGAAATTAGAAATCGAATTTTCGAACTACCGCGCCATTTCAGGCTCGTTATATAATTAAAATAAATTTATTCGTTTTAACTTCGTCGAAAATAAATTTTCTCGTCGATATTATTTAAAATAATTCATTTTAAATAATCAAAACTCGCTATAATTGCCAAAATAAAAATTTTAAACTGGCCCGGATTTTCGGGTTGTTACACATATAATATTAATTATTAATGTACCTTAAAAAACTTTTTAATTTTTTTTCTTAATTACTAACTATTTATTAATTAATACATACTAATCAATTTTTTAAAAGTAATTATTTATTAATAATTTCTCGATAATAATTTCTTTAGTCGTATTAAAGATTACTTATTAATCATTGATTATCATATTAAATTTAATTGAAC
The DNA here is from genome assembly GCA_030737875.1 of Allium sativum. Lineage (NCBI taxonomy): Eukaryota > Viridiplantae > Streptophyta > Magnoliopsida > Asparagales > Amaryllidaceae > Allium > Allium sativum. The sequence goes on from CM060922.1 coordinate 339,801,468, forward strand.
AACGAATATTAATCTATTTTATCAATTTTTATTGCCACTTATTTATACTTTATAGTAATTAATATAATTATTCAATACTAACTATTAAATATTATTTACTTTTAACAATAATTATCTATTATTTGTTATTGATATGTTATTAATATTAATTATTTAAAATTTATATTTATTAATTACTAAGTAAAAACACAAATGTAAAACATTTTATAAATAATAAATATAAAAGTCCTTTGCAAATCTGTTTAAAAACTACTGCAAAATAGCTTCAAAATGCTTACGACGGTAAAACCTCTATCTACAACGAAAATTAGCATTAAATTTTTTATGACGGTAAAGTGCTCCAATTTCTAATGATTTAGCGACAAAAAAATAAGATCTGTTATGTAATAACCTGGAAAATCTGAGCCAATTTAAAAAATTTATTTTGGCGAATTTTAACAGATTTTGAATATTTAAAATGAATTATTTTAAATAATAACGACGGAAAATTTATTTTCGACGAAGTTAAAACGAATAATTTTATTTTAATTATATAACGAGCCTGAAATGGCGCGGTAGTTCGAAAATTCGATTTCTAATTTCAAATGAATATACAGAATTCAATATAAGTCGGAATTAGACGAAACAAGAAATATTTGAATCTGTTTAATCATATCTTTCTAACGGATGTAAGAAACTGAGATTTCGATTTATAAGTTGAGAGATACGTCCAGTTTAAAATTCAGAAAAGTCGCTGTGGAATTTATATATATTTTAATATATATAAAGGCCTTGAAAATAGAAATTTTGCAAACGACCTTTATTTTCATCGAAACCACTTTTGTTGGAACCAGAATGTCAAATTATTGCTAGGTTTCAAAATGCATAATTTTCTGAATCAATATGTGAGCGTGGCGAAGTTAAACGTGTTTTAACAGTTTAAGTCAATTTGGATCGACCAGAAAATGGCCATTTTTCAAACGGTCTTCAAATTTGACGAAATTAGTTTTGTTAGGACCATATCGTCAATACGAAGCTAGAAATAATTTTTTTAGAATTTTTAAAGTCCATATGTGGCCCCGGTAATTTAAAATGTGCGTTCAAATTAAATATATATTGATTTATATTTTAATTTTGATGAAAACCAATCGAAACGATAGAATTGGCTCATTAAACATATTCCATTGTGTTCAGAATAGGGGTAATAGTTAGGGGCGACAGTCGTTGGGGTTCGCTCGGAGTTCGGAGATTAAAACAAGTTGTTCTCGAACTAAAATATTATTATAAAATATAGTATATATATATTATTTTTAGCCCTAACCCTAATCATAACCAAGGCCGCCGCCTTCTCTGAACAAACGACAGAAATCGCTCCTTCTTTCCCTCCCCTATAACTTCCAACATACTCAACAATTAAAGAAATCTCTTACATGAAATTAAAGAGCTTGGTGAGCTCTTCAATCCAACCGGCTATGATCGAGAATTTCGATTTGGGGTGACTGGATTTCAGCCTCAAAGCGGCGTCGTTCGAGCTCAAATCGTCGGGGCAAGGGGGCACCGAATTGGCCTGTATTCTCGGCGAGGGAGGAGCGACGTCAAGGCTTTGGCGTGGTGGCAATGGATGGTGTCCTGGACCACCGTGGCGGCGGGCACGGCTTGCCCTAGATGTCGATGATGGGTTTCTTTAAACCCAGGAAGAAGACGCAGATGCTAAGGGTGATTAAAACCTTGATTTTCTTTGTTATTAATTAAACTGTTTAAGGTTTAAAATAAATTTCAAATTTAAAAATAAATAGTTTTGTTTTAATATATATATATATATATATCATTATAAAAATATAATTTTTATTATGTAAATAGCATGGATTTTTGAAATAAAAATATACATATTTGAAAAAATAGAAATAAGCATTAGTGGCATTATATGAAATAGCATTTGTTTTTAAAAATATTAGTAGCATTGTATAAAAATAGGATTTTATTTTTGTATATGACATTAGTTTAAAAATCCAATTTTTATATATAACATGGAAGTAAAAATCTCATTTTTTTGTATATGGTTTTGAAATAAAATATGGTTTTTTATATATATATATATATAACTTTATTTTTAAAATGTGGTTTTAAAAATATAAATATACATTGTTTTAAGAATATAAAATAACATGGTTTTAACAATATAAAAATATGATTTATATATATATATATATAGTAACGATATGAAAAATGTGATTTTTAATATATGTACCGCGTGAAACAGATTGCGATGGAACCGACTGGAGGCGAATAGAATTCAAACCATCGTCCGCTAAAGAATGATGGAGTGGAACCCTCGGTGAGAACTTCTCACTTTAAATCTCATTTTCTAGTTAAAAATATATACTAGGAGGCAGACGGTGTTTAGTAGCACCCGACACCCGTCGTCCACAGACCATGGACGGCATGTATGCTTGTTTGTTTGATTTTGATGTGTAGTTGATTGTGTGATGTGAAATAAAATATTTATATAATTAAAAATATTTTATAGTCGAAAATAGAATTTTTAACGTGTATTTAAAATGAAATAAATATAAACAAATCGGACGATTTGTTTATATACACACATTTGACTGATATTGATTGGGACGATAAATTTTACACATCGCCCAACTGCACAAATAAAATCTGTGTTTGATTGATTGAAACCCCACACGGGTATTGGGATGATATATGACATACACTAATCCCAATAATTAGTTGTATGTCGATCGATTGATTGACAGGCTGTTATAAGCGTTAAATATTTATATTTAATGCTTATGCAGTGGTGTGGTGCACTCTGGATGATGGTTGATTATTTATCATTGTTATTTTATACATATGCTATAGAAAATCCATATAATTAACATTATATGGTAATTGATTGGGCCCCATTCCAGTTTTGAATAGAAATATTTGAAAAAGAAATATTTGAATAGAAATATTTGAAAAAGAAATATTTGAAATCGAATATTTGAAAATAGAAATATATGAAGCCATGTTGATTAGATTGACGCCATTTTGACGTGAACGATATTTATATCGATTTTATTCATTTTTCAATGAATATTGAAAGTGATTTCGAAATTCGAATTAAATTGAATAGAATTGAGTTCGAATTGAAATTGAATAGAATTGAATTCGAATTGAAATTGAATAGAATTGAATTCGAATTGAAATTGAATAGAAATGAATTCGAATTGAAATTGAATTAATTTGAAATTCAAATTGAAAATGAACTGAATTTGAATTAAAAATCGATTTGAATTGAAATCAATTTGAAATGAATTTAAACGAATTTGTAAGGGAAAATTCAATTTTGATTTGAATTTGAAAGTGTGTGCGTGTACTTGCCGAGTATAATACACACGAGGATCGTGTAATATGACAAACAATATTCAAGTATAAAGTAATAACTGTTCGCAGATAAGTAAATATAGTAAATGCAGTAAAAAGGAAAAATCACACCAGGGATTTTTATACTGGTTCGGAGCACCGTCCTACGTCCAGTCCCAGACCTCTCTCTGGATTTTCACTAATCAACAACCTCTCTTCACCCGGAGGAACAGGTTCACAACACTACTTGATTTACGGGCCACAAGCTTACCCACTTGATTTCACGGGCTACAAGCTTACCCACTTGATTTCACGGGCTACAAGCTTACCCACTTGATTTCACGGGCTACAAGCTTACCCACACAGGACAATTACAAGAGTTTGACTTTTGAATGTGTTCTTGCTTCAACACTGATTAGTCAATAATTGAGTACACCCTTCCTATAATCTTATCCTCAAATATGATTTGATGTTTGTGAAGATTTGGAAGTAGATTATCGTATTGAATCACAAGAATATTAAATAAGCCCTGAGATTCAAACGATAGAATATTGAATATGAGTGCTTTTTGAATGCCAAATAGAATGCAAAATAGATCAGAGAATAGAGAGTGAAATTCGGTGATTTGGAAGAATGAATCACGATGTATTTATAGTGATTGAAAAGTTATAATCATTAGTGAAAAGTTGCAATCAAAAGAGATGATTCCTGATGAAGAGAAATGGATGCAACCTTTCATAAAAGAAGATGACTCTTCAAAAATATGTTTTGTTATTCAAAAAGCCGTTGACAGGTAAAATGTACAGGTAGACAGGTTTTTGACCATTGCCTTTAAAAAGCTGTTGACAGGTTAATTTTTACAGGTAGACAGGTTTCATTTGAAATCCTGTTGACAAGTTAAAAATAACCTGTTGACATGTTTTTGTCAACTTGCTACAGAAAAGAGTTTTCATGAATATTTTTAAAAGCAATGAGAAGTATGATTATTTGAGGATAGATTTTAACATTTATAACTCTAAATAACCAACTTTAACCTATGAAAAAACATCAATTCTTCTTTTTGTCATCGATTCTCCTTTTTGTCGATCATGAAGCTTCTTCTTGTCATTAATCAAAATAATCATTGAAATCTTTGACTCAACATTCTCCCCCTTTTTGATTGATGACAATATTGCTTGATATTTCAATCTCCATTTCTATCTCCCCCTGTTTATATGCTCCCCCTAAATTATATAACTAAATCTCTGCAAGAAGGAATGTTAGTAACATTTTCTCCCCCTTTGTCATCGACAAAAAGGGTACACAACAGTGAATGAGATTATAGTCGTAACATCACAACATTATGTAGTTAATACATAGAACATCACACATAGATTGTAACACATATTACAAACCATACCAGACCAAACATACCATACATATACGTACTTAATTAAAACACAGCACTAATTATGTACAAGTGCTGATATAAGTGTTTGAAATTAAAAGCATAACATCACAAAATATAGATAGAAGGAACTACTCGGATGGTCAGTCTGAATCGGTTTCTTTTTCTTCTTCTTCTCCTTCTGTGTCTCCTTCTTCTTCACTTTCTTCCTCGTCTCTGTCTTGTTCTTCCTCTTCCTCATTTCCACCTACTTCAATATGTGACATTCCACGACCACGACCATGTTGGGTACTTGCTCCAGAACTAGTGCCCTCCTCCGTAGTTGACCATGTAAATGTAGGAGGCATTGGACGTTTTCCCGGATCTTGAGCAAGTGTGGTAGAAGACGAGGCACAAGAAATTGCTTTCCAAATTATACCGAAGAAAGACTTGAGTTTATTAAACCGCTTGTCGAGTTTTGTGTCCAAACGTTCAAGCTTATTATCGGTTCTTTTAAGTCTTGCTTCTAAGAGAAATTGATTTCTTGCAATTTGCTCTTGAAATTCTTTTGTTGACGAAGTAGGTGGAGGAATACTAACGTCTTCCGGTCTTTGCGTAGTAATTTGTGAGGAAGAAACCTCTGGAGGAGAAGTTTCATTCTCTTCTTTGATGATTTATTAATACACTTAGGTTTTGAAATTTTGGACTCGGGAGATGGAATTCCGCAATCCATTAGGAGGTGCATAATATATTCGTTGTAAAACAGATGTGGTCGGGAAAGTTGGTTTACCATTGAAATCTCATCAAAAATCATTTCAACCCAATTAACACTGATATCTCCATAAATAGCGTATAATGCCCTAAAATTTTCTCTATAAACGGCATCGAAATTTCCAGTCCTTGGCAACAAGGAATGCGTGATACAGAGATGAAGAATTCTAGCCGGGGGTCTTAAATTGATTTCTTTTGTACTTGACTTATGATCTTCAATGAACAAGTGACTAATTTTATCTCTAATATGAATAGGACAGAAATCACTAGAGAATTTAATACCATTATTTGGAGAATGAAGAACTTGTCCCATTCTATCTTTGGAGATAAAAACATGTTGTCCACAAACTATTGACCATATACAATCGGACGGGTTATCTGGTTTAAATTTCTCTAGGTTGAGATTAGCGTAGAACAACTTAATCATTATATGATTAATTTCTACGTTGTTGTCATCAAAATTAAGGAGAAAATCAATACCTGCTCTATTCGCTATATCTCTAACATCATAGAGAAAGAAATCAGAGAACGTTATGAAAGATCCTTGATGAATGGTGTAATCCTTCATTTTATTCCATCTTTTCACAGCAATAGGATCCATTTACCAATGTTTAATGTGTGAATTGATAGGTTGGAGATGTGAGGAAGAAGAAGATGTGAGGAAGAAGAAGATGTTTTTGTTTTCTTATGTTTCGGAGTAATTGGAATATGATTTGAATTGAAATTGAAGAGATTAGGGTTGATAGGAATGGGTATTTTAAAGGGAGTTGAAAACGAAATGGTGTGTTAGATTTGATTGTGAACCGACGTTTGTATATATAAAAACATAATTATTCGCGATCGGTCGATAGGGAGGTATAGAGCGGTCGACAGGAAATGTTTCTGTTTTGAAATTGAAAACAGAAACCGGTCGACAGGGGGGAATAGGGCGGTCGACAGGAAATGTTTCTGGTTTGAAGTTGAAAACAGAAACCGGTCGACAGGGGGGAATAGGGCGGTCAACAGGAAAACTCTCTGGATTGTAATTGAATAAAACCGGTCGACAGGTACTGTATATTTTTGTTTTTCTCACTTCTCTTGTTTATATATTCGAACTCTATTAAAATTTTATTATAAATTATAATAAATTATGAGGAATAAAACATAAATAAAACAAATAAAACAATATAAATAATCTCCTTAAATCAGATATATAAAAATTATTTTCTTGGCTCCCAAGGAGATTTTCCGCTTGCTCCTTCATTTTTGTTGTAATTCCTATCCCATGAGTTGGGTGTTCTTGATGATGATGGCATATGTGTGGGCTCATGAACGTTGTGCTTATTAGAGCTACAGAAGAATGAAGCTATTAGTTCGAGATACGTGAGCCGAGAAGCTGTTAACTTCTGCTCGTAATACATCTCCCTCTGGAGATCAACTTGATGCTTTTGATAATGGTGTATCTCATCTGTTTTTTCTCGTGTACGTGGAGAACAAGGTAACGCTTTCTTGCAACGTTTTGAGTTAGGTGTGGTGCCAGGTGTACGTGAGTTTTGATGAAAACCAGGAGGATGTTCCGGTGTCTTCGGGGAGTAGTGCTCGTCTGATTCGGAGTTGGTTATGGTGATGTGTGATCTTCGAGCACATTCTTCGCAAATATGAGCCATTACAAGTTGAATGAAGATTGAAAAGATGAATTCAGAAAGCACTCAACGAAGAGGTATATATAAGACTACTTCTATTTTTAGAAGTGGTCCATATTAATCTCACCACAAAATAACACTTTATTTTAGGAGAGAAATTAGTTAAATAATAACTATTTGTATTAGATAAAAAAGAACTCTGCTACGTTTAAAATATAGTTTAATTTTCAAGTTCCTTTCTAGATAATAAGCTTAGCTCTCTTATGAAACTTGATTCGAGTAGAGGCTTGGTAAATATATCAGCTAGTTGATTCTCTGTGCTTACATATTCAAGATTTATATTTCCTTTTTCAATATTATCTCTTAGAAAATGATGTCGAATGTCGATATGTTTAGTCCGAGTGTGATTAACCGGGTTTTTGGATAAGTTTATCGCACTTGTGTTATCACAATATATGATTGAATTTGATAAATTTATTCCAAAGTCTTTAAGTGTTTGTTGCATATATAAAACTTGTGTACATGCAAGAGCCGCTGATATATACTCCGCTTCAAACGTCGAAAGTGAAACACAATTTTGTTTCTTACTAAACCAAGAGATAAGTGATTTTCCAATAAAATGGCAAGTACCACTTGTGCTTTTTCTATCCGTTCGAGATCCTCCAAAATCAGCATCACTATATGATACTAACTCAAATGAACAATCTTTTGGATTGAAAAGACCAAAATCTTTGGTATTATTAAGATAACGAATTATACGTTTTACTGCTCGTAAGTGTGATTCTTTAGGATTGGCTTGAAATCGTGTACATACACAAACACTCATCATAATGTCAGGACGACTAGCCGTTAAATATAAAAGAGAACCTATCATACTATGATATGTCTTTTGGTCTACACTTTTACCATTTTCATCTTTTTCAAGATGAGTAGATGTACTTATAGGAGTAGTTTTTCCAGAAGTATTTTCAAATCCAAATCTTTTAACAAGATTTCCACAATATTTTTCTTGATTTATGAAAATACCATTCGGAAGTTGTTTAATTTGAAGACCAAGAAAGTATGATAATTCTCCCATATGTGACATTTCAAATTCTTTGGTCATAACTTCTGCAAATTCTTTACAAAGTTTTTCATTTGTTGATCCGAAGATTATATCGTCCACATATATTTGAATAACCAATATGTCTTTTTGCGAATGTTTAATAAATAATGTTTGATCAACCTTCCCTATATGAAAACCCGAATCAATAAGATAACTTCGTAAACGTTCATACCAAGCACGTGGTGCTTGTTTTAAGCTGTACAAAGCCTTTTTAAGTTTAAATACATGATCCAGATATTTTTCATGTTTAAACAAAGGAGGTTGTTCAACATATACTCTTTCTTTTATAAACCCGTTTAAGAATGCACTCTTGACATCCATTTGATATAATTTAAAATTGTGATGACAAGCAAAAGATAATAAAATTCTAATAGCCTTTAGTCTTGCGACAGGTGCGAATGTTTCTTCATAATCGATACCTTCTTCTTGATTATAACCTTGTGCTACTAACCGTGCTTTATTTCTAGTGATATTCCCTTGTTCATCAGCCTTATTTTTATAAACCCATTTAGTTCCTATAACCGATTGGTCAGTTGGCCTTGGAACAAGTTCCCATACATCATTGCGCTCGAACTGATTTAGCTCTTCTTGCATGGCAATGATCCAGTAGTCGTCGGTAGCATCTTCCTTAGGATTTTTCGGTTCGATATTCGAAATAAACGCAACATGACCCATTTGATTAAGTTGACTCCTTGTCCTGATATGTAAGGTTACTTCTCCAATAACATTTTGAACCGGATGATCTCTTAGAATTCTCGGAGGAGATCTAAATCTAGGTGGAGAGGGTGCCACAACAGGTTGAGGAATATCTTCAATAATTTCGTAATTTCTCACATCGCCTTTGCCGATGATATAGCCTTTTGAATTATCTCCAAAAGTGACAGAGCCACCATCTGAATAAGTGATATTTGTTAATAAACTCATGTCTCCAGTCATATGCTTTGAGCAACCACTGTCCAGTATCCACTTTCCTCTTTTCTTGAGTGGGTCCCGCAAAAAATAAAATTAAGTCCATGGTACCCACCTTTCTATAGGTTCCTAAGAGTTAGGTCTTAGGAGTCCAAACCCATACGGGTCCGGAATCCCCTTTATATAAAAAATTTGGATTATGATGCACAGAATTCAAAAAAATTTGAATGTACTTGTTCCTAATCAAATTGTTATTTGTTTTAGGAACCCATATTTGTATAGTTTTGACATTCTTCTTTTGAAATTTCACAATCGATTTTGGTTTGGAATATAATAAACTAAGATTTTTCTTAGCTTCAGTTTCTTGTACTACCTTATTTTTCCTTTTTCTTTTACCAAGATGTTTCTTGATAACTTGTTTCTTATATCCCAACCCTTGTTTATTTGTAGCAGATTGTGAACTTTCAATAATTTTTGTCAAATTTTCTCAACCTTTATTAAAGTTAGAAACATTTTAAGTAATGTTGTCTAACTTTGTTTGTAAACTAGCTTTTTCAAGGTCTAGCATTTTGACTTTTGCCTTAAGCTCATGATTTTTGGTAGTAAGAGCATCATTGTTCTCTTTTTGAGTTTCAATTTCTTGATTTAAAAGAGATAGTTGAGAATAAATATTAAATGATGATTCTTGAGCTTTTTCAAGTTCCTCCTCTAATATTTTCTTCTCGTCTTTTAGCATATCACACTCCAATTCTGCTCTACGTAAGTCTGCTTGAGCTTGTTTGCATTGTCGTTTCATATTTTTGAATTATATATCAGTTCAGCATTTATATCAAGAACTTCTTCAAAAGAAGGAATTTGTACCTCATCTTCTTTTGCCATAAAACATACATTTGCTTGTTCATCGTCTGAGTCACTTTCACTATCAGACGAAGATGAGTCTGAATCATCCCATGTTACTGAGAATGCTCGTTTCTTTGACTTGCCTTCTTGTGTTTGAATTTTTCATTTTCTGTCTTCTTCTTATGCTCCGACAATCCTTTTGCATATGTCCCTTCTTGTTACAGTTGAAGCATTCTACATTTGATGAAGATGGTTTATTTGATCCGAACTTCTTTCTATTGTAACGACTAGCCTTTCGTTGCTTTAAGAATTTCTTGAATCCTTTTGCAATGAATGCTAGATCTTCATCTTTAGAATCTGAGATGTCTTCACCCTTTTCGGCATGAAATGCTACATTTTTCTTTTCTTCTTTTTGTTCTTTTCTAGCCTGCAAAATTGCTTCATAGGACATTAGATTTCCTATCAATTCATATGGCTTCATGACAGAAAGGTCATTAGCTTCTTCAATCGCTAATACTTTTCCTTCCCATTCACTAGTCAGAGAATGTTGGACTGTCAAAACTACATCAAAATCAGAATATTTTTGCCCTAATCCGATTAGTGCATGATGAATGGTTTGAAACCGTGAATACATCTCATTGATAGTTTCATTTGGCTTCATTTTGAAATTTTGAAACTGACTTTTCAACAAAGCTATTTTTGCTTGTTTAATCTTGTTAGTACCTTCATGAGTAGTTTTTAGTGTTTGCCAAATTTGATAAGCAGTGGTACAAATACTAACACGGTTATATTCGTTTTGATCTAATGCACAAAACAACATATTAATTGCTTTTGCATTTACAGCAGCTGCAGTTTTCTCAGCAGCTGTCCATTCTGCATACTCGGTCGTTAGATTGACTATTTCTTTCTGAGTAGCATTCCAAGCATCATAGTTAGTTGATTGCATGTAAAAAGCCATACGTGTTGCCCAATAGTTATAGTTAAGACCATTGAAGAAAGGAGGTCTTTGTGTTGATTGACCTTCTGTGTAAGTGGTGTTAGTGCTACTACTTGGGTTATTTGCCATATTACTAGAATATATCAAATAACTGTGTTACGGTTATAAGATGACCGTGCTCTGATACCAAATGAAAGTGCGTGCGTGTACTTGCCGAGTATAATACACACAAGGATCGTGTAATATGACTAACAATATTCAAGTATAAAGTAATAACTATTCGCAGATAAGTAAATATAGTAAATGCAGTAAAAAGGAAAAATCACACCAGGGATTTTTATACTGGTTCGGAGCACCGTCCTACGTCCAGTCCCAGACCTCTCTCTGGATTTTCACTAATCAACAACCTCTCTTCACCCGGAGGAACAGGTTCACAACACTACTTGATTTACGGGCCACAAGCTTACCCACTTGATTTCACAGGCTACAAGCTTACCCACTTGATTTCACGGGCTATAAGCTTACCCACACGGGACAATTACAAGAGTTTGACTTTTGAATGTGTTCTTGCTTCAACACTGATTAGTCAATAATTGATTACACCCTTCCTATAATCTTATCCTCAAATATGATTTGATGTTTGTGAAGATTTGAAAGTAGATTATCGTATTGAATCACAAGAATATTAAACAAGCTTGGAGATTCAAACGATAGAATATTGAATATGAGTGCTTTTTGAATGCCAAATAGAATGCAAAATAGATCAGAGAATAGAGAGTGAAATTCAGTGATTTGGATGGATGAATCACGATGTATTTATAGTGATTGAAAAGTTATAATCATTAGTGAAAAGTTGCAATCAAAAGAGATGATTCCTGATGAAGAGAAATGGATGCAACCTTTCATAAAAGAAGATGACTCTTCAAAAATATGCTTTGTTATTCAAAAAGCTGTTGACAGGTAAAATGTACAGGTAGACATGTTTTTGACCGTTACCTTTAAAAAGCTGTTGACAGGTTAATTTTTACAGGTAGACAGGTTTCATTTGAAATCCTGTTGACAAGTTAAAAATAACCTGTTGACATGTTTTTGTCAACTTGCTACAGAAAAGAGTTTTCATGAATATTTTTAAAAGCAATGAGAAGTATGATTATTTGAGGATAGATTTTAACATTTATAACTCTAAATAACCAACTTCTAACCTATGAAAAAACATCAATTCTTCTTTTTGTCATCGATTCTCCTTTTTGTCGATCATGAAGCTTCTTCTTGTCATTAATCAAAATAATCATTGAAATCTTTGACTCAACAGAATTTGAAAAGGAAGTTGAAATCGTTTTGAAAAAGAATTTAAAACGATTTATAGAATACGTTTTAAAAGGAAATCGATGAAGTATATATTATACATATAATATAATGGCCTGAATAGAACGCGCCGCGCTGCGGTAGTTCGTGAATTTCGACCATTGACTTCGAATGGACATTGCGGGAGATCCGACCATCGGATTCTCCTAAAACCGGAACCGTTGGGTTCGTATCGAAAAGAGCTTTCTAACGAATACTAGAGATTCGAAATCTAACGGTTGGATTGGGAATTGTGTCCAAATCAAATTTGGAAAAGGTCGTTGTAAGTGCAGTTCGATGGCCGTTGATGGAAATCGACTGTACGGGCCTTGATAAAATTATTAAAAATAGTAATAATTTGTGTAAAATCATAAGAAATGATTTGGGAAGAATTGGGATGAAAAACTCCATATTTGAAAAGATAAAAATAGATTTTTATCGAAATGAACTAGTTTTGAACTAGAATTATACTTCTATTTATTTTTAAATAAATAAATTGAATTTGAAAGGGGTTTTAAAAGTAACCAGAATTTCCAATAATTGAATTGGAATGGATTTGAATAGAAATTGTCTTTGGAATATTTCTATGTTGGATTTCATGATTATACAGATATTGTTATGGAAATTTGAAAGATATATTTATATCGTTATTTCCAATACGATATTTGTTGGTCGTAGAATTTGATATTGAATATAAGCCGATATATTTTCTATTCAGAGCCTTGTATTTAATATCAAATGGGATTTGGGTTTGTCGTGAATGGTGTCTTCATTAACACTGTTTTTAAGCCCAGTGTAGAAAAAGATTAAATCTTTTTATTTAGATTTAATGAAGTGAACCAATTAAATAATATATAATTGGAATTGAATTGTGATGTGATTTTGGGGTTTATCGTGAACCGTGTTTTAAATGACACTGATTCTTTAACCCATTTAAATATTAAAACTAAGTGGAGTTTTAATGAATCTTTAATTAGATTGAAAAGATCGAGAATGGAGTATCACCAGTTTTACTCCAGGCGGTAGTTAAATCTTTAATTAGATTTGAACGTGAAATGGTAATTGAATTTACCGATAACACCGTGGTGTTAGATATGAAGTATTACCAGTTTTACTTCATGGGATGAATAGGTTGGGATTGGGAAATTAAAATAAATGATTACTTCGGTGTGGTTCGTTAATCCCGACTAGTTTGAATTGATATTCAAAAGAAGATTAAAGGATAAATTTAAAGAATTTATCTTTGATAAAATTAATGGGAACCTTTCCCAAAGTATAAGAATATTTGAATAAAAGAATATTCTGAATTGGAATGAGGCGTATGTTGTGTTTGTGTAACACTTGTTCATTATAAACGCGAGTTATTCAGAAAGACCGGGTTTATCCCATTCTGAATAACTGATTCGACGTGGTGTCGAGGATGAAGACGGTGGTCGAAGACCAGAGGTCTTCACGTCGCTTGGGTGAACTGATTATCTTGATTGGGTCGTACACCCAAGAGGAGGGAATTAGTTAGTGATCGTCCAGACGTACTTGGAGATTAATGGATATGCGGGGTACTAGGTGCCTCCAGTCTCGTTCAGACCCAAAACGGACTTGTAAATGGACTGTGTGTCTGACATTGGATTTTATTCTGTATGATTGATTTCTATTAAATATATATCTGTTTGGCGGCGGAGAATTTATTCTCTTACTTAACGCCCTTCTCGGAGACGTAGGAGCTCAGAGGTTATATATTGATGGATATCAAACGCATGGAGTGAATAGCCTGTATGGCATGCCTAAGTGGCAATATTATCGAGGCTTCTGTTGAAAAGCAGAGTCTTGTGGTTGGTGATCAAAGCACAGCCTGTATGGCACAGCTTTGTGTAGCGTTGATTCGCGAGCCTCACACCCCGGTAGTGGACCAGAAACGGGAGAGGACTTCAAGAAGGGCATGCGTTTCCTTCTAGCTAGAAGTGGCGTCAGTGGTTTTACACGCCTTGACGAGTTTGACTTATGTGGTTGTTGCTGTTGCGAGGCGCCTCGGATATATCGGTCGATCCGGGACCGATGGAGTCATTGAACTCATTGACACCCAATAGGGTGGGGAAACGCAGTGTTCAGGCATTTTAATCCACATCGGTGGACCGACCCTGACGATCCAAGGACCACCAGAGTCTGGGTCCTGAGACACGGGCTAGAGCGTCTCGAATCAGTAAAGGACTATCTTTTGCCTCGGTTCACAGATGGAAATCCAACTTCCAATACGTGACTTTGCGGTTTTATTTGTAGAGCCTAGTATGGCGACATAGTGGGATGGGGCGCTTATGTTGTCTATGATTAATATTTATGATTGAAATTGTTTTGACACTATACACTTATTATAGTATCAAATAATGTGCTTTTAAACGTATCAAGCATTCTTTGGCTGTTATAAGGTAAAACCCTATCCTCCGGTTTGTGTTGCATTGTGTGATGGGACCTGGGTCTTATAATAGCTTCATTGTTCTTTATTTAGCATTGCGCTGTTGTTTTATGCACTAGTGTTCTTGGGAGGAAACCTGTTCCGTGTTATACGGCGTGGTCCCTTGATTTACCTAACTTTAAAATAAAGATTAATAACTGTTTTAGTTCTCACACAAGTCCCATGACTGACCTAGAGTTTATTGTTTTAACCTAAACTCTGGGTGCCCTTATTTTGACACGGGCAGCTAGTAGTTTTGGTTTTGCAGATTTATATTCACAGGGTCCTGACTTACAGCTGGAACGATACTCGGAAAGCTCTGTATCCGTGTATTACTTCTAGTTGTGTATTGTATTATTTTCCGTTGCTATGTAATGTATTGTAATCTCTGATATTTTATAATGTGTAATATTTATTTATACTCTGTATATTCTTGTATTCTGATGAATTGTTGTAATATACAATGAAATGTTCTTCTGTGTGCGTTCCGATGTGGCTTGTCCTCAACTCAATCCCTGATTTCCCGTAAGGGGGATTTCGGGTCGTTACATCATGGTATCAGAGCTTTGGTTTACAAAGCTTAGAGAACAAGATATATTAGAACCATACGAAAGAATTCATCAGAAATTGGATTAGTAATATCCAATGGGAATGACTCGTTAGAGATGGGATCAGTAGTATCCTAGAACGAGTGTGAAGAGTATATTTTAAAAAAATGAAAACAAATTTTGTTTTGAAAATTAAATCATTTTATACGTATTTGAATATTTATTTATTTTGAATTTGGACAATCGAGAATATAAAGATTTTGCATATACGCCTTGCAAACGTATATTCGAAGTTTTAATGTACTGGATAGATATAGAATCATACTCTAGTCGCCCGAAGATGGTTCTGATGATCGCTATAGCGATCGCATCATCAGTATTCATGTTCGAGTTTCGAAAGTGGGATTTCTATATATTTCCTATTGACTGGTGTGAGAACCAATATTAGATAGGGCCCGTTGTTGTGATTTGGCACCAAAAATGTGATTTTTGACTATATATCAAAGTTATGAATTTGAAACGTTAATCAACTAATTGATTGATGGTTGTGTTGTTTGAGTATTATTTGACTAATTAAATGTTGAACCTATAACCAAATTGAATCAAATAGTGAATTGTATTGAAAATTTATCGCATTTGTATGCATATACATGTACTTACATTAAACAGGTCATAGCAAGGAGGCTAGAGCAGAAGAATAAAATTGTATGCTCGACAAATAGGTACATGTTTACCATAATTTCCTGTTTTGTTTGGGTGATGATGATTTTATGAGCCGATTGGCTTTTTCTTTTTCTTTTGGATTGAAGAAGGCCATGGGAGGCTATATGAAATATCCCGAAGTCCCCGGTGCAGGGGAAGTTATGGCGAAATTTTTCGAAAATTTAGGGTGTTAGTCAAATATTTGAGAAATTTGAAAAGTCCTTAGAAACTGAAAAGTTGAAGAACTTAAGCCATAATGATAATAATGAAAGTTGAGTTGATTTGTGAAACAACTTTCGGCTTCGTTCCTTTTCGGGGACGAAAAGTTTTAAGTGGGGGAGATTGTAATAACCCGGAAAATCTGAGCCAATTTAAAAATTTTATTTTGGCGAATTTAACGGATTTTGAATATTTAAAATGAATTATTTTAAATAATAACGACGGAAATTTTATTTTCGACGAAGTTAAAATGAATAATTTTATTTTAATTATATAACGAGCGTGAAATGGCGCGGTAGTTCGAAAATTCGATTTCTAATTTCAAATGAATATACAGAATTCAATATAAGTCGGAATTAGACGAAACAAGAAATATTTGAATCTGTTTAATCATATCTTTCTAATGGATGTAAGAAACTGAGATTTCGATTTATAAGTTGAGAGATACGTCCAGTTTAAAATTCAGAAAAGTCGCTGTGGAATTTATATATATTTTAATATTTATAAAGGCTTTGAAAATAGAAATTTTGCAAACGACCTTCGTTTTCGACGAAACCACTTTTGTTGGAACCGGAATGTCAAATTATTGCTAAGTTTCAAAATGCATAATTTTCTGAATCAATATGTGAGCGTGGCGAAGTTAAACGTGTTTTAACAGTTTCAGTCAATTTGGATCGACCAAAAAATGGCCATTTTTCAATCGGTCTTCAAATTTGACGAAATTAGTTTTGTTAGGACCGTATCATCAATACGAAGCTAGAAATAAATTTTTTAGAATTTTAAGAGTCCGCATGTGGCCCCGGTAATTTAAAATGTGCATTCAAATTAAATATATATTGATTTATATTTTAATTTTGATGAAAACCGATCGAAACGATAGAATTGGCTCACGAAACATATTCCATTGTGTTCGGAATAAGGGTAGTTAGCTAGGGGCGATAGTCGTTGGGGTTCGTTCGGAGTTCGGAGATTAAAACAAGTTGTTCTCGAACTAAAATATTATTATAAAATATAATATATATATATATATATATATATTATTTTTAGCCCTAACCCTAATCATAACCAAGGCCGCTGCCTTCTCTGAACAAACGACAGAAATCGCTCCTTCTTTCCCTCCCCAATAACTTCCAACCTACTCAACAATTAAAGAAATCTCTTACATGAAATTAAAGAGCTTGGTGAGCTCTTCAATCCAACCGACTATGATCGAGAATTTCGATCTGGGGTGACTGGATTTCAGCCTCAAAGCGGCGTCGTTCGAGCTCAAATCGCCGGGGCAAGGGGGCACCGAATTGGCCTGTATTCTCGGCGAGGGAGGAGCGACGTCAGGGCTTTGGCGTGGTGGCAATGGATGGTGGCCTGGACCACCGTGGCGGTGGGCATGGCTTGCCCTAGATGTCGATGATGGTTTTCTTCAAACCTAGGAAGAAGACGCAGATGCTAAGGGTGATTAAAACCTTGATTTTCTTTGTTATTAATTAAACTATTTAAGGTTTAAAATGAAATTCAGATTTAAATATAAATAGTTTTGTTTTAAAAAATATATATATATATATATATATATCACTATAAAAATATAATTTTTATTATGTAAATAGCATGGATTTTTGAAATAAAAATAAAAATATACATATTTGAAAAAAATATAAATAAGCATTAGTGGCATTATATGAAATAACATTTGTTTTTAAAAATATTAGTAGCATTGTATAAAAATAGGATTTTATTTTTGTATACGACATTAGTTTAAAAATCCAATTTTTATATATAACATGGATGTAAAAATCTCATTTTTTTTTGTATATGGTTTTGAAATAAAATATGGTTTTTTAGTTATATATATATAACTTTATTTTTAAAATGTGGTTTTAAAAATATAAATATACATCGTTTTAAGAATATAAAATAACATGGTTTTAACAGTATAAAAATATGATTTATATATATATAGTAACGATATGAAAAATGTGATTTTTAATATATGTACCGCGTGAAACAGATTGCGATGGAACCGACTGGAGGCGAATAGAATTCAAACCTCGTCCGCTAAAAAATGATGGAGTGGAACCCTATGTGAGAACTTCTCACTTTAAATCTCATTTTCTAGTTAAAAATATATACTAGGATGCAGACGGTGTTTAGTAGCACCCGACACCCGTCGTCCACAGACCATGGACGGCTTGTATGATTGTTTGTTTGATTTTGATGTGTAGTTGATTGTGTGATGTGAAATGAAATAAAATATTTATACAAATAAAAATATTTTATAGTTAAAAATAGAATTTTTAACGTGTATTTAAAATGAAATAAATATAAACAAATCGGACGATTTATTTATATACACACATTTGACTGATATTGATTAGGACGATAAATTTTACACATCGCCCAACTGCACAAATAAAATCTGTGTTTGATTGATTGAAACCCCACACGGGTATTGTGATGATATATGACATACACTGATCCCAATAATTAGTTGTATGTCGATCGATTGATTGACAGGCTGTTATAAGCGTTAAATATTTATATTTAATGCTTATGCAGTAGTGTGGTGCACTCTGGATGATGGTTGATTATTTATCGTTGTTATTTTATACATGTGCTGTAGAAAATCCATATAATTAACATTATATGGTAATTGATTGTGCCTCATCCCAGTTTTGAATAGAAATATTTGAAAAAGAAATATTTGAATAGAAATATTTGAAAAGGAAATATTTGAAATCGAATATTTGAAAATAGAAATATATGAATCCATGTTGATTAGATTGACGCCATTTTGACGTGAACGATATTTATATCGATTTTATTCATTTTTCAATGAATATTGAAAGTGATTTCGAAATTCGAATTAAATTGAATAGAACTGAATTCGAATTGAAATTGAATAGAATTGAATTCGAATTGAAATTGAATAGAAATGAATTCGAATTGAAATTGAATTAATTTGAAATTCAAATTGAATTAAAAACGAACTGAATTTGAATTAAAAATCAATTTGAATTGAAATCAATTTGAAATGAATTTAAACGAATTTGTAAGGGAAAATTCAATTTTGATTTGAATTTGAAAAGGAAGTTGAAATCGTTTTGAAAACGAATTTAAAACGATTTATAAAATACGTTTTAAAAGGAAATCGATGAAGTATATATTATATATATTCTATATATAATATAATGGCCTGAATAGAACGCGCCGCGCTGCGGTAGTTCGTGAATTTCGACCATTGACTTCGAATGGGCATTGCGGGAGATCCGACCGTCGGATTCTCCTAAAACCGGAACCGTTGGGTTCGTATCGAAAAGAGCTTTCTAAAGAATATTAGAGATTCGAAATCTAACGGTTTGATTTGGAATTATGTCCAAATCAAATTTGGAAAAGGTCGCTGTAAGTGCAGTTCGATGGCTGTTGATGGAAATCGACTGTACGGGCCTTGATAAAATTATTAAAAATAGTAATAATTTGTGTAAAATCATAAGAAATGATTTGGGAAGAATTGGGATGAAAAACTCCATATTTGAAAAGATAAAAATAGATTTTTATCGAAATGAACTAATTTTGAACTAGAATTATACTTCTATTTATTTTTAAATAAATAAATTGAATTTGAAAGGGGTTTTAAAAGTAACCCGAATTTCCAATAATTGAATTGAAATGGATTTGAATAGAAATTGTCTTTGGAATATTTCGATGTTGGATTTCGTGATTATACAGATATTGTTATGGAAATTTGAAAGATATATTTATATCGTTATTTCCAATACGATATTTGTTGGTCATAGAATTTGATATTGAATATAAGCCGATATATTTTCTATTCAGAGCCTTGTATTTAATATCAAATGGGATTTGGGTTTGTCGTGAATGGTGTCTTCATTAACACTTTTTTTAAGCCCAATGTAGAAAAAGATTAAATCTTTTTATTTAGATTTAATGAAGTGAACCAATTAAATAATATATAATTGGAATTGAATTGTGATGTGATTTTGGGGTTTATCGTGAACCGTGTTTTAAATGACACTGATTCTTTAACCCAGTTAAAGATTAAAACTAAGTGGAGTTTTAATGAATCTTTAATTAGATTGAAAAGATCGAGAATGGAGTATCACCAGTTTTACTTCAGGCGGTAGTTAAATCTTTAATTAGATTTGAACGTGAAATTGTAATTGAATTTACCGATAACACCGTGGTGTTAGATATGAAGTATTACCAGTTTTACTTCATGGGATGAATAGGTTGGGATTGGGAAATTAAAATAAATGATTACTTCGGTGTGGTTCGTTAATCCCGACTAGTTTGAATTGATATTCAAAACAAGATTAAAGGATAAATTTAAAGAATTTATCTTTGATAAAATTAATGGGAACCTTTCCCAAAGTATAAGAATATTTGAATAAAAGAATATTCTGAATTGGAATGAGGCGTATGTTGTGTTTGTGTAACACTTGTTTATTATATACGCGAGTTATTCAGAAAGACCGGGTTTATCCCATTCTGAATAACTGATTCGACGTGGTGTCGAGGATGAAGACGGTGGTCGAAGACCGGAGGTCTTCACGTCGTTTGGGTGATTACTGATTATCTTGATTGGGCCATACACCCAAGAGGAGGGAATCAGTTAGTGATCGTCCAGACGTACTTGGAGTTCGATGGATATGCGGGGTACTAGGTGCCTCCGGTCTCGTTCAGACCCAGAATGGACTTGTAAATGGACTGTGTGTCTGACATTGGATTTTATTCTGTATGGTTGATTTCTATTAAATATATATCTGTTTGGCGGCGGATAATTTATTCTCTTTCTTAACGCCCTTCTCGGAGACGTGCGAGCTCAGAGGTTATATATTGATGGATATCAAACGCATTGAGTGAATAGCCTGTGTGGCATGCCTAAGTGGCAATATGATCGAGGCTTCTGTTAAAAAGCAGAGTCTTGTGGTTGATGATCAAAGCACAGCCTGTATGGCACAGCTTTGTGTAGCGTTGATTCGCGAGCCTCACACCACGGTAGTGGACCAGAAACGGGAGAGGATTTCAGGGAGGTCATGCGTTTCCTTCTAGCTAGAAGTGGTGTCAGTGGTTTTACACGCCCTGACGAGTTTGACTTATGTGGTTGTTGCTGTTGCGAGGCGCCTCGGATATATCGGTCGATCCGGGACCGATGGAGTCATTGGACTCATTGACACCCCATAGGATGGGGGAAACGCAGTGTTCAGGCATTTTAATCCACATCGGTGGATCGACCCTGATGATCCAAGGGCCCACCTGAGTTTGGGTCCTGAGACACGGGCTAGAGCGTCTCGAATCGGTAGAGGACTATCTTTTGCCTCGGTTCACAGATGGAAATCCAACTTCCAATACGTGACTTTGCGGTTTTATTTGTAGAGCCTAGTATGGCGACATAGTGGGATGGGGCGCTTATGTTGTCTATGATTAATTTTTATGATTGAAATTGTTTTGACACTATACACTTATTATAGTATCAAATAACGTGCTTTTAAACGTATCAAGCATTCTTTGGTTGTTATAAGGTAAAACCCTATCCTCCGGTTTGTGTTGCATTGTGTGATGGGACCTAGGTCTTATAATAGCTTCATTGTTCTTTATTTAGCATTGCGCTGTTGTTTTATGCACTAGTGTTCTTGGGAGGAAACCCGTTCCGTGTTATACGGCGTGGTCCCTTGATTTACCTAACTTTAAAATAAAGATTAATAACTGTTTTAGTTCTCACACCAGTCCCATGACTGACCTAGAGTTTATTGTTTTAACCTAAACTCTGGGTGCCCTTATTTTGACACGGGCAGCTAGTAGTTTTGGTTTTGCAGATTTATATTCACAGGATCCTGACTTACAGCTGGAACGATACTCGGAAAGCTCTGTATCCGTGTATTACTTCTAGTTGTGTATTATATTATTTTCCGCTGCTGTGTAATGTATTGTAATCTCTGATATTTTATAATGTGTAATATTTATTTATACTCTGTATATTCTTGTATTCTGATGAATTGTTGTAATATACAATGAAATTTTCTTCTGTGTGCGTTCCGATGTGGCTTGTCCTCAACTCAATCAGTGATTTCCCGTAAGGGGGATTTCGGGTCGTTACATGTTAGTAATAATTTAAAATAATTTGACATATAAAATCCAAAATATTATCTGTTACAAAGTCCACGAAAATCTGTAGCAATTTACTGTTTTCTTGTAGTGATGATTAATAAATGTTAATTCAGCGTTTATGACATATTGAATCCGTATACGATGAATTATATGGTCATTGATTGAGTTTTATTCGAAATTAGGATTAAATTGAATATTTTATTAATAAAACATTAGGTGAAAAATAAAAGTTTGAATTTTGAATCCAAGATAATTGGAAACTAGTTTAAATAACTACAAATGGTTTTCGTAAAAGTCGGAATTTGATTTGAAACAGTTTTCAAACAATTAAGGCATGTTTTAAATTTTATTTTAAAGTGAATAATAATATTGAAAAGTGAAGTTCGGTTTGGATATCCCGAAAGTGTTTTAACTCGATTTTATTATCCAAACTTTCTTATTTATTTTTATAATGGTCGTTAAGAAAACTTAGGCTCAAATGGATAAGTTTTGAAAAATAATATCATTTTAATAATAAAATAATATTATAATTTCCATTTAATAGAGATATTAAATTTTAAAGTGAAATACTGAAAATATATTTCCGAAAATTATTATATATGTTTTATAAAATTAATAATCTATTTTTAAAGTAATTCGATTTGATTTTAATTTGTAATCGAAGTTTGGTTTGTGTAGAACTATCGCGCAGTGGTAGTTCTCGAATTTCGACCATTGACTTCAAATTGACGTATCGGAAGATCCGACCGTCGGATTTTCCCGAAACAAAAAACGTTTGGTTCAAAATGAAAAGAGCTTTCAAATTACATATAAAGTTTTAAATTCAACGGTTAGATTTTGAAATAAGTTCAAATCGAATTTGAATTAAAAACAACGCTAGTGTTGTTATTGACCCGAAATCGAATTTTAAAGAAATATGCTATTTTTAAATTATTAAAAATAGGAATAAATTATTATAAATCATAATAAATGATTTGAAAGAGATCTGAAATGGATATACCAAGTTTGGTAAGTTAAAAAGCTATTTTATGAAAGTAAGCTGTTTTAGCGACTCTATATGCGACGGTTTTTCGAATGACTAAATAAACAGTTTTGAGATAGCCAATAATATTCAAATGATTTGAAAACATATCCAAAGGATTAGAATGAAGTTTTAAGATAAATTTGGCCATTGAAACGTTTAAACCAATAACTAAGTTTTCTAAATTAAATGGAAACCGATTTAGGGATAATCGAGATGGGTCTCTGTGGATGAAGACCATTACTATTTAAGGAATTTAAAAGGATTTGTCATTATTCCGCTTATAGTATTAGTCTGATATGGGAATTTATATCGATTACATACTGATATGATTTCCATGAAGGTTTCATTTGAAATGAAAGTATGATTTTGGGTTTATCGTGAACGATGGTTTAAATGATGTTTGTTCTTAACCCACGTAAAGGAACAGAAAATTTTCCAAGATGAGTTGAAATGAAATCTTTATTTAATTCGAATATAAAGATTTGATGAAAGAGTTTCCCCTAACAAACGATAATGGGAACGAGTTTGAGAATCGCTTAAATGAAGATAAGCGTGTTTTTCGCGTAAGCGATAAGGTTAAGAAATTGTAAGTACGGTTTCGGGATGAAGATATAATCAATGAAGGATTTAAACTAAAGTTTTAATTATATAAATCTTTGATAAAATTAAAGAGAGTTATTCCCAAATGTTAAGAAAGATTTGAGTAAAAAATATTTTCAAAATGGAATAAGACTCAGGATATCTTGGATACCTTTATTGATTTCAAAAGATGCGCTAATTATTCCGAATGATCATGTTTCGACCCATTGTGAACAACTATACGACATAATGAAAACGAAGCTGACTGTGATTGAAGACAGGAGACCTTCACATCGGAAGGATTGCTCGTTGATGCCTCAGGTGGCCACCCTATTGTGGGGTTGTATTGTGACGACAACTGACCATACTTAAAGTAATTCGGGATGCAAGGACTTTCGCACCCAGGCGGGGTCGTTGAATAAAGCATCTTCGGTTTCGTTCACAACCCAGAACGAACTTGTAAATGGATATGTGTTTAACGTCGTATTTTACAATATAACAGATTAGTTTCTATTGATGTTATATCAGTTGATGAGGAAGAATTTATTCTCTTAGCTTAACACCCTCCTCTGAGACTTATGTAGTTAGAGGGTTGTATATTAATAGATACTGAATATATATTGTGAATTGATATTGTGTCATGCTAAGTCCTGAACCGGTCAAAGCTTTTGTGAAAGCAGAGCTTTGAGGATGATGATCAAAACATGGCTGATATAGCGTAGCTTTGTGTATGACATGACTTGAAAGCATCACACCCCGGTACGATTGTAAACTAATGATCAGATTAGCATTACTTTAAAGTTGAGAATGAACAACTTTCGAGTTGTGAACGGATACCGTCGACCGAGATGTTTTAGGCAGTGGTAGCTCATGCCTAATGTGGATGGAGTATAGCGGTGTTCTGAGCCATGACTAAAGTCATTCAGCGTGATACTTGTTTCCCAAAGTGAAGTGTGGATGTGTATTACGGTGTTATCCAACGCTTGGAATAAACAGTTGAGATATACACCTCCACGATAGATCTCTCGAATCAGTAACCATCATGATGGAATCCAACTTGCAATACGAGTTTTGCGTTTTCAGATGTAACCTAATAGCCAACATAATAGGGTGAGGTATTATGCGAGCTAAGATATATACATTTACTTTCGAAAATGATTTCCACACCGAGACATTAGTAATAATATAAAAAATATTTGTTTTAAGAACATCAAGCATGTTTGGTTATTATAAGGTAAAACTCTATCCTTCGGTATGCGTCACATTGTATGATGAGACTTAAGTCTTATAATAGATTCATTTTTCAAAAGCATGAATTTCGAAACTTTCCAATGATTGTATGTTATGGGTTATGCTTTGTTATCTAGTTCTCAAGCTGATTAATCCAAGCCTGACCCGAGTGTTTGTCGCTCGGGTCAGATCCGAGTTTGTTTTAGGTTTAAGCAGGTGGATGAGAAGTTTTCCAGTTGATTCCGAAAAGCTGGAATTCTTCATCATATGTCATGGAATATTATGCTATCTATACTTGGGTATTATGAATGGACGATGTGAGGATTGTGTTTATTCCTATTCGTGGTATGTTTAACTCTGATAGTATAAAAGTTTCCACTGTAAAGTTGTATTAAATATTATATTTATTATATTCTGTTGTGAGATTTTGTTCTTCTCTTTTGTTTCTGTTTCGTTGTGTTTGCTCTGATAAAACCTCGATGAATCGAATTTGCAAAATTTGATTTTGCGGTACATGAACAACGTGGATGTGTTAAACATCGACTATCAAAGATCAGAAATTTGGTTTATCGCAGGACTTTCCGATGAAGCTTACCTTTTGGACTGGACTTGTGCGGTTTATAGTCAGTCCAAAAGGCGGATGGATTTGGGTCTTCTCAAAAATCTTGACATTGACTTTGAGATGGCATGGAGAGTAGAGTGACATCTAAATGTTCAGGCGTATAATTTGAAAACATCACAAAGAATGACTTTTTTAATTCAAGTTCCAACAAACAGGTGTCGGATAATGTTGGAAAAATGATTTTCAAAAGCCACATCAAATTAGGGGTGGGCATAAACCACACCGCCATATGGAAACCGCCCGCACCAAACCGTAAAAACGGTATGGAAAATCAGACTGAATCTTCTCTTTAAAGTAGGTACTTCAAACCGGACCGACTCGGAACTATACGGTCTGGTTGCGGTTTAAGCTGTTGACTCAACCATATTAAACCGGACCGAACCGAATAGTTGCACTAGCAATCTTATTATAAAAATATTGCTAATTTCTATCTCATTATTGATTTTAACAATGTATGTTCTATTTTAGATATATTGTTGTTATATTAATAATGATCGTTATCACAAATGAGAAAATTATAGTTTTAGTATAATAATTTTTATATTTTTTTGGATAATTGCGAGTTATAATCTTATTTGAGTTATCTCACTTAATGATTATGCATTGAACTAAATTGATGTTTGGTTAATGTATTAAAGCAATCTCACGCCATAATGTAAAATTGAAGTACTCGTATAGTTATAAACTAATCTTTCAATTTTGAGTAAACATTGCGTGGTTTACCCATTAAGTGACACTGCATGACATAGTTGTAAATTAATTGTTGATGGAACTAAATTCTCTTATTTCATATTTAATACGGGTTCAAACCGTGCAGAATCAAAACTGAGCCGTAATATATTAAAATCGAACCGAAACCGAACCGTTTAAACGAGTAGTATAATGAGTTGAATTTTTGATCAACCGTTTGATGTGGTGCGGAAGTGGTTTGTACTTCAAACCGCACCAAACTGACCCGCGCCTACCTGTACGTCAAGTCATGTCAAGTCACGAGTAAGACATGGTGTTGTTCCTCTAGATCCCATTATTTCAGTTGCTCAATTTGAAAAACACTTCAAAATACATAAAAAAAAATAGTAGTAATTGCTGGTTCGCCCTTCCACGTCCCTCACAATAGAACTTGACAGTGATCTCGAGAGTTAAATGATAATTAAATTTCTCATTCTGCATCCTTTATCTACCACCATACCGGCTGAATTCAGAATTCAGTATTCTATTTTATTTTCTGCTCCAAAAGAGTTAAATGAAACCCCCTGTACCCAGTATTCCCTTTCCCCCTATACCCAACGAATTAGGACCCCCTGATTTCCACCTTTTTCAATTAATCCTTTTTTTTATCCCTGACTTAATTGCAAAAATGTAAAAATTAGAGGTTCTGAGTGGTTGGATACAGAGGGATAGGGAGATTTGGGGACAGAGGATTTGATCTTGCATTATCACCAATTAATTTTATTTTGCAAATTATGTCTAAACAGAAACTATCCATGATTGATTAGTTTGTAGAAATGGTGGACGTATCGTGCTGACAAGTATCTATTTGGAGATGTCAGCATCTATTTGGAGACGTGCAGAGATGTAGGTATCATATTCAGTTATAATATATAACTACATTGCCATTAAGCTAAATGGGAACATTAATAGCCTTATTCTTTGGTGAAAGTAGGAAAGAAAAAAGAGTGTTGCATTACACGCATTCTTAACGACCTAGATTAATTAACGTAGGCCCATGAGCTTATGAAAGAAAAAATTCTTACCCAAGCCAAGCATTCTTATTTGCTTATAATTGCTTTGGTCAACCAACAATGATTAATACTATGTGCATTCAAGTCTGGGCTATCTAGATCACTGAATCTGAAACAAATATAATGGAGTACTAACTATTAATAATTCAGTTTTCATTAATGGCACCACAGTCATCAGAAAACCAAGTACGCTAGCTTGCGCTGATCTGTTCTAGGAAGACATGGTCCCTGGATCATTTATTTGCAGAAAGCTGGCTTCAAACTTATCCTTCACAGTTCACATTGCATTTCAACTATAAACCTTTTCTTTTTTTAATTGATTTTGTCACGTTTTATTATCCGTATCTTGTTTTTTTTTTAACATTTGTTGACTAAACAATTCATAATTGAGGTCTTATTCTGCATTTCCATTTGCAAATCAACAAAGTGGTTACATGTTGCAAGAGCGTGTTGTAATAAAGACGCGTACAGTAGGATTAGATGCATTATTTACATATTTCTTATCAACTACTAACTCTTTATGTCTAATTGTTGCCATGAACGTTGACAATAATTACTGCTGTGGTTTGATCAATTGCGGAGTACAAACTGTTGATATGTCATGGTAACATAACAACTTACATGTTTAGGAGGCTAAGCGACTGAGTTGTTAAGTGTGGATCCATCAGTCCTTAATTACATTAATTTTATCAGTGATTGCATCTGCATATCAATTTTCCTACGATAGTTTACATAGAAATGGAAAGCAAGAATGTAAACTGGCATATAAAAAGCCAGCAAATAAAAAGTCTTTTCCTAGGGTAGTTGACATCGATGCATGCAGTATACAGAGACAACATTAATAACGGTCATTTACTATCAATTATTAAACGTGATTCTGACATCACAGTTAGGTTTTCGGTAGACTTTGAATAACTTGGAGTAATCCTGTAACATATTGTATTGATCATGTTGGAAATGTGATTCATATTTTAACATTTGTTGCAATTATATATAGCGAGCTAAGTCATCTGTGAGATATAGAAGATCTCATTGAAATATCAATTAAGGACAACACTTCAATGGCAGAAACAATGGCGGGGAGGATGCCAATTTTGGAAGACATGGGGTCAGGTAACAATGGTGTGGAAGCTGAATTGGAAATTAGGCGAAGGAAGAAGGTCATAATCGGAAGCTCTGACACCGAGAGTGAGGGGAATGAAGAAGCAGACAGTGTGTGCTTTGAGCACAAAGGAGGTACTTCATAATAGTTCAATTGGTTCCTTGTTTTTCGCTTATATCATCTCACTACACGTGAGCATCCAAAATGCAGTAGTTTTTAATATAAATATCGGTTTACAAATTGTTTTCACCATCAGATCAATGCTATGAGTTTCTTTCAGTGGATATCATTGGACGTCAAAATTTTGAAAATCATATGTGAATGTTATTTCTTCTCGCATGTTATTTAGGAGGGCTAGAGACAATATATAATATCTAAAAATGCCTTGGATGTGATGCACTTGGAATTGCACATATGAATGCAGTGTTGACTTCTTTGGATGTAGTTTAAACTGCGTTGGTCACATTAAAAGTCATCTTAATATTTTTGACATTAAGCCTTATTTGCATTTAGAAATTAATCTCTCAACTGCAACAATAAATGCATAAAGAAATTTTGACATTAAAAGTCTCTTTGTACCCTATTTATTGTAATATAAGTACCCATTTCAGTCAAAATAATAATAATAATAATAATAATAATAATAATAATAATAATGTTTCAAAAATAACAATGATATAACATTCTAAAATTCAGCCAGGTCATGCAATTGTAATGTCAAATACAAAGTTTCAAAATGAATAATTAAAAGGTTTTGTTAATGCACACAAAAGATTGTATTTATTAGCAAATGGACAAAATTGGAATTTGAAGGTATATTGGTAAATTACTAATGTTAAGGGTGCATGTTAACATTTTTCCTAATTTTTACAAAAAAAATTAAAAATAAATAAATAAATAAATTGGTGAATACATCATTATATAGGTCTTGCGAAAAACTCGTACTCCAAACCTCATACTTGGTAGGTACACACCTTACCATTATGTCACATAGAAGATGTTATAAGGTCCGAAAAGTAGAGGTCAAGAGAGTCAGGAAATAAGCACAATTCAGGGGAGCTGTTGCATTTAAGGAGTGGAGGAAACAACAGCCATTAAATGTGTTTTCTAACATTTTGCCAAACTAATTTTCGGGTCACATAGCATTTACAATGTCACATTATCTTAGCATTTTCCTTGATTCACTTAAGATACTCAGAGTCAACAAATTTACAATTAAAATTTAAACTTTCCAGTTCAAATGTGTTTCTATAATATGATTATCAGAGGTTAACCTGTATGCATTGAACAACGTATGTCATTAGAAAACATTTAATATAATGATTTGATTGCTGACAGACCCTTAAATCTGATTTTGCTATTGAGACTATAGCATTTCAATGTTCCAGATAAAAACGAGGACTTGGGTGAATTGATCAAATATACTTTAATAGGTAGAATGAGTTCATCTTTACATTTTGATTAACGACGTGAATTTGCGGTATCAAACTTGGAAGCGGTGAATAGTTATAACCTTGTAATCTTGATATATAGCATAAGAGGCTACTGTTAGAAAGCTGCTGCTTTCATGCTGCAGCCAGCAGCCCATGTGCTAAACATGGAGGCTGCCCACCAACTGTTCCACCAATCGAGCCACCAACCCTCTTCTTACCTTATAAATACGCCCTTGTTCTTCATAGTTGATATCTCATCCCAATCTCATATTCAACAAGAAGTAAAGGAGCGAGCAAGCTTAGAGTGAGAACGAGTGTTGAGTATAAAGTGTTCTGTGTAATCACTTTGTAGTATTCTCTAAAATAAAAGATCTGCAGCAGCCCGGAGACGTAGGCATAATTGGCCGAACTCCGTTATCAAATTTATGTGTCTCTTACCATTCTACATTTCATTTCTTTTCTCTACAAATATAATCATAAGGAAATTTGCGTAATTTCCCAACAACTGGTA
The DNA here is from genome assembly GCA_030737875.1 of Allium sativum. Taxonomy (NCBI): domain Eukaryota; kingdom Viridiplantae; phylum Streptophyta; class Magnoliopsida; order Asparagales; family Amaryllidaceae; genus Allium; species Allium sativum. The sequence goes on from CM060922.1 coordinate 339,831,973, forward strand.
TCAGAGCCATAATTTGTTAGAAAAGAAATTAAATTCGAGTGGGAGCGATGGCGGCAGATGAAGGAAGGGTGAAAATCGAGAAGTTTGATGGAGCTGACTTTGGCTTTTGGAAAATGCAGAATGAAGATTATCTGTACCAGAAAAGACTTTATCAACCTCTCTCAGAAAAGAAGCCAGAGAATATGAAGGATGAAGATTGGGCTCTTCTTGAAAGACAAGCCCTTGGAGTTATTCGATTAACGTTATCTCGCAATGTTGCTGTCAACATAGCAAAAGAAAAGACCACGACGGGTCTTATGGCGGCTCTCTCCAGTATGTATGAGAAGCTGTCGGCCTCTAACAAAGTTCATTTGATGAAGCGATTGTTCAATTTGCGGATGACAGAAGGTGCATCGGTAGCTCAGCATCTCAATGAACTGAATACAGTTACTACTCAGTTAAGTTCAGTTGAAATTGAGTTTGACGAAGAAGTACGCGCGTTGATCCTTTTGTCTTTCCTACCAGAAAGTTGGAACACTACTGTCACAGCAGTGAGTAGCTCGTCGGGAAGCAATAAGTTAAAATTTGATGATATTCATGATATGGTTCTCAGTGAAGAGATCCGGCGAAGGGATTCTGGTGAGTCATCAAAAATTTCAATTTTGCATACGCAATCAAGCGGAAGAAATTCAACACAAGGAAATGGACGTAGCAAATCGAACTACCGAGGTAGGTCGAAGGACTGGAGATCTAAATCCAGAAATCCCAACAATTCTCACAGCTCAAAGACCATTGAGTGTTGGAATTATGGAAAGACCGGGCACTACAAAAACCAATGCAGAAGTGCACCAAAGGATCAGATGACAAAGGAAGAGGCAAATGTTACTTCTACCTCAGGAGGAGATGAAGCATTGATATGCTCTTTGGATAGCAAGGAAGAGTCTTGGGTGCTAGACTCTGGAGCATCGTTTCATGCCACTTCGCAGAAAGAATTCTTCGAAAGGTACGCCTCTGGAAGTCTTGGAAAGATATATCTTGGTGACGATCAACCTTGTGATATCGTTGATAAAGTTGTTGTGAAGATTAAGCTGAATGCGTCGGTTTGGGAGCTAAAGGATGTCAGGCACATACCGAATTTGAGGAAGAATTTGATCTCCATAGGACAATTAGCTAGTGAAGGCTATACTACGACTTTCCCTGTGATGACTGGAAAATTTCGAAGGGTGCAATGACGATTGCTCAAGGCAAGAAGAGTGGTACTCTTTACATGACATCAGGAGCGCGATGTTCGATAACTGTTGCAGCTAGCAATGAAAATTCCAATATATGGCACCAGAGGCTAGGCCATATGAGTGAAAAGGGAATGAAGATTATGCACTCGAAGGGAAAACTTCCAGGTCTAAAGTCCGTGGAAATAGGCATGTGTGAAAATTGCATATTTGGAAAGCAGAATAGAGTCAGCTTTCAAATAAATGGTAAAACCCCAAAGAAGGAAAAGCTGGAGCTTGTTCATTCCGATGTTTGGGGACCAACAACCATCCCATCCATTGGTGGAAAGCATTACTTCGTTACTTTCATCGACGACCACTTGCGAAAGGTATGTGTTTATTTTTTAAAGCATAAATCTGAAGTGTTCGAGGCTTTCAGGATATGGAAAGCTATGGTTGAAAATGAGACAAATCTAAAGATCAAAAAGCTTAGAACTGATAATGGAGGTGAATATGAAGACACCAAATTCAAGCAGTTCTGTTATGAGCACGGGATCAAAATGCAGAGAACCGTGCCGGGTACGCCTCAACACAATGGTGTAGCTGAGCGTATGAACCGAACGTTGACAGAAAGAGCCAGAAACATTCGTATACAATCAGGTCTACCGAAGCAATTCTGGGCAGAAGCAGTCAACACAACAACTTATTTGATCAATAGAGGTCCTTCTGTTTCATTAGAGCACAAAATACCAGAAGAATTATGGAGTGGTAATGAGGTAAAACTATCACATCTAAAAGTTTTCGATTGCATAACATATGTGCATATTAGTGATCAAGGCAGGAATAAACTTGATCCCAAATCCTAGAAATGCACTCTCATCGGCTATGGTGAAAATGAGTTTGGCTACCGCATTTGGATGATGAAAACAAGAAGGTGATCCGTAGCCGAGATATGATTTTTAACGAAAGAGTAATGTACAAAGACAGACACAAAACAGAAGTCAACGACTCAAAGCAGAGTGAGTCAGTATTTGCAGATGCAAACGATATTCCAGATAGTCTCATCACAGAACCGACTATAGAAAGTGCTCAGCCTGATGAAATCATTGATCTGGGTAGTGTGGACCAGTCTGACACACTACAGCATCCTACTCCATATCCTGAATTGAGAAGGTCTTCTCGACCTCATGTACCTAACAAAAGATACATGAATTATTTGTTGCTGACTGATGCAGGGGAACCTGAATGCTATGATGAAGCATCTCAGACTGAAGATGCTAGTAAGTGGGAGCTTGCCATGGAAGATGAGATGAAGTCTCTTATCTCCAACCGGACATGGGAACTAGTTGAGTTGCCCATAGGAAAGAAGACACTTCACAATAAATGGGTGTATCGGGTGAAAGAGGAGCACGATGGTTCCAAGAGATACAAAGCTCGACTAGTTGTCAAAGGATTCCAACAGAAGGAAGGAGTGGACTACACTGACATTTTCTCTCCCGTTGTGAAGCTCAATACTATCAGGTCAGTATTAAGTATTGTTGCTATTGAAGACCTTCATCTTGAAAAGTTAGATGTGAAGACCGCATTTCTTCATGGAGATTTGGATGAGGAGATATACATGCACCAACCAGAAGGTTTCTTCGAGAAAAGGAAGAAGAACATGGTGTGTAGACTAAAGAAAAGCTTGTATGGCCTGAAACAAGCCCCAAGACAATGGTACAAAAAGTTTGATGGATTCATGCACAAGGAAGAGTTCCAGAAGTGCAATGCTGATCATTGTTGCTACTTCAAGCGATATACGTCTAGTTATATCATTTCACTACTTTATGTTGATGACATGTTAGTAGCATGATCAAATATGGATGATATCAGAAGGTTGAAGTAGCAACTGTCAAAGGAGTTTGACATGAAAGACTTAGGCCTAGTAAAGAAGATTCTCGGAATGCAAATCACTAGAGATAAGCAGAAAGGACTCTTGCAGCTATCTCACGAAGATTACATCAATCGTGTTTTGCAGAGATTCAACATGGACGATGCTAAGTCAGTCAGTACACCATTGGCCAGTCACTTTCGCCTATCCAAGGATCAGTCCCCGCAAACCGAGGAAGAAAGAAATTTCATGAATGGTGTTCCTTATTCCTCGGCTATTGGAAGCTTAATGTATGCCATGGTCTGTACGAGCCAGACATTGGCCATGCAGTGGGAGTTGTTAGCAGGTTCATGTCTAATCCAGGGAAAGCTCATTGGGAAGCAGTCAAGTGGATTTTGAGATATCTACGAGGTACCGTACATAACTCTTTGTACTTTGGTAAAGGGCAGGTTAAAGCTCAAGGCTATGTAGATGCAGACTTTGGAGGTGAAGTCGATCATCGAAGAAGTACTACAGGTTATGTATTCACGGTTGGAACTACAACTGTTAGTTGGATGTCACAGGTACAGAAGATTGTTACTTTATCCACTACAGAGGCTCAGTATGTAGCAATCACCGAAGCTAGTAAAGAGATGATATGGCTTCAAGGTTTGTTAACTGAACTGGGATTCAAACAGGAAATGAATGTTTTATACAGTGATAGTCAAAGTGCAATACATTTGGCGAAGAATTCAACATTTCATTCCAGAACCAAACATATCAGACTTCGTTATCACTTCATCAGATCTCTACTAGAAGATGATGTGTTAATACTGGAGAAGATCGAAGGAAGCAAGAGCCAAGCAGATATGTTGACAAAGACGGAAACTATCGATAAACTGAAGTTGTGTTCAACTTCAGTTGGTCTGCTAGAGTAAAAAGAGCAGAATGGCTGTTGCATCAATCAAGGTGTGAAAACAGATTGAAATTAGTCTTCAAGTGGGAGATTGTTAGAAAGCTGATGCTTTCATGCTGCAGCCAGCAGCCCATGTGCTAAACATGGAGGCTGCCCACCAACCGAGCCATCAACCCCCACCAACCGAGCCACCAACCCTCTTCTTACCTTATAAATACGCCCTTGTTCTTCACAGTTGATATCTCATCCCAATCTCATATTCAACAAGAAGTAAAGGAGCGAGCAAGCTTAGAGTGAGAACGAGTGTTGAGTATAAAGTGTTTTGTGTAATCACTTTGTAGTATTCTCTAAAATAAAAGGTCTGCAGCAGCCCGGAGACGTAGGCATAATTGGCCGAACTCCATTATCAAATTTGTGTGTCTCTTACCATTCTACATTTCATTTCTTTTCTCTACAAATATAATTATAAGGAAATTTGCGTAATTTCCCAATAGCTACTTATTTAGTGTGCAACTACTCAAGAGGATCTGAGTTACATGGACGAAGAATTTAATATACAATATGGATACAAATGTTTAGCTGTATTTATTTATAACGAGTTATGTGGCACCTGAAACACACATACGTATAATTTCATATAATGTTGGGTGAAATTTCTAGTGTTTGTGCGCATAATTTCATATCTATGTTATTTTTCCATATAAATCATATTTAAGTAATTGAGTGAATAAGATCATAGTCACTTCCACAATGGCGATATTTACCCTAACATTTTCACTATCTATTTTTGCGCCACACAAAGGTTTGTTCTTTAGTTTCGTACACGACCAGTAGTTCTTGCAAACATAGAATTCAATGTTTAGTTCAAATGGCCTTGTCTGTCTTATAATTTATTCCAAGTCCTTTTGATTTTCTTACTTAAAAAGTTATACTCATTTTAGTTAGTGATAATGGTTACCTTTTCTTTTAGATGTTGATACCGCTAAAGAGCATGAAGATTCAAATAGCTCAACTGATGAAGATGGCTATAATTCAAGTGATAAACTGGCGGAAACAATAATTAAGAGGATGCCAATTTCTGAAGACATGGGGTTCAGTAATCATGGTGTGAAAGCTGGACTGGAAACTAGGCAAAGGAAGAAGGTCATAATCGGAAGCTCTGATACAGAGAATTTCTCTGAGGAAAATAAAGAAGGAGATAGTGTGTACTTTGATCACAATGGAGGTATTTCCTAATTGCACTCTTTAGCAATAAATTGATTTTAATATAAATTCTAAAATTCAGCCAAGTCATGCAATTGTAATGTCAGATACAAGGTTTCAAAATTCAAAATTTCTATACGATTAATTAAATTCATTTAAGACACTCAAAGTTAATAAATTTGCAGTTGAGATTATATTTAACCATTCCAATACAAATATATTTTCTATAATGTGATTATCAAAAGTTAAACTGCACGCACTGAACAACGTATGTCATTAGAAAACATTTAATATACTGATCTAATTGTTGATAGACTATTAAAACTGATTTTGCTATTGAGAATATGGCATTTCAAAGATTCAAATAAAGTGAAGGCTAGGGTGAATGGATCTAATACACCCTCCGGTTCGTAATACAAGATGTTTTACAAATTTACACGGGAATTAAGAAAAAAAATTATTGACACTTTAGTTCATACTTAAATAAGTAGGTCTCATAAGTTAAGTTCTCTTTTTATGTGCAGTCCAATTATCACTCTTCTTTTCATGTATAAAAGACAACCATTGAGCCTCTAACATTTAATATAGATCAAGGATAAAATAGGGATACAAGCTTAAACATCTTATATTTGAAACAAATCAAACAACTTAAAACATCTTATAATATGAACCAGATGGAGTATACTTTAATAGGTAGAACTAGATCTTTTTTACATTTTTTTATTAACGACATGAATTTGCTCTATCAATCTTGGGAGCAGTGAATAATTATAACACCATAATCATGATATATAGCATAAGAGGCTTCTTATTTATTGTGTAATTAATTAGACTTCTTATTTATTGTGTAATTTACCGTGCATAACTTGCGGGCCCCACTACAAAGGAGTAGTGGGGCACGCCTAATTTTTATTTAAAAGAAAAAATAGCATGGGCCCCCCGAATTTCTCTCAGGAGGCCGTGAATGCTTTTGTAACGATTGTGCAAAGCAAGCCTAAATTAATTAAGAGGGTCTGAATTATATAACAAGTTCTGCGGCACCCGAAATGAACATACATATAAATCATAGTTGAGAAAAATTAGGTCAAAACCCTTAAATTTTGTTTTTGTATATGGTTTCTATATAAGAAAAAGAAATACGTTTTTCTTGTTGGGGCCAAAATTTGGACTTAATAATTCTTCTACACAACAAAATTTCTAAGTTTAAAAAGTAATAACTTCTATGACCACATTTGTACGCGAGTCCATTTTGAGGAGTTTACCATCAATCAAATGTTGCAATTATTATGTTAACCACCAACTCAGATAAACAAGAATATGTGGCCATATTAACGACTCACACTATACATTGCTTTGGAGTTCAGAACTGTAAATGAGTGTAGCTTAATAGTTAGCTGTTGAGTTTCGGCATTTCCTGCGTACCGTACGCGCTTCACCGTGTCTATCGGAGTCAACGGTCGAAGCTCCTATGCCGGCGTCCCGATTGAACATCCCCCATCGCCTCCCATCGAGCATATAATTTGGTATTGGCAAACACTTATTGTAACAAAAGAAATCCCCATTGTTACATGCCACCAATACCATATATATACCACGATCTTTCTTAATATCTTGCGATGTGGGACAATTAACCCGTTCAAACCACGCATCCACTCCATTCCAATGCGAGTCACACCTAACAATCTCCACCTTGGCGTGCATTGCTCAAGTCACATTTGGAGTTACACCTTGAGTCCTCTTCACAGTTGGCTAGGCTGCTACCCCCGAGTTCTCATAAGCAGTGGCGTCAGGCGGCTTTTACCATTGTATCTCCACATTGACGAGCATCCCATGCTCAGTCAACGGTCGAAGTCTCATATGCCGGTGTCCCGATTGAACATTTTCATCGCCTCTCATCGAGCATATAATTTGGTATTGGCAAACACTTATTGTAACAAAAGGAATTCCCATTGTTACATGCCACCAATACCATATATATGTCACGATTTTCCTTAATATCTTGCGATGTGGGACAATTTGCCCATTCAATCCACGCACCCACTCCATTTCAATGCGAGCCACACCTAACATTAGCATCATTCATGAAAATCTCCAGCATTTCTTTCATGAATAAACCGCTGGAATAAACGGAATAGATAAAGATTAAAGATGGTATGAATTGAGAATGACTCTGTAAAAAAGTGTCTATATAGAAGTTCTCACCATACATCTCATAAGAGTATGGATTTTAAAGCCAATTTAGACACCAAGCAAACAAAATGCTAGACGTATATGGATCCAGTGTTTCAATCATGGTCATATGTATCACAATCAAGCAAATAGAAATAATATGATTAAGTTGACTTTTCTGTGATTGAAGGAGTATGGAGGTGTCATCACTGCACTTGGACCTACTATATAAATGGTTTTGGATTACGTTTAGTTCAGAAACATCAAACAAATTGCCAACCAACGGTGGATAATAAATCACTAATAACTCCGTTTTCACCATTTGTTTTTGCACCACACAAAGGTTAGTTCTTTGGTTTCATACACAACCAGTGGTTAAAGACTACAAAGAGTGGAATTCAATATTTAGTTCAAATGGCCTTGTCCATCTTACAAGTGATTTAAGTCCTCACACTCTGATTTTCTTACTTAACAAGCTTTACTCAGTTTAGTTTGTTTTAATGGTTACCTTTCCTTTTAGATGTTGATATCGCCAAAGAGCATGAAGATTCAAATAGCACAACTGATGTAGATTGCTATAATTCAAGTGACAAAATAACTGAAAATGGATTGGGATCTCTGCGTATTACAAAGAATAATGATAGTCAAATTGAAGAAGCTGAACGACAAGTTGTGGATTATGACGTTGAAAGAGTTATAGCAGAACAGGAAACTCATCATTTGCAGTGCCCAATTTGTCACACTTATATAACTAAAAGAGTTATTCTACGCAAAAGAAAGCGAGGACCAAGACAGAATTCAACTGATTCTCCTCCTGGAGAACCACATGTTACTGCTTCTCAGTTCACTCCAGTTGAAGACAAGAACATTGATGGAGATGAGGGAGCATTTACATGTTTATCATGTTTCAGCATTTTTGTTCCTGCTGGTACATATTTATAACCTAGTATACCTATCATTTCAAGATGTGCTTAAATGAATTGTGTGATCGAACATTTTGTTAAACAGGAGGAGTCTTTTGGAAAAGGAAAGAAAACGTTAATTTGACGAATTCAGATATTGTATCTACTAATAAAACGAACTGCATTTCCTTCCTTTTCGGATCGAATTCAAGAACCATCCAAGACAATGGAGCAGGTAGTAATAAGTACTCAAATTCTCAAGTTTATTTATCATGCATAGAGCTGAATATTCCTGATTTTAGTTTTAGTGTAACTCTTGTTCTAAACATTAATCATTTCTTATTACGGGTTTACGCAGACAAAGGTGTCATACCAACTGGACCTAATGCCAAGCAACCTAGTCTAGATGAAGACTACAATTTAAAATCACCTAATAACACTCCTCTACAAGGTGAAATTTAATTTATTTTTGACAATTGAATAATAATACTTATCGCTTATGTCCAAAAATAATTTATATGAAACTTTTTCTGTAACATTATTTTTACGCAGATAATTATAAGATACCAAACGGTTTTATACCTAAGCAACATGTTCTCGATGTTGGTGGGGGTTTGAAGCTATCTATTTCCACTAATCAACTTCCAGGTATAAATTTAATCTACTATATACTGTAGAATGGCACTGCTTACCACTTAATTATGCCTATAAATAGATTATGTATGTGTTTCTCTGAAACATTATTTATACAGATCAGTATAAGATATCAAATGGTTCTACATCTAAGCTCGAACATGATGATGGTTCAGAGTTATCTATTCCCACCCATGAACCTTCAGGTATAAATTTAATCTAATACAAACTATAAAATAGCATTACTTATTATATTTGTTAAAATATAGATTATGTAAATCCTTTTTTGTATCATTATTTACACAGATAAATATGGAGTATCAAATGGTGCTACAGCTAAGCAACATGTAGTCGAAAATGATGATGGATTAAAGTTACCTCTTTCCATCCATCAACCTCCAGGTAAATCAACTTAATCTATCAAATAGTAGTACTTATCAAGTATCTTCACCGAAATTATGTGTTCCCCTACCTTAATACTACTGCCAACAATACTACAGATGATACTCTCAGACAACCACTGCTGCTCGAACATCATATAGATGGCAATCCAGACATCCATACTCCAGAAGTGCCTGCACACGCTGATTTAGAGCTTGGTGTGCGAGTCGTAGCAACAAGAGCAAGACACGAATGGGATATTATGAAAAGCATTGTATATGGTGGCTTGATTGAATCAATTACTAGCCTGGGTGTAGTGTCATCTGCAGCTGGAGCTGGTTCCTCTACTCGTGAGTATCAGTTTTCTTCCCTTTCACACGTATTATAATATAAATCCACATGCATGCCTAAGCCGGCTATATATGCACGGATAAATAAATTGATTTTTATTGGGTACAATATCAAGTAAAGTGGCCGGATGCAAAGTTTCTAGATAAACTGGGTAGATAATAGAAAAACTGTGTTAAATGCCAAAAGGCACTTATTTACATTTATTGATCCAAATTTGTTCATTGTTTTTATGTATGCTTATGTGTTTCCTATTTTCATTTCTGTAGTGAAAATATGTGCATTGGGGATGGCAAACTTAATCAGTGGCTTATTTTTGGTTTCCCATCATGTGAGTCGCACCGACACCAATCGTCTCTGTAATATACTTATTTACACTGACATGGCTTATATTTTTAGTTAACTAATATAAAGTTGACGTTGCAGCTATCAGAACTGAAGAGAGACACAAATGATGTGGAGACCGCAGACCAAAATCAAAGTCAGTACTACAAGAAACTAGGGAAGAGAGAAAACTTCAAGCGACATGCATTTTTCTCTATTCTATCATTCATCATTTTCGGGTTAGTTCCTCCTGTTGTATACGGGTTTGCATTCAGAGCTACTGACAACAAAGAAAACAAGATCATAGCAGTTGCGATATCTACATGTCTATGCATAGCTATCCTAGCACTCGGAAAGGCTCATGTCAATCCCCAAAAAGGGTACTTCAGATCTCTCTTTTACTACATTGGGATTGCTTTGCCGGTGTCAGGTCTGGGATATGTAGCTGGAGTGATGCTTGAGAGGTTGCTTGAAGAGTTTACTGTTTGATTAAGGCTCACATAATAATGATCATTTTCCAGATTTACAGTGTTCAATTAATTTGTCAGAGCATTTTGCATATGTTACAAGTATTATTATTTCAGTTCATTTGATGTATATTTCGTAGACAATTTATGTTTGTCCATGATTGGGGTCTGAGTTATTCATCTACTCATTGTAAGCAACTGTTGTATAGCTATTGCGAAATTTCTTGATTTTCTTTTTTCTTTTTTTCTTTTGCAAGACTTAAAATAGTTTGGAAAAAAAAAAAAAAAAAATGATATTACTATCCACGCACTAAGAGCATCTCCAACAGTTTGTTGGTTACATATTACAATTTAGCTGATTACATGATGTAATTCAAGCAGTTCGCCAGTAGAATTCAGTATTGGACGCCTGTTGAACATGCGCCTAATCTTCAGACACCTGTTTAATAGGCGCCCAACCTTTTTTTTATTTGGGCGCCTGTTCAACAGGCTCCCCAAAAAAGGGGGCCTCACCCATTTTCATATGAATTGTTTCTGTTTTCAAACCCATACTTTAAGTAACTAAACCTTTTAAATTTATAAATAGAGGATGACGACCCATGAAAACATCGAAAATTATACGAAAACGTCGAATAAAAATACTGTGCATAAGTCACTAGTCATTAGTGGACGATCCAAAAATTTTATCAAGTTGTTATGATCAAAATGATTCAACTAATATTTTGCATAACGATAACACTAACAATAAAACATACAGATACAACAGATCATTAAAAGTACAACAATTAATGATAGTAGATGCCAACTGAAACACCAAAGCAAACGTAGATACCAACTACATGTTATGCGTTCAATCTCAAGGGAGTCTCGAAATGTTCAGTCGCAACTGGTCAATATCATTTTGGAGACTCTGATCTCTCGTTCAAATTTGTTTGCATATGTTATTCCCCTTGGGCACAATGGTTCGTCTATCCATTGTGTAATTGCATCCGTTTGGATAGGATGGACATTTCTGCATGCATCGACCTATACTGTTGCTCTCTGCTCGAACTACAACTTCAACCGCATAACCGCAGGAGCAACGTACTGGATAAGAATCAACTCACTGTTCAAACGGTGGTACTCGATAGAACTCTACTTCTTGTTGTGGTTGAGCGATCGCCTGTTCATACGATTGTTGAACATGTGGTACTTGAGCTTCATGTGTAAGATATACGTTCCCCTGTTCATGCGCTGGTTCATCCTGGGGTCTTATTTGGTTTAGAAACTGGAATTCATCTTCGAGCTGCTAAAGTCTCCTCTGTTCGTACGCCTATTCATCAGAGTCAGTATCTGATGGCCACGAAGGCATTTTGAATGAGGGATAAAAGGAGGAGGTAGTACAATAATGGAAACAAGTTTGTTTGAGTGAGGAAAGTTGTGAGTAATATGACAGAATTATATAGCTGCGTAGTACAAATAATTAAAAGAAAAAATGATGTAACCGGTAACTGTTTCACCTGACATAAAGTGTTGGGAGTCTGCTTTTCATACTGCCATGATGAGGCAAGTCACGGGTTCCACTATGCTTTTCGTACCCTATTTTCTAACTCTTTTGCCGTAATCGTCACAACCAAAGTAATGCTAGCTCTAGTGCTACTGCAACAGAATTCTCTCCTAAGGACTTACTGATACTCGTGAAATCCTATATCGAACTTGATAAAAGAGATTTGCTGCTGATGCAAAATGGAGGAGGGCTAACCCATGAAGAATTTTGGGCCATGATAACAAGCTTACATAACAATCATCGTACTTGCACCACTACACGAATTTCTGGTGAAATTCATATGGCTCATCGGCGTTTCGTTAAAACTTGTGAACAATACCAAAAGATTATACAAACAGTTGAAGATGAAGACATATTTAAAACGACTCGACAACTTTTGATTCTCGTTACCTTGAAGAGTATGACACTGATTTTATTGGGTACAAAGCCTACAAACTGCGTTATAGTTGGCTAACCTGTTGAAAATGAAATTATGTTTGTCCATGATTGGGGTATGAGTTATTCATCTACTCATTGTAAGCAACCCTGTTGTATAGCTATTTTGAAATTCCTTGTTTTTTTTTCTTTTGCAAGGTTTAAATAGTTTGAAAAAAAATGATATTACTACCCACGAACTAAGGCTACATCTCATAGCATTTAAGTCGAAAGAAAAATTAAATGTTAAAATATATTTCAAAAACCCATTTTGACATGTTATTGAAATTAAGTGAAAATTTTGTCATCTAGTCTTGCATAACCGGACGAAGTAAATATATAAAAACTAAATCATAGTTTTAAAACATTAATAAATTTTAGTACCAACAATTATCAATCCTAAATTATAGAAGTAAGTTATCTTATTTATTGGTCGATCAAAATTTTTCACTATTACAATTCCAAAATGCAAGATTTTTTTTTCAATCTCGATTTATTATTGTCTATATTGATACATATAGGTAATACTCATAGTCAATTACTTTTATGGTTGGTAGTTCGATACTTGGAAACTATGTACAAAAAAAAGGTTGCTCCATAACATAAGTGGAGTCTGAATGTGGGTTCGATTCAGACTTTCTTAGTTTTTTTTTTTTTTTTTTTTTTTTTTTTTTTTTTTTTTTGAATTGGTTCTGGGGTTTAAGAAAAAACGATGATTTTTTTCAATTCAAAAGATAGGCTTCGAAGTGAACAAGTTTACTTTTGATTTACATATTACATTGTTCATAAGTGGTTTGTTATTCTTCATTATGGTAGAACATTTTCTTACATAGAGCATGGAAATATTGATTATATACTCAGGATCACATTTTCTTCTTTACTTCAAATTAGTGGTTTAATATGCACTTAGAAAATAATATGGGAGTTTAACAACATCAATTGGTATGGTTTTTAAGAAGAAGAAATGTGAGGGTTTTGTTAGAGTTCAGTGATGCAATAGTTCCTTATTAAAGAAGATTTGGAAGATACTATTGATTTCGATGATATTATATTTTCAAGTAAATTAAAGAATATTTGAAAGATATATGAGGTAACGAGGATAACAAATTAAAATGATTTGGAAGATTGAATGAATCAAATAATTTCCTAAACAATCAGTTAAAGAATGAATCTTATAACACTTGTTCAAAACGAATGAAACTAGAAAAAAAAAAATCAAATGTATAAACGTTTTTCGTATAAATAGGAGAATTGACGTAAATTAGTTACTTTGGCATTAAGAAATAATCTCTATATAAAGACAAGTCATTTTGTAGAGACTAAATGATCCTCTTAAAGTTGTGTATTTCTTATTCAACTTCTTAGCCTCCATTACGTCTCTCGTAAATTTCTTCTTATAAAGTAATAAAATCTCATCCCCACAAAGTGGATGTCCATTATCTCATGATAGAGGAATCACTCTATATATATGTGTCAACTCCCTATTTGCTTTCTTATATGATTCTCTGTTTCATATCCTCTTACTTTTGTTTGTTTTACTGTGCTACAACTCATGCAGTTAAAGCCCTGCTAAAACCATGTAAAATCACCGCTTTAGTTTGTAGCGCCCTTCAACTGCTATGTTATTTCAATTTAGCGCTGATGAACAGTAGATCATCTTTTAGCCCTGTTGTTTCCCACTGCATCTGCTAAATCCAAGTTTTTTAACACCCGCTTTTGCAATATTAATATATAGGGCTTAATTTGACTAATTCTCTTATAAAAAAATCAATAAAGTTAGTTTAAAGAGCTAATTTAAGGCATAATTGTCCAATATATTGTAGATTTCTATCATAACCGTCAAATCTAGTGTGTGTGACCATGATATTCTTCGATTCCTTTGTATAAGATTAATCATTTTTAGTTTCTTTTACACATACAATATGGGAATGACAATTGATCAATTTTATATATTTGGTTTCACATCTAATGAACCTTTTATCACATCCGTCATATCCTTGCTATTTCTCTGCTTTATCCCCATTATACTTTTATGCACCTCCACCGGTATAGATATGCTAAGCTCTTTAACTGTCCAGGCTGCAACATGACATTATTACTTTCACGTTCATTTGGATTGATTTACGTTATTTGTGTAAGTCTACTCCGAACAGTCTGACATCAAAGCTTTGAAGGTTGTCGTTGGAATCTAGGATAGAAGGTGATCGATAAAATGGTAAGATCCAGAGATAGAGGTGAGGTTAGACCTATTTAGGGGTACGTACCTTATGCTAGAGGTTCATATGTACTGTCTGGTTCGCAGTTGACTATAGAGATGTGAGACGATGAAAAGTATTTTGAGAAGAGGAAATGGAAGATGAAGGTGATGTTGAGAAAAAAATCATGTTCATTGGGTTGTATTTGATGCTGAAGCGTTGCCAGCGGATATCTTGAAATTAAAAAAGTAGAAAAAGGAAGAATGAGTTTTCATTACCTCCTACTTGGTTACAAGTGATTAACATAGAAATGTGTTTATTTTATGCTCTTATATTTTATCTTTTGTAAATAAATAAATATTACTTTGGGTATTTTTCATGTGTTTTCACTAGGGCTGTTATGGTAATGGTAAACTTACCATTACCATATTTATACCAGTCGACTGGTAACCATTTTTGGTTGAAATTGGTATATCAGTTAAAACGGTTTGGTAACGGTAAATTTACTATTTTTAATGGTAAATTAACGGTTACATTTCTTCGATATCAGCGATAATAGTAATTTTATCAGCTAATTTAAAACAAATATATATTCATCTGATATGCATTATTATGTGCATTTAGAACCAAATAAATGATTATATTTAGTTCGATAATCAGGTGAATAAATTCGAAGTATACTTATTTTCTTTCTTATTTAAGTTTTTTTATAAACTGAAACTACATATAGTATAATAAAAATGTATTATGTACAAAAAATATGTCAAAATACAAACTTTGATGGACAAATGGTAAATTACCATTACCAGTGTAATGGTTAGCAGATTATCGGTATACCAGTCGATCAGTAATGGTAACGGTAAGCAATTCTGGCTTACCAATAAAAACAGCACGTTAATGGTATTTGTCAAATGATAATGGTAACTATTATCATAACAACCCTAGTTTTCACAGGTTGTTCAATAAATGTATACTTCATTCAATTAAAGACCAATTGCTATGAAAAAGCTAATTTCTCACATCAACACTATCTCAATCGCAAATGATGTTATAGCACGTTGGTAAAGACCTAGAAATTTGGACAGAGTGACATTAGTTCGATCCTTCTCAAGCCTTATTATTGCTGAAGGAAGGAATATGAATATATACACACCGCCTCCTTTGCTCCGAAGAACAAATGGACTAGTGGTATTATATATATATATATATATATATATATATATATATATATATATATATATATATATATATACGTATATGTATATGTATGTGTATGTGTGTATGTATATAATATATTAGCTAATAAAGATGTGAAGAGTCAGGCATATTCTTTTCAAGGAAATCAATTATATTCACTTGCCATGTAGAGAAGATTAGATAGGGTCACCAGCAAATCAGAATCCTATCATATCTTTTGTCTTTGGAAAGAAAACATTTCAAGAGATTCATTATAGGCCCAATATTCACATAGACAGGGGACTACATCCCCTATAAATATTCATTGTATTCATTATAAACCTTTGAACTTTTCTCTCTCTTCTCCATTAATAAAGCTTTCTTTTCTTTTCTTTTTCTGCATTTTTTAATTTTCAAGCAACTTGTACCGTCTGTACAATTAGATTTGGTAGAGCACAAGTTGTCTTTGCAATTTTCATTTTCATTTTTATTTTCATTAGTGATTGATCGTTTGATTAGATTCAACGGTAATCTTAATTTTTATTTATGTTTGTTTATTTCTTTTCAGCAGATTTTATTTTAGTATTCTGTTTATTTTTCTATCGTTGAATTTATTATAGATCTGATCAGATTCGAATCTGTAGTGAATTCAATTGCAATTTTAATTTGTTTCAATTGACAATTGTGATTTGGTCATCGGTTCAATTAGATTTGTTATGAACCAATTTGCAATTTCAATTTAATCAAATCCTTTAATTTCGTCTAACTCGCCCACGAAATACAAATAATAAAATTTAATTTTCCTTTTTGTGTTCGACCTGCATACTACACGCCTGTGCACATGCAGTAATTAATAATAAATTTGCTTTTTTTAGTTCTTAGAAAGCGTCAAAAAAGTTTTTGGCGCGATTGCCAAGAGGTAAACATTGAATTTTTATTATTTATTTAATTTTCGATTCGTGTTAAATTTTATTTTATTTTTATTTTTTCTTTTATTTTCTTGTATATATAAAAAAAATCTTGATTGCTTATATTCGGTATTATTCAATGATACTGTAATCTTCTAAACAAGAAAAATAATACCACTTTTTGTTTTAATTTCTTGCCAATTTCCCGATTTCTTTCCTTTCATTTTCTTCCTGTTTTCTATACATTCGTTTTCTTCTTTTTACAAATTTCGAACAAAAAAAAAGTTGCCACTTTTCTCCAATTTTGTTCATTTCTCAATTTTTTTTTCAATTTCTTTCCCATTTACAATTCTTCCCTCTTTAAATAATTTTGAAAAAAAAAATTACAATATCCTTTTTCTACATCTTCCCTGCCGCAAACCCTTCTGCTATCCTCACCAAAGTTCAAGTTCCAATATCTTCCCTGCCGTAGTTCATATTCAACATCTCTTCAACCAGCAACAATCCAACTGCCGTCACGTACGCAACTTTCACAATCATACCCACCAATTTCAGACCATCATCACATATACAACATCCAACAAACCCATGACCAAAGCCATATGTGATCTTCACCAATATTCACAAAACAACCAGTTCTGCCGGACCGCAAGCTCCACCATCAATTTCTCCCACGTTAACTTCACCCAGTTCTGCCAACACACGAAACAAACCTCCGACAACTAGACCGCAAATTCCACCATCAATTTCTCCAACTTGATTACAATCCTAATACAACCATACTGCCTTTCCAACAGTTCATCATCACGTTCACTACAGATTCCGCACAATCCACTAACATCTTCTGAACATCACCTTCTCTACTACATCACCTATCGTTCATCAAACTTCCCGATCTACACAATTCACAACCATATCTCATCAGGCTCCCCCATGGTTCAAAACCACCCATCAACGCTCATCATCTTATATGAAACTCACAAGGAGCCAAACTGCACACAAGCTTTCACCAAACAAGCCGCTATATTGAATAACCCTGCTCCAATCACCGCTACCTTCTCATTCATCGTCAAGTTCGCATAGTCACAACCACCACGACTATTATCTTCTAGCCTCACATAACACCGTAACTCTTCCTCCACACTCGCAATTCACGAACAATCTCTACCGGAACCGGTTACAATCCCATGAGCACAACTAAATCTTTCCGTGAATCCATACCAAGAAAAAAACAATTTGATTTAAAAGCCTAATTCGTTCTTCATCACAACCGAAACCCCAAATTATGAAACCCCAATCACCGAAATCATCACCGATCAACAATTTGAAACCAAACAACCCCAGTTCGAACATCCACATCGAACAATCCAAATCGTCTTAGCCCAAACCTGATTAGAAACCCATTGAGAAACAAGGATAAAAAGGGAAACCCGATTTGCTCGAACAATTTTCTTTTGGCACCGACCATGTTGTCGGTTAGTGAGCCTAGGTTTGAATTTTTGATCGTGCTATACCCAATAGGAGTTTGTATACACTATTTGGGGAAGTATGTACAGAACTCCTACTTTCCATTGGTGGCAGTCATATGGCCACCCTGAATTCCACCAGTCTACCAGTGCCTACTACCAATGGGGATATAGAGTTTTCTAAATATATCCTACTGTAAAATTTTCTGAACTCTACAGGTTCTGTAGCTATATAAAAATATATAGACTTTGCTTGTAAAAAAATTCTGTAGGGGTAGTGACTTGCTTGTACAATATTTTTTTCAGTTCCTGCAGTTATTCATGTTTGATTGTTGTGTTGCTGAAATCTCTGAATTAATTTGATAAGGAACGCATTTCCATAACTAATCACCCTCGTCAATTTTCAATTATAGAACTTGATTTGATTTGCAAAATAATTAATTACAAGAGTGTATTGTATGAAATTGATTCTCTCAAGGGTTTGATCGTGGATATATATTAGTTCAATTTATTGAACTTCTAACAAAAGAGGTTGCATACTACCCGTAAAATATTGGTCGTATCCCCTAGTGTTTATACTATACGTGAACGGCCATAAGCCCCCTTCCCCCTTCAAATCGAGATTATCGTCTAATAAGATATACTTGAGTACGTTATCTATTTTGTAATAAGATCTACTTGTGTAAACTCTAAGTTTTGGATTCGATAACGATGAGTGAAAAAAGTTTTAGCAACTATAATTCTCCTATCTCAATAGACGTAACCTTTATGTCCTTTGAAGAGCTATTTGCAGACAAGCTTAAATTTTTTAAATGATGAATTTGCAGATGAGCCTAATTAATTTTTTTGGTTAATTCCGAGTCAGTTATGTTTTCTTTTCTTTTCAAAAAATAAATAAATCATAGGATCAAATTGAAGAAAGAGTTCAAGCCCTATCGATAACATATAACAAGCAAACATACAACTTTTGTTGTGTACAATAGTGACATGATATAGATGCGATATCCTATATCAATTTTGAAAAAAATATAATTAAAATTTTCTTCTCGATACTACCGACATCAATAAGCCAAGGATTGAAAGCCTTAAAACAATTTGATTAAAAACTCCTTGTCGACCAAAATTGTGTCTAAGGAAGTGAGCTCAAAAACGAGTTGGTAAAGACCTATCAACATAGACAATGACTCTAAGGGTTTTGAAAGCATAGGGTTCAAGTTAGCTAACATGGTTTGGAAATGATCCTCTTTTTCCACAACAGTGATGATAAGGGTAAAGGGTAAACCTCAAAAATATTTTTAGGAAACAGGTACAAGTAAGCCATATCGATACTAAGTGTGTTGGCATGGTGAATTGGCGAAGCCATGGGTCTCTAGAGCAATTATAATGTAATTTTATAAAAACAATCCCTTCGACAACATATGTGCCGAAGGAACAATGATAATAAACCATCATATTCTAAGAACAAACCTTGTCGGCATCGTCTGTATCGACATGATTCTAAGGAAAACAGCCACAAACAATCCTTGTCAACAACATCTATGCCGACATGTATTGTGGGCAATAGACTGAAAGAAATTCATAATTCAAGTTATTAATAAGTAAAAGCATATGTTGGAAAACACCCTTTTGGCTTCGCCGAAGGGTATTGAAGCGATAACCCCTTGATCTTGAATTCATAGCTTAGAAACAACCCTTTTTTATCCATGAAAGAAAGCGAGGTGACAACACTTTCTCTTTATAAAATAAAGTTTATGTTAAGCAAGCCACTTCAATACCATCGATAGGCCTTTAGGTGATAGTCTCAAACTTAGCTTAAACTAAGGTTAAGGAAGCACTCCTTTGGACACTACCGAAAGTTCGTTATGCGGTAACCTCATATCTCATTTATAAAAGTGAGATTCTAAAGAAAATCCTTTCGGCCATGCCAAAAGGGAAGGAGGTGATTGCTTCGATTATTAGTAAAACATAGTTCAAAAATAGACCTCTTCGACACAATCGAGAGGCGTTGGGATGATAGCCCATTATCTTTCACAAAGGAACT
The DNA here is from genome assembly GCA_030737875.1 of Allium sativum. Classification (NCBI taxonomy): domain Eukaryota; kingdom Viridiplantae; phylum Streptophyta; class Magnoliopsida; order Asparagales; family Amaryllidaceae; genus Allium; species Allium sativum. Next base: position 339,852,098 of record CM060922.1, read on the forward strand.
TTTAGAAAATACACCTCTTCGTTGTTACCGAAGGATATGGAGGCGGTAGCCAATTAACTTAAAATAAGGTTTTGAAAAGGATCCTTTCAACTCTACTAAAAGGGACTGAGAAGATAGCCTCTATCTTTTACAAAACATAGTTTAGATAAACATGGCCCTTTTAGTTCCATCGAAAGGTGCAAAAGTTGTAGACATTTTTATACAAAATAACCTTTTCGACTATGTCGAAAGGTACAAAGGCGAATACCCTTACGTTCTTTTATAAAACAAGTTTTTGGAAAACAAGTCCTTTAGACTGTGTCGGAAGGCACTAGAATTATGTGGAGTGGTTCTAACTTTGAAAATACAACATAAGTATTTAGGCTAAGATTAGCCGAAAGGATGGGGACGGAAGCCTGAATGCTTCTTATAGCATACGAGTGGCATTTCAAGCATACAAAGTTTAAGGTAGAAGTAGGAGGGCCTCCGAGCGAAGCCAAAGAGTACTTCCGACCATTTCGGAAGGGTACTTCCGAACTGAGTGATGACGCTGACGATAAATATGGAGTACATTAATTTATTTCCTTATAAAGTAATCTTTTTCACCCACCCCACTATATTTGTTACGATATGACGGGTTTATAAAAAGTGGACTAAGCAAAATTCTAGCTTTTTCAGTATTTTATATTTTAAAAATATAAATTTTTTATTTCCTATGTTATTTCCCTATATAAAGCTAAATTTCCCTAAGCTAAACCAAATTTAAGAAATTCATATTAATTAATAAATACATGGGGAAAATTTCAAAAATTCATAGAATGAAAAATATATTCTTCTCTATGTTATATAAAAATTTCAAGTCCAAAATAATTAATTAACCTTTTAATAATTTATCTCCTAATTAAAAAACAATTATTTTTAGGAAATTCATAAATATTCCTAATGCATAGAAAATTATGAAATTTAGAATCCATCTTCGATATCATGTAATAAAAATCATATCAAAATTTTGTATCATTTGGAGATATCAAACTATATGTTTTGATCTAAAACCTATTTATTTGCATACAAAACAAGCATACGAAATCATGTTCAAACATTATTTTATCCAGACAATCATAATTCATCATCTTAATCGTGAAAAAACCATGGACATGCTCAAATTAATTTAGTATTAGCGCATAACCAAACTAAACATAAGTAGATATCATTATTCATCTTGTTTGGATTGAAGACCTGAGATTTGTAGATGTTGATTTCCTAAACTTTAATCTTCTAGCTTTCTTTTAGTTTTTCTTCTTTTTCTTTGCCTTAATTTTTAATGGCTAGCCTCCTTGCTTTAGTTGCAGAGTGTTATAAAATGAATATGATAAGGATAAGGGTTTGGTTTACATACATACATTATATATATATGTATATATATAGGAATGTTTTGGGGCACCCCTGTTTTGCAGCATCCCTTTAGCACTTCTACCCTATCATGAGCTACACTAATCCAAATCCAACAGATTTTGTAGAAGTTCAATCCACATATATATTATCGTATATCCAAAATTTTAGCTTATTCCGACATCCATAAAATAATTTATGTGATGTATAAATTTAACGGTTCTAATAAATGTCTGAACAGTGAATAATGGAGCTAAGATTTTGAAAATGTTATGAATGTCGAAATGAGCTCAAATTTTGGATAGATGATACTTTATATGTGGATTAAACATCTACAAAATCTTATTGGATTTGGACTAGTGTAGCTCATGGTAGGGTAGGGGTGCTTCAAAAGGGGGTTCCTTTGAACGCTCCTCATATATGTATATATGTACATATGGGGTCATGTGTTCCTACTTTGCACCTCTCTTATCCTACATTATGTTTAACTAGATTGATTCTTTCTATGACCGAACCCATTAATTATTACTTAGTATGTAAAAATCTTAACTGAATATCCTACTATATTATTCTTATCTAATTTATCCAATTAAATTTCCTAGATAATGTTTACAAAAAATTAGGGATGTTGCATCATTTCCTCCTTAAAAGAATTTAGTCCTTGAAATTACGTTAAGGACTAAAACAAGCATAGAAATCATGCAAACAATGCTATCTGTAACAACCCGCATTCTACGCATCGGAGAATCGTAGAATATTTATTTCTTTCTTATATGAAGTCGTATGGTCATGTGGCTTTGGGAAACGACCATTGGGGTCATTTCCCATATTCATGATTTTTGCCGATTTTTAAATGACCATTTTGCCCCTAGCTGATCTTGTTTCGGCCATAACTTTTGGTTGAAAAGGAGTTTTGACCTAAAACCACTTCCACTGGCTTCGGATGATGGTTTACATTTCCGTAGAGTGGTCACATGTGGAAAACGGACTTACCGTTTGGGAGAAATGACTGAAATAAGGTTTGGAAGGTGAAAAACTGCTTAACCGGACCAAATATGGTAATTAGTGAATGGGCCCATAACCCATTTCGGGATTAGGGTTATGGGGAGGCTGAAAAGAGTTAAGGTTTCGTTCCATTTCAGTTTTCTAGCCTCCACTTACCTCTTAGAAACCCTAAAAATGGCCTTCAACCTCTAAATCACCTCCAAATCACTTTCTAATCAAGGATTAAGCTTAGCAACATCAAATTAAGGGAGATCTTCACTAAATCAAGATTAGAGCTACTGTTTGGCATTGGTATTCACGCCATATCAGAGATTTATTTCAGATCTAAGGTTTGTTTGTGGCTAAGGTGAGTGATTTGCATAGTTCCTCACCAATTATGGTTAATTAAGTGTAATTAGTGTTGATTAGCGAATTTATACACGTTAAAAATCTGGAAAAATATTGATAAATTTCGAAATAATGTTTTAGACCTCTGTTAGAAATTGGGTTTGATTTGGTTAAGTTTTACTAATCATGTCACTAGTTTTGCTTAAACATGCTTAAGGGAAAATATGGGGTTTTGGCTATGTTTGATCCATTTTAACCTATCATATTGATGTTTTGGTATTTGAGGTCACTTCTACTTGTTGCTATGACTGTATGGTATGCTTTGTGATTGATTAGAATAGTTAGAATGGTCGAAAACGCCGTCAAATGGCGTAAAACACTCGCTGGAATAGTTGCAGGAAGACGGTGCAGGTTTTCGGATCGGATCGGATGGATGGGCTCGGACCGGATAATGGGCTAGGCAAGGGATCACCGAACCGAACCGTGGCTTGGAAAAAGAGAAAGTTTGGCGAAAAAGGAAGGCCATTATGGTTAAAATGGGATCGGATCGGAGCATCACAACCGAAGGGACCAACATCTAAAGGAGGAAAGCTACCGAACTGAACCAAGGTGCATCTACCCGACCCGACCCGCCAGAGAGCACCCGAACCGAACCTATGTACTACGAAGGGACTTGGAGGCCATGACCCAACCCGGAGCACTTGGAAAGAGTACGACCCGAACCGACAGAGAAGAAGGACTGAGGATCTGAACCGATCCAGTGATGACCAATAACCCGAGATGCGAAGGTAGCCCAAATGTAAGTTATAGCTCAGGATCCAGTTGGGAACCAATGAGTTCACTTCATGATTGGGCTTTGCTGCGGAACATGTGCTAAGGAGTTGTCGACATTCATAACTTCGATTCACCACTGAAAAGGAATGATGGGCTACGTATCAGTGCAGTAGAGTCATCATGACTCGAGGGGCAAAGTGATCGTAGTAAGACTATGAGCCAGTGCAGTGGAGCCATTGTGACCCCATGGGGCAGAGTGGATATAGTAAAGGATTAGTAAGGCTATGAGCCAGTGCAGTGGGGTGTGTACGACTCCATGGGGCAAAGTGGACAGAGCGAAGGATTAGTGGCTATGGATCAGTGCAGTGAAGCCGTTGTAACTTCATGTGGCAGAGTGATCATAGCAAAGTATTGGGTGATCGAAGTGGTGGATATCGTATGCTTTACGCACTGAGTGAGAGATGTGAGGATGGTTGCTATGTTTGATTTGTTTGCCATCACTATGACATGCACACCCCCCACCCCCGTATGCTTGTACACCATATGTTAGTGGCACCTTAGAGTGTTGTACAGTATGTAGTGCTAACTCTTTGGTTGCAGGTCCAGGTTCAGGTATGGTTTAGTATACCTGTTATTGTTCTGTTTAGCTGCTTATCGCTCACACCAGACTTTTGTCTGACCCAGAGTTTTATGTCTCTTCTTATTACTCTGGGTGCTCCTAAACGAGCAGACTAGAGACAGGTTAGCTGGTGATGCACGAGTAGCTGATCCGGAGGCGAGCAGGAGGCTTCCACCTATGATATATATATATATATATATATATATATATATATATTCTCCCTGTGTCGTTAGTGGTCACTACTTGGGCATTAGTAGTGTACCTCCTTTATCTTGCTTTTACCTTTGGAGACAGTTTGAAAAGTTGTAATAATGATGATGTGGAACACAAGCTGTATTTGGATTTTCCGCTGCTATGATAGTTTGTTTTCAGCTTATGCACTGTCTCACCTGTTTTATGTCAAGTATGTTGTTATTATATTTTGTTCTATGCACTGTGAGACAATCTACAGGTTCCTTGTTGATTCTTCGTCTTCTTCCTTTCCTTCTGACGACCGTCCCGTGCTAACTGGACATGTGTACAACGCACTTTTGGAGTAAATGTCGGTTGGTGCGGGGCGGGCGTCACACTATCTATATTAGCATCACCCGTTAGTTACTAAATCCATAAAACAGTATAGAACATACCATAAACAGATTAGGATAAGTAGCTCTAATCTTGTCTCAATATCCTAAGTACAGTCTCACATTATCACTCCATTGGAATTTTTCTAGTTTGACTATCTTGTTCCTTAGCTTTTTCTCGTCTCTAGCCACAACTCGAACTTGTTGCCTCACAAAAGTCAACTTCGCCTCCACTACTAACTCCTCCAATGCCCTTAGATCTATCGTTGTTTTTGGATCATGCATATATACTTCTGTAGAGGTGATACATAAACCACATCAAGAATATTTACCAAACCGTCTAGTAACATTACTCGGTAAGCGAACTTATCCATTTTTCTGTAATAGAGAAGTGTCCAACGAATCTCGCTGCTATTCCACCGACTTTCCAAAACAGATTAAACCTCTCATCAGTGATACCTTAATGAAAACACAATCTCTATCTAAGTACTTAATATCCTTATGCCTCTCATTTGTGTAACTCTTTTGCCTTGACCGAGCTTCCTTCATTCAGCCTCGAACCAACCCAGTCTTTTCTACAGGTTCTTTCACTATGTTTAGATCTTGAACCAATCTGTCTCCGGTCTCTAACCAACAAGCTAGCGATTTACACTATCTTCCATATAATCACTCAAACAGTGTCATTCCTATACTAGCCTAATAGATTTGTTACATGAAAACTTAGCTAAATGAAATTGGTCTTCTCATGATCAAGGAAAAATCTATGACACATGCTCTTCAAAATTATGTGGTATCTTGTTGAATCTCTTTGTCAACCCATGTATCAGTTGGTGATACGTGGTACTCTTCTTGAGCTTAGTTCTCAAAACATTCTATAGACTTTTCCAAAACTCACTAGTGAATAGTGGAATGGATCTCTAGCACTTATAATACTATTAGGAATCCCAAGAAGTCTTAAGTATATTCCTCAAAAGAATAACTTAACTAACACATGTTCCGTTCTTATTGACTTAACACAAACTAAACGGGGACTTATTGGTCAGTCTATCCATTGTAACCCATATATTTTCGTTTCCTTTCCTTGATCTCAGCAACCCATCACTAAAATCCATGGATATAGAATCCCACTTCAAAATTGGAATATCTAATGGTTGAAGTAATCCACTAGGATTCAGAAATTCTTCTTTGACTCGCAAATAGTTCATACACCGCCTTTCCTATAAGCTAACATCCCTCTTGCATAAAAGAAAGTTCTCTTCATGTCTTGATACATCATGGTCCCTCCTGGATGAATAGTGAACTTAGATCAATGACACTCTCGAAGAAACTCTATCTCCTGATCATCAATATTCGGGACACGTAGTATTCATGTCTTTCTTAACCATCCATTACGACTAAGACTAAAATCTGTCAAATCACAATGTTGATTCCAATTCGAAGTCTTTCGATCCTTTCAGCCAATACATGGTCTTCTTCCTTCTTAGAATCTATCCTTTCGATCAATACTGGTCGAACTTCTAAACGTGACATCATAACTGTGCTTTTACTCGAACTCATCGTCGATCTAATATGTACACTGCAAGTAGTCAAGATCTCTAAATCTTTCCATTTTCCAACGTAGCCAACACAACATCTTGATGTTTTCTATTAAGGGAGTCGACAATCTTATTCCCTTTTCCAAGTGTACACTCAATGCCAATATCATAAGTTTCCAAAAACTCTAACCATCTATGTTGCCTCGTATTAAATTCCTTCTAAAATAACAAGTACTTCAAAGACTTGTGATCCGTAAACAACTTGAATCTCTCCCCGAAGTGGTAGTGTCTCTATTTTTTTCAAAACAATGACAACAATGGCTAACTCTAAAGCATGAGTTAGGTTTCTAACCTCACATAGTCTATGCTAATTAGAAGCATATGCAATAACTCTTCTTCTCTGCATTAGAACAGATCCCAATCTGGTTCCACAAGCATCTGTTGGACTACCAAATATTTATTTCCATATGATATGACTAATATAGAAATGTTGATTAAAAAGTGCTTCAAATTCTCGAATGCTTCTTCACACTTACTCGATCAAATCAAGTTATCATCCTTCCTGGTCAATCTGCTAAGTGATGCCGTAATCCGCAAAAAATCCTTAACGAATTTTTGACAATAACCAGCTAATCTAAGAAAAGTTTTGATCTCCGTAACACTATCTAGCATCTTCCAACTATTGATAGCATCAACCATAGCTAAATCTACAGATAACCCTTCCTCTAAAACTACATGACCAAGAAACTTCAACCGCTTCTCCCAAATATGACATTTAAAAAACTTAGCCTTTAATTGGTGTCACCTCAAAGTCTCAAGCACAATCTGAAGATAAGTTCATAATCCTTCTCATCCATGGAATGCACCAAAATATATTTGATGAAGACTAGCACGTACCTATACAATTGCTCTTGGATTAGTCGGTTCTTCGAATCTAAAGAGAAAATGGACACATTCGTCAATCCAAATGGCATGGATATCTATTCGTATGATCCATATCTAGTATGAAATATCATCAATGGAATACTCTCTTCTGCTACTCCCAATTGATGAAAGCCAATAACCAAGTTCAATTGAAAAAAATACTTTAGCTTCACTTAGCTAATTGAATTGATCATCGATTTTTAGCAAATGATACCTATTCTTCACCGTCTTCTCGTTGAGCTTACGATAAACTATGCACATCCTTAATGATCCATTCGACTTATTACAAAGACCGTAGCCGCAACCCATGGTGAACTTTTTGATAGATGAAACTCTTTCCTTCCAACTACGATAGTTGCATCTTCAGTTTCTTCATCTTTGTAGATGTCATCATGTTAGGTGCTCTACTCATTGTCCTAGCTTCAGATACAAGATCTATTTAAACTCTAGCTCTCTTCAGCACTAATCCCACAATGGGTAAATAAACAATGGCAAACTCCTTAATTGTAGGAACTCGACTTACTTCGTCTTTCAATTTAATGCACACAATAAAGAAAAAAACATAGGGACTTGCATTCTCCACAAAAATATAATATGTAACGACCCGTATTCTACATATCATAGGATCGTAGAATATTTATTTCTTTCCCATGTGAAGTCGTATGGTCATGTAACTTTGGGAAACATCTATTAAAGTCATTTATGATCATGATTTTTGTCAATTTTTAAATGACCATTTTGCCCATAGTTGGTACTGTTTTGGCCATAACTTTTGATTGAAAAGGAATTTTGACCTGAAACCACCTCCATTGGATTCGTTTGATGGTTTACCTTTCCGTAGAGTGGTCATAATAGCCAAACGGATTTACCGTTTGGGAGATATGGCTGAAATAAGGTTTGGAGGGTGAAAAACTGCTTAACCGGGACAAATCGGGTGATTAGTGAGTAGGCCCATAACCCATTTCGGGATTGGGGTTATGGGAAGGCTGAAATGAGATGGAGAATCATTCCATTTCAGTTTTCTAGCCTCCACTTATCACCACGACACCCTAAAAATGGCCTCCAACCTCTAAATCACCTCCAAATCATCTTTTGGTCAAGGATTAAGCTTAGCAACATCTAATCAAGGGAGATCTACACCAAATCAACATCAGAGCTGCTGTTTAGTATTGGGATTTGCATCAAATCAGAGATTTATTTCAGATCTTAGTTTATTTGTGGCTAAGGTGAGTGATTTGCATAGTTTTGCACTAATTATGGCTAATTAAGGATAATAAGTGTTAATTAGCGAATTTAAACGTGATAAAATTTTGGAAAAATGTTCATAAATTCCTAAATGATGTTTTAGACCTCTGATATGAATTTGGGTTAATTTGGTTAAGTTTTGTTAATTCTATCATTAGTTTCACCTAAACATGCTTAAGGGGAAATATGGGATTTTGGGTATGTTTGATCCATTTTAACCTATCATATTGATGTTTTGATGTTTGTGGTTGATTATGCATGTTGCTATGACTGTATGATATGCTTTGTTATTGATTTCAATAGTTAGAATGGTCGAAAACTTCGTCGAATGGCGTAAACACTTGCTGGAACAGTTTCAGAAAGCAGTGCAGGTTCCGGATCGGATCAGATAAGGGGGCTCGGATCAGATATGTTGAACTGGGCAAGGGATTCGATCGGATCGGAACCTGACACTTGAGAAAAGTGGCAAAAAGGAAGGCCACGCTAATTGAACTGGGATCGGATCAGATAGAGATGGAGGGATCGGATCGGAGCACGTGAAGAACGAGGGAGCGAATCAGAGCGAAGGCACGAACTAGATGGGAGATGGCACCCGACTCGACCCGAAGGGGGACGCCTACCCCAACCGTACCAGAGGAAGACCCGAACCGACGCGATGCAGCGGACCCGACCCGAACCGATGGCTTGAAGGGAATCCGACCCGACCAAGTATTAACCAATAACCTGAGATGCAAAGGTAGTCCAATATGGGAAGTTAGAGCTCAGGATCCAGTTGGGGACCAATGAGTTCACTTCATGATTGGGCTTTGCTGCGGGACGTGTGCTAAGGAGTTGTCGACGTTCATAACTTCGATCCACCACTAAAAATGAATGATGGGCTACTTATCAGTGCAGTAGAGTCATTATGACTCGAGGGGCAAGGTGATGGTAGAAAGACTATGTTATCAGTGCAGTAGAGTCATTACGACTCGAGGGGCAAGGTGATGCATAGTAAGACTATGAGCCAGCGCAGATGGGGTGAATAACTCCATGGGGGCAAGTGGACATAGTAAGGATTGGTAAGACTATGAGCCAGCGCAGATGGGGTGAATAACTCCATGGGGCAAGTGGACATATTAAGGATTGGTAAGGCTATGAGCCAGCGCAGATGGGGTGAATAACTCCATGGGGCAAGTGGACATAGCAAAGGATTAGTGGCTACGTTATCAGTGCAGTGATGCCATTTATGACTTCATGGGGCAAAGTGATCGTAGCAAGGGTGGGTGATCGAAGTGTTGAATATCGTATGCTTTACGCACTAAGTGAGAGATGTGAGGATGGATGCTATGTTTGATTGTTTGCCATCACTATGACATGTACACCTCCCCCACCTCCGTATCTTTATACCGTTTGATATGACACCTTAGAGTGTTGTACAATATGTAGTGCTAACTCTTTGGTTGCAGGTCCAGGTTCAGGTATGTTTTAGTCTACCTGTTATTGTTCACTTTAGATGCTTATCGCTCATACCAGGCTTTATGTCTGACCCAGAGTTTTATGTCTCCTCTTATTACTCTGGGTGCTCACATGAGCAGACTAGAGACAGGTTACCCGGTGATGCGCGAGTAGCTGATTCTGAGGCGGGCAGGAGGCTTCCACGTATGATATATATATATATATATATATATATATATATATATATATATATATATACACACACACACACACACATTCTCCCTGTGTCGTTGGTGGTCGCTACTTGGGCATTAGTAGTGTACCTCCTTTATCTTTCTTTTGCTTTGAGACAGTTGAAAAGTTGTAATAAGCTATATTTTGGATTTCCGCTGCTATGATGCTTAGTTCTGGTTTTTAGCTTATGCACTGTCTCTCCTGTTTTATGTCAAGTATGTTATTGTTATATTTTGTTCTATGCGCTGTGAGACATTCTACAGGTTCTTTGTATGTTCATTTCCTTCTTTCCTTTCCTTCTGACAACCCGTTCCGTGCTAACTGGACATGTGTACAGCGCACCTTTGGAGTAAATGTCGGTTGGTGCGGGGCGGGCCGTCACACTTGGTATCAGAGCTCCAGGTTGCGTAGTTAACCTAGGGAAAGACACTAGGGAGAGATAGTACGTATATGAGAGCGCGTATTTGTGATTACTTTGGTTTTCAAAAGCTATATATATATACTTTTGGTAGTATAAGAATGAAGTCGTACTGCACTAGCACCACTATGGGGTCGTTAATCGTTTCTCTTTTACAGATTGATGATGAGCCGGTATATTAGAGGTGCTGATAGAGGAACCAACTATGGGAATGCTGCTGACATGAGGGCGATGTTTACTGACCTCATGAGAGACATGCTTAGAAAAGTGCAAGGGGCAGCTCCCAATCCCGGAGTTGGTGTTGGCCCAGTAGTGCAGGTGCCTAGGGTCGATTTCGCCAAGTTGTGCAAGGATTACACTAACCTTGGTGGAAAGCCGTTCCATGGGACGGAGTCAGCCACAGATGTTCAAGACTGGATGGATAGCTGTGATCGTATCTTTGATGACTTGGGTCTTGAGGATGCGATGAAGAGAAGGCTAGCGTCTCGTCAGCTGCAAGGGCGAGCGATGAATTGGTGGAATGCCATTAGAACAGCTACTCCAGAGGATCAGGTTACTTGGGTTCAGTTCAAGGCTCTCTTTAGCGAGAAGTTTATTCCAGCTGCCCAGAAGTCAGTATTGTTCAAGAGGTTCTTGGAACTCAAGCAGAATGAGAGGGCAGTTTCTGACTATATTGCTGAGTTCGACACCTTGTCGAAGTATGGACTATCTCTTATCGATACTCCTGAGAAGAAGAATGAGAAGTTCATTACTGGTTTGGACGGATACTTGGGGGAAAGGCTTATCAATCACATCAATGAGACTTTTGAATCGATTGTGGGGAAAGCTTTGAGATCAGAGAGTCTTTACCCTAAGTCAAAGACTGAGGCTGCATCTGCAGAAGGGCCAAAGCCGCAAGTAGGTGCTGGAGGCAAGAATAACTCTTAGAATAAGAGGAAGCAGGACCAATCTAAAGGTGGTCAGAAAAAGAGCAAGAAGGATGTTGAGTGCTTCAGCTGTGGTAAGAAGGGCCATTATGCTAAAGATTGTCGGGCCAGGCCAACGGATAAGAAGTGCTTCAACTGTGGTCAAGTGGGACATTTCAAAGATAAGTGTCCGCAACCTCTTAAGGAGAAGCAGATTGTGAAAGCATATGCTATTGATGTTGTTCCTTCTTCGTCGAATGCCCCAACTGCAGCGGAGAAAGGAAAGAATGTTGTTATTCAAGGTATGCTTTCTATTTATGATGTACCAGTTCGAGTTTTGTTTGATACTGGGGCTTCCCGTTCCTTCATATCTAGTGACCTGGTAGATAGGTTGGGACTGGAACCCGAGATAGTCGATAGACCATTGGTTGTGACGAACCCGATTGGTGGTTCGACTAGCCTTAGTATGATTTGCAGAAATTTGGCCTTATCGAGTCATGGATGTATGTTTGTTTGTGATTGCTTTGTTTTGGGCTTTACTAGGTATGGCATTATATTGGGAGTCGATTGGCTCCAAAGATACGGGGTGGTGGTAGACTGTGAGGGCTTTTTGGTGACAGTGAGGGCTGATGATGGGCGGAGGGTAGTGTTTGGTAGTCTACCTAGTGATGGGGTTATGGCTAGTTTTGTAAATTCCCTCGACATCCTGCAGGATGAGTTGTCAGATGTGCCCGTGGTTGGCCAGTATCCGGACGTCTTCGAGGAGGTGACCGGGCTCCCACCACACCGAGAGATTGAGTTCCGTATTGATTTAGTGAAAGATGCCAGACCTATAGTGATGCCACTTCGTCGTATGGCACCAAGGGAGCAGCGAGAGCTCGGGGTGCAAATCAGCAATCTTTTGAAGAAGGGATTTATTAGAAGGAGTGTCTCCGAGTGGGGAGCACCAATTGTGTTTGCCACTAAGGCAAATGGTTCCCTTCGTTTGTGTGTGGACTATCGCGAGTTGAATAAGGTGACGAGGAAGAATAAGTATCCTCTACCGTGGATAGATGATTTGTTTGATCAACTGGAAGGAGCAAGGGTGTTCTCCCAGTTGGACCTCGCGACAGGATTTCATCAGCTTCGAGTAGCATATGAGAGTGTTCCGAAAACGGCATTTAGGACGCCGTCTGGATTTTATGAATAGTTGGTCATGCCATTTGGGTTGACCAATGCACCAGCCTATTTTGTGAATTTTATGAATCGAGTATTCAGAGATCAGTTGAATAAGTTTGTTCTTGTGTTCGTGGACGATATCCTTGTTTACTCAAGGACAGAGGAGGAACACAAGGGACACTTGAGGATAGTGATGGAGGTGTTGAGGAAACACCAATTGAAAGCGAAATTCTCTAAGTGTCATTTTTGGAGAAGGGAAGTGAGATTCTTGGGTCATGTTGTTTCCGAGAGTGGTATTGCCGTGGACCCTGCGAAGGTGGCTATGGTACAGGATTGGCCTACACCCAAGAATGCAACAGATGTAAGAAGTTTCTTGGGATTAGCTGGATATTATCGTAAGTTTATCCAGGGCTTCTCCAAGATAGCAGCACCGTTGACTCAATTGACTAAGAAGAATCAGTCCTTCGTCTGGGACGGAGTGTGTGAGGATGCATTCAAGAGTCTAAAGGAAAGGTTGACGCGTGCGCCAGTGTTAGTCATTCCTACAGGGAATGAAGAGATGACAGTATACACGGATGCTTGTGGTACCGGACTGGGTGCTGTATTGATGCAAGGAGGTAGGGTTGTAGCTTATGCTAGTCGACAACTAAAGCTGCATGAGAAGAAGTATCCTACCCATGATTTGGAATTAGCAGCGATCGTGTTTGTGCTGAAGATGTGGAGACATTATCTCTTGGGAGAAAAATTTGAGTTGTTTACCGATCATAAATCGTTAAAGTATCTTTTCTCTCAGAAAGATCTGAATCTCTGTCAACAGAGATGGTTAGAGTTCTTGGCTTCGTATGATTTTGATATCGCATACACACCTGGGAAAGGTAATGCGGTAGCCGATGCCTTGAGTAGGAGACATGCCAGTTTAGGGGCTATGTTTCTTGAGTGGAAGCAACTAGAGTATATCGCGGGGTTTGATTTCAGACCAAAGTGCGAATTGGATCCAATCATGCTAGCTAGTTTGACGATCAGACCCACTTTGATAGAGCGGATTGGTTCCAGCCAGAGGAACGATCCTAATCTATTGGAAATCATCTCCAAGTTAGAGATGGACATTGACGGTGAGGAGATGAATGCGTATGGGCTTGATCGAGACGGATGGCTTCGGAAGAATGGAAGACTAGTTGTGCCCAACGTGAATGGTTTGAGAGATGAAGTGCTTAGAGAATGTCATCACTCAAAACTGACTATCCATCCCGGTGGTAATAAGATGTATCGAGACATGAAGCAGACTTACTACTGGGAAGGGATGAAAAGAGACGTTGGGAAGTTTATATCCAAATGCATGAATTGCCAGCTAGTTAAAGCCGAGCAAAAAAGCCTAGTGGGTTGTTGCAACCATTAGAAATTCCTGAATGGAAATTGGAGCAAGTCTCGATGGATTTCATCGATGGTTTACCAAGGACTAGTTCGGGACATGATAGCATTTGGGTAATTGTGGATCGATTGAGTAAGAGCGCAAGATTTATACCAGTCAAATCGACCAGAACGGCAGCCAAGTTGGCAGAATTGTATATGAAGTGGGTAGTGAGATTTCATGGAGTACCCAAAAGCATTGTGAGTGACCAAGACCCGTTGTTCACTAGAGGGTTTTGGAAGAGCTTACAAGAGGCTCTAGGGTCAGGATTACATCTCAGTACCGCATATCATCCTCAGACCGACGGTCAGACGGAGAGGGTGAATCGTATATTAGAAGATCTCTTGAGAGCTTGTATATTGGATTTTGGTGGATCATGGGATGACCATTTGCATCTAGTAGAGTTTGTATATAATAATAGCTACCAATCCAGTATCGGTATGGCTCCATATGAAGCTTTGTACGAAAGACCGTGCAACTCACCATCATGTTGGATAGAGACTGGCGAGAAGTTTGTGCTTGGACCAGATGTGGTGAGGGAAACTTCCGATAAGATCAAGATCATTCAACAACAAATGAAAGATGCCCAAGATAGGCAGAAGAGTTATGCTGATAAGAGGAGAAGAGATTTAAAATTCTCTGCTGGTGACTTGGTGTTTGTCAAAATTTCTCCGTTGAAGAGCGTGATACGATTTGGCAGGAGAGGCAAGTTGGCACCAAGATTTATTGGCATATTCCCTGTTCTTGAATTAGTCAGGAATTTGGCATATAGAGTTGGCTTACCAGAGAAGATGGTGGGAGTTCACAACGTATTTCATGTTTCCCAACTAAGGAAGTTCGTTCACGACTCAGATATGACTATTTCACCTGATCAGTTAGAGGACTTCGAAGTAGAACCCGAGGCGGTTGGGAACCGTAAGCCGATTCGTATTGTGGAGCACGATACGAAGCAACTTCGAAGGAAGGCGGTCAAGCTAGTCAAGGTCCAGTGGGGCGAGAACGAAAGTGATTGTACTTGGGAGATAGAGGAGAGCATTAGGAAGGCATATCTAGAACTCTTTGCCTGGTAAGATTTACTTTGCGATTTAGTCATTCCGCATGCTAGGATAGACTTATTTTACTTGTTTTGCATGTTTGATGGTTGTTTTATGGTTGATAGGCATGCAGGAACCTTTGTGTGTGTTTTGATTAGGAAATTTCGGGGGAGAAATTTCTTAAGGGGGGGAGAGTGTAACGTCCCGTATTCTACATATCATAGGATCGTAGAATATTTATTTCTTTCCCATGTGAAGTCGTATGGTCATGTAACTTTGGGAAACATCTATTAGAGTCATTTCCCATGATCATGATTTTTGTTGATTTTTAAATGACCATTTTGCCCTTAGTTGGTACTGTTTTGTCCATAACTTTTGATTGGAAAGGAATTTTGACCTTAAACCACTTCCATTGGATTCGTTTGATGGTTTACCTTTCCGTAGAGTGGTCATAATAGCCAAACGGACTTACCGTTTGGGAGATATGGATGAAATAAGGTTTGGAGGGTGAAAAACTGCTTAACCGGGCCAAATCGGGTGATTAGTGAGTAGGCCCATAACCCATTTCGGGATTGGGGTTATGGGAAGGCTGAAATGAGATGGAGAATCATTCCATTTCAGTTTTCTAGCCTCCACTTATCACCAAGAAACCCTAAAAATGGCCTCCAACCTCTAAATCACCTCCAAATCATCTTTTGGTCAAGGATTAAGCTTAGCAACATCTAATCAAGGGAGATCTACACCAAATCAACATCGGAGCTGCTGTTTAGTATTGGGATTTGCATCAAATCAGAGATTTATTTCAGATCTTAGTTTATTTGTGGCTAAGGTGAGTGATTTGCATAGTTTTGCACTAATTATGGCTAATTAAGGGTAATTAGTGTTAATTAGCGAATTTAAACGTGATAAAATTCTAGAAAAATGTTCATAAATTCCTAAATGATGTTTTAAACCTCTGATATGAATTTGGGTTAATTTTGTTAAGTTTTGTTAATCCTATCATTAGTTTCACCTAAATATGCTTAAGGGGAAATATGGGATTTTGGGTATGTTTGATCCATTTTAACCTATCATATTGATGTTTTGATGTTTGTGGTTGATTATGCATGTTGCTATGACTGTATGATATGCTTTGTGATTGATTTCAATAGTTAGAATGGTCGAAAACGTCGTCGAATGGCGTAAACACTTGCTGGAACAGTTTCAGAAAGCAGTGCAGGTTCCGGATCGGATCGGATAAGGGGGCTCGGATCGGATATGTTGAACTGGGCAAGGGATTCGATCGGATCGGAACCTGACACTTGAGAAAAGTGGCAAAAAGGAAGGCCACGCTAACAGAACTGGGATCGGATCGGATAGAGAAGGAGGGATCGGATCGGAGCACGTGAAGAACGAGGGAGCAAATCGGAGCGAAGGCACGAACTAGATGGGAGATGGCACCCGACTCGACCCGAAGGGGGACACCCGACCCGACCCGAAGGGAAACACCCGACCCGACCCGAAGGGAAACACCCGACCCGACCCGAAGGGGGACACCCGACCCGAACCGTACCAGAGGAAGACCCGAACCGACGCGTTGCAAGGGACCCGACCCGAACCGATGGCTTGAAGGGAATCAGACCCGACCCAGTATTAACCTATAACCCGAGATGCAAAGGTAGTCCAATATGGGAATTTAGAGCTCAGGATCCAGTTGGGGACCAATGAGTTCACTTCATGGTTGGGCTTTGCTGCGGGACGTGTCCTAAGGAGTTGTCGACGTTCATAACTTCGATCCACCAGTAAAAATGAATGATGGGCTACTTATCAGTGCAGTAGAGTCATTATGACTCGAGGGGCAAGGTGATGGTAGCAAGACTACGTTATCAGTGTAGTAGAGTCATTACGACTCGAGGGGCAAGGTGATGCGTAGTAAGACTATGAGCCAGCGCAGATGGGGTGAATAACTCCATGGGGCAAGTGGACATAGTAAGGATTGGTAAGACTATGAGCCAGCACAGATGGGGTAAATAACTCCATGGGGCAAGTGGACATAGTAAGGATTGGTAAGGCTATGAGCTAGCGCAGATGGGGTGAATAACTCCATGGGGCAAGTGGACATAGCAAAGGATTAGTGGCTACGTTATCAGTGCAGTGAAGCCATTTATGACTTCATGGGGCAAAGTGATCGTAGCAAGGGTGGGTGATCGAAGTGGTGAATATCGTATGCTTTACGCACTGAGTGAGAGATGTGAGGATGGATGCTATGTTTGATTGTTTGCCATCACTATGACATGTACACCTCCCCCACCTCCGTATCTTTATACCGCTTGATATGGCACCTTAGAGTGTTGTACAGTATGTAGTGCTAACTCTTTGGTTGCAGGTCCAGGTTCAGGTATGTTTTAGTCTACCTATTATTGTTCACTTTAGATGCTTATCGCTCATACCAGGCTTTATGTCTGACCCAGAGTTTTATGTCTCCTCTTATTACTCTGGGTGCTCACACGAGCAGACTAGAGACAGGTTAGCCGGTGATGCGCGAGTAGCTGATGCTGAGGCGGACAGGAGGCTTCCACCTTTGATATATATATATATATATATATATATATATATATATACACACACATTCTCCCTGTGTCGTTGGTGGTCGCTACTTGGGCATTAGTAGTGTACCTCCTTTATCTTGCTTTTGCTTTGAGACAGTTGAAAAGTTGTAATAAGCTATATTTTGGATTTCCGCTGCTATGATGCTTAGTTCTGGTTTTTAGCTTATGCACTGTCTCTCCTGTTTTATGTCAAGTATGTTATTATTATATTTTGTTCTATGCGCTGTGAGACATTCTACGGGTTCTTTGTATGTTCATTTCCTTTTTTCCTTTCCTTCTGACAACCCGTTCCGTGCTAACTGGACATGTGTACAGCACACCTTTGGAGTAAATGTCGGTTGGTGCAGGGCGGGCCGTCACATAATATGACTATTATAGCTATGGTATTTCAATGATATTTCCCTACGTTGGCAAAATATCCTAACATCATAGTGATCCAACCAATCATACCCAAAATGATTCCAAAGCCCTCGAAATCAAACACATACAAATTATAAGAAAAAATGTAACCTAGTAACTGAGATTCTATGTTATCTCATCTTATCCCTAGTGTTGCACACTATAACAACCTGTATTTTCAAAAAATTCAACTTAACAAAAATTCATGTCCAAATTAAATTGTCTAAATGATAGATTGTTAATTTGGAGTTTATAATAAGAATCACAATAAAGAGACAGACACAAAATAAAATAATATCTCGAAGAATAATAAAGTAATACATAAGTGATTCATGAAGCTACTAACAAAAAACATCATAGCCTCAAGCAAATACAATGGAAATCAAAATACATAGAAGTTAATCACTAATATACTAACTGAGATAGGGAAATAATAGGTAGATTGTAACGACCCAGATTTTTATCCATTTACCTTTCAACATATAAATTTGTTTTAAATGTTGAATTTGAAATATAAATTAATTTTTAAATGAAATTTATCAATTTAATATACAGAATACAATTTAATTTCGAAAATATTGAATTATCGTAATATGAAAACGAAAAATAATTGATTTCTAAGTTAAAAATGAGTCGAAAACCATTCTAATGATTAATATAAATTCTATTCGAATATATACGATAATAAGAAATTATTATCGATAATTTTGACTGTTTTGAAATCGTTTTATATTTTATTGATTTAATTTAACACTTGAGAATAGCCAATTTTCAAATGATCTTGGATTTCAGTGAAACCAATTTATAAAATCCAAAATGGTTAATTATTGTAATATTTCCAATTTCGAGTCAATTGGAGTTATTATGTGATCATGCGCGATATAAACGCGTATAGATTTACATTTTGAAATTAAAATAGGAGTTTTTCAATTAGTCCTGGAATTCAACCAAACCCGATTCATTGAGCCTAGAATACTAAAATGTAGTAGGATATCAATTTTCTTGATAATCAGATTTTTTTTTGTAGTCATACGAGCATAGAACGCATGACGTAATAAAAATCGAATTTTATAATATAAAAATATCTACACTTCTTCCCTATAAATACCCTTTAAGTCTTAGAAACCTAGTCGACTATTCTCCTCCTTTTGAAAATCGAGCAACCGCCTTACAATTTTGCATGACTGGGAGCTTCACACTAATATGCAAAGAAATAGGTTCGAATGATTTTTGGGTAGCTCAATTCATAATGCGCCTAGAATTGGGTCACGGTGGTTCTAGGGGATTCTGGAGGTTAGTTCAATGGTGTTGTGTTGTTTCTGGAGGTAAGGAGGTTCGGTTAGCAAAGATTGGTGAGTTTTGCTCAAAAAAATGTCGCACCAAATTCAGGTGTTGTGCGTGGACATGGCGAAGACACATTTTAGGTGGGGATGTCAAGTTTGGTATCGAGGTGGTGTTTGTGTTGAGCTCACGAAGGGAAGAACTATAGTTGTAACAACCCAGCGAACTCGATGCCCGGACTTCGACAATAAAACATAAATCCCATATTATTTGCCAAAACCCAAGTATCGAAAACACCAGATAGTTAATAGAAAGAAGTTAGAGGGTGAGATAAGAAAGAAATATTAGAATAGAAGAAGAAGAAGAACTAACAAAACAGAATCAGAGTCTCACATCGCAGCGGAACAAAATATAATATAGAAATAAATCTTTATTGAGAGCTTGAAAAATACTTACAAACATCAAAGTATAACTTACAACCAACACATCTGGACAGTTATAATAATCTTTCCCCATATACAACACACATCGGAATAATATAATGTCATACGTCTGAACTCTTCCAGCTCGTCTCTTCACAGTACTCGATGACTTGAACCTGTACAACCTGGTCTAACCCGGGCATTACAAATACTGAGTCAGTCTTGTAAACCTGAGTGAGAACAACTCGCAAAGTTTTAAGGCGATCATCCAACTTGATTTTAAAGTTCAAAAATCTTTTCGAAATAAAAAGATAATCGTAAGACCAAATCCACACATAAACATGGACGGTTTTTTACCTTACAATAACCCAAAACATTTTGAAATCACATATATATATTATGATATTATAACAGTGTTTAAATACACATAAATAGCAATCTAACGGAACACTTGCATCTCACGCTCCACATATATAGTATAAAATCAAAACCGTGGGGGCTTATTGGAGATTGGATTCCGACTATGACAAGGTATGGAACCATTGCCGATTGTGTATCTCTAGAGGCGAATACACTGGGTTCAACAATAACGTCTTGCAACCCGGCCCACACATGACCGACCACTCATTTCGCTTGAGTGTATCGAATGTATATCACCAACAGTTGGGATCAGCAACCGTTTCCTGAAAAGGGACTTCATCGATAGATTAAAGAAGGAAAATGAATTTCTCTAGATAGGTGATTATACACCCTAATATGCACGGCCCACATAGCCATGCTGCCTGCCCAATTTTTGTCATTTCCCGGTTGTGAGGGTTGAGGTCATAACGTACGTTTTGTAACACCTAACCACCATTCACTTTTAATGTCACATCGTCAAATCCGCCAGAAATTACTAATTGATTTCCACAAAAATAATTGGGTTGTTGTATTAAGAGAAGGTGTCTTCTCTACCGCCATAGAAATACGTTTGATGAAATCAATGTACGTAATCCCTATGGAAATACTATGTTAGACATCTGTCCATACAAGTTGTCTTGGGACTGGAAAAACCGAAAGCACTCACTCTCCTACTGCATTCTTGAATTACCTAATGGATCAGTAACGACTAGTCCTTGCAATCAGTAGATTCCGATCACGTCAGAATCAGAAATCAAATAACTCTAGATGCATGTCAGAGGAATTCGATAAGTCATCCTTTTGCTTATGAAGATCCACGGTCTTCACTGCTTCATCTTCAATCTGCATCTTCGATGATTTCGTATTTGCTAGTTCGAAATAGTTTTCGAATATAAATTTCGATCCCGGTCTTTCCGTACCAACCATCGTATTGGCCAGATTTGATAGTTGGTTATTTAACTATCAAATAAACAACCATTCAATCATGAAAATAAAATGAATTCATTGATTCAATATTCAGCTACTTTTGGCCCTTTTAATTATAAATAATTAACGAATGATTAATTCAACTTCTAAATCTTTTATATATTTTAAAATACAGTATTTACTTCTTAGTAATATTCTTAAAACCATTTTATTTCAATATTTGGGAAAAACATACTATAACTCTATCCAATTTTCCAACTTTGTATTATTTCAAAACATTCGTTACAACATCATTCATGCAAATCTTCACTCCAACAATCATTAGTCCCTAACCGTAAACTGATAAGCGAATAACTCCCTAAGTATCAACCCCGAAGACCATAATAAACATCAGATTATCGCTCAAAAAATCATTCAACTCAATCAATCTCCATTTAGGTTCAAATTCTTATCTTAACTCGTTATCCACCCATTATATCCCACTTCTAATTCATTTAACCATTTCGACCTTGAAAATCTCACTTCAAATTCCATTGTTAAGTAACGTTAATTTTAAACATAACGTTTTGGCCTCACGCTCCCCTTTTATAAACATCATTTATAAAATTCTGGCTTAATATGCACCCCTTTTAATCTACTTTCCTTTTCTTAATTCAAACACTTATTTTATACTATCATCTCGGCTTAAAATCCCTCTTATAACTTTGTTATAAAACTCGATTTTAGTTTAAAACCATCTATCAACTCTTTTCATAAATCCTAAGTATATTTCAATATCCACCTGGATTACTTACTTTAATGAATCTCATTACTAATTGATCACTTAATTTATTGAAATAATAATTTACATTATCTATAACTATTTTAGATATAGTTACTTCTTATTTAATTAAAACAAATAGTAAACTTTTTATTAAAATCTTATTAAAGTAAAAAAATATTCGCTAATCTATTTTATTAGATAAATTTACGAAAAAATAACTTAATCAACTCAAAAACATGGTTATCTCGTTAACCAGTTCAAACATTCATGCTTTTAAATTAAGTAATAACATAATTTATTTAAAGAAATTCCATTTAATTGGTTCTTGAAACAATTAATTTAACTATTGCATTTGTTTCTGCTCGTCTCCTTATAAATCTCATTAACGTAAGAATTTGATTTGTAAACTATTTAATAATACTTAAAACTTATAAATTAAATAACAAACCTTAATTTCCTTTATTGAACTTTTATTTAAATATATAGAGTTAAAATCTATCTTCGGTTGTAGAATTAATTCCATAATTTTATTAATGTCGATTCAACCGACGGTAAATCAATATTTGTAAAACGATATATCTTTGGGCCAAATGCTACCGATTACTCAACCAATACTACCCATTGGTTAAAACTAAACTAACGTTGAAATTAAATTCAACTATCAATAATCAAGTCAATCATCTAGTCATATCGGTTTAACAATTCATATAATTGTAATATGAAAATAAACAATAAATGTGAGAAATCCAGTAGGATCCCTCCAACCTGTTTTCTCTGCATCCAAATACATTTCTCAGCAATATCATTTATTTAAATAAAGAAATATCTTATTCAACCATCAAACAATAACCGCAATCTAGATATCCATCAACCAATTAACAATCATAACACGCAAATATTTAAAACCCAACTTATATAAAATATAAGTAGGATAAAAACTGAGAGAGTTGAACTCACCTTGATTTTCATTTGTTGAAACGGTTCGATTTTCAGTTAAATTAAACCATCATTCAATGTAACTGTAAATCTCGGATGTCTCATTTCTATCCAAACCAACTCCAGAATATAACGCTCGTTGATATGGTATCGACATCTCCTTGTTCTGTGCACGTCTGTTATAGTTATATATTTACGTTATTCACTACTAAGATAAATAAATACTATATAAATTTAAATTAATAATTAATAAGGTCATCATGTTTTAAACGTAGGTATATTTACTGGCGCCATTAAACACATTACACACGTTAATACATTATACGATAATAACCATTTAGCATGTTAACCTCTTTTAAAATCTCACCTGCTATTTGATCCTTATACAAACTTGTTCAAAACGACAAGAGGATAGGCAATTTTTAAGAAATAATTAGGCATATCTTGTCCAATAGTTAGGCATCATCAGGTCACTATATTAAGTAGATAAGACCAACCCGTGTATATTACATGTTAAATAAAAACATATCTAAACTGTTCACATTGTAATGGCCACGTAAACTATTTAATTAAGCCTTGTTATCATCAATATGCACTTTAATATTGCTCATCTTTTATTCTATTATCCATGACCCTACTGTTATAACCTTTGAACACAATTCCTCCTCCACACCTCACCATACACCTCCACAACCCAAACTCCCACCAACCCCCTCAACTACCACGCCCCAATAGTAGCGACTTCAAATCAATCTGCCCACACTTTCCCACTCTCACACAAGGCTGCTCCATCCATTAGCTACAGTCATCTTCGTTTAAACCATTTATACTGCCTTCATTCTACACACCCGTTCTTCCTCACACAAGAAACCGCAAGTCCTCGTGAACCCACGCAAATACCCTCCTTCATACTGCCCAGCGTTTTTCGCTCTCTTCTCTTCTTCGCACCACATTCTGTTCCTTTAACTGTTTCATTGATTTCTTCCTATTCGTCCCTGCTGCGTTTCCAAACTTCCATTGCCCGCTGCTTATCACCCGCTTCACCAATGCGTCAACACCATGCACCGCCTCCCAATGTTTGAACAGCCGTGTCCCCCATCTCATGACTTCCGACCATCTGAACTGCCCTCCACCTCACCTGAACCGCCCATAACGCCTTTTAGTTCGACAATATAGCTAAGGATAAATGGATGTATAAACGGAGTTCGATTGTGTTTCCTTTTAAATGGAGTCATTGATTATATTATTTTTCTGCACTTCCACCTGTTAACTTTCGATCTGCAGCTCCCAAAACAACCAACACCGCCTTCCTCTCAACCACCTATGCCACATCTCAGATCTACTTCACGTGAGTAAAAACCCCTCCTGAGATCGACCGGTCACCAGCATGTGTCGACCTCCATGTGTATCACTTCCATCGATGTTAGCTAATGCGAAGTGTGTGAGTGGACATTTGTTTAATTCAGATGGATTGTTATCGGTTTTAGTGTGTGCATGAAGTGGTTTTGTTTTTGCTCTGCTTGCCGAAACACAGTAGGTGCAGGTGTATATATATGTGAGGAGAAACTAGATAGGAAGCATGTCATTTTTCATGCAGTACATCGTAGAGTAAATCTACGCCCTGTTTTCAATTAGAATAGTTCTATGTATTTTCATTTCGTGATGTCCAACACCATGTGCTGTCTAAGCACATTTTAGGTAGGCTTCAAATTTCAGAAAGGAAAGAAAATGAAATGAGTGGATGGATGTCTGATGGCCATAGCTATACATATACTTTTGTAGAGAATTTTTTTGATTTACTTAAAGGTTAAGAAACAGGGTAGGCTATTACCTACAGAATGGTCAGTAGTGCAATATCACTTCGATGATGAAAGCTAGATGGGTAGGTTTGTACTGAATTTATAGGTATGTGGAATAAATAAGCAGACTGTAAGAGACTGTCCCTTATCTTTGAAGTGAAGTATCTGAAGTGAGGTAGGTCGTATATTCTGGGTAGGTAAATCCATTTATTTGATTTAGAAAAGTTTGTACTTAGAACTATGATTTTACATTTTATTAGGGTATCAAAATTTCACCTTTTATCATTGTCTATCGTTACCCGTCATCTTCGGACCGGCACACGCGAACTCCAGCCATAATGAAAAATGGACACACCACTACGTCTAAATGTTCCCAATCCAATGAAATTCGTTTCGTTGAAAATGGACTGCGTTTGCACAACAATGTATTTTAAATTTATCGGTTCACCCTTAAATTGCACGCACCAATAAAACAACTTTGATTGGCTCCAAACTGGAAAATAGCAATAATTATCTATACATATTCCAATAAAACTTGTTTCGTCGAAAACGGAGGTTGTTTGAAAAATAAATCATTTCTAATAGCTGTATAATATATCAAACAAATTTCCCGTATGCGAAGTACGGGCCTCATCATAAGGTAAGCAACACATTGATTTGAACGTTCTATTTCGTATGATTATTTAATTTCATCATCAACTGTCGTTGAGGGTTTTATATTCGTACCGATATACATAAATTTCAAATCGTAAATTACGAAATACTATGATGTTTACGAGTTCGAATCAAACCTTCAAACGTCGTTTAATAAATGAAACCCATTATAATACCAAATCGATATTTAAAATAATAAAATATTTTAAATATCTAGCTAGCAAAAATACGGGATGTTACATTCCTTCCCCCTTAAAAGAATTTCGTCCCCATAATTACTAAGGTAGAAGTAATGTTACAAATCTCATTAAGTTCCAAAACTCCAATTTATTACAAATCAGAAACCAATTCATTCGACTATTATATCAAACCATTGGTGAATATATTCAACCAATTTAACACATGATTAAGAACCAATTAAGAATCAACTTAACCTCATAAATTTGAATTTATCTTGAATTTATCTTCACTTTTAATATTCACTTGGATTTAAATATCAATCGACCAATGTAACACCCCGTGTATTCTATAACAGTGAAATTCACAAATTAAGATATAATAAATTTCAAATCAGAGAATTAAGGGAAACAGGATACGCCATTGCGTTCGTCTCGGAATTCTGCTTGAAATAAAGTCCGAGTTTGCGTAAAACGGACTCCGTATGAAGAAGATATGGCCTCCGAAAGTTTCAGAATTCAGTTTAAAATTCAAACAGACCAAAACAGCTCAGAAAAACCAATTCAAAATTCAAAATCGGGCCGGATTGACCAGGGCGGGAATTTTCCCGTCCAAGGCACCCAGGGCGACTGGGTAGTCGACCTGGGTCACCCGTGTCGACTGCCAAGTCGACACGGTGTCGACTGGCGTGTCGACCTGGCCCCTGAGCCAGGTCGAACCCAGCCCCCCTGGCTGGCCTGGTCTGTGTTTGGTCGATTTTCTGAGCCTTGCCTTGTCACTAGGGCTAGGTGTCAGCTCCTGATTGGTCTCTCCTTCAAACGAACGACTATTATTAAACCAAGCTCCATCGACGGTCCTAATCAACTCACAAACTTTATAAAAAGGACCTAAGACTCACCCTAATTCACACAAACAAAAATGGAGATGAGACCGTCATGCTGCTGAGGAAAGACTAGGAATAGCCGTCAGGAATTGAGAGGCAATTAGGATATAATTCGAAAGCTTAAAGCAATGTCAATTAAATCAAAACAACGCCTACAACAAAGGATAGCATCTCCAAATTCAGAATTCAGATTCCTGAATTGAAGATTCGTCATACGTTGTAAGTAGAGTGCTATTCCGATGTGAATAAATAATTGTGTTTTGATTTGTGTAAAGTGAGAAATGGAATTGTGGCGATAATAATCTATATTTGTATGTTGCTTTGATTCTAAACGATTTGGAAATGTTATGGTATACGATTGGATATTTGCAAGTATGTGGTTTATGTTGACAACCATATGTTGTGGTATTTTATTTGGGGTTCATACAAGTATATGATTCATGTTAACAACCATATGTTGTGGTATTTTATTTAGGATTCATACTAGTATATGATTCATGTTAACAACCATATGTTATGGTATTTTATTTGGGATTCATGCAAGTATATGATTCACTATTATGCCAATATGATGTACATACTTTTATGATCACTTTTAGTGTGTAATTGGACTCGACTAAGTACTATGGTTTATATGAATCTATGTTGGAATTGGCAAATCATACTTTTGTATTAGAAACAAAAGTAAGCATTTTTATGAACATGATCAAACTATGTTTGGTGTTATGCCTAGTTGAAACCATGTTTAGGCCTATGTTGTTATAAAAATCATATGGTGATATAGGTAGCACATAAATTAAGTTAGAATTACATTCCAATTGCAAGTTTACATGAATAGATTAAAAACCATGATTCATGTCTAGGTATGTTTATGCTATGATCATATGAATAGAATGATTCATGTTTAAGTATGTTTATGCCATGATTATATGCTGTTACCATGCAAGTTCACATATGCCTGATTCATGTTAATTAGATCGTTATGTTGCAAGTTCACGCATTCACACTCCCCTTTTTTTGTCACTTAGAATATATAAACACCATGTTATAAGCCTCCCCTTTTTCATGTGGCTAAGTTGGGTTTAAATGTTAAACCCAACATGTGTTATATTTTAGTGAACGTATAAAAACGGGGGTAATGACGACGGGGTTAAAACATAGAACATATGTGTGGCATGTTTGACGCATGCCAACAACCTTGAAAAATAATTAAGTGGCATAAATAAAATTTAACCAATAAAGATGAATTTGAATAATGGGCCGCAAATATTTACATATAAAAAGGAAAGAGACAAAATATGTAAATGTAGAAAATACGATGTGTTTAACCCGAGGTTGGATTGAGTTGTGATATAAACCTGCCCGAAACCGCCCGGCTGTCCAGTAGTCACAACAATACCTGTCCAATGTGGGTGGTTAAACACGGAGCCCAATAAGGACCCGAGGTTAGACTGAGTTGTGGCGTAAGACTGCCCGGACCCAACCGGCAACAGGCAACCACAACAATACCTGTCAAATGTGAGAGGTTGAGGCTTTAATAAGACAATTAAGGCTGAGTCAGGATTGATAGGATTAAGTTAATTATATTAATACTTAATCAAAATGGAACATGATAAACTATACAGACTGATTGGGGTTAGGTTTACAAAACACTTAACCAACTTAGCATGTTGGCTAGAAATAGAAAACCTAGTAGCGGGGGACCCTTTTCAGCAGTAACCCTACAAGGTGTATCAAGATACCCTGAACTAGGCAGGGTGGGGCACGATTACTGGGCTGACTGTAAGAGGTCAAATCAACGGCGGTGGTGGAGCAGTGTAGGTTCTAACGGGGTGCGGGCGTGCACACACTCCGGCGCAGAAAAATAAGGCACTGGGCACCAGTAGCATACCTGTGCATTCTAGGATTGTGTCGGGCCACCACCATGGGACTTGATACACCCCATGGTGGGACCAGCATAGGTAACTACAACATCGGGGGCCATAAGACACATGTAACTATGCGAGTAGGAGTCGATCATCAGAAATGGATCACTTCACCCTGATTATGGGGTGCCGGTTGGGAACTAGTTTATAT
Organism: Allium sativum; assembly: GCA_030737875.1. Lineage (NCBI taxonomy): Eukaryota > Viridiplantae > Streptophyta > Magnoliopsida > Asparagales > Amaryllidaceae > Allium > Allium sativum. The sequence continues at coordinate 339,880,353 of CM060922.1, forward strand.
GGGTACAGAGATTAATATGGGGTACGATAGTATATTCGACTCCAGACAACTTAACTTAGTTTGTGGTGCTTTCCCATTTCCAGTTTATACTTATCATACCCAGTTCTTTATTCATAGACTGAATAGTCCTAGACTTACTCAGGCTTTATGTCTGAATCTACTTTTCTTTCGTCTTCTTTTCTTTCGTTTCCCCCCCAGGTCCACAGGGAGGGAATACCGCAGCTTGACCAGCTTTCACATCCAGCTTGAAGAGAAAGAATGTATTGCTTGGATCTTTTTCGTTTTGGACTATGGATTTGGACAGCAATTATGGGACTTATGCAGTTTATTTATGTTTTCTTTATGCTTCTTTAAATAATGTAATCAAGACAGTTATGAAGATGTTATGTTTTTGGAAGGATTGTAAGACAATTATGGCATGGTTTGTGTAACACGTATTTTAATGAAATAAAAGTTGTTGTTGTTTTCCGCTGTTCAAAAATATGTGTTCTTATATCTGTCTTGTATATCTGTGACTTATACTTATAAACCTCCACCAAAATTAGGGCATTCCCTTTGAGAGTGACCCTAACGGAGGTGGGGTGTTTCAACCAATGTCCGATTGATTTTCATTATCATTATTAAATTTCCAAATATCCAATTTATCCCATCTCAATATTAATTCTTGACTTCATCTAACCACGTCAAATTTCAATTCCATATTCAATTACCCAATTAATCTTCTAATTAGTTCATTTCCATTTCAAAACCCAAATTCTAATTAATTTCAAAAATCATCCATTATGATCCACCTTGTTTTTTAATTAACGTACCTCCAAGTCAAATTCTGATCCATACGTTTATATTTAACTTGATTAGTTAAATTCTCCATATGAATTTCCAATCCCATTTGAATTTCATTCGGATCAAGCAACCAAATCAATATGTCAATAATTCGATAAAATTATTGATTTTATATATAAAAATATAATTTGGCCAAAATTATTTCATTCGACCCTCTTTACGAAATAATATCATGCCAGTTGCTAGTTCAAAATCGAACTGATCAAATAAAATAATACCAAACATTTTTATATAAATTAACAAATACGTGCTCTCATATATACACTCAAACTCAATCTAGGGTATTACTAAGCCCATCTCTATCGAGTTACGCCACAGAGCCATGGTTATTACTAAACCAACAACTCTGATACCACTGTAACAACCCAGCGAATTCAACGCCCGGACTTCGACAATAATACATAAAACCCGTATTACTTGCCAAAACCCAAGTATCGAAAATGCTAGATATTTAATAGAAAGAAGTTAGAGGGTGAGATAAGAAAGAAAGAAATATTAGAATAGAAGAAGAACTAACATAACGGAATCAGGGTCTCACATCGCAGCGAAACAAAATATAATACAGAAATAAATCTTTATTGAGAGCTTAAAAAATTCTTACAAACATCAGACTACAGCTTACAGCCAACACATCTGGACAGTTATAATAATCTGTCCCCATATACAACACACAGCGGAATAATATAATGTCATACGTCTGAACTCTTCCAGCTTGTCTCTTCACAGTACTCGATGACCTGAACCTGTACAACCCTATCTAACCCGAGCATTACAAATACCGGGTTAGTCTGGTGAACCAAAGTGAGAACAACTTGCAAAGTTTTAAGGGGATCATCCAACTTGATTTTAAAGTTCAAAAATCCTTTTGAAATAAAAAGATTATCGTAAGAGCAAATCCACACATAAACATGGACGGTTTTTTACCTTACGATAACCCAAAACATTTTGAAATCACATATATATTCTGATATTATAATAGTGTCTAAATACAAATAAATAGCAATCTATCGAACGCTTGTATCTCACGCTCCACATATATTGTATACAATCAAAACCGCGGGTGCTTATTGGAAATTGGATTCCGACAATGACAAGGTATGGAACCACTTGCCGATAGTGTATCTCTAGAGGCGAATACACTAGGTTCAACAAGAACGTCTTGCAACCTGGCCTACACATGACCGACCACTCATTTCGCTTGAGTGTATCGAATGTATATCACCGACGGCTGGGATCAACAACCGTTTTCTGAAAAGGGACAACATCGATAGATTAAAGAAGGAAAAGGAATTTCCCCAGGTAGGTGATTATACATCCTAACGAGAGCGACCCACATAGCGATGCTGACTGCCCGATTTTTGTCATTTCCCGGTTGTGAGGCTTGAGGTCATAACGTATCTTTTGGAACACCTTACCACCATTCACTTTGAATGTCACATTGTCAAATCCGCTAGAAATTACTAATTGATTTCCACAAAAATAACTGGGTTGTTAAATTAAGAGAAGGTGTCTTCTCTGCCGCCACAGAAACATGTTTATGGAAATCAACGTACGTAATCCCTTTGAAAATACTCTGTCAGACATCCGTCCATACAAGTTGTCCTAGGACTGGACAAACCGAAGACACTCTCTTACTGCATCCTTGAATTACCTTATGGATCAATAACAAGTAGTTCTTGCAATCCGCAGATTCCAATCACGTCAGAATCAAAAATCAAATAACTCTAGATGCATGCCAGAGTAATTCGATAAGTCATTCTTTCGCCTATGAAGATCCACGGTCTTCACTGCTCCATCTTCAATCTGCATCTTCGACGATTTCATATTTGCTGGTTCGAAATGGTTCGAATATAAATTTCGATCCCGGTCTTTTTGTACCAACAATCGTATTGGCTAGATTTGATAGTTGGTTATTTAACTATTAAATAAACAACCATTCAACCATGAAAATAAAACGAATTCATTGATTCAATATTCAGCAACTTTTGGCCCTTTTAATTATAAATAATTAACGAATGATTAATTCAACTTCTAAATCTTTTATATATTTTAAAATACGGTTTTTACTTCTTAGTAATATTCTTAAAACTATTTTATTTCAATATTTGGGAAAAACATATTATAACTATATCCAATTTTCCAACTTAGTATTATTTCAAAACATTCGTTACAACATCATTCATGCATATCTTCACTCCAACAATCATTAGTCCCTAACCGTAAATTGATAAGTGAATAACTCCCTAAGTATCAACCCCGAAGACCGAAATCAACATCAGGATGACGCTCAGAAAATCATTCAACTCAATCAATAACTCGTTATCCACACATTATATCCCACTTCTAATTCATTTAACCATTTCCACCTTGAAAATCTCACTTCAAATTCCATTGTTAAGTAACATTAATTTAAAACTTAACGTATTAGCCTCACGCTCCCCTTTTATAAACATCATTTATAAAATTCTGGCTCAACCTGTACCCCTTTTAATCAGCTTTTCTTTTCTTAATTCAAACACTTATTTTATGCTATCATCTCGGCTTAAAATCCCTCTTATAACTTAGTTATAAAACTCGGTTTTAGTATAAAACCGTTTATCAACTCTTTTCATAAATCCCAATTCTATTTCAATACCCACCTGGATTACTTACCTTAATGAATCTCATTACTAATTGATCACTTAAATTATTGAAATAATAATTTACATTATCTATAACTATTTTAGAAATAGTTACTTCTTATTTAACTAAAACAAACAGTAAACTTTTGTTAAAATCTTATTAAAGTAAAACCAAATATTCGCTAATCTATTTTATTAGATAAATTTACAACAAACTAATTTAATCAACCCAATAACATGGTAATCTCGTTAACCAGTTCAAACTATTCATGCTTTTAAATTAAGTAATAACATAATAAATTTAAATAAATTCCATTTAACAGTTTCTTGAAACAATTAATTTAACTATTGCATTTGTTTCTGCTCGTCTCCTTATAAATCTCATTAACGTAAGACTTTGATTTATAAACTATTTTATAATACTTAAAACTTATAAAATAAATAACAAACCTTAATTTCCTTTATTGAACTTTTATTTAAACGTATAAATTTAAAATCTATCTTCGGTTGTAGAATTAATTTCATAAATTTATTACTGTCAATTCAACCGATGGTAAATCAATATTTGTAAAACGGTATATTTTTGGGCCAACTGCTACCGATTACTCAACCAATACTACCCATTGCTTAAAACTAAACTAACGTTGAAATTAAATTCAACTATCAATAATCAAGTCAACCATCAAGTCATATCGGTTTAACAATTCATATAATTGTAATATGAAAATAAACAATAAATGTGAGGAATCTAGTTGGATCCCTCCAACCTGTTTTTCCTACATCCAAATAAGTTATCTCAACAATATCATTTATTTCAATAAACAGATATATTATTCAACCATCAAACAATAACCGCAATCCAAATATCCATCAACCAATTAACAATCATAACATACAAATATTTAAAACCCAACTTATATGTAACGACTTGGCTTTTTGACTGTCTCGAATCCGTAATTAGACCAACTCAAGACGCTCAAAATGACGACTCGTTATTTTATATTACAGGGTTTAACAGAAATAAACACAGAATCACAGTACACAATATTTGCAGCGGAATAAATTTTTATACTAATATCAGAGTTGTACAAAACATTTTTCTATACAGTGGAAGAAATTTAAAACATGTACATGAATTCTCAAAAGAATATAAGTTTACGATATTTGTCGGGCCTGCGCATGCATATGCGTCTTCGTTCCTCTCCAGTTTTGCAAGCGGATATCTAAAACCTGCAACACTTGGGGTCTGACCGGAGTGTTCCATGCAAAATACACAAAACACCCGAGTCAGGATTAAACTTATTTCAAGTTAGCGAACTTCGGTGAACACTAAATATAATTGGTTTACTCCAAACAACATATTAAATGGCTCGAGTATACTAATCGGTGAATACAGGTGCAACAATCAGTATGTGAGCGTATCCACATACAGATAGTAGAAGAAAAATGTAACAAAATACTATAGTAATCAGTCTTGGCTAAAAATGTAAGGGGCAAGATGGTTTTACTATGCATGATCCAAGTAAAAGCATGCAGTAATGAGGACTTGGGTCCGAGCAAAGAGAATCCGCTAAGCAACATAGATATATTTATATTCAGGTTCAAGATGGCAAAGGATATATATATATATATATATATATATATATATATATATAGTGCTGCTAATGCCTAAATCCAACAATCAAACATTGATGTGCAACAGCAAAAGCGAGATAGTCAACCATGCCAAATTCAAAGTGAAATACATATATGTTGGCCGAAACGTGATAGTAACAATCTACTGGGTACACATGTAAGTTAACTAATGAGTTGGATCAACGCATATGTTTTAAGGCAAACGGGACAGCCGTTTGTTCAATAAAAATGTCAAATTGACAATATGAAAGTAAGAAAAACCTTCCATAAGAAATTTCGAAAATACAGTACAACAACCAACCATAGGAGTCTTACTTTTAAATTTCAGGTCATTTAACAGTGTAGCTAAATAGCAAACAAAATACTATAAAACATTAGCAAATGAAAAAAAATTGAAAAATTCCTTTGTATGCATGTTATAAAAGTAGACATGCAAAGATGAACACTTAAGCATGGAAACAACAAAACATATACAGTTCAATGATTCTCATTTTTTTTAATGTTCTTAGCTATACCAACAGCCGCAGCTTCTGCTGGTGATGCATTGCTGCTACATCCACTGTTTGCAGCAGCTCAGCTGTTGCTATATATATTTTTTCCTTTTTTTTTGTATTATCTATGTTTTGCATTTTAGTTGAAATGGATTCTAGTTTGAATGTTCTAAGCTGTCTGTAATTGCTCTTCCATCCAATTCATGTTATCATGCTACTAATGCTCATTAAACTTAAGGATGGGAGCAACAGGACATATATCAATTCATAACATATATAAGACAGATATGAAGATTGCGTTATTGATGGATTCAAAGGCAAATACATAGGAAGATGCAACAAATGTGTATTGAGTTGACAAACCAAACAAATTATGAATGAAGTTCTACAGCACATAAAACTCTATGCACTACAAGAAACGGCTGAAATAGCGACGGCGAACAGCCGTCGCAAGCAGTCGCAAGCCGTCGCCAGCCGTCGCCAAATGTCGTCACAAATAATGTGGACGTTAAGTAAATAGCGTCGGCTATGGCGACGGCTTTGGACACTGCTTTAGCGACGGCTAGCGACGACAATGTTGCCACGTGGACAAAACGACTATAATTCATACAACCGTCACAAACCGTCACCAAATGGTCCTGACAAGCCGTCGCCAACCGTGACTACAAAGCCGTCGCCAGCCGTCGCCATACGTGATAAAACTGGGTAAAAAACCCTCGCCAGTCGTCGCCATACGTGATAAAACTGGGTAAAAAACCCTCGCCAGCCGTCGCCAAGCTTGACCAGAAAGCCGTCACCAGCCGTTGCCAAACTGTAATTTTTTTTCTGCATTTCAGCAGCTAACAAGCCATCAAACCACACAAACTCAAAATGCAGTTCATCGGCAACTCATATACACTCAATTTCACATTCCATCAACTCAAATTCACATTCAATCACCTCATCAACACTATAAATCAATTCATACAATCAACACGTCCAAAAAACAAAAATATAAACGATAAACTATCAAAAAACCATCACCATATCCACATCAAACAAACCATGTCCAAAATACCATCAAACAAACCATGTCTCCACAAAATACCACAAACATCTCAAGTCCATCACCAACAACTAGTTTGTATTTACAAAACAAGTCCAAAATAAAAAAAAGACAAGTACCTACCTACTCATCATCATCAGTCTCACCGTCCTCCTCATCCTCCTCCACGGGCTCACTCGGCGGCATCACACCATGCTCCTGAAGATATGCAGCAATCCGCGCATCCAGCACGGTCTCGAGCCTGTTCTTCTGAAAATCTTCTAAGGCTGCAACCTGTTGTCGAAGCATGTTGATCTCCTCCTCATCCTGACGCCTCGTATAAGAGGCCTGAGTGCCCGCTATCTGTAATTATATTAAAAAAGTTAGAAACCATTGTCAAAAGTTTTTTTATACACTTTACATGCTTTATACAATTATTGTAATAGAGTTGTCGATATAAAACGCTTTAATAAAACGCTTTACCTCTATGTTTCTGAAGCCGTAGCGTCCACCCCTGGTAGGCGGGTCGATGATTCTGTTCCAGATGCGATTGCACTCCTCCACGTCCGGCTCTTGACCTAACTGCGTCGCTCGAGCATCTCAGGCCGCCCTGTATTTGTCCTGCGATAGCGGACAATTATGGAATACATTAAATACTCAATTCAAATTAACAATGTGAAACAAAAATTATTACAAATGCTAACCATTGTTTCGCAGGACTTAGGGTCCGACCAGGTATATGAGGTGTTACCCTCCTCATCTGTCCGCTCGACGACATGAGTCTGTGTAAATACCTCAGCAAATGTAGGCTCCCGTTGGAGCGTCGACATCTGAAATGATAAAATATATATTTAGAATTAATCAATACGATTTAAAAAGTTTAGAACTATTTGTAAATGTAATTTATCGTTCGTACCAATTCGCGACGATGCTGGGAGAAGGACTTAGACCCAGCCCGATGCAAAGCAGAATTTTTGAGCCTGTTTGCTCTATTTCGCTCTGAAAGCTCCTGTATATTTAATTATATGATTAATTAATGGATATACAAAATAAAACAAGCTTAAGTAATTTACCCTCGCAGCTTCTATGGCCCACAATTTCTGGAAATCGGCGTAGACCTCTTCGCTCATCCACTGAGGCCTCTTTTTCGCTTTTTTTTGCCTTGTATACATTGCTTGAATAATTTTTCCTCATCTTCTGGATCCATGCGGTGAGGAAAACATCCATATCTTCATTCCGGACAAGTACAAAACGCTATAAATTAACAAACAAACTGTATTACATATTTTATATAATTTTGCAAATGAGAAATATATTTATACTTACAAGAACCTCCGCGAGGATGGCATTCCTAATCTGCATAGGAATATCGTCCCAGTGAGGCCACGCCTCTGTCTATCTAGCGACATATGCTTGTCTAGACACACGTAAAACAAGATCTCCTGGAATAATATCAAACCCCCTGCAGAAAGTACGATATTAGCATTTAATAACTTTTGAATACTAAGCATTTACGAAATTAAAAACTTACCCTGCGGACTTGGGCATGAGCTCTACGACCGGACGTGTATCCGGTGCTGTACCGCTCGCATCTGCCTTTGAACTATGGGTAGGTCGGCGTCTAGGAGGCATATCTGTCACAAACAGATTATTTTGTATTATAATAACTCATACATCATTATGCACATCCATTGTCAAATAAACTCATACAACATATATTATCAAATGCAACTACAAGACCCATTTACATAAAAGAAGAAGAATGCTAATAAATAACCGTAGCACATCATATATAAGTTCACAAAATAGTACATCACATAAGTTCACAAAATAGCACATCATATAAGTTCACAACATAGCACATCATATAAGTTCACAACATAACGATACAAATAATATTATTCTTCTTCATTTTCTGATTCAGTCTCGGTTTCATACTCGATATCGTTGTCCATTGTACTCTCAAAAGCTTCTATTAATTCATTTGATTCATCGTTTAAAGACTCTAAATTAACATCATTAGCCATTATTATTTCATCATTTTGATTTGCATCCGTTTGATACGCTGCATCGTCTGGAATAGCAATTCCTTCAAAGGTAAATCTTGCCTTTGTTTTAATTACAACAGACCAATCTGCTTTATCTCTTTTTAAGGACGGATACGGAGCAAAGTAAACTTGTAATGCTTGCTTTGCCAATACAAAATGATCATACTTATAGTAATGCGATGTGTGCTTTATTTCTATAAGCTTGTAATCTTTATGCACATTGATTCCTGTACCAGGAACATTGCTGAACCAGTTGCACTTGAATAGAACAACTTTTTCAACGGGTTTTACGTAACATGTCAACTCTAAAATCTGTGTCAAGACGCCATAAAAGTTTTTTATATGCTCTTCGGGATCATCACTACCTTTGACAAATACACCACTGTTATATGTTAATCTGTCAGTACCATGGTCTTTGGTGTTGAATTTAAATCCATTGACGAAGAATATTGGATAAGTCTTAACATTTCTTTTTGGTCCAAGCGCAAGATGTTGCAAACCCTCGTCATTGACGCAGTTTATTGGATCGAAAACGTACTTCAAGAACCATTTAGCAAAATCCTTATTGAGATCGCCATTTGGATTTTCTGATTCGTAAATACTGCAAATATAAATGATTTTATTACTAGTAAACAATTTATGTACACATAACTGTAATAAAGTTAAAATTTTAGTACCTAACAAATGGTGCAACTTCAGCACAATTTAGAAGAACATATGTGTGTGCTACATGGTGATCTCTATCATCTAACCATATTTCTACACATTTTCCAGAAGATCGACCATGTTGTCTAAAAACAAATAACATTGTCGGACAAAAATTGGGTTCCACGGTTTCATCATTACGAGGACCACTTACAAATGATAGATTCACATGATCACTGAAGTAATGAGAAAAAAGGAACGAAGCTTCTTCTTCAAGATAAGATTTGCAAATCGAACCTTCAACTCATGCTTTTTGACGTACTTTTTTCTTCAGATGATTCATATACCTAAAATAAAATTAATTCAATTTATATGCACTAATGTCACTTTGAATTGTAAGCATAAATATTACATTTCAAAAGGATACATCCATCCATATTGCACTGGACCTCGAAGAATAGCTTCGGATGGAAGATGAATAGGTAAATGCTCCATTACATTAAAAAATCCCGGATGGAAGATTTTCTCTAATTTGAAAATCAATATCGGAATTTCTACTTCAAGTTTACGGAGACGATCAATTTTTAATGTTGCCGAACAAAGCTGTTTATAGAATAAGCTTAACTCTGTTAAAACACCCCACATTTTTACAGGAAATAATTCTTTGAACACCACTGATAATAAATATTCCATCATGATATGATAATCATGACTTTTCATCCCACTCAGTTTATTGTTTTTATAGTCAACACATCTACGAAGATTAGAAGAAATCCCATCCGGGCATTTCAATCCCTCAACCCATTTCAGTGCAAGTTTCATTTGTTTGTTGTCTAGTTCATAGCACGCTTTGGGTTTTTTATTGTCATTAGGCTTCATATGAAGTTCTGGACATTTACAATATTCTTCTATGTCACGTCTCGAATATATATCGTCCTTTGTTTTTCCTTTGACATTCAAAACAGTATTAAACATGTTATCAAATACATTTTTTTCATTGTGCATAACGTCGATATTATGTCGAAGTTTGAGATCTTTCCAATAAGGTAGCTCCCAGAATATGCTTTGTTTACACCAATTATGAATGTCAGATTTACCCGGAATTTGTGTCTGCTCTCCAGTCTCATGGATCTTCGGATAATCCTTTACAATATCGTATATTTCTTCACTTGTCCAAATTTTGGGTGCTTGCAACGTCATTCCGCTGTTAGCTTTAAGTTTTTTTATCTCTTCTAAAAGTATGATTAGTATGCAGAAAACAACGGTGACAATCAAACCACGAATGCTTCTTTCCATACCATAAGAAAAATGCTTGTGATTCTTCCATGCATAACGGACAAGATAGACGACCGACGGTACTCTAACCTGAAAGCATCCCATATGCAGGGAAATCACTAATCGTTCATAACAAACAAGCAAACATACGAAAATTCTTTTTTTTTGAAATGTCATAGGTTTCAACTCCATCATCCCATAGTTTTTTCAACTCTTCGATTAACGGTTGTAGATAAACATCGATTCCTTGTTTTGGATCATTAGGACCAGGAACGACAACAGTGAGAAACATATATGGAGTTTTCATACACATCCACGGAGGTAAATTATAAGGAGTAACGATAATAGGCCAAGATGAATATTTACCACCAAACTGAGAAAATGGTGAAAACCCATCTGTACATAAACCAAGTCTGACATTACGGCTCTCTGCGGCAAATGTTGGATATGTCCTATCAAAATGTTTCCATGCTTCTCCATCCGATGGATGTGTCAAAGTTCCATCTTCTTGTGTTCGCACACTACGCCATCGCATATGACATGTAGTGACTGAGGATGCATATACCATTGTAGTCTAGGGACGATTGGTAAATAATGCATTCTTGTATACGGAACTTCCTTACCTTTCTTTTTTCAAGGTTTATACCTTTCCCCGCCACATTTCTTACAGTTTCTAAGATTAATATCATCTTTCCAAGACAACATGCAATCTTTAACACAAGTATCTATTTTTTGGTACGGCAAACCAAAAGCCGACATTAGTGTTTTCACTTTGTAATGACTATCGCACATCAGATTATCGGGTGGCATATGTCTTTTGGCAGCTTGTACAACCACTGTATATGCAGCTTCTGTAAGGTTAAATTTTGATTTCATGGTGATGTACTCAGTGGTTACCGATAATTCAGTTCCACTTTCACAACCATTCCACAATGGCCGCTTAGCTGAAGCCAATAAATCATATATTTTTCTGGCTTCCGTGTTCGGTTCTTCTTCAATATTGACGTCATCGTCGTCAACCTGACCGATAGGGAACATTGACTGTGCTGCATCTTCCACCATATCTTCTATTGGATTCATTATAACTAATTCGAACTCCGATGCTACAGGATTTACTGTAAGCGCAACAAGTTCTCCATGACGGTCCCATAAATAATAATTTGGCACAAAACCTGATTTGTACAAATGTACTTTAACGATGTCTGGTTTATGAAACCTCATCAGTTTACACTTACTACACGGACAACGAAGCTCCTCGTAATTTCGATTATTAGATACCGCAAATCTAACAAATTCATTTACACCATTATAGAAATCTTCTTTAACTGAGCCTTTCATTCCAATTCAAACTTCATACATCCAACGACGGTCAATGTAATAATTGGACATTTTTCCTGATTCAAAAATATATGTCACTGATTTCGATAACACATACATATATTGTACAAAGAATTTATTCAACGCATGAATATTTTTAATGGTTCATACATACATTAAAAATGTGATTTTTATTGTTCAAAGAATTTATTCAACACATGAACATTTTTAGTGGTTCACATGAACATTTTTAGTGGTTCATACGTATAATAAAAATGTGATTTTCATTGTTCAAATAATTTATTCAACACATGAATATTTTTAGTGGTTCATACATAATATAAATGTGATTTTTATTATCTAAGCAATTTATTTCTATCTTGAATAAATTATCACATATGAATATACTTGAACATATGAAAATAATTCAAACACATGAATATTTCTGAAAATTTCGGCAGCATAACGGCAGGGTAATTAAAACCGGCACCGTCCCGATGTACGGCTCCTCGTGCTACCTTAAAGCCTCGCAGCTTTTGACAAGGGGGATTTCAATAATTTATTTCATACGCAGACGATTTTTTTTCCACAAACTAATCCTATTTGGTTTCAACCAAAATAAACCATCAACCACAATCCTACTTGCGCCATACATAGTCATTCCATTCCAATAATTTCCACAACACAATTAATTTTCAAGCCCCGTCTACAACCCAACAATTTCATAACCATCGCTTTTAACTAGCTATATCCAACAACATGTACACCAATCTCATATCCAATAATTACATACGCACAAAATAACGGTTCATTAACACATACATTAACACAAAATCAAACATCACACCGATAAACAACTAAACCAACAATTTAGGGTTCCAATCATTACTAAATCAACTACATTAATTCAGCAACCATTGTATAATCAACTAACACATACATTTATATCATTATTAAACAATTAATTCATGAAATTAGGTTAGAATTCATACCTTAGAGAGAGAGAAATTGGTTTGGAAGAATGGAGAGGGCTTGAGAAGGCTGGAGGGGGAGGGAGACAGATGGATGAATCATATCGGCGGCGGCGGGGGTGACGGGTCTGGGAGGGTTTTGATGATCGTGGGTTTTGATTTGGGGGGGAGACTCATGAATGTTATTTGTTCCTGTAGCCTCGCGGTTATATTCATTTTAGGCGACGGCTGGCGACGGCTAGCGAGGGCCGCTTTTTTTGCCGTCGCCAGCCGTCGCTATGGTTCATAACCAATTTGAGCATTTCTTGTAGTGATGGTTATGAAAATAGGATGCACAAAACTTGAATAAAATAAATGTCTCCTTGTTCTTGTTTCCGAGATATGATTTAACTGAAAGTTGCTAGCATTTTTTTATCATATCATAGTAAATTTTGAATCAATATTAAAAGCATGGCAGATCATTTCCTATCATATCACAATGAGATCAAAGTAAAATAAATGTGCATTGATAGGCCTACTCTAGCATCTAATACTTATAGTACATAACTATGCGTGGATCGAATATGCTAGCAAAGGACATATAGAAAGCAAGGAATGATATCAACCACAGGCTTCAACCGATTATATTTGGTGGAATCGAAAACAGCGAACTTGATAAAATTTTAATCGCAAGACAAAACTTACCTTTGGTCAGTCGATGGACGGCGGAAGAAGAAATAGGAGTTGCTGCGGTGGGAAATAGCGGCTGCGGCTACGACTACAGGGCTTCGCAGGTTGACTCGGTGGCAAGGAGACGGTGACGAACACTTCATGTGATGAAAGTAGGAGAACCAACGAGGTGGAAGCGGATTCCGGTTGAGTGATGGGTTCGGTGGCAATTTCAGTAGGAAGCGGTTTGAACGGGCTACAATTTGCGATGTTGTGAGGCAACTCTTCAAAGTGGCTGCGGTTCTAAGGGGCGACGGACGGTGGAGTTCGCGACGAAGCTAAGCGATTACGGTGGCTCGGAGCTGACAATCCAATGGTGGCCAAGGAAATCTGTTTTCGATTTAGGGATCTTATTATTTGGGAAATGAGAATGAGTTACCACCGACTGTTCTTCATGCCATTCGGCCATAAACAACCGCCCTGCAATGCATTTTTGCTTGAGTACGTCATTTGGCCATGAACAGCCGAATGAAGGTGGCGGCCGGTAGTGAACAATGGGGCGCGAATAGCAGGACACTTTATATATGTATAAAGCTGAAATGGTTGAATTGGTAAAAAGCGTTTCCTCAAAATAAGGATCCTTCTCGTTCCACTCAGCAAATGTGGCTTATACATTCAAAATTAAGATATTTACATCGCTTTAGATATTTTCCATTTCCAATTGAGTTATGCTAGAATGCCCGAAAAAGTTTTTGTCAAAAACTAAGAAATAAGGGTAAATTCGGAATTTAAGGGGGGTAAGCATTGAATTCAATGGGGTATTTGTGTAATTCAAGGGGTGGGCCTCCTATTTTTTTGTCTCTAGTGTATTTTTTGAGAAAAACTTCTTTTGTCGTAGTAGCATTTTCGTTTCCAATTGCATTCCATAAACTATCGGTTCAAACAGATAAATAGAAGAGATACAGTGGCATTTGAAATGAAAGGAAAAAGGCGCACAGCTTGGGCATTTGGAAAAGAAGCATGCATGCATTGAATTTGGACATATAAAAATATTGTTTATATTTTATTCCATGAAGACTATGCGATTGGAACACTCAAAATGCATGGAACCAAAAAGGACGTACTCCATATGAATATGATAGGAATAGTAATGGTATTGGGAATGAATGTCACAACGCATGCATGGACTTTAAAAAGGTTGGAACCATGAACATGCTTTAGAAAATTAAAGGAACCAAAAGTGTTCAAGGAAAGTGGAAAGTAAATGGTGTTTGCATGAAAGTTGGGAAGGACGCATGCATATACAAATGGTTTGAAGAAGACATATTCTAAGTGGATTGATAAATGGTGCAGGCGCATGAGGTGAATGCATGAAACCATAGTATAAATGTTAATAAAAGTGTCCAACTAAACAAACAAAAATTTATTCAGATGGTTTAGTGAAATAAAAAGACGGTTTTTGCAGACCCAAAATGTTTAGAAAAACATAAGAGATCTGAAAAGGAACACATCGAATTCAAATGGCTTTGTTTCAAAAATGAACTGCGTAAGCATTTTAGCAATTTCAACGCGAATCGGGCACTGAAACTGACAAACAAATATATTGCGTTAATCAGCGCGACGAGACGGACACAATGGTATACAATTTGCAGTGTCAGGATTCTCCGTTCAAAAGGGCATTACAGACCCCTTTTGAAGGTGAAAAAGGCACGAGAAAACAATAAATGAAGGTCAAAACGTCTGAATTTCGCGAAACGAATTTCGCCGTTGGATTCGTGACAACGAATAGAATATTTTTCATGTTTGTCCAAACTAGTTTCGAATAGATTTTACGGTCGCTAAAATTTGAACTGTTAGGCGCAGCTTTGCACTGAAAAATGCGCGATCGACAGACATTCAAATTTTCCGACGAAAATTATACAGCTACTACGTCTAATTGTACGTATTTCAAATTTCAAATTCCCGGTACGAAAAATTACAGAATATTATGAATTTAAAACAAAGATATAATGTTTATTCATATCGAAAGCAAATTATATAATACGATCTTACAATTTAAATTAAAATATAAGAATAAATTCAAATTCAAATAAGTATACACGTTTTATTTTATATACAAAATAAGATCGAAATTGAAAATATTATAAAAATATATTCATATCAAATCAAATTCATTCGTTATATAAAAGCAAAAATAAATCTAGTTTTTAATTCAAAAATCAAAATAGTTATAAAATACAACAAACCAAGTTTTAAATGAATAAAATAAAATCAAAATCATAATTTAAATTAAATAAACAAATAAAAATACACTAAAAATTCCGGTTGTTACATTATATAAAATATAAGTGGGATAAAACTAAGTGAGTTGAACTCACCTTGATTTTCATTTGTTGAAACGGTTCGATTTTAAGTTAAATTAAACAATCATTTAATTTAACTGTAAATCTCAGATGTCTCCATTTCTGTCCAAACCAACTCCAGAGTATAACACTCATTGATATGGTATCAACATCTCCTTGTTCTGTGCATGTCTGTTATAGTTATATATTTACGTTATTCACTACTAAGATAAATAAATACTATATAAATTTAAATTAATAATTAATAAGGTCATCATGTTTTAAATGTAGGTATATTTACTGGCGCCATTAAACACAATACACATGTTAATACATTATACGATAATAACCATTTAGGCATGTTAACCGCTTTTAAAATCTCACTTGCTATTTGATCCTTATACGAACCCATTCAAAATGGCAAGAGGATAGGCAAGTTTTAAGAAATAATTAGGCATATTTAATCCAATAGTTAGTCATCATCAGGTCACTATATTAAGCAGATAAGACCAGCATGTGTATATTACATGTCGACTAAAAACTTCTCTAAACCGTTCACGTTGTAATGGCCACGTAAACTATTTAATTAAGCCTCGTTTCCTTCATTATGCACTTTAATATTGCTCACCTTTTATTCTTTTATCCCTGACCCTACTGTTATAACCTTTGAACACCATTCCTCCTTCACACCTTACCATGCACCACCACAACCCAAACTCCGACCAACCCCTCAACTACCACGCCTCAACAGTAGCAACTTCAAACCAATATGCCCACACTTTCCCACTCCCACGCAAGGCTGCTCCAACAATTAGCTACAATCATCTTCATTTAAACCATTAATACTGCCTTCGTTCTACACACTTGTTCTTCCTCACACAAGAAACCGCAAGTCCTTCTGGACCCACTCTAATGCCCTCCTTCATACCGCCCAGCATTTTCCGCTCTCATCTCTGCTTCGCATCACATTCTGTTCCTTTCATTGTTTCATTGATTTCTTCCTATTCGTTCCTGCCGCGTTTCCAAACTTCCATTGCCCGCTGCTTATCACCCACTTCACCAATGTGCCAACACCATGCACCGCCTCCCAATGTTTGAACAGCCGCGTCCCTCATCTCATGACTTCTGACCATCTGAACTGCCCTCCACCTTACCTGAACCGCCCGCAATGCCTTTCAGTTCGACAGTATATCTAAGGACAAATGGACGAGGATATATGTATAAACGGAATTCGATTGTGTTTCCTTTTAAATGGAGTCATTGATTATAAATAATTTTTTCTCCACTTCCACCTGTTAACTTTCGATCTATTGCTCCCAAAACAACTAGCACTGCCTTCCTCTCAACCACCTACGCCACATCTCAGATCTACTTAACGTGAGTAAAACCCCCTCTTGAGATCGACCGGTCACCAGCATGTGTCGACCTCCATGTGTATCACTTCCATCGATGTTGGCTAATGTGAAGTGTGTGAGTGGACATTTGTTTAATTCGGATGGATTGTTATCTGTTTTAGTGTGTGCATGAAGTGGTTTTGTTTTTGCTCTGGTTGCTGAAACACAGTAGGTGCAGGTGTATATATATGTGAGGAGAAACTGGACAGGAAGCATGTCACTTTTCATGCAGTACATTGTAGAGTAAATCTACGCCCTGTTTTCAATTAGAATAGGTCTATGTATTTTCATTTCGTGATGTCCAACGCCATGTGCTGTCTAAGCACATTTTAGGTAGGCTTCAAATTTCAGAAAGGAAATAAAACGACGTGAGTGGACGGATGTCTGATGGCTATAACTGTACATATACTTTTGTAGAGGAAATTTTCGATTTACTTAATGGTTAAGAAACAGGGTAGGCTATTACCTACAGATTGGTCATTAGTGCAATATCACTTCGATGATGGAAGCTAGATGGGTAGGTTTGTACTGAATTTATAGGCATGTGGGATAAATGAGCAGATTGTAAGTGATAGTCCCTTATCTTTAAAGTGAAGTATTTGAAGTAAGGTAGGTCATATATCCTGGGTAGGTACGTCCATTTATTTGATTTAGAAAAGTTTTGTACTTAGAACTAAGCTTTTACATTTTATTAGGGTATCAAAATTTCACCTTTTATCGTTGTCTATCGTTACCCATTATCTTCGGACCAGCACACGCGAACTCTAGCCCTAATGAAAAATGGACATACCACTATGTCTAAAAGTTCCGGTCCAATGAAATTTGTTTTGTTGAAAATGGACTGCGTTTGCACAACAACGTATTTTAAATTTATTGGTTCACCCTTAAATTGCACGCACCAATAAAACAACTACGTTTGGCTCCAAACTAGAAATATAGCAATAATTATCTATACATATGCCAATAAAACTTGTTTCGTCGAAAATAGAGGTTGTTCGAAAAATAAATCATTTCTAATACCTATATAATATATTGAACAAATTTCCCGTGTGCGAAGCACGAGCCTCATCATAAGGTAAGAAACGCATTGATTTGAACATTCTATTTCATATGATTATTTAATTTCATCGTCAATTGTCATTGAGGGTTTTATATTCGTACCGATATACATAAATTTCAAATCGTAAAATATGAAATACCGTGATGTTTACGAGTTCGAATCATACGTTCAAACGTCGTTTAATAAACGAAACCCATTTATAATACCAAATTGATATTTAAAACAACAAAATAATTTAAATATCTAGCTAGCAAAAATACGGGACGTTACAATCGTGCTGTTGGTTTTGGTTTTTGTGAAGAAATGAAGGAGATGAAGGAGATTGAAGATCGATATGCAGATAGGTTTACAGGCAAGTAGTGGATTAGTTTAAGGGGGAGAAGATTTAAAACTAAATTAGTGTAATTAATTATGTAATTAATTTAGTTAATGATGATTAAATTATTTTAAAACTTGTAACTTGTTCATACATTATCAGAATCGAACAAAACCAATTGCGTTGGAATCGCGTGGACAAACACAGTGCATAAAAGCTGGACTGGAATGATTCAGAGCTAATCAGAATTTTGTATAATTTATATGTTAGTTTAAAAATTAGATTAAACGACGCAGAATCGTCGATCGAAAATGAAAAATGAGTTAACTCTCACGCTTTCTGAAATACTGTGATAAGATTAATTTCATATAACTAAACTGCTGTTAGTATAAATTGCGTGTTTTGGATGACTATTGTTTGTTTGTTGAATATCGATTTTTGTATTTCCATCATTTAAATTATTTAGATTAGATTATCTATTTCATGTGCATATATAAAATGATACTATAAGCTAGGATGCAGGGAAAAAAAGATAGAGGAATCCAACAGGATTCCTCAAATATTTTGGATGTTATTTGATTTCATATTATTTATATATGAACTAGTTAACCTAAGTAACGTTAAATTTGTTTGGATGTTGATTGTTGAATTGTACGTTGGTTGTTAAATTGAAATTCAACAATTGATGTGTTTTTAATCAATAAACAATATTAATTAAGTGATTGGCAGGGGATGGCCTGAAATTCATCTCTTAAAGACATTGATTATCCATTAGGCGAACCGACGAAGATAAAATTATATTTTTTTCTGCTAAAGCAAGGTTTTATATTGTGTTTCATATAAGTTATATAAAATAGAAGTTTTATAAATAAATATTTATAATTAGCTTTTATAAAGTAATTATAAATGATTTGTATGAGAAATTTCGATGTTTTAATATGTTTTATAAGTGGTAAGTCAGAAATTAACCTATGGGTTAATAGTTGGAATAATTATTTTTGAGAAAACAATTAAGCAAAATTATATTAAATTAATTATTTTTTTAATTTAAAAGGGAGGATTATTTGATATCAATTAACAAGTTAACTAATGTTTTCATGTTGACTAAGTCAACTATTTTAATTGAAATTAGTTATTAGATTAATTTGTTTTCAATTAATCTAATAGAAATGGTTTTGACAAATAGCTGTTTAAGCTTAATAAGACTTCTTTAAAAGTTAATTAGTCTTCTAATTAATTATGTATAAGGATAATTATCGAGCTATTTATTATTAATAAAATTAGTTATCATTTTAATGATCTTTTTAAATAAATTAACTATTCTATTCTTGGTTAATAACGAACTAAAATACCTTTATTTTAGTTAGTGTTAAAGTTAATAATTAGTTAAATTAATAATAATTAAGTTGATTGCCTTTCTAAATGGAATTCATTTAAGAAGTAATCAAGTTCGTGATGAGATCTAGTAAAATTTTGTAAAAGGTTTATAAAAGGATTTTAATTGAATCCAAGTTTTATAAACAAAATTTGTAAAAGAAATTTAATCTATTATGCAGATTTTAAATAAGAATGTACTTAATTATTGAATTAAGTAAAATAAATGTAATTTAAATAAGATTTTCAGAAGGAATATGTTCAATGGGTTTGTGTAAAGGCTTTGATAAACAGATTTTTGATAATAAATACAAGATGAAAATGAATTGTACTAATGAGGTTTGAACTAAAGATTGATGTTCTAGCAAGAATTTACTTAATAAACAAATTAAGTAAAAGTGTTTATATTTGAAAGGAGATTTTAAAATGCAAGAAATCGTTCATAAAACCATATTTTAAATGAAATAGTAAATGAGATTTTGTGGTAAGCTTTTAAGTTGTAAACTTTTATTTATCTTAAGATAAGAACATTGTCGAGCCAAGACCTGAGAGGTAAATAAAATACCCCAACTTGAACGACTTCATTATTATCCAAGTGATGGTACTAGTTTGGAATGGTAAATGATGATGGAAATAATTTGTTATTTCCATAAGAATATTGCATCATTATTTTGCATGATTTAGAAATAAATTAAAAGTGTTGGGTTTTACAGTAAACAATGTATTACTTGACATTGTTGGCCCAGTTATGAAGTTTGACCATATTTATACCATTCCATTAAGTATATGGCACTATTTTCTAAGTAGTAGAAAATAGTGTGTTTTGTGAATACATTTATTTAAAAGTAAATGGTTGGAATTTTCGAGGAAATGAAAATAAGAAGTTAAACTTGTTTGGAAACAAAAATAGGTACGGAAATTTAATTATTATTTCTATAAGCGTTATTGTAAGCTTTAGTCGGTAACCATTTTTGGGTTTATATAATAAACAATGTGTCACATGACTTTGTTTCGATCGATACAAGAATTAGTGATTAGACTATACCATTTGGCTATGTATATATATAGTGATATTTTGGAAGTAAAGGGAATAAAGAGGGGGTTTTGTGAATATGTATTCTAAAGAGAAGGGTCGGGTTATAGTTTCCAAAGTAACAGAAACAAGTGAGATATGGGAATATACTTATTCCGTTAAGATAATAATAAGGAATTCGATTTTTTAGGAATCAATGAAATGGTTTTAATGAATGATTTAACTAAAAGGGCCTTAGATGCTGATGTACTTAATCGTACCATTTGAGTTGATAGTTAAAGAACAGACTATCAATAAATTCCCTTTTGACTTTTGAAGTGTTAGTTTGAGGAGACCGGAACGGGAACTAGACCCAAAACAACTTTGAATTGACTTTTGATTCGAAAACTTACTTGCAAGGATGGTTATCTGAATTAAGATGATTTTAAGGTGCATGCCTTCTGAACGGAAAGGGGTGCTCACTGATGTTTCTGGTTAACTACCAGGATTAACTTTTTGAAGTAATACTTACGTTCTGGGGTATCTTTGGTTTTGTTCAGTCTCATAATGAACTTGTATGGACGAATGTCTGAAAGAGTATTTCCTAAGAATAATATACGTTGATTTTTACAAATATACCAAGTATGATGGCAGAGAAAGCAACTACTTTTAGCTTAACACCCAGAGTATATTTGTGCAATCAATTAGTGATTTGACGGATCTGACAATGTGGCATTCAAAGTTTGATGTGATGTTTCTGAAAAGGTAATCATGACCTCAAGCCTCATTAACTGGGAAATGAATGAAATCGGGCAAGTAGCAGGGTTATATGGGTCTTACCTATTAGAGTATATCATCACCTGATCTAGAGAAACTGATTGGGTCTTTTTGTATGCTTCGGAATGATGTGGTTGCTGATCCCAACCGTGGTGATGATATATTCGATACACTCAAGTTGAATAAGTGGTCGGTTATGTGTGGCCGGGTGCAAGATGTTCTTATTGAACCTCGATGTTTTATCTGTAGAGAACACTGATCGGAAGGTGGTCCCATACCTAGTCATGTTGGAAATCCAAATTTCAATTCGAGTCATACGTTTTTAGATGTAAACACACTATGTTGAAAAGTGAGATGCAAGATTTACGGCTATATTCCTATTTTATTTGTGGATTGGTAGACATTATTATAATATCATTGAATTTTAAAATATAAAAGTGATTTGGTTATCATAAGGTAAAAATGTATGCCATGTTTATGTGTGGTTGTGTCTTACAAGAGTTCCATTCTTTCAAAGGATTTTTAAAAGTTAAGCAAGTTGTTTGGGGTGATTTTTATCACTAAAAGTATTCTAGACTGATCCGGGTGATTTTTCATTCCTTAAGATGTTCTCGGGTCAGACCGAGTATATTTTTTAGGTTGCATTAGATTTTTCTTAGTGCTTCAGGTATGGAGCCGGAATCGAGATGCATTCCCATATTTTATGGTATCAGTTTGTTGCCGCTGTGTGTGTTGTATTTATCAACATTATATAGGTTGTTCTAGATGTGTACTTTGATTTTGTAATCATATATACGTAGGTTTCTCTTTGTGTAAAGAGTATTAATATATTTTATTTTATTCATTCCGCTGTGAGATTTTATTCTATTTTGATTCTGTAGTGTTGGTATTCTTCTTCTATTCTAACATTTCTATCTTTCTTCTTCTCACCCTCTAACTTCTTTCCCATAACCATCCACTTTTCTATGCCTTTTGAGTTGGACATGTGTGGTTAAATGTCATCTTAAACGGTACAGAAAAGTTGGGTTGTTACATAGGTAGATAGAGTGAAGTCTTTAGCAAGCCATTTGATGAAAAGGGCGCTTCTAAAACAAAATAAAACATATAGTAAAAAAAAAAGTCAGAACTAACATTCTTATGCAAGTGAATCCACTCAAGTGAGATGCCTAAGTAAAATGCACAAGTAATTCAAAGGGTGTTATGGGATTTCCATCCTTTAAGGATCCCTTAAACTCTTTACATACAATAGAATATGCTATAATATGTAATTTCTATCAACAAAAATATAATACTAAAAACAACATTAGGGCATTACCATTACCCCCCTTAACACATTTTAAAATATTGTCGTACAATTTGCATATAACACACCAATAAATCATCAATGGATAGGAATGTGGTGTGATATGAACAATATTTAATCAAACTCGTAGTGGCCACGAGTAAGGATGAATATGACAAGGCATGCAAGGTAATACCCAAAGTAGGATACCATTGTTCTGCATTTCTAGGCTGCTGGTAACGCATAGCCGTAGCTACCGACCACCTCAAAAAAAATCCCAAAGCATGTCAAGGGTGCACACTAATTAATTACAATGTAATGATATAACATACGAAGAAGTAAGCCCAATAAAGATCGCTAACCTCATTGGCCCGATATAAGTTCGACTTTAGTCATTTTAATTATGACATAAGTGTCAAAGCTGTATGTCATCATTCTCTTACTTCGTTCTTGTAATCATTCACCAAATCAACCTTTATATTAAACCTTTAAATTTTAAATTAATAATTTTAAATCTTTATATAATTTAATCTTTAAATTAAATCAAATCTTTGTATTAAATTATTGTTAGGGAATGCAGAATGGATCGTTAAGGCAAAATTAACACTAGAGGCGGGGGGGGGGTAAATAGTGTTTTTAAGGATTTTAAGAAAATCTAAAACTTATATGAATCACATACCACATACATAACCACACACACAAAATCAAACATAAAAAAAATAAATAGAAATAAAATGCAAAAAAAGAAAGAACACACCGGATTTTATACTAGTTTGGATTACTCCTACATCCAGTCTCATGTAACACTGAATTGCGTGGAGTTTTATTACTATATCAATATCCAAGTACAACACCCTTGATTTCACGGCCACAAGGTTACCACTGACTCCAAACTCCCTTAAGCAAGTGTAACGACCCGTATTTTCGGTAGTCATATATTTAATTTAATTTATTATTTTAAATATTATATTTGGAATATAATGGATTTTAATATTGAATTCGTTATTTCAACAAAGTTTAGACGTTATATATTTGTATAAATATAAAAAGAGCTCGAAATGGCGTTGCAGTTTGTAATATGGAGTTTTGAACCTCAACTGAATATACAGGATCCGATATAAGTTGGATTTCTGTGAAACGAGAAACATTGGAATCGTGTTCATTATAATTTTCATATGAAAGAGAAAAATCCTGATTTCGTGTTATAGATTGTTAGTTATGGCCAAAACAAAATTTGAAACAGTAGCTATGGAAATCGTTATAAATGTTAATGATTATTTATTTATTTAAAGGATTTTCAACAGAATTTGGACATCGAATATGTAAATATTGAGTTATAATTTCATATTGATTTATATTTGAAAACATTATATTATATTATTTTGTTTGGATATATATATATATATATATATATATATATATATGATAATAATAATTTATTATTATTTAATTTACTTGTTTTGTAATCTATTTATATTAAATCGATATTATATAAGCGTTAGGAATAGATATTTTTCCAAACGATCTGAGTTTTGGATGAAACGAATTTTATTGGAATATGTATAACTAGTTGCCAGTATGGAGTCAATTAGAGTCGTTTTGTCTGTGCGTTCCATTTAAATGTGAATCGATGAATATAATTGGAATTAAAATAACACTATTATCCAAACAGAATCCGAATTCAATAAAATTAATTCCATTGGATCTGAAATATCAAAATATAACAGCGTAATTATTTTCGTTATTTCTGGGGTTCGTGCGTGACCATATAAAATTAATATGTTTGGAGTAATAAGCAACAAACAGGTATATTATATATGCCTAAACTAATTAAAATCCTTCCACTGTATATTCTCTACCTTTCCCCACCCTTTTCTTTCTTGTATACCCAAATCAGTTGCGTTGCATCCCAATCTCCCCTGTTGCCTTGCACCCAAATTTTCTTTTACTTGCGCTCCAAACAATTTAGTTCCTTCCCCGCCAATCTACTTGAATGCCATGCGCACCAAGGGTATGTATATATTATATTTCTTTTTGTCCAATCACATCATCAACAGGTACCTATGATACAGCGCCCATTACCCTAAATTTTCTTGGCTACCACATTCTCTTACCAATAAAAGAACCTGGTTGTCCATTCTTTTCTTCCAGCAATGAAAAACTCCACTTCCTCAACACAAATATAAAGCTCCCCTTCATGCAAAAAGGAAAAATAAATAAGAACAATGCATAGGAAAAGATCCAAACCAAGGCATATGTACATAGGAGCTCGCGAGTAACTTTGCTTCAGTCACGAAAAATCTGGAGGGGTCTTAAGCGAACACAGCAGGTGATTGGGAAGGAAGCAAAGGAATGGAGATGTTGCGCATGGTTCGAAGCAGTTGGGTGCGTAGAACTGAGGCATGCAGCGGGTTCATGTTTGAACAACAAAAATGGTGGAGTTGGAGAAGCATAAATGGAAGGATACAGGAATGGGAGAAAACATGGAGCTTACTAAAAACATAGTATGGGAGGAATATCGAAGTATGGTGAATTAAGGAGTTAATTCTCGTTTGTGGCATTGCTTTGGGGTTCGTGAGATCGAACCGAGCGTGTACGAAAGCTTTTGTAGGGGATGGTGAAAATTTTCATCGTAGGTTCTACTGTAGCTCGAAGGATAGCTGTGCGTCACCTTTCACTTGGTGATGCCGAGATGGACGGAACGATGATGAGGGGACGGAACATGCGGGGTGGAGATCAACAGTACATTCGGCGTTGGATTTTTATGGAGAAAAAAGGGAGCGATGGGGGATCAAGTATTGGGAAATGGCGGGTTTACGGAGTGGATCATCTCATGAGGAAGAAAGGTGAACAGTTCCCTTTTGTGTCTGATTACGTTATAAAAAGCACTATTTAATCTTAGTCCCTTAGTTAATGGGCCTAATCATTTTTTTAACCGCCTAAGTAAGTCTACGGTTATAAATAAGGTATCAAAGTTTTTAGTTAATAAAATTAGTTGGTCTAAATAGTATATATATATATAAAGTGTACCAACAAATTTTTAAAACTGCTTAGAGTTTATTTAATTGCCTAATAATGGTTTAGTTTTCCTAATCAAATATCTAATTAAAGTAAGTTATGATTTAGTTAATAATATATATAGCACATTTTTGTATATAGATGCAAACAGAACATGTAAGAATGGGAAGAACAGACTGCTATATGCCTAGTTTCTAATACACGTGCCAAACCTTTAAATTTTATGTGCTTAACCATAATATAACCAAGGCCTAATTATACAATAATGTTGTTAAGGTTATGTAAGGTTAAATTAAATTAAGATATGATAAATTTTAATTTAAATAAATACGAATAAATTGTGTAACCTTCTAATATGTTAACAGCATGGTACAAAGCAAAGAACATTGGGATCGTATCGACCTTATAGGCGGACCTAACTTTATAAAGCCAGACTGGATGGAGTTGAAAGCAATGGAAACAAACTGTTTTAACATTAAATGGAATCAGGTGAGTTAAAACTCACTCAGTTCTCCCCATTTCTATTTTATATAAATTGGGTTTTTATTTTGTGTGTTCTGTTTGCTAATGGTTGTTTGTTTGCTAGTTATATATTTATTTGTTGATTAAACTGGTGAAATTAAACCGTTTTTTAATTTCATTGAAATAACAAATTGTTATTTTAACGATTTGATCCAATAGAGGTAACATACCTTGATTGGTCATGTTTATAAAATAAACGTGTTTAAATCATTTGAATTGCTTGTGAATTGGTTGTTGTTAATGGTCGTTATTTATTGTTATCAGTTAAATGGAATTGAATGATCTGATTTGAGCTTTTTGGATATAGGGAAGAACAGGTTGGAGGGATCCAACAGGATTCCTCAAATATATGGAATATTATTTATTTCATTATCTGAATTGTTGATTGATTTGGTTGATGACTGTTGAACTGAAATTCAACATTTGTTATGTTCAAACCCATGGGCATTATTGGTTGAGTAATCAACAGTAAATGGCCTAAGAATAAATTGATCTGTTATTTTGATTTACCGTCAGGTGGATCGATATAATTAAAGTAAAAAAAATTATTTTATAACTGGAAATATATTTTGAAATATATTTTATTTTAAATAAAAGTTTATAAACAAGAAATAAATATTTATTATTTATTTAATTAATTTATAATTAATTGTTAATTGATTTTATAGAGTAAATTCTGAAGTTAATCAAATTTATAAATATAAGAATAAGAAATTAACCTAACAGTTAAAATTGGATAATTGTTTTGTTAAGAAACAATTAAATAGTATTATTTGAATTAATTAGTTAATTTAAAGGGAAATCGAATTGGGATGGGACAATGAGATTATCAGATTTGTGTTGACTAAGTTAACAGTATTAATTGGAATTGATTACCAGAATTAGTTTGTATTGAATTAATCCAATATAATAGTTTAATGAATATTGTTTTAATTTTAATAAGATTTTTAAAAAGAAATTACTATTTATTTTACTTACTAAAGCGATTAACTACTGAAGCAGTTAATGATCGAAGTAAATTATTATTCTAATTAATAATAATTTAGAAAATTACTTTTTAATGAAAATTCATTTAAAAAAGTAATCGAAGTTGAAATGAAATCTAATTGAATGATGAAAGGAGTTTATGAACGGGTTTATATTTAAACCCCAAAATTTTAACAATAAAGTTATAAAGAGGAATTTAAGCGAATACGATGGCTTAAATTATGTTGAATTAATATTTGAATTAAGTTAAAAAGAATGTGAGAAGGAAAGGTTTAGATTAAACCAAAATGTAATTGAACAAGGTTTATAAAAGCGATGAAGTGTTATATCATTAACTCTAAATTAACGTTACTTAATAATGTGATCAAGTAAAGGTGGGGAATTGAAATAAGAGTTTCAAAGCGGGAAATGGTTGAAAAGGATTAGAAAAGGAATTGATGAAACTGAATTTGGTAAAGGAAGTGGGTTATCGAATTTTGTAAGCAAATCCGAATTATGAAATGAAATTGTTTAAAAAGGTAAAGGTTAAAAGTGGTGTTTATAAAGAATTACTTAATTATTAAATTAAGAAATAGTAATTATATCCGAGCAAGAGAATTTCCAAAAGTAAGAAGGTTTTATGAAACCGTATTTTGAATAGTTCAGTTAAATGGAATTTGAATTGTTACTAGAATGAAATATTGGTTTTTGGATTATAACTTATATTTATCTTTAGATTTGAACATTGTTGATCAAGTCTGAGAGGTAATTAAAATACCCCAACTTGAACGACATCAGGATTATCCGAGGATGATATTAGTTGTAATGGTAAAAGGGGTTAGTAATAATTTATTATTTCCATTAAAGAAACAATAATGCAACAATTACATGAAAATTTGGAAAATGTATAATGATGATTCCAAAGTAAAAGGGAAGTAAAAAGGGGTTGCGTGGAAATATAATGATATGTTCGAGTTAGAAAGGAAATATAAAGTTGAGTTTTATTCTCCAAGAATAAACATTGGATTTTGTTTTCAAGTAATGAATAAATGATATTTTTTAACGTTGTTTTACAAGTAATAAGTTGAATTGATTTCCCAATATTAGGTAATAGTGTGGCTAATGTTTTGAAAGTGAAAATAGAAAACTGGATGTGTTATAGTATTTTCCTAAGTATAAAAGATGAATTTGTTTAAAGAATAATCTTATGTTAAATAAGAAGAAGCAAAAACTATATTCATAATATCGAAATATTTAAGAGTTTTAAAATTTACATTTGTTTTAATTAAGAGGCCAACTGATGCTGAATACCAAACTAGTGAACTCATTGGATTTTTCATGATTGAATCACTGTTTATTTTGATGTTAAATCATCGATTATCAAATCTGTCCTATACGCCCATTCCGACCAACAAATATGTGAATATATCTGATGATGATTGAGATGGAAAGTTGAAGACCATAAATTTTCATAAATGGAAGAACTGCTAATAATCTTCGGTCTGCAGGCCAAGATATACTGTGGTTCTGTCGTAGTTGGAATCTACAAATTGCAAGGACTACTTGCTACTAATCTATAGGGTGATTCCTTGGATGTGGTAGGAGAGTGTCTTCGGTTCATCCTGTTCCTAGATGACTTTGTATGGACGGATGTCTGACAGAGTATTTCCAAAGGAATTACGTACGTTGATTTCTTCAAACGCACTTAGTTGATGGCGGAGAAATGGTTTTTCTCTAGCCAAATAACTACAGTATTTTTGGGGATGTCAATTAGTGATATCTAGCGGATCTGACGATGTGGCTTTCAAAGTGAATGGTGACCAAATGTTCAAAAGGAAAATTTCAAACCTCAAGCCTCATCAACCGAGAAATGACAAAATTGGGCAGGCAGCATGGCTATGTGGGTCGCTCCTATTAGGGTGTATAATCACCTATCCAGAGAAATTTCATTTTCTTCTTTAAATCTTTTTCGATGTTGTCCCTTTCAGGAAACGGTGGTTTGAGCCCAACCGTTGGTGATATATATTCGATACACTCAAGCGAAATGAATGGTCGGTCATGTGTGGGCCGGGTTGCAAGTTGTTCTTATTGAACCCAGTGTATTCTCCTCTAGAGATACACTATCGGCAGGTGGTCCTATACCTTGTCATAGTCGGAATTCAATCTCCAATAAGCTCCCACAGTTTTGATTGTATACTATATATGTGGAGCATGAGATGCAAGCGTTCCGCTAGATTGATATCTACTTGTATTTAGACACTATTATAATATCAGTAAAGATATTGATTTCAAAAAAATGGTTTGGGTTATCGTAAGGTAAAAACTGTCCATATTTATGTGTGGCTTTGGTCTTACGATTATCCTTTTCTTTCGAAAAGATTTTAACTTTAAATTCAAGTTGGATGATTCCCCTTAAAACTCAATGTGGTTTTTTTCTCACTCTGGTTCACTAGACCGACCCGGTGTTTTGAAAATGCTTGGGTTAGACCGTGTTGTACAAGCACTAGTTATCAGATGCTGTGAAGTCCAGAGACGAGCTGGAGGTGTTCAAACGTATTGTATCCAGTATTTATTCCGCTATGTGCTGTGTATGAGGCAGATTATTATAACTATCTAAAGGTGTTGATGTACTCTGATGTTGTAAGTATTTTTAAAAGCTCTCAATAAAGATTTGTTTCTGTATTATATTTTGTTCTGTTGCGATGTGAGACTTTGTGTTGTGTTTGTTCTTTTTCTTCTATTCTAATATTTCTTTCTTATCTCACCCTTTAATATTCTTTCTAATAACTATTCAGTGTTTTCGGTTTTGGAAGATCGATATGAGTTACGGTAAAGGTACTTATGTTGATTTTCTAGGCCGAAAATCTTTGCGTCATTACAGTGGTATCCGAGCTATTGGTTTAGTAATAACCTTGGCTCTATGGTATAACTCAATAGAGATAAACTTAGTAATACCCTAGATCGAGATCGAGTGTATATATATGAGAGCATATTTGTAAATTTTATATATAAATGTTTTGTATTGTGTTGTTGATCAGTTCCAGTGTTGAGAAGCATTGAACTAGTAATGGATACAATATTGTTCTGTAAAGAGGGTACATGAAATAATTTTGCCCAAATTATATTTTTATATAGAAAATAAGTAAATTTATCAAATTATTGAGATATTAGTATGTTTGCTTGATTTGAATGAAATTCAAATTGGATTGAAAATTTGAATTGGAAATTAACTTGGTTGAGTGAGATTCAATTAAGAATGACATCAAAATTAAGTAAAACAAATTTGAAATTTGAAAATCTATTGAATAAATAAAAATCAAATAGAAAGCAATCGAGTATTAGTTGATTTATGTTCAATTATGTGAAACCAAAGTAAAATAAAAAGATAGAATGTAAATTCAATTGATTTGGTTGTGTATTATGGATGTTGATTGTGAAGTGCTTGTTATTGGATGATAATTTGTTTGATTGGAATAATCAACAATTTAGTGGAGCTAAGTGAATTATAAACAAAAGAATAATTCTCGGTGTAATTAAACTGGAATGAAACTGCATATGAATTGGAATTTATGATTTACCCTGTATTTGATAATGAATTGATGCTATCTGTTTGATTTTGGGATTGGTGTAGTTATGCCAGTTAATTAGTGAAATATTACTTTAGAATTTCATATATTCATATGTGAATTGAGTTAAGTACAGGTGCTAGAGGGCTAGGCAAATTGATAATTGTTGAGTAAATCGCATATATATTGAGAAACTATGCTCAAAATCGCTTGTAAAAGGTACGCCTATGCGAAAATATAAAGTTTTGGATTCTGATTTTTGTTTTCCGACTGTGTGGGTCGATGTATATATATTATTTGTTCCTGCGATATCGCAGATGTCACTCTGTGCAGGGGAGACTCTGCTGAATTTTTCTGGGAATTTAATGTGTTAGAAAATTTTCGATATTTTGAAAAATATTTATTTACTATAATGAATTAGTTTTCGATTTAAAATAAATTGGATTTGGAAATTAACGAGATTTGTAGTATTTTTCTTACCTTAGCAATTTTGGGGACGAAATTATTTTAAGGGGGGAAGAATGTAACGTTCCGTATTTTCGGCAGTCATATATTTAATTTAATTATTATTTTAAATATTATATTTGGAATATTAATGGACTTTAATATTGAATTCATTCTTTAAACAAAGTTTAGATGTTATATATTTATATAAATATAAAACGAGCTCGAAATGGCGTTGCAGTTCGTAATATGGAGTTTTGAGCTTCAACTGAATATACAGGATCTGATATAAGTCGGATTTCTATGAAACAAGAAACATTGGAATCGTGCTCATTATAATTTTCATATGAAAAACAAAAATCCAGATTTCTTGTTATAGATTGTTAGTTATGGCCAAATCAAAATTCGAAACAATCGCTATGGAAATCGTTATAAACGGTAATGTTTATTTATTTATTTAAAGGATCTTCAATAGAATTTGGACATCGAATATGTACATATTGAGTTATAATTTCATATTGATTTATATTTGAAAACGTTATATTATTTTATTTGGATATATATATATATACGATAATAATAGTTTATTATTATTTAATTTAATTGTTTTGTAATTTATTTATATTAAATTGATATTATATAAGCGTTAGGAATAGTTATTTTTCCAAATGATCTCTAATTTCGATGAAACGAAATTTATTGGAATACGTATAGCTAGTTGCCAGTATGGAGTCAATTAGAGTCGTTTTGTCTATGCGTGCAATTTAAATGTGAACCGGTGAATATAATTGGAATTAAAATAACACCGTTGTGCAACCGGAATCCGAATCCAATAAAATTAATTTCATTGGATCCGAAATATCAAAATATAACAGCGTAATTATTTTCGTTATTTCTGGGGTTCGTGCGTGACCATATAAAATTAATATGTTTGGAGTAATAAGCAATAAACGGGTATATTATATATGCCTAAACTAATTAAAGTCCTTTCACTATATATTCTCTACGTTTCCCCACCCTTTTCTTTCTTGTATACCCAAATCAGTTGCGTTGCGTCCCAATCTCCCCTGTTGCCTTGCACTCAAATTTTCTTTTACTTGCGCACGAAGGGTATGTATATATTATATTTCTTTTTGTCCAATCGCATCATCAACAGGTACCTATGATACAGCGCCCATTACCCTAAATTTTCTTGGCTACCACGTTCTCTTACCAATATAAGATTCTGTTGCTCCATTATTTTCTTCCAACAACGAAAAACTCCACTTCCTCAACACAAATATAAAGCTCCCCTTCACGCAAAAAGGAAAAATAAATAAATAAGAACAATGCATATGAAAAGATCCAAACCAAGGCATATGTACATGGGAGTTCGCGAGTAACTTTTCTTCAGTCATAAAATATCTGGAGGGGTCTTGAGCGAACACAGTAGGTGATTGGGAAGGAAGCAAAGGAATGAAGTTGTTGCGCATGGTTCGAAGCTGTTGGGTGCGTAGAACTGAGGCATGCAGCAGGTTCATGTTTGAAAAACGGAAATGGTGGAGTTGGGGAAGCATAAATGGAAAGATACGGGAATGGGAGATAACATGGAGCTCACTAAAAACGTAGAACAGTATGGAAGGAATATCGAAGTATGGTGAATTGAGGAGTTAATTCTCATTTGTGGTGTTGCTTTGGGGTTCGTGAGATCGAACCAAGCGTGTACGAAAGTTTTGGTAGAGGATGTTGAAAATTTTCGTCGCAAGTGCTACTGTAGCTCGAAGGAGAGCTGTGCCTTGCCATTCACTTGGTGATGGCGAGATGGATGGAACAATGATGAGGGGACAGAACTTGCTGGGTGGAGATCAACAGTACATTCGGCGTTGGATTTTTTGGAGAAACAAGGGAGCGATGGGGGATCAAGTATTGGGAAATGGCGGTTTCACAGAGTGGATCATCTCATGAGGAAGAAAGGTAAACAGTGCCCTTTTGTGTCTGATTATGTTATAAAAAGCACTATTTAATCTTAATCCCTTAGTTAATGGGCCTAATCATTTTTTTAACCGCCTAGGTAAGTCTACGGTTATAAGTAAGGTATCAAAGTTTTTAGTTAATAAAATTAGTTGGTCTAAATAGTATATATATAAAGTGTACCAACAAAATTTTAAAACTGCTTAGAGTTTATTTAATTGCCTAATCATGGTTTAATTTTCCTAATCAAATATCTAATTAAAGTAAGTTTTGATTTAGTTAATAATATATATAGCACATTTTTGTATACAGATGCAAACAGAACATGTAAGAATGGGAAGAACAGACTACTATATGCCTAGTTACTAATACATGTTCCAAACCTTTAAATTTTATGTGCTTAACCATAATATAACAAAGGCCTAATTATACAATAATGTTATTAAGGTTATGTAAGGTTAAATTAAATTAAGATATGATAAATTTTAATTTAAATAAATACGAATAAATTATGTAACCTTCTAATACGTTAACAGCATTGTGACGATCCCAAAATCCGAGGGGCGGTATTAAGGATAATCATAGGGAAATAACATATTAATCATCATAGCAGAGAACAGGTAATAGCAGAGACAATAAATAAAATAATTTTACATGGATATGACAGCGGAATCACAACATGTAGGAATATCAGAATAGCATAACGTGGGATATAACTTAGAAAATAAAAGGAAAGTGATCAGTCATCATCGCCAGAGGCGGAATACATACATGCAGTGAGACATAATAAGGGTATCAGTCTACATCGCCGAAGGCGGAATACATATACATATAATAAGAAATACGGAAAGTAAATCACTCTGCATCGCCCGTGGCGGAATCATAACATAAGTATAGTAATGGCGGAAAAAGTCAAAGTCGTCTCGGTGAAGTCAGCCTCGCCATGAGCCAAAAATGCACTCTATGCATCAGTGTAGAGCCAAAAACAACCTGTCACCTGTGTACTAGGCTGCCCGTGTGAAAATAAGGGCACCCGCGTTTGCAAAGTGAAACAAACAACGAGTCAGTCATGGGGACTGGTATGAGGAATCTATTTAACAATTTAACAACAATAATAAGCAAATCATAGGACCACGCCACTTTCGCGGAACGGGTTTACTCCAGTGATTGCTAGTGCATTTAAAAAAAAGTAAATTCTTTTTAAAACAACGCAATGCTTTTTGAAAGAATGAAGCCAGTATAAGACTCAGGTCCCATCATACAATGCAACGCAAGCCGGAGGATAGAGTTTTACCTTATAAGGGCCAAATATGCTTGATACGTATAAAGCAAAATCATTTGATATTATTACTAGTGCATATATGTTTCAAAAACGAATAGCATCATAAATATCAATCATAGGCGGCATAGCTACCATCTACTATGTCTCCATACTAGTTCTATAATCAAGTCCGTTATTTCGTATTGGAAATTGGATTTCCGTCATGAGTCGAGGCAAGGGGCAAGCTCCTCTCCGCTTCGAGACACTCTAGCAAATGCCTCGGGACTACGCACTCTGGGTAACCCCTGGATGCGGCTGGGCCGGTCCTCTCTTACGTTTGAGGATTGGCAATTCCTGAACACACGCTTTCCGGTCCTTACAGACCTATAATCGAGGCGCCTCGCATTCCAACAACCACAAAGGTGAAAAGTAGATATATATATGTCAGGGCTGGTAAGTCACTGACACCACCATAGCTAGAAAGAAACGTCGTGCTCTCCCAGCGGTCCGTATCCCGTTTTTAACTCATACCGGGGTGTGAGGCTCGCGAATCTACGAAATACACAAAGCCAGGTCACGCAGACCGTGCTTTGATCATCAACCACAAGACTCTGCTTTGCAACAGAAGCCTTGATCACAGCATCTTGGCATGTCACATAGGCAGTCCACTCCATACGATTGATTTCCATCGATATATAACCTCTAAGCTCGTACGTCTTAGAGAAGGGCGTTAAGCAAGAGAATAAATTCTCCGCCTCCAAACAGATATATATTTAACAGAGATCAATCAGTTTAGAACAAAATCCAATGTCAGACACACAGTCCATCTACAAGTCCATCCTGGGTCTGAACGAAACCGGAGGCGTCAAATTCCTCGTATATCCGTCCAATCAACACATACGTTCAGACGGTTACTACTTCCGTCCCTTTCCGGTAGCTACTCCGATTAGGAACCTCAGTAGCGCCCATCCAACCAATATGAAGATCGTCGGCCTTGAATCGTCTTTGCATTTTCCAATTCGAATCGCTCGATAAATTATTTGAAATGAGGGTTAGCTCGGCCTTTTCAAATAATTCACGTCATTAGAATTTTAATCGATTCATTTTATGGTTATATTATTCGACATCCATCTTTCGGTTCTTTAATGTTATTTTCATGTCATACACAAACAACCATCAAATATCAAACAATTCAAGCCCATTTGGTTTATTCTCAATCAATATTGCTTATAATGTTTTATAACGATTTTCCGCCATTTTTATTTATTTAAAAATGGCCATATTTAATTAAACGACGTTTCAGGTCGTGCCGTGGCACTGACGCTGTTTTTCCCCTAATTTGTTTTACACATACCGGAAAATCTAACCGTTGGATTTCTACAAAGTCTGTATCAGTGGGAAGATATTCCCAAAGCGAACCCAACGGTTCCAGTTTCGTGAGAATCCGACGGTCGGATCTTCCACACTAGTCGTTTGAAGTTACAGTTTCAAAATTCGAACTGCAGCGTCGTTATTCGATTTAATTTAATTATATTTATATTTATATATAAATATAAACGATTCTGGCGCTGTTTTTCTTCAGATTTGGATTAAACATTCCGGACAATCCAACCGTTGGATTTTTACAAGGTTGGTGCCGTTGGAAAGATATTTCCAAGGCGAACCCAGCGGTTGCGGTTTCGGGAAAATCCGATGGTCGGATTTCTCGTACTAATCGTTTCAAATTACGATTCCGAAACGCGAACTGCACGGCCTCTATTCCCTTTAATTATATTTATATTTATATATATAAATATAGTTCATTCTATAATTTCAACTATAGTTCATTTTATATTTTCAACTTCGTTTTCACTTCAAATATTTCACTAACGCCTTAATATTTCAAAAAATTTCGCCATAACCTCCTTTGTACGGGGAGGGGTTTGGAAATTTATTGGGCTGTATTAGGTACCCAATAAATCCTAAAAAGTATTCACATATTTATAGTGATATATTCTGGTGTTTACGGGGGAGCATGTACTGATAATCACTCCAGAGAATAAATTCCCGTCACCCCGTTTCCGTGTGGAAATAAATAGTCCATGTGCCGTATCTAATAACTAGAGCGACGTGATTATTGTCAACTCCAGACCCGTGTGGGGTTTTTATTAATCTGGCAATTTATCATTATAATTTATGTCATCAGTTCAACCTGTAGTACATAGTCATCGCCATACAAGCCTCTTGCTTGTATGGTAAATCTTCCACCTCGTCACACAAGCTCCAATTGCTTATGTGGAATATGATGAAGTATGCATATCGTCAAGAAGTATGCCATGTTGTGTAGTTCAAAATTAATTGTTACTATCCTATGGCATTATTTATTATTTCACACAGAAAAACCAGCACTCCGCATCCAATGGCATTCACAGGAGTTGATATATAAATAAAATTGCGCAACCAACTCATCAAGGTTTACCTATTTGTCGGGCACGCAAATAATTTCTTTACTCTACAGCTAATCCATTTTTCCTGTTCAACACATGTATATATATGCAGAACAAAGCTAATAATAATATTTCTAGCAAACTATTATTTATTTCAGCACGTGTGTATTTTTAACTAAGCGTATACATGATAAAAGGAATATTTCTATCATCAAAAATATTTATTCGACAGATGTGTATTTTTAACTAAGCGTACACATGATAAAAGGAATATTTTTTTCATCAAGAATATTTATTCGACACGTGTGTATTTTTAACTCTTCATATTCACTATAAAAATATAGTTTTCATTGTCGATTCATTTTATTTTTAAAAGATGATAACATTCAACACATGAACTTCAACTCAACGAATGAATTGCAATTCAACACATGAATTTTCTATATAGTTTGTATATATATAAAAATGTGATTTTTATCGCTAAAGCCATTTGTTTAAATTCAAATAATATTCAACACATGAATTTCAACTCAACGAATGAATTGCAACTCAACCCATGAATATTCGATATAGTTTATATATATATATAAATGTGATTTTTATCGCTAAATCCATTTGTTTAAATTCAAATAATATTCAACACATGAATTTCAACTCAACGAATGAATTGCAACTCAACACATGAATATTCTATATAGTTTATATATATATATATAAAAATGTGATTTTTATCGCTAAAGCCATTTGTTTAAATTCAAATAATATTCAACACATGAATTTCAACTCAACGAATGAATTGCAACTCAACACATGAATATTCGATATAGTTTATGTAATTATTCCAACGAATGAAAATTATTCTAACACATAAATATTTCAGAAAATTTCGGCAGCATAACGGCAGGGTAGTTAAAACCGGGACCGTCCCTAGTACGGCTCCTCGCTCTACCTTAAAACCTCGCGGTTTTTGACAATGGGGATCATGCATCTAGTTCGCACGCAGGCGGCATGTTTTATTTTCAATTCCACAATCCTATTCTATTTTGTTTCAACCACAAGAGGGTATTTTTCAACCATAAAGGTATTTTTCAACCACAATATCAACCACAAACAATTATTTCCAACCATTCGCCATACCATATAATATCACGTCAATCACAAGCAATAAATATCGTCCATGGTCTGTGGACAAGGGGAGTATATATATATATAATATAATATAATATAATAATTCACTTGCATTTCATCACAATTCAAAGCATATACATTTCATTCAACGCTTGTATAATTTATACATCGCTAACATAACTTATACAACACATGTACATGAGGTATACAATGCGTATATAATTTACACTTCGCTTATATAATTTATACAACGCGATTTCATTCACACAAATAGTTTAGATTCCTCACATTGGTTATTGCGGTGCTAAAAATCGTAGGAAGGTCAGAAAAATCCGCGGCTTCTTCTAGAATGTAGAGAGCCTCCTTGCGGTCACGGTGTCTCCTGTTTCATCAAATTTCGTTAAAGAATGAAAAAGATATTATTTTTCAAAGTTTTGCAACACTTAAAAGTGTTATTTTCATTTCAGAATTTTCATCATAAAAGTTTTTAAAACCTCCGAAACTAGGTCACGACTTTTCAGCCAATCCGTACCTCGATGCTTCGATCAGACCTTGCTGCGTCAAAGAGCTACGAACCACCTCCAGATCGGCGGTGGTGGCGAAGGGTTCGGTGGCCTGTGCTCGTCGCGGCGGCGCTCTGAAGGTCGCACCTTTCTCGTCGAATTCCGACGTCGATGGTTGATGTCAGGGGTCGTGGGTTGGTCGGATGTGGAGAGGAGGCGAAGGCGGTCTGAAGTCTTAACTGGCGGCGGCGGTGAAATCGCCTGAGGCGTCGGCTAAATGGACGTGAAGGTTGGAGCACTGTGCGTCGTCCAATCGTCTCTGGCGGCTAGGGTTTTAGGGTTTTTTTTTTTAAGAAAAATTCCTATTGGTCCATGCTTTATAGGAAATTTTAAATAGTGTTTTTGCAAATGGACTCCTTTTTAAACCCAATGACTGTCGCCCCTAGCTGAATACCCCCATTCCGGACACATTGGGATATGTTTCGTTGGCCATTTCGACAGTTATTTTTCAAATTAAAATATAAAACATTCGATATTTAATTTAAGCGTACCTTTCAATTTGCCAGGGCCACAAACTGAATCGAACAAATTCCAGAAAAATAAATCTAGCTTTGTTTTGACGATACGGTCCTAACAAAACCAGTTTCGTCGAATTCTGAGCTCGTTTGAAAAACGGCCATTTTTAGGTCGACCCATTTTAACAGAAATTGAACAAACACATTATCTTTTGCCCCGCTCACATACTAGCTTCAAAAATTATGAAATTTGAAACTTAGCAATAATTTGACATCCCGGACCCAACAAAAATGGTTTCGTCGAATTCCGAGGTCGCATGCAAAATCTCAATTTTCAAGGGCTATATATACTATATAGCAACCTTTCTGAAAATTCATTTGGCCATAACTTTTGATTCCCGCTATGAAACTTCAATTTTTCAGATTTGTTAGAAAGGTATTGATAAACAGATTTAAATATTTTCAGTTTCGTCAAAATCGGTTATATTTTCCACCCGGTATAGTCAGACAAAGTTTGTATTCAAAATTTCAAACTGCCATACCATACCAAATTCTATATTTTATGGAAATAGGCTATTTAAATTATTCAAATTCTTTGGTAATAACCTAATTTAAAAATTTTAAATTGGTTCACATTTTCCGGGTTATTACAATCTCCGCCACTTAAAACTTTTCGTCCTCGAAAAGGAAATAACAGTTAAGCAGGAAATAAAATGTAAATGCAAAGTATTGTAAATGTACCTTGCACCGGAGTTAGTCAGAGATGTCCACTCTGCATTTGGGATAGGCTTGTTTAATGCTTTCCTCTGTCTCCCAAGTACAGTCTCTAGGATCACTACTCCACTGCACTTTGACTAAATGAATCTTTTTCCTCCTTAGCTCTCTAGTTTCTTTGCCAACTATCTTTAATGGCTCCCTCTTGAGTGCTAATTCTGGAGTTATGTCAATATCATGTTGCGCTGCTTCTTCCACAATAAGGTCGGGATCATGAACTTGTTTTCTGAGTTGAGATACGTGGAACACATCATGTATACCAGGCAACCAATTAGGTAATGAAACCCTATATGCAAGAGTTCCAATCCGTTCAAGTATAGGAAAGGGACCAATAAATCTCGGTGCCAACTTCCCAGTCATGCCAAATCTGATTACTCCTCGCATTGGTGAAACTCTTAAATAAACATAATCGCCAACGGCAAACGATATATCCCGTCTTCTCGCATCAGCATAACTTTTCTGTCGGCTCTGCGCGGTTTTTAATCGGTTCTTAATGAAATCGACTTTATCCAATGCTTCTCGAATCATATCGGGCCCTAGCACAAGTCTGTTTCCAGGTTCTACCCAACATGCGGGAGATCTGCACGGTCTACCGTATAATGCTTCAAATGGAGACATTCCCAAACTTGCTTGATAGCTATTGTTGTAAGAGAATTCGGCTAAATGTAAGTGATCTTCCCATGAGCCTCCAAAATCAATAACGCAAGCCCGCAGTAAATCTTCTAAAATTCTATTCACCCTCTCAGTTTGGCCATCTGTCTGAGGGTGATAAGCGGTGCTTAGATTCAATTTGGTTCCCAATTCTTCCTGGAATGCTTCCCAGAATTTGCTAGTAAACAGAGGATCTCTATCGCTGACTATATTGAGCGGCACTCCATGTAGTTTAACTATTTCTTTGAAGTAAATCTGCGCTAGACTTTGAGCCGTTCTGTTGGATCGGACAGGTATGAAATGGGCAGTCTTCGTGAAGCGATCTATGATTACCCATATACTGTCGTTTCCTTTTCTAGTTCGAGGCAGGCCATCGATGAAATCCATCGAGATTTGTTCCCACTTCCATCTTGGAATTTCTAATGGTTGTAATAATCCAGCCAATTTCTGCTGATCACTCTTAACTAGCTGACAAGTGGGGCATCTGCTAACATATAATGAGATATCTCTTTTCATCGCCTTCCACCAGAATGTGCGTTTGATATCGTTATACATTTTGCTCACACCGGGATGGATACTTAATTTGGATTTGTGGAACTCATCAAGTATTTCTCTTCTGAGCTCTGGAAGGTTTGGGATACAAATTCTGCCCTTTAATCTTAGAACTCCTTTGTCATCGAGTCCAAAACTTGTGGATTCACCTCCCGTGACTCTCTGACTGATTCTTTGAATAAATTCATCGTCTTTCTTAAGGGTCGAGATCCTGTCTATTAAAGAAGACGTGATGACAAAACTGGCGATGATTTCATTCTTTCTGCTGAGCGCATCGGCTACAACATTGGCTTTCCCTGGAGTGTATAGAATTTCAAAATCGTATGCTGCAAGGAATTCTAACCAACGCTGTTGCCTCAGGTTTAAATATTTCTGGGTGAACAGGTATTTCAAGGATTGATGATCGGTAAATAGTTCGAACTTCTCGCCCAATAAATAATGCCTCCAGATTCTTAAAGCAAACACGATAGCTAATAACTCAAGATCATGAGTTGCATAGTTTCTTTCATGCGGCTTTAGTTGACGGCTGGCATAAGCGATCACTTGGCCTTTATGCATTAGCACTGCGCCTAGCCCTCTAATAGAAGCATCTGTCCATACAGTCAAGTCTTGGTTACCTTCTATTATTGTCAATACTGGAGCGGTTGTCAACTTCAGTTTCAGCTCCTGGAAAGCTTCTTCACATTCGGGAGTCCATTTGAATTTCTCATGCTTCTTCGTAAGCCTTGTCAATACACCAGATATCTTTGAAAAATCCTGAACGAATTTCCGATAGTAACTAGCTAATCCAAGGAAACTTCGAACTTCTGTTGGAGTAGTAGGTTGTTTCCAGTTCTGAATCGCTGTAATTTTGCTTGGATCTACAGCAATCCCTTCTTTTGATACGACATGGCCTAAGAATTTAACTTCATTCTGCTAGAAGACACACTTAGAAAATTTAGCTTTCAAGACATTTCTCCTAAGAATTTTCAACACTTGATCTAAATGTTTTGCATGTTCGTCTTCCGACTTGGAGTAGATTAAAATGTCATCGATGAAGACTAGAACACATTTATTCAATACACCACGGAACACTCTGTTCATAAGATCGACAAAGTATGCCGGAGCGTTACACAAGTCGAACGACATTACTAACCATTCGTAGAATAAATCGGGACCCCTGAAGGCTGTCAAAGGAACACAGTCTTCGACTATACGTAATTGGTGGAAACCTGTAGCTAGGTCCATTCTGGAGAATACTGTTGCTCCATTTAATTGATCTAACAGATCATCTATATGGGGCAAGGGATATTTGTTCTTCAGTGTCTGCTTATTGAGATCTCGGTAATCAACGCAAAGTCTTAGAGTACCGTCTGATTTCGGGACAAATACTACTGCTACTCCCCATGCTGAAAAGCTCGGTCTGATTAGACCTTTCCAAAGCAATTCTCGGGTTTGACTACTCAGCTCTTCTTTTTCTTTCGGGGCCATTCTTCTAATTGGATGTACTACTGGTCGGGCGTTAGGAATTAGATCTATCCTAAATTCAATTTCTCTTTGCGGCGGTAAGTTTTCTACTTCTTCAAACACATCCGCATAATTTTTAACGACCGGTATCTTTTCTAATGAAGGGGGAATAACTTCTAAAGAAGACCAAAATTCTGTTCTATTAATTTCTGAGCCATGGCATGGTATATATATAGGCCCAAGCTTCGTTTCGACTTTAACGATTCTTTTGGCACATCTAACTTCGGCCTTATATTTTGTCAACCAGTCAAGCCCCAGTATAACATCAAATTTGGAAAGGTCCATGACAACCGAATCAAAAGGAAATCGGTATCGCGAAAAGGAAATAGGTAATCTGCAATATATATTGAGACTTACTGAACCTCCTATTGGGTTTCGAACTTTAATTGGTTCCTTAAGCTTTCTTCGTTTCAATTTTAATTTGTGAACAAGGTTACCAGAAATGAAGCTACGTGATGCACCGGTATCAAAAAGTACAGAAACAGGAATATTTTTAATGGTAAGGGTACCTCTCAAGACATCGGGTTTACCTGATCCATCGGTGGTAGCTGGCGGGGTCTTCCCGTCATAGACATGAGCCACTTGTGCATTCTGCTTCAGAGGACAGTTCCTGCTATAGTGCCCCTTCTTATGGCAGTTGTAGCATTCGGCTGAGTCATTTGCCTTTGGTTTCCTCGGAGCTTTGCATACATTAGAAAAATGACCTGGCTTCCCGCAGTTGTAGCAATTTCCTTTCGGGATCTTTGCAAGTTTCTGAGTAGCGGCCGCGGTAATGCTAGATTCGGGTTGATCGGTTGAAGCCTTGCGCTTATTTCCAGCTTGGCTTTTGGCGCGGTCTTGGATAGCATGCCTCTCATCCAAGTCTTCGTAATTGCAAGCCATCTCTACTAGTTCTGTAAAGGAGAGTTTGATGTTGCTCATAGCTCTATCATGGTACTTGCGCTTCAGCCTAAATATGAATCTTTTGTTCTTTGCTTTGTTTGTCGTAATCAGTTCTGGAGCATAGCGCGACAATTGGGTGAACTTATTTAGATAATCCTGAATAGAGAGATCTCCTTGCTGGAGATTAGCAAACTGCTCTCGCATCCTCTCTAGAGCCTGTTCAGGTACAAACTTCTCATTGAACAAAGCTTTGAATTGCTCCCAAGTCCTGACAGTACCAGCTGCATCCTCTGAGGTTATGGCATCCCACCACAACTCTGCTTCCTCTTGAAGGAGCCAAATGCCAAGTCGGGCTTTGTTGTTGGTTCCCATACCCATGCCTTCAAAGATTTTCTCATA
Organism: Allium sativum; assembly: GCA_030737875.1. Classification (NCBI taxonomy): domain Eukaryota; kingdom Viridiplantae; phylum Streptophyta; class Magnoliopsida; order Asparagales; family Amaryllidaceae; genus Allium; species Allium sativum. Next base: position 339,924,491 of record CM060922.1, read on the forward strand.
GGTTTTCAGCCAAGCTATTGCCTCGGTCACTGTGTCAGTGCCAGTAAAAGGTTTTCCCCCAAGATTTCTGTACCTCTTTGCTACTTTATCTAGCTCAAAGTCCTCTGGTGCTGGTGGCGGAACAATAGGGCCTTCCACTACTACGGGGATATTCCCCGTCCTCCTGCTGCATCTCCTCGGCCTCCACGGCCTCCCCTAGCTGCTGCTCCTCGCGTAGCCATCTAAGAGAACTGTATAAGCAAGAAAAGAGTCAAGCTCACAGATTTGATAATTTTCATAAATGATAAAGCAAGGGAATACAAGGAAAGATAATGATGATGTACTGATCAAATTGTTTTGCTAATCTGCTTAGCTCATTCTAGGACATTGCTAATCCTATCTCTAATGAGCTACTCGCATTAGAACACTACTAATTCTATTCTGACGAGGTGTTTAATGTGTTAGATCCCGGAACTAAGGTTAACCAAAGCTCTGATACCAACTGTGACAATCCCAAAATCCGAGGGGCGGTATTAAGGATAATCATAGGGAAATAACACATTAATCATCATAGCAGAGAACAGGTAATAGCAGAAACAATAAATAAAATAATTTTACATGGATATGACAGCGGAATCACAACATGTAGGAATATCAGAATAGCATAACGTGGGATATAACTTAGTAAATAAAAGGAAAGTGATCAGTCATCATCGCCAGAGGTGGAATACATACATGCAGTGAGACATAATAAGGGTATCAGTCTACATCGCCGAAGGCGGAATACATATACATATAATAAGAAATACGGAAAGTAAATCAGTCTGCATCGCCCGTGGCGGAATCATAACATAAGTATAGTAATGGCGGAAAAAGTCAAAGTCGTCTCGGTGAAGTCAGCCTCGCCATGAGCCAAAAATGCACTCTATGTATCAGTGTAGAGCCAAAAACAACGTGTCACCTGTGTACTAGGTTGCCCGTGTGAAAATAAGGGGACCCGCGTTTGCAAAGTGAAACAAACAACGAGTCAGTCATGGGGACTGGTATGAGGAATCTATTTAACAATTTAACAACAGTAATAAGCAAATCATAGGACCATGCCACTTTCGCGGAACGGGTTTACTCCAGTGATTGCTAGTGCATTTAAAACAAAGTAAATTCTTTTTAAAACAACGCAATGCTTTTTGAAAGAATGAAGCCAATATAAGACTCAGGTCCCATCACACAATGCAACGCAAGCCGGAGGATAGAGTTTTACCTTATAAGGGCCAAATATGCTTGATACGTATAAAGCAAAATCATTTGATATTATTACTAGTGCATATATGTTTCAAAAACGAATAGCATCATAAATATCAACCATAGGCGGCATAGCTACCATCTACTATGTCGCCATACTAGTTCTACAATCAAGTCCGTTATTTCGTATTGGAAATTGGATTTCCGTCATGAGTCGAGGCAAGGGGCAAGCTCCTCTCCGCTTCGAGACACTCTAGCAAATTCCTCGGGACTACGCACTCTGGGTAACCCCTGGATGCGGCTGGGCCGGTCCTCTCTTACGTTTGAGGATTGGCAATTCCTGAACATACGCTTCCCGGTCCTTACAGACCTATAATCGAGGCGCCTCGCATTCCAACAACCACAAAGGTGAAAAGTAGATATATATATGTCAGGGATGGTAAGTCACTGACACCACCATAGCTAGAAAGAAACGTCGTGCTCTCCCAGCGGTCCGTATCCCGTTTTTAACTCATACCGGGGTGTGAGGCTCGCGAATCTACGAAATACACAAAGCCAGGTCACGCAGACCGTGCTTTGATCATCAACCACAAGACTCTGCTTTGCAACAGAAGCCTTGATCACAGCATCTTGGCATGTCACATAGGCAGTCCACTCCATACGATTGATTTCCATCGATATATAACCTCTAAGCTCGTACGTCTCAGAGAAGGGCGTTAAGCAAGAGAATAAATTCTCCGCCGCCAAACAGATATATATTTAACAGAGATCAATCAGTATAGAACAAAATCCAATGTCAGACACACAGTCCATTTACAAGTCCGTCCTGGGTCTGAACGAAACCGGAGGCGTCAAATTCCTCGTATATCCGTCCAATCAACACATACGTACAGACGGTTACTACTTCCGTCCCTTTCCGGTAGCTACTCCGGTTAGGAACCTCAGTAGCGCCCATCCAACCGATATGAAGATCGTCGTTCTTGAATCGTCTTTACATTTTCCAATTCGAATCGCTCGATAAATTATTTGAAATGAGGGTTAGCTCAGCCTTTTCAAATAATTCACGTCATTAGAATTTAAATCGATTCATTTTATGGTTATATTATTCGACATCCATCTTTCGGTTCTTTAATGTTATTTTCATGTCATACACAAAAAACCATCAAATATCAAACAATTCAAGCCCATTTGGTTTATTCTCAATCAATATTGCTTATAATGTTTTATAACGATTTTCCGCCATTTTTATTTATTTAAAAATGGCCATATTTAATTAAACGACGTTTCAGGTCGTGCCGTGGCACTGGCGCTGTTTTTTCCCTAATTTGTTTTACACATACCGGAAAACCTAACCATTGGATTTCTACAAAGTCTGTATCAGTGGGAAGATATTCCCAAAGCGAACCCAACGGTTCCAGTTTCGTGAGAATCCGACGGTCGGATCTTCCACACTAGTCGTTTGAAGTTACGGTTTCAAAATTCGAACTGCAGCGTCGTTATTCGATTTAATTTAATTATATTTATATTTACATATAAATATAAACGATTCTGGCGCTGTTTTTCTTCAGATTTGGATTAAACATTTCGGACAATCCAACCGTTGGATTTTTACAAGGTTGGTGCCGTTGGAAAGATATTTCCAAGGCGAACCCAGCGGTTACGGTTTCGGGAAAATCCGATGGTCGGATTTCCCGTACTAATCGTTTCAAATTACGATTCCGAAACGCGAACTGCACGGCCTCTATTCCCTTTAATTATATATATATATATATATATATATATATATATAGTTCATTCTATAATTTCAACTATAGTTCATTTTATATTTTCAACTTCGTTTTCACTTCAAATATTTCACTAACGCCTTAATATTTCGAAAAATTTCGCCATAACCTCCTTTGTATGGGGAGGGGTTTGGAAATTTATTGGGCCGTATTAGGTACCCAATAAATCCTAAAAAAGCATTCACATATTTATAGTGATATATTCTGGTGTTTACGGGGGAGCATGTACTGATAATCACTCCAGAGAATAAATTCCCGTCACCCCGTTTCCATGTGGAAATAAATAGTCCATGTGCCGTATCTAATAACTAGAGCGACGTGATTATTGTCAACTCCAGACCCGTGTGGGGTTTTAATTAATCTGGCAATTTATCGTTATAATTTATATAGTCCATATCAGTCATCAGTTCAACCTGTAGTACATATTCATCACCATACAAGCCTCTTGCTTGTATGGTAAATCTTCCACCTTGTCACACAAGCTCCAATTGCTTATGTGGAATATGATGAAGTATGCCTATCGTCAAGAAGTATGCCATGTAGTGTAGTTCAAAATTAATTTTTACTATCCTATGGCGTTATTTATTATTTCACACAGAAAAACCAGCACTCCGCATCCAATGGCATTCACAGGAGTTGATATATAAATAAAATTGCGCAGCCAACTCATCAAGGTTTACCTATTTGTCGGGCACACAAATAATTTCTTTACTCTACAGCTAATCCATTTTTCCTGTTCAACACATGTATATATATGCAGAACAAAGCTAATAGTAATATTTCTAGCAAACTATTATTTATTTCAGCACGTGTGTATTTTTAACTAGGCGTATACATGATAAAAGGAATATTTCTATCATCAAAAATATTTATTCGACACATGTGTATTTTTAACTAAGCGTACACATGATAAAAGGAATATTTTTATCATCAAAAATATTTATTCGACACATGTGTATTTATAACTCTACATATTCACTATAAAAATATAGTTTTCATTGTCGATTCATTTTATTTTTAAAAGATGATAACATTCAACACATGAACTTCAACTCAACGAATGAATTGCAATTCAACACATGAATTTTCTATATAGTTTGTATATATATAAAAATGTGATTTTTATCGCTAAAGCCATTTGTTTAAATTCAAATAATATTCAACACATGAATTTTAACTCAACGAATGAATTGCAACTCAACACATGAATATTCGATATAGTTTATATATATATATATATAAATGTGATTTTTATCGCTAAAGCCATTTGTTTAAATTCAAATAATATTCAACACATGAATTTCAACTCAACGAATGAATTGCAACTCAACACATGAATATTCGATATAGTTTTTATATATATAAAAATGTGATTTTTATCGCTAAAGCCATTTGTTTAAATTCAAATAATATTCAACACATGAATTTCAACTCAACGAATGAATTGCAACTCAACACATGAATATTCGATATAGTTTATGTAATTATTCCAACGAATGAAAATTATTCTAACACATAAATATTTCAGAAAATTTCGGCAGCATAACGGCAGGGTAGTTAAAACCGGGACCGTCCCTAGTACGACTCCTCGCTCTACCTTAAAACCACGCGGTTTTTGACAATTGGGATCATGCATCTAGTTCGCACACAGGCGACATGTTTTATTTTCAATTCCACAATCCTATTCTATTTTGTTTCAACCACAAGAGGGTATTTTTCAACCACAAAGGTATTTTTCAACCATAAAGGTATTTTTCAACCACAATATCAACCACAAACAATTATTTCCAACCATTCGTCATACCATATAATATCACGTCAATCACAAGCAATAAATATCGTCCATGGTCTGTGGACGAGGGGAGTATATATATATATATATATATATATAATATAATATAATATAATATAATAATTCACTTGCATTTCATCACAATTCAAAGCATATACGTTTCATTCAACGCTTGTATAATTTATACATCGCTAATATAACTTATACAACACATGTACATGAGGTATACAATGCGTATATAATTTACGCTTCGCTTATATAATTTATGCAACGCGATTTCATTCACACAAATAGTTTAGATTCCTCACATTGGTTATTGCAGTGCTAAAAATCGTAGGAAGGTCAGAAAAATCCGCGGCTTCTTCTAGAATGTAGAGAGCCTCCTTGCGGTCACGGTGTCTCCTGTTTCATCAAATTTCGTTAAAGAACGAAAAAGATATTATTTTTCAAAGTTTTGCAACACTTAAAAGTGTTATTTTCATTTCAGAATTTTCATCAGAAAAGTTTTTAAAACCTCCGAATCTAGGTCACGATTTTTCAGCCAATCCGTACCTCGATGCTTCGATCAGACCTTGCTGCGTCAAAGAGCTATGAACCACCTCCAGATCGGCGGTGGTGGCGAAGGGTTCGGTGGCCTGTGCTCGTCGCGGCGGCGCTCTGAAGGTCGCGCCTTTCTCGTCGAATTCCGACGTCGATGGTTGATGTCAGGGGTCATGGGTTGGTCGGATGTGGAGAGGAGGCGAAGGCGGTCGGAAGTCTTAACTGGCGGCGGCGGTGAAATCGCCTGAGGCGTCGGCTAAATGGACGTAAAGGTTGGAGCAATGTGCGTCGTCCAATCGTCTCTGGCGGCTAGGGTTTTAGGGTTTTTTTTTTAAAGAAAAATTCCTATTGGTCCATGCTTTATAGGAAATTTTAAATAGTGTTTTTGCAAACGGACTCCTTTTTAAACCCAACGACTGTCGCCCCTAGCTAAATACCCCCATTCCGGACACAATGGGATAGGTTTCGTTGGCCATTTCGACTGTTATAGTTAGTTATTTTTCAAATTGAAATATAAAACATTCGATATTTAAGTTAAACGTACCTTTCAATTTGCCAGGGCCACAAACTGAATCGAAAAAATTCCAGAAAAATAAATCTAGCTTTGTTTTGACGATACGGTCCTAACAAAACCAGTTTCGTCGAATTCTGAGCTCGTTTGAAAAACGGCCATTTTTAGGTCGACCCATTTTAACAGAATTTGACCAAACACATTATCTTTTGCCCCGCTCACATACTAGCTTCAAAAATTATGAAATTTGAAACTTAGCAATAATTTGACATCCCGGACCCAACAAAAATGGTTTCGTCGAATTCCGAGGTCGTATGCAAAATCTCAATTTTCAAGGGCTATATATACTATATAGCAACCTTTCTGAAAATTCATTTGGCCATAACTTTTGATTCCCGCTATGAAACTTCGATTTTTCAGATTCGTTAGAAAGGTATTGATAAACAGATTTAAATATTTTCAGTTTCGTCAAAATCGGTTATATTTTCCACCCGGTATAGTCAGACAAAGTTTGTATTCAAAATTTCAAACTGCCATACCATACCAAATTCTATATTTTATGGAAATAGGCTATTTAAATTATTCAAATTCTTTGGTAATAACCTAATTTAAAAAATTTAAATTGGTTCACATTTTCCGGGTTATTACAAGCATTGTACAAAGCAAAGAACACTGGGACCGTATCGACCGTATAGGCGGACGTAACTTTATAAAGCCAGACTGGACGGAGTTGAAAGCTAAACAAACCGTTTTAACATTAAATGGAATCAGGTGAGTTAAAACTCACTTAGTTCTCCCCATTTGTATTTTATATAAATTGGGTTTTTATTTTGTGTGTTCTATTTGCTAGTGGTTGACTGTTTGATAGTTATATATTTATTTGTTGATTTAACTGGTGAAATTAAACCGTTGTTTAATTTCAGTGAAATAACAAATTGTTATTTTAACGACTTGATCCAATAGAGGTAACGTACCTTGATTGGTCACGTTTATAAAATAAACGTGTTTAAATCATTTGAATTGCATGTTAGTTGGTTATTGTTAATGGTCGTTATTTATTGTTATCAGTAAAACGGAATTGAATGATCTGATTTGAGCTATTTGGATACAAGGAAGAATAGGTTGTGGGGATCCAACGAGATTCCTCAAATATATGGAATATTATTTATTTCATTATCTGAACTGTTGATTGATTTGGTTGATGACAGTTGAACTGAAATTCAACATTTGTTCTGTTTAAACCAATGGGCATTATTGGTTGAGTAATCGACAGTAAATGGCCTAAGAATAAATTGGTCTATTATTTTGATATACCGTCAAGTGGATCGATATAATTAAAGTAAAAAAATTATTTTATAACTGGAAATAGATTTTGAAATATATTTTATTTTGAATAAAAGTTTATAAACAAGAAATAAATATTTATTATTTATTTAATTTATTTATAATTAATTTCTAATTGATTTTATAGATTAAATTCTGAAGTTAATCAGATTTATAAATATAAGAATAAGAAATTAACCTAATAGTTAATTTTGGATAATTGTTTTGTTAAGAAACAATTAAATGGAATTATTTGAATTAATTAGTTACTTTAAAGGGAAAACGAATTTGGATGGGTTAATGAGATAATCGGATTTGTGTTGACTAAGTTAACAGTTCTAACTAGAATTGATTACCAGAATTAGTTTGTATTAATTTAATCCAATATAATAGTTTAATGAATATTGTTTTAATTTTAATAAGATTTTTAAAAAGAAATTACTATTTATTTTAGTTACTAAAGAGATTAACTACTGAAGCAGTTAATGATTAAAGTAAATTATTATTTTAATTAATAATAATTTAGAAAATTACTTTTTAATGGAAATTCATTTAAAAAAGTGATCAAAGTTGAAATGAAATCTAATTGAATGGTGAAAGGAGTTTATGAGCGAGTTTATATTTAAACCCCAAATTTTTTACAATAATGTTATAAAGAGGAATTTAAGCGAATACGATGGCTTAAATTATGTTGACTTAATATTTGAATTAAGTTAAGAAGAAGGTGAGAAGGAAAGATTTAGATTAAACTAGAATGTAAACAAGGTTTATAAAAGCGACGAGGCGTTATATCATTAATTCTAAATTAACGTTACTTAATAATGTGATCAAGTAAAGGTGGGGAACTGAAATAAGAGTTTCAAAGCGGGAAATGATCGAAAAGGATTAGAAAAGGAATTGATGAAACTGAATTTGGTAAAGGAAGGGGGTTATCGGATTTTGTAAGCAAATTCGAATTATGAAATGAAAATGTTTAAAAAGGTAAAGGTTAAAAGTGGTGTATATAAAGAATTACTTAATTATTAAATTAATAAATAGTGATTATATCCGAGCAAGAGAATTTCCAAAAGTAAGAAGGTTTTATGAAACCGTATTTTGAATAGTTCAGTTAAATGGAATTTGAATTGTTACTATAATGAAATATTGGTTTTTGGATCACAACTTATATTATCTTTAGATTTGAACTTTGTTGATCAAGGTCTGAGAGGTAATTAAAATACCCCAACTTGAACAACATCAGGATTTATTAGAGGATGATATTAGTTGTAATGGTAAAAGGGGCGATTAATAATTTATTATTTCCATTAAAGAAATAAAAATGTAACGGTTAAATGAAAATTTGGAAAATGTATAATGATGATTCCAAAGTAAAAGGGAAGTAAAAAGGGGTTGCGTGGAAATATAATGATATGTTCGAGTTAGAAAGGAAATATAAAGTTGAGTTTTATTCTCCAAGAATAAACATTGGATTTTGTTTTCAAGTAACGAATAAAAGATATTTTGTAATGTTGTTTTACAAGTAATAAGTTGAATTGATTTCCCAATATTAGGTAATATTGTGGCTAATGTTTTCAAAGTGAAAATAGAAAACTGGATGTGTTATAGGATTTTCCTAAGTATAAAAGATGAATTTGTTTAAAGAATAATCTTATGTTAAATAAGAAGAAGCGAAAACTATATTCATAATATCGAAATATTTAAGAGTTTTAAAATTTACATTTGTTTTAATTAAGAGGCCAACTGATGCTGAATACTGAACTAGTGAACTCAATGGATTTTTCATGATTGAATAACTGTTTATTTTGATGGTTAAATCACCAACTATCAAATCTGTCCTATACGATTGTTGGTACGAAAAGACTAGGATCGAAGTCGTAGTCGAAGCCCATTCGGACCAAAAAATAGGTGAAGATATCAGATGATGATCGAGATGGAGAGTAGAAGATCGTATATTTTCATAAACGGAAGAACTGCTAATAATCTTTGGTCTGCAGGCCAAGATATACTGTGCTTCTGTCGTGGTTGGAATCTACGAATTGCAAGGACTACTCGCTACTAATCTATAGGGTGATTCCTTGCATGTGGTAGGAGAGTGCCTTCGGTTCATCCTGTTCCTGGATGACTTGTATGGACGGATGTCTAATAGAGTATTTCCAAAGGAATCACGTACATTGATTTCTTCAAACATACCTAGTTGATGGTGGAGAAATGGTTTTTATCTAGCCGAATAACTAGAGTATTTTTGGGGACATCAATTAGTGATATCTGGCGGATCTGCCGATGTGGCATTCAAAGTGAATGGTGACCAAATGTTCAAAAGGGAAATTTCAAACCTCAAGCCTCATCAACCAAGAAATGACAAAAATCGGGCAGGCAGCATGGCTATGTGGGTCGCTCTCATTAGGGTGTATAATCACCTTTCTAGAGAAATTTCATTTGCTTCTTTAAATATATTTCAATGCTGTCCCTTTCGGGAAACGGTGGTTTGAGCCCAACCGTTGGTGATATACATTCGATACACTCAAGCGAAATGAGTGGTCGGTCATGTGTGGGCCAGGTTGCAAGACGTTCTTGTTGAACCCAGTGTATTCCCCTCTAGAGATACACTATCGACAGGTGGTCCCATACCTTGTCATAGTCAGAATCCAATTTCCAATAAGCGCCCGCGGTTTTGATTGTATACTATATATGTGGAGCGTGAGATGCAAGCGTTCTGCTAGATTGATATCTACTTGTATTTAGACACTATTATAATATCAGAAAAGATATTAATTTAAAAAAAATGTTTTGGTTATCGTAAGGTAAAAACCGTCCGTATTTATGTGTGGATTTGGTCTTACGATTATCCTTTTCTTTTAATTTTTTTTTTAACTTTAAAATCAAGTTGAATGATTCCCCTTAAAACTCAGTGTGGTTTTTTTTCACTCTGGTTCACCAGACTGATCCAATGTTTTGAAAATGCTTGGGTTAGACCGGGTTGTATAGGACCTGGTTATCGGATGCTGCGAAGTCCAGAGACGAGCTGGAGGTGTTCAGATGTATTGTATCTAGTATTTATTCCGCTTTGTGCTGTGTATGAGGCAGATTATTATAACTGTCCAAAGGTGTTGATGTACTCTGATGTTGTAAGTATTTTTAAAAGCTCTCAATAAAGATTTATTTCTGTATTATATTTTGTTCCGCTGCGATGTGAGACTCTGTATTGTGTTTGTTCTTCTTCTTCTTCTATTCTAATATTTCTTTCTTATCTCACCCTCTAATATTCTTTCTAATAACTTTCAGTGTTTTCGATTTTGGAAGGTCGGCATGAGTTACGGTAAAGGTACTTATGTTGATTTTCTGGGCCGAAAATCCTTGAGTCGTTACATCAAGTATATGTCCTTTGATTTCCCTTGCTACAAGGTTACCACTATTTCCTTCCTTGATTTCAAGGCTCCAAGGAACACAACTTTTCCCAAAAACTTCCCAAACGATTACAACAACCCTATAACTCTTCAATTGCACTTCGATTCAGAGAGTAATGAGTAGAGAGTGAGAAGAGAAGAAGTTTTATATAAATTGAATTGAAATCAGTAGAGTATAAGTGTAGAAATCATAAAAATATGAAATATTAATGGTGTAATGAAAGGAGATGAAGATGGAGAAGAAGAATGATAAAACAATTCGAAATCAGCCCTTATTTATAAGTTTTGAAAGGTTGCAAGGCTTAAGGAACGTTACAAATAGTGAAAGACACTTCTTTTCAAAATAAAAAATGCGACAGTTGTATGTCGACATATGCTAGTTCAAATTTGAAATTTGAGTATTTTTCAAGTGTTTCGATATATTATAATTCTAGAAATTCTTGAATTAAAACATAGTGTTATAAATAAGTATTATAAAGTAAGAAATCATATAAAATCATAAATATAAGCTATATAATCATATTTATAAAATTATAATGTTTAATGCTATATAATATATAAGTATAAAGTATATAACTATATATAAACATATATAAACTTATAATCTTTTAAATTTGAGTTTAAAATCAAAAGCAAGATAGTAAAATTAAATAAGACTATAGTTTGACTTTTGAAAATAAAATTTGAAATTTGAAAAGCAAAATTTGAACCTGGAGTGCTATTAAGAGTCTTAAATAAACCAGACTCTATTACTATATTTAACTTAAACTCTTGATTACTCATGAGTCTTGAATCTTCTCTGAATTCTGAATCTCTAAAAAGGTCTTACACTATACAGTCTTCAGTATTAATTACCGTATACAAATCCTGCACGTGTGTTTGTGTGTGTGTGTATATATATATATATATATATATATATTCTAGATAGAGATGTTAGTATATATTTTATAATCAATTGATATTGAAATAAGGTTGTTGTCATCGAAACTTCATTCTCCAACAATCTCACCCTTTTTGATGATTACAACCTTAGTTTATAAAATATCATACCTATATATACCTGTTGATGATGATCCTTTTAATACACCCCTTGTCTATATGAATCATATATATTCTACATAAACTATGTTTATATTTTATAATTTCTCCCATTTTTTCCATTATCATCTAAAAGTAACCCCCTCTAAATCCTATAACTATCTAATTAATTCCTAAAGTAAAGTACTCCTTAATTTTTATACCTATATTATTCTATATAAAGATATTTATGTGTAAAACTAGTGATATACATGACTCAACATTAATTCATGCCTATATAACAATGTAATAGAATACTTATTAGAGATAAAACAAGTATTTTATTAAACATCGTTTTTCAATACAAGCGATTGATTAAACAAATTACTACAAATGGAATACATTGAATAAACATAAAGGAACGAAAAGAAGTGAAAAGAAAAAGAAAACCTAAATTTTAATTGTTTTTGACGATTGGAGACTTATGGGTTGGACAATTTGGGTAATGGAGATAAAAATCCCCATTTCGTTCAATCACATTTCCATTTTGATCGAACAAGACTTCACCTACACATACGACTTGTTCATCTTCATTTGTGACTTCTTGTTGTATCTCCTCTTTTTCCTCTTCTTCCATCATTTCTTCCTCCTCCTCTTCTGGTTCCTCTTCTTCTTCCTTTGCTTGATTATCATCCTCAATGATAATTGGTTTTGCTTGATTATCCAATACGAATTTATGAAGGCTCTTTAACATCTTTCCTTGTCGATTTTTCTCTTGACTCATCCGAATTTGGAGCATTTGTATTTCAACAAGCATCTCAAGAGTATATTCCATTTTCTCTTCTAGTTTGATGACACGTGATAGGGTAGAATGTTGGAAAGGATATTTGGATGGTCCAGCGAATGATCCTGGATTGATTTGGGTGTTAAAATTGGTGGAGGCCATTATTTATTATGGTTCAGAGTTTTTACAGAAGTGAAATAAGAGAATGAAAAAGAAAATTCGAAGTAGAGAGTTTAAATGGTTATTAACTAACTTTTGGTGGGAATTAATTTTTGAAATCTGGTAGTTATATGTTGACATAGTGACATATATATGTCGACATACTTACGATTTTTATTTTATTTTATTTTTTAGATTTTTAATGTTATTCTTATATATATTAATATATTTAATTATTCTAACTCACTTGGTGAACAAATACCTAATTCTCTTCTAAATTTAGTAAATGTTGCTTCATTTAATGGTTTTGTTAATATATATACTATTTGTTTATCTGTTTCTATAAATTGGAGTGAAATTTTCTCTTTTCTTATGTTATCTCTTAGAAAATAATATCGTATATCGATATGTTTTGTTCTTTAGTGATGAGTTGAATTTTTAGATATATTTATAGCAATCATGTTATCATAGTATATTGGTGATTTATTTATATTTAATCCAAAATCATTTAGAGTTTGTTGCATATATATTACTTGTGAACAAGCCAAAGCAGCATAGATATATTCTGCTTCAGTTGTTGACAAAGATAAAGTATTTTTCTTTTTACTAAACCACAAGACTAGTGAATGTCCTAAGAAATAACATGTTCCACTAGTACTTTTATGATCGGATTTACATCTCGCATAATCAACGTCACAATAAGAAACTAAGTCGAATGAATCATCCTTAGTATAAAACAATCCAAAGTCTGATGTATGGTTTACATACCTTAAAATATGTTTTATGGCTTTTAAATGTGTTTCCTTAGGTTGCAATTGATATCTTGCATAGAGACATACACTATGAATTATATCTGGTCTACTAGTAGTTATATATAATAGTGACCCTGTGATACCTCTATATAATTTTGGATCAACGTTTTTTGATGTATCGTCTTTACTTAACGCTATATTAGTCGCCATTGGTGTTGGTTTCCCATTTGTTGTAATTAAATTGTATATATTAATTAAATCTCTTGAGTATTTTTCTTGGTTAATAAATATTCCATTCTTTAATTGATGAATTTGTAAACCTAAGAAGAATGTTAATTCTTCCATATGACTCATCTCAAATTCTTGGGTCATAATATCTGAAAATTATGTATTCATCTCATAATTGGTCAATCCGAAAATTATATTGTAATTACCCGGAAAATCTAAGCCAATTTAATTTTTTTTATTTTGGCCCTTTTAATGAATTTTGGATATTTAAAATGAATTATTTTAAATAATTACGACGAGAAATTTATTTTGAATAGAATTAGAGCGTATATATTTATTTGAATCGATGTTAGAATATAAATATTTATTTTTAATTATAAAAGAAATTGGAAATGGCGCGGTAGTTCGAAAATTCGATTTCGAATTTCAAATGAATGTACAGGATTCAAAATAAACCGGATTTTAGCGAAACCAAAAATATTAGAATCTACTTGAGAATATCTTTCCAACGAATCCGAAAATTCAAATTTCATAGCGGGAATAAAATGTTATGCCCCATTGAAAATTCAGAATAGTCGCTATGGAATTGGCCCTTAAAAATGGTAATTTTGCAAACGACCTCCGTTTTCGACGAAACCACTTTTGTTAGATCCGGGAAGTCAAGTTATTGCTACAATCCAAAATTCATAAATTTTCGAATCAATATGTGAGTGTGGCAAAAGAAAACGTGTTTTGACAGTTTTAGTCAATTTGGATCGACCAGAAAATGACCATTTTGCAAACGGTCTCCAAATTTGACGAAACTAGTTTAGTTAGAACCGTATCGTCAATACGAAGCTAGAAAATATTTTTTGGGAATTTTTAGAGTCCGTATGTGGCTCCGGTAAATGGAAATGTGCGTTCAAATTCAATATATAGATTTATATTTTGATTTTGACGGAAACCGATCGAAATAGCCAAACCGGCTTACGATATGTATCCTATTGTGTTCAGAATGGGGGTAATTAGCTAGGGACGACAGTCGGTGGGCTCAATTTTGAGTTCGAATTTTTAAAGTAACCTTTTAGAAAATAAATAAATTAATTAATATATATTTTCATTTAACTCCAACCCTCCCTTTCCCTCCTCTCTCTCCATTCAGTCAACACGCTCGAATAAAAAAAAGGGGAAGAAGAGAAACCGAGCCAGCTCCTCGTCGCCCAGACCCACCGCTACCACTGACCGCACCCCTTCACCGCCGTCGCCCCGGCCATGAGCGTTACCCCCTTCTCCTCCTTCCAATTCGAGATCCACAAAGCGCCGTTCCCAAAAACCCAAGGCACCCCAAATTGACAGACCGTGCCTAATGCTCCACCACCTCTGGCCGGACCCACAGCGCTACCCTAACGCGTTGGTCGGCTGCTCCACCTTCTGTGAGCGATGAGACAAAACCCCCCTTCCTCTAATGAAGGCGGTGAGTTTCTATAGTTTTATTTACATTAAAACTGATTTTTTATTTAGCATAAAGTTTAGAATTCTACTTAACAAAAAGTTTAGATTTTTATTTGTTTAAAGATTTGATTGTTAGTTGTTTACAGATTAGATTTTTTATATATATGTATGGACCGCATAAAGATTAGTTTTTTATATATGTATGAACCGCATAAAAAAAATGAGATTTTTACATATGAAAAGAGTTACAAAGATTGGATTTTTAATATAGCAAAGTTATGATTTTTATTAAAAAAGTTGAGATTTTTATATCGAAAAAGATTTGATTTTTATAGCGAAAAGATTATATTTTTAAAAAAGAGGAAAGATTTGATTTTTAAAAAGAAGAAAGATTTGATTTTTAATTTGAAAAAGGTTTGATTTTTTAATTTGAAAAAGATTAGATCTTTGAAGATATAAAGATTAGATTTTATAAAATACAAAAAAAGATATAAAGAATATGATTTTTATATTATAGAGATAATTAAAATATGATTTTTATATATAGAAAAGAGATATAAAAATGAGTTAAAAATGGGATTTTTAACATAAATGGTGTTAAACAGATTTCGTTGAAAACACGTTGAAGGACACAACGAGCGGGAAAGGAGAATCCAAACCATTCAGAATTAAAGGAATGGATAAGTGGATCCCAAAGGTGAGAACTTCTCACTTTAATTTTATTTTCTAGTTAAAATATATACTAGGATGCAGACGGTGCTTAGCAGCACCCGACACCCGTCGTCCACAAACCATGGACGACTTGTTTGTTTGATTGATTGTGTTGTGAAAACTGATTGTGTGATGTGAAATGGAATAGATATTTTATTGTTAAAAATATAATTTTTAACGTGTATATGAAATAAATAAATATTTATAAACAAATCGGACGATTTGTTTATGTACACACATTTGACTGATACTGATTGGGTTGATAAATTTTACACATCGCCTAACTGCACAAATAAAATTCATTATTTGTTGATTGAAACCCCACATGGGTATTAGGATGATATTGGACATACACTAATCCCAATATTTAGTTGTATGTCAATCGATTGATCGACAGGCTATTGTAAGCATTGAATATTTATATTTGATGCTTATGCAGTGTAGAATACACTTTGGATGATGGTTGACTGTGTTTGATTGTTGTTGTGTACGTATGGTGTATGAAATCCATATAATCAAATTATATGGTAATTGACTGTGTTTGATTCCAGTTCAGATAGAATGAATATTTTAAAATAATGATTATTTTAAAATAACGAATATTTTAAAATAACGAATATTTTCAAATAATATTCAGAAAAGAATCAAAATCTGATTTTGTTGTCCGATTTGGGATGGACACGAATATATTTAAATATATAAAGTCGTGTTGATTAGATTAACGCAATTCTGATGTGAACGATATTTATATCGATTTTATTCATTTTTAAAATGAATATCAAAAAAGAAAATGATTTCAAAATCTAATGATTTGAAAATATTATCATTTATATATATATCGATGATATGGAATATTCAATTTTGATTTGAAATAGGATATGAAGTTGAAATCATTTTGAAAACGAATTTAAAATGATTTATAAATTACGTTTTAAATGGAAACCGATGAAATATATATTATATATATAATATAATGGCTTGAATAGAACACACCGCGCTGCGGCAGTTCGTGAATTTCGACCATTGACTTCGAATGAACAATACGGGAGATCCGACCGTCGGATTCTCCTAAAACTGGAACCTTTGGGTTCGTAGCAAAATGAGCTTTCTAACGAATATTAGAGATTTGAAATCTAATGGTTGGATTTGGAATTATGTCCAAATCAAATTTGGAAAAGGTCGATGTAAGTACAGTTCGATGGTCGTTTATGGAAATCGACTGTACGAGCCTTGATAAAATTATTAAAAATATCAATAATTAGTGTAAAATCATAAGAAATGATTTGGAAAGAATTGGGATGAAAAATTCTATATTTGAAAAGATAAAAATAGATTTTTATCGAAATGAACTAATTTTAAACTAGAATTATAATCCAATTATTCTTAAAATAAATAAAATGGATTTGAAATGGTTTTAAAAATAACCAGAATATCCAATATATATGTTGGAAATGGATTTGGGTCGAAATTGTCTTCGTAATATTTCGATGTTGGATTTTTTGATTATACATATATTGTTATGGAAATTTGAAAGATATAATTATATCGTTATTTCCAATACGATATTTGTTGGTTGTAGCATTTGACCTTGAATATAAGCCGATGTATTTTCTTTTCAGAGCCTTGTATTTGATATCAAATGGGATTTTCGGTTTGTCGTGAACGGTGTCTTCACTAACACTGTTCTTAAACCCAGTTGAGTTAAGAAAATTAGAAACTGACTGGAGATTAGTTAAGTTGAATGGTTTTCTGGGTATTGATCTGATGTTGGTTTCGGCCTATGGGGTTAATACTTAGGGAATTGTTCTCTTACTAATTTACAGTTAGAGGCTGATGGAAGGTGAATTGGGTTTATTGTGAACTGTGTTTTTAACGACATTCGTTCTTTAAACCGATTTATGGTGAAATGTGATTTGGAATGTATAAATATTTTTATTAAGATTTAACAGGAATTTTCCAAAGTAAAGTTTTCGAATTTAATATATATTAAATTGGAATTGAATGGAATTCGATTTGATAATAATAGAAATGAAATTATGTGGAGGAAGACTATTAATACATATGAAATTTAAAAGGCGTTGCCAAATATCATATTTATATTATTGGTCGGATACGGAAATTGATATCGATTATATATTGATTTGTTCTTCTGTGAATATTCCATAATTAGTGGAATGTGATTTGGGTTTTTCGTGAATGGTATCTTTAATAATACTGTTCTTAGACCCAACGAAGTTAAGAAAATGAGAAACTAATTGGGGATTAGTTAAGTTATACGGTTTCCTGGTTATTGATCTGATGTTGGTTTCGGCCTTCGGGGTTAATACTTAGGGAGTTGTTCACTTGCTAATTTATGGTTAAAGGCTGATGAATGGAATGTGATTTTGGGTTTATCGTGAACCGTGTTTTAAATGACATTGGTTCTTTAACCCAGTTAAAGACAGGATATGATTTCCCAAGTTAAACAATCATTAATATTGATTATTGGGAAGATTAAAACCAAGTGGAGTTTTAATGCATCTTTAATTAGATTGAAATGATATCCAAAGGAAGATTAGAGAATAAATTTAAAGAATTTATCTTTGATAAAATTAATGCGAACCTTTCCCAAAGTATAAGAATATTTGAATAAAGGAATATTCTATATTGGAATGAGGCGTATGTTGTGTTTTTATAGCACTTGTTTATTTTATACGCGAGTTACTCAGAAAGACCGGGTTTATCCCATTTTGAACAACTGATTCGACGATATGTCGAGGATGAAGACGGTGGTTGAAGACCGGAGGTCTTCACATAGATTGGATGATTACTGATGTCTTGATTGGATTGTACACCCAACACGAGGTAATAAGTGGTAATCGTCCAGACATACTTGGAGATCGACGGATATGCGAGGACCTCTCCCCTGTATTGGACATATGGGGGAGGAATAAGGTGCCTCTGGTTTCGTTCAGACCCAGAACGAACTTGTAAATGGATGTGTGTCTGACATCGGATTTCATTCTGTGTGATTGATAGACATCGGTTGCATAGCGTGAATTGCCTGTGTGGCATGTTGAGATGCAAATGATCAAGGCTTTTGTTGAAAAGCAGAGTTTTGTGGTTGATGATCAAAGCACGGCTTTAATATAGTGTAGCTTTGTGTAGCGTTAATTCGCGAGCCTCACAGCTCAGTGTGAACTAGAAATGGGAGAGGACTGTAGGGAGGGGATGCGTTTCCTTCTAGCTAAGAGTGGTGTCAGCGTTTTACACGCCCTGGCATTTTACTTATGTGGATGATGGATAGCGAGGCGCCTCGGTTATATCGGTCGATCCGGGACCAATGGAGTCATTTGGCTCATTGACGCCCCATAGGGCGGGGAAACGCATTGTTCAGGCATTTTAATCCACTCTGTGTGGACTGACCCTAAAGATCCAAGGGTCAATGCGTTCTGATCGTGAGTTACGGGCTAGGGCGTCTCGAAGCGGTAAGGACGATCCCTTGCCTTGGTTCACCGATGGAAATCCAACTTCCAATACATGACAATTGCGGTTTTGATTGTAGAGCCTAGTATTGGCGACATAATATATGGTACCCATGCTATCTAGGATTGATACATTTATATTTGAAGTTGTTTTATACATTATGCACTTATAATAGTATCAAATGATTTGTTTTAACGTACCAAGCATGTTTGGCTATTATAAGGAAAACCCTATCCCCCGGCTTGCGTTGCGTTGTGTGATAGGACCTGGGTCTTATAATAGCTTCATTTTTCCAAAAAGCATTGCGTTGTTTTGTTATATGCACTGGTATTCTTGGGAGGAAACCCGTTCCGTGTTATACGGTGTGGTCCCTTGATATATCTGATTTAAAGTAAAGTTTTAAATAACTGTTTTAGTTCTCACACTAGTCACATGACTGACTAGGAGTTTATTGTTTTAACCTAAACTCTGGGTGCCCCTATTTTCTGCAGGGGCAGCTAGTAGTTTTGATTTTGCAGATTTATATTCACAGGATCTTGGTTTACATCTGGAATGATATTCGGAAAGCTCTGGATCCGTATATTACTTTCAGTTATGTTTTGTATTATTTTTCTGCTGCTATGTATTTAAGTGTAATTTAAATCTCTGATATTTAGCAAATGTGTAATATTTATTCATGCTCTGTATATTCTTGTATTCTGATGTATATTGTTGTAATAAGCAATGAAATGTTCTTCTGTTTGTATTTAGATTCGTCGTGTCCTCAACTCAATCCATGTTTACCTTCACGGGGAAGTTCAGGTCGTATCAGTTTGGTATCAGAGCTTTGGTTTACCGATCTCGGAGAACAAGACACGTTAGAACCAAACGAAAGAATTCATCAGAGGTTGGATTAGTAATATCAAGTGAGAATGACTCGTTAGAGATAGGATTAGTAGTATCCTAGAACGAGTGTGAAGAGTGATATTTTTAAAATAAAATTGAAAAAAACAATCTTTTGAAAATTTAAACCTTATTCAACATATTTGAATACTTATTTGTATTGAATTTGGACAATCCAGTATATAGAGATTTTCATATACGTCTGATCCACATGTATTGAAGTCTCAAATATACTGGATAGATACGGAATCACGCTCTAGTCGCTCAGACATGATTCTGGTGATGCCTGGGCGTCATCAGTAATTGTGTTCGAGTTTCGAAAGTGGGATTTCTATGTGATTCTAATTGAATGGTGTGAGAACCAAAAACTAGATAGGGCTTATTGTTGTGATTTTGCATCAAAAATCTAATTTTTGGACTATGTATCAAAATTATGAATTTGAAAAGCTAATCAACTAATTGATTGATGATTGGGTTATGTGATTATTCATTTAAACCAACATATGTAAGAAAAGTAAATTTGGGCCAAATTGAACCAAAAATTGAAGTGTATTGAAAATTGTTTGAAATTGCATACATGCACATGTATATACATTGTACAGGTCATAGCAGGGAAGCTAAGCAGAGGAATAAAATTGTTTGCCCGACAAATAGGTACATGTTTATTGTATTTCTTGGTGTTTTTGATGATTTTATGAGCCGATTGGCTAGCCACTTGGCTAGCCGCTTGGCTGTTTCTTTTTAGATTGGAGAGGCCTGTATGGCAATTTCGGGATTTCCCCAGTGCTCCCGTACAGAGGATATGGCGATTTTTTTCGAAAATTTAGGGTGTTAGCCAAATTTTTGAAAAGTTTGAAAAGTTCTTAGAAACTGAAAAGTTGAACTTAAGCCATAATGAAAATAATGAAAGTTGAGTTAGTTTATAAAACAACTTTCAGCTCCGTTCCTTTTGGAGGACGAAAAGATTTTAAGTTGGGGAGATTGTAACAACTTGGAAAATCTAAGCCAATTTAAAATTTTTATTTTGGCCCTTTTAATGAATTTTGGATAATTAAAATGAATTATTTTAAATAATTATGGTGAGAAATTTATTTTGAATAGAATTAGAACATGTATATTTATTTGAATCGAAGTTAGAATAAAAATATTTATTTTTAATTATAAAAGGAATTGGAAATGGCGTGGTAGTTTGAAAATTCGATTTTGAATTTCAAATGAATGTACAGGATTCAAAATAAACCGGATTTTAGCGAAACCAAAAATATTAGAATCTATTTGAGAATATCTTTCCAACGAATCCGAAAAATCCAAATTCATAGCGGGAATAAAATGTTATGCCCAGTTGAAAATTCAGAATAGACACTATAGAATTTTGGCCCTTAAAAATGGAAATTTTGCAAATGACCTCCGTTTTCGACGAAACCACTTTTGTTGGATCCGGGATGTCAAGTTATTGCTAGATTCCAAAATTCATAATTTTTTGAATCAATATGTGAGCGTGGCAAAACAAAACGTATTTTGACAGTTTAAGTCAATTTGGATCGACCAGAAAATGACCATTTTTCAAAATGTCTCCAAATTTGATGAAACTAGTTTAGCTAGAACCGTATCGTCAATACGAAGCTAGAAAATATTTTTTGGGAATTTTTATAGTCCGTATGTGGCCCCGTTAAATGGAAATGTGTGTTCAAATTCAATATATAGAATTATATTTTGATTTTAATGGAAACTGATCGAAACAGCCAAACTGGCTTACGATACATATCCCATTGTGTTTAGAATGGGGGTAATTAGCTAGGAACGACAGTCGGTGGGCTCAATTTTGAGTTTGAATTTTTGAAGTAACCTTTTAGAGAATAAAATTAATTAATTAATATATTTTTTTCATTTAACTCCAACCCCCGTTTCCCTCCTCTCTCTCCATTCAGTCAACATGCTCGAATAAAAAAGGGGGGAAGAAGAGAAACCGAGCCAGCTCCTCGTCGCCCAGACCCGCCGCTACCACCGACCGAACCCCTTCACCGCCATCGCCCCGACCATGAGTGCCACCCCCTTCTCCTCCTTCCAATTCGAGATCCACAAAGTGTCGTTCCCAAAAACCCTAGCCCACCCCCATATCGACAGACCGCGCCTAATGCTCCACTGCCTCCAGCCGAACCCACAACCCTCCCCCTGACGCGCTGGTCGGCTGCTCGACCTTCTGTAAGCGATGAGACAAAACCCACCCCTTCCTCCAATGAACGCGGTGTGTTTCTATAGTTTTATTTACATTAAAACTGATTTTTAATTTAACATTAAAACTGATTTTTGTTATTTAGCATAAAGTTTAGATTTTTATTTAACAAAAAGTTTAGATTTTTATTTGTTTAAAGATTTGATTGTTATTTGTTTAAAGATTAGATTTTTATATATGTATGAACTGCATAAATATTAGTTTTTTTATATGTATGAACCGCATAAAAAAATGAGATTTTTATATATATGAAAAGAGTTATAAAGATGGGATTTTTAATATAGCAAAGTTATGATTTTTATTAGAAATGTTGAGTTTTTTATATCGAAAAAGATTTGATTTTTATAGCGAAAACATTATATTTTTAAAAAAGTGGAAAGATTTGATTTTTAAAAAGAAGAAAGATATGATTTTTAATTTGAAAAAGGTTTGATTTTTTAATTTGAAAAAGATTAGATCTTTGAAGATATAAAGATTAGTTTGTAGAAAATACATAAAAGCGATACAAAAATATGATTTTTATATTATAGAGATAATAAAAATATGTTTTTTATTTATGGAAAAGAGATATAAAAATGAGTTAAAAATGGGATTTTTAACATAAACAGTGTTAAACAGATTTCGTTGAAAACACGGTGAAGGATACAACGAGCGGGAAAGGAGTAGGAGCAGGAAAGGAGTAGAATACAAACCATTCAGAATTAAAGGATTGGAGGAGTGGATCCCAAAGGTGAGAACTTCTCACCTTAATTTTATTTTCTAGTTAAAATATAGCAGAAAAGGAGTAGAATCCAAACTGTTCAGAATTAAAGGAATGGACGAGTGGATCCCAAAGGTGAGTACTTCTCACTTTAGTTTTATTTTCTAGTTAAAATATATACTAGGATGCAGACGGTGCTTAGTAGCACGCGACACCCGTCGTCCATAGACCATGGACGACTTGTTTGTTTAACTGATTGTGTTGTGAAAACTCGTTGTGTGATGTGAAATGGAACAAATATTTTATAGTTAAAAATATAATTTTTAACGTGTATATGAAATAAATAAATATTTATAAACAAATCGGATGATTTGTTTATGTACACACATTTGACTGATACTGATTGGAATGATAAATTTTACACATCGCCCAACTACACAAATAAAATTCATTATTTGTTGACTGAAACCCCACACGGGTATTGGGATGATATTGGACATTCATTAATCCCAATATTTAGTTTTATGTCAATCGATTGATCGATAGGCTGTTGTAAGCATTGAATATTTATATTTGATGCTTATGCAGTGTAAAATACACTTTGGATGATGGTTGACTGTGTTTGATTGTTGTTGTGTACATATGGTGTATGAAATCCATATAATCAAATTATATGGTAATTGACTATGTTTGATTCCAGTTCAGATAGAATGAATATTTTAAAATAACGATTATTATAAAATAACGAATATTTTCAAATAATATTCAGAAAAGAATCAAAATCTGATTTTGATGTTCGATTTGGGATGGACACGAATATATTTAAATATATAAAGCCGTGTTGATTAGATTAACGCCATTTTGACGTGAATGATATTTATATCTTATTCATTTTTAAAATGAATATTAAAAAAGAAAATGATTTCAAAATCTAATGTTTTGAAAATATTTTCATTTATATATATATATATATATATATATATATATATATATATATATATCGATGATATGGAATATTTAATTTTGATTTGAAATTGAATATGAAATTGAAATCGTTTTGAAAACGAATTTAAGACGATTTACAAAATACGTTTTAAATGGAAATCGACGAAATATATATTATATATATTACATATATAATATAATGGCCTGAATAGAACGCGCCGCGCCGCGGCAGTTCGTGAATTTCGACCATTGACTTTGAATGGACATTACGCGAGATCCGACAGTCGGATTCTCCTAAAACTGGAACCGTTGGGTTCATATCGAAAAGAGCTTTCTAACAAATATTAGAGATTTGAAATCTAGCGGTTGGATTTGGAATTATGTCCAAATCAAATTTGGAAAAGGTTGCTGTAAGTGCAGTCTGATGGCCGTTTATGGAAATCGACTGTACGGGCCTTGATAAAATTATTAAAAATATCAATAATTTGTGTAAAATCATAAGAAATGATTTGGAAAGAATTGGGATGAAAAATTCTATATTTGAAAAGATAAAAATAGATTTTTATCGAAATGAACTAATTCTAAACTAGAAT
Organism: Allium sativum; assembly: GCA_030737875.1. Lineage (NCBI taxonomy): Eukaryota > Viridiplantae > Streptophyta > Magnoliopsida > Asparagales > Amaryllidaceae > Allium > Allium sativum. The sequence continues at coordinate 339,948,963 of CM060922.1, forward strand.
TATAATCCAATTATTTTTAAAATAAATAAATTGGATTTGAAATGGTTTTAAAAATAACCAAAATATCCAATATATATATTGGAAATGAATTTGGATCGAAATTTTCTTTGGAATATTTCGATGTTGGATTTTATGATTATACAGATATTGTTATGGAAATTTAAAATATATAATTATATCGTTATTTCCAATGCGATATTTGTTGGTTGTAGTATTTAATATTGAATATAAGCCGTTGTATTTTCAATTCAGAGCCTTGTATTTAATATCAAATGGGATTTTGGGTTTGTCGTGAATGGTGTCTTCACTAACACTGTTCTTAAACCCAGTTGAGTTAAGAAAATTAGAAACTGACTGGAGATTAGTTAAGTTGAATGGTTTCCTGGGTATTGATCTGATGTTGGTTTTGGCCTTCGGGGTTAATACTTAGGGAATTATTCTCTTACTAATTTACGGTTAGAGACTGATGGAAGATGAATTGGGTTTATTGTGAACTGTGTTTTTAATGACATTCGTTCTTTAACCCGATTTACAGTGAAATGTGATTTGGAATGTATAAAACTTTTTATTAAGATTTAACAGGAATTTTCCAAAAGTAAAATTTTCCAATTTAATGTATATTAAATTGGAATTGAACGGAATTTGATTTGGTAATAGTCAAAATGAAATTCTATGGAGGAAGACTATTAATACATATAGAATTTAAAAGGCGTTGCCGATATCCCATTTATATTATTGGTTGGATACGGAAATTGATTTCGATTATATATTGATTTGTTCTTCCGTGAAGATTCCATAATGAATGGAATGTGATTTGGGTTTTTTGTGAATGGTATCTTTAATAATACTGTTCTTAGACCCAACGGAGTTAAGCAAATCAGAAACTAACTGGGGATTAGTTAAGTTATATGGTTTTCTGGTATTGATCTGATGTTGGTTTCGTCCTTCGGTGTTAATACTTAGGGAATTGTTCACTTGCTAATTTACGGTTAAAGGCTGATGGAATGGAATGTGATTCTGGGTTTATCGTGAACCGTGTTTTAAATGGCATTGGTTCTTTAACCCAGTTAAAGACAGGATATGATTTCCCGAGTTAGACAATTATTAATATTGATTATTGGGAAGATTAAAACCAAGTGGCGTTTTAATGCATCTTTAATTAGATTGAAATGATATCCAAAGGAAGATTAAAGAATAAATTTAAAGAATTTATCTTTGATAAAATTAATGGGAACCTTTCCCAAAGTATAAGAATATTTGAATAAAGGAATATTCTGGATTGGAATGAGGCTTATATTGTGTTTTTATAGCACTTGTTTATTATATACACGAGTTATTCAGAAAGACCGGGTTTATTCCATTCTGAATAACTGATTCGGCGATATGTCGAGGATGAAGACGGTGGTTGAAGACCGGAGGTCTTCACATCGTTTGGATGATTACTGATGTCTTGATTGGGCTGTACACCTAAGACGAGGTAATAAGTGGTGATCGTCCAGACGTACTTGGAGATCGACGGATATACGAGGACCTCACCCCTGTATTGGACATATGGGGGAGGAATAAGGTGCCTCCTGTTTCGTTCAGACCCGGAACGAACTTGTAAATGGATGTGTGTCTGACATCGGATTTCATTCTATGTGATTGATAGACATCGGTTGCATAGCGTGAATTGCCTGTGTGGCATGCTGAGATGCAAATGATCAAGGCTTCTGTTGAAAAGTAGAGTCTTGTGGTTGATGATCAAAGCACGGCTTTAATATAGCGTAGCTTTGTGTAGCGTTAATTCGCAAGCCTCACAGCCAGGTGTGAGCCAGAAACGAGGGAGGACTGCTGGGAGGGCATGTGTTTTCTTCTAGCTAGGAGTGGTGTCAGCGTTTTACGCTCCCTGGCAATTTACTTATGTGGATAATGGATAACGAGGCGCCTCGGTTATATCGGTCGATCCGGGACCGATGGAGTCATTTGGCTCATTGACGCCGCATAGGGCGGGAAACGCATTGTTTAGGCATTTTAATCCACTCCATGTGGACTGGCCCTGAAGATCCAAGGGTCGATGCGTTCTGATCCTGAGACACGGGCTAGAGCGTCTCGAAGCGGTAAGGGCGATCCCTTGCCTTGGTTCACAGCTGGAAATCCAACTTCCAATACGTGACAATTGCGGTTTTGATTATAGAGCCTTGTGTTGGCGACATGATATATGGTACCCATGCCGTCTAGGATTGATACATTTATATTTGAAGTTGTTTTATACACTATGCACTTATAATAGTATCAAATGATTTGTTTTAACGTACCAAGCACGTTTGGCTATTATAGGGGGAAACCCTATCCCCCGGCTTGTGTTGCATTGTGTGATAGAACCTGGGTCTTATAATAGCTTCATTTTTTCAAAAAGCATTGCGATGTTTTGTTAAATGCACTTGTATTCTTGGGAGGAAACCTGTTCCGTGTTATACGGCGTGGTCCCTTGATATATCTGATTTAAAATAAAGTTTTAAATAACTGTTTTAGTTCTCACACCAGTCACATGACTGACCTGGAGTTTATTGTTTTAATCTAAACTCTGGGTGTCCCTATTTTCCGCACGAGCAGCTAGTAGTTTTGGTTTTGCAGATTTATATTCACAGGATCTTGGTTTACAGCTGGAATGATATTCGGAAAGCTCTGTATCCGTATATTCCTTTCAGTTGTGATTTCTATTATTTTCCCGCTGCTATGTATTTAAGTATAATTTAAATCTCTGATATTTAGTAAATGTGTAATATTTATTCATACTCTGTATATTCTTGTATTCTGATGTATATTATTGTAATAAGCAATGAAATGTTCTTCTATTTGTGTTCTGATTCGTCGTGTCCTCAACTCAATCCGTGTTTTCCTTCACGGGGAAGTTTGGGTCGTGTCATATATTGTCAACATATATTTGTACTAATTGTATATCCTTATTATTCTTTTTAACAAACAAAGTGTTATCTAGTTTTCCTATTTCAAAGTTGGATTGTATAAGTAATTTCTTAATCCATCATACCAAGCCCTAGGAGCCTGTTTTAATCCATATAATGCTTTCTTTAATTTATATATGTAATTTGGTAACTTGTTGTCTTCAAAAAGAGGTGGTTGCTCTACATATACGTCTTCTTTAATAAATCCATTTGGAAAAACACTTTTAACATCCATTTTATATAATTTGAAATTATTATGGTTTGCAAAGGCTAGTAATATCCTAATTGCTTCTAATCTAGCTACAGGGTCAAAAGTTCCATTGTAATTTATTTCTTCTTCTTGAATATAACATTGCGCTACTAATCGTGCCTTATTTCTTACTACTTCACCGTGTCCATTCATTTTATTTTTATAAACCCATTTAGTTCCTATTATAGTTTTATTCTCTGGTCTAGGAACAAGTTCCCATACATCATTCCTAGTAAACTGATTTAGTTATTCTTGCATGGCAAGGATGTATGAATACTCGAAAGATGCTTCCTTTGGATTCTTAGGTTCAATAGTTGAAACAAATGCAGAATTACTCATATTATTTAATTGATTATGTATTCTAACGACGGATTCAATATCTCCTAAGATACTTTCTACATGATGGTCTCTTAGTAATCTAATTCGTTTATTTGGTTGATTATCTTCATGATTTATTTCATTGGTTTCAACTTCACATTCATCTTCATTATTTTGTGTAATACTCCTATAATTTTCGTCAAAGGATGCATTTAAGGTTTCTTCTATAGTGTTGATTCTTGAATTAAATACTCTCTATGCCTTACTTCTTTCTGAATATCCAATAAATATTCCTTTATTGGATTTCAAGTCAAATTCATCTAAATTTTCTTTAGTATTAAGTATAAAACATTTACTTCCAAATATTTTAAAGGGTAGTGTTGCCTGACGTCCCTATTATAGTTTTAAAAACAGAACACATCCCTGTCATGTTTCATCTTCAAGCTTGCCCCTGTTTTTGAAAACTTCTGCCCCTATTTTGGTACTTCAGCCTTTTTCAAGTTCTGGCTAGATTTTTGGTGCTATAACATAAAAAAAATAAAAACCTAAAATTTGGAAATATTCTCGGAAGTCCACGCAAAAAAAGTTTCATGCATGTATGCAACTTTTGCCAATAGTTGCATACATGTATCCACCTATTGCTTACGTTGTTTTGTACTAGAAATCTGGACATAAACTTGCATACATGTGTACAACTATTTTGAATACTTGCACACATGTATGCAAGTATTTCATGCAGAAATTTGAACTGATACTTATGCTTGTGAATTTCTGCATACTTATATGTCAAAATTACGCAATACTTGCATAGATGTATGCAAAAAAAATCAACCACAGATGCATGAGTTGAAAATATGCACAAATGTATGCAGAAAAATACAAATACTTGCATACTATTATGCATTGAACTGCATTTTCGTTGTTTTTTTTTTGTTTTTTGTTTTTGTTTTTTGACACCTTGTTTGATTGTTTTTTGATCTAAATTTTTCTGCATTTACATGTTTTATAATTATGAATTTACGTATTTTTTAAATTTATTTCTTTAGTGAATTTTCGAAAAATAGGGACTAAATTTACAATAAGTTTATGACCGGACTTGAGCCTAATTAAGTTTGATTTTAGGGATGTGTGCCTAATATTCACTATTTTAAAATATGATACTTTTGGTTTCTTATTATAGAAAAGTTCAAATGATGTTTTATGAGTTAAAGGTCTAATTGAAATTCTATTTAAAATGTAACAAGTTGTTGCAACTGCCTCAGCCTAAAAATTTCTTAGTAAATTACTATCAAATAACATAGTTCTCGCACACTCTTGTATTTCCTATTTTTACATTCAACTACTCCGTTTTGCTAGGGGGTTTCTAGGGGCAGAAATATTATGGGTCATTCCCTTTTCATTACATATTTTTTCAAAATTTTTTTTGAATTCTCCGCCGTGGTCACTACATATTGTTTTAATTTTAGAGTTAATAAGTTTTGGATTCATTTAGCAAAAGTTTTAAATTGATCAAAAGCATCACTTTTATTTTTAAGAAACAAAGTCCAAGTAAATCTAGAAAAATCGTCCACTATTATGTAAACATATCTATTATGATTTATCGATTGGGTTTGAGATGGTCTAAATAAATCCATTGAATTAACTCTAATGGTTTCAAGGTTGTAATTTCCTCTTTTGATTTAAATGAACTTCTTTTTAATTTTCCGAACTGACAAGCGTCGCATAGATGAATAACTTTAAACTTCATTTTAGGTAATCCCCTAACTGAATTTAATTTATAAATCTTTGAGATGTGTTTGAAATTTATATGACCAGATCTTTTATACCAAATTCAGGGGTCACTTGTATTAGCCAAAAGACATAGATTATCGTTGGAGATTTTCATACTCAATATATAAATATTTTTCTTTTTATCTCCTTCGAACATTACTTTTGAATTTCTATCTTCTATAAAGCATTTATCCTTTTCAAAGTTTATTTTATAGCCCTTATCACAAAGTTGACTTATACTTAGTAGGTTATGTTTTAGATTCCTAACTAATAAAACATCAAAAATAGTTGGAGTTTCATAATTAGCGACATTGTCGATTCCAATAATGTATCCTTTAGAGTTATCACCGAAGCTCACCATTCCACCATCTTTATAGACTAGATTATTTAGTATTTATGGATTTCCCGTCATATGTCTCAAACAGCCACTATACAATATCCATTTGTCCTTTTCGATTTTCATCATTTGTTTGCTAGAATTTGAATTCTCAACAACCATGTAACACACCATTTGGAATTTGAATTTTCAACAGCCACTTCACCCATCTTTTCAACTTTTCAATTTTCAAAAGCCATATAACACATCTTTTCCTATATTGGACAACATTTTAGTAGATCACTTGAATTTTCAACATGATAATATGCAGACTGTTTCAATATTGGTACAATGCATGAATTGACACTAGTGTTAATAATTATTTCAAAATTTTCCATTTAAAATTTTCAAAAACCAGATTATGAACTTTTTGAAAAACCTTGCTCTGATACCAATTGTTAGGGAATGTGGATTGGATCGTTAAGGAAAAACTAACACTAGAGGGGAGGGTGAATAGTGATTTGAAGGATTTTAAGAAAATCTAAAAATAATATGATCTACTACATGAATCACACACCATAGATATAATCACAGACACAAAATCAAACACAAACACAAAAATAAATAGAAATAAAATGCAGAAAAGGAAAAAACACATCGGATTTTATACTGGTTCAGATTACTCCTATGTCCAGTCCCACGCAACGTTGGATTGTGCAGAGTTTTATTACTATATCAATATCCAAGTACAACACCCTTGATTTCACCGCCACAAGGTTACCATCGACTCCAAACTCCCTTGATCATGTATATTTCCCTTGATTTCCCCGTCTACAAGGTTACCACCGTTTCCTTCCTTGATTTCAAGGCTACAAGGAACACACCTTTTCCCAAACACTTCCCAAACGATTACAACCTCCCTATAACCCTTCAATAGCACTTCAGTTCAGAGAGTAACGAGTAGATAGTGAGAAGAGAAGAAGTTTTATATAAATAGAATTGAAATCGGTAGAGTATAAGTGTAGAAATCATAAAAATATGAAATATTAATGGTGTAATGAAAGGAGATGAAGATGGATAAGAAGAATGATAAAAAAATCGAAATCAGCCCCTATTTATAAGTTTTGAAAGATTGCACCGCTTCTGCAATGTTACAAATAGTGAAAAGACACTTCCTTTCAAAATAAACAAATGTGACAGTTTTATGTCGACATAGCTAACTATGTATCTCGACATATGCTAGTTCAAATTTTAAATTTGAGTATTTTTCAAGTGTTTTGATATATATATATATATATATTATAATGCGAAACACATGGTCAATGGTCAAAGTGAAGCCCTTTCGGGGTTTCCTAATATACCCTTTCCACCTTACCATTGTCAAGTTATTTTCCACAGACTTAAATGTAATTCCAGTCATGCCCACGTCTCAACTCTCTCCATGTCTTCCTCATTTCCACCATTTCCCCTCATTTTCACAAACCCCTGTTTTCTCCATGGAATTCAGATCAACTTTGCTTCCAGTAGCAAAACCACCGAAAAAATTTGCCGTCTTCCCTTTTCACAAAGTTTTCACACGCATCGGTATGCCAGCATGATTCTCGTCTTCTCCACTCTCCCATCAAAGCACAACTATTTGAATTCTTTAATATTCTCAGAAGGAAAGAGGACCTTACTCGCTGCCTGCTTCTAATCTACATCGATGGTCTTCGATCTTCTTTATTCGGCTTCAGATTTAACTTTTTCTTCTAAAATTCATCCTTTTTGGGCCAATCTCCTTCAATCAACTGATTGTATTTTACTTTAATTTTCTCAGGTACGATTATTACTCTTCTATGTGGAATTATTTTATGCATATGTCTGTTAATTTATGCCTAAATTCATGTTGAATCTTTAATTGGCGAGATAGTATGCTTTAAACTGGAAAGGAGTAGATCTCGGAAGTGCAAAACTCTAGATTGCGCTCTCTTCTTCCTTCCTGTAAGCTCTAGATTCATTAATAACTTTAATCCATCAAAACACACAGGTAACATTTTCCTATAAATTTATAATTTTATGTAGTCTAAGCTACTTATTTTATTTTTGTTAGAGTTTGTGCCCTAGAGGCAATTCATTTGATGAGATTGATAACACTGTTGATGTTATTATTTTATTTGGAATAAAACATTATTCTATTATATTGTATTTACTGCGCAATATAAATAATAATATAATAGATGTCCTTAGAATAATAATATGGAATTATATAGTTCGAGTAAGACTGAACTTGAGATTATATAATGTGATAAGTATTATAATTCTTAAATGTCCCTAGTCGAGTTTTATTGTTTATATAGGACAACAATAAAGCACTGAGACTAGTATATTGATTGACTGATGATCACATCTCATTGATCATTAATATACGTGATATTAAAGTCAAAATATAAATACGTATTAGAGAATAGCGTATTGGGCTGACCCACCGTGAGATAACTACATGGAATATAATCAACGGTATCATAAGTTGTTCTCATAGTGATAGTGATATAATGGTCCTCAGACCTGAAATCATTATAATTTTATTCGAGGATATTTGTGTTTTAATATCATCTAAAGTTATTTCATAACAGAGTAATGATAACGGTGATTATTGGATATATCTCGAATCGAATGAAAATTATGAATGATCTAGATGGAATTTAACCCTACTATATATTCGTAGTGATATCCATGGGCCTCTTGATTGAGTGAGACTGTGAAATGCATGGCCGTGCTCAAATATTGATTTGTTCAGAACAGTCTACTCATCGATTAAGAAAACGGATTAAATTATAAAGAGGATGATACGATCCATGCCTCCAGTTTAATCTTGGATATATCGGTTAAAAGGATTAAATTATATTGAGACACTATTCACAAAAGGTTGTATTGAATCATTACTATTATAGCTTGGGTAACAATGATGTGTTACTAGACGCCGCTCATTGTTTACAGTCTAAATGTTGTTTAAACTGTTGCCAACGCTATGATAGCCTATAGGGTCACACTTACGTACGTTGTTAAAAGATGAGGATATTTAAATATAAGGGTTTTGACTAATTCTATTATTTAAATAAGGGTGAATAGGTCATATGTTAAAGAAAATGTCGGTTCTAACATTATAAAGAAGGGGTCTGACCTCTTCCTTAATAAGATTACAGCCGTAATTCTTAAGAAAACCCTAGATCCCAATTTAGCTAGTACTACCTCATCCTTCCTCGATTTGATTCGAGAGCAACGTCAGTGGATCTCCAATAGTGGCGCTTTACTTTAAGCGTTAAGATTCGATTCAATCAGAAACTAGAATTTTGTTGATTTCGCAGATTCAAGTTCAAGCCTTCTCGTTTGTTTTGCTAATCGACGAAGAAAGGTACATGTTTTAAGTTCAATTTTGAATTCGATTTACAAATTAGGTTTGTTGAAACATTTAATCCGCTGCGTAATCGATCCGATTTATCCTTCAATGGTATCAGAGCCAGGTTATCATTCGAATTCAATTGTTGGGTTTAAAACCATGTATTTGATTTCGTATACTTCTGAAAATTACAGTGTTGAGAACACCGATATAGATTTCAGTTGGTATGTGTAAATAGTAAATTAATATAGAATCAAAAGTTGAATCTGTGTTAATGACTTTTGTATTTGATATGGAAAATTATGGAGTATATATATAAATCCATTGTTAACTTTGAATTAACTCTGTATTTATATAATAACCTGTGCTATACTGGATTCCATGATTTACCTAGATAATCATGAATGTATGTTTCGTATGTGTTTTTATTTCAGTTTTGATTGTCTAATGATAGATTAGAATATCCTCTGTTTCAATATTTTAAACAATCCTGTTATTTGAATGAGCGAACCCAGATGGATGTAGTTAATGTGTATATTCAGTTTGTTGTATATGTTATCATGTTTCATATGTATATGGCAAAACTGATTCCATCAGTACATTCTAAGATTTAATCTGTTATATGATTATCATACCCTATTCCACTGACATGAACTAAATTACTAATGCATCCTTTATATCATTTAGAAATCTATTTGGGAAAGGGTTTCTATAATATTGACATACCAACAATGAAAATAGGTCTGTTTGAAAACTGGATATATTCTACTCATACCGAGAATACAAATTTAGCTTGTATCCATATAAATTATACCACTTCATGACATTCATATATATATATATATATATATATGTGTGTGTGTGTGTGTGTGTGTGTGTGAGGTAATAAGATGCATGTACATATCAGTATGTTCTAATGCATGTATATACACTTTTATCATCTGATATAGTTTGATTTGTTTTATTCATGAGCAAAATCATCTATTCCTTTACATGTATATTCTGCATAATTAAAGAAAGACAACAGATTATAGTTTAATCAAATTAATCGGATTATGTTCATGAAGTATGAGATACTGAAGTATACATGTATCAGATATAATCTGATTTATTTTGGGTAAACACATGTATGAAAACTGATTTATACATGTCAGATTTGATCTGATTTGTTCTGTTTTATACCCCAGTCATACGTATATACGTTATACTGAGATATGCATATCAGATTTGTTCTATTTGATATAACAGTCATAGGTATGTAAATGAAACTGAAGTGATAACATCAGATTTGATCTGATTTTTCCTGTTTCATACTACAGTTAAATGTATGTAAGTAAAATCAACTTATACATGTCAAATATGATCTGATTGATCCTGTTTTACACTCCAGTTATATATATATGTACACATATATACATATGTGTGTTACACTGAAATATGTATATCATATTTGATCTGTTTTGTTCTAATTTATATAACATTTGTATATATATATGAAACTGAAATGATAATGTCAGATTTGATCTGATTTTTCTCTTTCATATTACAAATATATGTAAATAAGTAAGACTGAAATGATCATATTAGATTTGATCTAATTTTTCAAGTTACTTATTACAGCTCTATGCATATATGGAAGACTGAAGTGATGATATCAGATATGATCTGATTTTTCTTCTTTCTTATTACAGATACATAAATATAATGAAGGCTAGAGTTAACAAATCAAATATGATCTGATTATTCTTATTTCATACTACAGGTATGACTTGTAAATGAATCCCCTGTGTATTAATATACCTTTATTACAAGTATGACTTGGAATTAATTCGGTGTTAATGTTGCTTGCTTATTTCAAGTAAACATGCATTTTATTTGCTAAGCATATCTGATGAACAAGTTTATAGTATATCTATATATCCACAGGAGTTTAATAATCCTTTTGGGTCATCTTAAAAGTTTCTGTATTGTTAAACTTAATTGTTTTATAAAACTCATATCAATTGGATTTTGTAACAGCATATATAGGAACATATCTGCTATTAAATGCATATAATCCTAAGGGGTTCTGCACTGTATAGTTGATATGAGTATTTGGCGTATTTTAAGTCGATATGAATTGTTTATATATGTTATTAGTTACATACATAGACAAATATCCAATGATATATGTTTGATTCACATTTGATGTGATCATTGCAGTATACATGTAACACCCCACCTCCGTTAAGGTCACTCACAAAGGGAATGCCTTAACTTTGGTGGAGCATTTTAGTAAACAGAACAGAAACTTACAAGACAGATAAAACAGTACTTGAAAAATTTTAACTTTATTACAGCGGAAACAGAAATTAATATGTTTATGTCCTTTCAATTTCAGAATTCAAGTACAAAATATCAGTCTTGTACAAAAGCCTTCAAAACGCATAGTTTAAAATCATAATCCCCATGGAACGGAAGCTATACAGAGCCAAGCCATACTTTAAGCACTTCAAGCAAAGAGAAATCCGGATCAAGCTAAAGTATTTCCCTCCTTGGATAACCTGGGGGGGAAATGGAAGAAAGGAGGCGAAACAACAAGGGTCAGACAAAAAGTCTGGCAAGTCCAGTGACTTTCAGCATATGAACAGATAATAATAATATGATATGAACATAAAACTGGATGTGAGATAACTATAACAGGTGTAACAGATATAACAGAAAAACAGAATGATATAAACTATTATTTTACACTTCTCTGCACTAATACTAGTATAGCAGAATTAGGTGTCTCCCTAATGTCTAAATTGAAGCAGGAACGGGTACAGAATACTTTAACAGAAACAGAATGCTATTAATGGGCCTTTACTACCCGATCAGAAACAGACAGAAGCAGAAACAGATTTATCTCTACGGAAACAAAATGTGGAATTAGGTGTACACTAGTAATGGGCCTTTACCACCCGAACAGACGGTACCACACAGAAACAGACAGGTGTTACCACCCAACAGAAACAGACGGTACCAACAGAAACAGACAGAACTAAGCGTACCCTAAAACCCTACCCCAAGCGATCGGCTCCCTAATACATAAATATCCTGTGTCGGCCCCACAGTAGGGTGTATCACTCCCTAAAGTGACAACCAATTGGCACAGACCTATTTACAGATGTCACGGCGTCTTACATCCTCAGAGGCAGACCGGGATCCATGCACGCACATGACCCGGTTGGAACGCACCATCAACACCCCTCGCCATTATCAGAATGAACCACTTATAATTAGTTCAGTAAGCGTGCCCGGACCCTACCTACTATTGGGTCAAAGTTTTGATACCAGAAAGGGTTACTGACTAATATGGGTCCCAAACAACAGATGACACAAGTAATTCCCCTCCTAACCTTGTGTCCCCAGACTAACAGATCTCAGATTAACTTGTTTACAAGTTCAGACATACAGAATTCAGATTTACTAGTTCATAGATTAAGTTAACAAGTTTTCAGACTAACAGATCAGATGTACAGATTTTCCAGTTTTGTCTAACTTTGTATTGGACCTACAGATTCATGGACGGGTTTACTACACCTATTAATCCAGTTGGTTTAACCCTATTTCCCCCCAATACGTTTTAGACGTCATTCTTATCTTAGATTTGCATTAATTAATTATTAATGCCCAGACCTCTCACATTAGGTCGCTAGCTTGTGGCCGCTGGATGGGCCGGGCGGTTCCGGGCAGACTTCTGCCACAAGCCAGACCTAACCTCGTGTCTTAAGCAGGTTATGACTAACTTCTCACATTAGAACCTATTGTTTGCGGCCACTGGATGTGCCGGGCGGTTCCGGGCAGAATTACGCCGCAAACTCATTCTAACCTCGAGTTAGCCATGTTTATTTTTGCGGCCAATTAATTAATAATTTACCGTTTATGGGCACGCCCAATATATATACCAATTCAGATTATATCAATAACAGGATGATTATATCAACGCAGCAGATAACAGACTTTAGCAGATAACAGATTTTATATGACTTAACGGATTTAACAGATTTAGCAACTTAGCAGATTTTGGCATATAACAGGTTAGGCATTTCAACCGACAAATTTAACAAATTAGGCATTTCAATCTAATTAGCAGTCTAGGCAACAAAACTAGCAGTTTAGGCAACTTGGCAAATTAGCATATTTAGCAAATTTAATATTTCTAAAGGTTCTATTTGCATGCCTTGCCTAATCATAAATTGGCCTAAATTCATATGCCTAAATAATTGTCGTGATTCACAATAAGATCATATACTTCCATGTTTGCATACCTTTACATAGCGCAGAATATGGACATAATTTACCCTATAACATATGTTCCAATTTTTGTTAAACTAACCTTATACAGCAGATTCACATATAAATTATACCAAATATAATCATTAATTTCAATGCATACCATATATCCAAAAATCCCTATTTAGGTGTAATCACAATAATAGATATCCTAATTAATGTAAATCTTTACACCTAAGTTTCCATATCTTCTTCTTTTTAAGTCATGAATCATTATGCAAACTATACCAAACAATCTTTAAATCATATCTTCTAAAAATCCGATCTTGACTTTTATATGCATTTTGTCCAAAGTCTCAAATCATATGTAATCATACAATGGTTCCTTTTTTCTTCTATCATAGAATATGCATAGATCCAAATCTAGTTTACAACATATGCTCATTAATTACAGATCTAAATTACAACATAACTATGCATACAACATGCATAAATTATATGTTCATAGTCAAATTTATGCATATGTCCAATATATTTTATGCCTCAGACCTAAAGTCATACATTCAATTTAGTCTTGTCAAATTTCGCATCATTCATCCCAAAATTTGCGTTCATACGTTCATCTCTTATGAGATTAGGCACAGGCTCGTGGTAGCCTGGCTATAGAAACAGAAAAGAAGAAAAGGGATACAGTACAGTCACAGAAAAACAGATCTGACAGAAGAGAATATATATACAATCTCAGATTCAGAATTAAAAACATATCAAAATTATAATTAGCGTTTATAGCGGAAAATAACTGTACTTGCCTTGATTGGATTAAAGAAAGGACTTTAGTTGTTACAGAATTGTTGCAGAAGCTTTTATCTCAAATTTGAATTTAGGATGATGTTGATTGACTTCTAGTTTTGATTCTAGCAGAGTAGCGACGCCATTTTTATTTTTAATTAGAAGAAGAGAGCAATGGAGGCTAGAGAATTGTGTTAGAGACTTAGGTTAGGTAGAGTCTAGGGCCGTTTCTATAGAGTTTATGAACTGATTAGGACCATCGATGTTGCTTGGATGGATCGTAGCCATTCATTCGAAAGAGAGACCAATTAGAGCCTGCCACCTAGCCCTAATGACAAAGCATGCTTCTGAAAATCGACCAACATAGACTAGGCCAGCCAGGGTGGACTGGGTTCGACCTGGGTCTGGACCAGGTCGACAGCCCTGTCGACAGCCCTGTCGACCTGGCTAGACCAGGTCGACAGCCCAGTCGACCTGGGTGTCTTAGGCGGGAATTTTCCCGCCCTGGCCAATTGGGCCCGATTTTTAATTTTAAACTTAATTCAGAAACTTCCGGAGGCTATATCTTCTTCATACGGACTCCGTTTTTCGAAAACTCGGACTTTATTTCGCGTATTTTTCCGAGACGAACACAATGGCTTATCCCGTTTCCCTTAGTTCTTTGATTTCAAATTAATTATACTTTAATTTGTTAATTCCACAGTTATAGAATACACGGGGTGTTACATTCTCCCCCACTTAAAAGGATTTCGTCCCCGAAATCTTCAAGTTAAGAAGAATGTGTCCTACCATCCAATCAGCCATCTACTCAACCATCATCCACAAGCATCCATTGTCCTTAGAAAACTTCTAATGTTGTATGAACATATGCAAAAGTGTGTGTATATGTTCCTTATCTAATGCAAAGATCAGGCGGTCTACTGATTCAGTTGACCTCCTTAATGCGAATTATGTCAGTGCCATGAGTCCAACATGTATGCAATAGAATTCTGATGATATATATTATTTCTATATGAGTGCACAACCATTCACTCAAATGCAACATCCATGTGCTGAATCAACCATTTTGCATCCACAAGAATTGAAAAATGCTCACCCATCCATATGCAGTATGAGAGTGTTTTCGAGCCGATCTAGTGCCTAGTGTGTGTATATGCATCCACGGGCAACCACTAGCAACCACTTGCATCCACTTGCAACCATCAAACATAACATGTCTCAAACACATGTTTACACCCATTAGTTTCTACCTAAAGTTCAAATATTCGATCGATAGGATACAGTCGAATGATGGAAGCGAGTACAGATAGAACGAAAATTTGGTTCCCATTAGACATGGGTCCTAAGTATCGGCCCCAAAGACCGAAACCAATATCAAATTGACACCCAGAGGAGTACCTTCTTTAGACAATGTCAAAACTGGAAATCCTATAAAAAGTATTTAGATATTTACAGACTACTGGTATAGATCAGGTTCCCTAATGATTCTTAGGAAGCTAAGCATGATAAAATCATACCCTACGAAAACTCAGAATGTATGCGTCATACTTGACGCCTAACACAGATATCCCTCAAACCCCAATCTCAAACAGATGATCCATAACCCTTATGGGTCTGAGTCTATAGCGGAATTCAGAAATAATACTAGCATTAAAGTGCAGAGTATCGATTACAAAACCAGAATCAGAAAAAGTCACAATCAGATAAAGAAATTAAACCTACTATAGAAATTTTCCTATTTCTATCCTAGCCACTAGCCTCAAGAGTGTTTGCCTGCCCTCCTTGTCCTCGTCTCTTCGGGCAGTCCCTAGTGAAGTGTCCCATCTCCCCACAGTTGAAGCAAGCGCCCTTCCTTTTTCTGCAATCCTTGTTCAGATGAGTTGAGCTCCCACACGTAAAGCACTTTTTCCCCTTCTTATCTTCAGACTTCTCATCCTTCTTTTGTGTTTCCTTTTTGGGCCCGCTTTCTTATTCTGTGGTTCTTTCTTCTTTGTCTCTTTCGGGCCCTTGTCTTCCTCGTGCAGTAGTGCCATGTCCACCAATTTCTTGTAAGTCGCTCCCATAGGTACGTGGGTCATGGCTAAGCTGTGCAGTGGCTCATTCAATCCTTTAACAAAGCGGAGAGCCTTTTTATGCCGAGTGTTGACTAAATCCAATCCGAACCTAGCTAGTTGGTTGAACTGGTTGACGTATTCCTTGACCGTCATACTTCCTTGCTTAAGAGATAAGAACTTTTCCAGTTGTAAACTTCGTTCAGCTTGCGAGAGGAATTTTGTCTCAAACCTTGTTCTGAAATCCATCCATGTCTCGACCGGCCTCTCGGCGTTAGTGACTTCCCACCAGTAGGAAGCTTCGTCTTTGAGCAACCATACCGCCAACTGTACCTTTTTCCTGTCGTCCACCTCGAAGATAACGAATAGATCCTCAGTTTCTTTGAGCCAATTCCTCGCTTCTACGAATGATTCAGTTCCTTTGAAATCCTTTCCACCCATGGCCCTAAAATCTCTACAGATCTTTGAGAAAGCAATTGCACGAGGAGGGGGTGGGGGAGGGGGATCATTTGCTGGACCTGCAGCGGCGGTCCTAGCCTCAAGATATTGACGAAACCAACCGGGTACATGGACAACCTCTGGTATCTCAGATGCTTCAGACATGCTGAAACGAAAAAGGAAAGGTTCAATACAAAAAGGACTGAAAGAAAGATATATGGCTCTTGGGGATCATGTTTTTCAAAATAAGCTTTAATTTTGAAAATACTTCATTTTAAAACCTTTTTGAAAATAGTTTTCAAAAACTTTTATCTAATCTGGTAACCTTTAGCTCTGATACCAAGTGTAACACCCCACCTCCGTTAAGGTCACTCACAAAGGGAATGCCTTAACTTTGGTGGAGCATTTTAGTAAACAGAACAGAAACTTACAAGACAGATAAAACAGTACTTGAAAAATTTTAACTTTATTACAGCGGAAACAGAAATTAATATGTTTACGTCCTTTCAATTTCAGAATTCAAGTACAAAATATCAGTCTTGTACAAAAGCCTTCAAAACGCATAGTTTAAAATCATAATCCCCATGGAACGGAAGCTATACAGAGCCAAGCCATACTTTAAGCACTTCAAGCAAAGAGAAATCCGGATCAAGCTAAAGTATTTCCCTCCTTGGATAACCTGGGGGGGAAACGGAAGAAAGGAGGCGAAACAACAAGGGTCAGACAAAAAGTCTGGCAAGTCCAGTGACTTTCAGCATATGAATAGATAATAATAATATGATATGAACATAAAACTGGATGTGAGATAACTATAACAGGTGTAGCAGATATAACAGAAAAAAAGAATGATATAAACTATTGTTTTACACTTCTCTGCACTAATACTAGTATAGCAGAATTAGGTGTCTCCCTAATGTCTAAATTGAAGCAGGAACGGGTACAGAATACTTTAACAGAAACAGAATGCTAATAATGGGCCTTTACTACCCGATCAGAAACAGACAGAAGCAGAAACAGATTTATCTCTACGGAAACAGAATGTGGAATTAGGTGTACACTAGTAATGGGCCTTTACCACCCGAACAGACGGTACCACACAAAAACAGACAGGTGTTACCACCCAACAGAAACAGACGGTACCAACAGAAACAGACAGAACTAAGCGTACCCTAAAACCCTACCCCAAGCGATCGGCTCCCTAATACATAAATATCCTGTGTCGGCCCCACAGTAGGGTGTATCACTCCCTAAAGTGACAACCAATTGGTACAGACCTATTTACAGATGTCACGGCGTCTTACATCCTCAGAGGCAGACCGGGATCCATGCACGCACATGACCCGGTTGGAACGCACCATCAACACCCCTCGCCATTATCAGAATGAACCACTTATAATTAGTTCAGTAAGCGTGCCCGGACCCTACCTACTGTTGGGTCAAAGTTTTGATACCAGAAAGGGTTACTGACTAATATGGGTCCCAAACAACAGATGACACAAGTAATTCCCCTCCTAACCTTGTGTCCCCAGACTAACAGATCTCAGATTAACTTGTTTACAAGTTCAGACATACAGAATTCAGATTTACTAGTTCATAGATTAAGTTAACAAGTTTTCAGACTAACAGATCAGATGTACAGATTTTCCAGTTTTGTCTAACTTTGTATTGGGCCTACAGATTCATGGACGGGTTTACTACACCTATTAATCCAGTTGGTTTAACCCTATTTCCCCCCAATACGTTTTAGACGCCATTCTTATCTTAGATTTGCATTAATTAATTATTAATGCCCAGACCTCTCACATTAGGTCGCTAGCTTGTGGCCGCTGGATGGGCCGGGCGGTTCCGGGCAGACTTCTGCCACAAGCCAGACCTAACCTCGTGTCTTAAGCAGGTTATGACTAACTTCTCACATTAGAACCTATTGTTTGCGGCCACTGGATGTGCCGGGCGGTTCCGGGCAGAATTACGCCGCAAACTCATTCTAACCTCGAGTTAGCCATGTTTATTTTTGCGGCCAATTAATTAATAATTTACCGTTTATGGGCACGCCCAATATATATACCAATTCAGATTATATCAATAACAGGATGATTATATCAACGCAGCAGATAACAGACTTTAGCAGATAACAGATTTTATATGACTTAACGGATTTAACAGATTTAGCAACTTAGCAGATTTTGGCATATAACAGGTTAGGCATTTCAACCGACAAATTTAACAAATTAGGCATTTCAATCTAATTAGCAGTCTAGGCAACAAAACTAGCAGTTTAGGCAACTTGGCAAATTAGCATATTTAGCAAATTTAATATTTCTAAAGGTTCTATTTGCATGCCTTACCTAATCATAAATTGGCCTAAATTCATATGCCTAAATAATTGTCGTGATTCACAATAAGATCATATACTTCCATGTTTGCATACCTTTACATAGCGCAGAATATGGACATAATTTACCCTATAACATATGTTCCAATTTTTGTTAAACTAACCTTATACAGCAGATTCACATATAAATTATACCAAATATAATCATTAATTTCAATGCATACCATATATCCAAAAATCCCTATTTAGGTGTAATCACAATAATAGATATCCTAATTAATGTAAATCTTTACACCTAAGTTTCCATATCTTCTTCTTTTTAAGTCATGAATCATTATGCAAACTATACCAAACAATCTTTAAATCATATCTTCTAAAAATCCGATCTTGACTTTTATATGCATTTTGTCCAAAGTCTCAAATCATATGTAATCATACAATGGTTCCTCTTTTCTTCTATCATAGAATATGCATAGATCCAAATCTAGTTTACAACATATGCTCATTAATTACAGATCTAAATTACAACATAACTATGCATACAACATGCATAAATTATATGTTCATGGTCAAATTTATGCATATGTCCAATATATTTTATGCCTCAGACCTAAAGTCATACATTCAATTTAGTCTTGTCAAATTTTGCATCATTCATCCCAAAATTTGCGTTCATACGTTCATCTCTTATGAGATTAGGCACAGGCTCGTGGTAGCCTGGCTATAGAAACAGAAAAGAAGAAAAGGGATACAGAACAGTCACAGAAAAACAGATCTGACAGAAGAAAATATATATACAATCTCAGATTCAGAATTAAAAACATATCAAAATTATAATCAGCGTTTATAGCGGAAAATAACTGTACTTGCCTTGATTGGATTAAAGAAAGGACTTTAGTTGTTACAGAATTGTTGCAGAAGCTTTTATCTCAAATTTGAATTTAGGATGATGTTGATTGACTTCTAGTTTTGATTCTAGCAGAGTAGCGACGCCATTTTTATTTTTAATTAGAAGAAGAGAGCAATGGAGGCTAGAGAATTGTGTTAGAGACTTAGGTTAGGTAGAGTCTAGGGCCGTTTTTATAGAGTTTATGAACTGATTAGGACCATCGATGTTGCTTGGATTGATCGTAGCCATTCATTCGAAAGAGAGACCAATTAGAGCCTGCCACCTAGCCCTAATGACAAAGCATGCTTCTGAAAATCGACCAACATAGACTAGGCCAGCCAGGGTGGACTGGGTTCGACCTGGGTCTGGACCAGGTCGACAGCCCTGTCGACCTGGCTAGACCAGGTCGACAGCCCAGTCGACCTGGGTGTCTTAGGCGGGAATTTTCCCGCCCTGGCCAATTGGGCCCGATTTTTAATTTTAAACTTAATTCAGAAACTTCCGGAGGCTATATCTTCTTCATACGGACTCCGTTTTTCGAAAACTCGGACTCTATTTCGCGTATTTTTCCGAGACGAACGCAATGGCGTATCCCGTTTCCCTTAGTTCTTTGATTTCAAATTAATTATACTTTAATTTGTTAATTCCACAGTTATAGAATACACGGGGTGTTACAATACATATGAATTGATAATTTATTACAAATTATTAATTAAGATGAGGGATCTAAAACAACAGAATGATTTGTCATTCATCTCATGCTGCCTAGACACATTGTATATATATAAACATATGTGTGTATGTGCATGATATATATATATATATATCTAAATCTATATCATGTTGAATATAGATTGAGTCGGAGTTAAAATATGCTAAGAAACACATTTTGTACCCCTTTTATAGATTTTGAATCTAAAATAAAATGAAAGGTTATTTTATAATGTGCAAGCTGGCTTCATGAAGTTATTAATAGGTTACATCCATATTATACTGCAATGTATATTTATTTGTGTATATTACCTTAAGTCTTGAGATTAAAATGGTATTAGATTGTTTAAAAGAATATCTGCTTAACACATTTCATATGACAATTGATATATGTTATCCTGTAGCTAATATACATGCCATTCCTGGAACTTATTAATTTAACATTTGATGTTAATCTGGATATTTCAGTTTATTAGAATCTTCTATGTATGTAAGCATCCCTTATAGGGCTCACATATAAGTTTGTAAATGTTACACAACAACATAAGCATATATGCTATTTGATATTTAAATCAGGACAGTGTAAACTAATTGCTTGGATCAAATATGTACACAAAATCTCAAACTGAAAGGAATGAAACGAAACATGGGCCATTGGTTCAATACACATAGATGTTATATATATACATTTGATGTATATATTAATGAATGTAAAACACTGAATACATTTGATATCTTTAACTTTGCCTAACCCAAAGATTGAAATTGTTTCATACTTGCAGGGGTTGTACTCATGCTGAAATTGATTCAGCAGAAAGATCAACTCAAAACAGGGATATGGCAGTGAAAACATTTCAGTTTTCTGTTCTTGTTCATCTATACAAATAAGAAAATGTATGTTGTAAGCATTTGATGTTGATACATATATTTGAAACTGTACAAGACAGTGAGAAGCTATATTCATAAATTTTGTTTAATATGTATAAGCTTTTGAACTTGTTTGAGATAGCTAATAATATATACTAGCATCTATTATCACAAAGCAAGTTTGTAGATAACCTATTGAATAATGTAATGCTGGAAGGGGTCTGACCCTTTTATTTGTGTATGTATGTATATAAGTTTTGTATAATTGATACAAAATCAAACAAGTATGACTTGTTTAAGGGGATGATCTGTATGTATAATTGTTATACTTATCTAGTTGAAATTATAATGAACACATGTTGTTCATAAGGAATGATTGCATATATGTATATATATTAGTGAAATGCATAATGTTCTAATTTTGAAACAGGGTCTGACCCAGTATATATCTGGTGCTTGATTTAATTTTGTCATGAGAAATATTTTGGTTTTGTTTTGTTGTATGGAGTATGATGCTCAGTAAACTGACAAAGTGATTTGATAATATTTGATTCTATGTATGATCATGTATACACTTTAATAGTTCCTTTTGAGAAATACTATTCAAAAGTGTGGATCTTGACTATCATAACTTTGAATATAATCACTAATTCTAAGGTTATGGTAACCAATTGTTTTAAAATGGGGAATATATATACATGATTCTTATATATATATTATTTAAATTCTATTAATATTAGAAATTTAAAATACATATATTGGATATATGTGAATGACTCTAATAATGTTCGCCACTACGAATTATAAATTCCCTTTAAAGCACATTATTTTGTTATATTAAGTCATGGTGACGTCTTCCAATAATATACTCATCACTGTCCAAGATCAATGGTTGTAACTAACGCCAAAGCGTTGTGCACCTTTTATTTTGGTTATATGCGATGGAGTAAAGTGTGGTGCTCCAACCTATTATTGGGTCTGACTTAACTAGGCTGCATAATACGATTATGGCCTTAGAGACAACAGCGTGAATTATTCTATATTTGAGCAAATGAATAATACTGAACAAAATGTTCATCATGCGATCCAGGAATTATATACACGATATAATTGACATAAGATGTCTACCTAAAAGGTTCTGTTTTGAGTTCAGCCAAAGAAGGGTCAAGGCATGACTAGATATGGATCTTGGAACACCATTATATATATATACCGATATGTATATATAAACAAAGGGATGTTAATTTGTGTAGGAGCGTATTTTAGTTTAAAAATTATACATTTATAAATTTTGAGTGTCAAAGTTTTGTATTAAATAAATATTAAAGAATCAGTTATTATTTTATTATCTAATGTAGATTTTAAATAATAAATAACTCGATAATTTAAATTAATCCTTAAGAAGGATATAAATTGAATTAAATCTAATTTCTTGACTGACATTGAAATTTGAGAATTTTCCTCAAACAAATTAAAACGTAATTGTTCTAATAAATATAGAGGATCTAAAACAAAAGTTAAAGTATGACTTCAACTGAATAAAATATAAATGTTATAATAATCTACTTATTCATTTCTAGTATTAGATACCAGATATAAATCACATAAATGTATGTTGAATTTACAGAAATTGCAAAATAAGTAGAAATCTGAAATGACAAGTGGACTTACGATTGGAAATGAAGCAAATGTTGATGGATTATCCATAGAAAGTTGATTCTTGTTGATTATACTGGCTTAATTAAATAAATAAAATAGTTGTTATAATGAAATTCCATTTAAGATAAATGTTATAATATATCTTGTTAGACAAGTTTGAATTTCATTTGTAATAAAAGAATAATTGTTATTCATTTTATTTAAATGAAATATCGTATGGAATTTCACAAATAGTTAATGATATTTGTGAATCCTTAACTATAATGTACTTGACATTAATAATGACTGGATTAAATTTGGTGATTTAAATCCAATATGCCTTTAGTATTACCAGTTAGCACTATAAACAAGAAAGCATATCAAAACTGGAATTTTGAGATGATTTGATTTTGAATGCATTTCTTGTTAGGTAAAATAACTGAATCCTCTTTCACTTGACACAGTGAATGAGTGATAAGTATTGGGTCTCATACATAATGATGTATATGGAGCAATGAATACATAAACTAGAGGTAGGTTTTATTACTTCATTATATTTACTGATGATATCAGTAGATACAGATATGTGTATCTTATGAAACACATATCAGAATCCTTTGAAAAGTTCAAAAAATTCAAAGTGGAGATTGAAACCAATTTTAATGAAATATAAATACTTTTCGAACAGATCGAAAAGAATATTTAAGCCAATTAATTAATGACTGTTCATATGAGTTTGAAATTGTTTCATAACTTACTCCACCTAGAACACCATATTGAAATGGTGTGTCTGAAAGGAGTAATCACACCTTATAAGATATGGCACGACCAAGATAAGTCATATAGATCTTCCAATAAATTAAATTCAGAACAATTGCATTTAAATCCCACTAAAATGATTTTAAAGAAGCCATATAAGATATGGACTAGGAAATGTCCTAGTGTATCTAATTTGAAGATTTGAGATGTGAGGCGTTTGTTAAACGTCCCTCCTTTGATAAGATCGAACCCAAATCAAATAACTATTTTGTGTAATATCCACAAGAAACAAATGGATATTATTTCTATAAATCCTCTGAGAATAAAATGTTTTATTGCTCGAATTGGTATCCATTTTAATGGAGATCCAGTCTCTAAGATACCGATGGGAATGAAATAGAAATCGAAATGTCTCGAAAACCACATAATGTCATTGAATCTTGTATAGACAAGAAATTGAGTTGGAGTGACACAATAACTCTAATGTTATTTGATAACACATTAATTATTGTGAATAATATTAATTTAAAAACAAGAAATAGATACTAATTCTAAGAAAGAAAAATGTTTGGATTAAGAAGTTCGTGATTGAACTTAATTCATTGTTGATCGAATGATACACATTGTGATAACAATATGGCTGATGCTCAGGCCAAAAACCTTAAACTCACTATTAATCCAAACATATATTTAAGAAATATAATTCTTATGTGAAGTTGTTCACAGAAGGAATAAACATATCTGCAAAGTTACAAAAGTTGTAACGTTGCAGACCTACTGAATTAAACTCTGTCGCAGCAGAAGTTTAATAGTCACACTAGTTTCATAAGTATACAATACATAAATAATTGACTCTAGTGAAAGTGGGAGATTGTTAGAGTTTGTGCCCTAGAGGCAATTCATTTGATGAGATTGATAACACTGTTGATGTTATTATTTTATTTGGAATAAAATATTATTCTATTATATTGTATTTACTACGCAATATAAATAATAATATAATAGAAGTCCTTAGAATAATAATACGGAATTATATAGTTCGAGTAAGACTGAACTTGAGATTATATAATGTGATAAGTATTATAATTCTTAAATGTCCCTAGTCGAGTTTTATTGTTTATATAGGAAAACAATAAAGCACTGAGACTAGTATATTGATTGACTGATGATCACATCTCATTGATCATTAATTTACGTGATATTAAAGTCAAGATATAAATACGTATTAGAGAATAGCGTATTGGGCTGACCCACCGTGAGATAACTACATGGAATATAATCAACGGTATCATAAGTTGTTCTCATAGTGATAGTGATATAATGGTCCTCAAACCTGAAATCATTATAATTTTATTCGAGGATATTTGTGTTTTGATATCATCTAAAGTTATTTCGTAACAGAGTAATGATAACGGTGATTATTGGATATATCTCGAATCGAATGAAAATTATGAATGATCTAGATGGAATTTAACCCTACTATATATTCGTAGTGATATCCATGGGCCTCTTGATTGAGTGAGACTGTGAAATGCATGGCCGTGCTCAAATATTGATTTGTTCAGAACAGTCTACTCATCGATTATGAAAACGGATTAAATTATAAAGAGGATGATACGATCCATGCCTCCAGTTTAATCTTGGATATATCGGTTAAAAGGATTAAATTATATTGAGACACTATTCACAAAAGGTTGTATTGAATCATTACTATTATAGCTTGGGTAACAATGATGTGTTACTAGACGCCGCTCATTGTTTACAGTCTAAATGTTGTTTAAACTGTTGCCAACGCTATGATAGCCTACAGGGTCACACTTACATACGTTGTAAAAAGATGAGGATATTTAAATATAAGGGTTTTGACTAATTCTATTATTTAAATAAGGGTGAATAGGTCATATGTTAAAGAAAATGTCGGTTCTAACATTATAAAGAAGGGGTCTGACCTCTTCCTTAATAAGATTACAGCCGTAATTCTTAAGAAAAACCTAGATCCCAATTTAGCTAGTACTACCTCATCCTTCCTCGATTTGATTCGAGAGGAACTGTAACACCCCACGTCCATTAATGTCACTCACAAAGGGAATGCATTAACTTCCATGGAGGTTTTAAGTGAATATAGAACAGTAAAATTACAACAAGACAGATATAAAATAGTACTTGGAAATTCAAAAACTTTATTTCATTGTAGCAGAAGTCAAAACATGTTTGATTACATCATAACACCATATTCAATGTCAAGTACAATATCTATCTTGATAAAACAAGTACATAATCCCATTACATGAATAGCCATTAAAAAGAAAGATAACAAGCTGGACTTTACTTCAGCAGTCCAAGCTTTCCAGAAGATAAGCGATCCAACTAGACTCCACTAGAACTTGGCCCAACCTGCGGACCTGAAGGGAGAAAAAGGATGGAAAAGAGGGGGTCAGACATAAAGTCTGGTGAATATGATAATTCTACAATACTATTACCAAAATAACTGGACTAAGGCATAAGCTGGAAAACAAGAAAATGTCTATGAAGAGCAGATTAAGGACATAGACAATCGCTAAAGGCAACGTTATAGGCGCTCCTAAATACTAAAGGATAAACACTATACTGCACCACACCAGTCACCCTAAAGATTCATCCCACTTAGCTTCACTTAGAAACTTTCCCAATGGCTTTACGTACACCTAGCTGACTACATAGGTGCCGCCTGCCCCTATCTCCACTAGGTGTACCCTACTTCCCATTATTCGATCGGCTCCCTAACTCGTAGATACCCGTGCTGGCCCCACAGTCGGGTGTATCACTCCCCTAAAGTGGCAACCTGATACAACGGACATGCACGGCTTATACCTACACGATGCAACAACGTCTTACCTACCAGCCCGGGTCCACACACGCATATGAAACCCGTTGGACTTGCGCTGCCACCGCTCCCTGTTTTGGCCTCTTATAGTCAAACCCAGTATGCGTGTCCCGTCCTCGACTTGGGTCGAGCCCACAAAGATACGTTTTGGGATACTGGTTGAAATGGGCCCCCACTATTTACCACAAGCATTCCACCTAAGCTTGTCCCCATTAGTCCATCCCACTTAACCCACTTAGTCATGTTCATTTACATGTGTGTTTGGTTAAGTCTAATCGTATTTCAAATGCCTCTAAAGGCAACCACCAAATTCCTCATGCCACCCAAGGCACCTACTTAACCCTCATGTCCCACCTTACATGATTATCTGGTTAAGTATTTCTTAGTTCATTAAGGCCATAACCTCATAAAGACCTCTCACATTAGACTGGCATTTATGGCAGCTGGATTTGCCGGGCGGGTCCGGGCAGTCTTACACCATAAAAGAGTCTAACCTCGTGTCTTTACAACTGTTATGCTTTAGTTTGGGCCTAGGACCTCTCACATTGGGCCGACATTTGTGACTACTGGATTTGTCGGGCGGGTCCGGGCAGGTTTACATCACAAACGGGTCCAACCTCGTGTCCTAAGCATTGATTATTAATAATAATCCACTTTCCCCCAATTTTAATAATTCCCTACTTGAATTATTAATTACTTCCAATTTTTAACAATGTCCATAATTGACTCAATTATGGACATCCATTCATGGTATGCAAAATCTTACAAAATTGCACCCAATTTATTAATTCCTAATATTACCCCTACCCCACGTTTGAACGTTTATTCGCAAAATATATGTTAGACTCGAATAGCCTAACTCATAGCATAAAAGAGATTATCATAATAACAACATGTATATGTGACCAAATGAATCATAATAACGGGTGAAACTTGCATATGTCCAACTTGCATAGATTATACATGTCATGGACCTAAAGGTGTCAACTTGTTCAAAATTCACCTAATATAATCTCAATCAATTTTCATAAACTTACATATGAACATGTGTGAATCAACATCATCTAATTTTTTTAACAACATGGTTTTATATGGGTACACCTAACTCAATAGGCAAATTCCCAAAATCAAGTTTTATTTAATTATAGTTTCAAGTTTATGGGTACACCTAACCTAATAGGCAAATTCCCATAAACAAGATCCATTTAAATTAAGAAAAAAAAAACATAACTTTAAGCATGATCCAACAACATCATGATTTTTCAACATAATATAGCATGATTTATAACATGGCATAGTATGATAGTATAACATAGCTTGACATGATTCTCAACATAGCACGACATAGCATAAGAGAATTTACAACATAGCATGACATAGCATATATAATTTACATCATACGACAACATAATAACATAATAAGAGATCCACAATATATAGAATTTACAATTACAAATCACGTCACTTTCTTGTGATCCATTCATAACTGAGTCAAATTAGTTTGTAATAGTCTTGTGAGAATCATCATACTCACCAACAAAAGAAAAGAATTAGAGAAAGAGAGATCTTTTGATTTGATTTGTGTAGATTTAGTTGTAGATGATTAGGCTTCCTCTTCTTAGTTTGTGACGGCTACGCTGAACTCCATGGCAGCAGCATGACGGTAGCTTCTCTAATTTTACAAGTGATTTAGGTTTAGGGTCTACCCAATTATTTATAGATTTTAGAATGCATTTAGGCCATTAGATTTAACCTAGAAATAACCGCAGCCGTTCAGACAAGATGGGGTTTATCTTGTTGACTCAGCAATGAGTCAGAAGTGACTCAGCAAACACTCAGCAATATATATATATATATATATTCTACAATGTACACATTAGATACATCCCCCCCTTTTACACACTTATTATTGTTTTTATATACATATTAGATACATCCCCTCTCTTACACACTTATTAATATTTTTATATTCATATTAGATACATCCCCTCTCTTACACACTTATTAATATTTTTATATTCATATTAAATACATCCCCTCTCTTACATACTTATTAATATTTTTATATTCATATTAGATACATCCCCTCTTCTACACACTTATTATTATTTTAGCAACTTTAGTGTTAATAGAAAATTCGGGGTGTTACATTCTCCCCTCCTTTTAGGATTTCGTCCCCGAAATCTTCAAGTCTGGAAGAATGTATATCCTACCATCCAAACGTCCATCTACTCATCCATCATACACAGGCATCCATTGTCCTTACAGACTTCTAATGCTTTCATGTTTAAATGCACAATGTGTGTATATGTCCGTATCTAATGCAAAATCAGGCGGTCCACTGCTTCAGTTGACCTCCTTAATGCAACTATGATCGTGCCATGCATCCATTATGTATGCAAAAGATTCTTAATGCTACATAATACTTCTATATGCGTGCACAACCATCATCTGAATGCAGCATCCACATGATAATACAACCATCGTTCATCCATTTTACTAAATACATCCATATATATATATGCAATATGCAATATGTAGTGACTGAGCCGATCTAGTGCCTAAAGTGTGTGTATATATGCATCCACGAGCAACCACTAGCAAACACTTGCATCCATTTTGCATCCATCATACATAACATGTCTCAAACACATGTTTCAACCATAGGATTATCCTAACTAAAGGTCAAAGATACTAATGAGAGGACATACTAAAGATAAGATAAGATAAGCTAAGCGATAAAGGAGAAATTAAAAGACATACCCTCAAAAAGAAAAGGGTACAACGAACGCATCTTCTCTTCTGTCTCCCAAGTTGCGTTGCTCTCATCATCTCCCCATTGCACTTTAACCAGTCTGACCTCTCGATTCCTCAACTTTTTGATCTCCGACCCAAGAATGCATGTAGGAGCTCGTCTAATTGTTGCATCACGCTCTATTTCCACCTCTTTAAGCAAGCTCGGCTCTACCACCTCCGCGGTCTTGTGCAAACACTTCCTCAAATGTGATACATGGAATACGTCGTGTACTCCACTAAGTTTCTCAGGCAACTCCACCCTATATGCCATCTTCCCAATCCTGTCTTTTACAGGAAACGGCCCTACAAACCTTGGTGCTAATTTCCCCACGGACCCAAAGCGAACAACATTCTGTAACGGAGATACTTTGATAAAAACCATGTCCCCAATGTCAAACTCAAGATCTGTCCTCCTCTTATCAGCATACGATTTTTGCCTATCTTGTGCTGCTTTCATCCTCCTTCGAATCAACTCAATCTTCTCCGAGGTTTCCCTAACCATATCGGGCCCAAGTAGGATTTTATCGGTATATTCCCACCAACATGTAGGCGAACGGCAAGGCCTTCCATAAAGAGCTTCGAAAGGTGTCATGCCAATACTAGACTGAAAGCTATTATTATATGCGAATTCTACTAACGGAAGGTGCTCTTCCCATGTACCCCCAAAGTCTAGGATACAAAGCCTTAAAAGATCCTCTAGAATGCGATTCACCCTCTCGGTCTGGCCGTCTGTCTGAGGATGATATGCGGTGCTCAAACATAGCTGAGTCCCTACCGCCTCTTGTAAACTCTTCCAAAATTCGCTAGTAAAGATGGGGTCACGGTTGCTTACTATAATAGAAGGAATACCGTGCAAACGAACTATCTCCTTAATGTATACAGAAGCCAACCACGGAGCAGTCCTCTTACTTTTCACGGGAATAAAATGGGCGCTTTTAGTAAGTCTATCTACTATAACCCAAATCCCCGTGTTACCCTTCCTTGATCTTGGTAATCCATCCACAAAATCCATTGAGATGCTTTCCCATTTCCATAGTGGAACTTCTAATGGGTGAAGCAACCCACCGGGTTTCTTTTGTTCTGCTTTAACTCGTTGGCACACCAAGCATCTAGCGACGTACTCGGCCACATCCTTTTTCATACCGGCCCAAAAGAAAACCCGCTTCATATTTTTGTACATCTTATCCCCGCCGGGATGAATGGTCATTTTTGAGCGATGAGCATCATCAAGAATGGCCTTCCTTAAGTCTTCATCTTGCGGTACACAAAGTCTATTATCCCTTCGTAACCAACCCTTATCGTCTAGGGTATACCTACAAAGATGGCTTGACGACTCCCCCCTTTGAGCTTTTCTACTATCTCAACTAACCGTGGGTCGTCTCGCTGTGCCTCACCAACCCGTCCTAGAAGTGTAGGTCTAACCTCCAAGGATGCTAACAGACCGGGTACTAAGTCAACGGAGGGTCTAAAGTCAAACATAGAGATGAATTCTAAGCTTTGTCGTTCAACAAACAACGGACTCAAGGACAACCTTCTCCTACTTAAGGCGTCTGCCACCACGTTACCCTTGCCCAGGGTATATGCTATTTTAAAATCGTAGGAGGCTAAGAATTCCATCCACCGTTGCTGCCTTAAATTCAAATCCTTCTGAGAGAATAAGTATTTTAATGATTTGTGGTCAGTGAACAGTTCGAATTTCTCACCAAGAAGATAGTGACGCCAAGACTTAAGCGCGAAAACAATTGCGGCTAGCTCTAAGTCATGCGTGGGGTAATTCTTTTCATGAACCCTCAACTGCCTTCCACCATAGGCTATTACTCTTCCCTCTTGCATGAGGACCGCGCCAAGTCCCGTCCCACAAGCATCAGTATAGATGGTAAACGGTTTATTCCCGTCTGGCAGCACTAAGACTGGGGCTGAAGTTAAGGCTCTCTTTAAACGTTGGAACGCATCATCGCAATCTTTGTCCCACGTAAAAACCAGGTTCTTCTTCGTTAACCGTGTTAATGGAGCTGATATTTTTGCGAAGTCTTTGATAAACTTCCTATAATAGCCAGCCAACCCCAAGAAACTTCTTACTTCGGTTGCATTTTTAGGGACCTCCCAATCTTGGATGGCCACCACCTTTGCGGGATCCACTGCTATCCCTTCTTTGGAAACCACGTGCCCTAAGAACCGTACTTCCTTCCTCCAGAAGTGACACTTAGAAAATTTTGCCTTAAGGTTATGCGCTCGAAGGGTTTCCAACACTTCCCTAAGATGTAGGGAGTGCTCCTCTTTATTCTTAGAAAAGACTAAGATGTCATCCACAAAGACTACCACGAATTTGTTAAGGTATCCCTAAACACCCTACTCATCAAATCAACAAAATATGCAGGGGCGTTTGTCAAACCAAAGGGCATCACTAGCCATTCATAGAATCCGTCAGGAGTCCTAAAAGCAGTCTTATCTATACTATCCTCAGCCACTCTCAGTTGATGAAAGCCAGTGGCTAAGTCCAACTGCGAAAACACTGAGGCGCCAACTAACTGATCAAAGAGATCGTCAATCCTCGGCAGTGGGTGTCGGTTCTTTTTAGTAAGCTTGTTTAGTTCTCTATAGTCCATACAAAGTCTAAGAGACCCATCCGCCTTTGTGGCAAAAACTACTGGAGCACCCCACTCCGATATACTACGTCTTATGAACCCCTTCTCAAGCAACTCCTTTACTTGCTTATTGAGTTCCCTCCTTTCACGAGGAGCCATGTGGCGCACTGGCAAAGATACGGGTTTAGCATTATCCACAAGATAAATTCGAAAGTCTATCTCCCGCTTTGGAGGTAAGCCCTTCACCTCCTCAAACACATCCGGATATTCCCGGACCACTTCTATCGATCGCAGGTTCTCTACAGACGCGTCAAGCGATTCAAGATAACTTAGCATAACGGAATTTATGGGATTACAAAAGATGTCGAGAGCATTACCAAGGCGAGTCACAAGCCTAACTACTCTCCTTTCACAATCAAGAATGGCCCTATTTCTAGACAACCAATCCATTCCTAAAATTAGCCCATAGCTCGTGAAGCCCAATACATAAGCATCACATCTAAATTCAACGCTAAGTATAGAGATTTTCAAATCCAAACATATCATGGTCAAATGAGCCGAACCCCCAATTGGATTTGAAACGACCAAGGGATCCTCTACTAAACTGGTGTTCAAGTGCAGTGATTCAACTAATGATGCAGAGATAAATGAATGAGATGCGCCAGAATCGAATAAGGTACGGATAGGATGATCAAACAGAAAAACTAAGCTTTCAACAGAAATTGTTCTACCTCTTTCTTGCAGCGGTGGGGCCGCAATAGCCTGAACTTGCCCCCTTGCCTGCCCTGGTGCCATAAGAGCCTGCACCTGTCCTCCCGAGGTAGACCCTGCCCTCTGCCCCTTCTTTGGACAGTCCTTCACTAAATGTCCCGCATCTCCACAATGAAAACAACCAGTCTTCTTTTTCTTTCTACAATCTTTGCTGAGATGGCCAGGCGTCCCACAATTGAAGCATTTCTTCTTCCCTTTGCCATTATTGTTTTTACCACCCTTCTTATTTTGCTGTTGGGGTTTCTTCTGATCCCCTTTCTTTTCAACTGCCTTATCCTCATGCATAAGTGCCATTTCTACTAGCTTTTCAAAGGTGGCTCCCATAGGAATGTGGGTCATAGCCAACCCTTGCAACGGTTCATTCAAGCCTCTAACGAACCTCAAAGCTTTCTTCTCTGGCGTGTTCACCAACTCCAAGCCAAACCTTGCTAACTGATTAAATTTATTGACATATTCCTTTACTGATGAGCTCCCTTGCTTTAGTGCTAGGAATTTTTCCATATTTAAGTTCTCCTCTGCCCTTGAAAGAAACTTTGCCTCAAACCTTCGTCTGAAATCCGCCCATGAATCAACTGGACGTTCCCCGTTAGTGACCTCCCACCAAAACGAGGCCTCTCCCTTCATTAACCAAGCAGCTAAACGGACTTTCCTCCCATCTTCCACTTCAAAGATATCCAACAATTCCTCAGTCTCCTTAAGCCAATCTCTGGCCTCCACAAACGTCTCAGTCCCTTGAAAAGTTTTTCCTCCCATAGCCTTGAATTCCTTGCACGTCTTTGCAAAAGTGTCAACACGAGGAGGAGGAGGAGGAGGAATGGGTGCAACTAGGGGTGGAGGAGTATCCGCTGGGCCTGCAGTGGTGGCCCTAGCCTCCAAGTATCTCCTAAACCACCCTGGAATCGTCACACCTTCTGGGAGATTAAGATCTTCAGCCATGCTGAAACGAAAAAGGAAAGATTCAAAATGGAGAATTCGAAAGATAAAGATAAGGATGTGGCTATTTGGGATTATGTTTTTCATAAAAACTCTCTTTAAATAACATGTTTTTTTTTTTGAAAGCACTTCTTCCAAAAATACTTTAGAAAAAAAAAATATTTTTCTAAATTTTTTTTTTATCTGTTCTGGTAACCTTATGCTCTGATACCACGTGTAACACCCCACGTCCATTAATGTCACTCACAAAGGGAATGCATTAACTTCCATGGAGGTTTTAAGTGAATATAGAACAGTAAAATTACAACAAGACAGATATAAAATAGTACTTGGAAATTCAAAAACTTTATTTCATTGTAGCAGAAGTCAAAACATGTTTGATTACATCATAACACCATATTCAATGTCAAGTACAATATCTATCTTGATAAAACAAGTACATAATCCCATTACATGAATAGCCATTAAAAAGAAAGATAACAAGCTGGACTTTACTTCAGCAGTCCAAGCTTTCCAGAAGATAAGCGATCCAACTAGACTCCACTAGAACTTGGCCCAACCTGCGGACCTAAAGGGAGAAAAAAGGATGGAAAAGAGGGGGTCAGACATAAAGTCTGGTGAATATGATAATTCTACAATACTATTACCAAAATAACTGGACTAAGGCATAAGCTGGAAAACAAGAAAATGTCTATGAAGAGAAGATTAAGGACATAGACAATCGCTAAAGGCAACGTTATAGGCGCTCCTAAATACTAAAGGATAAACACTATACTGCACCACACCAGTCACCCTAAAGATTCATCCCACTTAGCTTCACTTAGAAACTTTCCCAATGGCTTTACGTACACCTAGCTGACTACATAGGTGTCGCCTGCCCCTATCTCCACTAGATGTACCCTACTTCCCATTATTCGATCGGCTCCCTAACTCGTAGATACCCGTGCTGGCCCCACAGTGGGGTGTATCACTCCCCTAAAGTGGCAACCTGATACAACGGACATGCACGGCTTATACCTACACGATGCAACAATGTCTTACCTACCAGCCCGGGTCCACACACGCATATGAAACCCGTTGGACTTGCGCTGCCACCGCTCCCTGTTTTGGCCTCTTATAGTCAAACCCAGTATGCGTGTCCCGTCCTCGACTTGGGTCGAGCCCACAAAGATACGTTTTGGGATACTGCTTGAAATGGGCCCCCACTATTTACCACAAGCATTCCACCTAAGCTTGTCCCCATTAGTCCATCCCACTTAACCCACTTAGTTATGTTCATTTACATGTGTGTTTGGTTAAGTCTAATCGTATTTCAAATGCCTCTAAAGGCAACCACCAAATTCCTCATGCCACCCAAGGCACCTACTTAACCCCCATTTCCCACCTTACATGATTATCTGGTTAAGTATTTCTTAGTTCATTAAGGCCATAACCTCATAAAGACCTCTCACATTAGACTGGCATTTATGGCAGCTGGATTTGCCGGGCGGGTCCGGGCAGTCTTACACCATAAAAGAGTCTAACCTCGTGTCTTTACAACTGTTATGCTTTAGTTTGGGCCTAGGACCTCTCACATTGGGCCGACATTTGTGACTACTGGATTTGCCGGGCGGGTCCGGGCAGGTTTACATCACAAACGTGTCCAACCTCGTGTCCTAAGCATTGATTATTAATAATAATCCACTTTCCCCCAATTTTAATAATTCCCTACTTGAATTATTAATTACTTCCAATTTTTAACAATGTCCATAATTGACTCAATTATGGACATCCATTCATGGTATGCAAAATCTTACAAAATTGCACCCAATTTATTAATTCCTAATATTACCTCTACCCCACGTTTGAACGTTTATTCGCAAAATATATGTTAGACTCGAATAGCCTAACTCATAGCATAAAAGAGATTATCATAATAACAACATGTATATGTGACCAAATGAATCATAATAAGGGGTGGAACTTGCATATGTCCAACTTGCATAGATTATACATGTCATGGACCTAAAGGTGTCAACTTGTTCAAAATTCACCTAATATAATCTCAATCAATTTTCATAAACTTACATATGAACATGTGTGAATCAACATCATCTAATTTTTTTAACAACATGGTTTTATATGGGTACACCTAACTCAATAGGCAAATTCCCATAATCAAGTTTTATTTAATTATAGTTTCAAGTTTATGGGTACACCTAACCTAATAGGCAAATTCCCATAAACAAGATCCATTTAAATTAAGAAAAAAAAACATAACTTTAAGCATGATCCAACAACATCATGATTTTTCAACATAATATAGCATGATTTATAACATGGCATAGTATGATAGTATAACATAGCTTGACATGATTCTCAACATAGCACGACATAGCATAAGAGAATTTACAACATAGCATGACATAGCATATATAATTTACATCATACGACAACATAATAACATAATAAGAGATCCACAATATATAGAATTTACAATTACAAATCACGTCACTTTCTTGTGATCCATTCATAACTGAGTCAAATTAGTTTGTAATAGTCTTGTGAGAATCATCATACTCACCAACAAAAGAAAAGAATTAGAGAAAGAGAGATCTTTTGATTTGATTTGTGTAGATTTATTTGTAGATGATTAGGCTTCCTCTTCTTAGTTTGTGACGGCTACGCTGAACTCCATGGCGGCAGCATGACGGTAGCTTCTCTAATTTTACAAGCGATTTAGGTTTAGGGTCTACCCACTTATTTATAGATTTTAGAATGCATTTAGGCCATTAGATTTAACCTAGAAATAACCGCAGCCGTTCAGACAAGATGGGGTTTATCTTGTTGACTCAGCAATGAGTCAGAAGTGACTCAGCAAACACTCAGCAATATATATATATATATATATATATTCTACAATGTACACATTAGATA
The DNA here is from genome assembly GCA_030737875.1 of Allium sativum. Lineage (NCBI taxonomy): Eukaryota > Viridiplantae > Streptophyta > Magnoliopsida > Asparagales > Amaryllidaceae > Allium > Allium sativum. The sequence goes on from CM060922.1 coordinate 339,985,533, forward strand.
CATCCCCCCCCCCTTTTACACACTTATTATTGTTTTTATATACATATTAGATACATCCCCTCTCTTACACACTTATTAATATTTTTATATTCATATTAGATACATCCCCTCTCTTACACACTTATTAATATTTTTATATTCATATTAAATACATCCCCTCTCTTACATACTTATTAATATTTTTATATTCATATTAGATACATCCCCTCTTCTACACACTTATTATTATTTTAGCAACTTTAGTGTTAATAGAAAATTCGGGGTGTTACAGGAACATCAGTGGATCTCCAATAGAGGCTCTTTACTTTAAGCGTTAAGATTCGATTCAATCAGAAACTGGAATTTCGTTGATTTCGCAGATTCAAGTTCAAGCCTTTTCGTTTGTTTCGCTAATCGATGAAGAAAGGTACATGTTTTAAGTTCAATTTTGAATTCGATTTACAAATTAAGTTTGTTGAAACATTTAATCCGCTGCGTAATCGATCCGATTTATCCTTCAATTTTGTTGAATTGTTACCTTCCTTAATCGTAGAACCCACAATGTTCAAGGGATATGCTAAATCTATAATGGGTAGCAACCTTGGTTAGAGTAGCAAAACGATAATTTTAAAGAAGAAATATGGAGGCAAATAATTGAAAGCTGATTGGTATTTATGGGTAAAAATGACTGTCATATTCAATGCTTATGACTAAAAATGTGAGATATTTTCTAAATGTTTTATGTCGTTTTACTCTATTACTTGAAAATAATATCTACTTTTCAACAAGCCTCCATTTGGGTTTGAAAATATTCGATATTTGTGTTAATTTATGTTGAGATTGAAATATGAATATATAGGATTTAAAAGGCTAAAAAGGTGAGTTTTTTTTCTTGTTTTACTGGATTAGTTGAAATAACATCAACTTTTCAAGCTAACCTTATTTTAGGTTTGGAAATATTCTATATTTGAATTGGTTTATGTCAGGTTTGAAATATGAATACATAGGATTTGTGCGATTAACTTCATGAACTATAATGCATGTTTCATATTTACTGCCTATTCAAGTGATTGCCAGGAGAAACGAATTGATTTTTTAATATGTTTCTGAATGTGCATTGGTTTGTGTTGGAAATTTGGATGGTCGGTTTCATGCAAAGAAACAAAATTTTATCCTTATAGGATGGCTAGGTAGTATTCACGAAAAATATAGGAGTTTTTTTGGCACTTAATTGACTAAATGTTTTAATTATGATTAAACACAATCACATTTGTGTACCATATAAAATTATATATATGGCTTTTGATTTTTATTTTGTTCACTCACTGTTGTTGCATTTCCCTAGGAAATATTTGCATTCCTCCAATGAAGGTTTCGTTTTCATGTTATCTTCACATTTTTCATCAAGTTAAACAAGTCCGTGCATTTCTATTTTATCAAAATTTATGTTTAATTCATTGACCTTTTCCCATAACTGTTATTGAAAAAAAAATTGGTGGACATTTAATCTATGCAAACTTTATCCTACCTTTTATGTTCTCAATTCGTTCTTTCTATTTAGTAGTTTTTCTTACTTTCATGGAATTTTTATTTGCTTAACCTGTTGTCGAGGCTGCATTGAATTTTTCTTCCATTATATGTCTTACTTATATTTATTTAGGAAAAATAGCTTTGGTGAAGTCATATGAAAATTTTCGTAAACATTTCATTATTTTGCAACTGCTACAATACTACTTTTAGGCTAGGTCCAATAAATTTGTATTAGGTAAACAATTGCAATGTGTTTCATTTTGCACAATTCATTTCTTTTCATTTACATGTGTTGTTACATACACATTTTTTTAATATATAAATATACACACACACATGTGTTGTTACATACACATACACACACACACACATACATCCATGTAACACCATAAGTTTTTAGCGGACGGTTTAAAATAATTTATAAGGTCGTGAACTCCATTTCAGTTAAGAATATGAGAAGGTACACTGTCTACATTAAGGCTTGCCTATCAAATGAGTTTATGTATATCACTGTGAAGGCCCCATATGTGTTCATGTATTCATATACTGCTTGGAAGAACAAAGTTTCTGGAAACAAACACTTTCCCATCGGCACTTCGCTCACCTACACTTTCAACAAGTTCATACATACTAGATGTTTTTTGATATATAGATAATAAATGTATGATGATAATTGATAATGGTTTCTTTACAGTTTTGACTACGCTATGTTTCTGTGCAAGAACATAGGGTTCTACAACATGAATGCATAGCTGGGGCATCAGGAGGTGGCATTGTTGGTTGCATCTAATATGCTGGGGTTTTTCAATTGTAGAATTGATGGTTTCCAGAACACTGTATGTAACAACCCGCATTCTACGCATCCAAGGATCGTAGAATATTTATTTCTTTCTTATATGAAGTCGTATGGTCATGTGGCTTTGGGAAACGACCATTGGGGTCATTTCTTATGTTCATGATTTTTGCCGATTTTTAAATGATCGTTTTGCCCCTAGCTAATCTTGTTTCGGCCATAACTTTTGATTGGAAAGAAGTTTTGACCTGAAACTACTTCCATTGGCTTCGGATGATGGTTTACCTTTCCGTAGAGTGGTCACATGTGAAAAACGGACTTACCGTTTGAGAGATATGGCTGAAATAATGGTTGGAAGGTGAAAAACAGCTTAACCGGGCCAAATATGGTGATTAGTGAATGAGACCATAAACCATGTCGGGATTAGGGTTATGTGGAGGCTGAAAAGACTTAGGGTTTCATTCCATTTCAGTTTTCGAGCCTCCACTTATCTCTTAGGAACCCTAAAAATGGCCTCCAACCTCTAAATCAACTCCAAATCACTTTCTAATCAAGGATTAAGCTTAGCAACATCAAATCAAGGGAGATCTTCGCCAAATCAAGATTAGTGCTGCTGTTTAGCATTGGTATTCGTGCATATCAGAGATTTATTTTAGATCTAAAGTTCATTTGTGGCTAAGGTGAGTGATTTGCATAGTTCCTCACTAATTATGGTTAATTAAGGGTAATTAGTGTTGATTAGCAAATTCATAAACTAATAAATTCTGGAAAAATATTTATAAATTCTTAAATGATGTTTTATACCTCTATTAGAAATTTGGGTTGATTTGGTTAAGTTTTGTTAATCCAACGATTAGTTTTGCTTAAACATGCTTAAGGGAAAATATGGGATTTTGGCTTTGTTTGATCCGTTTTACATGTTAGGATTGTTGTTTTGGTGTTTGTGAATGATTATACATGTTGCTATGACTGTATGATATGATTTGTGATTGTCTAGAAAGTGTTAGATTGGTCGAAAACGCCGTCGAATGGCGTAAACAGACGCTGGAAGAAGTTGCAGGATTTTGGCCGATCCGGATCGGATCGGAGAAAGGAGCCCGATCCGAACCACCTTCCACGAGAGCTGCTCACACCCGACCCGATCCGCCCTCGTGGGCATGAAGCTACTCCGACCCGAACCGATGCACCATGGAGAAGCTTGAGAGACCCGACCCAATCCGGAGTGCTTGGGAAGAAGGACCGAACCAGAGGAGTTTTCCATGAAGCCAGGAGGTGTGGACTCCGATCCGAACCGCTGGAGGAAGGCCACCCCGACCCAACCCGCATAGCCACCTCCGAACCGAACCGATGTATGGCGATTGGACTTGAAGGCCCCGACCCGATCTGCCAGGGGTGATGACGACGATCCGAACTCGATGGGAGTAGGATCCAAAGCAAAGTAAAGGAAGAAGACCGATCTGGAGAAGAAGACCAATAACCCGAGATGCAAAGGTAGTCCAAATAAGAAGTTAGAGCTCAGGATCCAGTTGGGAACCAACGAGTCGACTTCATGAGTTGGGCTTTGTTGCGGGACGTGTGCAAAGGGGTTGTCGGTATTCATAACTTTGGTTCACCACTGAGAGACGGATAGTGGGCTTGTAGTGATAGTTGTACGGGATTGGATTCCATCATGGCCCAATGGATAAGTAACCAAGGTAGTGGATATCGTATGCTTTACGCACTGAGTGAGAGATGTGAGGATAGTTGCTATGCTTGATTGTTTGCCATCACTATGACATGCACACGTCCACCCCCGTATGCTTGTACACCATATGTTAGTGGCACCTTAGAGTGTTGCACAGTATGTAGTGCTAACTCTTTGGTTGCAGGTCCAGGTTCAGGTATGATTGGATTATACCTGTTATTGTTTTGTTTTGCTGCTTATCGCTAATACCAGACTTTTTGTCTGACCCAAAGTTTTATGTCTCTTCTTATTACTCTGGGTTCTCTCACGAGCAGACTAGAGACAGGTTAGCCGGGTATGCACGGGTAGCTGATCTGGAGACGAGCAGGAGGCTTCCATGTATGATACATATAGTATTCTCCCTGTGTTGTTGAAGATCACTGCTTGGGCATTAGTAGTGCATCTTCTACTTTAGCTTTCTTTTGTTTAGAGACAGTAATTTGGGAATTTGTAATAAGCTGTATTTGGATTTGTTGGTTGCATATAACGTTGTAGAACATAGGGTTCTACAACATGAATGCATAGCTGGGGCATCAAGAGGTGGCATTGTTTGTTGCATCTAATATGCTGGGGGTTTTCAATTATAGAATTGATGGTTTCCAGAACACTGTACTCGGAGGTCGGGCGGAAGTTCTACAGATTTTTTATTTTTATTTTGCGATGCTGCTAAAGGTCACACTTGCAATCTTAGGATATGTAATTCTTATTGAAAATGATACCAAAAATTGTTTTCCAACAACAAGAACTAAAATATAAGCTCTAAGAACAGAACAAGTCTCTAGCCCAAAAATCAGTAGTCTATACCAATCATTGAGCAGTTGGAGATTTTAAATTGTTTGCCTTGCTGTAAATAATCATTCTTGATTCTGTTGACTTATGCTGTAAATAATCATTCTTGATTCAGTAGTCCATAACAGATAATTTTTTTGATTTTGTTGACTTATGTGCTCGCTCTTATGATAGGAAAATGTCAGATTTCATGGAAAATATAATAATTATGTACCTTGATCATGCTGGGAGATTTTAAATTGTTTGCCTTGCTATAAATAATCATTCTACGATTCTGTAATTGATTTGAGAAATCTTATATTCCTAGGTCATTAAACAATTTTCGAAGGATGTACAATTTTCGAATTTATTTTCAGAATAGAAACATCCCTCGCCTGATTTTCGTATGTATATCCAGCTTTTTTTTTTTGCTTTCCTACAATACTGCCTGATGTTTTTTCTTGTATCCAATCTTATGTTTCCATCTTCGCTTCGGCTGTCTATGCACACGTCCAGCGGACGTGCGTACGTACCGGTATATATATATAGAATTCCGGAAATTCTTGAATTAAAACATAGTGTTATAAATAAGTATTATAATGTAAGAAATCATATGAAATCATAAATATAAACTATATAATCATATTTATAAAATTGTAAAGTTTAATACTATATAAGTATAAAGTATATAACTATATATAAAAATATATATATATATAAACTTATAATCTTTTAAATTTGGGTTTAAAATCAAAAGTAAGATAGAAAAATTGAATAAGACTAGAGTTTGAATTTTGAAAATAAAATTTGAAATTTGAAAAACAAAATTCTAGTTTGAACCTGGAGTGCTATTCAGAGTCTTACATAAACTAGAATCTATTACTATATTTATCTTGAACTCTTGATTACTCATGAGTCTTGAATCTTCTTTGAATTCTGAATCTCTAAAAAGCTCTTACACTGTACAGTCTTCAGTATTAATTCCTGTATACAAATCCTGCATGTGCGTGTGTGAGTGTATCTTTGTTAGTGTATATTTTGTAATCAATTAATATTGAAATAAGGTTGTTGCCATCAAAAATTCATTATCCAACAATTATATCAATTAATCAAAACAAATTTAATTTTTAAATTAAATTAAATCATATGTTTACATTAAACTAAATTAACAAATCATGTCGAGTTTAATCTTTAAATTAAATTAAATTAAATCAAATATTTATATTAAATTAATTAAATCAAACAAATTAAATTTTAAAATCAATTATTTTCTTTGTATTAAATTTTTATTAAAATAAAGTTAATCTTTAAAGACTATTTTCAAACAAACAAATTCAATCTTTAAATTAAATCTTAAAATTAAATTATACAACAAATTTAATCTTAAAATTAAATTAAACAACAATTTTAATCCTAATATTAAATCAAATCTTTTCATTAAATTATTTAACATTTTATTCAGAATTTCAAGTTTAAATCTTTATTATAGTCCTTAAATTAGACTTAAAATATTTCAATCAAATTTCTAAATCAGTTTATTTAATAAAATCACAATTATATAATTTTGAAATTAACTTAATTTGACCAATAGTTTCCATATTTAATTTTCTATCTTATGGCCTAGTGATTTTAATTCGGGTATACATCATTTTGCCCATATCCCAATTTAAATTTCATACTGATTTCATACACAGTTTATGGTGTCGGGAACTTGCATTGCGATAACAGGAATGATGTCAAAATAAATAAACATACAAACAATCATAACATTCATGAATCAATCATTATATGCCTCTAACAACTATTATTTCATGTAATGTCATTAACACTATGGGTTCAAGTGATTATCGACTAACAAATAAACAATTATCGACTAATATTTCTTGCAATTTTCACCATCATTTCATGTGATAATCGACACTAGTCAAAAATAAGATAACTAGAATATTTTCTATCATTTCATGTGATAATCGGCTAAATTGCATTTAACTATTAACCATGAATAAGATATTCACCTTACTTTGGTAGCAAATGATGAGTCAAGATGATGGGTACACACACGAACTTCGACACACTTAGATGCAACCAGATCACAACGAGAGAGCGACAGATCTAGAAGTGGACGAAGTGTTAGTAGATGTTTTTAAAAAAAGATGAAAGCTGAACAGAGGGAAAAGGATGGCCCTGCTAGGGGACGTTTGTGCATAGAGAAGTTGATCGGTAGAGGGCTAGAAATTGAACAAAGGGGAAGGCATGGAGGTTGTGGTCGTATGGAGGGGAAGGAAGATGATGGGGAACTGCGGCTTGTTGCATGGATGGTGGCTGACAGCCGGAGAAAAGGACTGGTTTGTAGTAGGTCGGATCTTAACGGGAGGGTGGCGGTAGCGGAGGCCAAATCATGGTGGTGGAAAGAAAGTTCGTTTTAATATTTTTTTTTCTTGGAAATGTGAATGAACGAAAGACAGAAGTGAAGGAGGAATATATAAAGGAGAATGAGTGAAGGAAATATGTATAGGAAACCAGAACAAGGAAAGAGTGGGATTGTTGGGGATACACGGAGTTGTTTCCACTTCCCTAAAATACAATAATTAATTTTCCTCAAAAGTGAAAAATCTCTTGTACGATTATTGACTATCACTAGCAAGACTATCTGGTAGGTTTTTTCCTAGACTCAAATGTGCCATATGATGATGTTCGTGAACATGTACCAAATGCATGGAAATTGAGAGGAGGTTTTCAAATAAACTATGTAAATGGTTTGTTTTACTTCAAAATTTCAATTATGGAAGGGAGAAGAAGAGTGCTAGAATCTGACCCCACCATTATTGGAGGCAAACCATTTATAATTACTACCTGGGGCACATCTATTGAAAGAGTTAGAGAGAGGGTTCCTTCTATAACGGGTTGGGCTATATTTACATGGATTACTTCAGTTCTGCAGATGCTTCCAGGCCTAAACTGGTTAGCTTGTCACATGGGAAAATTTTAAGTGCTTTGATGCCAATACAGAAGATTGAAAATATTTGGTATTTGTGAAGGCTATGATGGAGATTACCCCGAGCAAACCGCTTCCTGAAAAGCTTAAAGTAACGATTGATGGCTATGACTCTTTTGTAGATGTCAAGTATACATGGCAACCGGACATTTGCACTAAGTATCAATCGTTTGGCCACACAATAGATACATGAAAAATTCCTACATCTGATGTTTTTGGAAAAAAAATAAAATCCCTCTTTAGAAACCAACTCCTCGTATCTGGGTTCCTAAACCCAAAAAAGCTGCAGAAGAACGTCACCCCAAGCGCTCTGCCTACGATGATGTAGAGAATATCATTGTTTGGAATGAATAGGAGAAAGTTTGGCATGATCTACGTTTTAAAATGGGATATGATCCCCGTAAGAAGGTACATTATCTGTTTATTAGTGTAGATATCAAAGAGAACATATGCTTGCATTATAAAGTGGAAAACAATGATATGTCATCATAACTTATGTACATTATGGTATTAGCAATAAATCTATACTAGAAGCTAATGATTGGGATAGGAAGTACCAATATGGATTGGAATATACCCATTATGTTCCTAACCTCCCCGCACTACTTGCAAAGGTGCTGCATGAGTCGAGGACTTCCTGCAGCATCACCTCATCCTCCTCTGAATCAGAGGAATAGATATCCATGTTAGTAGTGGAAACATTCAGTTTCTCTCCTGTACTGTAAAGTGTACTAGCACTTCAAACCAGATTGGAATAATGTGCCTATGCAATATTCTTTTTCTTTTTTCCATTCTAATAAAAGTGGCACGACCACTATAAAATCAGCTAGCTTTGCTAAAAAAAATATCAATCCTAAATAGACAGAAAAAGAATACATAAAAATTCTAAATATAAGGGTACATATACACTATTTATTTTATGTAGTTTTTATAGATGAAATCAAATAAATGAAGCCAAAAATATCCTAATTTTACGAAACGAATTATGACATTTACATGAGAAAAAGTTCTATAATTTTAAAAAATAAGTACTTTAAAAAATACTTTCAATGAACTCACTTATTTTTACTTAAGTTTCGCAAACAGATGAAACTCGTGTATTTTACTGTGAAAATTTTCTTTTCACTACATTTAGTTAGACGTATTCTAAATATCCAAATTTTGTCTTTTAATTTAACATTTATGTTAAATTTAAGTTAACTATATTATTTTAAATCGTTGAAATTCCCGAGTGATTGCAATATCCCCCATAAGAACTTTTCATCCTTGAAAAGAAACAAAATAGAAGAATAGAAAATAAGCAGAAATATAGGATATATTTGAAACAAACAATTTAGAATTTGAAGCATGATGCTCTCTTCAGTTTCCCAGATGCAATCCTGACCAGGTTAACTGACTTCCTTCTCGGTTGCTTCGTGCTTCGATTGACTAATGGAAGTTACTTTCTTTCAACTCTAAAATTCGGTCCAACATTCAAATTTTCTAATAGAGCATGTTGGATAATCAAAGATGGGTCGTGTAGATATTTGCAGAGATGTGAAACTTGGAACACATTATGCACTCCCAATAATTTCTCTAGTAATTCCACTTTAAAGGGCAAAGTACCAATCCTTCCCGAGATGTGGAAAGAACCAACAACTCTAGGAGCTAGCTTTACTTTCCTTCCACAATGAATCACATTCTTAAATGTAGATATTTTAAGAAAAACTTGATCTACCACTACAAAAATCCAAATCTCTCCTTCTTCTGCCAGCATATTTCTTCTATCTATCCTGAGTAATCCTCATTTTCCTTTTAATCTCCCCAACCCCCTCAAAATCTTATGAAATCATTTCAGAACTAAAAGCCAATCGATTTCTGGATTTAATCCAGCAAGACGAAATTTTGCATTCCTATTCGTAAAGAGCATCAAAAGGAGCCATTCAAATACTTGTTTGAATTCAAAGATGGAATTTACAGATTTATATTTATTATTATCCTAAATTTAAAATTGAATTCATAGATGATAACTAATATTATAGATGAATTCAACAAGATGAAGATGGTCTTCCCAAGATCCTCTAAAATCTAAAACGCAAGCACAATGGAGGTCTTCTGGAGTTTGATTTCCACTTTCGTCCTGGCCATGCATCTGAGGATTGTAAGTTGTGCTCAAATTTAATTGAGTACCCACTGCTTCCTAAAAGTCTTTCTAGAAATTACTAGTAAAGATAGGGTCTCTATCACATATAATATTGGTTGGTACACTACAGAGTTTGGCATTCTCCTTTGTATAAATCTCAGCTAGGGTCGAAGAAGTCGATTTGACTTTACCGGAATGAAGTGGTATGATTTAGTCTATCAACAATCACCTATATACTTTTATTACCCATTCTTGTCCTCGGTAGATCATCAGTGAAATTCATGGAGATTTGATCTTACTTCCGATTAGGAATCTCAAAATAAACTGGTGGTCTTCTAGCCGTTAACTTTTGATTTGTTGGAAAGTGGCAATCTACTAACATAAATATAGATATCACATTTCATTCCAATCCATAAATACAAAATTTTCATATTCTAACACATCTTTGTAACTCTGGGTTACTGATGATTTTCTCTAACCAATTCCTACCTCAACCCACTAACCTCCAGGACAAAAATTCAATTGTAAGTTCTTAGAATTCTATTACTATCAATTTGTGTGCCCAACTGACATACGAGTTGCGTCTTCTATATTGATAACACTTCCCTAAATACTTAATCACTTTATCTTCATCCCGTTTTGCAGCGATGCGGTCCATAAGGGTTGGAGAAGCAACAAGTAGTTGATATTACATTGCCTTCTTTCTACTCAAAGCGTCGACCACTACATTAGCTTTTTTGATAGGATAATTGATGTCGAGGTCATATGCAACTAGAAATTCAAGCCATCTACCACGCCTTTGGTTCAAATCCTTCTTAGTGAAATTTACTTCAATGATTTGTGATCTGTAAAAAGTTCAAATTTGGTTCTCAAAGATGATGTCTCCATAATTTCAAAGCAAATACCACGACAAGTGTTTCTAAAGAAGGAGCTGCACAATATGATTTATGGGTCTTCAACTATTGATCAACATAAGCAACAACTTTTCCATTGTGCATTAAAACACTTTCTAAACCTTCTCAACAAGCATCTGTATACACAATTAATTATTCACTTCTGTTCAGAACAGTACGAACAAGAGAAGAGGTTAGCCTGGGTCAAAGTTCATTGAATTCTGCTTCACATTTCTTATTACAATCAAACTCAACATTCTTCCCAATCAAAGATGTAATAGGTGCGGAAATCCAAGCGAACTTCTTAGTAAATCTTCGATAATATCCCTCTAGGCCTAAGAAACTGCAAATATCTAAAAGAGTTCTATGAGTTTCCCAATCCTGAAAATTTGAAGATGGAACTTGAATTCAAAGAGATAAGATGATTTAATTACGAAAGAAGAAGGTGGATATAATAGACATTGATCACATCGATCTTAGTTGGATTGACCAAAAATCCATTTTTGTAAAAACATGCCTAAGAAATCTGACCTCATCCTTCTAGAAATGACATTTAGAAAAAAAAAATTATAGCTTCTTAAAGTTTCAAGAACAAAACTCAAGTGTGATTTACGCTCCTTCTCAGTCTTAGAAAAGACTAGAAAATCATCGATGAAAACTATAATGAATTTGTTTAGAACATCATGAAATACTCTATTCATAAGATCAACAACGTAGGCTGGGGCATTAGTTAAACCAAAGGGTATAACCAACCATTCATAGAAACCATTTTTCTCTTCAGAAATCTGTTTTGGGAATGTTTTCCTTAGCTACTCTAAGCTAGTGAAAACTGATGGCAAGATCATTCGGATAGAATACCTTAGTTCCGTGGAGCTAATCAAACATGTCACTGATATAGGGGCATATGATATTTTATTTTATGTGTAAGCTTATTCAACTCTCTATAGTTAACACTCATTCTCAGAGAATCATCTGACTTAGTAAAAAATACCATTGCGGCTCTCTATTCTGAATGACTTTGCCTAATTAAACCCTTGGAAAATAAATTTTCGATTTGGATCTTTAACTCGATTTTATCTTTAGGCTCCATTCTTCTTGGAGCAAGGACTATAAGTCTAAATCCAGGAATAATATCAATTACAAAATTGACTTCCCCCTGAAGGGATAAAGAGGCCACTTCACCAAAAACATCAAGAAAAAGTTGGACAACATAAGTAGAGTTTAGATCGCTAAGATAAGAATCAAGAGAATAGATAAAAATCCTAATACAATCTTGAGGCATTTCATTAAATTACTACAGATTTACCATTTTCATGAATTAAAGAGATGGATATGGTCTTGAAAGAAATAGATGTTTTGAATTTCTTTAACTAATATGCCATAAGTAAGATATCAAACGCTATGGAACCAAGAACATTGAAATCTCCAGTGAAACGATGTTTTTGTTAAGGAATCACACACCATTACAGATAATACTAAGGTTTGTGGGACCTACGATGGGATTTGACATTCATAATGATTCAAATGCGTACTCGGGGTTTAAGATTTGTTTGAATTTGTTACAAAAATAATTTGAAATGAAAGTATGGGATGCTCCGATGTCAAATAAACTCGAACATGAAAAAGATGCAAAGTAAAGGTTCCTTGGAGTATACCTTTGTTATCATTGTCCGTAGGAGTGGAAGTAGTCAATGCAAAGACTCTAGATGGCTTGCCTTTCTTTTGAGTAGGACAATCCTTCTTGAAGTGGTCCAACTGTTAGAAAATGTGACAAAGATCTTGCATGCCATCTGAACTGAAGGAACAGATTACATGGTTGAAGATGGACAACAGCTAGCATAATACCCTTCTGGTCTCATTTGAAAAAAGTGATATAAGACAAGTCATTATTCTGGTTTTAAGAATATATTACACCATAAGTTTTCTTCCAGTTCTTCTACTGCTGAAAGTTGGGCTTCCTTTTCTTAGAGTTGTTGAAAGTTGTCTGAAAGGTTGGTGCACGGTCAACATTTGTTCCCTCAGAGCTTGGGTTCTCAAATCTAATGGTCATATCAATAAGGACAGTGAAAGTGCCATGGACGTGAGCAATTAAGCTGTCATAATACTCCAAATGGGCTCCAGCTATAAACATCTCATTCTTCTTAAGCAGGATATTAATTAGTTTAGGGTTGAACTTGGACAGGTCGCTGAACTTCCTCTCATATTCAGAAAATGTCATACTCGCTTGCTTAAGATCCATAAAACCGATATAACTGAGACTTCCTGGCTTTGGGCATCCACTTAGCTACAAATGCATCCCCGAATTTATATGTAAGATTTGAGCTAGATTTCAGAGCAAAAACTTTTCAAATTTGTATACAAATCAAAATTTCTAACTGAACTGCTCCCAAATGATATTTTTCTCAATAGTGTGGGTGGTAAAAATTTCCCACCAATCCTGAGTAGCTTCCTGCAAATGTCAAGCGGCTAATTGATGCTTCTGAGCATTGGTAATCTCAAGCCTGTTAAAAATCCTCTTCAAGCTCTTCATTCATTGATGAGCCTCAACGATACTATATAATCCATTGATTTTGGAACCACCTAGGTAAGAAGACCACTTGCAAAGGGTGGTGAACTTGATTGATGGAACTGGTGCGACAACCTGTGGTTTAGGGGCATTTTATCCTTGTCTACCTCCAGCAATCCTCCGGTTAGTCATCTTGGAAAAATTAAACATGGGTTTTAGAACATAGATAAAAATTGAGACTTAAAGAAATACCAATCAAAGAAAATTCTAACAAGAAAGATGGATTCTAATGAGTTCCACCCCACATGTTAAGGTTTTCTCTAAATGGAAACTCTAATGCCAACTGTAACAACCCATCTTTTCAAATAATTCAAGTTGACAAATATCCATGTCGAACTTAAATTGTTCCAAATGATATACTATCAGTTTGGGGTTTATAATAAGAATGATAGACACATAATAAAATAACATATCACATCAAAATAAAGTAATACGTGTGTAGTTTCTGAAGCTACTAATAAAAAATAGCAAAGCCTCAAAAGAAATACATTGGAAATCATAATACATAGAAGTTCATGACTAGTACATACTAACTGAAATAAGGAAATAATAATAATAGATGGATAGAGTGGAGTCTTCAACGAGTCTTCAGCTCAAAAGGGTGCTTCTCAAACACTGTAATACTCAGGCTAGCCCAAGCATAAAGTAAAACAAAACGCTCGAGTCAGGACTAACACTCTTGTGCAAGTAAATAAACTCAATTGAAATGCTCAAGTGAAATGTACATGTAATTCAAAGGATGTTATGAGATTTCTATCCTTCAAGGATTCACAAATTTATTTACATATAATAGAATATGCTATAATATGTAATGTCTACCAGTAAAGTATAATATTGAAAATAACGTTCAAGGCGTTACCATTATCCCCCTTAACACATTTTTAAACATTATCGTACGGTTTGCATATAACACACAGTAAACTACTGGCAGACATGGATGTGTCGTGATGTGAATAACTTTAAATCGAACTGCTAGTGGTATCGAATAAGGATAAATATGAAAAGCCATGTGAGGCAATGACCAAGTTAGGATGCTACCATTTTGCATTCCTGGACTGGTGGTAATGCATAGTCGCAGTTACCCTTTACCTCAAACACCACTCCAAAATCAAGTCATGTGCGTGCACCAGTCAATCATAATGTAATGATATAGTGTATGAAGAATAAGTCCGATACGATAGAGGTAGCTAACCTTATTGGTCTTGTATAACTCCTGTTTTAGTCATATTAACTATAATCAAGTGTTAAGGCTATCCGTCTTCGGTCTCTTACTTCATTCCAGTAATCGTTCACCAAATCAACCACATCATACTAGATCATCCACTACAAACATAATTATTAAGTGGTTTCGGCATTGACAGAGAGTATGTCAATATTCAGCTCAGGTCTCTTTAACAACCCATTGTTATTTCTCTCACTGTGGTCATTTAATAAAACATATTTCAGATTTTTCACAACTCTTAATCAACTTTGAATTTAAACAAATTTCAATTGATTCCACTAAATTAATTTTCAAGGAGTAAATTCCATTCTAAATCATTTAACTTAAATTAATTTAGTTTAATAATTTAAATTAATTATTCACATTAATTAATTAAGACGATAACTTATGCAAGAAGGAAGTTTGAGCTTGATGCAAATGGCTAAAATATCATATACTTCTTATAATTATCAATCAAATAGAATCTTATTCTATGTATCAATCCCTACATCCCCTATAACTAGTGGAGTAATGACCAATTTTGGTATGTTCGGAGATGTCATTAATGTTGAACCTAACGCTTACATTGCTTTCGTAAGTAAAAGAGTAATTGAATAAACATTGAATAAAACAATATCCGACGGTTCACAAGCAGCTGAGTATTTATTCCATAAGGATTTATTCGACCTAATCATACCGTGTAATCTTTTAAAAGGTAATCTGAGTGAGTTATTTCAGTTATGCAATTTTTTCCTTTGAAATATATATATATAAATATATATATATATATATATATATATATATATATAGAGAGAGAGAGAGAGAGAGAGATAAAACAAAAATATTAAAATCTAGAAAAAACAGAAGTGATTTCTATGCCTTACCTACCAAGAACTTCCATTTTTTATATTAGAAATCTAATCCCTTTTTGTCAGGTTGAATTAGTTTAGTTAGAGCTAGCGAACTCATAATAAACGCGCTATCTTTAAATTAAAAAACTCTTTATTTTATTATTATTAGTAAGATAGAAAGTGTATTAAGGACGGAAGAATTCATAAAATTTCTTAAACTTAAGATTGGTTTTCATACGTATTCGTATAGAAAGATGAATAGGTACACTAAATTTTCATTTAGTTCTCATTTCTTGAACTTGTTAAGTACTTACTAATATTATTTATCTTAATATATAATAATTATAATATACTAAATATACTTATGATATCTTTATATTTATAATAGATACAAATATTAAATTGAGGTACCCATTTTATGATAGATCTTTACTTACCTTCTTTTTGTCTCTTTAGTAGGCGTAGTATTTCCGGCGATTGCAACAACTCCATTATTTCTTCATGTACAAACAAATTAGAATGTCTAGACCTGATGGGGCCAACATATTTGTTTAGTGTAATGCAGTATGATATGTTCGTTTTTATAAATACAAATGAAATAACTATTATGCATGTTAATACGTGATATCCTTGTATATACGGGAGATCTACAAATATTTTAGATTACCAAGGTTTATCATTTAAATCAAATTCTTCAATTTCTACAAATTTATATTTAAGATCAATTAATCAATTAAAACTTAATAATTTCAATTTCATAACCATTCCATATGTTAGTTTGACAAATAAATTAAACATTTAAAATTTAAAATAATAATTTTAAATCTTTATATTAATTTAATCTTAAATTAAATCAATTAATAAAATCAAATATAATCTTTGAATTAAATCAAATTAAATCAAATCTTCACATTGAATTAAATCAACTAATCTTATTGAATTTAAGCTTTACATTAAATTAATTAACTAAAAAATAAATCTTTTCTTTAAATTAAATATTTAAATTAAAATAAATTTAATCTTTAGGTTTAATATTTAAACAAACAAATTCGATCATTAGGTTAAATCTTAAATTAACATAAAAATACTCTTCGAGCAAAATTTTGAGAGCGACCTTTAACTACAATGGCGATTGGGTAATCACCCTTTCCATTTCTCCATCTCTATCTCTTCATTTTTTTCCTCTGTCCAAACCATAATTGCCTCAAATCCTTCTCCCTTCCTCTCGTCTCCCCGATCCGCCATTCATCTACCTGATTTTTACTATCATGGCATATTTTGCTTCGTAACCCTAACCCAGATCCAGTTCTAAAATCCGTCTTTCTCTCGTCTTCGACCTCTTCTACTACTTTTCTCACCTCTTCCTCCTTCCTAAACAAAAACTCTTTTGCCTAACCTTGCCTTTCAACCCTTGTTCTCCGCCAATACTCATTGAGTTCCTTTCCGTTTATGGTTTCCTTTGAACTAACTGTACCCTGAGACTCATCGTGACTTTCAC
This sequence comes from Allium sativum, assembly GCA_030737875.1. Classification (NCBI taxonomy): domain Eukaryota; kingdom Viridiplantae; phylum Streptophyta; class Magnoliopsida; order Asparagales; family Amaryllidaceae; genus Allium; species Allium sativum. The sequence continues at coordinate 340,002,452 of CM060922.1, forward strand.
TTCTTGCCTTACCCCATACTCTTCTCTAATTTGCTCCATCTCAGTGTCACTTGTGCCCTCACCGATAGGCAGCTGATTTCTTCTCTTTTTAGCTTGGTTATTGCGTGGATCGAACTGGTTTCAACGGTTTGGCGCTGCATTTGTTTCTCTATTTGGGCACTAAACATCTGTAAGTGTTATGGTTTATGTGTTTTTGGGATAGGTTGGTTTTTTCACTTTTTGTGTGTTGTTGCCAGGTTTTAATTAATTGTCCACTGCTGTGAGATTTCGTCTTGAGTTTTTGGGGGCTATGTTTGGGTAGTCTGTTTTGAGGTTTTGCCTTATGTAGATTTTCTATGGTCATTAGATGTGTTTTTGGGTGCGCGAGGTTAGTAAGTATTTCTTGTTGGGCTTTCCTAACATTTGGTTACTGTTGCTTGCTAGGTAAAGGGTATTGTTCCTACAGTGGGGAAGCTATTGTCTACAGCGTCGCTGTGCGTATATAATTAGCATATGATTGCCTTTTCGGTTGCATCCTATGTTTTGAAAATTGCTTGCAAAGCTAGTTTGTGAGATAAGAACTGTTTTGGCAGTCGTTTGAGGTAATAGCTTGTGAGAGATTGTGGTCAGCCAACGACATAATTTGTTTTATCATTTTTTTAGAAAGGCATATTAATCTTTATTCACAACTACTTCTTTACATGAAAACGGTCATCTATATAATGTTAGCATTGAGGAAAAATAAGCTATGATCTATACAAGAAAAATGAAAAAACCTCAATGCTAACAAACAAAACAAAACAGCAAGTATCAACTACATATTACATAACAAGATGTTCAGAAAAGAATGAACTTCATTAGCATATTCCAGTGAACATAAGCAGAGAACAACCAAATCTGAGCAAGTATCAAGATCCACAGATCAGAATAGCCAACTGCAAACCACTACTCATCCAGTCTTCTTCAGAATTGCCTTGATTATAATTGAAAACATAGCATCAGAATTCAAATCAGTAAAAGAAAATATTCTTCGATTCCTTTCAGACCAAATTTCCATCACAAAAATCTTCAAAACTCCCAAAAGAATCAAACCTCCCTTCGATTTCCATCTAGTAGCTTTAAACTAGTTGAACCACTCATCTCTACTACTACTTGCAGGCTGATGCAGTTTACCAAAATCCAGAATTCTCCTCCATAACCGATGTACATAACTACATTCAAAAAACATATGTGTGTTGCATTCAGTATCAGCTCGACAGAGCAAACATATATCATCAGTGGTAACTCCTAACTTGCAACTTATCTTTAGTGTTTAAAGCATTTGACATTATTTTCCAAAGCAGAAGATTTTGCTTTGCATTACTCATCAAACTACATATTCTTTTATACCATGGAAATATTGGCTTGTCACCACTTAAAAGATCATATACTAGCCTGGTAGAGTGTATCTTTCCCATCCAAGTAATACTAGCATTTCCAGTTTTGAAACTACTAGAAATTTCATACCAGAGCCTTCTTAAAACTGAAGAACTACTATGTGGCAAAATAAGTTCACCATCAGGTATCAGATCTTCAACTTTAGCAGAATCAGGTATGCCACAGTTCCTTCTCAAATTATATTCTACCACATCATACAAAACTAAACCCTTATCTGCCCATGGTAGATGCCAAAATGAACCGGGCATATGATTAGAAAAGCATTGAATGAATGGTAGAAAAGTGCTTCTGAGCTTCAGTATTTGCCTCCAGCTCCAACTACAAAAACTAGGAATTTGCATTGTCCAGAAATTCTTTTTACCAATCAAATTACTGCTCACATATTTGGACCATAAACAATTCTCATCAGAAACAATCTTATCAGTATATAAAGAAATGGCTGCCTTATTCCATTGAAAAAGATTAATAATCCCTAAATTTCCATTTTTCTTATCTTCACACAATTTTGAAAAGGCTATGGGAATAATCTTTTTAACAAAAGGATCACCATGCCAAAAAATATATATTCATAGCACTAACCACCATGTTGATGAGTTTAATGGGAAGAATGTAATGTCTGGAATAATAAGTGATCATAGAGGTAATAATAGATTGAATAACTGTGAGCCTACCAGCTTGTGATAATTGACATGATGGCCATTGCTTCATTTTATCCATAATCTTCTCATATAAAGGCATACAACTTTTCTTTGTTATTCTACCAGTGAAAAGAGGCAACCCCAAATATTTAGAATTTTCAGGTAAAACATTTAGTCCAGATAATTGAACTAAATCATCCACTGCAGATTGACTAAGTCCAGCAATTTTGATGTTAGACTTCTTAATATTAATTTCCAAACCAATTATATCATAAAAAGATTGAAGGACATTAAGCAAATATTGAATATTTGATAAATCTGGCTTGGTAAAAATAATGAGGTCATCAGCAAAACAAAGATGAGTAATCAAAGGATTCTTACATCTAAGATGAAGCTGCAGATTGCCTAACTCCACTTGTTTGATGATCAATGAATTAAGGAGTTCCATAACACAAATGAACAAATATGAAGAAATGGGATCACCTTGTCTAACTCCTCTTTTACTAACGAAATAACCATGCATTGAACCATGCCTAGAGATGGAAAACCTTGGTGTAGAAATACAAGTGTAAATCCAAATAAGAAAAGGTTTTGGAAAGTTCATTCTCGATAAAATAGCAACAATTGATGACCATGAGACACTATCAAAGGCTTTCTTTATATCAAGTTTTAACATACAACGAGGAGATATGTTCATTCTATCATAACCATGAAGTAACTCTTGGGCAATCAAAACATTATCACTTATAGACCTACCAGGCACAAATGCAGACTGGTTGTATGAAATAACAGTAGGAAGAACAGTTTGCATTCTATTAGCCAACACTTTATAGATTATCTTATAGAAAACACCACAACATGAAATAGGCCTAAAGTCTGATACATGAAAGGGATTATCAATCTTGGGAACCAGAGCAATGTAAGTGGCTGCTAAAGAAATTGGTAAAGAATTGGGGTAGAAAAAAATACTTTACAGCTTCAGAAATATCATTACCAATAATTTTCCAGCACTTTTGAAGAAAACAAGCATTAAATCCGTCTGGCCCTCCAGAACTTGTTGGATCCAATCCATGTACTGCTACTTTTATTTCATCATTGGTTACAGGTTTGATAAGCTCCATTGATTGATCATTAGAAAGGAAGGGTAGTTCAATATTAAATAGAGGCTCTACATTGCAAGGATGAATTGTTTCAGGAGCTAGAAAGGACCTGAAATAATCAACAAAAGCTTTATCTATGTCATCTTGAGAGGTTAGCAAAACACCATCAGCAACATGGATCATATGAATAGTTTCTCTCAATTTATTCATTTTCAAAGCATTATAAAAATATTTAGAATTTCTATCAGCTACCAATTCTCTCCTCAGGTAAGATCTCTGCTTCATTGATTGAAATTCAGTATCCAACATAAACTTTAGCTTGTCTTGCAATTCTTTTTCTAAAATATGTAATTGAGAATCCAGAGGGTTAGCCATCATATTATTCTGCACTTGGATAAGCTCAGATCTAACAAGAGTAGATTGCTTGATAACATCACCAAAGTTATGCTTAGACCAAGCTTTTAGATGAAATTTGAGAAGCCTCAACTTATTAAGCAACTTATCCAAAGGGTTCCTGCCAAAACTTTGACTCCATACCTGCAAAAGTATACTGGAAAAATCCTCATGAGATAACCAAAAATTAAATTTTTTGAAAGAATACTTCCTTTTTACAATGGCATCAGCTTCACCCTAGTATAAAAGTAATGGGCAATGATCTAAGATGGTGGGAGGTAAGACATGATAGGATGAATAAGGACAGATATTAAGAAATGAAGAATTAACAAATACATGATCAAATTTGCAAAGTGTGGGATTTCCAGAGTGACTCTTATTAGACCAAGTATAAGAAGGTCCAATCCAATTGAGTGAAGACAGATTGGATTTAATCATAGCTTGATTTAGGGGAGCTATATCATTGATTGAGAGAGAGCAACCACCCAATTTATGCACAGAAGAATACATGCAGTTAAAGTCCCCTCCTAAAATCCATGGATCTCCTAAAGGATTAAGATTATGGAGATTATTGAGAAAGGAAAGTCTCAATGATAATGCATTTTGTGCATAAACTGATGTGAGCAAGAAGACAGAATTAGAAGGTAAGTAAACACACTTGTAATGAATAAATTGGTCAGATGAAGACAATTTAGAAAGATTGAAAACTTGAGGATTCCATATAGTCAATAAATGACCAAAATTAACATCAGCAAGATTATTATCAGATTTCCATTTTAGGGATATAAAAGCAACTGCTTTAGCTATTGAAAGGGAATCCAATTTAGTTTCAGAAAGATATAACAAGTGAATATTTCTGCTGTGAATAAAAAATTTAACTTCACTTTGCTTTAAGGGAAGATTCATCCCCCTGACATTCCAAAAACAATTATTATGAATCATTTCTTAGCTTGAGGAGATCTAATTGAAAGTGCAGAATTCTGCCTTGTTTTCCTTTTTGTAAGAGATTTTTGACTGCCAATTGGAAGTACTTCTTCTTGATTGAAATCAGCACCCTCATCTATATCAACATCAACTACAGATTTCTGAACTACCTTTTTCTTTTTACCTTTCTTAGTTTTCAAAGTGGACTTTGAAGCTGAAGCTATAAAATCACTAATCAAGGATTTAGGAGGAATTGAGGTGAAATCTTTCTCATGAATGCTAGAGGAAGAGGGAATAATAGAATCAACAGAAAGACTAGGATCGTGGTGGAAGGGTGATATTATTAGGAGGAGCAAGGTGAGAGTACGAAGAAGAATTAGCAGAAGAAGAGTGTATTTGAAAGCTAAAAGAATCACTAGAATTATTACCAAGTGATGAAGAAAAAGAGGAAGAATAAGATAATGAACTAATATTAGAAGAAGATTGCAAGTTACAGTTCAACGAAATAGAGGTATCAGATGATGGCAAATCAAAAGGAGAGGAAAATGGATTATCATGAACAATGTCCTCTAGCACTTGTTTTCCTTTAAGATTATCATTATCATGTAATTTACCATTGGCACTAAAATCAGCTTTTATTTGCACAACTCTATTGTCATTCAAATCTACCACCACCACATTGTCATTGTTTTTTCCAAGAATTGAAGTATCAATTTCCATGCTCTCTGTATTACTAATTTCAGTAAAATTCTCCATTGCTTGATTACCACTAATCTCAACAACTTTTTGCAAAGTATCATTGACATCCTTCTACACATCTGTCCCAAATTTACCTTGCTTCCTCATCCACATTTGCTTTTTCTTATTATTCACTCTATTCCATCCAAACTGGTTATATTGAACTAGAGCTGGTGAGACGTCCCCAAACCCCGTACTGACGACGGCAAGGGTAATCTTTGAAATATAACACAGAAACAGATAACAGCAGGACAAAATTAAACACACCAGATAATGAACAATAGAATATACTGGATAAAAGTAATCATCAGAGTTACATAGTATACAGGATCTTACTTAGTACAAATACAGTTCAGCTATACATAAATGTCTACAGCGGAAAACAAACAAAATATGTACAATAGGAGCTGAACAGCATAAAAAGAGATAAATGATAGAATCCATCTTCAGCTCCAGCTATCCAGAAAGAACCAGCTAAACCTGAATACAAGGCTGCCCGTGTAGAAAAAGGGGCACCCGAGTTTGAAAGTGAAACAAACTACGAGTCAGTCATGGGACTGGTATGAGAAATTTACTCAACACATATATAATTTGGCTAATCACAGGACCACGCCACTTTCGTGGAACGGGTTTACTCCATTTGATTGCCAGTGCTTTAAAACAAATCTTTCTTTTAAACATCGCTATGCTTTTTATAAAAATGAAGCCGTTATAAGACTCAGTTCCCATCACATAATGCAACGCAAACTGGAGGATAAAGTTTTTACCTTATAACGGCCAAAATATGCTTGATACGAATAAAACAAAGGCATTTGATATTATTGCTAGTGTTTATATGTTTGAAAACAATTTCAAATCATAACTATCAATCATAGACGGCATTAATGCCCCATACCACTATGTCGCCATATATAGGTATACAATCAAATTCGCACGATGTCGTATTTGGAAATTAGATTTCCGTCCTGAACCAAGGCAAAGGATAGTCCTTACCGAATTCGTGACTCTCTAGCCCGAGCCACAGGCAAGTACTCGGTCAAGCCTTTGGATCGTCAGGGCCGGTCCACCGATGTGGATTAAAATGCCTGAACAATACGTTTCCCCGCCCTTTGGGGCGTAAATGAGCCAACGAATGACTCCATCGGACCCGGATCGTCCGATCAAACCGAGGCGCCTCGCAACAGCAACAACCACATAGGTGAAAAGTATATAAATGTCAGGGCTGGTAGGTCACTGACACCACCCTAGCTAGAAAGAAACGCATGCCCTCCCTGAGGTCCTTCTCCCGTTTCTGGTTCATACCGGGGTGTGAGGCTCGCGAATTCACATTATACACAAAGCTACGCCACACAGGCGGTGCTTTGATCATCACCACAAGACTTTGCTTTTCAACAGAAGCCCTGATCACTGCATCTTAGCATGCCACATAGGCAATTCATGCCATGCGACTGATGTCCGTCGATATACAACCTCTGAGCTCGTGCGTTTCAGAGAAGGGCGTTAAGCAAAAGAATAAATTCTCCGTCGCCAAACAGATGTATATTTAAAAGAGATCAATCAACACAGAATAAAATCCAATGTCAGACACACAGTCCATTTACAAGTCCGTTCTGGGTCTGAACGAAACCGGAGGCACTAAATACCTCGCAAACCCATCGATCACCACGTACGTCTGTACGATCACCACTCATTATCCATATTTCGGGATGCCTCCCAATCAGGACCTCGGTTACCATCCAAACGAGGTGAAGATCTCCGGTCTTCGACCATCGTCTTCATCTTCGATTTGCTATCGTCGATTCAGTTATTCAGAATGGGAAAAACCCGGTCTTTCTGAGCAATTAAGTATATAATAAACAAGTGCAACACTAACATATACACGCATCATTTCAATTCATTAGTCACTAACCGTCAATCAGTAAGAGAACGATTTCCCAAATATTAACCCCGAAGGCCGAAACCAACATCAGATCAACACCCAGGAAACCACTCGACTTAGCCAACCTTCAGTTAATTTCTAAATCACATCCATATTGTTTATAATATTTTATAACGATTTATCGCCATTTTATTTATTTTAAAATAGCCAATTATTCAAAACGACGCTTCGGGCCATAACGCGACCGTGGCGCTGTTCTTCTTCAGATTTGATTTACACATATCTGAAAATCTAACCGTTGGATCTTCATAAAATTTACATCATTAGAAAGATATTTTCAAAACGAACCCAACGGTTCCAGTTTCGGGAAAATTCGACGGTTGCGGTTTTGGGAAAATCCAATGGTCGGATTTCCCGCACTAGTTGTTTGAAATCACGGTTTCAAAATACGAATTGCACGGCCACGTTTCATTTTAATTTTATTTATATTTATATATTTATATAAATATAGTTCATTCAACAATTTCAATATCGTTTTCACTTCAAATATTTCACTAACGCCTTAAAATTTTGGAAAATTTCGCCATAACCTCCTTTGTACGGGAGGGGCTGGGAAAATTCCCAAATAGCCCCACGGGCGTCTCATGTCGAAAAGAAAAAGAAAAAGCCAAACGGCTAGCCAACAGGCTCATAAAATCATCACCCAAACAAAACAGTAAATGTGTACCTATTTGTCGGGCACAAAATTTTATTCCTCTTCTCTAGCCCCTTTGCTATAACTTGTTCAATAAATATGCATGTACATATATATAGTTCTTATCACTTATCATTTTCTATTCAACTTCATATTTGATTCCATTTGGTTTAAAAACACCATTCATTCTAATGTTGCATGTATAGGCAAAAATCATAGCATTAGCTAATTAATGAATATTTCAACTCGTATATATTTATTTGAACGAGTTGCTATTTTTAACACTTCACATTTCAACGATTCATGTATATAATAAAAATGTGATTTTTATTGTAAAACAATTCATTTCAAAACACTATTATTTTATATAGTTTATATAGGTGATGAAAATAGGATTTTTATTATACAACAATTTCTTTCAAAACGAGATTATTTTACATAGTCCATATAGTCGATAAAAGGTGATTTTTATTATCAAACAATTTATTTCAAAATATGAATACCATTCAACACATGAATTTCTAATCAACGAATGAATATCGATTCAACACATGTCTATAGTTTCTATATATAGATAAAAATGTGATTTTTATATTTGAAACGCGAATACCATTCAACACATGAATTTCTAATCAACGAATGAATATCGATTCAACACATGAAGGTTTTCTATAGTTTCTATATATAGATAAAAATGTGATTTTTATATTTGAAACGCGAATACCATTCAACACATGAATTTCTAATCAACGAATGAATATCGATTCAACACATGAAGGTCTTCTATTCAATGAATAAATATAGTTTCAGCAAATGAAAATAATTCAAACACATGAATATTATTCAAAATTTCGGCAGCATAACGGCAGGGTAGTTAAAACTGGGATCGTCCCTAGTACGGCTCCTCGCTCTACCTTAAAACCTCGCGGTTTTTGACAATGGGGATCATGCATCTAGTTCGCAAGCATGCGACATGTATATATTTATTTCATTTCCACAAACTAATCCTATGTGGTTTCAACCAAATATTTTTCAACCACAAATGGGTATTTTTCAACCACAATCAATCAATACCAACCACAAACAATCCCAAACAACCATTCGCTATCAATCAATTTTCACACCAATCACAACCAATAAAAATCGTCCATGGTTTGTGGATGAGGGGCGTATATATATATATATATATATATATATTTATATATAGAAATTCACTTCTATTTCAACACATATATAATTTTTTTTTTCAACGCATATATAACTTATACATCGAACGTACAACTTATACAACGCTTATACAAGAGGTGTACAACGCTTATATAACCCATACATCGACTTTATAATTTATACATCGTCGTTTTCCATATTGTTTATAAATTAGAAATCTCACCTTGGGTTCCACTCCACCAAAAATAGCAGAAGGCTCAGAAAAATATGCGGTCTCTTCTAAAATGTAGAAGACGTCCTCACGGTCACGATGTTTCCTGTTTCATCGAATTTCGATAACGAATGAAAAAGATACGATTTTTAAAAGGTTTGCAACACTTTCAAGTGTGAAAATCAGTTGAAAATAAACAAGCCGTATACCTCGTTTGAATGTTCAAAACTAGGTCGCCAATTTTCAGCAAATCCGGAAAGCGATAGGACGAACGGTTTATATGGTGTCGAAGAGGGAGGCGAGGCCTTTCCGGCGCCGGTGGTAGGGTCCCCTGCGATGGCTTCTAGCGGTGGTAGCGGCTGTCCAAAGGCGGCGCCTTTCGAGGCTCGATTCACGCTGTACGGTCGACGAGGGGGGTCGAGGCGGGTATGGATGTGACGAGGGGAAGGAGGGTTGTCGAGATCTGGCGGTGGCGCGGCGTGGAAGTGGCTATGGCGGCGGGAAACGAGGAGAGAAGGTGGCGGCTTGGTTTCCGTCGAGAGCGCCTGGATAACGGAGGGTTTTTTTGATTTTTTTAATTTTTAAATTAATGAAAGGAAAATTTCTATTGGCCGATGGTTTATTTAATTTTAAAATAGTGTTTTCGCAAACGAACTCCTTTTCAAACCCAACGACTATCGCCCCTAGCTAATTACCCCCATCCCGGACACAATGGGATATGTTTCGTAAGCCATTTTGATTGTTACAGTCATTTATTCTTCAAATTAAAATATAAAACATTCAATATTTAATTTGAACGTGCATTTCAATTTGCCAGGGCCACAAATTGATTCGAAAAATTCCAGAAAAATAAATCTAGCTATGTTTTGATGATACGGTCCCAACAAAACTAGTTTCGTCGAATTTTGAGACCGTTTGCAAAAAGGCCCATTTCTGGTCGATCCAATTTAACTGTAATTGACCAAAATACGTTTTCCTTTGCCACGCTCACATACTAGCTTCAAAAATTATGAAATTTGAAACCTAGCAATAACTTCACATCCCGGATCCAACAAAAGTGGTTTCGTCGAATTCCGAGGTCGTATGCAAAATGGCCAATTTCACGGGCTATATAAATTCCATAACGGCCCTTCTGAAAATTCATTCGGCCATAACTTTTGCTTTCCGCTATGAAAATTCGATTTTTCAGATTCGTTAGAAAGGTATTTACTAACAGATTTAAATATTTTTGGTTTCACTAAAATCCGGATTGTTTTGCACCCGGTACAGTCCGACAAAGTTTGAATTCAATTTTTGAAACTACCGCGCCTCTTCAGGCCTTGTTTATAATTATAATTAATTATATTCGTTTTCAATTGTCGATTCAACTCACTTTTCATTGCCATTATTTAAAATATTTATTTTAAATATTTAAAATCCATTATTTTAGCCAATTTAAAAATTTTAAATTGGTTCAGATTTTCTGGATCGTTACAATCTCCCCCACTTAAAACTTTTCGTCCTCGAAAAGGAACAAAGTCGAAAGTGGTTTGATAAATCTATAATCACACAACACAACAACCAATCCAATTGTTTTCGACCTTTCAAAAATATACTAATCAACTTCTATACTCTTTTAAAATCATTCAGACTATAAAATTAAAAGTGCACATCCATGAAAAGAAAATAACAATAGAGTAGAGAATTGAATGGTAATGTAAAGTAGGGTAAATGTACCTTGCATCAGAGTCAATCAGAGATATCCACTCGACATCTAGGATAAGCTTTCTAAATGCTCTCCTCAGTTTCCCAAGTACAATCTCGTGGATCTCCACTCCACTGCACTTTGACTAAGTGAACCTTCTTGTTCCTCAGCTCTTTGGTTTCTTTGCTGATGATCTTTAGCGGCTCTCTTCTCACAGCTAGTTCTGGAGTAATTTCAATATCCTGTTGAGCTGCTTCTTCCACGATCAAGTCTGGATCATGAACGTGCTTTCGAAGTTGAGATATGTGAAATACATCATGAACTCCAGGCAACCAATCTGGCAATTTAACCCTATAAGCGAGAGTTCCGATCCGTTCCAGAATAGGAAACGGATCAATGAATTTGGGCGCTAACTTTCCAGTTTTACCGAACCGGATTACTCCTCTCATCGGCGATACTTTCAAATATACATAATCGCCAACAGCAAAGGATATATCTCTCCTTCTCCTATCGGCATAGCTCTTTTGTCGGCTTTGAGCGGCGAGTAATCGCTTCTTAATAAAATCGACTTTGTCGGCAGCTTCTCGAATCATATCAGGACCCAACACAAGTCTATTACCTGGTTCGACCCAACAAGCAGGGGATCGACACGGTCTACCATACAATGCTTCGAATGGCGACATTGTCAAACTCGCTTGGTAGCTGTTGTTATAAGAGAATTCAGCCAAATGCAAATGGTCTTCCCATGATCCACCGAAATCTATAACACAAGCCCGCAATAGATCTTCTAAAATACGATTCACCCTCTCAGTCTGACCGTCTGTCTAAGGATGATAAGCGGTGCTCAAGTTCAACTTCGTTCCCAGTTCGACTTGAAATGCTTCCCAGAATTTGCTAGTGAATGTTGTATCTCTATCACTGACTATACTGAGCGACACTCCATGTAGTCTAACTATTTCCCTGAAGTATATCTGCGCCAGACTCTGAGCAGTTCTGTTTGATATGACAGGTATGAAATGGGCGGTCTTCGTGAAGCGATCTACGATCACCCAAATACTATCATTTCCGTTTCTGGTTCTGGGCAGACCATCAATGAAATCCATAGAAATATGTTCCCACTTCCAACCAGGAACTTCTAGCGGTTGTAACAATCCAACCAATTTCTGTTGGTCGCTTTTGACTAGCTGGCAAGTAGGGCATCGGCTAACATATATTGAAACGTCTCTTTTCATAGCCTTCCACCAGAATGTTCGTTTGAGATCGTTATACATTTTGGCCACACCAGGATGGATACTCAGCTTGGACTTGTGACACTCGTCTAACACTTCCCTTTTTAACTCTGGGATGTCGGGAACACAAATCCTTCCTTTTAACCTCAAGGTCTCATCGTTATCTATTTGAAAACACGAGGGTTCGCTTTTCTGAATCCTTCTGATCATATCCTTAATAAAGTTATCCTCCTTCTGCAGAATAGATATTTTTTCAATCAAGGAAGTCGTGATAATAAAGCTGGTGATCATTACATTCTTTCGGCTCAGCGCATCGGCCACGACATTGGCTTTCCCTGGAGTGTATATAATTTCAAAATCGTACGCTGCAAGGAACTCTAGCCAACGTTGCTGCCTCAGATTCAGGTCCTTCTGAGTGAACAGATACTTTAGCGACTGGTGATCTATAAACAGTTCGAATCTCTCACCCAAGAGATAGTGTCTCCAGATTTTCAAGGCGAATACAATAGCCAATAACTCAAGATCATGAGTTACGTAGTTCTTCTCGTGCGGCTTCAGTTGACGGCTGGCATACGCAATCACTTGGCCTCTTTGCATTAACACTGCGCCAAGGCCTTCTCTAGAAGCATCAGTCCAGACTTTCAAATCCTGGTTTCCATCGATGATGGTTAACAGTGGAGCAGTCGTTAGTCTTAACTTTAGCTCTTCGAAAGCCTCCTCACTTTCTGGAGTCCATTTGAACTTAGAGTGCTTCTTCGTAAGCTTCGTTAAATGGTCAGATATCTTCGAAAAGTTTTTAACGAACTTCCGGTAATAGCTAGCCAATCCGAGAAAACTGCGGACTTCAGTGGGGGTACTGGGCTGTTTCCAATTCTGAATAGCTGTGATTTTGCTTGGATCCACAACAATTCCTTCTTTCGATACAACGTGGCCCAGAAATTTCACTTCATCTTGCCAGAATATACATTTGGAAAACTTTGCTTTCAATACATTCCTTCTCAGAATTTCTAGAACCTGTTCCAGATGCTTTTCATGTTCGGCCTTTGATTTAGAGAAAAATAGAATATCGTCAATGAAAACCAGAACAAATTTATACAAAACCCCTCTGAACACTCTATTCATCAGTTCGACGAAGTAAGCTGGAGCGTTACATAAGCCGAACGACATTACTAACCACTCGTAGAATAAATCTGGACCTCTGAATGCTGTCATTGGAACACACTCTTCGGCAATTCGAAGTTGATGGAAACCTGTAGCTAGGTCCATTCGTGAAAATACTTGTGCGCCATTTAATCGGTCTAACAAATCATCAATCCGCGGCAATGGATATTTGTTCTTTATTGTCTGTTTGTTTAAATCACGATAATCCACACATAGCCGTAGAGTACCGTCAGATTTTGGGACAAACACCACTGCTGCACCCCAATCAGAGAAACTAGGCCTGATCAGACCCTTCCATAATAGCTGTCGTGTTTGATTGTCTAATTCCTCCTTCTCTTTCAAGGACATTCTTCGAATAGCATGAACTACCGGCCTTGCATTGGGAATCAAAGCAATCTTGAAATCTATTTCTCTCTACGGAGGTAAGCGAACAACTTCCTCGAACACATCCGCATAGTTCTTGACGACAGGAATATCTTTCACTAGGTCGGGAATATTCTCTGTGACTTCAGGGACATTTTCTATTTGGGCTGGACAAACATTCAAAGCTGCCCAGAAGTCTTTTCTATTAGTATTCTGACCTTCACAGGGAATGGTTATATAATCACCTGATTTAATCTTGGCCTTTACGACTCTGTCGGCGCATTTAACTTCAGCCTCATATTTGGTCAACCAGTCTAACCCCAAGATAAGATCAAACTCTTTAAAATTCATGACGACTGCGATGGTAGGAAACCGATATCGAGAGAAAGAAACCGGCACTCCACAAACCCAACTGAGATCAATGGAACCCCCAACCGGATTCTGGACAGTCATTGGTCCCTTGAGCCTTTTCAAATTCAAATCCAGTTTCTTAGCTGCATCCTTTGCAATGAAACTTCGTGACGCGCCTGTGTCAAACAGTACTTTGACTGGAATGTTTTTGACAGTAAGCGTACCTTCTAAAACATCAGCCCTTTCTTGACTAGCTGAGGGCTCGGAAGTTTCTGCTACTTCATTTATATATACGGCTTCAGATTTCTTTGAGAGTTGGCACTCCCGTGCAATATGACCTCCTTGATGACACTCATGGCATCTCCTTTCCCCATGTGGGTTCTTTTGTTTCATAGTGCGCTTATATCCACTCCTGATCTATTTCTCTAAAGATCGGCAACTTATCAAGAGATGTCCTCGCCTATTGCAGTTATTGCATACGGCGGTCGTTACGGGTTCTTTCCCAGATTCAGCCCTTTTTCTTTTGGCACTGGGCTTCTTATTTGCCGCAGACCTCGTACTGGCTTCAGGAATATCAGTTTCCGACTCTGCTTTGTCACTAGAACTGACTTCTTCTTCGTTACGTAACATCCCTTTCTTATGGAGATCTTCGTACTGATATGCCATATAAATCATTTCAAAAAAAGGAAGCTTCACATTCCTCATTACACTATTCTGATATCTCCTTTGCAGGCCATGAATAAATCTCAGATTTTTCCTCTTTGGATCTTGGATCAGATGAGGAGCAAAGTGAGCAAGTTCGTTGAATTTCTTATGATATTCTGGGATGGTCATATCACCTTGTATCAAATAAGAAAATTCATCACATAATCGCTCCATCGCTTTGGGAGGAGTAAATCTTTCTAGGAAAATCACTTTGAATCTGTCCCAGGTGATATCACCTTCTGGATTATCTTTGATGATCGTTTCCCACCAGATTAAAGCTTCTTCTTTGAGCGCCCAAGATGATACTAACCGTTTCTGGTCATCCTTCAGCTGGATACGCTCAAAAATTCTTTCGACAGAACTCATCCAAGCTTGGGTTTGAATTATAGATTCATTGCCCGAGAACTGTGCTCCGTTCAGATTTCGATATCTCTTTAATAGAGCCTCTAGATCGGGTTCTGTATTCCTTCTGTTTCTGGCACTCATTTTTCTAATACTTCTGCAATTAGCAGAACAAGTGTCAGGTCACCGAAAAGGTATTTTAAAACATAGAAACATATACTTCAAATGTAAATGTGTCTATCGAGGTGTAATTTCATTCTGCTTTACTCATACTAGGATATTGTTGATCCTATCTGTATAGAGTTACCCGTCCTAGAACACTACTGGTTCTATTTCTGACGAGTTCGTTCAAATGTTATATTCCAGAACTAAGCTTAACCAAAGCTCTGATACCAAATTGAGACGTCCCCAAACCCCGTACTGACGGCGGCAAGGGTAATCTTTGAAATATAACACAGAAATAGATAACAGCAGGTCAAAATTAAATACACCAGATAATGAACAATAGAATATACTGGATAAAAGTAATCATCAGAGTTACACAGTATACAGGATCTTACTTAGTACAAATACAGTTCAGCTATACATAAATGTCTACAGCGGAAAACAAACAAAATATGTACAATAGGAGCTGAACAGCATAAAAAGAGATAAATGATAGAATCCATCTTCAGCTCCAGCTATCCAGAAAGAACCAGCTAAACCCGAATACAAGGCTGCCCGTGTAGAAAAAGGGGCACCCGAGTTTGAAAGTGAAACAAACTACGAGTCAGTCATGGGACTGGTATGAGAAATCTACTCAACACATATATAATTTGGCTAATCACAGGACCACGCCACTTTCGTGGAACGGGTTTACTCCATTTGATTGCCAGTGCTTTAAAACAAATCTTTCTTTTAAACATCGCTATGCTTTTTATAAAAATGAAGCCATTATAAGACTCAGTTCCCATCACACAATGCAACGCAAACCGGAGGATAGAGTTTTTACCTTATAACGGCCAAAATATGCTTGATACGAATAAAACAAAGGCATTTGATATTATTGCTAGTGTTTATATGTTTGAAAACAATTTCAAATCATAACTATCAATCATAGACGGCATTAATGCCCCATACCACTATGTCGCCATATATAGGTATACAATCAAATTCGCACAATGTCGTATTTGGAAATTGGATTTCCGTCCTGAACCAAGGCAAAGGATAGTCCTTACCGAATTCGTGACTCTCTAGCCCGAGCCACAGGCAAGTACTCGGTCAAGCCTTTAGATCGTCAGGGCCGGTACACCGATGTGGATTAAAATGCCTGAACAATACGTTTCCCCGCCCTTTGGGGCGTAAACGAGCCAACGAATGACTCCATCGGACCCGGATCGTCCGATCAAACCGAGGCGCCTCGCAACAGCAACAACCACATAGGTGAAAAGTATATAAATGTCAGGGCTGGTAGGTCACTGACACCACCCTAGCTAGAAAGAAACGCATGCCCTCCCTGAGGTCCTTCTCCCGTTTCTGGTTCATACCAGGGTGTGAGGCTCGCGAATTCACATTATACACAAAGCTACGCCACACAGGCGGTGCTTTGATCATCACCACAAGACTTTGCTTTTCAACAGAAGCCCTGATCACTGCATCTTAGCATGCCACACAGGCAATTCATGCCATGCGACTGATGTCCTTCGATATACAACCTCTGAGCTCGTGCGTTTCGGAGAAGGGCGTTAAGCAAAAGAATAAATTCTCCACCGCCAAACAGATGTATATTTAATAGAGATCAATCAACACAGAATAAAATCCAATGTCAGACACACAGTCCATTTACAAGTCCGTTCTGGGTCTGAATGAAACCGGAGGCACTAAATACCTCGCAAACCCATCGATCACCACGTACGTCTGGACGATCACCACTCATTATCCATATTTTGGGATGCCTCCCAATCAGGCCTCGGTTACCATCCAAACGAGGTGAAGATCTCCGGTCTTCGACCATCGTCTTCATCTTCGATTTGCTATCGTCGATTCAGTTATTCAGAATGGGAAAAACCCGGTCTTTCTGAGCAACTCGCGTATATAATAAACAAGTGCAACACTAACATATACACACATCATTTCAATTCATTAGTCACTAACCGTCAATCAGTAAGAGAACAATTTCCCAAATATTAACCCCGAAGGCCGAAACCAACATCAGATCAACACCCAGGAAACCACTCGACTTAGCCAACCTTCAGTTAATTTCTAAATCACATCCATATTGTTTATAATATTTTATAACGATTTATCGACATTTTATTTATTTTAAAATAGCCAATTATTCAAAACGACGCTTCGGGCCATAACGCGACCGTGGCACTGTTCTTCTTCAGATTTGATTTACACATATCTGAAAATCTAACCGTTGGATCTTCATAAAATTTACATCATTAGAAAGATCTTTTCAAAACGAACCCAACGGTTCCAGTTTCGGGAAAATCCGACGGTTGCGGTTTTGGGAAAATCCAATGGTCGGATTTCCCGCACTAGTTGTTTGAAATCACGGTTTCAAAATACGAACTGCACGACCACGTTTCATTTTAATTTTATTTATATTTATATATTTATACAAATATAGTTCATTCAACAATTTCAATATCGTTTTCACTTCAAATATTTCACTAACGCCTTAAAATTTTGGAAAATTTCGCCATAACATCCTTTGTACGGGAGGGGCTGGGAAAATTCCCAAATAGCCACACGGGCGTCTCATGTCGAAAAGAAAAAGAAAAAGCCAAGCGGCTAGCCAACAGGCTCATAAAATCATCACCCAAACAAAACAGTAAATGTGTACCTATTTGTCAGGCACAAAATTTTATTCCTCTTCTCTAGCCCCTTTGCTATAACATGTTCAATAAATATGCATGTACATATATATAGTTCTTATCACTTATCATTTTCTATTCAACTTCATATTTGATTCCATTTGCTTTAAAAACACCATTCATTCTAATGTTGCATGTATAGGCAAAAATCATAGCATTAGCTAATTAATGAATATTTCAACTCGTATATATTTATTTGAACGAGTTGCTATTTTTAACACTTCACATTTCAATGATTCATGTATATAATAAAAATGTGAATTTTATTGTAAAACAATTCATTTCAAAACACTATTATTTTATATAGTTTATATAGGTGATGAAAATAGGATTTTTATTATACAACAATTTCTTTTAAAACGAGATTATTTTACATAGTCCATATAGTCGATAAAAGGTGATTTTTATTATCAAACAATTTATTTCAAAATATGAATACCATGCAACACATGAATTTCTAATCAACGAATGAATATCGATTCAACACATGAAAGTTTTCTATAGTTTCTATATATAGATAAAAATGTGATTTTTATATTTGAAACGCGAATACCATTCAACACATGAATTTCTAATCAACGAATGAATATCGATTCAACACATGAAGGTTTTCTATAGTTTCTATATATAGATAAAAATGTGATTTTTATATTTGAAACGCGAACACCATTCAACACATGAATTTCTAATCAACGAATGAATATCGATTTAACACATGAAGGTCTTCTATTCAATGAATAAATATAGTTTCGGCAAATGAAAATAATTCAAACACATGAATATTATTCAAAATTTTGGCAGCATAACGACAGGGTAGTTAAAACCGGGACCGTCCCTAGTACGGCTCCTCGCTCTACCTTAAAACCTCGCGGTTTTTGACAATGGGGATCATGCATCTAGTTCGCACGCAGGCGGCATGTATATATTTATTTCATTTCCACAAACTAATCCTATGTGGTTTCATCCAAATATTTTTCAACCACAAATGGGTATTTTTCAACCACAATCAATCAATACCAACCACAAACAATCCCAAACAACCATTCGCTATCAATCAATTTTCACACCAATCACAACCAATAAATATCGTCCATGGTTTGTGGACGAGGGGCGTATATATATATTTATATATAGAAATTCACTTCTATTTCAACACATATATAATTTTTTTTTTCAACGCATATATAACTTATACATCGAACGTACAACTTATACAACGCTTATACAAGAGGTGTACAACGCTTATATAACCCATACATCAACTGTATAATTTATACATCGTCGTTTTCCATATTGTTTATAAATTAGAAATCTCACCTTGGGTTCCACTCCACCAAAAATAGCAGAAGGCTCAGAAAAATATGCGGTCTCTTCTAAAATGTAGAAGACGTCCTCACGGTCACGATGTTTCCTGTTTCATCGAATTTCGTTAACAAATGAAAAAGATACGATTTTTAAAAGGTTTGCAACACTTTAAAGTGTGAAAATCAGTTGAAAATAAACAAGCCGTATACCTCGTTTGAATGTTCAAAACTAGGTCGCCAATTTTCAGCAAATCCGGGAAGCGATAGGACGAACGGTTTATATGGTGTCGAAGAGGGAGGCGAGGCCTTTCCGGCGCCGGTGGTGGGGTCCCCTGCGATGGCTTCTAGCGGTGGTGGCGGCTGTCCAAAGGCGGCGCCTTTGGAGGCTCGATTCACGCTGTACGGTCGACGCGGGGGGTCGAGGCGGGTATGGATGTGACGAGGGGGAGGAGGGCTGTCGAGATCTGGCGGTGGCGCGGCGTGGAAGTGGCTGTGGCGGCAGGAAACGAGGAGAGAAGGTGGCGGCTTGGTTTCCGTCGAGAGCGCCTGGATAACGGAGGTTTTTTTTTTTGATTTTTAAATTAATGAAAGAAAAATTTCTATTGGCCGATGGTTTATTTAATTTTAAAATAGTGTTTTCGCAAACGAACTCCTTTTCAAACCCAACGACTGTCGCCCCTAGCTAATTACCCCCATCCCGGACACAATGGGATATGTTTCGTAAGCCATTTTGATTGTTACAGTCATTTATTCTTCAAATTAAAATATAAAACATTCAATATTTAATTTGAACGTGCATTTCAATTTGCTAGGGCCACAAATTGATTCGAAAAATTCCAGAAAAATAAATATAGCTATGTTTTGACGATACGGTCCCAACAAAACTAGTTTCGTCGAATTCTGAGACCGTTTGCAAAAAGGCCCATTTCTGGTCGATCCAATTTAAATGTAATTGACCAAAATACGTTTTCCTTTGCCACGCTCACATACTAACTTCAAAAATTATGAAATTTGAAACCTAGTAATAACTTCACATCCCGGATCCAACAAAAGTGGTTTCATCGAATTCCGAGGTCGTATGCAAAATGGCCAATTTCACGGGCTATATAAATTCCATAGCGACCCTTCTGAAAATTCATTCGACCATAACTTTTGCTTTCCGCTATGAAAATTAGATTTTTCAGATTCGTTAGAAAGGTATTCACTAACAGATTTAAATATTTTTGGTTTCACTAAAATCCGGATTGTTTTGCACCCGGTACAGTCCGACAAAGTTTGAATTCAATTTTTGAAACTGCAGCGCCTCTTCAGGCCTTGTTTATAATTATAATTAATTATATTCGTTTTCAATTGTCGATTCAACTCACTTTTCATTGCCATTATTTAAAATATTTATTTTAAATATTTAAAATCCATTATTTTTGCCAATTTAAAATTTTTAAATTGGTTCATATTTTCTGGGTCGTCACAGCTGGTTGCCTACTTCTATTCTCAACCATGTTAACTTGTCTATTCTTACCATGATCATCACTAGTTTCATTAGCATCCTTGCTACCATTTACATGAATATCACATTCCATAGTTGAGTGACCAAAAACTTTACATGAAGTACATATACTTGGTTTCCAGTCATAAGAAACTACAACTGGAAGACAACTCTCACCCCAATCTCCTAGTTCAATGCAATGTGGTAATTCTGAATCAGCTTTTACTTCCACTAATACTTTAGCATACTTAATCCTATGCATTTTTTCAATGTTTACATCAAATCAAATAAGCCTACCCACTTGACAAGCTAGCCAGTTAATACCAATTAAGGTCCAAAGCAATAGGGGAATTCTATTTAGATGAATCCATATTAGCACTCTTTTGATTTGAGAGTGGGCATTACCAATAGATGGATCCCATCTTGTGATGATGAACATTCGACCTTTAATGAAAATTGGATCTGCTTTCAATATTTTCTCTCTATCCAGATCATTTGAAAATTTAAAATAAAAGTACAGACCATCAGATTTAACGTCTACTTCTCCATTTATAGACCAATACCCACGAAGAAAATTTACTGCAGAAAGATATGATAACGGTCCATCAAGAAAAAACCCACAAGATAATGATCCCAATATTTCATACCTTCCTCTCATACAATTGTCGGAGGGTTCCTCTTAGATTTATCTTTGATCTTCTCAAACTGCTAAGGCTTATACGATCCAGCATTCCTGGACAGAGAATTAAACAAAGAAAGATAATCCTTCTTTATAACAGGAGTATGAGTCTCAGTGACAAACGTCTGAATAGCAGTGGAATGATCAGATCCAAAGGGTACGGAAGCAGGAACAGTAGCTGAACCAGCTAAACATTGATCACTACTAACAAAGGAAGGATTAATAGAGGTAGAAGCAGGACCTTTGATTAAAGTATCCACATTCGGACAGGTGTTTGACAAATTGCCATCGAGAGACACATCATTCGAATTAACAGATTGCACCAAATTTGGACCAGATCTAATAAAAGAATCAGTAACCAAAGAGGTATTGAAGGAGATCGGCTCAGAAGAAAAATTGACAGAAGCAGGTAAGACACCTTCAAAAAGAGGGACATTCAAAGGATTAGCAGGAGGAGGAGGGTCAGGAGGAGGTTGGAGACGAATAGGAAGAGAGGATGATGACAAATAAAGAGAAGAGAAAGATGAATCAAGACTGGAGGAGGTGGACGCCATTGTCAAGGGTGGGAAAAATCTTAAATAAGAATTTGTTTTATCTTTCTTAGCCACTTTGCACTTATTCAGTGTTGCCCCCTACATGGTGTTGGTTGAGTCATATTTTAGTTTGAATTAGACGCTGCTAGTGCTTAATAATATGTCTGCAGCGGATAGGCATTCTATCTCACTCCTGTGTTTTTATGTACTCGTTATTAGTTATAATGAAAAGTGGGCAGTCCACTTTAAAAATCGATCGGCTTTACCGAAAAAATCTTAAAATTAAATTAGATAACAAATTTAATCTTAAAATTAAATTAAACAACAAATTTGATGTTAAAATTAAATTAAATCTTTTCATTAAATTAATTAACATTTTATTCATAATTTCAAGTTTAAATCTATATTATAGTCCTTAAATTAAACTTAAATCTTTTAATCAAATTTCCAAATCAGTTTATTTAATCAAATAACAATTATTAAATTTGTAAAAGAACTTTATTTGTCCTTATTTAATTTTCTATCCTATAATCGAGTGATTTTAATTCAGGTATATATCTTTTTAACACATGTCCCAATTCAATTTCATAGTGATTTCAGACACAGTTTGTGGTATTAGGAACTTGCAATCTGATAACAGTGACGATGTCAAAATGAATGAACAATTCTAAATAAAGAAACATATAAACAATCATAACATTCATGAACCAACCATTGTTATTTCATGCCATTAACAACAATTATTTCACGTAATTAACTTACCATTATTCTGTGTTACTAACACTACTGTTTTAAGTAATTATTGACTATAACGTAACAATTATCGACTAATATTTCATGCATTTTAAACCATAATTTCATGTGATAATGGATATTAATCAACAACAATATAACTATAATATTTTCTACCATTTCATGTGATGATCGACTAACTTGCATTCAAATATGAATCATGAATAAGATATTCACCTTTCATGGATAATGAACAACGAATCAAGATGGAGAAGACACACACACACAAAATCTTCGATACACTTGAACATAAATCGAGCATATTGGGATAACAACAAGGCCATAAGCGAACGAAATGTTGATGGATGTTGTTATTTTAAAGAGGCAGAAGCTAAACATAGGAAAGATGCTAGCCTGAATAGAAGAGGTTTGCACATGGATGAGTTGATCGACTGAGTCTTAGAGGTTGAACAGAGGGGAAGGCGCGGATGTTGTGACTGTATGGAGGGAAAGGAAGAGAAGAGGGACCTAGGGCTTGGGGACTAGTTTGCGGCAAGGCAAACCAAGGTAGAAAGGTGGCAGTGGTGGAGAACAAGTCACGGTAGTAGGGAGAAAGTTTGTTTTGTTTTGTTTCTTCTTTGAAATGTGAGTGAATGGAAGACAAAGAGAAGGATGAAAAAATGAAGGAGAAGGAGAGAAGGAAATACGTATAGGGAACCAGAAAATAATGAGACTGTTGGAGATACATGGAGCTATTACCACTTCCCCAGATATCGCAATTGATTCTCCTCAGAATTCAAAAAGCTCAATCTTGGATAGACAAAATAATAATAATAGATATTCTGAACAAAAGGTTAAAAATACATCGTTTGTTTTACACAGTTTTACATATGAAATCAAATAAATAGAGCTAGAAACATCTGAATTTTACAAAATGAAATACAACGTTTTTATCATAAAAATTTCTACAATAATAAAAAAAAAGTTGAAAGTATTTTTTTTTTCATTAAATTTACTAATTTTAACAATAACTTCGCGAATGGATGAAACTTACGTATTTTACTATGAAAAAATTTATTTTGCTAAATTGGCTAGACGTTTTCCAAATATCTAAATTTCTTCATTTAATTTAACTTTTAATTTCTACATTAAATTTTATTTAACTGTATTATTTTAAAATCATTGAAATTTTTGAGCCATTACACATACCCTCCTATAGGGTAGATATTCTAAAGGAAAAGAGAAGGTATGATGGTTCTAATGATAACTTATCTACCGCACGTTTAGAAATAAATGAATGTGATGCATCAGTGCCAAATAATACTCTAACAGGTATGCTACGAATCAAAATCATACTTTCTAACATAGATTTGTCTTTATCTGCAACTATGGGTCTAGATATGAAGGTTCCAAAGTAAGAACTTTTTCTTAACTGCGTTTGGACACCTATTTTTGTAGTGTCTAACTGGTTGCAATTAAACAATCTGATGTTCTGATTCCCAACTATGATCCTGACCTCGCATAATTTGCATTTTGTCGCATGATGGCCTTTTATGTTGCACTTAAAGTAGGAAACTTCAGCTTTGTTCATCTTGGACTTTCCTTCTTTCTGAGATTTCCTTCCCTTGAAGAGCTTTCTCTTTCTTTCTTAGAAGCTCTCATTTTCACTGGATTTCATACAAGTAACAAGCAATTACTCATTCCTAATTTCCATTTTCACACCTATATTAGTGGGATCTCTTAGATGTGGCATAGTTGCCTTAACAATCTCCGATCCCAAGCCTATATGAAATTCTCATTCCTTAAGATAAAAATATCTATTATTCCATGAGCATAACAAGATAACTCATCGAACTTAGAAACATACTCAACTACAGGCATATCTCCTTACACGAAATCATCTAACCCTTTTAATAGCATGGATCTAGAAGTTCAAATATAAATCTTTCCCTAAGCATCCTAAGGAAATCATCCCAAATGATCCTCTTCTCTAGTGTTCCAGCACTTTTTCCATTTCACTAGTGTAAAACATTACCTTGTAATTATCTTGAAGCCAATCCCCTCTTGTACTTATCATAACAACCAAGTCCTACCTGCAGTAGCCTCTTCCATTACTAGAAAAGGTTTTCCTTTAAGACTAGTACAATCCCTACTCAGCTCGCCATAGTTGTTTCCAACTGGTGCCTCGGGATTATCTCCTCCAATACCAGCTGCAGGTCCACCTTGCATCATCTAAACATGGGACTAGTGCAAGTTCCTTGCAGCTACTGTTGGGGTTCCACCATATTCACTGTCATTAGTCTGACGACCTTGATCATCTCGAACTTCAGGTTGAACATTTCTGTCGGTTATGGTGATTCCACCACCAAGATTCAGTCTTATGCTCCTTCTCCATGTATCTTACTTCTTTATCTTTGTAAGATACTAGAGGATGACCCTGAAATTGTGGGGTGCATACTTACATAATGAAAATACAAGTATGTTATAATACTACTATCCCAAGCCCTGGTATATTCCTTCAGGTTATAATTTAAAGAAGGTCCTAAGATTTTTTTTTTAAATTTACACAAACCTATATTCTGATACCAAATTGTAATACCTCATTCTTCAAGACACAAAGCTAAGCGCTACAGATGCACAGTCATATATATTATTAACTTCCTACGATAGAAAACAAATCATTAATGAATCATAAAATTAAAGGACATGGGAATATGAATTTTTTTTAAACAACGTCATTGATAATTATTCATTATATTCCCATTAGCAACCTCGTTCACATCAAAATACAATTACTACAAAATATTATCTTTAGGAGCAACATATGAAAATGCCCACTTGATTTATTAGTCTAACCATTGGAAACAAACAATTTTAGCTTTAAATACATCCATCAAAAGTAAACACACAATGGAAAAAAGAACTCCTAGGTAGTTAATTGCCTCCCATCTCTGGAAGCTTATACAAATAAGATAAACCTGTAATGATCTTAATCTCAGCCTACTAAAAATGAGTACTAGATTTTAAGGGGAAAAACAAAAGTTACACGTTAGTCAAGAGACTAGTGTGAATAATAATATTTTTACCTGACTCTCAGTGAATATCTAATGAGACCACACTACTTAGCGGAATGAGTTTCCCTCTAATTAGTACCAGGATATTATACAACCAGTCGTGTGCTCCTGAACTTTCATGATTAGCATAGTAATAATAATATTAACTATAATAATGATGATAACAATAATACTGTGTGACATGCAACATATAATGAATTCCTTATCCTCATTTTGTTGACTACCTATCCTAACAGGTTTATAATAATTTCTACAAGTTATCTACGCGAGTTTTAACATTATTGTATAAATGCAGACTAGTGATCGCATACTTCCATAGTTTTACCTTCGGATGACTGTGAATATTTTGACAAGCTAATGTGATAACCTGTCACACCAAGACTATGTGACTATCCATCACACATCCCTCAGTATTACCTTAGATAACTAAGAATATATCAAAATGATGTCATTGTTATTTCTTTAATAAGCTTCAAGTTTAAATGAGTATCTTCTATTTTCTCTCCCATTAGTGTCTGCTATGTGTGCAGTCAAATGAAAGTGATTTGACAAGGTTATTTACCAACCGACATAAGCGTACTAATGATTTCCTACCAAAGGTAATACATAATTCAATGGGTGTGACACCCTTGTTTCCCCTTTGTTCTTTGACCCTTCCCTTAAGTGTCGAAGTTAACATACCAAACAAAAGCCGATGGAAAAAGACCTATTGATAACATATAGCAAGCAAGCATACAACTCTTTCCAGAATGTATAATAACGACAAGATACAGAGGTGATAACCACTATCTATTTTTAAAATAATTTTATAAAAATTCTCCTTGTCGACATCAACAAACCAAGGAGGCAAAGCCTAAAAAGTTTTGACTAGAAGCTCCTTATCCACTATAACTGTATTTAAGAAACCGGTTTTGAAAATAAGTTTGAAAAGGCCTATCGACATAAATAACGACTCAATAGGTTTAGGAAGCATGAGCTTCGAGTTAGAAAACATAGTCTAGAAAAGAGAGACTCCATCCATAATAGTGACAATAAGGGTAGAGCGTGAACCTCAAAATGTTTTTCTAAAAACAAGTTTAAATAAGCCCTATCGACACTGTAGTTATCAATATGGTCCGATGGCAAAAATCCTAGTTTTTAAAAGCAATAATAAAATAATTTTATTAAAAAATCCATTTGGCAGGAGATATGTCGAAGGAAACTATGGAACTAAGCCAATATATTCTAAGAATAACCTTACTGACATCATCTATGTCGACATGACACTAAGGCATAGAGCCACAAAAAATCCTTGTTGATAGCCTCTTTATTGGAAAGCTTCATTGGCAGTAGCCCAATGCAATTCAAAATTCAAGTAATTAATATGACAAAGCTCATGTTGGAAAACACTCCTTTCAGCCCTTGAATTAACCCATAATTAGGTTTCAATCCTAAACCTTAATTGGTGTTAATTTGGTAAATTATAGTTAATTTAATAAATTAGGGATAATCTATTAATTTAGTCGTTTGTATTATCTCATCGACTATCCAGTATAGTTTATTGAATGTTAATTAATATTATTACCCTTTAAATATCAAAAATACCAATTTGTTTAGTTTGTGCGATGATTAATTAGTGTTTATTTATTGATTAATTAGTGTATTAAGGCTTGTTTGAGTTATTAGTGTGGATGAGCATGATCTAGTGTATGTATTTTGTAAAACGTTGAAAATGACAATTAATTTGGTATACTAGTTAATTCATTATTATTTTAAGTAAGTGTGTATGCATTTTAATAATAGAAAAGACAATAATATAAAACAAAAGGAAGAATCTAGCCATTCTCACAAAAATAGATTTTGTACAAATGGCAACATAATTACGCATACACACAAATAGTATACACAAAAATACAACAAACATCCAACAAAAGCAAGAGAAGAACCACAACCATAGGCCAGAAATACGATGCCTCAAAAGTTTGTCACCTAAAGCTAGAGCAAAGCGGAAGTCTCTACATCTCCACAAATGACAGCCAAAGGCTCTGGCTAAAAGGCGTGACTGTAACACCCCACATCCGTTAAGGTCACTCACAAAAGGAATGCCTTAACTTTGGTGGAGAGTTATAGGTAAAAGATACAGATAAATTACAAGACAGAAAAAATTTAAAACAGCGGAAAATAAGACTTTACTTTATTGATAAAATAGTTTGTACAACAATTGTTTTCCAATACCAGAATATCTGTCTTACAAAATAAAAAAGCATAAAATAACATTTATATTCCCCAATGTAGCGTGAGCCAGTCATAGCAATGGAAAAGAGAATCCCAACAAAACTTCGACTAATCTTCAGCTTGGAAAGAAAACTGGACTAAGTAGTAATATTCCCTCCCTGCGAACCGGGGAAGGGGGGGAACGGAAGATAAGAAAGCGAAAGAAAACAGAGTCAAACATAAAGTCTGGTAAGTTCGGTAACTTTCAGCATGTGAACAGGTAAAAGCAACTTGACATGAATTTAACTGAATACAAGACAGCACCATGACGACGGGAATCATAAGGTTAGCACAAGTTATGATAATGTAAGATAAACTGGATGCACTTCTATACTTTCTCTGCTTCGCTACTACCTTGTTATTCTAATTTCTATATCTCTGCACCACCTAACTAGTAATCTATATAAACTGATAAGAATAGATATGTGGTCCCAATTCCCGCAATGGTGGTTGTTTCAGGTGTACAACTATTATTTATTACCTAGATCTAATCTAGGGTTTTCTATCGAGCACATTCTAGATCCAACCAGTGTTTACGCTACCCAGGGCTACTGGGGTTTATGCTACCTATTGAACGTTTCTCGGATTTTACGGTTTACGCGACCTAGGTCCAACTAGGGATTATGCTACCTATCGAACGACGCCCCTAATCTAGGACACAACCCAGAGTGGTATATGTTCCTAGACTTTCCCCACGTATGTGTCGTGGATCGTTATCGCTGTCTAGATGCACATGTCCTCTATATTTGCGACCCGAGTCTCGTGGCAGGGCAAATCAAGAAACATTGAAATCGGTTAGGAGCTTTCAGATATCTGCCGATGCAGATGCTAAGGTCTATTTTTCCAGTGGCTATGGTCCTACTCCCTCCCTCAACTAATGAAAGGCACACCTTGAAAAATGAGAACTATACGCAGGCCCTCTATGCCCCACTAATCTATGGCCATCCGCACCCATAACTAGATAGCAAGTACATGATCTTTTGGAGTTCTCCGCCTTTTCGTTGTATGTATCTCGACTGACTCAAGATGGTAGGTAGACGACGAGTTTCTATCACAGGGCTACTGGTCTCGCTGAATCACGCTGGTCCATCCTAGTCTTTGGGTTGCCTTATATTGCAACCAAGGCATACCCTTGGTTCTTCTAACGTAGACCTTAACCTTTTTGAGCCCAGGCGGATCATCTGCAGCCTCACAGAGGGATACCAAGGGTACCCTCACGTCCCCTCGAAGCCGCGTGCTTCGTAACCCATTTTGTTGGAGCCTTCTTTAAGATCAGATGGACATTCGCTCCTTCTCGTGTTCTACAAAGGTTTACTACTTAGTTCCCTTAACTAAGGTTTACTACTTAGTTCCTGAATCGTCGTTTTCTTAACTAAGGTTTACAACTTAGTCCTCTTAACTAAGGTTTACTACTTAGTTCTTTGTCTCGTCAAGTTGGATTGGTTAAGTGTCATTAGTCAATTCAAGTTAACTTAACCCATTCATTTGTCATGTTAAACTGGTTAAGTGTTATCAGTAGTTCATGTTGACTTATCCCTACCACAAATCAAGTTATATTAGTTAAGTATTTCTTATTACTTAACCCCACCCCTTCATCTTGTATTGGTTAAGTGTTCCCTTAGTCAACTTAACCCTAACATCTATTTAATTCACATGTTCTAATGGTTAAGTATTGTCCCTTCATGTTTTAACTTAACCTTGTTCATTTGGCACACTATGATGGCTAAGTGTTCTAAGTTTACTTAACTCAACCTTCTAGTCTAGTTAACATGTTAAATTAGCTAATGTATTTTACTTAAACCCACCTTCTAGTCTAGTTAACATGTTATAACGGTTAAACCTTTTCTTAACCTCACCCACTTGTCTAGTCAACATGTTATAACAGTTATTTAACCCCTACGAGTCTTGTCTTGTTAACATGTTAAGTTGGTTAAGTGTTCCTATGGACTTAACCCTCCCATTCTAGCTTAACTGTTTCTTAGCTTTAAATTATTCATTTAAAGCACCAACCACTCACATTAGATAGATATTGTTGCAGTCACTGGATGTACCAGTCGGTTCCGGGCAGATTTACACCGCAACTCAGTCTAACCTCGGGTCCTTTTGGGCTCAATGCTCAAACCACCTACGTTAGATAGGTATTGTTACGGTTGCTGGATTTGTTGGGCGGTTCCGTGCAGTCTTATACCGTAACTCAATCTAACCTCGGGTTAGGCATATTCGTCTCTCCTAGATTTACATATTTATCCTTTTTGTCTATATGTAAATTGCTAACAACTCTTTTAAACAAATTTGGCCTATATCATATTCATTTGTCATGCCCACTAACATACCTATATTCTAGGCCCAAATCTTGGTTTACCTATCATTTAACCCAACCTGCAGTTTTATGCCAATTCTGATCCAGTATTCCCATTTACAGTTCATGTCAAAACTAGATTTGATACTCTAGTTTACAATTTATGCCTCAAGCTTAGGTTACTAGCCAATACTAGATTCAATATATCAAATTACATCTTCTATACTTCACGTCAAATTACCCTAATTTGCATCTAATAGTCATGTTATAATACATGCTCTAAATTATGCCAAATAATATAGATTTCATATTATACCCAAATAACCCTGCATTCATAACGTACGTATAACATGATTTCACAAGTTTTCTAAATACTCATGAAATGAAACTAAAAAGGGAATAAAGGATAAACATGAGAATTGACATAAAAGAATAGGCATGCAAAAGCGAGTCAAACACAAGGATAATGGATCCAATGGTTTTGATGTACATAATAGTGAATAAGAATAAACTAAGCAAGTCACACCCTAGGTATGAGATCCAACAAAATGCTAATTCGGTGTAACTATAGTGTTATGGGCATAAACAATTAACCATAATAGTCTTAGGCAATTAACCACAATAGTCATAGTCATGGTCATAGGTAGAAATCTCATAGTTATGAATCATAGGCGATTAACCACAATAGTCATGGATAATTAACCAAAATAGTCCTAGGAAATTATCCTAAATAGTCATAGGCAATTAACTGTAATAATTTCAAAGTCATGGTCATAGATAATAGTCTTATGTTCATAATCATAGGCAATAATCTCATAGTCATGAATCATGGTCGTAGGCAATAGTCTCATGTTCATAGGCATAGTCTTATGTTCACAGTCATAGGCATAAGCATAGTCTTATGTTCACAGTCATAGTCTTAGGCCATTAACAATAGTTTTCAACGTCATAGGCATAGGCACAATCTCATCGGTAATTAATCACAATAGTTCTTAATTAGATCCAAAGGCATATACAAGCACAGATTCAAATGAGAGGATCAGGCATATTCTTATATTCATTTAATTTCATGCCACAAATAGATCTAGATGTTCAAATCTAAAAAGTAACTGACATACATTGATCGATTTTGGAAAAGGATAATAAGATAACGTTGAGGTGATTTGCTATGATTCACGCGACGTTGCTCGAAGCCGTTGAATTAACCTTTGCTTCCCTTCTTGAAGCTTTAATTTTATTTGAATCTCCATTATGCAATTCCTAGCCGTAGTCTTCAAGAATAGTCTTCGTGTTTTATTTTAATTTATTTATTTCAATTATTCCAGAGGCAGCATAAGGAGAGAATAAAATGGTGTAAAGACAATGGGGCTAGGGTGTTGTTTATATAGGATTAGGCGGACGGATCTAGACTGAAAACTAGACCAGAAACATCAGAGTGAACCCAGGCTCAAAACTGGGTTTTTGCACCAGGTCGACCCCAGGGTCGACCTGGTCCCTGGGAGGTCGACCATAGTGTCGACCCCCAGGTCAACCTTGTCCTGGGCAGGAAAATTCCTGCCCAGTCTGCGCTGGGGTTTGAATTCGAATTTTGAATTCGAGCTGTTTTTTGTCCTGAAAATCCTTAAAACTTCGGAGGGTCATATCTCCCTCATATGGACTCCGTTTCACGAAAAATCGGACTCGTTTCCAAGCAGAATTTTGAGACGAATGCAATGGCGCAACCCGTTTCCCTTCTATTTTAAAATTTAATTATACTTTAATTTGCGAAACTTAATGTTACAGAATTACGGGGTGTTACATTCTCCCCCTCTTAAAAGGATTTCGTCCCCGAAATCTTCAAGTTAGGAAGAATGTATCCTACCATCCAATCACCCATCTACTCAACCATTCAATCACAGGCATTCATTGTCCTTAAAATGATTTCTAATGCTTTCATGTTCATATGCATAGTGTGTGTATATGTCTTTATCTAATGAAAAATCAGGCGGCCTACTGATTCAGTTGACCTCCTTAATGCGAATTATGTCAGTGCCATGTGTCCAATCATGTATGCAAGCATCCCTAGTTATGTAAATACTACATGTGTGCATAGCCATTCATCCATATGCAATATCCATATGATAACATATCCATTTAAATCTGTTAAGCAAATGCGTATATGCGCATGCAATATGAAAGTGACAGAGTCGTTCTAGCGCATATGGTGTGTATATGCATCCACGAGCAACCATTTGCAACCATCAATCATAACAAGTTTCAAATACATGTTTCAAGTACATGTTTACATCCATTGGCTTCTACCTAAGGATTGATGATAGGTCCTAGAGGATATACCTTAAAAGCTAGAAAGTATGCATAAAATTCCTAGAAAAAGAGATCAAGGATGCACCCTTAAGAAAAAGGGTATGATGCATGTATCTAGTCTTCAGTCTTCTAAGTCGCATCTTCTTGAGCTTCACTATTCTGTACCTTATCTAATTAATCTTCACGATTGCGAAGCTTCTTGACCTCCATTTCCAAAACTGTCGTTGATCAGATAGCTGGCTTTTCATTGTCAACTGGATACATGCGGAAGTCTATCCCGCATTTCAGGGGTAAACTCCTAACCTAATCAAAAACATCTGCGTACTCATGGACTACCCTAACGGATTGCAAATCGTCGATAAATGCTTTAAGCGATTCTAGCTAGCTAAGCCTAACTGATTTTTTACACGAAATCTCGAGGGAATTTCCAAGGCAAGTCAAAAGTCTAACTACCCTCCTTTCAGAATTACTAGCCAACCAACCCATGCCTAGAATCAACTCATAGCCCATGGAACCAAAAACGTAAGCATTACGCTTAAACTCAATTCTTAATATAGCTATTCTCAAATCCTTACAAACCAAAGGTAAACGGGCCGAACCACCAATTGGATTTGAGACACTAATGGGATCTTCTACTATACAAGTACTAAGGTGCAGAGACTCAACTATGGAATTAGATATGAACAAATGCGAAGCGCTAAGATCAAAAGAGTACTAACTGGTTGATCAAAACGAAAAGCTAAACTCTTCCAATAGAGACTTTTACTATCTCTCTCTTAGGTATTCTAGTGGTAGAAGCATGCACCCTCCCTTCTGAAAATCCTGTCCCTCATCCTTGCCCTTGTCCTTAATTATATGCCCCATTATACCATGGAAAAGATACTTCCTCTCGTCTTAGGTTTTATATTTCCTTCTTTCTTCGTGAGTCGAGTTTATATCCATGAATTTCTCATCCTTGCGTTGAGCTCCCTAGCCAAACTCCCTCATCCTCATCTTTACCATCCCTATGTAATCATATTGACAAGTTTCTCAAAAGCTGCCTCCATCGCACGGAAAACCCTTCAAAGCTTGAAAGAAGACTAGCTGCAGGTGAAACTACTATGGCTATAGATGGGAGTCGGGCACTACTTTGCCCTTCGATAGGTATTGTAGTCTTATCAAGCCTACAGAACCGTGCCGCAATGAGGTTACCTCCCAGAAAGCCAGGAGCCATGAAGACTCAAGAAAGAAGGGGACAAGAATTCAAACAGAGGATCAGAAGATAGTGCGTATGGCTTTTGGGGAATATGCCTTTAAAGCAAAACTTTTCTTTTGAAAAATGCTTCTTTAAAAACCGTTTTGAAATTTTTTTTTTCAAATCTTTTTCTGATCCGGTAACCTTCAGCTCTGATACCACGTGTAACACCCCACATCCGTTAAGGTCACTCACATAGGGAATGCCTTAACTTTGGTGGAGAGTTATAGGTAAAAGACACATATATATTACAAGACAGACAAAATTTAAAACAGCGAAAAAATAGGACTTTACTTTATTGGTAAAATAGTTTGTACAACAATTGTTTTCCAATACCAGAATATCTGTCTTACAAAATAAAGAAGCATAAAATAACATTTATAATCCCCAATGTAGCATGAGCCATCCATAGCAATGGAAAAGAGAATCCCAGCAAAACTTCGACTAATCTTCATCTTGGAAAGAAAACTGGACTAAGTAGTAATATTCCCTCCCTGCGAACCGGGGGGGAGGGGGGGGGGGGGAGGGAGGAAACGGAAGACAAGAAAGCGAAAGAAAGCAGAGTCAGACATAAAGTCTAGTAAGTTCGTGAACTTTCAGCATGTGAACAGGTAAAAGCAACATGACATGAATTTAATTGAATACAAGACAGCACCATGACAACGGGAATCATAAGGTTAACACAAGATATGATAAGGTAAGATAAACTGGATGCACTTCTATACTTTCTCTACTTCGCTACTACCTTATTATTCTAATTTCTATATCTCTGCACCACCTAACTAGTAATCTATATAAACTGATAAGAACAGAAACATGGTCCCAATTCCTGCAATGGTGGTTGTTTCAGGTGTACATCTATTATTTATTACCTATATCTAATCTAGGGTTTTCTATCAAGCGCATTCTAGATCCAACCTGGGTTTACACTACCCAGGGCTACTGGGGTTTATGCTACCTATTGAACGTTTCTCGAATTTTAGGGTTTACGCGACCTAGGTCCAACTAGGGATTATGCTACCTATCGAACGACGCCCCTAATCTAGGACACAATACCCAGAGTGGTATATGTTCCTAGACTTTCCCCACGTATGTGTCGTGGATCGTTATCGCTGTCTAGATGCACATGTCCTCTATATGTGCGACCCGAGTCTCGTGGCAGGGCAAATCAAGAAACACGGAACTCGGTCGGGAGCTTTCAGATATCTACCGATGCAGATGCTAAGGTCTGTTTTCCAGTGGCTATGGTCCCACTTGACCCATCCCTCAACTAATGAAAGGCACACCTTGAAAAATGAGAACTATACGCAGGCCCTCTATGCCCCCACTAACCTATGGCTATCTGCACCCATAACTAGATAGCAAGTATATGGTCTTTTGGTGTTCTCCGCCTTTCCGCTGTACATATCTCGACTGACTCAAGATGGTAGGTAGACGACGAGTTGCTATCACAGGGATATTGGTCTTTCCGAATCACGCTGGTCCATCCTAGTCTTTAGGTTGCCTTACATTGCAACCAAGGCATACCCTTGGTTCTTCTAACACAGACCTTAACCTTGTGAGCCCAGGCGGATCATCTGCAGCCTCACAGAGGGATACCAAGAGTACCCTCACGTCCCCTCAAAGCCGCGTGCTTCGTCACCCAGTTTATTGGAGCCTTCTTTAAGATCAGATGGACGTTCGCTCCTTCTTGTGTTCTACAAAGGTTTACTACTTAGTTCCCTTAACTAAGGTTTACTACTTAGTTCCTGAATCGTCGTTTTCTTAACTAAGGTTTACAAATTAGTCCTCTTAAATAACGTTTACTACTTAGTTCTTTTTCTCGCCAAGTTGGATTGATTAAGTGTCATTAGTCAATTCAAGTTAACTTAACCCATTCATTTGTCATGTTAAACTGGTTAAGTGTTATCAGTAGTTCATGTTGACTTAACCCTACCACAAATCAAGTTATATTGGTTAAGTATTTCTTATTACTTAACCCCACCCCTTCATCTTGTATTGGTTAAGTGTTCCCTTAGTTAACTTAACCCTAACATCTGTTTAATTCACATGTTCAAATGGTTAAGTATTGTCCCTTCATGTTTTAACTTAACCTTGTTCATTTAGCACACTATGATGGCTAAGTGTTCTAAGTTTACTTAACTCCACCTTCTAGTCTAGTTAACATGTTACGTTGGCTAAGTGTATTTTACTTAACCTCACCTTCTAGTCTAGTTAACATGTTATAACGATTAAACCTTTTCTTAACCTCACCCACTTGTCTAGTCAACATGTTATAACGGTTATTTAACCCCTACAAGTCTTGTCTTGTTAACATGTTAAGTTGGTTAAGTGTTCCTATGGACTTAACCCTCCCATTCTAGCTTAACTGTTTCTTAGCTTTAAATTATTCATTTAAAGCACCAACCACTCACATTAGACAAATATTGTTGCGGTCACTTGATGTGCCAGTCGGTTCCGGGCAGATTTACACTGCAACTCAGTCTAACCTCGGGTCCTTTTGGGATCAATGCTCTAAACACTCACATTAGATAGGTATTGTTACGGTTGCTGGATTTGCCGAGCGGTCCCGGGCAGTCTTATACCGTTACTCAATCTAACCTCGGGTTAGGCATATTCGTCTCTCCTAGATTTACATATTTATCCTTTTTGTCTATATGTAAATTGCTAACAACTCTTTTAAACAAAAATGGCCTATATCATATTCATTTGTCATGCCCACTAACGTACCTATATTCTAGGCCCAAATCTTGATTTACCTATCATTTAATCCAACCTGCAGTTTTATGCCAATTTAGATCTAGTATTCCCATTTACAGTTCATGTCAAAACTAGATTTGATACTCTAGTTTACAATTTATGCCTAAAGCTTAGGTTACTAGCCAATACTAGATTCAATATATCAAATTACATCTTCTATAATTCACGTCAAATTACCCCAATTTGCATCTAATGGTCATGTTATAATACATGCTCTAAATTATGCCAAATAATATAGATTTCATGTTATACCCAAATAACCCCGCATTCATAACGTACATATACCAAGATTTCACAAGTTTTCTAAATACTCATGAAATGAAACTAAAAAGGGAATAGAGGATAAACATGAGAATTGACATAAAAGAATAGGCATGCAAAAGCTAGTCAAACACAAGGATAATGGATCCAATGGTTTTGGTGTACATGATAGCGAATAGGAATAAACTAAGCAAGTTATACCCTAGGTATGAGATCCAAAAAATGCCATTTCGGTGTAACTATAGTGTTATGGGCATAAACAATTAACCATAATAGTCTTAGACGATTAATCACAATAGTCATAGTCATGGCCATAGGTAGAAATCTCATAGTTATGAATCATAGGCGATTAACCACAATAGTCATGGATAATTAACCAAAAAATTCCTAGGCAATTATCCTAAATAGTATAGGCAATTAACTAAAATAATTTCAAAGTCATGGTCATAGACAATAGTCTTATGTTCATAATCATAGGCAATAATATCATAGTCATGAATCATGGTCTTAGGCAATAGTCTTATGTTCATAGTCATAGGCATAGGCATAGTCTTATGTTCACAATCATAGGCACAGGCATAGTCTTATGTTCACAGTCATAGTCTTAGGCCATTAACAATAGTTTTCATCGTCATAGGCACAGTCTCATCGGTAATTAATCACAATAGTTCTTAATTAGATCCAAAGGCATATACAAGCACAGATTCAAATGAGAGGATCAGGCATATTCTTATATTCATTTAATTTCATGCCACAAATAGATCTAGACGTTCAAATCTAAAAAGTAACTGACTTACATTGATCGGTTTTGGAAAAGGATAATAAGATAACGCTGAGGTGATTTGCTATGATTCACGCGACGTTGCTCGAAGCCGTTGAATTAACCTTTGCTTCCCTTCTTGAAGCTTTAACTTTATTTGAATCTCCAATATGCAATTCCTAGCCGTAGTCTTCAAGAATAGTCTTCGTGTTTTATTTTAGTTTATTTATTTCAATTATTCCAGAGGCAGCATAAGGAGAGAATAAAATGGTGTAAAGAGAATGGGGCTAGAGGGCTGTTTATATAGGATTAGGAGGACGGATCTAGACTGAAAACGAGACTAGAAACATCAGAATGAACCTAGGCTCAAAACTGGGCTTTAGCACCAGGTCGACCCCCAGGTCGACGACCTGGTCCCTGGGAGGTCGACCATAGTGTCGACCCCCAGGTCGACCTGGTCCTGGGCGGGAAAATTTCCGCCCAGTCTGCACTGGGGTTTGAATTCTAATTTCGAATTCGAGCGGATTTTCTATCCTGAAAATCCTTGAAACTTCGGAGGGTCATATCTCCCTCATCTCCCTTTCTCGAAAACTCGGACTCGTTTCCAAGAAGAATTTCGAGATGAACGCAATGGCGCAACACGTTTCCCTTGATTCTTATTTTAAAATTTAATTATACTTTAATTTGCGAAACTTAATGTTACAGAATTACGGGGTGTTACATTGACGTTGAGGATCTTAGGCGCAGGTAGGAAACACCATATCAAAACTCCATAGCGAAAGCATCTAGAACTTTGATAGCTCCTGATCCGCAAGCACCAAAAGTCTTAACAGAAAAGCTGCTCCTCCAACAATGAAATCCAAAGAGAACTGGTACCCAAAACCTATAAGTCTAGGCCCAGTAGAACTAGAAAACATCATAAGAATAGTAAAGGGAGGATAGGTGTAGAGAGGGATGACAACATAGATAAATCAAGCAGTAAAGGAATCAATCCATTCCCGCCTTAAGAGGAGTTGGTATGGTGGTAACACCAAAGGTACTAGCGAATCTCCTTGAACGGGAGCCAATTGTTCCCTTGAAAGGCCTACCTCGAAAAGCAAGGAAAACATAATTCCTCACCCTCTGAATGATTGTAGGAAGATCCATATACATTAATCAAATATTGTCTTATTCCACAAGCACCAGACATGCCAACAGATGAGACAAGGAATCAGATAGAAGAGAATTGAATGAATAGATCTTCCTGAGATGCTGGTCCATTAGGTTCTCAGTAAATCTACAAGCGATAAAGCATTACCTCAGCATCCCATCAAGTTCCCAAAGTAATTCCACACAGATTTGGCATAGGAGCCAATAAAAAACAAATGAAAAATGGATTCCAAAGAACCATTGAAGCAACAACTACAACATAAAGCAATTGGGATGCCAATCCTCTGTAGGTTCTCCTCTGTTGGAAGCCCATTATGCAAGGTTTTCCACACAAACACAAAGACCCTAGGGGGAAGTCAGGCATCCCAAATGAAAGAGAAAAGATGTGGACATGGGGCTAGAGTCCTCGCTAAATTCTACGTTGCCTTAATCGAGAAGGGACCGGCATCCCAATCGATTCCACTACCATATAAATAAGGACTTCACAGATTGCATCCATTTCCACATCTTAGTAGTGTAGGACGAGGTACCAGAGTAATTCGCACCTGCAAACACGTGGTACTTAGCATGGAGGAACATCGCCTAGAGCGAGTCGTTCGCTCCAAACCTCTCCCATAGCTTGCAAGCAAAGGAAGTACAAATGTCCTTTAGGTTAGGAGGCTCAGGCCTCCTTCATGATTGGGATGACAAATGGAATTCCAAGAAATTTAGTGATGAAGGTAAGCGTTGTCCTTGTTTCCCCAACGATGCCAAAGAACGGTAAGAACAGAAGAAACAAGAGGTAGGTGTAACACCCCATAATTTTAACAACATTAAAGATGATAAATTAAAGAATAATTAATTTAATATTCAGAATTAAGTGAAATGGACTACATCATTGCGTTCGTCTTGGAATTTTGGTCAAAATAAAAACCTGGTTTGCGTAAAACGGACACCGTATGAAGAAGTTATTGAGGTTTGAAGTTTGTATATGCATAAGAAGAATATATATAAATAAAATAAGTCCAGAAATTTAAACTATTTCAAAATTACACGGAAGACCTGGGCGGGAAAATTCCTGCTCTGGGTGGTCGAAACCATCATGGGGTGTCGACACCCACACAAGGGGGTCGACCCCCATGTCGACACCCCTAGATCCAAGGCAGATTTCTGCTTCTGAACATGGACTGATTTCTGGTCTTCATTATAAATAGGTTCTTATACCTATTGTTTTCTTTACACAAAAACAATGGAGGACTAGATGTTGCGT
Source organism: Allium sativum (assembly GCA_030737875.1). Taxonomy (NCBI): domain Eukaryota; kingdom Viridiplantae; phylum Streptophyta; class Magnoliopsida; order Asparagales; family Amaryllidaceae; genus Allium; species Allium sativum. Next base: position 340,042,385 of record CM060922.1, read on the forward strand.
CTTCCTATACTAAAATAGTTTGTTCTTCTTATACAATGGGGGTTAGACTAATTCAGAGATATGTGATTCAACATCTGCAATTCTTCTTCTATTTTCTTCTATTTCTTAGATCCAATCATGGCGAGTTTATGTTAATTTTAGATCTAAATATTTAAAAAGTAAATCTTGACATGACTATAACTTGGATTTATGCTTATGACTATTTGAATCATATCAGATCTGCTATAACCTATATATCTAAGTTATTCTGACATGACTATGAACTAGATCTAAACCTATACCTATTTATCATGTCAGATCTGCCATTGTTTGTAGATCTAATTCACTGTTTAGATCACATCATTCTTGTTCCTATTATGTGATCTGTTATTAGTTGGATATCTAATTCACTGTTTAGATCTCATCATGCTTCTCCCTATTACATTAGAATCAGTTGTATTATTACATGTTCATCAGATCTGTTCCTATATGCCTACCTTGTCATTATGACATTATATGTTTATGCCTATTTCTGCTATTATATGTCCACTTTGTCAGTATGATCATTTTTGTCCTCTTCCCTCTATCTTTTCCCTTTTTATTTTTATATAGCCTGGCTACCTTTGAGCCTAGGCCTGCCGCTGAAATATGCGAACGCGTTAAATTGGGAACGAGGGGAAAATGGTAAAATTAGGGCATAACTTGTAATATGAAATTTGGGCATAACTTGAATGAATTATATGAATATGGATTTGGGCATAAATCAAATTGTGATTAAAGACCTTAATTTGGGGCATATGGTTCATTATGAACATGACTTGGAAAAGAGGCATGAAAACCTATAACAACATAGGAATAATTGGTTAATAATGAAAACGCTAGAATTACAGTAATTAGAAACTGTAACCGCGCTTAGACACGAGGTTAGATTACATTTTCGGTGGAAGTCTCCCCGGATCCGCCCGGCATATCCAGCGACCACAAGTGGTGAATCTAATGTGAGGGGTCTAAGTGCATAAACACGAGACGTGCTGAGACACGAGGTTAAGTTCGACTTGAGGAAGAAGTCTGCCCAGAACCAACCGGCATATCCAGCATCCACAAGTTGTAGGCTTAACGTGGGAGGTCTATTACATTATAACCATAAATGAATGTGGTAATAAACTTAAGTACTTAACCTAGTTGAATCCATAGGGATTATATATGTTAACTTGAGTAGGGGTTAAATAAACTTGTATGAAACAGTGGGAGGGTTAAGTATATCTTGGGTTGGTGGGTAATATTTATATATAGGCCCATAGACTTAACCTGTGGGGTTATGCAATCTTTTTACTCTAGTATGGCATAACATGTGGAAAACCTAGTGGGGATGCAAGCGTAGAGGGAAGCTTGTATCATCTTGTGGGTCAGAGTCGGGGCATGCTTACTAGGCTGATTGTAAGAGATCCAAACGTGGGGGACGGTGTGGGCGGCGCATTCCGATGGGTTCATGTGCGTGCATATGTCCGACAGAGGAGGTTTAGACACTGTGAAACTTGTAGATATGGCTGTGCACATCCTAAAAACGAAGAATTGCCACTTTAGGAAGTGATACATCCTACTGTGGGGCCAGCACATGGTATCCACGGAGTAGGAAGTCGATCGATTGGGGTAGTAATTAGGGTACATCTAGACTCCGGTATGTTTAGGAGCCCGTTATTATCCTTAGGGGTAACTCCAGTATGTTAGGCTGTCTGTTATTGTATGGGGTTAAAACCTATCACTAGAAATACACCTAAGTCTACCATCTTATACATGTTTGGGATCATCTCATTCTGGTTATACTAGTATTAGTGCAGAGAGAGAGAGAATGGGAAAGTACTAGAGAAGCGCAATATACTCTATCATGTTTATCCTGTTTACCTTGTCGTACCTTCCTTTTATGATGTTATCTTTCTTATCCACTTTATATGCCTATCATAATACTTTTACTTATTTATATGTTCTTATCTCTTTTACTATGGCTATGTTATGAGGATTATGCTTCTTTTATTACTGTACTCTGATATTTTAAGTACAAGACAAAAAATTTAAGATGATGTATTGGGTTCATGTATTTCAGACTTATGATGTTTTGAACCACGATGTAATGTTTCTTCTTAATAAAATTTTAAATTCTGTTGCTATTTTATACCTATCTTGTAATGCTTCTATTTCTGTTTACCTATAACACTTCACGTAACTTAATGCATTCTCTTAATGAGTGACATTAACGGACGTGGGGTGTCACACTTGGTATCAAAGCTGAAGGTTACTAGATCGGATAAAGATTTTGAAAACTATTTTCAAAAAGGTCTTAAAAGAAAGCATTTTCAAAAGAAAAGTCTGTTTTGAAAAATGAATTCCCCAAAGCCATATATAACGTCTTTCGATTCTCCCCTTTCCCTTTTCTTTTCAGCATGTCTGGGGAACCTAATATTTCTGAGGGCATTACGATACCAGGCTGGTTCCGTCGGTATCTTAGGGCCACGACCCTTGCCGGTGGTCAAACAGAAGTTCCTCCTGCAGCTACACCCATTGTTCCTCTTCTTCCTCCTCCGCGGGCGGATAATTTCTCTAAGATCTGCAAAGATTTCTGTGCTATGGGTGGAAAGCCATTCCGAGGAACTGAAACTTTCATGGAGGAAAGGAATTGGCTCAAAGAGACGGAGGGACTTGTTTGGAATTTTTAAGTAGATAATCATAGGAAGATCCAATTAGCCGCTTGGCTGCTGAAAGATGAGGCTTCATTCTTATGGGAAGTGACACAAGCAGGGCGTCCAGTAGAGACTTCGGATGATTTTCGCCAGAGGTTCGAAATGAAGTTTCTTTCTCAAGCTGAGAAAAGCATGCAAATGGAAAGGTTTCTAGCACTCAAGCAAGGAGGAATGACTGTTAAAGATTATGTTAACAAATTCAACAAGCTGGCAAGATTTGGGTTGGAGCTAGTGGATACTCCACATAAGAAAGCTTTGCAGTTTGCTAAAGGGTTGAATAAACCCCTCCATGGATTAGTTATGTCTCATATTCCGATGGGAGAAACTTTTGAAAGGCTCGTTGATATGCATTGATGCATGAGGAAAATAAAGATGAAAAGAAAGAAGTTAAGGTGGAGGAAACACAAAACAAGAAAGTATCGCCCAAGAAGGGACAACAAAAAGGGTGGAAAGAACGACAAGGATAAGGATAAGAGGAAATGTCACAATTGTGGACGTGAAGGTCATTTGATCAAGGACTGCAAAATAAGGAGGAATGCTTGCTTCAGTTATGGAGAGGTCGGACACTTTTCTAAGGAGTGCCGGAAGAAGCAAGAACAAGGTCAAATGGCAGGAGCTTTTGGAGAGCGGGTGCAAACTCTCATGGCCGGTGCTCCAGATCGAGGTAGAAAAGTTTCTGTTGTAGGTTTGATTTCTCTTTCTAGTCATCCAATTAGAACTCTTTTTGATTTTGGCACTTCACATTCATTTATATCTAATTCTGTGGTTGAGTCTTTACACCTTAATACTAGTATGGTAATGGATCCCATTGTTGTCTCAAACCCCATTGGGGGTATGGCTCATTTGTCCATGATTTGTCGGGGTTTGAGAATATCTTTTTTAGGCGTCAAGTTTGAGTGCGACGCATATGTGCTCGATTTTATGGGCTATGGCTTGATTCTAGGGATAGATTGGCTAGCCACGTATGGTTCCATTTTGGATTGTGAGAGAAGGGTCGTTAGACTTTAAACTTGTTATGAGAGGACCCTTAAGATTTCTTGTGACCCAAAGGGGTCTGTCATGCTTAGTTTCCTAGAGTCACTTGATGCATCTATCGATGATCTGCGATCTGTACCAGTAGTCCGTGAGTATTCTGATGTTTTTGATGAGGTTCGGTGATTACCTCCGAGGCGCGAGATCAATTTTTGTATATACTTGGTAGATAATGCAAATCCGGTTGTATTTCTTGTGCGCCATATGGCTCCAAGAGAAAGGAGGGAGCTCAGCAAGCAAGTAGGGGAGCTACTTGAGAAAGGGTTTATTAGGCGAAGCCTATCTGAATGTGGTGCTCCGGTTGTATTGGCAACTAAGGCGGATGGTTCGCTTCGCTTATGTGTGGACTATAGGGAGTTGAATAAACTCACTAATAAGAACAGGCACCCGCTCCCGAGGATAAATGGTCTGTTTGACCAGCTTGTCGGTTCATCAGTTTTCTCTCAGTTATACTTGGCCACGAGATTTCATCAGCTGAGGGTGGCCGAGGACAGTATAGACAAGACATCTTTTAGGACTGTCGATGGTTTCTTTGAATGGCTCGTTATGCCTTTTGGGTTGACGAATGCACCCGCCTATTTTGTTGATCTGATGAGTAGGGTATTTCTGGATTTCTAAATAAGTTCGTCATTGTCTTTGTTGATGATATCTTGATCTTCTCGAAGAGCGAGAAAGAGCACACCCAACATTTGAGAGAAGTCTTGAATATAGTCCATGCGCATTAGCTTAAGGTAAAGTTCTACAAATGTCATTTTTGGGGAAAAGAGGTGAGGTTTCTTGGGTATGTGGTTTCTAAAGATGGGATATTATTGGATCATGCGACGGTAGTTGCAGTTCAAGATTGGAAGATCCCAAAGAATGCAACAGAGGTGAGAAGTTTTCTTGGATTGGCAGGTTATTATAGGAAGTTCAGTAAGGACTTCGCAAAGATATCAACCCCACTTACCAGGGTGACAAAGAAGAATTTGACGTTTTCATGGGGATATAGAATGTGATGTTGCTTTCAAATGATTAAAGAGGGCTCTGACAGCAGCCCCAGTGTTGACCTTGCCCGATGGAAACAAAGTGTTTACAGTATATATTGATGCATGTGGTACAGGGCATGGTGCAGTTCTGATGCAAGAGGAAGGGTAGTATGTTATGGGGGTAGACAACTAAGGGTTCATGAGAACAACTACCCTACCCCTGAATTAGAGCTAACTGCAATAGTATTCGCGCTTAAGACTTTTCCCTATTATTTTCTTGGAGATAAGTTCAAATTGCACACCGATCATAAATCTCTCAAGTATTTGTTCTCGCAGAAGGATCTAAATTTAAGGCAACAAAGGTGGATGCAGTTCCTAGCATCTTATGACTTCAATATTGCTTATACTCCTGGAAAGGGTAATGTGGTGATAGACGCACTGAGTAGGAAGAGGCTGGCCTTAAGTTCTCTATTTGTGGAGAGGAAAAGCTTGGAGTTTATATCGACTTTTGATTTTAGGCTGTCCACGAGTTTTTTCCTGGCTTATTTGCATCACTGGAGGTGCGACCTACTCTTATGAATTAGATAGGAGCTTCGCAGTGGAATGATCCACAAATTTTAGACATCTTGGATAGGCTCAGTAAAGGGGAGACTTCTAGTCACCTCAGTAGATATTCTATAGACGATGAAGAGTGGTTGCGACGAGATGTAAGGCTTTATGTTCCCTAAATTGGGAGTTTTTTAAAGACGGTCCTAGAAGAAGCCCATCATTCTAAGATGACTATTCATCCACGTGGTGATAAGATGTATAGAGACATGAAGAGGGCTTTCTTTTAGGCTGGGATGAAGAAAGATGTGGTAGAGTTTGTTTCTCAATGTTTGATTTGCCAGCAAGTCAAGGTTGAGCAAAAGAAGCCCGATGGTTTACTTCATCCTTTGGAGGTTCCATAGTGGAAGTGAGAGAGCGTCTCTATGGATTTCATCGATGGTTTTCCTAGATCAAGGAAGGGCAACACTAGTATTTGGGTTGTAGTAGACAAACTTACTAAGAGAGCTCATTTCATCCCAGTTAAGAGAAAGAGGACGGCGGCATGGTTGGCAGCAGTTTACGTTTGTGAGGTAGTCCGTCTTCATGGAGTACCTTCCAATATCATAAGTGATCAAGACCCCATTTTCAACAGTGAATTTTGGAGGAGTTTGCAAGAGGCATTAGGCACACAGTTGTGTTTGAGCACCGCTTATCACCCTCAGACCGATGGACATACGGAAAAGGTGAATATAGTTCTTGAAGATCTTTTAAGACTGTGTATCCTAGACTTCGGAGGGACTTGGGAAGATCATCTTCCTTTAGTAGAATTCGCCTACAACAACAATTATCAAGCTAGTATTGACATGGCACCCTTCGAAGCATTGTACGGACGACCCTGTAGATCACCGACTTGTTGGTGGGAGTCTACAAAAAGACTTCTGCTTGGACCAGATAAGGTGAGAGAAACGTCCGAAAAGATTGATCTCATTAGACAGCAAATGAAGATAGCTTAGGATAGACAAAAGTCATATGCAGACAAGAGAAGGACTGACATTGAGTTTGAGGTGGGAGACATGGTTTTCATCAAGGTATCACCTTTAAGGAAAATGATTCGCTTTGAATCTGTAGGGAAATTGGCACCAAGGTTTGTAGGGCCATTTCCCATAACAGAGAGGATTGGCCTAATGGACTATAGAGTAAAGCTTCCAGAAAGATTATCTGGTGTTCATGATGTTTTCCACGTTTCTCATTTGCGGAAGTGCTTGCATGATACCGCAGAAGTAGTAGATCCAAGTATTTTGGAAGAAGTAGAGGTGGAATGGGAGGCGACAGTTAGACGAGTTCCTACCCGTATTCTTGGATCAGAAGTTAAGAAGCTACGCAACCGAGAAGTCAAGTTAATGAAAGTTCAGTGGGGAGATAACCCAGAGGATGCAACTTGGGAGACTGAAAACAAGATTCGCGCTTTGTACCCTTTTCGTTTCAAGGGTATGTTCTTAACTTCCTTTCCAAAGTTTTTGTTTATGCATGTTTCTATCATTTAAATATATCTTATCGATTGGATTTTCGACCTTTAGGTAGGAAACCCATGGATGTAAACATGTGTTTTGAGACATTTTATGTTTGATGGATATAAGTGGATGCAAGTATTTGCTAGTGGTTGCTCGTGGATGCATATACACACACATTAGGCTAGATCGGCTCAATCACTCTCATATTGCATGTGGATGTGTGCGCATTTTCTTCTTCCTTTTATGAATGGAAATGGATGTATCATCATATGGATGTTGCATTTGGACGAATGATTGTGCACACATATAGAACTTACATGTATAATAGGATTATTTGCATACATGATTGATTCATGGCACTAACATACATTGCATTAAAGAGGTCAACTAAATCAGTAGACCGCATGATCATTCGCATTAGTATTGGGACACATACACACACCTTTGCATATGCTCATATAAGCATTAGATTTTTTTGAGAACATTGGATACCTGTGATTGGTGGAAGAGTAGATGGATGTTAGAATATACATGTAATGGCCCGCAAATTCGTAATACCATAGTTGACTACTTTCACCATACATCCAACCCAAATATCACAAAAATACGAATCATTTTTTTTAGAAGAAAAAGGTAGAAGAAAAACAGAAATAACAACACAGAATCTCACATCGCAGCGGAACAAAATATACTATATCATAACTTTTGAAATACAAAATTTGTACTGTATACACATATCATTATCAGAGTACAGCACTTACAACACAGCGGAACACAACTCTATATAACTAGCACTGAAGCCTCATGCTCCAAGCTTCTTCAGATAAATCTATAAAATCCTGAACTACTTGACTGCCCGTACAAATTTAGGCACCCAAGAGTTTAGGTAAAACAAAACAAAATAAACTCCGGGTCAGTCATGGGACTGGTATGAGTAAACAATTTAAAACAGTTTTAGGAACTAAACGATATCTCATAAGACCACGTCGTATAACACGGAACGGGTTTTTCCCATATGAGAATCCAAAATACTTGATTTAACTTTCAAATCCTTTTGAAAGAAAACAATAATCTTTATATCAAAACTCTTATGATATTATAATAATGTCTAAATTAAATAAATAGAAATCTAGTGGAACGTTTGCATCTCACGTTCCACATATATAATATACAATCAAAACCGCAAGCACTTATTGGGTAATGAAATTCCAACTATGACAAGGTATGGAACCACCTACCGCTGGTGTATCTCTAGAGGAGAATACACCGAGTTCAACAAGAACATCTTGCAACTCAGCCACACATGACCGACCACTCATTTCGCTTGAGTGTATCGAATGTATATCACCAACGGTTACTTCTCTCCTTGATAACATTATTACTTGAATGCCACATTATCAGATCCGTTAATCATTAATTGGTTTACACAAATATTCCGGATGTTATGTTAAGGGAATAAATCCGTTGCTACCTACTTGTATTAATTTTCCATGTGTCTGTGTCAGTCAGCCCTCTCTTGCGTGTAGATACTCTGTGTTGGCCGCACCATAAGGTGTATCAAGCCTTATGATAGCGACCCGACACGATTCAAGATGCACAGTGTATAACTACTGGTACCCAGTGCCTGCTTTTTCCCATTTCGGAGTACGTGCACGACCGTAAACCGTCGGAACCGACACTGATGTACCCCCTGCCGTTATCTTTGACCGCTTATAATCAGCCCAGTAATCGTGCCCAACCCTACCTAGTTTCAGGGTACCATGATACATCTATGTGGGTTACCGCTGAAATGGATCCTCGTTACTAGGGTTTCCTGCTGGTTGAGTTTGTGGGCCTATATATACTAATATTACCCACCTATACGAGATGTACTTAACCCTCCCACCGATTCTAGCATATTTTCTTTAACGGTTAAGTTTTTCGTAGGCCTATATTTACTAATATTACCCATCAACCCGACATGCACTTAACCATCCCACGGATTCAAGCACGTTTATTTAATGGTTAAGTTTTTGTGGGCCTATATTTACTAATATTACCCACCTACCCGACATGTACTTAACCTCCTACTCGTCAAGTCGTGTTGGTTAAGTGGTTCTTATTAACTTAACCTTTCTTGCTTATCATGTTGAATTGGTTAAGTATGATTTATTAACTTAACCCTGTTCATTCATCAGGTTATGTATTTCCCATTTAACTTAACCTCATTCGCTCATCAAGTTATATTGGTCAAGTGTCATTAACCAATTCAAGTTGACTTAACCCATCCACCCGTCACGTCATGTTGGTTAAATGTTTCCTTCTAGTGTTGACTTGACCCTACCTCAATTCATGTTATATTGGTTAAGTGTTGTTCTCGTGTTAACTTAACCCTTCTCATACATCATGTTATATAATCGGTTAAGTGTTTTCCTCTTGTATTACTTAACCCCACCCCATGTCATTATATATTTTGGTTAAGTGTAAATTTAGTTAACTTAACCCTATCATCTGCTTAATTAACATGTTACAACGGTTAAGTGTTCTAAATTTACTTAACCTCACCCACTTACCTAATTAACATGTTACTAAGGTTAAATGTTTTCCCTAATTACTTAACCTCACCATTTCTATCTTGATTTATTCATGAGCCTTAATTAATTATTTAATTAAAGCACCAACCACTCATATTGGACAGATATTGTTATGGTTACGGGATGTGCCGATCGGTTCCGGGCAGGTTTACACCACAACTCAGTCTAACCTCGGGTCTTTCTGGGCTTGATGCACTAGCCACCCACATTAGACAGGTATTGTTGTGGTCACTGGATATGCCGGTCAGTTCCGGGCAGTTTTACACCACAACTGAGTCTAACCTCGGGTTAGGCGTATTCATCTTTTATTAAATTTACATATTTACTATTTATGTGAATTTTCCATAAATCAATTTAGCCTTTGTCATGCAAATTTGCATATTTATATTCTATGCCCAAAACTTGATTTACATATAAATCAACCCAACTTGCACTTTATACCAATTCTAGATTTAATATTCCTCTTTTGCAATTCATGCCCAATCTAGATTAATATTCCAATTTACGATTCATGTCAAAACTAGATTTAATATTCTAGTTTACCGTTTATATCCAAAACTTGGTTTACACGCCAATTACACACTTTGCGGCTAATTAAATTTATCAATTTATGCCCAAGTCTAATATGCATGTAAATCATTCACTATTATAGCGAATTTAGATTTATGCCAACATATTTATTATGCCAAATTAACTTAATTAAGCAACGCCCAATCCCCGCATCATAATCGTTCGTATAACATGATTTCATAAGTTTTTCTATATACTCATGAAATGATACTAATAGTATCAAAGCAAGAAATAGGGGATAAGCACAAGAATTGACATAAAAGAATAGCCACGCAAGAATGAACCAAATACAAAAATAATAGTTCCAATGGGTTTGATGTACATAACAGTGAATAGGAATAAACTAGACAAGTTACATCCCAAAAATGAGGTCCAACATAATTAAGGGAATATGCATATGTGATTTGGTCCAACATAATGCCAGTTCAAAGTACAACCTAATAGGTTAATAGGAATAGGCATAAGTTACTGACTACAATAGTTATAGGAAATTAACCACAATAGTCATGGGCGACTAATCACAATAGTTTCTTAATCAATGACATAGGCAATAGTCTCATAATCATGAATCTTGGTAATAGCCTCATAGTCATGAATCATATGCAATAGTCTCAAAATTATGAATCATAGTCATAGTCGTATGCAACAATCTAATGGTCATAGTCATATGTAATGGTCTCTTTGTCATGAATCATAGTCATAGGCGATAGTTTCATAGGCAACAATTTCATAGTCATAGTCTTAGACAAAAGTCCCATAATCATAGTCATTGGAAATTAGCCACAATAAGTTCTAGGCCACAATTGATAATCAGATCCAAAGGCATAGATAACGTTAAATTTGACATAAGCATGAATCAAAGATAATTAACTCACAAATAGGCACAGTTCTATATTTTAATTTATTACATTCACGAGTCCAATTACACATTCAAATCTAAGGATAACCGAATTTACAGTGATCGGTTTAGAAAAGGATAGTAAGGTAGCATTATGGAGATTTGCTATGATTCACGTGACGTTGCTTGAAGCAGAATGTCTATGGTTCAACTTGAAGCTTTAACTTGATTCTCTTTTAATTCTATTCAGTTTGGAAGAAGACGCTTTAATCCTAGTTTTGATTCCAGCAGAGTAGCGATGCCATTTTTATCTTTAATTAGAATAGAGGCAGAGTATAGGCAGAATGAAATTGTGTGGAGAGAAAGCTAGGTTTGGGGGTGTTTAAATAGGTTAGAGCTCATGAATCCGGTCAGAAGGGCGTCAAGGTGCATAAAAATGGATCTGTCCACAGATATGGGAATAAGGGGGGAGGTCGACCCTAGTATCGACCGGTTTAACCAGGTCGACCCCTAGGTCGACCTTAGTGTCGACCTGGGTCCTGGGCGGGAATTTTCCCGCCCAACCCGGGTGTCTGTTTTGAATTTCGAAATTCGAATTTTGAATTTCGGGCTGGTTTTTATTGAAACTTCTGAACGCCATATCTCCTTCATACGGAGTCCGATTTACGCAAACTTGAACTCTATTCCAAGCAGAATTTTGAGACGAACGCAATGGAGTAAACTGTTTTCCTTAATTCTCACATTTAAAATTAATTATACTTCATTTTGTTACTCTTCTGTTTACCGAAAATACGGGGTGTTACATTCTCCCCTCTTTAAAGGATTTCATCCCCGAAATTTTCAAGTTGGGAAGAATGTGTCCTACCATCCAATCATCCATCTACTCAAACACTCAACCACAAGCATCCATTGTCCTTAAAAATATTTCTAATGCTTTCATGATCATATGCATAGTGTGTGTATATGTCCTTATTCAGTGCAAAATCAGGCGGTCTACTGATTCAGTTGACCTCCTTAATGCGAATTTTGTCAGTGCCATGAGTCCATCATGTATGCAATCCTAACGATACATATCATTTCTATATGAGTGCACAACCATTTACTCAAATGCAACGTCCATATGATAACACATCAAGTTTTTATCCATAAACCAATACATATATGCATATGCAATATGGAAGTGACTGAGCCGATCTAATACCTAATGTGTGTGTATACGCATCCGCTAGCAATCACTAGCAACCACTTGCAACATCAATCATAACATGTTTCAATTACATGTTTACATCAAAATGGGTTCCTACCTAAGGATAAAGGATAGGACCGAGAGGATATACTTAAAAGCTAAAGACTAGCATTAAAATAGATTTTACAGAAAAAGAGGAATCAAGGATATACCCTTAAAAAGGGTAAGATGCGCGTATCTAGTCTTCAGTCTTCTAAGTCGCATCTTCTTCAGCTTCACTTCACTATACCTTAACTAATTTGACTTCACGATACCAAGTGTATATATACCTAAGATGATTAGAGGTCTCTCCTCTACTTAGCTTATCCATCATGGTGCAAATCTGAGGGTCTAAAGCTAATGGTTACAATGTGCTTATTACCTCTATTAAGGTCAGTTTAACTTAGGGTGCTAGCCGCCAACCATTTATTTCTCACGCAAACCATCCTAGTCGAACTCGACATCCCTCAAGTACAAGCCCCAAAGGCCTAAACCAATATCAGACAAGCACCCAAGGGATACCTTCTTCAAATTTGGACGATCTATGTGAGATGATATTAACCAAACAATTGAGCACTTTACCGACTCTGGCTATCCTTGCCAATATTGCTCCAGAATTATCGTTGATTGCATAACTGGCTTAGTAGTGTCATCTAGATACATGAGGAAGTCTGTCTTGAATTTTAGGAGGAAAACCCCTACCCAAATCAAACATCTTGCATACTCATGGACTACTCCAACGGATCGAAAATCGTCGATAGATAAGTAAAGTGATTCTAGGTAGCTAAGACAAACTGATCCCTTAGGATCGTACGAAATCTCAAGGGTATTCCCGAGGCAAGTCGAAAGTCTAACAACCCTTGTTTCATAATTTCTAGCTAACCACTCAATGCCTAGAATCAACCCATAGCCCAAAAAAACATAAGCATAAATATAACTATTCTCAAATCCTCACAGGTAAATGGGCCGAACCAGCAATTGGATTCGAGACTATAATGGGATCCTCTACAACACAATATCTAGGGTGCAGAGACTCAAATATGGAAGCGGATATATACAGATGTGAAGCACTAAAATCGGAAGGAGTACTAATAGGATAATCAAAAAAGGGAAAACTCTTTCTACCGAAATCTTACTGCCTCTCTCTCAGGTATACTGGCGGTGAGAGCATGCACTCGCCTTCCGGAAAATCCTGTCCCCTGTTCTTTCCCTTGCCCTTAATTATATGATCCGTTATACCAAAATAAAGATACCTCCTCTTGTTTTAGGTTTTACTATCTTTTTCCTCCCCTCCTTTGTGAACAAGTCTATATCTATGAGTTCTTCATCCTTGTATTGTGCTCCTTAGCCAGCTCCCTCATTCTCATCTTTGCCATCCTTGCGTAACTTGTTGACATGTCTCTCGAAAGCTGCCTCCATCGCATGGAGAATCCTACAAAGCTTGAAAGAAAATTACGGCTACAGATGGAAGTTAGGCACTTATTTGCCCTTTGGCAAGTGTCGTAGTCTTATTGAGCCTACAGAACCATGCCGCGATGAGGTTACCTCCAAGAAAGCCAGCAGCCCCGGAGACTCAAGAAAGAAGGAAACAAGGATTCAAACAGAGGATCAAAAGATAGTGCATATGGCTTTGGGGGATATGCCTTTAGAACAAAACTTTTCTTTTGAAAAATGCTTCTTTTAAAACCGTTTTGAAAAAAAAAATCAAATCTTTTATCTGATCCGGTAACCTTCAGCTCTGATACCAAGTGTAACACCCCACCTCCGTTAAGGTCACTTACAAAGAGAATGCCTTAACTTCGGTGGAGCGCTTAGGGTAAAAGATGCAGATAAATTACAAGACAGACAAATTTAAATAGCGGAAAATAATACTTTACTTCATTTATAAAACAGATTGACAACAATTGTTTTCCAATACCAGAGTATCTGTCTTACATAATAAAATAAAGAAACATAAAATAACATTTATATTCTCCAATGTAGCATGAGCCAGCAATAGCAATGGAAAATAGAATCCCAGCAAAACTTCGACTAATCTTCAAGCTTGGAAGGAGGTGTGGTCCAAACTAAGCTGAGCTATTCCCTCCCTGACTACCTTGGGGGGGGGGGACAAAAGAAAAGAGGCGAAAGCAAACTAGGTTAGACATAAGTCTTGTAAGCTCAGTGATTCTTAGCATTTAAACGAGGAAAAGGGTCATGACATGAATAAACTAAATATAAGACTAAACCATAGTAACAAGGTAACATGGGATAAATGTGAGATATGACAAGGCAAGATAAACTGAATGTACTAATAAATTGAATGTGTTTCTACTCCTTCTCTGCTTTGCGACTACCCTGTTATACTGATTTCCATATCTCTGTACCACCTAACTAGTGTCCCAACCAGTAATCTATATAAAATGATCATATGATAACATGATTCCAACCCCCGTGGTTGCGTTCAGGTGTACATCTATTATGGGGATTCCATTTATTTACCTAGATCTAATCTAGGGTTTACTATCGAGCGCTTACTAGATTCAACCAGGGTTTACGCTACCCAGGGCCACTGGGGTTTATGCTACCTGTTGAACGCTTCTCGGATTCAGGGTTTACGCGACCTAGGTCCAACTAGGGATCATGCTACCTACTGGTATTAATTTTCCATGTGTCTGTGTCAGTCGGCCCTTTCTTGCATGTAGATACTCTGTGCTGGCCCCATCATAAGGTGTATCAAGCCTTATGATAGTGACCCGACACGATTCAAGATGCACAGTGTATAACTACTGGCACCCAATGTCTGCTTTTTCCCACTCCGGAGTACGTGCACGCCCGTAAACCGTTGGAACCTACACTGACGTACCCCCTATCGTTATCTTTGACCGGTTATAATCAGCCCAGTAATCATGCCCCACCCTTCCTAGTTTCAGGGTACCATGATACATCTATGTGGGTTACTGCTGAAATGGATCCTCGTTACTAGGGTTTCCTGCTGGTTAAGTTTGTGGGCCTATATATACAAATATTACCCACCTATACGAGATGTACTTAACCCTCCCACCGATTCTAGCATGTTTACTTTAACGGTTAAGTTTTTTGTGGGCCTATATTTACTAATATTACCCACCAACCCGACGTGCACTTAACCTTCCCACAGATTCAAGCATGTTTATTTAATGGTTAAGTTTTTGTGGGCCTATATTTACTAATATTACCCACCTACCCGACATGTACTTAACCTCCTACTCGTCAAGTCGTGTTGGTTAAGTGGTTCTTATTGACTTAACCTTTCTTGCTTATCATGTTGGATTGGTTAAGTGTGATTTATTAACTTAACCCTGTTCATTCATCAGGTTAAGTATTTCTCATTTAACTTAACCTCATTCGCTCATCAAGTTATATTGGTCAAGTGTCATTAACCAATTCAATTTGACTTAACCCATCCACTCGTCATGTCATGTTGGTTAAGTGTTTCCTTCTGGTGTTGACTTGACCCTACCTCAATTCATGTTATATTGGTTAAGTGTTGTTCTCGTGTTAACTTAACCCTTATCATACATCATGTTATATAATCGGTTAAGTGTTTTCCTCTTGTATTACTTAACCCCACCCTATGTCATTATATATTTTAGTTAAGTGTAAATTTAGTTAACTTAACCCTATCATCTGCTTAATTAACATGTTACAACGGTTAAGTGTTCTAAATTTACTTAACCTCACCCACTTGCCTAATTAACATGTTATTACGGTTAAGTGTTTTCCCTAATTACTTAACCTCACCATTTCTAGCTTGATTTATTCATGAGCCTTAATTAGTTAATTAATTAAAGCACCAACCACTCACATTAGACATATATTGTTGTGGTTACTGGATGTGCTGGTCGGTTCTGGGCAGGTTTGCACCACAACTCAGTCTAACCTCGGGTCTTTCTGGGCTTGATGCTCAAACCACCCACATTAGACAGGTATTGTTGTGGTCACTGGATGTGCTGGTCGGTTCCGGGCAGTTTTACAACACAACTCAGTCTAACCTCGGGTTAGGCATATTCGTTTTTTACTAAATTTACATATTTACTATTTATGTGAATTTTCCGAAAATCAATTTAGCCTTTGTCATGCAAATTTGTATATTTATATTCTATGCCCAAAACTTGATTTACCTATAAATCAGCCCAACTTGCAATTTATACCAATTCTAGATTTAATATTCCCCTTTTGCAATTCATGCCCTATCTAGATTAATATTCCAATTTACGGTTCATGTCAAAACTAGATTTAATATTCTAGTTTACCGTTTGTGTCCAAAACTTGGTTTACACGCCAATTACACACTTTACGGCCAATTAAATTTATCAATTTATGCCCAAGTCTAATATGCATGTAAATCATTCACTATTATAGCGAATTTAGATTTATGCTAACATATTTATTATGCCAAATTAACTTAGTTAAGCTACTCCCAATCCCCACATCACAATCGTACGTATAACATGATTTCACAAGTTTTTCTATGTATAATAGTATCAAAGCAAGAAACAGGGGATAAGCACGAGAATTGACATAAAAGAATAGCCACGCAAGAATGAACCAAATACAAAAATAATAGTTCCAATGGGTTTAATGTACATAACAGTGAATAGGAATAAACTAGACAAGTTACATCCCAAAAATGAGGTCCAACATAATTAAGGAAATAGGCATAGGTGATTTGGTCCAACATAATGCCAGTTCGAAGTACAACCTAATAGGTTAATGGGAATAGGCATAAGTTACTGACTACAATAGTTATAGGCAATTAACCACAATAGTCATGGGCGACTAATCACAATAGTTTCTTAATCAATGTCATAGGCAATAATCTCATAATCATGAATCTTGGTAATAGTCTCATAGTCATGAATCATATGCAATAGTCTCAAAATTATGAATCATAGTCATAGTCATAGGCAACAGCCTTATGGTCATAGTCATATGTAATGGTCTCTTTGTCATGAATCATAGTCATACGCGATAGTTTCATGGGCAACAGTTTCATAGTCATAGTCTTAGACAAAAGTCCCATAATCATAGTCATTGGCAATTAACCACAATAAGTTCTAAGCCACAATCGAGAATCAGATCCAAAGGCATAGATAACGTTAGATTTGACATAAGCATGAATCAAAGATAATTAACTCGCAAATAGGCACAGTTCTATATTTTAATTTATTACATTTACGAGTCCAATTACACGTTTAAACCTAAGGATAACCGAACTTACAGTGATCGGTTTAGAAAGGGATAATAAGGTAGAATTGTGGCGATTTGCTATAATTCGCGTGACATTGCTTGAAGAAGAATGCCTACGGTCCAACTTGAAGCTTTAACTTGATTCTCTTTTAATTCTATTCAGTTTGGAAGAAGACGCTTTAATCCTAGTTTTGATTCCAGCAGAGTAGCGACGCCATTTTTATTTTTAATTAGAATAGAGGCAGAGTATAGGCAGAATGAAATTGCATGGAGAAAAATCCAGGTTTGTGGGTGTTTAAATAGGCTAGAGCTCATGAATCCGGTCAGAAGGGCGTTCAAGTGCAGAAAAATGGATCTGTCCATGGATCTGGGAATGGGGGGAGGTCGACCCTAGGGTCGACCCTAATGTCGACCTGTTTAACCAGGTTAACCCCCAGGTCGACCCTAGTGTCGACCTGGGTCCTGGGCGGGTATTTTCCCGCCCAGCCCAGGTGTCTGTTTTGAATTTCGAAATTCGAATTTTGAATTTCGGGCTGGTTTTTATTGAAACTTCTGAAGGCCATATCTCGTTCATACGGAGTTCGATTTACGCAAACTTGGACTCTATTCCAAGCAGAATTTGGAGACGAACGCAATGGCGTAACCCATTTAAAATTAATTATACTTCATTTTGTTACTTTTCTGTTTACCGAAAATACAGGGTGTTACAGGTTCTTTGGATAATAATCCAACCGGTCTCACCATATTAACAACGATGGTCAAAACTTCGATTGTCTGTGATTTAACTATCGATTAAAAACTAGTGTTCATTCAACATATCAGACAAATCACTGGGCTCTTTGATTAATATTTCATTAATTAAATCTCTTCTCCATTCCCTTATCAATATTTGTTAACCAAATATTTCCGATAATCATCTTGGCCTTTTACGTTAATTGGAAAACACTTCCATATATCGTCTTCTTTTATTTTATGTACTTAGAAAATATCTTCTATTTATAATTGGAAAATATTCCTATTACTTATCTCTTTCCCGACCATTCATTTCTAGACTTAGGAAATATTTATAATCATATTTCCAAACTTTCACTTCTTCGGGTTGAAAAGAATGTTGTGTAAAACATCGCTACGACAACCCAAAACACTGCATTCAACTAACTCTTATTCACACATTCCTCTTCGAGGCTGGATCTTGCTATTTATTGGTTAAAACGAAATCAATCAAGTTGGGGTATAACTACCTCTCAGACCTTGACTAAAAACATCCTTAACTTCAAAACGGACAAGACCACTTACCTCGAATAATTAACATCATAAAAAACCAATTCTCCCTTTTTAAAATGTATATACAATTCCCTTTCTATTTATAAATTATCGATTTCCTTTTTGTTTATAATATTCTATTTTCAAGTTCGTTTTCTTATTTAATTCTATATATATCGATACATTGATTTCTAACTATCAAAATTTCTTAAAAATATTCTAACTCCTTAAATTCCCGGAAAAATTCGCTATAACCTCCTTTGTCCTGGGAGCATCGGGAAAAATCCCCAAACCGCCACACAGGCCTCTCCATTCAAAAAGAAAATCAACAAGCCAAGCGGCTAGCCAATACGACGCATAAAATCTCATATACGAATTAAATACATACTTTTTTGTCGAGCACTCTATCTATTTCACTTCTATACTTCCTTCCAAACCTGTTTAACATATATCTACCTATTCCAATTTTATTCCACTCATTCCGATAGTTTTTAACTTAATCCATTATTTAATTCATTACTTAGCACTTTTGTCTATTTCACTTTATATTTGAGCATAACATGTTCAAATATATTTTAACTTGTTTGTAAACTAATTGAATTCTAATTTCAATTCAAGTTTCATATTCGATTTCGAATATACATTACAAATCCAATTCACTTTTCAAAGTCTTATTTCGATTCAAACCTTGATTAACTAATTTCTCTTCTACTTAGTTAATTCTATTCAATAATAAAATTTATGATTATTTTTTCAGAAATCATTTCATTTACTTCACTTGGGTTCGTATTTATTTTATAACTCAAGCCTAGATTTTTCTAATGGTCATTCGGATTTTATTTTCCTTAAAATCCTTTTATTTACTTAAATGAACCGTTATAATTTATATAACGATTATGGCGCTGTTTTTCTGAAAAACTGATTTTGACATAACTCAAAATCTATATGATGAAATCCATATTTTTCCCTCCCATTAGAAAACTATTATTTAACCGGTCCTGACGTTTCTTGTTTCACAGGATTCTGACTTAAATTGTGTTATATATACTCAATTGAAGTTCGGAGTGCCAAATCACGAACTACCGCGCCGCGACGTGTTAGTTTTAATTATATATATAAATATAAACGTTTAAACGTCTTTTATAGTTTATATTTCCATCTCGTTGGAATATAAATATATATATATAAATATATATTCAAGTCTAGGTTTCAAATCTAACTTCACTTCTGATTTTTCTTACTTGTTGATTATTTCACTACCCAGTTATAATTCCATTTATAACTCTATCTCTTAGACTGTATTCCAATTCCTTTATAAATTATTTATAATGTTCGATATATCAAGTTTTAATTATAAATCCTTCGATTTAACTTAACTCGTTTTATATTCTGAATTCCGGAAAAATCTATTGTTCTATTTCAATACATTTTCCCTATTTCACCTTTTATTTTCATGTTCGAATTTAAACTGCTAAATTATCTTACGATAATATATTTTACTTAATTTATAAGCATTGCTTATAAATTAACTTGTTGATTATATATCTTAACCCGAGTTTTCATTTCAACATCTATTTGAAAATCAAATCCTTTTATATCCCGAATTCCGGAATATAAACCGTCGTCCCCCTTTTTAAAATGATTCCCAATTCTCTTTTATAAATTCCTACATGAATTTAAATTTCTAAATTATTTAATGATAATTCATCTTACTAAATTATTACTTGGCTTATAATCTAACTTCCTTGTTTTATAAAGTTAAAACAAGTTTTCCATTTCGAAATCTATTTTAAACCAAAATGTCATTTTGGAGTATTCTATTTCTTATAACTTATCTATATAAATATAGATCTATTTTCATGCCTTATCTCAGTCTCTATTCAAACTAAATTTAAATATCTCATATGGGAATAATCTATTTTATAAATCCGACATAGTCGAATTTAATCAGAAATCCTAAGGATTTATTCAACTTCATTTATATTCCGAATATCGGAATAAAGTTAATCTTTTATTATTTAAAACGATTCTAAGTTCTCAATTTAAATTCTCATTTGAATTTAATATTTAAATTATCCAAATGATAATTTTTCACCTTTCTGTTTACAAACACCATTTTTAAACAAGTCTCGCGTTCAAATAAATATTTCTTCTTTGGAAAAATATATTTCCCTTCCCAAAGTCACACTTGTATTTCTATTTTCTGAATTATCCAATGATAATCATTTCACTTTATTTATAAACTTCGTTTATAAATGAACTACTTATAAACTTCGTTTATAAAGGAACTACTTGTTTTATTTTTCAAAACAAGTTTATATTTCAAATCTATTTAAAAATTCAAATTCAAATTTAGAAAAATAGAATTTCCCCTTTTAAAACTCAAATACCCCTTCCAGGGTATTTTTATAAATTAACACTTAGGCCCAGTGATATTTAAACACCAAACAACCAATTATTTATTTCAGGTTTTCTAACACATCATATATGACAGTATATATGCAAACAAATAAACAAACAAATAATATATTTTTGAGGAATCCAGTCGGATCCCTCCAACCTATTTTCCTGCATCCACAGATGTCAGTCAACATAAATAATACCCATCCTGCTTCGAGGCAGGATATCGCGGTATGAAGGTCATCCACTAATATATATTTATGGGGCGCATAGGGAAATCATCCGCTATAGTACCGCGGGCATCCGCTAATGATACTGCGGGGATCAATCCGACCATCAACCCAATATATATATATATATATATATATATATATATATATATAAAATAGTCAACCCTAAATAACTAATATATTTCAAACAATCAAAAAGCATTCAACAAGCAACAAACAATTATTTTTAACGAATAAAAATAATTCTAAATAACAGGTGAGTGAGATTTACTCACTGTGACTTTAACTGCGCTGAATATCCACTGAAGGATATTATATAAATTTTATAGTGATTCATCCATACGTCTATTTTCCGCTTAAAATCCATTCAGTAAGCTAAGATCGAAACTCCTTGTTTACTTCTTCTACGTCACTGCCAAAACCCTCCCATCATCGAACACTGCAAGCACCAAATGCCAAGAAAGCTAAAAACTACCACTACTCCTTGCTGTTATCGAACCATCGTCGACCCCAAAATCACATCATCGCACCTCAGCCAACAGTCCCGAACCACTCCACATACCACATCGCATAATTCACAGCATCTCCCCCTTCGAACTCACCATTCGCGACTTCACAGTGAAGCCCCAATCCCCATCCTTATTTCGCAACCCTAAATCGAACTCCACCAGGTTCAGATGCCAGTACATTAGCATTCACCATCATCACACCCTTCCTCCGCTACTTGTCGCGACCCCCTTCTTTTCAAAATCGAACGCAACACCACCATCGTCGAACGCTCACAGTACCCTTGCAACCACGAGCCTCGATTTGAACTCCGCACTCTCCTTTGAAGGTCAGTCTCGTGATGCCTGTTCCTACGTGATTCCGCCCTTTCCCCTTTTTGATTTCAGAAAGCATTGAAATGAAAAGAGGCATACGGTTTTCGATTTCATGGATTGATGAGAGGAATTGTTTCCGTTTTCTTCTAAGGCTTTTGGATTTCGGTTTTTGAGGAAGAAAGGGTGGAGATGCCTGCGATTTTATAGATGAATTCACGCTTGTTTTTGTGAGGCTGAGGATCTGAAATGTAGAAAAGAGGACGTGCCATTTTAATCACCAAGAGATGTTTGTGATTTTAAAAGGGAAAGGTGTGGCTTTACATTGAACACCAAGGCCATTATTTTCCTCTTTGGTGTTTTTATTTTGTCCACGCAACTTATGATATTTCATTTTAATTTAATTCGTTTAGGACCGGTGTCCTTAAATTAAAATACCAACATGATTTAGAACTCCTCTCTGGACCTAACAACTGATATTTATAGGGTTATACCCCTATTTCGGACACACTAGGATGATCTCCGAAGTCTAATTTGATCGTCTAGAACATATTAATTTAAATTGATAAAAATAAAATTTCAAACCATTTAAATTCTTTGATAATAATTTAATATTATTATTCTAATTCAAACAATAGTTTGAATTGATTATCTGAACTGTTTCTAATTAAAATTAAATTCTGAATTTAATTAAATCCTTTTTCATATTCTGATAATTTAATATATTCAATATTAAATCAAAATTGATTTTAAAATCGATAACTCAAATAATAAATTACATTTATATTATCAACTCAATATTTAAATCCGTATTAAATATTTAAAATTAATCGACAGGAAATCCGGGTCATTACATTCTTCCCCCTTAAAAGAATTTCGTCCCTGAAATTGCTAAGTTAAGAAAGTGCTACTAGTTATTTACTTTTCCACTTATGCTGAACTCAACTTTTATATTTCAACTAATTTAGTTTTAACTAAAACTTTTGGTTTTCATTCACATTGAAGATCAAATATGGTTATATTCATTTTATCTGAACGATTTACAATCAAGTTATTCGCGTTCAATTCATATTCCATTCATATGCATTCCAATTTTATTTTAAATTGATTTTGATCAGTTTATTCACTTCGGTTTATTTAACTTACTTAAGTTAAATTTAATTTCAATCATTTAAATTCCTGGGTTCTTATTTCGAATCTTCTTTGAAATAATATAAATATATTCATATATTTATATCTATCTCAAATTCAAAAAATTTGAATTTTCAAACTAACTTGTTTTCCTTAAAACAAATTTTCATCCAAAACTTTTCTAAGGTAGCAATCCATCTCTTAGAAGCTCGAAAATGAATACTGATAATGTTGCAATCATCATCAGAATTATTTTCTAGCCACTGAAGTGAGTTAAGTGCTTAATTACTTTCAAAAATCCATCTAATTCTTCTTCCCAGGATTTTAAATTCTGAATTCTGGTTTGAATTTCAGTTTAATTCATCTTATTTGTATATTTCCTTCATACACAAATTATATTGGTTATATATAACTATTTCCGTTTTATAATCTCATTCAATTATAATTCTAACAATCAACACAACCATTTAAAACAATATCGTGTCCAATCTTCAATTCAAGTGTTTATAAACTCCTATCGACATCATGGCGTCCTACGATTCGATCAAAATTCATAATTCACTTAACAGTCTCGTCAACACAATGTAAAACAGTTTTTGTATTAAATAACAAATACGCTCTCTCGTATATATATATATATATATATACACTCAACTCAATTTAGGGTGCTACTGACCCTATCTCTAATGAGCACAATTTCCCAAAGCCTAGGTATTCGCTCAACCTAAGCTCTGATACCAACTGTAATGGCCTACAAATCCGTAATACCAGAGTTGACTACATACACCATACATCCAACCCAAATATCAAGAAAATACGAATCATTTTTTTAGAAGAAAAAGGTAGAAGAAGAACAGAAATAACAACATAGAATCTCACATCGCAACGGAACAAAATATACTATATCATAACTTTTGAAATACAAAATTTGTACTGTATACACATATCATTATCAGAGTACAGCTCTTGCAACACAGCGAAACACAACTCTATATAACTAACATTGAAGCCTCCTGCTCCAAGCTCCTTCAGATAAATCTGTAAAATCCTGAACTACTTGACTGCCTGAACAAATTTAGGCACCCAAGAGTTTAGGTAAAACAAAACAAAATAAACTCCGGGTCAGTCATGGGACTGGTATGAGTAAACAATTTAAAATAGTTTAAGGAACTAAATGATATCTCATAAGACCACGCCGTATAACACGGAACGGGTTTTTCCCTTATGAGAATCCCAAACACTTGATTTAACTTTCAAATCCTTTTGAAAGAAAACGATAATCTTTATATAAAAACTCTTATGATATTATAATAATGTCTAAATTAAATAAATAGAAATCTAGTGGAACGTTTGCATCTCACGTTCCACATATATAATATACAATCAAAACCGCAAGCACTTATTGGGTAATGAAATTCCAACTATGACAAGGTATGGAACCACCGGCCGCTGGTGTATCTCTAGAGGGGAATACACCGAGTTCAACAAAAACATCTTGCAACTCAGCCACACATGACCGACCACTCATTTCGCTTGAGTGCATCGAATGTATATCAACAACGGTTGGGATCAGCAACCGTTTCCCGAATAGGACAACATCAAATAGAATAAGGAATTAAATGAATCTCTAGATAGGTGATGATACCCCCTAATGGAAGCTGCCCACATAGTCCTGCTGCTTGCCCGATTTTTGTCATTTTCCGGTTGTTGAGGCCTGAGGCTACGTTTACTTCTCTCCTTGATAACATAATTACTTTGAATGCCACATTATCAGATCCGTTAATCATTAATTGGTTTACACAAATATTCTGGATGTTATGCTAAGGGAATAAATCCGTTGTAACCATATATATTTATATAGACCAACCCATGCGATCATTGGAAATACTTTGTCAGACATTCGTCCATTTACGTTCGTTCTGGGATTGAAAGAAACCGAAGGCACAATTTCTATTAATAGAAAAAGTCCTTGCACTCTACTATGTCTTCCATTATCTTCATATAATCTGATTCGCAACGCTACTGCAAATACGAAGTGGTTCTTTGGATAATAATCCAACCGGTCTCTCCATATTAACAACGATGGTCAAAACATCGATAGTCTGTGATTTAACTATCGAATAAAAACAAGTGTTCATTCAACATATTAGACAAATCACTGGGCTCTTTAATTAATATTTCATTAATTAAATCTCTTCTCCATTCCCTTATCAATATTTGTTAACCAAATATTTCCGATAATCATCTTGGCCCTTTACGTTAATTGGAAAACACTTCCATATATCGTCTTCTTTTATTTTATGTACTTAGAAAATATCTTCTATTTATAATTGGAAAATATTCCTATTACTTATCCCTTTCCCGACCATTCATTTCTAGACTTAGGAAATATTTATAATCATATTTCCAAACTTTCACTTCTTCGGGTTAAAACGAATGTTGTGTAAAACATCGCTATGATAACCCAAAACACCGTATTCAACTAACTCTTATTCACACATTCCTCTTCGAGACTGGATCTTGCTATTTATTGGTAAAAAACAAAATCAATCAAGTTGGGGTATAACTACCTCTCAGACCTTGATTGGAAACATCCTTAACTTCAAAACGGATAAGACCACTTACCTCGAATAATTAACATCATATAAAACCAATTCTCCCTTTTTAAAACTTATATACAACTCCCTTTCTATTTCTAGATTATCGATTTTATTTTTATTTATAATATTCTATTTTCAGGTTCCTTTTCTTATCGAATTCTATATATATCGATACATTGATTTCTAGCTATCAACATTTCTTAAAAATATCCTAACTCCTTAAACTCCCGAAAAAATTCGCCATAACATCATTTGTACCGGGAGCATCGGGAAAATCCCCAAACTGCCACACAGGCTTCTCCATTCAAAAAGAAAACCAAAAAGCCAAGCGGCTAGCCGATACGGTGCATAAAATCTCATATACGAAATAAATACATACCTTTTTGTCGAGCACTCTATCTATTTCACTTCTATACTTCCTTCCAAACTTGTTTAACATATATCTGCCCATTCCCAATTTTATTCCACTCATTCCGATAGTTTTTAACTTAATCCGTTATTTAATTCGTTACTTAGCACTTTTGTCTATTTCACTTTATATTTGAACATAACATGTTCAAATATATTTTAACTTGTTTGTAAACTAATTGAATTCTAATTTCAATTCAAGTTTCATATTCGATTTCGAATATACATTACAAATTCAATTCACTTTTCAAAGTCTTATTTCGATTCAAACCTTGACTAACTAATTTCTCATCTACTTAGTTAATTCTATTCAATAATAAAAAAATATGATTATTGTTTCAGAAATCATTTCATTTACTTCACTTGGGTTCATATTTATTTTATAACTCAAGCCTAGATTTTTCCAATGGTCATTCAGATTTTGTTTTCCTTATAATCCTTTTATTTACCTAAATGAACCGTTATAATTTATATAACGATTATGGCGCTGTTTTTCTGAAAAATTGATTTTGACATAACTCAAAATATATACGACGAAATCCAGATTTTTCCATTCCATTAGAAAACTATTATTTAACCGGTCCTGACGTTTCTTGTTTCACAGGATTCTGACTTAAATTGTGTTCTATATACTCAATTGAAGTTCGAAGTGACAAATCACGAACTACCGCGCCGCGGCGAGTTCGTTTTAATTATATATATAAATATAAACGTTTAAACGTCGTTTATAATTTATATTTCCATCTCGGTCGAATATTTATATATATATATATATATATATTCAACTCTAGTTTCCAAATCTAACTTAACATTTCTGATTTTTCTTACTTGTCGATTATTTCACTACTCAGTTATAATTCCATTTATAACTCTATCTCTTATATTATATTCCAATTCCTTTATAAATTATTTATAAAGTTCGATATATCGAGTTCTAATTATAAATCCATCGATTTAACTTAACTCGTTTTATATTCCGAATTCCAAAAAAATCTATTGTTCTATTTCAATACATTTTCCCTATTTCACCTTTTATTTTCATGTTCGAATTTAAACTGCTAAATTATCTAATGATAATTTATTTTACTTAATTTATAAGCATTGCTTATAAATTAACTTGTTGATTATATATCTTAATCCGAGTTTTCATTTCAACATCTATTTGAAAATCAAATCCTTTTATATTCTGAATTCCGGAATATAAACCGTCGTCCCTCCTTTTAAAACGATTCCCAATTCTCTTTTATAAATTCCTACATGAATTTAAATTTCTAAATTATCTTACTAAATTATAACTTGGTTTATAATCTAACTTCCTTGTTTTATAAAGTTAAAACAAGTTTTCCATTTCGAAATCTATTTTAAACCAAAATGTCATTTTGGAGTATTCTATTTCTTATAACTTATCTATATAAATATAGATCTATTTTCATGCCTTATCTCAATCTCTATTCAAACTAAATTTAAATATCTCGTTTGGGAATAATCTATTTTATAAATCCGACATAGTCGAATTTAATCATAAATCCTAAGGATTTATTCAACTTCATTTATATTCCGAATATTGGAATAAAGTTAATCGTTTATTATTTAAAATGATTCTAAGTTCTCAATTTAAATTCACATTTGAATTTAATATTTAAATTATCCAAATGATAATTTTTCACCTTTCTATTTACAAACACCATTTTTAAACAAGTCTCGCTTTCAAATAAATATTTCTTCTTTGGAAAAATATATTTCCCTTTCCAAAGTCATACTTGTATTTCTATTTTCTAAATTATCCAATGATAATCATTTCACTTTATTTATAAACTTCATTTATAAATGAACTATTGATAAACTTCATTTATAAAGGAACTACTTGTTTTATTTTTCAAAACAAGTTTATATTTCAAATCTGTTTAAAATTCAAATTCTATTTTAGAAAAATAGAATTTCCCCTTTTAAATCTCAAATACCCCTTTCAGGGTATTTTTATAAATTAACACTTAGGCCCAGTGATATTTAAACACCAAACAACCAATTATCTATTTCAGGTTTTCTAACACATCATATATGACAGTATGTATGCAAACAAATAAACAAACAAGTAATATATTTTTGAGGAATCCAGTCGGATCCCTCCAACCTATTTTCCTGCATCCACAGATGTTAGCCAACATAAATAATACCTATCCTGCTTCGAGGCAGGATATCGTGGTATGAAGGTCACCCACTAATATATATTTGTGGGGCACATAGGGAAATCATCCGCTATCGTACCGTGGCATCCGCTAAAGAGACTGCGGGAATCAATCCAACCATCAACCCAATATATATATATATATATAAAATAGTCAACCCTAAATAACTAATATATTTCAAACAATCAAAAAGCATTCAACAAGCAACAAACAATTATTTTTAACAAATAAAAATAATTCTAAATAAGAGGTAAGTGAGATTTACTCACTGTGACTTTAAATGCGCTGAATATCCACTGAAGGATATTATATAAATTTTACAATGATTCCTCCATACATCTATATTCTGCTTAAAATCCATTCAGTAAGCTAAGATCGAAAATCCTTGTTTACTTCTTCTTCATCACTGCCAAAACCCTCCCATCATCGAACACTGCAAGCACTAAATGCCAAGGAACCCAAAAACTACCACTACTCCTTGCTGTTATCGAACCACCGTCGACCCCAAAATCACATCATCGCACCTCAGCCAACAGTCCTGAACCACTCCACGTACCACATCGCAAAATTCGCATCATCTCCCCCTTCGAACTCACCATTTGCGACTTCACAGTGAAGCCCCAATCCCTATCCTCATTGGCAAACCTAAATTGAACTCCACTAGGTTCAGATGCCAGTACGTTCGCATTCACCATCATCGCACCCTTCCTCCACTACCTGTCACGACCCCTTCTTTTCAAAATCGAATGCAACACCACCATCGTCGAATGCTCACAGTACCCTTGCAACCGCGAGCCTCGATTTAAACTCCGCACTCTCCTTTGAAGGTCAGCCTCGCGATGCCTATTCCTACATGATTCCGCCCTTTCCCCTTTTTGATTTCTGAAAGCATTGAAATGAAAAGAGGCGTACGGTTTTCGATTTCATGGGTTGATGAGAGGAATTGTCTCCGTTTTCTTCTAAGGCTTTTTGATTTCGGTTTTTGAGGAAGAAAGGGTGGACATGCCTGCGATTTTATAGATGAATTCACGCTTGTTTTTGTGAGGCCGAGGACCTGAAATGTAGAAAAGAGCGCGTGCCATTTTAATCACCAAGAGATGTTTGTGATTTTAAAAGGGAAAGGTATGGCTTTACATTGAACACCAAGGCCATTATTTTCCTCTTTGGTGTTTTTTTACGTCCACGTAACTTATGATATTTCATTTTAATTTAATTCGTTTAGGACCGGTGTCCTTAAATCAAAATACAACATGATTCAAAACTCCTCTCTGGACCCAACAACTGATATTTATAGGGTTATACCCCTATTTCGGACACACTGGGATAATCTCCGAAGTCTAATTTGATCGTCTGGAACATACTAATTTAAATTGATATAAATAAAATTTCAAACCATTTAAATTCTTCGATAATAATTTAATATTATTATTCTAATTCAAACAAGAGTTTGAATTGATTATCTGAACTTTTCTAATTCAAATTAAATTCTGATTTTTAACTAAATCCTTTTTCATATTCCGATAATTTAATATATTCAATATTAAATCGAAATTGATTTTAAAATCGATAACTCAAATAAAAAATTCCATTTATATTATCAACTCAATATTTAAATCTGTATTAAATATTTAAAATTAATCGACAGGAAATCCGGGTCATTACAATACACTCTTCTTAACTTAGAGATTTCGGGGACGAAATCCTTTGAATATGGGAGAATGTAACACCCCATAATTTTGATAACACTAAAGATGATAAATTATAGAATAATTAATTTAATATTCAGAATTAAGTGAAACTAACTATGCCATTGCGTTTGTCTCGGAAATCTGGTCAAAATAGACACATAATTTGCGTAAAAATAGACACACGGTTTGCGTAAAACGGATACCGTATGCAGAAGTTATTAAGGTTGAAGTTTGTATACGCATAAGAAGAATATATATGAATAAAATAAGTCCAGAAATTCAAAATATTTCAATATCACACAGAAGACCTAGGCGGGAAAATTCCCGCTCTGGGTGTCGACCTAGGGGTCGACACCATCATAGGGGTGTCGACACCCACACAAGGGGGTCGACCCCCATTTCGACACCTCCCCAGATCTGGGGCAGATTCCTGCTTGTGAACGTGGATTGATTTCTGGTCTAGATCCGTTGGTTCTAGGCTATAAATAGAACCCTATACCCATTGTTTTCTTCACACAAAAACAATGGAGGACTAGATGCTGCCTCTGCCTAGACCAAAATAGTTTGTTCTTCTACAACGAGGGTTAGACTAATTCAGATATCTGTGATTCAACTTCTGCAATTCTTCTTTTATTTTCTTCTATTTCTTAGATCCAATCAAGGCGAGTCTATGTTAATTTTAGATCTTAACATTTAAAAAGTAAATCTTGACATGACTATAACTTTGATACATGCCTGTGACTATTTGAATCATATCAGATCTGTTATTACCTATTTATCTAAGTTATTCTGACATGACTATGAACTAGACCTAAACCTATATCTATTTATCATGTCAGATCTGCCATTCTTTGTAGATCTAATTCACTGTATAGATCACATCATGTCTGTTCCTATTATGTTTGTAGCTAAATTAGATCTGTTATTAGTTGGAGTTCTAATTCACTGTTTAGATCTCATCATGCCTGTCCCTATTATCTTAGAATCAGTTCTATTATCACATGTTTATCAGATCCGTTCCTATATGCCTACCTTCTCATTATGCCATTATACATTTATGCCTATTTCTGCCATTATATGTCCAATTTGTTAGTATGATCATTTATGTCCTCTTCCCTCTATCTTTTCCCTTTTTAATTTTATATAGCCAGGCCACCTTCGAGCCTAGGCATGCCGCTGAAATATGCGAACGTGTTAAATTAGGAACGAGGGGAAAGTGGTAAAATTGGGGCATAACTTAAATGAAATATATGAATATGGGTTTGGGTATAACTCAAACCGTGATTAAAAACCTTAATTTGGGGCATATGGTTCATTATGAACATGACTTGGAAAAAGGGCATGAAAACCTATAACGACATAGGAATAATTGGTTAATATTGAAAACCTAGAATTACAGTAATTAGAAACTATAACCGTGCTTAGACACGAGGTTAGAATACACTTGTGGTGGAAGTATGCCCGGAACCGCCCGGCATATCCAGCGACCACAAGTGGTGAATCTAATGTGAGGGGTCTAAGTGCATAATCACGAGATGTGTTGAGACACGAGGTTAAGTCCGACTTGTGGAAGAAGTCTGCCAGGAACCAACCGGCATATCCAGCATCCACAAGTTGTAGGCTTAATGTGGGAGGTCTAGTACATTATAACCATAAATGAATATGGTAATAAACTTAAATACTTAACTTAGTTGAATCCAGAGGGATTATATATGTTAACTTGAGTAGGGGTTAAATAAACTTGTTTGAAACAGTGGGAGGGTTAAGCATATCTTAGGTTGGTGGATAGTATTTATATATAGGCCCACAAACTTAACCTATGGGGTTATGCAATTTTTTACTCTGGCATGGCATAACCTGTGGAAAACTTAGTGGGGTGCAAGCATAGGGGGAAGCTTGTATCGTCTTGTCTGTGGGACCCGTTTCAGTCTATAACCCAAATATAGGTATCAAACGAGTACTCCGAATTAGGTTGGAGTTAGGGCACGCTTACTAGGCTAATTATGAGAGATCCGAACGTGGGGGACGGTGTAGGCGGCGCATTCCGATGGGTTCAAGTGCATGCATGGGTTCAGCAGAGGAGGTTTAGATGTCGTGATTCCTGTAGATATGGTTGTGCACATCCTGAAAACGAAGGGTTGCTACTTTAGGAAGTGATACATCCTACTGTGGGGCCAGCATAGCATATCTATGGAGTAGGAAGTCGATCCATTGGGGATAGTAATTAGGGTACATCTAGACTCCGGTATGTTTAAGAGCCCGTTATTATCCTTAGGGTTAACTCTGGTACGTTGGGCTGTCTATTATTGTATGGGCTTTAAACCTTTCACTAGAAGTACACCTAAGTCTACCATCTTATACATGTTGGGGATCATCTCATTCTGGTTATACTGGTCTTGGTGTAGAGAGACAGAGAGAGACAGAAAGGGAAAGTACTAGAACAGTGCAATATACTCTATCATGTTTATCATGTTTACCTTGTCGTACCTGCCTTTTATGATGTTATCTCTCTTATCCACTTTATATGCTTATCATGATACTTTTGCTTATTTATATTCTAAAAGTAACTGGACTCGCTAGACTTTATGTCTGACCCATTTTGTTTCCTCTTCTTTCTCTTCCGTTTCCCTTCAGATTCTTAGGGTGGGAATATTCAAGCTTGGTCTGGATTCTGCTTTCATTTTGCTTGGAGTTGCTTAGATGTATTGCTCAAGTTCTTATCCTTTCTACTATGGCTATGTTATGGGGATTATGCTTCTTTTATTACTATACTATGATGTTTTAAGTACAAGATAGAAATTTTAAAATGATGTACTGGGTTTATGTATTTTCAGAATTATGATGTTTTGAACCATGATGTTATGTTTTCTGCTTAATAAAATTTTAAATTTCGCTGCTATTTTATACCTGTCTTGTAATATTTCTGTTTCTGTTTAATAGAGACTTACAAAACTTAATGCATTCTCTTAATTTTGACATTAATGGACGTGGGGTGTCATAGGAGGAGTCATAGCAGCTAAGACATGTGATCTAATAGAGTCAAGAATAGACTTTGTGAGCACAACTCTTCCTGCCTAAGAAAGAAGTGTCGCATTCCAACAAATAATCTTTCCCTGGCTTTGTCGGTCAAGGGATCGAAGATAGCATTAAGGTTCCTTCCTCGATGTAGTACAATACCGAGGTAAAGTGAGGGAAGAGAGGAAACTTGAAAGCAGTGAAGGTTTCGATCCAAGATGATCTAACCGGAGACATATCTTTCGAAACGATGGAGTAGCTTTTAGTAGAGTCAACGAGTTACCCCAAGCACCTCTGGTACAGCTGAATAATACAAATAAACTAGAGGATAGAGAAATGACTACAATTAGTGAAAATGATGTTATCGTCAATGAAAGATAAGGAAGAAATAAGAGGGTAGCCATTGGGGATGCCAAATTTATGAATCTTCCCTGCTATCGTAAGTGAATGCAGCCCACGATGAAAGCCTCGGCTGCGATGACGAAGAGCGAAGGGGGCAGGGGGTCTCCCTGATGAAGACCCCCTCTAGCCTTGAAATAACCATTGGTCGATCCATTGATGAGAAGGAAAACTAGCAGTTGGAGAGCAGTCTCCAAATAAGATCGATAAGGGGCTCTGGAAAGCCGAATGCTTTAAGGACTTTGATGACGAAAAACCATGACATGCGGTCGTATGCCGTAGCCATATCCATCTTAACAACCACATTAAACCTCAAACCTTCCTATCATTCTGAGAAGCCAGCTCCTGGGATAAAAGGAAGTTCAGTGATCGGTCTTCCTTTTACAAATCCCACGTGAGAGGAAGAAATAATCCGCTCGAGAAATGGTGCTAGTCGAGAGCCTAGGACCTTAGAGATAACCTTGTTAGAGATATTGCACAAGCTGATTGGGCAAAAATCCATTCAAGTGAGAGGACTTTTACACATTGGAATATGAACCAAATTGGTGGAGGTCCACCCCTTTGAGACGCCTCCACTAGAGAAGGAAAACTAATAGCGAGACAGAAGTCTACCTAAATAATCAAATAATCAGCCAAACACTCCAGAAAAACCCCGTTGAAGCCTTCAGGCCGAATAACGCTGTCTTTACTAAGAGCAAATATAGACGCCCGTATTTCCTCTATGGAAATCAGAGCTATCCAAAGGATCTAGGGATGGACGTTGATAGTTCGGGTCCGAGATCGACATAGAAGTAGAACCGAGGGAGGATTGAAAATGGGACATAATGGTTTCTTTGACTTCACACGGCGTGGGTGTCATAGAGTGCTCTGTACGCTGGATTTGATGAATTGTAAGAAGATTCTTCTTCTTACGGATAGAAGAATGGAAAAACTTGGAGTTCGTATCACCATCAACAATCCACTTGATCCTCGCTTTTTGGCAAAGATAGTCATGCTCAGTACGAAGTTCTGACGAGAAGGTCAGTTGGGAAATTGCCCAAGCCTCCATATTAGCATCAGAGGGAATCTCATCAAAAGACGCTTTCACTAAGACAAGAGTTTCTTCAGTCGCCCGAACGTGATCAAAGATGTTCTTGAAAACAAGAACATTCCACGTCTTAAGGAAAACCTTAAGGCACTTCAGCTTATAAGAGAACACAACACATGGGGAACCAGGAACATGGAAGTTCCAGGAGTCTTCCATAACAGTATGGAAAGTGTGGTGTGATCTCCATATACTCTGAAACCGAAAAGAAGAAGGGATAGAGAGGCCAGGGAAAGCAGGGAAGAATTATTGGAGCATGATCCAAGAATGTAAGATACAGATGGGAAACAGAGAAGTTGAACGGAAGGTTGAACCAGCCTTCCGATCCAAATACTCTATCCAAATGAGGGATAATCAGGTTCGGCCCCTTTTAGTTGTTACTCCAAGTGAAAGATGAACCGACAAAAGAGACTTCTGAGAGACTGAACTGACTATGAAGGCACTGAAATCCGCTACCGCCAAACAGTTAACGGCACTGGCTCCCCGTTTCTCAGTTTGGAAGGCGAAAACATTGAATTTGCCTCCCAAAACCGAAACCAAGAGACCCAAGTTCGAAAGAGCAAGAATGTTGGGACAAAGGGAAAACCTCTCGATCCTATCGCACTTTGCGTTGACCGCCAAGAACTGAAAGGAAGGGGAAAAAGAAGGACTCAAATAGGCCACCGACAATAGCTGGTCGGAATTGAAGATAAGGTGTAGGACAATGTCTTAGGACCAGAGGGTCTAAATCTTGTCAGACACATTGGCTAAGGCACCTCCTAAACCAATAGACAGAACAAAATTGGTGACCTCCTCTAGACCCACAAAAGGTTCCAGAAGCACCACCAATCCGACAGAATGCTTCTTAACAATGCGTTTGAGTCTGGTCACAGACCCATCATTGCATGTACCTCTAACGTTCCAGAAAAAATAATTTGCCATGAAGAAACAACGAAAACAAATAGACGAACAAACAAGAGAGGCCACATAGCTCAAATAAGATACAACGTATCCCAAGTATATCTAATGATCTACTCATATGCCGCTATAGAGCATGTGCGAATGCTGCGGGGAGTGTGGGTGGCCGCTTTCGATCTTCGACGCGAAGAGCGGAAAGGGAGGACAGAAGGACAAATAGACACACCACAAGTTTCGGGGGACCAAAAAACTACCCTGAAACCACTGTCAGACGGATACTATCTCAAGACACGAGATCTCGATGGACAAGAGTTCTTAGTAAGACAAGATAGACGATCATCAATGATCGCTATCTCGCCCTTACTGAGAAAAGGAGATGAACCAGAGACATAAGTATCAACACACTCACGGGTGGTATAGGGCACGACGGGGCAAAAGTAACAGACTGTATAAGTGAAAATGTGGTGTAGCTCAGAAAAGACAACACATGTTCCTATGCGAGCATATGCAATAAACTAGAAAATACCGTAGTTTAATTTGAGTAACATAACCATTAATTAACATAGTTGTACATAAAAACATTTTTTCTAAAAAAGCATATAGTATGTGATATATTATATTCATAAAACCCTTAACGAGTTTTTGGTCTTGTTTGACAAGTATTATAGTATATGAATGTTATATAAGCATTCATTTTTATTAAAGAATATACATTTATATTCATTGTATACAATATTTGTTGGATTTGTCACTATATTGGACAAGTTACAAGCACAATAAAGTAATTGTATTTTGTAAATCATTTTATTTTAAAGGGTTCACAAAATTTCGGCAACACTTTCTTTATGTTTCCTATGTACATGCACTTTTGTATGATTTAGGGTACAAAGTGGAAGAGCTACCGAAATTTTGATGAATCGTTTATATGAAATGCTTTACAAGATGTAATTACTATTGTGTTTGTAATGGAAAGTAGGATGACCCACTAGTAAAGTAGAAAACGGTAATGTAAGAAATTACCACTATATTCATGTGCTCAATCGTAAAATGTATGAGTGAAATTAATAGTAGAATTATGGTTAAGGAAACATTAAAATGTATAAATGAACAATAAAATAAGGTTAAAAAGAATAATGTTATATAATTAATAAAACATTAAACCGTATAATTGAATTGAAAAATAAAATGTCATGCATTTTTAAAAGGGGACGTTTACTTAAAGGGCTTATTCGTTCAGGGTAATAAGTTTTAAGGACATAACTTCTAAAAAATTAGTTTTAAGGACAATTTTGCAAGAAAAAGATAAAAGTGGTTATCTTTTTACGTTATACAGAAATAAAGATAACCGCTTTTATCTTTTTCCTGTATAACTTAAAAAGATAAACGCTTTTATCTTTTTCGTATAGAATTGTCCTTAAAACTTATTATCCTACAAAAAGTAGCCCTTTAACCTAATTTCCACTTTTAAAATTTATATCATACGTTTTAAATTAGGAGAAATGATCAATTATTTTACCGATCGAAGCTAAAAGTATTAATAAAAAGGGAAATGGAAGACTTAACATGTGAATATTTTCATGATGGTGTACACATATTTATAAAATTCGCTATAAGTAATAATGAAAATGATGAAGAAATTCATTGTCTATGTAGTAGGTGCAATTGTTGTAGCATTCTATATCATATATCATTAGAGTTATTTGCATTAGTATGGTGTTGTGCCGAATTATTTGGTATGGGATAGTCATGGAGAGCCTATATCACCTAATCCTATACAGTTAAATAATGCAATGAGTAATGAAACTGTTACAACGAATCTAATAGAAGATGCAGTTGAGAATGCAACACGTTCTATGTTGCTTACAAGTCAATTGTTTGATAACGATGTTAATGTTAAAAAAGAACCGAATATTGAAGCAAAATATCCATGATTTATTAAATGCTGCTAAAAAACTCTTTTGTTAAGGTTGTGCAAACGGCATCCAATTATCAGTAACCATAGAATAAATCGCGATAAAATCAAAATTCAACATCAAAGAAGCTGAATTTACAGCTTTTATACTAGTTGTAAAACAACATATAACTTTCGATAATTTAATATGCGAAATCATAATGAAATAAAAAACTTATGTTAACTTTTGGTTTACCATATCAAGAAATAGATACATGTTTAAATGGTTGTATGCTGTTTTAAAAAGAAAAATCAATCTTAGGAATTGCAGAATATATAACTAGGAAAGATAGAAGCCAAGCAAGAAAAAGGAAAGCAAGTCGCATACAAATATAAGAATTATTTACATATAACTCCTAGTCTTCAAAGTTTATATACATCTTCTATAACCGCACGTCATATAAGATGACATAGTGTGAGAATACCAGCTGATGGAGAAGAATGAAGGCATTTCAATAAAAAATATCTTGCTTTTGCAGCGGAGAGCCATAATGTAAGACTTGGTTTATGTACGGACGAATTTTCATCATTTTCTCAAATTGATTATGAATATTCATCTTGGCCTATAATCGTTACACCTTATAATTACCTCCATTGATGTGTAAAAGATTCATATATATATATATATATATATATATATATTTCTCATAATTGTTTTCTCTGGCCTTGATGATCCTGCATAAGGAATCAATGTATATTCAGAGTCATTGATTGAAGAGTTGAAAAAATCGTGGTACGAAGGAGTCAAACATACGACATTGCAGAAAAAATTCATAAATTCGCTTCTATGTTGTGAACTGTTAGCGATTTTCCTGTGTATGCAATGCTTATGATATTATTTTCCTGCGTATACAATGGTTTCAGGTTGGATCAGTGTTATTAATGGTGCACAATATTATTAAAAGAATTCAATATTTTTTGCTAAAACATATGCAATAAATATTTATTCATTTTACCAAAAAAACATAATAAAAAATAATATCATAAGTATAGAATTTCAAGCACAATAGTTTCAAATCCAAAATAATAATATCTATTACCGATAAATTAGAAATCTTAATCTTATTCAATAGTTATATTTTTCAAATCAATGTCAGCTTCATCAACTTCATAAGCTTCAGCATTTTCCTCATCCATATATTGTAGTTTTGATTCTCCTTCATGAATATGTAAAAGAGGTGAAGCAGATGCTAAAAAACCTCTGGATGTGGATGTTTTTCTGCATGAATATCTACCTTTCTTCCACTTTTGCTGCTTAGCAACAACCTAAGTTAAGTCATCCTCATCATCAAATACAATCTCATCTTCAGCATCGGATGCCTCATCCCTATTTCTCATTAACCATTCATGCAATCATCAATATCGTACAAATATATTACATTAATGATATCAAAGATATTATACCTTCTTTTAATGCTTGATTGTATTTAATAAATACCAAATCCTAAAATATTTTTATATTTTAGACAAATCGTAAAGATATTAGACATATTCATACAAATGATTTTTTTTTCTAATTAAAGGTATGTTTCAGAGCTGCTTGAATGTTTATTTTTTGAAAATGGTTTCTCTTCCTCCAAAGCTACTTCTCTTGATTTATCGTTCACAGATTCTCAATCCCATTCATTTGCTCTTGCATCTATGCTAGGAAATATTTTATGATCTATTATACATTACATTACATACTTCTAACAATAATAAAATAAATCTAAACTATGTTGGCTAATAAATCATATGTCAGTTCTAAATGCCCACATGCTAAAGTCAGCTAATTACATAATTATAGGGTTATTAACTCATTGATGATGATCGAATAAGAAATAATAATGTTGTAATATAACTGAAAAATACATATTAGCAAAGTTATTCACATTTTTTGTCATTATTATAGTAATAGTAACAATGGTAGTGATGGTGGTTGCAACGATGGTTACAATATTTGTAGTAGTTATTGCAATTTGAAATTCAAAAAAGAAATAAACTAAGAATAATAAAATATAGAAAATGCATGCCATTTTGCGTCGCTTTCCATTTGCACCATTTGGCGCACCTTTTTCATATGTGTCGCGCCACAAGAAAAAACGACACAAAAACTGCATTACGTCGCGCCATGCGCTATATCTCACGACTAGATTTTCCTTTAACAACTATTGGTTGGATCATGCTAGCCGTCTACTTTGTCCTTATTGCATGGAAGAAACACAAACATTTACTTTACCATATAAAAAAAAATTGGTGGTTTGATTGTCATCGGTATTTTATTCATATTAATCATCCATTTAGAAGAGAATTTTTTCTACGGCTAATAGACATGAGACTTTGCGACCATCAATGATCAAGCGGAGATATATATGACCTTGTAAAGGATTATCAAATGATACATGAAATCGAAGAACAAATTGAAATTCAAGATAAATCAACTACTCGTAATTGGTGTTAACAAAGAATATTTTAGATGCTGCTTTATTGAAAAACTCCTAATTCGTTATAATGTTGACGTGATACATAACGAGAAAATTATATTTGGTACAATTTTGAATGTTAAGGTAAAGAGCGGGATGATTTGAAATCAAGATGTGATATAGAAGTAATATATAATCGTCCTAAGCTTCATATTAATCCAAACGACATTAAAAAACCAAAAACATGTTATGAGCTAGGCAATAATCAAGTCAAAATACTTTTAAAATGGATGGAAGGTCAAAATTTTCCGATGTTATTTCTTATAATCTTCGTACACTGCGCCATATGACCTTTTACAACAGATTTGCAAGGTTTTGCCAGCTAAAATGTTGCCATAGCTATAAAATTTTGGTCCTATATCGACGTTGTATTTTTGGTGTTACCTTAACCATAAACATGTGTTGCTCTAGCAAAAAAAGTGTAACATGATGCAACATTTTGATATTGTATTGCTATAGCAGACCTTTCCATATCTTATGCAATGATCCATGTCAATCTACCAAGGCAAATCCTACTTGAACTTTTATAATTATACATTGGAGAACGTGACACCTCATCAATCCAAACACCACTCGTTTTAAATAAGATCCTTAAGTCACTTAAAAAAAATGGTCGGCCCTTTTTATTATTATTTGCTATGTGAACTTCGGCTCCTTTTTATTGCTCTTCAATGGCCACTTAGGGTTTCTCAGGCTTCAAATTATACAGTGATTGATTGATTGTTTTCAGGATGCTACTGGTGCTCCGATAATCTTCGATCATGATCTTGTTAAGATGAAATTGATCTCTAAAATTAGTACGTGATTTTTCCCCTTTTTTTACTTTTGATTATTGTTTGGTTGTTCGATTTCAATCCCACCTTTGCCTGTGAAGACTTCGTGTGAATTTATAGGGTTTCGAATCCCTAAATAATCTCTGATTTCAACATTAGACTTGGTTGTGATTTGTTGCTCCGAATTTGTCGAGTTTGAAATATTAAAGCTTTATGGAATTAAGTTTCATGATGAATGACTCGACTTTGAATTGGTCCCTTCATGCCAAATATGGAAGCTTTGATTTATCGATGATAGTTATTGCATGATATATGACATGTTTAAAGAATAGTTAGAGAAATATATTCTCTGATTTATTTTTATCACACCATCCTATAACTGTTTGAATAAATGCACCTCTATTTTGTTTGAATAATTTGCCTCTTTTGATTCATGAATTCTCTTCACTGATTCAATGATAAGAACTGATACTACAATTTGATTTTCCAAGACTAGTTGAACAGATATTATACTTTCACTCTATTTAAAGTGGTGTGCATTATTGCTTTACTGTTTGGACTTGGAACTGCACTTTATATGTGCATGTATTTGGATATTGTTGAGTCAAGAAATTTTGATTTATGCCAAAGTAATGTGCAGTGATCAACAAAAAGACGACGTTCATTGATCTAAGAAGATAAGGAGCTTCATATGGTATTGGTCATTAGAATTTGATTATTTGGTATGGTAATAGTGTTCACTTATGTTAAAATCTATCCTCAAATGATCAAAGTTTATATATATACACTTATGTATATGTATGCACATAAATTGTGCAAACTGGGCAATACCAGTCGACCGCCCAAAACAGACCGGTCGACCGTTTTTACCCAGTTTGCACAATGAACGTGCACACATAGAGATATAACGTATGTATATTTAAATTCCAGTCTACTGGTGCATTTTGACATGTCGACCGTTTTTACACAGATGCAACTTTTTGAATAGTCACTTCCATTCCTCCATGAGTTGCTTCTCCTTTCTTTCATCACTGATCATTTCTATTGGTTGTGACTCTTTACCAAAGGTTACAACTACTTATCTTCTATAAATACACCTTGAAATCATCAAATCAAATAACCAATTCTTTCTATTTATTCTCTTTATTGTTGATCTCACAATTGCAATTGCAATTTCAAAGCACTCAAATGCTCATATTCTTCACAATATCGTTCTTGAATCCTAGAATTTATATATTGTTCTTCTGATTCAAACACGATATCATCTTCCAAATCTTCACAAATACAAATTCTACTTGAGGATAAGATTATAGGAAGGTTGTACAAGAATTGACAAATTCGTGTTATTTTGAACACATTGTCAAATTACAAGTCTACTCGTCTTGTTTGAAGTCCTCCGTATTGTAAGAGGCAAG
This sequence comes from Allium sativum, assembly GCA_030737875.1. NCBI lineage: Eukaryota > Viridiplantae > Streptophyta > Magnoliopsida > Asparagales > Amaryllidaceae > Allium > Allium sativum. The sequence continues at coordinate 340,084,272 of CM060922.1, forward strand.
TTGTGAAGTCCTCCGTGTTGTAAGAGGCAAGTTGTGAAGTCCTCGTGTTGATAGAGGCATGAAATCCTGTTCGGCTGCTCGGGTGTTTTGAACCTGTTTCCTCCGGGTTAAGTGAGGTTATTGATTAGTGAAATTCCAGATAGAAGTCTGGGACTGGACGTAGGACAGTGCTCCGAACCAGTATAAAAATCTCAAAGTATGGTAAGTAATGTACTAACATTATATGCAGGAACAACAGTTATTATACAGGCACAAATTCAAGGGGAGATTCAAAGATATATTGTCATCAATCAAAAAGGGGGAGAATGTTGAGTCAAGGAATTTTGATTTATGCCAAAGTAATGTGCAATGATCGACAAAAAGAAGACGTTCATTGATCTAAGAAGATAAGGAGCTTCATATGGTATTGGTCATTAGAATTTGATTATTTGGTATGGTAATAGTGTTCACTTATGTTAAAATCTATCCTCAAATAATCAAAGTTTATATATATACACGTATGCATATGTATGCACATAAATTGTGCAAACTGGGCAATACTGGTCGACCGCCCAAAAGAGACTGGTCGACCGTTTTTACCCAGTTTGCACAATGAACATGCACACATATACATATAACGTATATATATATATATATATATTTAAATTTCAGTCTACTGGTCCATTTTGACCTGTCGACCGTTTTTACACAGATGCAACTTTTTGAATAGTCACTTTCATTCCTCCGTGGGATACTTCTCCTTCCTTTCATCAATGATCATTTCTATTAGTTGTGACTCTTTACCAAAGGTTACACTTACTTATCTTCTATAAATACACTTTGAAATCATCAAATCAAATAACCAATTCTTTCTATCTATTCTCTTTATTGTTGATCTCACTATTGCAATTTCAAAGCACTCAAACGCTCATATTCTTCACAATATCGTTCTTGAATCCTAGAATTTATATATTATTCTTTTGATTCAAACACGATATCATCTTCCAAATCTTCACAAATGCAAATTCTTTGAGGATAAGATTATAGGAAGGTTGTAAAAGAATTGACAATGTGTGTTCTAAATAACACAAATTTGTCAATTCTTGTACAACCTTCCTATAATCTTATCCTCAAGTAGAATTTGTATTTGTGAAGATTTGGAAGATGATATCGTGTTTGAATCTAAAGAATAATATATAAATTCTAGGATTCAAGAACGATATTGTGAAGAATATGAGCGTTTGAGTGCTTTGAAATTGCAATAGTGAGATCAACAATAAAGGGAATAGATAAAAAGAATTGGTTATTTGATTTGATGATTTCAAAGTGTATTTATAGAAGATAAGTAGTTGCAACCTTTGGTAAAGAGTCACAAACAATAGAAATGATCATTGATGAAAGGAAGGAGAAGCAACTCATGGAGGAATGGAAGTGACTATTCAAAAAGTTGCATCTGTGTAAAAACGGTCGACATGTCAAAATGGACCAGTAGACTGGAATTTAAATATATATATATACGTTATATGTATATGTGCGCGCGTTCATTGTGCAAACTGGGTAAAAACGGTCGACCGGTCTGTTTTGGGCGGTCGACCGGTATTGCCCAGTTTGCACAATTTATGTGCATACATATACATAAGTGTATATATATAAACTTTGATTATTTGAGGATAGATTTTAACATAAGTGAACATTATTACCATACCAAATAATCAAATTCTAATGACCAATACCATATGAAGCTCCTTATCTTCTTAGATCAATAAACGTCGTCTTTTTGTCGATCATTGCACATTACTTTGGCATAAATCAATATTCCTTGACACAACATTCTCCCCCTTTTTGATTGATGACAATATATCTCTGAATCTCCCCCTATATATAATCTCCCCCTGAATTTGTGCCTGTGTAATAACTATTGATCTTGCATATAATGTTAGTATCATACTTCTTCCCCTTTGTCATCGACAAAAAGGAATGAAATAAGCAGATAAACAATGTAAATGATACAAGCAGAGATTAAAATACCATACACAGAACATAGAGCATAGAGTATGAACATCAATAGGTCAAAGTTCAAGATAAAACAACAACTCCATTTAGGTACAAGTGCCAGATTAAGTCTGGAAAACACCAAATTCAAAACGTGTAAAGAAAGCATTGTTTTGCTCCCCACGAACTAGAGAAAAGATAATTGAGATTCACCACTACCAGAAACATCAAATGGATCTCCAGCGACAACTCCATTACGAGCAAAAACTTACTTCCGATCGTTTATCTCTCTTAGAACGCATGGCTTCATTTTTCTGTAGCATGGAAAAACATGGAGTTCATGAACCTATGTCGCATACTCCTTCTTCCTCTAGGAGTCCAAACTCCTAGATCGTAACTACAATCGTAATGAAGGTGCGAAATGGTCGCCATGGACACCTCGAATCAACGAGGCTAAGGAAGACTCAACCGAGCATAATTCTGGAACATCTCATTAATTTTTGTTTTCATAAACTTTATGCTTTTATTTCAGTCTTTTCTATGTTTATAACATATATGTACTTTGTTTTTTGAAATGATTTCAATATTTTTACGACCGTTCAAAATATAAAAAGTTCAGATCGTTCGAAACCAGAAAGAAGAGCAAAAAAAATCAAGAAAAACAATCATCTGGAACACCAGTCGACCGGTTGAAATGGACCAGTCGACCATTTTGCTCACTGGTTAAAAACGGTCGACCGACCATCTCTAACCAGTTGACCTGTCCTATACGATATTGTTTTTTAAAGGGTTTCCAGAACCAATCGACCGGTCAATTACCACCAGTCAACCGGTCAACACACATTGTCAAATTACAAGTCTACTCGTTTTGTTTGAAGACCTCCATATTGTAAGAGGCAAGTTGTGAAGTCATCTGTGTTGTAAGAGGCAAGTTGTGAAGTCCTCCTGTTGATAGAGGCGTGAAATCCCGTTCGGCTGCTCGAGTGTTGTGAACCTGTTTCCTCCGGGTTAAGTGAGGTTGTTGATTAGTGAAATTCCAGATAGAAGTCTGGGACTGGACGTAGGACAGTGCTTCGAACCAGTATAAAAATCTCTGGTTTGATTTTTCCTTTTACTGCATTTACTTATCTGTGATACTACTTCTATGATATCTCACTCTGTTTTATATTTACTTGCTTAACTACTGCATTAGACAAGTAGTTGTGTGTTATTACATATTACATGATCCAAGTGTACTTTATACTTGGCAAGTACACGCACACACACTTTCAGATATATTACACTGCTGGTTATCAATTTGATATATGCTACTCCACCGCATCATTGATTTTGATAAGAACAATTGCTTTACTTGAAATCATTGATAAGAACAGTTGCAACAATTGTAATCATTGATAAGAACAGTTGCAACACTTGAAATATTGAAAAGGGCAGTTGTATCCTTTATCTCTTAAGTTGTGTATTGTTGCCCAGTATTTCCTTTGCTTGTGATACATATCTGACTGCCTTAGCGATTCATGTGTCATTTAGCATACTATAATTGTTGTACCCAGTGCATGTTTGTACTTTGACGCTTGTATATGTTAGAATCTATGTGTACATGACCTTGTAGCTGCACTTGACTTTTGTGCATTTTAAACTGGAAATTAATATGTCTTTGCGCACCAATGTGTAGTTGCACCTGAATGTGCATTGTTGTTTTACTATTTGCACCTGAATTTTTTCCATGTCCATTTGTGTTTCACTGTTGTTGGTCATGCCTGCTGCCTTGAGCCTTGTTATTGCTTGTGCTTGTGCACTTGAACATGTTTGTGAATTCTGCCTTATACCTTGATATTTGCTACCTATCCTTGTTGTTGCATTTTTGTCCAGTCTTGGATGCTTGCATATACTGGTCTGGTTTGCACTGTTGACTTTGTGCATGTGCTTAAGTATATTCATGCATGCCCAGTTTTGTATTTTTGTAATTGTGATACTGCCCATTTCATTTGTTGGTCCTTCACCTGTACACTTGCATACCACTTTCTTTCTTGAGTTGCACTTCATTTACACCTGAGTTTGAACTGCTTCACTTTTGAACTCTGTACACCTTGACCAGTTGCACTCTTCTATACTTGTTGGCTCATGGCAGTCCCGGTCTTCATGTTGTAGCACCTCTTTGCCATGACACTCGAGTCATGTGTCTTGCCATGATGTTTCACTATCACATGTTGTTTTACTTATTTACACACATGTTGCTGTTACCATTTCTCCATTCCTTGTGCATGTATTTGCTTCTTCTCTGGCTTTTGGTACTGTCACATATATACATGTATATACACATTTATGTATGTGTATATACTATATATATATATATATGTGTGTGTGTGTGTGTGTGTGTGTGTGTGTGTGTGTTTGGCTGGTGCACATAAATTTGGAAGCTGTCACTGTCATTACTCGGCTGATTATGTTTGGCCATTCCTTGTTGCATTAGTGTTTACTTGGTGCACTATACTTTGTCATGCTCCACTGGCTTGTTCATGTTCATTAGCTCGATATGCACACTATTCTTGTTGCATTACTGTGTCATAATCACTTTAATGTGAATATTAAAAAATAAATCAGTAGACCACTATAGTTGAGTTGTGGTTGTTTAGAATCGGCTAATTTTAAATGTTGGTTCAGATCAACAAACCAATATAGTTGTGTCGGAGCTGATCCGTGAGCACTAAAGATACAATCTACCTTATGCTATTTACAGTAATCACTGTGAATATTACAAGCAGTCTAGACTTAGATAAATGTGTGTGTGTGTGTCTATATATATATATATATATATATATATATATATATATATATATATATATATATATCAGACCATGTCTAGAAAAATGATGAGAAACACCAAAATTCTAAGGCAAATAAAATTTAAAATAAATTTATATTTGCTTGTATTTAAATTTATTTTTGTTTCAGTTTACTACGTATGTTTCTATGACAGGTATACAGGTGACTGGGCTGAATTGGAGCACAAGAAGACTTAGTGTGTGTTAGTATCAATGAATGTATATGTAATTGAGTATGTATAACTAAGTGAATCGAGTGGAATGTAGTGAGGAACATCTGTATATGTGATTTACTATGTTATTAACAGTGAATTGTAAATAGTGGAGTTTGAAATATGTACTATTTCAAATGTTGAAATAAAATATTTATTTGAATAAAAATACTGTTTGAAAGTTAATTCTGTGTAGTAGCGTTTTATTCAATATAAATATCTATAGAAACATTTTTGGAATGTTGTTACAAACACCTATGGATGTTGTTATAGACCCAAATAAGGTTTTACTGCAACAATATTTCTTATGTTGCCTTAGATAATCAAAATGTTGCCTTTGAGGTATAAGGCAATGGCAAAAATTGCAACATAGGAAAAATGTTGCCAAAGAACTATGACAACGTTTTTTGGGCTTGACCCAACATTTTTTTTTGTTGTAGAAGGCCATTTATGGCGTAGTTGAAAATGACTATAAGAACAACAAACTTAGTGGGATGAAAATCCGTGGTTGTCATGTTATGATGGAAAATTTGTTACTTGTTGCCTGTAAAAGTTTGGATAGTTTCTTTAATATAACAAAGCATTTTACCTATTTATCTCCCATTTGAAACACATGTTTAACGGCCTGTGCAATATAAATGGATGTATCCATTTGAAAGACATTAATATTTAATATATTGAATATTAGTTTAACTACATATATTAGTACATTTTCATTTGAAATAATTCTTAATAGGTACTCAACTTATCTAAAGATGAAAGGGAGACAGAAAACACGAGTCGAAGATTCAATTGGTAAATCATATATCAAAGAAGAAGCTTCGATTTTTTTCATCATTCTAGTGACTATGTGAACTTATCATTTAAAAGTGCTACATGTAATGATGAAGGTATTAATCAAGATGATTCTCAACCAACGTTATATATTTTGAGAAAACATGGTCAATCTGCTGCAAAATGCATAGAAGTATGGTTGGACGACAGAGATTACCATGTAGCACATATATCCTTTTTAATCGTGCTTGAAGTCTCACCATTTGTTAGGTAATACATACATACATACATACATACATATATATATATATATATATATATATATATTCTTGATACAATATATTCTTCCTAGTATCATCATTTAGATGTTGTGATACAATATATAATCTATATGCACACATATACAATATATAATCTATATTTGCAGTGTTTACAAATCACAACATCTAAATGATGATATCGACAAAGATTTAGCTAGTTGTTTTTCGAACTACGTTTATGATATGATAAATTGTGTGATCAACGAAGTATTGAAATATTTATTATGAGACCAAAAAGAAAAGTCAAAACTTATATAATATTCTTCGTTAGTGAATATAAATTTAACACCAAAGAATATGATGTTGAAGACCCAAGTAATCAAATAAATGATTTTTATGGCGTGTTAACCCATGTTTTGAAACGAAGGCAAGATATAAAATTTGATGGATATAATATTCCGAACGACAAAACTATCAAGCATATACCAAGGGAAATAGAGGATTAATAATAACCATCAGTAAACTAATTATGGACCGATAGATGATGAACCAAATATATTAGTTGAAGCATTTTAGATTATAGAGGAAAACAGAGCCGGCTCCAGGGCTAGGCTAGCCAGCCGACGGCCTAGGGCAACCCCCCGAAAGGGGGGCAACGATCATCAGAAAATGCAGGCAGGTAAATACCGAAAATTATTGATATAAAATTTTAATGCAGACTTTAATGGTAATAAACTGGTGGTGCAGTTGGTTTCATGCTAGTGTTGGAGTTGCTGAGGTCTGCACTTCGATCCTCGCCGGTAGCGTATTTCCCATTTGTTTCTTATTGTTATTTTACTTTATTCTCTACTGCACTTGCTCCAGGGCAACCCAATTTTTTTTCTTCTTATTCTCTATTGGTTTGCTACTGTGTTGCCTAGGGCAACCCGGGAAGTAGAACCGGCCCTGCCTAGTATTTCCCATTTGTTTCTTATTGTTATTTTACTTTATTCTCTACTGCACTTGCTCCAGGGCAACCCAATTTTTTTTCTTCTTCTTATTCTCTATTGGTTTGCTACTGTGTTGCCTAGGGCAACCCGGGAAGTAGAACCGGCCCTGGAGGAAAACAATATATATTTTGAGACTTAGTCTGAATAAAAAAGCAACGATAAGTGATTAATAATATACATTTTGATAGAAGGTAATTTATGTTATATTTTTTCTCATTACAAATTACATGTTTTTCATAATTGAATAATATGTTTTTCCATAATATATTGCATTGCAATATTAGCCTTATTGTTTGGTGAAAGTAAAAAAAGAAAGAAAAAATAAGGGTGTTGCTTTACATTTACTCTTAGAAGCATTCTTATTTGCTTGTAATAGGTTCATTCAAGTTTGGATAAAGTGCTTATCAATTTGCTTTAGACTTATTCTTCTTGTTTAATTATAAACCAGACAACATTTTTTTTTTTTCAACTGATTTTGTCCGGTTTTATTACCTGTACTTTGTATTGTTTATATTTGTTGACTAAACAATTCATGAATGAGGTCGATCTTATTCTGCACTTAATTTCGATTTGCAAATCTGGAAAACGATTACGTGTTGCAAGAGTGTGTGGTAATGAAGATGCATGCAGTAGTATTGATTAGCTCTATTATTTACAAATTTCTACTTAGGACAATGTTATATATATTTATTACCAGTTTATTATTTCTCTTCTGCTATTTCATATCAATTAACCATTTATATCTAATTATTACCATAAACTTTGACAATAATTACTGTGGTTTGATCTCAATAGTCATGCGTATCCTAAAAAACCACCGTGACAACTTATATATTTAGATCCATATCAATTATTAGTTATACATTTTATCAATGATTGATTTTCACCTTCCACACACTAAACAAAAGCGAGTTTAACATTTCTCTATACCTCAGCTAGGCAGCTGCGTACTATGTAAATTAATAAGCAGCAATTTGACTTTCACGTGGTAACGGAAAGCAAGCATATAAAAGTCTTTTCGGAGGATAGGTTACATCGACCCTTTGAATATATATAGGATGAGCTTGTGGAAGATAGCAACTGAGTAATTAAACAAGACTGGATTTAAACTGAGTATTTTAATATATGGATTAAATGAGATATTTTAGTTTACGGATTAGAAGAGGTATTTATGTGTTAAATGAGGTATTTATATGCTAAAACGGGTGTTTAAGGAGGAAAAAAAACACCTTTCAGAAACAGGACAATTTTCCCATGTTGTTTGGATTAAATGAGCAAATGTTGCCCGCCAACAGTATCATATAGACACAATTAACGCTAGACATTTATTCCCCATAGATTAAAACGCGATTCTGACATCACAGTTAGGATATTTATAGACTCTGAATAAGTAACTTCGAGTAATCCAGTAACATATTGCATTGATCATGTTGGAAATGTGATTCATATTTTAATATCTGTTGCAATTATATATAGTGAGCCAGGTCATCTGCAGAGATATAGAAGATCATTGAAATATCGAGGACTATACAAAGGAAGACGGTCACGGTCACGGTCGGAAGCTCCGATAAGGAGAATGAAGAAAACGGAGAAGGAGACAGTGTGCACTTCGATCACAACGGAGGTATTTCATGATCGATAGCTTAATTTTTCGGTACTGTAGTTTAACTGGCTCCTTGTTATTTACTTCAGATGTCGTTAAGACTGCATTTCCTGATCACATTTATGTTGTCAATAATATTTTTAACATTTAATTTTATTTAAGTTTAGAAATTAATCTCTCCACAGCAAAAATAATAGTAATATACAAGTCTAAAATTCAGCGAAGTCATGCAACTGTAATGTCACATACAAGGTTTCAAAATTCAAATTTTCTACATGATTAATTAAATTCATTTAAGATACTCAAAGTTAATAAATATACAGTATTAGAGCATAATACAGTGCGGCTACTAGGTTACAATACATATTACTCTATGTGAAACGTTGGTCTCTTAGCCTACTTGACCAACACATATAAGTTCTGGGCTGATCTAAAAGCCCATGTACAAGCCAAGCAATACTCTCGTGTACATCTGTTTCATTATTCAATTAGAATACATTTTACAAACTTCTTGTTAATACTTTGATATGGTATCGGAGCCAGTAATTGCTTAACAGCAAATCAGATCCTTATCAATTTACAAATCTCTTCAGCGATTCAACTTGAGGGGATTGATTCTTTATCAATCATCATCATCAGGCCTGTGCCGTCCTCGCACAGCTGATCTGAGACCATCTGCACCGGTTGCAACAGTCACCTTCAGCCTCGTCGTTTTTCATCATCGCTGTGTTGTCCTGGATCATCAAATACAAGAATAAATTCTTGTATTCAAGTGATCTGGTTTCACAACATTCTTCTTGGAGCAGTTCTTGACTGCATTTCATCACTATGCCGTCCTCGATCATCAGACACAAGAACAAATTCTTGTATCTGAGTAATCTGGTATCACAAGTGATTTCTGAAATAGTTCTTGACTGTTTTCACTGACAATTTCTTCTTTATCCCTCATACCATGACTGGAGGTTCAACCAGAGGTTCGACCACACCGTCATCTGTGGCAAAAACTGACCAGTCAGCAGCTGATCTGCCTCAAGAATTAATCAAATCAATCATTAAGCCGCAGAGCCAACTAATCTCAATACAACTTGATGAATCAAATTTTCTTGCTCTGGAAGCTGCAGATTGAGACATCAACAAAGGGTTATAGGCTTGAAGAGTACTTGTATGGGACACAAACAATCCCTGCAAAATACACAAGAGATGCAGAGGATAAACTTGCACTAAATCCAGATTTTACTACATACCAGAGACAAGATAATCTAATCAGTTCTTGGATCATGTCATCAGTGGGCGCAAATCTACTGCCACAACTGATAGGTTGCAACTCCTCACATGAAATTTGGTCAACACTACGAAGAGTTTTCGCATCCCAATCCTCTGCAAGGATCCTACATTACAAAAGACAACTCCAAAATATCAAGAAAGAGAATTCAACTATGAATGACTATCTCATGAAAGTAAAGAACTTATATGACCAATTAGCATGTGCTGGTCAAAGAATCACTGAAAATGAACAAGTTCTCTACATAGTAAGTGGTCTTGATGATGAATACGAGGCAGTCGTTGCATTCATAACATCAATTGAACCAACCCCTTCACTACAGAATGTCTACTCAATGTTGTTAAGCCATGAAGGCAGAATTCAACAAAAAAGGGAAGTGCGTACTGAAATCAACTTGACCACCAACAAACTCAAGAACCAAGAACAAGGAAACAGTTCAAAAAATCAGTTAAACACATACCAGAGAGGTGGACAACCTGGCAGAGGAAGAGGACGATCTGCCAGAGGCAACAACAACAGACCAAAATGTCAGATTTGTGATAAAGTTGGACACATGGCCAACATATGTTATTTTAGGTCCAACAACAATTTCAATACTGGTCAAAACGCCAACAACAATCGAAATAACACTGCAGCAAACTTGGTTAGCAATCAAAGTGACAACAAAACTTCTCAAGATAATGGAAATGAGGCTGCTAGCATTTCAGATGTTCAGGATGATGCATGGTACCCTGATTTTGGCGCCACAAATCATGTAACCAACAACTTAAGCAACTTAAATCTTGGCAACAGAGAGTATAGAGGTAAACAATCTCTATCTATGGGTAATGGCAACACTGTCTACATCACACACACTGGTCACACTAGCATTAGGGGTACTAGACAAATCTTTCTGAATAATCTATTAAGAGTACCTAGTATAAGAAAAAAAATCTTATAAGTGTGTCACAGTGTGCTAGAGATAATAATGTCTCATTCGAATTTTATCCAAATCATTGCTTGGTTAGAGATCTTCTAACCAAGAATATCATTTTGCAGGGTAATGAACAAAATGGACTTTGCAAGTTTGATGTTGATTCAAGAAATAGTGCTGATTCTAAACAAGTTTATGGATGTAATGTGACTGAATTGAAAAATGATGAAAACTGTAAGACATTTGATATATGGCATTGTAAGCTAGGCCATCCTAGCATGAAAATTGTCAAACAGATTCTAAATAATAGTAATATTGCAACCAGTATTCCTGAACACACTACTTTTTCTCATACTGTCAACTAGGCAAAAGTCACAAACTGATGTTCCAAAACTCTGAAACATCATATAATAAGCCACTTGAACTAGTTGCAGTGGATCTATGGGGTCCAGCTCCAGTGAACACTGATTACAAATATAACTATTATATATCGTTTATTGATGCATACTCTAGACATGTTTGGATTTACTTTATGAAATCAAAGTCTGAGACTTACAATGCAGTCATAAAGTTCATCACAAATGCTGAAATCCAGTTAAACAACAAAGTTAAAGTGATTCAATCTGATGGAGGTAAGGAGTTTTTGCCTTTAAAAGAATACTTTATAAAAAAAAGGAATTACTCATAGACTAACTTGTCCTCACACCTCTAAGCAAAATGGTCTTATAGAGAGGAAGCACAGACACATAGTTGAGACGGGATTAACAGTACTGGCACAAGCATCATTGCCACTTAAATTTTGGCCTGATGCTTTTGCTACAGCAGTGCATCTCATAAACAGACTACCAACAAAAGTGCTTGATTTTAAAAGTCCTATTGAGGTTCTAAATAACATCAAGCCAAAGTACAATGAACTAAAGGTTTTCGGGTGTCTATGCTTTCCTTACATAAGACCCTACAATTCACACAAGCTTGATTTTAGATTAACCCCATGTACTTTCTTTGGTTATGCTCTTGATTATAAGGGTTATAAATGTCTAGACAGTAGTGGCAGAATTTATATATCTAGACATGTAACCTTTAATGAAAGAATATTTCCTTCTAGCAAGGAAGAGTACAAAACAACTAAGAAAGTATATAATCCAAAGGTATCAGTTCCTAGTATAACTGACCTTCGTGAAGAAACCATTCCTATGTATAAGCAGAACATCATCCAGCCAAGTCAAGTGACTGCTAATGACTCATGCCCTCAACATACACCAATCAGATATGACACTGATCAAGGGTTAACTAAGGCATCTGAATGCTCAAACAAAATTTCTCAAAAGAGTGTTAGTGACAACAATCAAGAGGGAACTACATCTCATGAAATTGATTATAACAAAGAAGATACTACTGCACAAGTTCAGAACAAGCACCATATGACAACTAGAGGCAAAAGTGGCATTTTCAAACCCAAAGTGTTTTACATTCAAGAATCTCTTGATGAGCCATCCACTTATCATCAGGCAAAGCTAAATGATAAGTGGATGGATGCCATGCAAGAGGAGTACAATGCACTAATTAAGAATAACACTTGGACACTTTTTCCATGTCCTGAAAATAGTAACATCATAGGATGCAAGTGGACATTTAGAATTAAAAGAAATTATAATGGTTTAATATCAAAGTATAAGGCAAGACTAGTGGCAAAGGTTATTCACAACAGTATGGAATTGACTTCAGAGAAACATTTTCACCTGTTGTGAAACCCACCACTATAAGAATAATACTAACTATTGCCTTACACAAGAATTGGGCCATCAAACAACTAGATGTGAATAATGCTTTTTTGAATGGTGTATTATAGGAGGAAGTCTATATGGATCAACCTGAAGGTTTCAAGACACAAGGAAAAGAAATTTTTTTGTGCAAACTCAGCAAAGCAATTTATGGTCTCAAGCAGGCCCCACGAGTTTGGTTTGACAAACTCAAGTCAACTCTCTCAAGACTAGGCTACAATCCCACAAAGGCTGACAACTCCCTATTTACAAAATTCTTCAACAACACTGTCACCTACATACTTACTTACGTTGATGATTTTCTAATTACAGGTAATAGCATTGAAGAAATTCAGAGTGTTACTAGACAACTAAACAAGGAATTCTCAATCAAGGATCTAGGAGAATTGTCATATTTCCTTGGGATTGAAGCTATCAGAAATCACAATGATGAGTTACAGCTAAATCAATGAAATTACATCAGAGAAATCCTTACAAGATCCAATATGGATAAGGAAAATCCACTACCAACTCCTATGGTCAGCAACATACAAATCAGCAAAGACAAAGGAGAAACAATTGACAATGAAAGACAATACAGAAGCATAGTGGGAGCTCTACAATATGTTACCATTACAAGACCTGACATCACTTATAGTGTGAACAAAGTCAGTCTATACATGCACAAACCAATAAGTGATCATTGGGTTGCCTAAAGAGAATACTAAGATATCTAAAGGGGACCATGGATCTGTGTTTAAACATGAAGCACAACAAAACCCTAAACCTAACAGGTTATGCAGACTCTGACTGGGAAAATGACAAAGATGAAAGAAAGTCAACTTCTAGCTATTGCATATTTCTTGGTAAAAGTCCTATATCATGGTGTGCCAAGAAACAATCAACTGTGTCTAGGTCAAGTACAGAAGTTGAGTACAGGTGTATAACAAGTACAATAGCAGAACTAATGTGGATTCAAACCCTACTAAGTGAGTTAAAAATTGAAACTAGTGGAAAAACTACAATTTGGTGTGATAATTTAAGTGCTATAGCAATCACTGCAAATCCAGTTATACACTCAAGAACATAGCATATGGAACTCGATGTCTACTTTGTGCGAGAACAAGTCATCAAAGGGAAAATTGTAATTAATCACGTACCTTCCACTTACAAATTGCAGACATTCTGACAAAGCCACTGTCGAAGATGAACTTCATAAGACACATGGAAAATCTAAGTATCTGCAAATCTGTGCTCGCATCCAATTCTATCAACAACAAGGAAGAACTGAAAGCAACACAGAACCCTAAGAAGTGCAAAAGCTCAGATCTCCTGCAAAATCAAAGTAAAAGAGCTGTCATCAACTCAATCACACAAAATAAATTTGAAAATAGAAGAAGTTAGACTCAAGTCAGCTATGAAGGCACAAATCTCTCATTAGAGAAGAAAATTGAAGTCAATCACTCAAGAAATTTCAAGGAGATCACAAAAATTTGAGGAGATCGCTTCATCCAGCCGCCATTTGTGTGTTCAGCAAACCCTAACCAAGTCGTTAGGTTTGAGGGGGCATAATAGAGCATAATACAGTGCGGCTACTATGTTACAATACATATTACTCTGTCTATGTGAAAAGTTGGTCTCTTAGCCTACTGGACCAACACATATAAGTTCTGGGCTGATCTAAAAGCCCATGTACAAGCTATATAATACTCTCGTGTACATCTGTTTCATTATTCAATTAGAATACATTTTACAAACTTCTTGTTAATACTTTGATATAAAGTTAAAATTTAACCATTCCAATGCGGATGAGTTTTCTATAATATGATTATCAAAAGTTAACCCAACACGGTATGAACTGAGATTGATTATGTGTAGAAAAGTTTCTATATTGAAGTTCACGCCATATATCTTATAAGAGTGTGGATTTTGATACCTAATTTAGGAACTAAGCTAACATGTGTTAGACTTATATGGATCAATTTAGGTAGGCAGTGTTTCAAATTTTAGTCATGGTCATGCATATCATAAAGAAATAACATGCTTATTTTTAACTCTTCTGTGATTGAAGGAGTATGTAAGTGTCATCGCTGCACTTCGACCTACCATTTAAGCGGTCATGGATTACACTTAGTTCAGAAACATCAAACAAATTGCCAACGGATGGTGGATAATAAATCACCAATAGCAACGTTTTCACCATTTGTTTGTGCAGCAAACAAAGGTTAGTTCTTTGGTTTTGTACACGACAGTTGTTAAATGCTACAATAAATGGAATTCAATGTTTAGTTCTAAAGGCCTTGTCGGTCTTATAATTGATTCAATCCTCGTTCTGATTTTCTCACTTAAAAAGTCGTACTTGTTTTAATTAGTTTTTACTGTTAACTTGCTTTTTAGGTGTCGAAACCACTAAAGAGCATGAAGATTTAAATAGCACAACTGATGAAGATGGCTTTAACTCAAGTGACAAAATAACTGCAAATGGATTGGGATCTTAGGATATTACCAAAAAGAATAATGACAGTGAAATTGAAAGAGTTATAACAGAACAGGCAACTCATGAAAGAGTTACAAGTATAACAGTAGTTATACTCATTTTAATGTTAGTGAAATTTGACTGACACCTGCAAAAACACAGGTTCCTGATCATTTCACTCCAAATGAAGTCAAGAAGACAGATCCAGATGTAAAAGCATTTACATGCTTATCATGTTTCATCAATTTTGTTCCCACTGGTATATATTCATAACCAACTATGCCTATCTTCTCAAGATGGACTCAAATGAATAGTGTGATTGAAAATTTTGTTGAACAGGAAGAGGATTCAATATTCGTCAGGCCTATAGAAAAAGAAAATATAACATTAATTTGACAAATTCCGATACTATATCTGATGATAAAATGAACTGCATTTCCTTCCTTTTCAAATCGAATTAAAGAACCAGACAATGGAGAAGGTATTAATAAACACTCAAATACTCAAGGTTAATTTACCATGTATAGGGTTGTATATTCTTGATTAGGGTCTTAGTGGAACTCTTGCTTTAAACATTAATCATTTCTTATTACATAATTTACGCAGGTAAAAATGTCATATCTATCGGAGCTAAAGCTAAGCAACGTGATCTTGATGAAGAAAACAATTTAAAGTCACCTATTAATTCTCATCTACAAGGTGAAAGTTAATCTAGTTATACAATTAAATAATAATATTTATCACTTATGTCCAAAAATAATTTATATGAACCTTTTTGGTAATATTATCTTTTTATACAGATAATTATAAGATGCCAAATGGTTCTATACCTAAACAACATGTTCTCGATGATGCTGTGGTTTGAAGCAACCTATTTCCACTAATCAACCTTCAGGTATAAATTTAAGTGAACAATAGGATTACATCCATAAAGTGAAACTTCATTCAAAGAAGATCTTCCTAAGATTCATTGTAAAGTGGATCTACGCTTTACTATAATAACGTATTTTTATGATTTTTTGTGCTAATGTCTAAAGTAAATTCAAAAAATGTCTGCATTTATTGTGAATAAGTGCTGAGATATCTAGAAAAAACCCACTACTCCAGACATGTATCGGTGTATCAAAAAACTGCAGGCATGTCTACAAATCTTTCATATAATTGCTGCATTTCTGCAATTTTACCGAAAGCGATACATTTATCATTTGTATGCAATTTTTATTTTTATTTTTATGATTTTTATACAATAATGTAATGTTTGAATAAGTGTGCGCATTGAATTTTAAAGTTTGAATAAATAGCAAAAATTGCATAAAAGCATGCAACATTTCAATATAATTAAAGTTAGAATTTGTGGCGGACCGTCACAGTATACTTTACATTATGTTATGTATGTACATCGGGTTATACCCGCTTTCATTATCTTAGCATCTATTTCATTCTGGCCCAAGGCCTGCTAATTGTATTATTTATATTGAACCTATCTATACATCATTCTATTAGCAATATAATTCTAAAAAGGTTTATACATTTGTTCTTTACAAAAGCTTACATGGTATCAGAGCTTTAAGCCTCACGACACCAATCGCCGTCCTCCCAGCATTAGAGAGATTTCATCATCTGCCAGTGGTTGCGATTGGCGGCAGATCGTCAGAGTACTCTCATCACTCGATTCGACCTGTGTAGTCTCTGTTCTTACAGTTCTTTATCTGATTTTCGATCTGTGGATCAATGATCCTCACTGAAGATCATCAATTTGATCCTCATCTGATCTCGGCTGCTCCCACACACGGATTCATCCTCCTTGTATCTTTCCTTTCTGCCATTGAATTTCTGTCGTGATCTTTTATTAGAAGTTCTTGATTTTTATCACTGTGTCTTCTGATTTCTGTTTCCTATCACCAACATGGCTCAAGGCGATAATGCAGTAACTTCTACTGATTCAAGGACTGGTGTCTCATCAACACCACCAAATCAACCTCCTGAAAATTTATCCAAGATTATAATCAGCCCTCAAAATCTATTGATACCCATTCAACTAGATGAAACAAATTATCTACTCTGGAAATTTCAGATCGAAACAGCAATTGAGGGTTATGGACTAAATGACTACATCAACAAGTTGAAGATAATACCAGAACAATACATTACCAATGATAAAGATGACTTTGTAATCAACAGAGAGTACACAATCTATAAAAGGCAGGATATACTTCTGTATTCTTGGATATTATTGTTAATTAATGCAAGTATTGTTCCACAATTGATTGGATGTAAAACTTCTTTCGAAACATGGAATATGATCCAAAAACTATTCAGTTTGCAATCATCAGCCAAAGTAATGTAGTACAGAAAACAACTCCAAAATATCAAAAAAGAAAATCATATTATGAGAGAGTACCTTATTAAAGTCAAGAACTTATGTGACTTACTTGCATCAACAGGTCAAGTTATATCTGATTCTGAACAAATTGTGTACATCCTAAATGGTTTAGATGATGATTAGGAGGCTGTTGTTGCCATTATATCATCCATGGATCCAACCTGTAACACCCCTGATTTTTGAATAATCGAACTAACTAAATTAAAGAATAAATGTTTAGCATTGTTCAAAGGTTTGTAAGCAAAAGACTTAGTAGCTCATTTGGTTGGAACATGTGACTTGAATACAAGAGGTACAGAGTTCGATCCCCGCCAACACCATATTTTTGTTTTAGGGGAATGGCTAAAAAGCGGCTTAGTGTGAACGCGGTTCAAAAAGTAATTTAGTGTGAAAATGGTTAATTAGGAATATAGAAATATATATAGATATATTTATAAAAATAAAATAAAATTCAACCCAAAATTTAAGAAAAAACTCAAAACAGCGGAAGCGGGAAGGCAAAACACCAAACTGACCTATTTTATGGGTCGACCCGAGTCTCGCACCCTAGTCTCGCTGGGTCGACCCCAGGGTCGACTCAGGAGGTTTGGAATTGGTCCCATCGGCCCTAAATGGTCTATGACGAAATTTTATGTTTTAGGGCTTAGGTGGCGATTTCTGGTTGGTCTGTTGACATCATTTCTTGGTTTCTAAGGCCTAGATGGATTCTAGAGTGATCCGACGGCTTAAATTAATTCAAAGCTCTATAAAAAGACCCATAGACTCAAACCCTAAATCAAAATTAAAACTAAAACTATGGTCGTCATGCTGTCGTCTTGAACCCTAGAGTAGCCGCCACCAATTAGAAAGGAAATCAAATCAGTTCTATTCAACCCTAACAACAAATCTTCTTCAAAGGAAAGATAATTCAACTTCAGAAATCAGATTTCAGAACTCAAGACTGCTTTTGAGTAGTGAGTTCGATAGTTTTAATAAAATAATTAGTAATTTAATTAGATTAAGTTATGATGCGGATTGTATGGATGTGATGTGAATTATTGATCACATGTTGTAATTATGTTGTAGAATTGTGTTGAAATCTCTATGACATTATGTTGTGATGCTATCATTTATGATGTAAAGTTATGTTGCTATCTTCTATGTTGTAATTTTATATATAACCAAATCATCATGTTTCATATGCTAGTTTGGTGATGTTGATTCATATGATAAATCATATGTATGCAAGTTTAGATTTTTATTTAAACATGAATCATATACAAGTTGGGTAAAATTATATGTGACCTTACATGGTTATGACATCTAGTTTATGTGAAAATTTGATTAAAAGTTAGGCTATGACATGGGTGAGTTATATGCTAAATTCTACATGATATTTTACATGTTAGATGCAAGTTTACACCATTGTTATAATGCATAAATCACATATGCAAGTTTATATAAATATATGAGTTTGGGATATGAATCATGTTATGCAAGTTTAGGGTTATTGCCTATGCAAGTTTACACCTTTAGATGTAGATCTATGACATACATGATTTATGCAAGTTCACGCCTTTAGATTTGGATCCATGATATATGTTGTTTATGCAAGTTGTAACTTTGGCCTATGCAAGTTTTAGATGTAGAACATCATTCACATATGCAAGTTCATCCCTATGTTTAGATCTATGTTTTCATTATGTGTATATTGTGATGTTTTATCTTTGTTCCATAAGTTAGACTATTCGAGTCTAACGTATATTTTACGTTAAACGAACAAACGTACAACATGGGGTAAAGGGGATAATATTAAAAGATTTAATTGGTATAAATGCCTTAAAAGGCATAAAATAAGTTGTGGTGAAAATTGGTATGATTTTACATACCATAAATGGATGGACATAATTGAGTCAATTATGGACATCGTTAAATTTGGAATTGATTGATAATTTGAATAGGGAAAGTAATTCAAATTGGGGAATGATTAACTAGGAGTAAATAATCGTCTAAGACACGAGGTTAGGCTCTTTTGTGGTGTAAGACTGCCCGGACCCGCCCGACAAATCCAGCTGCCACAAAAGCCAGTCTAATGTGAGAGGTCTTAGGCATAAATTAAATACGTAACAATTGTAAAGACACGAGGTTAGGCTCTTTTGTGGTGTAAGACTGCCCGGACCCGCCCGGCAAATCCAGCTACCACAAATGCCAGTCTAATGTGAGAGGTCTTTATGAGGTTACGGTCTTAATGAATTAAGAAACACTTAACCAGATAAACATGTAGTGGACATGAGGGGGTTAAGTGGGTGCCTTGGGTGGCATGTGGAATCTAGTGGGTGCCTTGGGTGCCATTTGGAAATATTATTAGAAACACATAACCAAAATTGAAACATGAATAAGAAGTGGGTTAAGTGGGATGTACTAGAGGGGACCAAGCTTAGGTGGATAGCTTGTGTCAAGTAATGAGGGCCCATTTCAACCAGTAACCCATACTGTAACACCCCACCTCCGCCAGGGTGGCTCTTTCGAGCAACTCTGACTTTGGTGGGGCGTTTTTAAAACTAGGTAAACATGCATAATGATATAGCAAGGCAGGACATGACATATATATATGTAAAATAAACAGAGTAGGTAGGTAAAACAGCGGAAGACTTTTAAACCATTTCTAAACACAAGTCTGGTACATCATAATGTCAATTTCCCAAGTAAACAAGTCTAGTACATAAAATAACATCATCTGAAACTGAAAAGGAAAACATAAAAGTAGCTATCCCCAAAGTGGCAAAACCATAGCGAGCTCAAGTCCAAAGCATACATGAGCTATCCAAGAAAGCAGCTAAGATCCAAGCTAGGCTCCTGTATTCCCTCCCTGAGAACCTGGGGGGGGGGGAACGGAAGAAAAGAGGCGAAACAAAACGGGTCAGTCAAAAAGACTGAGTAAGCCCTGCTACGATCAGTCTATAAACTAATAAAGTTAACATCATGATGGAAACTGAGATGATCATAGATAACATCATACTGGCCTGATAAATTAACTATAAGATAGATAGAGGTGTCATCGCATAAACATGGTTAAGTTTTGCACCACGGTGTACTAGCAACCCAACATAACAGATATTGATCCCTTGGCCCAAGCTTTGGCCCAACAACATGAGGTGACCTTAATACAAGGTCCAGCCCAACGGTCTAGTCGATCGGCTCCCTATAAACCTAACACGTCAAGTGTTGGTGTCCATACGGCCCACATGGATGTAGTTAGACTGTGCTGGGTCCACCTTTGGGTGTATCAAGCCTTCGGGTGTCAACCCCAGACACTTAAGCAATAATGCACAGTCTAAGCCTACTGGTACCCGTGCCTCGAGTTTGTCCAACATCGGACTACGTGCACGTCCGTAGCCCGCCGGACCCGCACCGCTGTACCACTCAGCCGTCGCTTTGGTCGCTTACATCAGTCCAGTAATCGTGCCCCGCCCTAACCTAGCTGTAGGGTTGTGGTGATACCAAACTGGGATTACTGCTGGAACAGACCACGTCGCTAGGGTTTCTAAGAGGGTTAAGTGTGGTTTTAACCCCTCACTAATCATGGATTAAATTAGTTAAGTGTAACCACTTAACCCCATCTAATCCTCGCATCCCCATTATTGGTTAAGTATTAGTGGGCCATGACTTAACCCTAATCATGAGGCATTAATTAATTAACGCACCTTAACCTCTCACATTAGACCTTGTTGTGGTTACTAGTTAGGCCGGGCGGGTCCGGGTAGCTTTACACCACAACTTGGTCTAACCTCGGGTCTTGGCACCCCATGACCAACTTCTCACATTGGGTCCTATTGTTTGTAGCCACTAGTTAAGCCGGTCGGTTCCGGGTAGAATTACGCTACAAACTCAACCCAACCTCGAGTTGGCCACACTTATGTTTTCTAAGTGTCATGTCCACTTTATTTCAAAACATAATTACAAGTCAACAATTACTTGGGTAGACCTAACTTAATAGGTAAATTCCCAAGGGGTAGACCTAACTTAATAGGTAAATTCCCAATCTTATATTTTCATGTATTTTAAGTTTACCCAAACCCCCCAACGTCATTCTATCGCTTACATATTCGTAATAACGCATAAAGGATAGGAAGAGGGAACTTGGCACAACATACATGATGGACTTGCATATCACAACAAACACATATAACATGTTAGACTTGCACAACTTAGCATCGTGAACTTGCATATTATCATAAACATGCATAACATGTTAAACTTGCCTAACATGGCATAGGGAACTTCCATAAACATGCACAACTTGTCAAACATGCACAACTTGTCATTTTAAACTTGCATAAGCATGCATAACTTATTAAACATGCACAACATGGCATAGTGAACTTGCATAAACATGCATAACTTGTCAAACATGCACAACTTGTCAAACATGCACAACTTGTCATTTTAAACTTGCATAAATATGCATAGCTCGTTAAACTTGCAAATCATGACTTGGTGAACTTGTATAGACATGCATAACTTGTTAAACTTGCAAACCATGACTTAGTAAACTTGCATAAACATGCATAACTTATTAAACTTGCAAATCATGGCTTAGTACACTTGCATAAACATGCATAACTCAATAAACATACAAATCATGGCTTAGCAAACTTGCATAAACATGCATAACTTATTAAACTTGCAAATCATGGCTTAGTACACTTGCATAAACATGCATAACTCAATAAACATACAAATCATGGCTTAGCAAACTTGCATAAACATGCATAGCTTATCAAACATGCATAAACCCCAACTTTCATCACACATTAACTTTAGAGTTTCTAAAATGAAGGTAAGAGGGCTTACAATGCTTATGCGGACTCAAATGAGTATAGCAAATGTAAGAAACCCCTTATGCAACTAATTTACGACCCCCAAATGCAAGCAAACTTGATCAAGACTCCTCCTTTATGATGCCAATAGAGAAACAAGCCTTTAATGCAAACTAAGGAGGATCATACAAGTCTAAATACCCTTGTATGCATGGAAATCTCTTAGGGATTTGTTTAGGAATTGTATGAAGAGAGTGGAGGCCATGAGAGGATGGATTTTGGCATAGTTTAGTTGCTAGATTGAATAATGAGTGATTTAGGGTAGGTTAGGGTCTTATTTATAGATTAGGTTAGTGATTTAGACCATAGGATTAACCCTAGGTTGAATTAGGGCCATCAGATCTCGGAACTCTCTAGAAACAGGCCACAAGACCCAACCCCAATCAGAAATGGTGCACCAGGCTAAACAGCCGGGCACCCCCTGTCGACAGGGCTGTCGACAGGGCAGTCGACATGCCAAGACCCCTGTCGACAGGCCTGTCGACATGGGGTCCTGGGCGGGAATTTTTCCCGCCTGCCCAGTTTGCCCTAACCCTAATTTCTTAATTTAAAATTTAAATCTGTTTTTACTTAGGAATTTTCTGCAAACTTTAATGGGCCTTAACTGGGTCATACGGACTCCGATTTTCGAAAACTCGGACTCTATTTCGCATATTTTTCCGAGACGAACGCAATGGCATAGCCCGTTTCCCTTGATTCACATTTTTAAATTAAATTCTACCTCGATTTTCATTATTACAGATTGTTGAAAAATACGGGTTGTTACATTCTCCCCTCCTTAAAGGATTTCGTCCCCGAAATCTTCAAGTTAGGAAGAGCATATCCTACCATCCAATCATCCATCTACTCAAAGCATCATCCACGAGCAATCATTGTCCTTAAAGAATTCTAAATGTGGTATGCCCATATGCAAAAGTGTGTGTATATGTACTTACCTAATGCAAAAATCAGGCGGTTACTGATACAGTAAACCTCCTTAATGCATATGTATGTAAATCAGGCGGTTACTGATACAGTAAACCTCCTTAATGCATATGTATGTCAGTGAAATGAATCCATATGTATGCAAATTCCTAAATTCATAGTATCTATATGAGTGCACATAACATTCATCCATATGCAACATCCATGTGGTAGCACAACAAGTTTCAACCATGAATAAGTGTAAGCACTCATGCATATGCAATATGAAGAGTGTGTGAGCCGATCTAGTGCCTAATCGTGTATAATGCATCCACGAGCAACCACTTGCAAACACTTGCAACCACTTGCAACCATCAAGCATAACATGTTTCAAACACATGTTTCAACCAAAAGGGTTTCTACCTAAGGTTCTCATGACAAGATAGACACGATAAACTAGATAAACTAGATAAACTAGACAAACTCCTTTTTGGATTACAAGAAATCCATTCAAACTTTGGCATATAGTACTAACCGATGAGTCTTAACCCCCTTGTCATCTATAATATACCTAGCGAGGTGACTTAACATCTCGCCTCGAATCGGCTGGTCCATGTTCCCGACCAACGGCGGGTCTTCTTCATGTGAAACCCCCTTCTTGACCCAGAAGAGTAAGTCTAAGCTCCGGGAATGCTAACTAACTAGCCAAACGGAGGAAGCTTCTTACTTCAATTGCCCTCCTCAGAGTTTTCCGGTCTTAACCCGCAACCACTTTAGCAGAACCCACCGCTAAGCCTTACTTAGGAACTATGTGCCCAAGAAATCCAACTTCTTTCCTCCAAAGTGACATTTGGAGAACTTGACCTTCAACTGGTGGCTCTAAGCGTATCCATCACCTCTTTGAGATGTATAGCATGTTCTTCCTCGTTCTTTTGAGGAGATCAAAATATCGTCTACGACGACCATGACAAACTTGTTCAAGGACTCCCTAAACACCCTACCCATCAAGTTCACGTAATATGTGGGTGCGTTAGTCAAGCCAAATAGCATGACTAGCCATTCTAAAAATCCATCTAGAGTCCTAAACGCAGTCTTGTCAATTCCATCCTCAGCCATCCTAAGCTGATGGAATCCGGTAGCTAGATTAAAAGAAAACAGATGCTCCTACAAGCTGATCAAACAAATCATTGATCCTTGGTAACGGTTATCTATTCCTCTCACGATAATCAACACATAAGCGAAACAAACTGTCCATATCAGTAACGAATACTACTGGAGCACCCTACTCGAAAATGCTTCGTCTCAGGAAGTTCTTCTCAAGCAACTCTTTGACTTGCTTTGTTAACTCTCACCTCGTGAGGTCATGTGCCTAACCGGCCACGAAACTGGCTTGGTATTACCAACCAGATAATGCGGAAATCTATCCCACGTCTATGGGTAACCCCTTTTCTTTCCCCCAAGATATCAGGATATTCTCGGACCACCCTCACAGATTGTAAACTATCGATAGACGAGTTGAGGGACTCAAGATAACATAACATGACGGGACCCATAGGGTTGCTAGAAATTTCTAGGGTATTACCGAGGTGAGTCATGAGCCTCACAACCCTATATACAAAAACCCAGAATGGCTCCAAAACAGGACAACCATTCCATGCCCAAGACCAACCCATATCCCCTGAAACCGAGAATAAAACATCCCACGAGAATTCTATACTCAAGATAGAAATTTTCAAATCCACTCAGACCACAGACAAACGGGCAGAACCCCCAATTGGATTTGAAACACACACGGGATCATCAACTAGACTAGTACTTAGGTGCAAACTTTCAACTAGATCAGACGAAATAAAACTATGCGATGTGCCAGAATCAAACAAAGTACGAACATGGAAAATCAGAAAATGTAAACAAGACTTTCCACAGAAACACTACCTCTATCATAAGCTGGACGAACGGTGTTGAGGGGATGAACTCGCCCTCCAGGTAGTCCTGCACACT
Source organism: Allium sativum (assembly GCA_030737875.1). Classification (NCBI taxonomy): domain Eukaryota; kingdom Viridiplantae; phylum Streptophyta; class Magnoliopsida; order Asparagales; family Amaryllidaceae; genus Allium; species Allium sativum. Next base: position 340,109,483 of record CM060922.1, read on the forward strand.
GAGTCTGACCTTGCCCTTGTTTCCTCGGGCAATCCTTGCTGAGATGTCCAAACTCACCACACTGAAAGCATTCGCCCCGCTTTCTCTTTTCCTTCTTCCTACATTCCCTGGCTATATGTCCAATTTTACCACAGAAGTTACAATTCCTATTTTCTCTTGGCTTGTTCTTGCGGTTGTGGTTATTCTTGCCTCGTTTTCCGAAATTTACTCTCTTGCCTGGAGACTCACTCGCCTTGCCCTTTTTCTTGTCATTGTTATCTTCTTCTTGAAGTAGGGTCAAATTCACCAAATTCTCGAAAGTCGCCCCCAAGGGTACGTGAGACATGGCCAAATCGTGCAATGGCTCGTTTAATCCTAGAGCAAAGTGTAGGGCCTTCTTCTGAGCTGTATTAACCAAGTCTAAATCGACACGAGCCAGTTGATTAAACTTATCTATGTATTCCCTAATAGTCATGTCCCCTTGCTTTAGTGATAAGAACCTCAGTCCAAACCTTCCTCTAAAATCATCCCAAGTCTCAATTGGCCTAGTAGCGGTGGTGACTACCCACCAACGTGCAGTTTCTTCCTTTAGCAACCATACTGCTAATAAAACCTTCCTGCGGTCACCTATATCAAAGGTGGCTAAAAGATCCTCGGTCTCTTTCAACCAATTCCTTGCTTCTACAAAAGTCTCTGTTCCATTCAAATTCTTGCCACCCATCATCTTAAAATTCTTACAAGTTTCCGAAAAATCCGTTTGTGGAGGCTGAGGGGGAAGAGGAACATCAGCTACGGGAGGAGGAGGAGGAACAGCGGCCTCGACTGGGAAGACAACATTAGGGACACCCGGGACCGGTGCCGTGACTTCCAAGTACCGACGAAACCAATCGGGTATTGTTACTCCTTTGGGCAAGATGAGATTATCAGACATGCTGGAAACGAAAAGAAAAGAGTTCAAACGAGGAGTCAAAGGATAGTGCTAATGGCTTTTGGGGAATAGCCTTTTATAAATAACTAGACTTTTCTTTGGAAAATACTTTATACTTGGTTTTGAAAATAGTTTTTCTTTTCAAAAGTTTTAAAAACCTTTTTATCCCTTCTCGTAAACCATATGCTCTGATACCAAATGTAACACCCCACCTCCGCCAGGGTGGCTCTTTCGAGCAACTCTAACTTTGGTGGGGCGTTTTTAAAACTAGGTAAACATGCATAATGATATAGCAAGGCAGGACATGACATATATATATGTAAAATAAACAGAGTAGGTAGGTAAAACAGCGGAAGACTTTTAAACCATTTCAAAACACAAGTCTGGTACATCATAATGTCAATTTCCCAAGTAAACAAGTCTAGTACATAAAATAACATCATCTGAAACTGAAAAGGAAAAATAAAAGTAGCTATCCCCAAAGTGGCAAAACCATAGCGAGCTCAAGTCCAAAGCATACATGAGCTATCCAAGAAAGCAGCTAAGATCCAAGCTAGGCTCCTGTATTCCCTCCCTGAGAACCTGGGGGGGGGGGGAACGGAAGAAAAGAGGCGAAACAAAACGGGTCAGTCAAAAAGACTGAGTAAGCCCTGCTACGATCAGTCTATAAACTAATAAAGTTAACATCATGATGGAAACTGAGATGATCATAGATAACATCATACTGGCCTGATAAATTAACTATAAGATAGATAGAGGTGTCATCGCATAAACATGGTTAAGTTTTGCACCACGGTGTACTAGCAACCCAACATAACAGATATTGATCCCTTGGCCCAAGCTTTGGCCCAACAACATGAGGTGACCTTAATACAAGGTCCAGCCCAACGGTCTAGTCGATCGACTCCCTATAAACCTAACACGTCAAGTGTTGGTGTCCATACGGCCCACATGGATGTAGTTAGACTGTGTTGGGTCCACCTTTGGGTGTATCAAGCACTCGGGTGTCAACCCCAGACACTTAAGCAATAATGCACAGTCTAAGCCTACTGGTACCCGTGCCTCGAGTTTGTCCAACATCGGACTACGTGCACGTCCGTAGCCCGCCGGACCCGCACCGCTGTACCACTCAGCCGTCGCTTTGGTCGCTTACATCAGTCCAGTAATCGTGCCCCGCCCTAACCTAGCTGTAGGGTTGTGGTGATACCAAACTGGGATTACTGCTGGAACAGACCACGTCGCTAGGGTTTCTAAGAGGGTTAAGTGTGGTTTTAACCCCTCACTAATCATGGATTAAATTAGTTAAGTGTAACCACTTAACCCCATCTAATCCTCGCATCCCCATTATTGGTTAAGTATTAGTGGGCCATGACTTAACCCTAATCATGAGGCATTAATTAATTAACGCACCTTAACCTCTCACATTAGACCTTGTTGTGGTTACTAGTTAGGCCGGGCGGGTCCGGGTAGCTTTACACCACAACTTGGTCTAACCTCGGGTCTTGGCACCCCATGACCAACTTCTCACATTGGGTCCTATTGTTTGTAGCCACTAGTTAAGCCGGTCGGTTCCGGGTAGAATTACGCTACAAACTCAACCCAACCTCGAGTTGGCCACACTTATGTTTTCTAAGTGTCATGTCCACTTTATTTCAAAACATAATTACAAGTCAACAATTACTTGGGTAGACCTAACTTAATAGGTAAATTCCCAAGGGGTAGACCTAACTTAATAGGTAAATTCCCAATCTTATATTTTCATGTATTTTAAGTTTACCCAAACCCCCCAACGTCATTCTATCGCTTACATATTCGTAATAACGCATAAAGGATAGGAAGAGGGAACTTGGCACAACATACATGATGGACTTGCATATCACAACAAACACATATAACATGTTAGACTTGCACAACTTAGCATCGTGAACTTGCATATTACCATAAACATGCATAACATGTTAAACTTGCCTAACATGGCATAGGGAACTTCCATAAACATGCACAACTTGTCAAGCATGCACAACTTGTCATTTTAAACTTGCATAAGCATGCATAACTTATTAAACATGCACAACATGGCATAGTGAACTTGCATAAACATGCATAACTTGTCAAACATGCACAACTTGTCAAACATGCACAACTTGTCATTTTAAACTTGCATAAATATGCATAGCTCGTTAAACTTGCAAATCATGACTTGGTGAACTTGTATAGACATGCATAACTTGTTAAACTTGCAAACCATGACTTAGTAAACTTGCATAAACATGCATAACTTATTAAACTTGCAAATCATGGCTTAGTACACTTGCATAAACATGCATAACTCAATAAACATACAAATCATGGCTTAGCAAACTTGCATAAACATGCATAACTTATTAAACTTGCAAATCATGGCTTAGTACACTTGCATAAACATGCATAACTCAATAAACATACAAATCATGGCTTAGCAAACTTGCATAAACATGCATAGCTTATCAAACATGCATAAACCCCAACTTTCATCACACATTAACTTTAGAGTTTCTAAAATGAAGGTAAGAGGGCTTACAATGCTTATGCGGACTCAAATGAGTATAGCAAATGTAAGAAACCCCTTATGCAACTAATTTACGACCCCCAAATGCAAGCAAACTTGATCAAGACTCCTCCTTTATGATGCCAATAGAGAAACAAGCCTTTAATGCAAACTAAGGAGGATCATACAAGTCTAAATACCCTTGTATGCATGGAAATCTCTTAGGGATTTGTTTAGGAATTGTATGAAGAGAGTGGAGGCCATGAGAGGATGGATTTTGGCATAGTTTAGTTGCTAGATTGAATAATGAGTGATTTAGGGTAGGTTAGGGTCTTATTTATAGATTAGGTTAGTGATTTAGACCATAGGATTAACCCTAGGTTGAATTAGGGCCATCAGATCTCGGAACTCTCTAGAAACAGGCCACAAGACCCAACCCCAATCAGAAATGGTGCACCAGGCTAAACAGCCGGGCACCCCCTGTCGACAGGGCTGTCGACAGGGCAGTCGACATGCCAAGACCCCTGTCGACAGGCCTGTCGACATGGGGTCCTGGGCGGGAATTTTTCCCGCCTGCCCAGTTTGCCCTAACCCTAGTTTCTTAATTTAAAATTTAAATCTGTTTTTACTTAGGAATTTTCTGCAAACTTTAATGGGCCTTAACTGGGTCATACGGACTCCGATTTTCGAAAACTCGGACTCTATTTCGCATATTTTTCCGAGACGAACGCAATGGCATAGCCCGTTTCCCTTGATTCACATTTTTAAATTAAATTCTACCTCGATTTTCATTATTACAGATTGTTGAAAAATACGGGTTGTTACACATACGTATCTTTGTGGGCTCGACCCAAGTCGAGGACGGGACACGCATACTGGGCTTGATTGTAAGAGATCAAACCGGGTTAGCGGTGGCAACGCAAGTCCAACGGGTTCATATGCGTGTGTGGACCCGGGCTGGTAGGTAAGACGTTGTTGGATCATGTAGGTATAAGTCGTGCATTGTTGGTTATATCGGGTTGCCACTTTTGGGAGTGATACACCCCACTGTGGGGCCAGCACGGGTATCTACGAGTTAGGGAGCCGATCGCTTATGGGTAGTGGGTACACCTAGTGGAGATAGGGGCAGGCGGCACCTATGAAGGCAGCTAGGGGTGCACGAAACTACCAATATCATTATTAAGTCTGTAGGCGGGATCAACCTTAGGGTGACTAGTTGTGGTGCAGTATAACAATTATCCTATAGTGTTGGTGTAGCTTGGTAATTATCTTACAATGGGTTAGGTGCGCTTTAACGATATCGTTGTTCATCTTGTTTCCTTATTTACTCTGCCATATTCAATGGTTCATAGTCATTTCTTTATTTTCCAACTTATGCCTTAGCCTAGTTACTTTGTTAATTATATTGTTAAAATTATCGCACTCGCAAGACTTTATGTCTGACCCCCTTTGTTTCCTCTTCTTTTCTTCCTTCCCCCCCCCCCCAAGGTGCTCAGGTTGGGACTAGCACTAGTGGAGTTTGATCTTGGACTGCTGTTTCTCTGCTTTTAGAAGATTACTTCGACCACTGAAGTAAAGTTCAGCTTCTCTTTTATTTATGGCTATTTTGTATTGGGGATTATGTCTTTCAGTTTATGTACTTTTGGTAGTCAAGATGGATTTATGTACTTTGACTCTGGTTTTTGATGATGTAAGCAAACATATGTGTTTTCTGCCGCAATGAAATAAAGTTTTAAATCTTTGAGTACTATTTATATCTATCTTGTTGTTAAGTTTATGTTCTATACTTACCTAAAACTCTCCATAGAAGTTAATGCATTCCCTTTGTGAGTGACATTAATGAACGTGGTGTGTTACACGTGGTATCAGAGCTGAAGGTTACCAGAACAGATATGAATTTTGAAAAGTTGTTTTTCAAAAACAATTTTATAAAGAAGTACCTCCAAAAGTATGTTTTAAGAAAATTATTTTCAAGAGAAAAGCTTATTTTAGAAAGCATAACCCCAAGGGCCATATATCTTTCCTTCGGTTCTTTTGTATTGAATCTTTCCTTTTTCGTTTCAGCATGTCTGAAGCATCTGAGATACCAAAGGGTGTTCATGTACCTGGTTGGTTTCATCAATATCTCGAGGCTGGGGCCGCCACCGCAGGTCCAGCAAATGCTCCTCCTCCTCCCCTCCTCCTCGCGTCGATACTTTTGCTAAGATATGTAAGGACTTTAGAGCAATGGGTGGAAAACCTTTTCACGGGACGGAGACATTTGTTGAAGTTCGAAACTGGCTAAAGGAGGTGGAAGAATTATTTGGAATCTTTGAAGTGGATGATGGAAGAAAGGTCCAGTTAGCTGCCTGGCTAATGAAGGATGAGGCCTCGTTTTGGTGGGAGGTCACTAATGGAGGACGCCCAGTCGATACATGGCCAGATGTTAGGCAGAGGTTTGAGGCGAGGTTTCTCTCACGGGCTGAAGAGAATCTATACATGGAAAGGTTTCTAGCATTGAAGCAAGGGAATCTATCGGTGAAAGAGTACATCAACAAATTCAATCAGTTGGCAAGATTTGGCTTGGACTTGGTGAATACTCCAGAAAAGAAGGCTCTAAGATTTGTTAAGGGTTTAAACGAGCCGCTTCATGGGTTAGCTATGACCCACATTCCCTTCGTGAGACTAGTTGACATGGCGCTCATGCATGAAGAGGAGAAGGTCGCCAATGCTAATAAGGCACCCGTGAAGAAAAGGGATCAAAAGAAGCTGCAATAACAGAACAAGAAAGGTGGAAAAGGCAACAATGCTAAGGAAAAGAAAAGATGCTTTAACAGTGGGACACCCGGCCATCTAAGCAAAGATTGCAGGAAGAAAAAGAAGACTGGTTGTTTCCACTGTGGCGTGGCGGGACATCTTACTAAGGACTGCCCGAAGAAAGGGCAGAGGGCAGGGTCTACCTCGAGAGGACAGTTGCAGGCTCTTATGGCACCAGGGCAGGAAAGGGGACAAGTTCAGGCTCTCGTGGTCCCACCGCTGCAAGAACGAGGTAGAGCAATTTCCGTTGAAAGTTTAGTTTTTCTGTTTGATCATCCTGTTCGTACTTTATTTGATTCTGGCGCATCACATTCGTTTATTTCTACATCATTAGTTGAAACACTGCACCTTGATACTAGTCTAGTTACTGATCCCTTAGTAGTCTCAAATCCTATCGGTGGTTCGGCTCATCTTTCTATGATTTGTCAGGATTTGAGAGTGTTTATCTTGGGCGTTGAGTTTGAGTGCAATGCTTTTGTTCTTGGCTTCATGGGCTACGGTTTAATTCTAGGTATGGATTGGCTAACTAGATATGGGGCCATCCTAGATTGTGAAAGAAGGGCAGTTAGATTGTTGACTTGTTTTCGAAAGACCCTTGATATTTCTTGTGACCCTAGAGGTCCAGTAATGCTTAGCTACCTAGAATCCCATGACGCATCCGATGATGATTTACATTCTGTTCCCATAGTCCGTGAATATGCTGATGTCTTCGATGAGGTGAGGGGTTTACCCCAAAACGTGAGATAAACTTTCGGATATATCTAGTAAATAATGCAAAGCCAGTTACATTACTAGTGCGCCACATGGCTCCAAGACAGAGAAGAGAACTCAGTAAGCAAGTGAAGGAATTGCTTGAGAAGGGGTTCATCAGACATAGTATATCAGAGTGGGGTGCTCCAATAGTGTTTGCCACGAAGGCGGATGGGTCCCTTAGACTTTGTGTGGACTATAGAGAACTTAATAAGATTACTAAGAAGAATAGACACCCACTGCCAAGGATTGACGATCACTTCGATCAGTTAGTTGGCGCCTCAGTGTTTTCGCAGTTGGACTTAGCCACTGGTTTCCATCAGTTGAGAGTGGCCGAGGATAGCATAGACAAGACTTCCTTTAGGACTCAAGACGGTTTCTTCGAGTGGCTTGTAATGCCCTTCGGTTTGACAAACGCCCCCGCATACTTTGTTGACTTGATGAGTAGGGTGTTCAGGGAGTACCTTAATAAATTCTGGTGGTCTTTGTGGATGACATCTTAGTCTTTTCTAAGAGCGAGGAAGAGCATGCCCTACATCTTAGGGAAGTATTGGAGACCCTTCGAGTGCATAGCCTTAAAGCTAAATTTTCTAAATGTCACTTTTGGAGGAAGGAAGTGCGACTCTTAGGGCACGTGGTTTCCAAAAAAGGGATAGCTGTGGATCCCACGAAGGTAGTGGCCATCCAAGATTGGAAGGTTCCTAAAAATGCTACCGAGGTGAGGAGTTTCTTAGGGTTGGCTGGCTACTATAGGAAGTTTATCAAAGACTTCGCAAAGATATCAGCCCCATTAACACGCTTGACGAAGAAGAACTTAGTTTTCACATGGGACGTAGATTGTGATGATGCGTTCCAACGTCTAAAGAGACCTTTGACCACAGCCCCAGTCTTAGTGTTGCCAGATAGGAGTAAGCCATTTACCGTTCATACCGATGCTTGTGGGATAGGACTAGGCGCAGTCTTAATGCAAGAGGGAAGGGTAATAGCCTATGGTGGAAGGTAGTTGAGAGTGCATGAGAGAAATTACCCTACACATGACCTAGAGTTGGCCGCTATTGTCTTTGCGCTTAAGTCTTGGCGTCATTATCTTCTTGGCGAGAAATTCGAATTATTCACTGACCACAAATCGCTAAAATATTTATTATCTTAGAAGGACTTGAACTTAAGGCAGCAAAGGTGGGTGGAATTCTTAGCATCCTACGATTTCGAGATAGCATATACCCCTGGCAAGGGTAACGTGGTGGCAGACGCCTTAAGTAGAAAAAGGTTGTCCTTGAGTCCGTTGTTTGTTGAGCGGCGAAGCTTAGAGTTCATCTCTATGTTTGACTTTAAACCTTCCGTCGACTTTGTACCTGGTTTGCTAGCATCCTTGGAGGTCAGACCTACGCTTTTGGGACGGATTAATGAGGCACAACGAGATGACCCACAGTTGGTTGAGTTAGTAGAGAAGCTCAAAGGAGGGGAGTCATCAAGCCATCTCCGTAGGTATACCCTAGATGATAAGGGTTGGTTACGTAGGGACGGTAGGCTTTGTGTACCAAAAGATGAGGACCTAAGGAAGACCATTCTTGATGATGCACATCGTTCGAAGATGACCATCCATCCCGGCGGGGACAAGATGTACATGAACATGAGACAAATTTACTTTTGGGCCGGCATGAAGAAGGACGTGGCAGAGTTTGTCGCTAGATGCTTGGTGTGTCAACAAGTAAAAGGAGAGCAAAAGAAGCCCGGTGGATTACTACACCCATTGGAGGTCCCACAATGGAAGTGGGAAAGCGTCTCGATGGATTTTGTTGACGGATTACCGAGATCGAAGAAGGGTAACACGGGGATTTGGGTCGTGGTAGACAGACTTACTAAGAGCGCCCATTTCATTCCCGTGGAGAGTAAGAGGACTGCTCCATGGTTAGCCTCCGTATACATTCGAGAAATTGTTCGTTTGCATGGTGTTCCTTCTAGCATAGTGAGCGACCCCGATCCTATCTTTACTAGCGAATTTTGGAAGAGCTTGCAAGAGGCGGTAGGGACTCAGTTATATTTGAGCACCGCATACCATCCTCAAACAGATGGCCAGACCGAGAGGGTGAATCGTATTCTAGAGGACCTATTGAGGTTGTGTGTCTTAGATTTCGAAGGTACACGGGAGGAACATCTTCCGTTGGTGGAGTTCGCATATAATAACAGCTTTCAGTCTAGCATTGGCATGGCACCGTTCGAGGCTCTTTATGGACGGCCGTGTCGTTCGCCTACATGTTAGTAGAAGTCTACAGATAAGATCTTACTTGGGCCCGATATGATTAGAGAGACTTCAGAAAAGATCGATTTGATTCGAAGGAGGATGAAGACGGCGCAAGATAGGCAGAAATCTTATGCGGACAAGAGGAGGATAGATCTTGAGTTTGATATTGGGGACATGGTTTTTGTCAAGGTGTCTCCATTACGGAACGTCGTTCGCTTTGGGTCCGTTGGGAAGTTAGCACCAAGGTTCGTAGGGTCGTTTCCTATTAAGGAGAGGATTGGGCAGATGGTGTATAGAGTGGAGTTGCCCGAGAGACTTAGTGGCGTACACGATGTATTCCATGTGTCACATTTGAGGAAGTGCTTGCACGAGACCGCGAAAGTGGTAGAGCTGAGCTTGCTTAGAGAGGTGGAGATAGAGCATGATGCGACGATTCAGCGAGCTCCTATGTGCATTCTTGGGTCGGAGGTTAAGAAGTTGAGGAATCGAGAGGTCAAGCTAGTCAAAGTGCAACGGGGAGATGATGAAAGCAACGCTACTTGGGAGACGGAAGAGAAGATGCGTTCATTATACCCTTTTCTTTTCGAGGGTATGTCTTTTAGTTTCTCCTTTATGGCTTACCTTATCTTATCTTTAGTATGTCCTCTCGTTAGCACCTTTGACCTTTAGATAGGGTAGTCCTATGATTGAGACATGTGTTTGAGACATGTTATGTATGATGGATGCATGTGGATGCAAGTGTTTGCTAGTGGTTGCTCGTGGATGCATATACACACACTTTAGGCACTAGATCGGCTCAGTCACTTCATATTGCATATTGCATATAAATATGTGTGCATATTTAAGCTAATGGATGTATAATGGTTGTGCTATCATATGGATATTGCATTTTGGTGAATGGTTGTGCACACATGTAGAAATAATATGTATCGATAGGGTTCTTTCGCATACATAATGGATGCATGACACTATCATGGTTTGCATTAAGGAGGTCAACTGAATTAGTAGACCGCTTGATTTTGCATTAGATAAGGAACATATACACGCACTTTTTGCATATGTTCATACAGCATTAGAAATTCTATGAGGACAATGGATGCCTGTGTTTGATGGTTGAGTAGATGGTTGTTTTGATGTTAGGATATGCATGCTCCTTAACTTGGAGATTTCGGGGGCGAAATCCTTTAAGGAGGGGAGAATGTAACACCCCGGATTTTCGAATAATTGAATTAACTAAATTAAAGAATAAATGGTTAGCATTGTTCCAAGGTTTGTAAGCAAAAGACTTAGTAGCTCATTTGGTTGGAACATGTGACTTGCATACAAGAGGTACAGAGTTCGATCCCCGCCAACGCCATATTTTTGTTTTACGGGAGTGGCTAAAAAGCGGCTTAGTGTGAACGCGATTCAAAAAGTAGTTTAGTGTGAAAATGGTTAATTAGGAAGATAGAAATATATAGATATATTTATAAAAATAAAATAAAATTCAACCTAAAATTTAAGAAAAAATTCAAAACAGCGGAAGCGGGAAGGCAAAACACCAAACCGAACTATTTTATGGGTCGACCCGAGTCCTGCTGGGTCGACCCCAGGGTCGACTCAGGAGGTTTGGAATTGGTCCCGTCAGCCCTAAATGGTCTATGACGAAATTTTATGTTTTAGGGCTTAGGTGGAGATTTCTGGTTGGTCTGTTGACATCATTTCTTGGTTTCTAAGGCCTAGATGGATTCTAGAGTGATCCGACGGCTTAAATTAATTCAAAGCTCAATAAAAAGACCCATAGACTCAAACCCTAAGTCAGAATTAAAACTAAAACTATGGCCGTCATGCTGTCGTCTTGAACCCTAGAGTAGCCGCCACCAATTAGAGAGGAAGAACAGCAAATCAAATCAGTTCTATTCAACTCTAACAACGAATCTTCTCCAAAGGAAAGCTAATTCAACTTCAGAAATCAGAATTCAGAACTCAAGACCGCTTTTGAGTTGTGAGTTCGATAGTTTTAATATAATAATTAGTAATTTAATTAGATTAAGTTATGATGCAGATTGTATGGATGTGATGTGAATTATTGATCACATGTTGTAATTATGTTGTAGAATTGTGTTGAAATCTCTATGACGTTATGTTGTGATGCTATCATTTATGATGTAAAGTTATGTTGCTATCTTCTATGTTGTAATTTTATATATATCCAAATCATCATGTTTCATATGCTAGTTTGGTGATGTTGATTCATATGATAAGTCATATGTATGCAAGTTTAGATTTTTATTTAAACATGAATCATATACAAGTTGGGTAAAATTATATGTGACCTTCATGGTTATGACATCTAGTTTATGTGAAAATTTGATTAAAAGTTAGGCTATGACATGGGTGAGTTATATGCTAAATTCTACATGATATTTTACCTGTTAGATGCAAGTTTACACCATTGTTATGATGCATAAATCACATATGCAAGTTTATATAAATATATGAGTTTGGGATATGAATCATCTTATGCAAGTTTAGGGTTATTGCCTATGCAAGTTTACACCTTTACGTGTAGATCTATGACATACATGATTTATGCAAGTTCACACCTTTAGATTTGGATCCATGATATATGTTGTTTATGCAAGTTGTAACTTTGGTCTATGCAAGTTTTAGATGTAGAACATCATTCACATATGCAAGTTCATCCCTATGTTTAGATCTATGTTTTCATTATGTGTATATTGTGATGTTTTCTCTTTGTTCCATAAGTTAGACTATTCGAGTCTAACGTATATTTTACGTTAAATGAACAAACGTACAACGTGGGGTAAAGGGGATAATATTAAAAGATTTAATTGGTATAAATGCCTTAAAAGGCATAAAATAAGTTGTGGTGAAAATTGGTTTGATTTTACATACCATAAATGGATGGACATAATTGAGTCAATTATGGACATCGTTAAATTTGGAATTGATTGATAATTTGAATAGGGAAAGTAATTCAAATTGGGGAATGATTAATTAGGAGTAATTAATCGTCTAAGACACGAGGTTAGGCTCTTTTGTGGTGTAAGACTGCCCGGACCCGCCCGGCAAATCCAGCTGCCACAAAAGCCAGTCTAATGTGAGAGGTCTTAGGCATAAATTAAATACGTAACAATTGTAAAGACACGAGGTTAAGCTCTTTTGTGGTGTAAGACTGCCCGGACCCGCCCGACAAATCCTGTTGCCACAAATGCCAGTCTAATGTGAGAGGTCTTTATGAGGTTACTGTCTTAATGAATTAAGAAACACTTAACCAGATAAACATGTAGTGGACATGAGGGGGTTAAGTGGGTGCCTTGGGTGGCATGTGGAATCTAGTGGGTGCCTTGGGTGGTATTTGGAAATACGATCAGAAACACTTAACCAAAATTGAAACATGAATAAGAAGTGGGTTAAGTGGGATGTACTAAAGGGGACCAAGCTTAGGTGGATAGCTTGTGTCTAGTAATGAGGGCCCATTTCAACCAGTAACCCATACGTATCTTTGTGGGCTCAACCGAATTCGAGGACGGGACACGCATACTGGGCTTGATTGTAAGAGGCCAAACCGGGTTAGCGGTGGCAACGCAAGTCCAACGGGTTCATATGCGTGTGTGGACCCGGGCTGGTAGGTAAGAGGTTGTTGGATCGTGTAGGTATAAGCCGTGCATTGTTGGTTGTATCGGGTTGCCACTTTGGGGAGTGATACACCCCACTGTTGGGCCAGCACGGGTATCTACGTGTTAGGGAGTCGATCGCTTGGGGATAGTGGGTACACCTAGTGGAGATAGGGGCAGGCGGCACCTATGAAGGCAGCTAGGAGTGCACGAAACTACCAATATCATTATTAATTCTGTAGGAGGGATCAACCTTATGGTGACTAGTGGTGGTGCATTATAGCAATTATCCTATAGTTTTGGTGTAGCTTGGTAATTATCTTACAGTGGGTTAGGTGCGCTTTAACGATATCGTTGTTCATCTTGTTTCCTTATTTACTCTGCCATATTCAATGGTTCATAGTCATTTCCTTATTTTCCAACTTATGCCTTAGCCTAGTTACTTTGTTAATTGTATTGTTAAAATTATCGCACTCGCTAGACTTGACCCCCTTTGTTTCCTCCCTTTTTCTTCCTTCCCCCCCCCCCCAAGGTGCTCAGGTTGGGGCTAGCACCAGTGGAGCTTGATCTTGGACTGCTGTTTCTCTGCTTTTAGAAGATTACTTGGATCGCTGAAGTAAAGTTCAGCTTCTCTTTTATTTATGGCTATTTTGTATTGGGGATTATGTCTTTCAGTTTATGTACTTTTGGTAGTCAAGATGGATATTATGTACTTTGACTCTGGATTTTGATGATGTAAGCAAACATATGTGTTTTCCGCTGCAATGAAATAAAGTTTTAAATCTTTGAGTACTATTTATATCTGTCTTGTTGTTAAGTTTCTGTTCTATACTTACCTAAAACGCTCCATAGAAGTTAATGCATTCCCTTTGTGAGTGACATTAATGGACGTGGCGTGTTACACAACACCTTCTATTTCATATGTTCATTCCACTCTTCTCGCTCATGAGGGCAGACTAGACCACAAGAAATCAACTGTTGCAGATCTATCTGTTAATTATGTTGCAACTAACAAAGCAAGAATCAAGAAAAATCAAATAATCAACATAGAGGCAATCAGTTTAATAGAATCCAACGTGGAAGAGGTGGAAGATATAATAATAACAATAACAACCGACCAAGATGTTAGATCTGTGAAAAATTCGGTCATACTGCTAATAAATGCTACTTCAGATATGATTCTAGTTGTAACCCTTCTCAAAGTAACCAAAAAGGAAGTAGTATGAGTGCCAATTTGACCAATGTTCAACAAGAATCAAGAAACCAGCAAGATAACTCAAGAGGTGATGACAATGCTAAAGCTGATGACATAAATGATGAGGCTTGGTTTCCTGACTCAAGTGCAACAAATCACGTCACTAACAACCTTAACAACTTAAATCTTGGCAACAAGGAATATATAGGTAAACAATTAATACAAATGGGTAATGGTCAATCCTCAAATATCACTCATACTGGGAAAGCTTTCATTCAAGGTGATAGAAAACTTTAGTTAAATAATATTTTGAGAGTGCCTCAAATAAATAAAAAATTGATAAGTGTTTCTCAGCTCGCTTGTGATAATAATGTTTACTTTGAGTTTTATCCCAATTGTTGTCTTATTAAGGATATTCTAACAAAGAAAGTTTTATTACAGGGTAGAGAAGACAAAGGCTTTTACAAGTTCATCAGTGTTGACTCAAAAGGGCTGAGTGAAAATAGTACTCTCTGTTATGTATCAGAGATTACTAATGAATGTAGTAATAATTCATATGAGTTCTGGCATGCTAAACTTGGTCATCCATGTATTGATGTAGTGAAAAGAGTTTCTAATTCTAATCAAATCTTTGTTGAAAATCATTCATATAAAATTTATGTACATATTATCAATTAGGAAAATGCCATAAAATTCCATTCAAAACTTCTGACACTAAATACACATCTGCACTTGAACTTATACTGTTGATCTATGGGGTCCAGCCCCTGTTAATACTGATTATAATTTCAAGTATTATATCTCGTTTATTGATGCTTACTCTAGATTTGTTTAGATTTATTTTCTTAGAACTAAGAATGAAATGGAAAGTTCTGTAATTCAGTTCATTAAGATAGTAGAAAAGCAAACTGGTTGTAGTGTTAAGATCATTCAAACTGATGGAGGCACTGAGTTTAAACCACTCAAAACTTATTTTCAAGGTAAAGGCATTTTGCACAGAACAACATGCCCATATACTTCTGAGCAAAATGACTTAATAGAAAGAAAACACAAACATGTGGTTGAAACAGGACTTACCTTACTTGCACAAGCATCCATGCCACTCAAATTTTGGCCAGATGCTTTTGCTACTGCAGTTTCCCCATCAATAGACTTCCAACCAAGGTTCTGCAATACAGATGTCCAAATGATGTAATGTTCAAACACAAACCAGATTATAAGTTTCTAAAAGCATTTGGTTGCTTATGTTTTCCCTGCCTACGAATGTACAACACACATAAATTAAATTTTAGATCATCATCATGTACATTTATAGGCTATGCTAACAATATTAAAGGTTATAAATGTCTTGATAGCAATGGATGAATTTTTGTATGTAGACATGTAACCTTTAATGAGCATGTATTTCCATTCAAGATGGATAAAAAAAACCAATAAAATTTATAATGCCAAATTCTTTGTTCCTCCTATACCTATTTATAGTGATCTTACCTCTAATATAGAAAACTAGAATTGTTTGAATGATTCAGGGTCTCAACTTTCATCTAGAGAAAGTGAGAACAGTGATAATGAATCATTTATAGGTAATGACTCTCAATCTTTCCCTCAAACTCAGGTTGAAGGAGAAATTATCAACAATAACAGTGGCAACAGTGAGGATGGTTCAGACACTAGTCAATCTGCCTCGCATGCCACTAGTACTGGTCAATCTATCCCACAAGTTACTGGTCATCATATGATAACCAGAGCCAAGCATGGCATTTTCAAGCCTAAAGCCTTCAATATCAATTTAGACCTTGAAGAACCACACAATCATTAACAAGCCATTCAACACAGCAAATAGAAGTCAGCTATGGACAAAGAATATAAAGCTCTCATCAACAATCATACATGGAAGTTGACCAGACTACCAAAGCATAAAAATATTGTAGGCTGTAGATGGACATTTAAGCTCAAAAGAAATGCAGATGGATTAGTTCATAAATACAAAGCAAGATTAGGTGCAAAGGGGTTTACACAACAACATGGATTTGATTTTAATGAAACATTTTCCCCTGTTGTCAAGCCTACAACTATTAGGGTTATTCTGACCATTGCACTTCATAGAAAGTGGTGTATTAGACAGTTAGATGTCAACAATGCATTCCTGAATGGGGAACTTCAGGAAGAAGTATATATGGAACAACCACCGGGTTACAAGGATCAGAACAACCCTGAACTAGTATGCAAGCTAAATAAGGCTTTGTATGGACTAAAACATGCACCTAGGATTTGGTTTGAAAAGCTAAAGGCAACATTAGTCAAGCTAAACTTCAACCCAACAAAGTCAGATAATTCTCTATTTACAAGATTTAACAATGACTCAATTATATATAAATATATATATATATATATAGGTTTATGTTGATGACTTCATTATTACAAGAAACAATAATAATGAAGTCAATCAAGTCATTGATCAACTAAATAGAGAATTCTCCATCAAAGATTTGGGAGAGCTACATTATTTTTTGGGTATTGAAGTCGACAAAATTTCAGAATTAACCATCAAATTATGCCAGAAAATATACATCACTGAAATTCTGCTGAAAACAAAAATGGATCTAGCCAATAGTCTGCCAACACCTATGACTGCCAATTTTCATTTATCAAAATTTCAAGGCGAATCAATTGAAAATGTGACACAGTATAGAAGTGTGGTTGGTGCACTTCAATATGTTATAGTAAACAGACCAGAGATTACATACAGTGTGAAAAAAGTGAGCCAGTTCATGAAAAATCCTTTAGATCAGCATTGGAAGGCTGTAAAAAGGATTTTGAGATATTTAAAAGGAACTGTAAATCATTGTTTAATTCTAAAGTCATGCACTAATATTAATTTATTATGTTTTGCAGATGCTGACTGGGGAAGTGATCCTGATGATAGGATATCAACAAGTGGCTATTGCATCTATCTAGGTTCAAATTCACATATTCCCACTCATGAACCTTCAGGTATATAAAATTGAATTTCCCATCGTACATGTTTAAAAAAAAGGATTTTGTAATTAATCATTTTTTTATCCTTATTTATACAGATAAGTATGGAATATCAAATGGTCCTAAATCTAAACATGTTGTCGAAAACTATGAGGGTTTAACGATACTTATTTCTACTCATTCATCTCCAGGTATAAATTTTATTCTGCTTCAATTTATCAAATTGTAATACTTATTAAATATGTCTACAAATGTTATATGCACCACTACCTTAGTACTATATGCTAATGCCAAATATATTACAGATGATACTTTCAGATGGCCACCATTGCTCAAGCATCATGTAGGTGGAAATTCAAATATTCATTCTTCAGAAATACTTACACAAACTGTTTTGGAACATGATGTGCAAGTCGTGACAACTACAAAAAGACATGAATGGGTATTATGAAAAGTACTGCATATAGTGTTTTGATTGAATCACTTAGTAGCCTAAGTGTAGTGTCATCTGCAGCTGGTTCTTCTACACGTGAGTATCAGTTTTCTTCTTCATTAATTTTCACATATATTGACATCCACTATGTTACACACTACATAAACTTACATATAAGTACCAAAAAGAAGATGAAGAAGAAAGGTGCATGCACGCCTAAGCCGGCTGTGCGTGGATTCATAAATTTATTTTAATCGGGTGCAATATCAAGTAAAGTGGTTGGATTCAAGGTTCTAGATAAGTTGGGTAGATAATAGAAAAACAGTGTCGAACACCTTGGAACTCTCAGTTACATTTACTGATCAAAATTTGCTCAATCATTTTTATGTTTGCCTGAATAATGCTACAACACCTGACCAGCTGTGCACTCGAAATGCCAGAATAAAGGACTAACCGTGGATATCGGTGGATGCATAATGGTTTAAGGAGTTGATGAGTTTTGTGTGTTATTTTGGGTGAAAAAAATGTACTTTTGTATGCTTACATGTTTCCTAGTTTCACCTTTATAGTGAGAATATATGCATTCCGGATGGCAAATTTAACCAGCGGCTTAATTTTGATTTCCCATCAAGTGAGTCATATGAACACCAATCGTCTCTGTAATTTACGACATTGTTTAAAAAGTATTTTTAGTCAACTGATATAGAGTTGACATTGCAGCTTTCAGAATTGAAAAGAGACGCAAATGATGTGAAGAATGCAGACCAAAATCAAAGTCAGTACTACAAGAAACTAGGGAAGAGAGAAAACCTCAAGTGACATGCATTTTTCTCTATTCTATCATTCATCGTGTTCAGGTTAGTTCCTCCTGCTGTATACGGATTTGCATTTAGAGTAACCAACAACAAAGAAAATAAGATCATTGCAGTTACGATATCTACATGCCTATGCATAGCTACCCTAGCACTCGGAAAGGCTCACGTCAATCCTGGAAAAGGCTACTTTAGATCTCTTTTTTACTATATTGGGGTTGGTTTGACAGTGTCAGGCCTAGCATATGTAGCTGGAGTAATGCTTAAGAAGTTATTTGATTAGTTTTATCTGCTTGATTAAGGCTCACATAATAATGATCATTTCCACTATATCAAAACATCACAAGCTCTATTCTATACAATCACGTATTCACAACCCTATATTATGAACCGTCAATTTACTTAATTAATCAGTTAACAGTAAAAGCAAGGTTCGAAATCTGGGTTTCAGGTTCCGTACCAATTATGTAAAAAAGTTAAAATTCCGGTCCCGTTTCGAAAATTCCAAAAGTTGCGGTTTAGTTCTAGTTTGTCAATTCTGGATTTCTTTTTTGCAAGTATGCAACTAACATGCAATCCTAACAATCAATTAGACTAAATTATCCGAATTACATAACGGATTCAAATGATACAACATAAAATTTTAATACCAAAAACTATTCTCTGAGCATCGTATAATTGGTGACATTGTTAGAAGCATATTTGCATATCAACATGTCAATAAATAAAACAAATTAATACGCTTATAATTGTAATATTGTAGGTTAGAAGCTTTGTTATGCCTTCATTAAATCTCTAATTTTGTATTATAATGAGCTTCGGTCACTGACAAGTTCATTTTCAAAAGCAACATTTAGAAATAACAATATCACAAAGTAATATTCTTACACTGAATTTCCTCTCCTCTATTTCTCTCCTCCTTCCTCTCCCACTCTCTCTCTATTCATGCTGAATATTTTCGTGCAAAAGCTTCCTGACATGATAAACCTAAAATTACCAGATCCCTAAATAACAATCCTGTTAAAATTGGACAATTTAAATCTATGACAATTATGGAGAAGATTTTAATTGTTTTTTGTAATCAATTAATTATGGGTAATAAATTGGAAAGATATGGGAGAGATATTTGATTTGATTAATCAATCAAACCTTTGTATATGAGGCAACAAATTTGGATGGAATGAGAAGGCATATTATTTGATTCAAATCAATCAAATATATTTATGTGGGGAAATAAGCACAAATATGCAAGATTTGCAATCAAGGAAATCTGGAAACTTCTCATGCTTATCTTCAAGAAAGGGTTCATCTTTTTTATTCTTATAAATAGAGAGACTTGCTCATCTTTTTTAATAACAAGCCTATAGTTCTCTCTTCTTCATATCCTCAATAAGATCCATATTTTTGTATAAATTATATGGTGAGAAATATGTTGAGTGTTTGTATTCTTCTCTTATCGTACTCCCTCTTGTAAAGAAAGAATAAAAGAAGTTGTTGGGTCTCCATGGACATAGGATATTCATATCCGAACCACGTTAAATCTGCCTCTCTTATTTCAGCTATTGTTTTTGTGAGGATGCATAATTGATTACTGTCCTTTTGTGTTGAGATTTATTGGTATCTGAATAGACAATACTGGATCCTGATCAAATATGTTTCCACACAAATTAACAAAATTTTCACAATTGTTTGGTATCAGAGCTTGTGTTATTGTTCCTATTTAGATATCAATGGCTACTTCTAGTAAATCTATTGGTAGATCTGCAGTCAATTATGGAGTAACTCGTTTTGACGGAAAGGGAGATTTTGGTACTTGGAAGATAAAGATGGAGGCTGTAATGAAGAAGGAGAAGACTTATAAAATTGTTTCTGCGCCTGAGAAATTGAAAGATATGGATGCAGCTAATTTAGAAGAGATGGAAGATGAAGCTCTCACAACAATTCAGTTGAGTCTTTTAGATGAAGTTCTTAGAGAGTTTTCTCGTAAGAAGGAAGTGAAGGAACTATGTGATGCATTATCAGATGCATATCAAGACAAGTCTCTCACAAATTGGATTATTCTAGAACACCAACTTTATTCATTAACCATGAAGCCTAGAGCCGATCTTATGGAGCATGCAAATGCCTTGACCACTTTAGTTATGAACCTGATGGAAGCAGATGCTGGTATTATTGATGAGGCTCAAGCTATGATCCTCATATGTTCATTGCCTAAGGAATGTACTGCTTTTGTCAATTCCATGATTTGTGGCCGTAGTAAAATTAGCATTTCCGATGTAAAGGCTGACCTTCATAATGAAGTGTTAGAGGTAGATTGGTAAGCACTAGCATTGATAGTGATACGGAGGCTTATCTGTTCAGAGAGGTAGAAGTCAAAGCAAGTCTAAGAAAGGTGAAGGATAGAATTCTTCGAGGTCTGAGTCTAGGGGGCCTAAGAACTTGACTTGCCATTATTGTATGAAGCCCGGGAACTTTATTGCACAATGTCCCAAGCTTGGAGGAAGAAGAAAAGACCTAAAGCAAGTTTCAGCCTCTATAGTGGAGAAATCAGATACAGAGAGTGACACTGATGTGTTTACAGCTTCTGGCTCTTCTGGGAAGAGCACCCTATGTTTGATTGATTCTAGCGCATCCTATCATAAGACACCTGATAGGAACTCTTTTTCCACTTACCATCAGATTGATGGAGGAGAAGTTCTGATGGGAATTGATGCTTCTTGCTATATGGTTGGTGTTGGTAGTGTAAAGATCAGGATGTTTGATGGTGTTATTCGAACCATTACCGATGTAAGGCATGTACCTAATTTAAGGAGGAGCTTGATTTCTGTTGGGGGCGTTGAGTAGACATGGACTAAAGATTGAATTTGAAGAAGAGAAGATGAAAATATCTAAGGGTTCCATGATTGTTTTAAAAGAAGTGGGGTAATGAAATCTCTATTTACTAAAGGGCACTAAAGTGGTTGGTGAATCAGCTTCAGTTACTTCAGTTGATTCAGATTCTTTCAGATTTATGCACTTGTGAATAGGCCACATTGGCGAGCGCATCATGGATAAGCTAAGAAAGCGAGGTTTGATCGATGGAGTTCGACATTCAAAGCTTGGTTTTTGTGAAGAGTGTGTCCTTGGTAAGCAGACGAAGATTTCTTTTGGTGTTGGTGAGCATAAGGTAAAAGCTGTTTTGGATTATGTTCACATAGATGTTTGGGGACCTTCCCTTTGCCCATCCTTGGGTGGAGCCAGGTATTTTGTTTAATTTATGGACAATTTCTCTTGCAAAGTTTGGGTATACTTTCTAAAGTCCAAAAGTGAAACATTTGCTAAATTTCGTAAATGGAAATCTATGGTGGAGAAGTAGTTAGGGAAGAAGCTGAAAGTTCTCCGTTCAGATAATGGCGGTGAATTCGTATCACAGGAATTCATCGATTATTGTGAGTCAAAAGGCATTAAGAGGCATTACAACACACCAGGCAACCCCTGGTCCAATGGAGTTGTAGAAAGGATGAACCAGACATTATTAGAGAGAACTAGATGCCTTCGATTGACTGCTAAGTTGAAGAAGGGATTTTGGGCTGAAGCTTTATCTATGGCGGCTTTCCTCATCAACCGCACACCTTCTACTGCCATAGACATGAAGATCCCTAAAGAAGTACGAAAAGGAGATCCTGTCAGCTATTTGTTCCTCAAGGTGTTTGGTTGTCCATCCTACTTGCATGAGAGTCGGGGAAAGCTGGAACCTAGAGCTCGCAAGTGTATCTTTCTAGGTTATAGAAGAGGAGTGAAAGGATATAGGTTGTTGTGCCCTATTTGCAAGAAACTTATTATAAGAAGGAATGTAACTTTTGATTGAGAAGGCTATGTTGAAGGTAAAGCCTTCCTCATCGGATGACGATGAGAGGACATGTGAAGAATAACAAACACAAAAAAAATCATATGTTGATTCTTTCAATAGATGTTCAAATGGTGTTTTCGGTGACACCGTGGTTGATGAGGATAGTATGGATACTGGCACAGAAGATCAGACTCAAGGTGGAGCTCATACAGAGACCATGCCTGTTAGAGAAAGAAGAAAGCCCAAATGGCTTGATGAGTTTTTTGGTTTGAGCATCAAAGACATTGACTTTGATGATACGTCAACATATGCATTAATCATTGTCCATGATGAGCCCAGAGATTGTAGAGACACTATTGCGTCAGTTGACAGTTCCAGTTGTTTAGTTTATATGGAAGAGGAGATCGGATCTTTATAGAAAAATCACACTTGGGATTTGGTGCCACTTCCTACCGACAAAAGAGCTATTGGATGTAAGTGGATCTATAGAGTGAAAGACGGTAGCAATGGAAATATCAGATATGAAGCAAGACTAGTAGCAAAGGGGTAAGTTCATAAGAAGGAGGTAAAGTATCATGACATCTTCGCTTCAATTGTTAGGCATACTTCTATTCGTATTTTTTTGGCATTAGTTGCTCATTATGATATGGAATTAGAAAAACTAGATGTCAAAACTACATTCTTGCTTTGTGATCTGGATGAGGAAATTTATTTAAAGCAGCCAGAAGGGTTCATTGATAGTAGCAGACCAGATTATGTTTGCAAACTCAACAAATCTCTATATGGATTGAAGCAATCTCCTAGGCTATGGTATAAGAAGTTTGATAAGTTTATGCTTTCACAGGGATACTCCAGAAGTTTCAAAGACTAGTGTGTTTACTTTAGGAGATGTGATGATGATATGATTTATTTGTTATTATATGTTGATGACATGTTGATTACATCTCAGAGTATGGTCAGAATTAAGGAGTTGAATGCGGAGCTCAACAGAGAGTTTGACATGAAGGATTTGGGAAAGGCATAAAGAATATTAGGTATGGAAATAAGTAGGGATAGGAAGCGGACAGAGTTAAGGCTCACTCAGGCACAATACGTCGAGAAAGTCCTCGTTCGATTTGGAATGGAGAAAGCCAAACCGGTTGGCACTCCATTAGGCTCTCATTTTAAGTTGTCGAAAGATCAATCTCCTACATCGGAAGAAGAAGAAAATGTATATAGCTAATATACCTTATTCTAGTTTCGTTGGTAGTCTTGTGTATGCGATGGTGTGCACAAGACCAGATTTGGCCCATGCAGTGGGTGTTGTGAGTCGATATATATATATATATATATATATATATATATATATATATATATATATATATATATAACCCAGGCAAAGAACATTGGCAAGCAATGAAGTGGATTCTTAAATATCTTTGAGGCACTTCTTTGATGGGATTGCTATATAGTGGAGTAGACGGTGACATCTTTCCTAGAGGATATTGTGATTCTGATTATGCTGGGGATATAGATGATAGGAAGTCAGTGTCGGGCTATGTTTTCACACTTGACATAGGCTCGATTTCATGAAGATCAAAGATGCAATCTATCGTAGCTTTGTCAACTACCGAAGCAGAGTTGATATCGATTGTGGAAGCAACAAAGGAAGGCTTACACTTACTTCAGTTGTTGGATGATCTTTCAATGGCGCAACAGATAGTAGATCTATTTTCAGATAGTTAGAGCGCGATTCATCTGGTAGAGAATCAAGCTTATAGTTCACGGATGAAGCACATTGATGTTAGAGGTTTCTTTCTTATGCTTGAAAAAGAACAAAACAAGATCAAATTAGTGAAGGTGAGTACTTTGGAGAAGACAAAGTCACTTCCAAAAGACAAGTTTGAGAACTGCTCAAACTTGATCAGTTTGCTTCCTACTACTTGAGTGCCATGTGGTGCTGATCCAACAACTAATTTTGTTGATTGATGAATATATTTAAATCGAGATGGAGTGTTAAAATTGGACAATTTAAATCTATGCCAATTATGGAGAAGATTTTAATTGATTCTTGTAATCAATTAATTATGGGCAATAAATTGGAAAGATATGGGAGAGATATTTGATTTGATTAATCAATCAAATATTTGTATATGAGGCAACAAATTTGGATGGAATGAGAAGGTATATTATTTGATTCAAATCAATCAAATATATTTATATGGGGAAATAATCACAAATATGCAAGATTTGCAATCAAGGAAATCTGGAAACTTCTCATTCTTATCTTCAGGAAAGGCTTCATCTTTATTCTTATAAATAGAGAGAATTGCTCATCTTTTTTAATAACAAGCCTATAGTGCTCTCTTCTTCATATCCTCAATAAGATCCTTATTTCTGTATAAATTATAGGGTGAGAAATTTATTGAGTGTTTGTATTCTGCTCTTATTGTACTCCCTCTTGTGAAGAAAGAATAAAACAAGTTGTTGGGTCTCCGTGGACGTAGGATGTTCATATCCAAACCACGTTAATTATTCTGTGTCTCTCATTTCTACTATTGTTTCTGTGAGGCTGCATAATTGATTATTGTCCTTTTGTGTTGAGATTTATTGGTATCTAAATAGACAATACTAGATCATGATCAAATACGCTTCCGCACAAATTAACAAAATTTTCACAACAAATCCTACACCCTCTCTCCTCCACGCTCTCCCACACTCTCTCTGCCCATGCTGATATCCCGCTGCAAGCTAGATGCTCAAATCCTTAAACTCTCTTGCTCCATGATAACCCTAAAACTGGAAGATCCCTAAATTGCTTGATGCTCGTAAGTCGTTAATTAAAAGGTTTTTTAAAAGCTTCTCACCGAAAACGAATTTAGTCCTAAATTCTGGTCTAGTCAACGCCGGAACCAGACCAAAATGGACGGGATTCCGGCGTGCCAGACGGAACCTCGAACCATGAGTAAAAACGTTATGACTAGCGTCTGAGGTGTCCTTGTCGATGGCTTTTCTTAATGAACTATCAAAAAATGCCAGGTTGTATAAGGTTTTTTAAGATGAAATAAGAAGAAATTAGGTAAGAAGTTAGGTTAAGGAAGCAGGAGGGAGATTCAGATGAAAAGTTTAGGTGATGAACAAGGGAGAATTCAGACGATCAAAAGTGAATTCCGGTAAAGATAATCAGAAGGTAGAAGGAGAAGCAAGAGTAAAGAGAGAATAATGCAGATAGAAAGTGTTTGATATTATTCCTCAACATAGCGAATGCATGTTTAATAACCCTCTGTATATATAACCTTGTTTGTAATGGTTAATTTGCCAAACACTTTGGCCAATATAATCAAACATAACAATCCCATTAGGGTTTCAGAAAATACATAAAATTACATGAACTTAATGTGCATGTGCACACTGATAACAACATGCACACTCATGCATATCATCTTCTAGGGTCTCTACCTTCTTCATTCTGCATCTACAGTTCCTGACTACACTCCTCCTTCATAAATGACCATGTATGGTGAGTTCTCTGACGATCTATCCACCGGAATCTGATGAACTGCATTTATTTGTTCTTTCTCCATATTTTTTGAACGGCTTAATAAGGAAAGGTTGTTACAAAAGGTGAAGAAATGTGTGGGACCTAAGTTTATATGAGATATAGGATGGAGAAGTTGGATCATGTTAGGAGAATCCAGCGTATTTTCAGCTTCCGAGTGTGCAGTGCAATCAAGTTTGTTCGAATTTTCTTACTTGATAGAAATTAGGAGCAGATCACCTGGACTAGGGGCTCTCTGTTCCCCCAGTCCACACCAATCAAATTTCCCCATTTTGGGGCAATTTGTAGTTTGCCCCTGTACCCTGGTTTATACATAGGGGACAAACTACAAATTGCCCTAAATTGGGGGCAATTTGATTGGTTAGGAACGACTATTCGTATATTTTTTATTAAACTAGTCTTAAGTATACCTCAGGTGGTTCGACATACTTAACACCTATATAATACAATATTACAACAGTTGCATGATTGATTCAAAATGAGACATAATCAACATAATATTTTCCAGTTCACACCACAACATCACAGCCATAGGTACATACGTATACATACATCAAGTACAGTATAAAATAATATACATTCGTCCATCCCCAAAAAACGAGCAGTTCTAGTAAGATTTTTAATCCGCTTACTGTTAACGGATTGGTATTGCGTAAAGAAAAAATGTGAATGGTGATTGGATTGAAGATAAAATGGAATCCTGGGTCACCTCTTTTATTTCATTTTAGAGACAGTATTTTCACCACAACCTGGAACAGCAGGTGCAGAAGCTCTCACTTCGGAAAGACCCATTGCTGGAAAGGCTCGGCTTCAAAACCGTACGTGGAGCTCCAAATAAGGCTGATAATTATTTCATCCTGTGCTAAGAGAATTAACGTCGGACTTCTAAATTTTCATAAGGTCCTCCAGGAATTCCATCAGCTAAACTAAGGAGTGTGAACTATACAAGTTCACAATAACATTTGCAATTTGTGCCAAAGATAGGAAGTAAAAAAATCAGGTCAAAAATATAGTGAAATCGTCTTTCCCATTCTTCTCAAATTGAGATCCCTCTGTGAGAACAGAAGGAGCTTCGGCATCGGTTGAACCAGCTGTTTGTGACGAATTTCTACGGGAAGATAAAACTCGTAATTTCTGTATGCATCCGCCATAGTGATAATCTTATTGATACGTTATAATAAATTCCACTTGAATCATTGTTATTTGAACAAAATGTTCATAAAAAATTCAACTATCCCGGGGCTATACTCTTCTTTGTAATTCTTTTGAAGTAATTGGATCCTTTTCTTCGTTCGAGCCAAATAATATATACAAAAACAGTGTCTGGCATGACTACTAACAAAAACAAAACTTGCTATGCGAACAAAACGAGGTAAGTCATCCATAATTATGGCTAAGCTGAAGAGTGTCGAGATCAGGTACTACCTACAAATTCTTGGTCTAACTCAAGTAAAAAATACACGGGTCAGTCTAGTTGTAATTATTGGAGTATACGGTAGGATAATAAACATACGGGATGCATTTCCTTTTAAGAGATACTACATTATGATTACTTCATGTCGTGAGGTTAATGACCAACAAACCATATACAACACAATTTAAAGGGTTACATATACTGTGATTAGCTGAGCACTTAGGCTTAAGCCTATGGGCATAGGTTTTCAGGTTACTCCACACACAAAATACAAGCACCATCAACCATCAACATAACATGTACACTATCAGCATAAATTGATCTCATTTAAGTATTGTAGACGATAAGAATGAATTCACCTAATAATTCATCAACAATCTCCCACCAGCTATATATATATATGTGTGTGTGTATTTGTGTGTGTATATATATATATATATATATAAATTAAATCACATAAATAGGTGAAAAGATTCAAATCGTCAAAATTCCAAGAAGCAGTAATATTATAAATCCTTGGACCCATCATTCCAAATCACCCACCAGCTATACCAGTCCAATTTAATCTTATCAATTCTGGCCTATCATGTGTTATACACTAGACACTCACAAGTCTCATATAGGATCCACTAGTCCAATATAGGACCCAAACAGTTCAGATTTTCCCTCCAGCTATTTATGTGTGTTTAGGACCCACCAGTCTAAGTGTTGACAATAATAACTCCAGAAAATGTATCAAAGACTCCCAAATAGTAATTAGAATAATGAAAACAATACATATCATACCAAATCTTTTTTCTAATCGATTTACAGTCAGATAGCCTACTCCACACTAGAAATCAACATATTATATCGATCGATGAGTTTGGAATTAACCGACAAAATTAATCTATGTGTCCCATACCAGGTGATTCATTATATTGTTTAAATCGCATTTTCGAAAGTGCAAAAAGGTCTAGCTTATATATAAAAATTATTAACTTGAGAAAACATGTTTGCAAAAGCGGTTTTCAAAACATTTTCTTTCTTTCTTTGAAATCCATGTATTTCGGAAAATATGGTTTCTACTATTGCTTTGAAAATGGTAATTTATTTATAAAACAAATCCTTGAAAACATATCCCAAAGCTAAATAAATTTATATAGGGAAAACTTATAGTCAAAATCTGAAACGTCCTGTATTTTCTGACATGCCGGAATCCTGTACATTTCGAGACAACAAATTGTTGTCATGGGATTCCGGCGTGCCAGATGGGATTCCAGTTGCACCATCTCCAATCTTCAATTTGCTGACGACACCATCCTATTTTTCTCACCTACCACCTCCCATATTCATTGCCTCAAGGTGCTTCTCTACACCTTCGAACTCATATCTGGGCTATCAATTAACTATGGCAAAAGTTCCATCATCATGCTTGGAAACTCAAACGAGCTCGACCCCTCTATCTCCAGCTGCCTCAATTACAAACTTTAATCTTTCCCAATAACCTACCTTGGGGTCCCACTCCGCCCAACCACACTCTTGAGATCTGACTGGTTCCCTCTTATATCCAAAAATGAACACAGGCTAGCATCTTGGAAAGCCAACTCTTTATCATCAGTCGGTCGTCTCACCCTAGTTAGATCTGTTCTTTCCACAATTCCCTTCTACTAGATGTCATTTCATAAACTCCCATCTTGGGTCATCACGAAAATCGATACCATTCGAAGCTCCTTTCTCTGGAATGGAGGAAGAATTAAATGCCTAATCAATTGGCAAACGGTCTGCATTCCTCATGAACACGGAGGGCTGGGCATCCCCAACCTCGCCCTCTTCAACCAAGCACTGCTGGACAAATGGTTATGGCGTCACCTTACCCCCGGCTCCTTCGTTTGGAAAGAATGGATTTTAATTAGACATTATGCCTTGAACCCAAATCTTGTCCTTCATTGTTCGACGATGGCTAGACCATCTCCTTTTTGGACTTGAGTTATATCCACAATCCCTAGAATCAAATCCATTTTTCATGTTAAATTGGGTTCTGGTAAATGTTGCCTTTTTTGGTTTGACAATTGGTGTAGTCACCTACCTCTTTCTAAGATTTACCCTAATCTTTTCTCCTCTATCTCTAGGCCGTTCTCCCCAGTTTCGAATGTTTTGGGCTCTAGCCCATTAAGACTTTATCCTTTGGGCCACTTCGACTTGAATACTCTATCTGATGTACACCAAATACATAGTACTGTTACTTTAATCAATCCCTCTGCTGAGCCAGATGAATACTTGTGGGCTTTAAACCAAAGCAAAGGTTTTTTTGTCTCTTCTTGCTACAGTCTTCTAACTCACCCAGGGCATTGCTTCACCTTCCCACACCTCTAGAAATGTCGGCTGTCACCTCGTATGATCTTCCTCCAATGGTGCCCAGCACACAATCAAATCAATACCAAGAGTAGACTCTGTAAATTACACATCATTGACGATCCCAGATGTACATTTTGTAACGCAAACGAGGAAACAATTGAACATCTTTTCTTTGACTGTGATTTCTCCTTCAGGATTTGGGTTGCATCCAGCTCTTTTCTGCTCTGCTTCATACTAAATGTTACTTCTTTCTACGATTATTGGCAACATAATCCACCAGATCAAATGATGGATTACCTTTTGTCGATCTTTAGTTGGGGCGTTTGGATTGAGCGTAATGCACACACTTTTAATAAAAGAAAGATGCACTACTTTGGTACCTGCGGCTTCATCGTTCACTAGTTTGAAACATATACAGAAACTTCTAGACATGCTCGCTTTAGACACACCCTCCAGGCACCTCCTTCTCCGGGTACCCAGTGCAGAAGCTCGACCCAGCGTGGATGAATGCTCATGGTGCTTCAATGTATTGGCTTGACAAGGCTTATGATATATGCTATATGATGTTTAGATTGTTTAGTTATTATCTCATGCTACTGGTATTTTGGGATGTACTATATATATGCTCTATGTAATATATCTATTTAGACTGTTTTTGGGACGTTCTTCGTCCTAAACTCTATGTCACTGGTTGGGCAGTTTTGGTTTGGCGTGGTAAAGCTATTTCTGGTGGCCGGTTCTTGAACATGAGCAGGGGAGTTTCGGTGGCGAGGCCAGTAGCGATGGGGAGCTGGAGGAGTGGCGGTTCTGGTAAGGGGCTCGACCGGAGGTCCGGTGATAGTTTGAGGCGGTAGTGGGTTTTATTTTTCATTCGTGTTCTTTGAAGAAGGCCAGTTCGAAGGGAAAAAAAGGGATCGGGGAAAAGTTGTTCAGTAGATAGAAAATGCGTTGGGGTTAAAGAATGGGCTGACGTGGAAGGTAATTTAAAGGGTAATTAAGAAAATTAATTACTGGTTAACCAAATTTTATAATCATTAAGTTTATATAAACTTTAATCTTGTATATCTTTTTCATACTTCAACGGAATTCAACGAAATAGGATCCATTGGGATCGTGGTGATGGAGGCTACTCGTACAAGCTAGCTTGGTCATAATTGGATGCAGTTGGAATTTCATGTAATTTTAAACGTTGTTTAAAATTATATGAAACAATGCAAACCATCAATCGAAAATAAAGGTGAGTTAATTCTCTTGCTTTCTGGAATCCTATGACGTGTTAAGTTCGTATTAAAATATAATTTATCATTGATCAGTGGAAATTGGATGATTGGATGCTATGGATGCTATTGGTTGTTTAATGTTTGATTTATTAACGTTATTTAAATTTCATCATTTAAAAATAATAGATTATTGAAAATCATTTCATATATTGTTATCAAATGTTATTGTGATCTGTGATGGAGAGAAGAACATGTTGGAGGAATCCAACCGGATTCGTCAAATAAATTGTATGTTATTTATTGTTCATATTATTCATACACCTGAATTATTTCGCCCCAAGTAAAACCTGTTGGGTGTTGATGATTGAATGGATATTGATCGTTGTGATTTTTATCAATCAGTAGTATTGATTAAGTGGTTGGCAGTAATGGACTAAAATATATTGTTTTATAACGTCATTGTGTTGTTAGGAAAATTGATGAAGTTTTAAATTATAAATTTATTTTATAACTGAATTGAAGTTTTCCAGTTTTTTTTATAAAAGGTTACTAAAATAGAAATTTTAGAAATATATTTATTTTAAAAATCATGTTTTACGGAAGGGGTTATTAAATGTTTATATAACAAATTCCTATGTCGTTTTATGAACATAAATCAGAAACTAACTTATGGGTTGGTAAAATGACATAATTGTTTTATAAAAAAATAAATAATGTTTTTAAATTAATTAAGTTATTTAATTAATTTAAGGGGAAAGAGGAATGGAAATCTATTAACGGTTTAACTGATGTTTATAGTTGGCAAAGTCGACTGTTTTAAATTGAAACTGGTGATTAGATCAATTTGATTTAAATTAATCTAATCAACGGTTTTCTAAATATTCGTTAACTTATCGAATGTTGATAGAAATTAGTTAATCTTTGATTAGTTATAATTTAAAGTAATTACCTAATTGTCTATTGCTATTAAAATTAATTATTATTCAATAAAAATTTTAAAATGATTAATTATTCTATTTTTATCTAATAATGAAGTTAACTACTTTAATGTTGTTAATGTCGAGTTAATTATTATTTTAAATTAATAATAATTAAAGCAACAACTTTTTAATTGGAATTTAATTAAAAAGCGATCAAGTGGCGTTAAGTTTTGATTAAAGTCTAATAAGAGTTTTATAAAGGGATTTATTACCCAAGTTTACAAACAAAGTTTGTAAATGTGACTTTTAAACTAATGTAGGAGTTTTAATTAGATTTTACTTAATTAGGTAAAGTGAATTAGAATATAAAGTGGGTTTTCAAAAGGAAGAAAATGGTTTATAAAATCCATGATAAATGGAAAATGGAATGATATATTGGGATTTTGAGTTGCAAACTTATATTATCTTGTGATAAGAACGTTTCCGATCAAGGTCTGAGAGGTAATTAAAATACCCCTACTTGAACGGCTTCACTATTATCAAGAGACAATATTGTTTGTAATGAGTAAGGATGTTGGAATGATTTATCAAGGGAAGAACTGAAATTTTAAAATTGCAAAGTATTTAGAAATAAAATAAAGGCTATTGGATCTATTTTCGGTAAAATGATTTATTTGACATTGATTGGCCAATAAGAGATTTGTTGAGTACCTTTATTCAAAGAAATAAGTCCATAGTTTGGTTTACAGGAAAAAATGTGAATAAAAGAGTAATATTAGTTCAAAAATGGTATTATAATCTTCGCAATCAAGATTTTGAACATTATTTGATAAAGTTTGAGTAATAAAACCATACAAGGTTATATTATAGAAGGTACGTCGCTTGATGTTATTTTGGACATAGAGGACGTGTAATTAAACCTATACCTAATGGATAAAGAATTATATAACGATATTTCTAAGGGTAAGGGAAATGGAGAGGGGTTTATAAAACTATGGCGATATTTCAAATATAATAAAATACATAAAGGTTTTGAGAATATAAAATGGTGTTTCCATGATTAAGGAAATAAAGGATGTTTATGAAATATAGTAATATTTCCTGACAAAGGAAATGGAATGAGAAGTTTGGTAAATACGAGAGTATCGGTTAATGTTTTCAAGTAACAAAAGAGTTTTTGTAAGATAAGAATTTAGAATCGATTTGTGAGAATCGGTAAAATGGTCTAAATGAAATATTTTATATAAAGGACCTCAGCTGGCAATTGAAATAACTTTACTATTATAATTTGATAGTTAAACAACCGACTATCAAACGAATTACTCTATTTGTCTTTTGACATGTTGTTTCAAAGAGACCGGGATGGGGTCTAGACCAAAAACCACTTCGAATCAACTGTTCGGATGTGACTAACTTGCAGCCTACCAAGATGGAGCGTTGAAGACCATTGATCTTCATGGGAGGAAGAACAACTTGATAAATTTCTCTGACTTGCAAGAAGAAATCTTTTATTGTGATTCTGTCATGATTGAAATCTTCGGATTATAAGGACTTCTCGCTACTGATCCTTGGGGAGATTCCTGTATAGGTTGCAGTAGGAGGGTGCCTTCAGTTCATTATGTTCCTTGATGACTTGTATAGACGAATGTCTGACAGAGTATTTCCAAAATGATCATGTACGATTGATTTTTACAAATATACCAAGTTTGGTGGCGAAGAAATTCTCTTTCTTAACATCAGAGTGTAATTGGGGACATCAATTAGTGATTTGACAGATCTGACGTTGTGGCATTCAAAGTAATATTGATGTGATATTTTGAAAGGTAAACTTGACCTTAAGCCTCATCAACCAGGAAATGACAAAAATCGGGCAAGCAACATGGCTAGGTGGGCCATTCTCAAGTAGGGTGTATTGTCACCATCTAGAGAAAATTCATATTTGTTCTTCTTTCATTTCTGTATCTCCACGGATGTACGGTGGGCCCTTAAAACTGTATTGGGTGACAATATATTTGATACACTCATGCTAAATGAGTGGTCGGTCATGTGTGACTGGGTTGCAAGACTTTCTTGTTGAACCCCAGTGTATCCCCTCTAGAGTACACTGATCGGAAGGTGATCTCATACCTTGTCATAGTTGGAATCCATTCTCCAATAAGCACCTTGCGGTTTTTGATTATATAATAAATATGTAGAGCATGAGATGCAAGTGTTCTACTAGATGGTTATTTATTTGTGATTTGATAGACACTATTACAATATCATTGGATTTTGATATATTAAAAATGTTTTGGGTTATGGTAAGGTAAAAACCAACTGTGTTTATATGTGGGTTGGTCTTACTATTATCCTTTATTTCAAAAAGGATTTCTAAAGTTAAACAGGTTGATTGTGCTATGAATTTATCGCTGTCAGTATTCCAGACTGATCCGGGTGAATTTTTCTTTGCTTCAAATGTGCTTGGGTCAGGCCGAGTATATTTCCAGGTTAGGTTCCGCTTGAAGTTTTAGGAGCTGGAAGCAGGAGGCTTCACCGATAGTTATATAAAGTTATTTTCCGGTGTGACATATATATGCTGTACTTTGATGATTGGTATGTATATACAGTTCTTTTGTCTAAAGTGATTTGATATAATATACTTTATTCGTTTCGCTGTGAGATTCTGGTGTACTCTTCTTTTTCCTCTATTCTAACATTTCTTTCTTTCCACTTCTCATCCTCTAATTTCTTTCTTTTAGCAATCTGGGATTTCGTTTCTTGGATTTTTGGCAAGTAATATGGGATTATGTATTATTGTTGAAAATTCAAGCATTTAATTTTTTGGGCCGTTACAAAATCCTTTTTTAAAAATGTGCAAGTGTATAAAACTTAATACAAAGGCTCGTTTATAAACACAAATATTCAAAGGAAATTTATCTATAATGAAACACAGTGACACAAACATGGCAAGTTTTTAGCTTTCGAAATAACATCGAAATAGGGTCAAAATATAATACAAGCTAGGCTAGAGGAGTAAGCAAACATTGAAGCAAAGATGGGTTCGCCCTTTTTATTTGCGCTTTTAGGCCAAGTTTTGGCCTATCAAAACACAAAATCTTAGGATGAAGATTTTCTAGATTTTAAGTTCAACTTTCAGGAAAACAAGGAAATGAAAACCACATAAAATATATATAAATTGAGGAAGATATCCTTCCTCAAAGTAGGAGCAGTAAAGATTTTAGCACTGAAAAATTCACAGAGACGTAAAACTAGTTTACCGTAACCCAAACTCAGTTCCTACAACAAGAATACAACACATTGAATAAGTTTCAACTAGAATGAGTGATTTACTCACCTTGGATTCGGATCTAGAAATATACAGCAAGAATTTGAAGCAAAAAATTGAGAGTTGGGGCTTCAAGAAGCTTTGTATGGCACTGTAGAAATGATTACGGTATCATGCATCTCAAGATAATCAACATATAGTAAATGAAATTCACATAGAGATTAATGATGGAATTAAACTAATTTCTGGGAAGATTACGTGTTATAGATTGGAGTCAGCAACCTTAATTCTCTTATTTGAGGTGTTTGGGGATTTAGATTTGGCTTAGAATTTGATTTTTTAGCAATTTTCTCTCTATGTTTTAGAGAAAGGAGAAGGAGAATGAGGGAGAAATGCGTACTATATGTTTTACCAAATTTCTCCTTTCTTAGTTAAAAAAATAGAGGCCACATTAGCTTAATTAAGGCTGTTGAGAGGTGCTTAGGCCTTAGGTAATTAAATTTGGCCTAATTATCCTAGTTTATTTTATGTTTAAGAAGTTTACACACTAATTTACACTATTTCCTCTTACTTATCATAATTCACATCACAAAATACATAATAAAATACAAATGTTTATTAAAACACATTTTTAACATTATTTTAGAGATTGTAACTAAAATTTACAAAATTTTACAAATTTTATAATTTTTCACAAATTTCATTTCTTTTGTGAAATCTTACAATTTTAAATGTTATAATAATTCAAATTACTTTATTTTTCCACACAAATTTTTTAAAACTTAGGAAAATTTATTTTTAACACATGTATATATATTTTATTTCAACTTAATGCTCTTATGGAGAAACGTTGTTTGTTGCAAAAAATATTGTTTATTTATACTTTGCAACCAATCAAAATAAAAAAATACTCATTTTTACTTCAAAAACCCATTTATAAAGATGTTTCCAACATTTATTTTCCATCTTAAATTTATTATTTCATTATAAAGTTCAACCTATTCAACAAACTCCAATATATATATATATATATATATATATATATATATATATATATATATATATATATAACTTTCTTTAGTTTACACAACCCATCCTTAAATCCATTTATTCTTGGTTTAATATTAACCTATATATATATGTATATAAGTATATACACATATATTCATGTGAGCCGACATTTATATTGTTGTGAATTTCCACTAGACTCCCTTTCTGATTATTTAAAATAATTAAATAAATTTTTCTTTAAAATTTCCTAATAATTTCCAAAACTCATATTTAAATTTCCAATTTTGCTAACCAATCTCAATTAATATTATAATGATATTTATTTCTGGATTAACAAATTATAATTCGTATTATAATTTATTAATTACTATAGCGTGTAATCATCTAAAACCAAGGTTGTTACAGACTTCCTCCTTACAAAAAACATGCCCCCGCAATTTCCTTAGGGATAAATCATGTTTAACCTACTTTATTCTAACAACCCAAGAGATAGGTTTTGAAAGAGAAGCTCGAGTTCAAAATTTCTCACCCCATCATGAAAGGATAGAAAATTAGAATAGATTGCTCGATAAATCTTATGGTTTCCAAATGTAATAACTAGGATCATTGAACCGCTGAACATCACATTTTTGTTTCGAAGGCATTTATTCCTGCAAAGCAAAACACTCATATGGAATTGTAGGAACAAAATATGGGTGAAATCCAAAGCTTTACGAAAGCATGAAAATCATTCAACTGAATCAAAACCACACAGACACTTCCACAATAAAGAGGTGTGTGAGACACGTCGTGAATCTCCACAAATTTAACAGTAATTGGCCATTTAAGATTCCAAATAAAACGATTCCTATATTAAATTGATAGCCATTAATAAATGTATATGAACTGGGTTCTCAAAAATATATTCTTCCATCCAGGCTATCTAACAACTATGGTGTTAAAAACCCCAAGGACTCGGCTTTGTTTCCAAAGCCTTTTAAAAATTTCAATAGAATGACTCAAAAAAAGACGACCCAATACACCTAAATTGTTAAAGACTTACCAGTGTCATGGGTCAAGTTGGTCTATTTCATTTTTTTTCTAGAATTTCTATTACTTATTTGCAAAATTTAATTAGTTAGTCTAAAATTACTTAAAAAATAATTTTAGGTCATTTTCATGTCCCAATTTTGACTTTTAATCAACATTCTACATTTTAATATTTACTTACAACTTAGTCCTTAACTTAACCTTCGTTTTTATTGGAAAAATTATTGTTCAACATTTATCTACATAATTTATTATATACTGGTGAACAACTCTGTTAACATAAGCCAAATACCATTGCTTTAATCAATATGTGTGTGTTAAAGTCAATTTTTCTTACTATTTCTCTTCCAACCCATCAACCTACCAATCCACAAACTCCTTTAGTTCTTTGTGTTTTATGGATATACAAATTCCTATTCTTTTTAACTATAAATCACCATTTACATTGCCAACTTTTCTTCATGCATGTTTTAAAACACGCTCTCAGCTTTTTAGCACTTATGTTGTTATAATAACGTTGCCTCACCATTGATGGAAACAAATTATATAAATTCATGGCTGCAGTTTTGATCATAATAAAAAAGGCATTGTTGTTTTCTTCCGGATCATTGTCAAAAACCAAAGGCTACATACATCATTAAAGTTTGCGAGCATGTTTTTAAAACACTGCATATATTTGAGTTACTTAAGTCCTTAAACACATCTTTCAATCCATGTATAATTTCATTTACATATATATGTATATACATACATACATATATATATGTATATATTATCCAAACAAAATTTTATTCACATAATTTTATTATCTCAAATTAAAATAATACAAAGCCATAGATGTATAACGCTTTGAATATAGCTTGGAGCACAGACAATTTAAAATCGAGATTGCCTCACTGTTCTTAACCACCTTTTCCATCTCGTTCGATGGCTTTACATTATTTTGACACTTATAGTTTCCTTTAGTAAATTATTATTATCATCGCAAATTCCGTGTTTGAGCGCCTCGTAAAAAAATGTTTAAGTAATTATTATCGACAACAATGATTAGATGTACCAATCAGAATCCTTAAAATACTCCATCGATAATTCAACATAATTAATTAATCTTAGATTTACCCCTTGGTTCATTCATTTTATTTTCTATTCCATGCACTAATCTTTATTTAGAATAGCTACATCCTAAACATTATCTTCTATACATAATACGTTGAATTTCTCGCTTAGTCAAAACATTCTATTGGTTTCCACTGTGCACTCTGATTAATTTAAATTATTTTCATTCAACCCAATCAAAAGTTTCAATTTATCCTCTCGGTTATTATTTACCATTACCGAACTTATATAAGGTTGAATAGGATAACTGGGATTTGAGTCTAGTCCTCGATCGTTGGTAAAATTATTTCTCAATAAGGACCACTCACGCTTCGAAATTATAATATAGGAGAAACTACTATAGAGTAAGTCTCAAATATCACACCAAGATTAATCTAGCAACAATTTCTTAAATCTAAAAATTTCCCTACTAGGCATCTTCAAGGGAAAATGATTAAGGTTAAATATATAGAATAAGATTAATATAAAATCCAAATATCTACTTGGGTAGTAAGCCTGCGGTAAGCCCAATAACAAATGTACATAGGAGATTCGCAACCACCAAAGTAGGCGATAAGCTATCATCTTGCTCAAGGTAATATAAGGGAATTTCAGGACTACATACGAAGTCCCGAAGTGCAAAATATACTAAGCTATTCTAGTTGGAATATCTAAAATACATGATTCTCTGGATTATAAGTAC
This sequence comes from Allium sativum, assembly GCA_030737875.1. Taxonomy (NCBI): domain Eukaryota; kingdom Viridiplantae; phylum Streptophyta; class Magnoliopsida; order Asparagales; family Amaryllidaceae; genus Allium; species Allium sativum. The sequence continues at coordinate 340,148,105 of CM060922.1, forward strand.
ATAATGCACTGATCGCTCCATTGCTAGAGATTGATTTGAGATCAAGTTAGAGGAATACGTGCAGGTCTGCACGAAAGAAAAGGCTACAAAGGGAAGTCTCAACACTTTCCCTTAAAAACTATGCGTTGTAGCTTCGTAATAGGCTCAAATGATTACCCACACACTCAAAACTCCATGTAAAGTACGATAAAGACAAGGAATGAAACAATATCATGGAGAGAAATCAACAATGTATAACATTCAAATTCCATCCAATCTCAAAGTTCCAAAAGAACACCAACTCGCACTCATAAAATAAGATAAGATCAACCTAAAAAAAGGACAAGTACATTTCAACTTCCAAGGGATAAAAGAGATAATGTGGCCTTCTCATTTGCAGAAATGACACATAAGTGGTTTAGGACACCTCCAAAAGAGATGACTTAAGGAGTCAAAGTTAAAACATTGTCGTTGCAATAAACTGGCTAGTCCAGAATTAGAAACAATACAAGAACCGGGGTCAAGCTTCCTAAACTTTTTATAAGGAGAAGATGATGAAGCCTCAATTGAAAATCGCCTCTTCTTGGCCCTATCAACAAATAACTTCCTCACAACATCCAATATAAAGCTCTGTTGAAAGCTTTCCTTGAACTGGTCCCAACTCAAGTGAGTCTCATTAATTTCTGATAATAAGAACCCGTACTAATCGAGAGCTTCTTCCTATAGCATACTTGATGCTACAAGAATACATTGTCAGTCATACAAGTCCATCCCGTCACAAGATTCAAGCCAATCCAAGATCCTAGAAACACTTTTCGATCCATAAAAGGATGTACTCCCAAGATAAAAGAAATTGCTACAAATCTGAATTAATATTGACCTGCGGTAAGGGAAAGAGAGGACAACAACTGGAGACTGGAGACTATAGACTGCTAACAAGCTCAACGAAAAGCTCGGTGGTCATATGAATGCCAGTTGGACATATGATGTTGGTTGGTCCTAGACCAGTACGATACTTCTGCTACTGCTAGTATTCAGAAATCTAAAAAGAATAGGGTAAACATGGATCACTCGTAATATGGAAATACAAGGATACAAGATAAGGAATAGTATGAAATTGAAAATTGCATTCATTGACGTATTCCATTAATATCAAACCCATATAGGAACAAGAAAAATTAAGGACTTGATTAAGGATGACTCGAGATGCGGATGATACAATATTCATATTGTACCTTAATGTAATGTATTTTGTGTGTTGTTCTGCGTCCCATCATTTTTCCTCTGAACATCGCTCTAGTACCACGCATTGATGCCCTACCCAGAGACTAATATTAACAATGGATATTAACTAATACTATTTATTAAAACGGGGAACAATGCTAGTTAGGAGCGGCCATTCTTAATTTTGTATTGAACGAGTCTTAAGTACGTCAATGGTCTTCCTTTTTCTACCTCAGGTGGTTCTACATGCTTAACACTTATATCATTCAATATTATAATGGCTACAAGATCAATTCAAAATGAGACCTAATCAGTGTAATATTTTCCACTTCATAGGATATCATTACAGTCACAAATACATACATATAATGCATTAGGTACAATACAAAATAATATACATTCGTCCGCCCCATAAAAGAGCATATACAACAAACAATGTCTGATATAAATATTAAACACAAACAAAACTCTCTAAGCGGACAAAACGAGGTAAGTCATCCATAAATATAGATAAGTTGAAGAGTGTTAACATCTGATACTACCTGCAAAGTCTCAGTCTAACCCAAGTAATAAATTCGTGTGTCAATCTAATCAAAATAATCTGATTATAAGATGATAAGGTAATAAGCATATAGTATACATTTCCCTTAAAGAGATACTACAACATGATTACTTCATGTCATGAGATTAATGGCCAATAAACGACATACAACATTATATAAAGGGTTACACATATCGTTATTAGCTGATCATTTTGGCTAAGCCTACGGGTATAGGTTTTCAGGTTACTCCAAACCAAAAGAAATAAGCACCATCAACCATAAACAAAACATGTATACCATTAACACAATATGAACTCGTTTAGGAGTTATAGATGATAAGGATGAAATCACCTAACATTTCATCACCAATCGCCACCAGCTATATAAATACATACATATATATATATATATATATATATATATATATATATATATATATATATATATATATATATATATATATATATATACACACACACACACACATATAACAAAATCACATAAAATAGGTGAAAACATTCAAACCGTCAAAATTCCAAGAAGCAGTGATATTAAAAAATGTTGGACCCATCAGTCTAAGTCGCCCACCAGCTATAAGTTAGGACCCAACAGTCTAATGTACGACCAACCGGTTCCTGCTGGCTACGTGCCATACACAAGAGGCCCACCAGTCCAATATAGGACCCACCAATTCAGATTCTCCCTCCAGCTATTTATGTGAATTTAGAACCCATCAGTCCAAGTATTGGAATAATAACACTAGACAATGAGTCATATACTCCCAAATAGTAATTCGAATAATGAAAACAATGTGTCCCGTACCGTATACTTTCACTAATCGATTTACTATCAGATAGCTCACTCCACACTAGAAAACAACAAATTACATCAATTGGTGAGTCTGTAATTAAACGATATAATTAATCTATATGTCCTATATCATGTGATTCATTATATCATTTAAATTACGTTCTCGCTTTCTCAAAGGCGCAAAAAGTTGTAACTTATAAATTAAAAAAAAATTAACTTGAGAAAACATGTTTACGAAAGATATTTTCAAGCCATTTTGTTTATTTCTTTAAAATCCATGAATATCAGAAAATAAGATTGTTACTATTTCCTTTAGATAGTTTTATTTATAAAATAAATCCTTGAAAACATATGTCCCGCTAAATAAATTAATATAGGGAAAATTTATAGTCGAAATCATTTATTTAAAACGTGTACAATGCACCAACCTCATCACAAAGGCTCGTCTATAAGCATAAAATATTCATAAGGAATTCATCTATAATGACACGCAAACATAACAAGATTTTATCTTTAGAAATTGCCTTGAAATAGGGTCAAAATATATTGCAAACTAGGCTAGAGGATTAGGCAAAAATTGAAGCAAAGATGGCTTCAACATGCATCAATAAGGGACACAAGGGATCAAGCTCTTCCATGGCTTTACATCCAGGTGGTCGACACCATCGGTCGATTGGGCGGTTGGCCTTCCTTCTAGGGTGCGGTCGACCTCCTAGATGCAAGGTCCGAGTGGGATTTTCCCCTTTCGTTTGCACTTTCAATTCAAGTTCTGACCGATCAAAACACAAAATCTTATGCTGGAGATTTATCAGATTTTATTCAACTCTCAGGAAACACAACGAAACGACAATCACACAAAACAGATAGAAATCGAGGAAGATATCCTTCCCCAAAGTAGGAGAAAAAATGATTTTAGAGTTGAAAATTTCACAAAGGAATAAAACTAAATTTACAGTAATCTAAACACTGTTCCTACAGCAAGAATTGTAACACCTCGTATTTTCTGTAAATGTTAAAGTAACGAATTAAAGGATAATTAATTACAAATGTGAGAATTAAGGGAAATGGTTACGCCATTGCGTTCGTCTCCGAATTCTGCTTGAGATAGAGTTCGAGTTTGCATAAATCGGACTCCGTTTGAAGGAGTTATGAACTTCAGAAGATTCAAGAATTTAAATAAATAGCTCAGATTAAAGTTCAAAAAATTCAAATTTCGAAATCAGAAGCATAAGCAGAAGTAGACTGGGCGGGAATTTCCCCGCCCAAGGCCAGGTCGACCAGGGGGTCATCCTCCCCCCATACAGGTTGACCAGGAGGTCGACCTCCCCCTCGGGCCAAATCTAAAACCTGACGTGTTTCTTTGTGTGACGAGTTGCTATGTCATTAGGGCTTGTGTGGCAATTTCTGGTTGGTTCTCTTAGGTTTGAATGACTTTGATTGACCCTAGGTTGATCTGACGGCTCTTATTAAATCAAACTTCTATATAAGCAACCTAAATCTAAACACTAAGCCACACAAAAAATATTCCTAAGACCGTCATGCTGTCAGTACTCAACCTAGAGTAGCCGTCATTCTCCTTCAACTAGATAGCAAGTTAGGAATTACAAATCAAATCTAATTCAATTAAGAGAATTCAACGTCTACAACAAAGGAGAGCTATTCAATTTCAGAATACAGATCCCAAAACACAAGACTAGTCTCCTTTTTGTAAGTCCAGTTATCATTTAGACCTAAATGATATCAGAATCATGACTAAAATAAATGGATGTAGAACATCACCTAATGTAAATCTATGCCTATCCCTTTTGTTAAAACTGAATTGATTAAGACTATGACTCTTAACATGTTATGTTTGTGATCATGTGGTATGTAATTTGATGATAAATGTTAAATGCTTTGCAATGAATCCATATGTTGTATAGTTTGCCATTGACATATACGTTGTGTAATTTAATGATGACATATTATGTTGTATACTTTGGCGGTGACATAAATTGGCGATGGCATATTATAATTAAGCGATGGCATATCATATTGTGTAATTTGGCGATGACATACCATATTGTATAATTTGGCGATGACGTTTCAAGTTGTATGATTTGGTAATGACACCTATATGTTGTATGACAATTTGGGAATTTTGCTATGTTTATGCAAGCTCAACCCTGTTCACATATATGACTAGAACTACATGCTAATTTGCAAGTTCACAACCACATGTCTAATTTTAAGTTTATGTAGTTCTATGTAAAACCCCTATCTCACGATACATGTTGAGTAAATCTAAATTTGCAAGTTCATAATTAAATGTATATTGTTCTATGCCAAATACATATGACACATGTGTAATTAGATCCATATTTTTATGATGTTGGAATTATTACATGTTCCTCTTTTTCCCCTTCTGTGTATAAGTTAGGCTATGTATCAAGCCTAACATTTTATGTGATTTATGCGAACGTTTAACGGGGGGGGGGGGGGACGTTGGGGAAAAACATGAAATTATATATAATTGCCATATTTGGCTCATAAACATGTAAATGTTTTATGGCATAAAGTGGTATAATTTTTTATACCTAAAGTTATGAACTTGATTTAAAAGGGAAAGTGGGCTTGACTTGAATGACAATAATTTACATATAAATATAAAGAGGTAAATATGTAAATTTAGAAAAGACAAATATGACTAACCCGAGGTTAGATTGAGTTATGGTGTAAGACTGCCCGGAACCGCCCGGCACATCCAGCAACCGTAACAATATATATCTAATGTGAGAGGTTAGTGCATCGAGCCCAAAAGAACCCGAGGTTAGACTAAGTTGCGGTGTTAAACTGCCCGGACCCGACCGGTGCATCCAGTAACTGCAACATACCCATCTAATGTGAGTAGTTGGTGCTTTAATGAATGAATTAAAGCTAAGTCAGGAATGGTAGGGTTAAGTTAATTAAGGCAACACTTAACCAATACAACATGTTAACTAAACTGATGGGTGGGGTTAGGTTAACTTGGACACTTAACCAATTTAACATGTTGATTAGGAAACCCTAGTAACGTGGACCCATTTCAGCAGTAACCCACATAGATGTATCATAGTACCCTGAACTAGGCAGGGTGGGGCACGATTACTGGGCTGATTATAAGCGGTCAAAACAACGACGGTTGGTGCGTCAGTGTAGGTTCCGACGGAGTACGGGCGTGCACGTACTCCGAAGTGGAAAAAGTAGGCACTGGGCATCAGTAGTTATACACTGTGCATCTTGAATCATGTCGGGTTGCCACCATAGGATTTTATACACCCCATGGTGGGACCAACACAGATATCTACAATCGAGCGGGGTCGTATGACACAAGTAGTAAATGCGTGCAAGTAGGAGCCGATCGATAAAAAGGGATCACTGGGTTTGAACTCATGACGATGGTTGAAATATCTAGTAGGTGCAGAGAATATGGATATGAGTGCGATAGTATGATTAGTTTATCTTGCCTTGTTTATCTTGCCTTACCCTATGTTACCTTATTTCTTTGTTACTGTCCTGCATCCAGTTTTTTAATGTCATGGTTCTCTTACCAGTTTACATGTTGAATAATCACTGGACTTACCAGACTTATGTTTGACCCATTTTTCTTTCGCTCCCTTTTTCTTTCGTTCCCCCCGGTAGCTAGGGAGGGAATAGCTCAGCTTAATTTTGGCCGTTCATCTTTCATAACTTGAAGACTATGTGATGTGCAGCTTGGAACCTCTTATCTTTGGCTATGGCTTTGGACACACTACTACTTGGGGATTTATGCAGTTTTATTGTGTTTTATGCTTCTTTATGTTATAATCAAGACAAAGATTTTGATGTAATGATTTGAAAGTTGTTTTGAGACAGTTTGATGTATTGTTTTTGTTATGAACCAAGAATGAAATAAATTTCGTTTTTCAGCTGCTTATATATATCTGTCTTGTAAATTATCTGTGTCTTTTACCTATAATGCTCCACCAAAGTTAAGGCATTCCCTTTGTGAGTGACCTTAACGGAGGTGGGGTGTTTCACTTGGTATCAGAGCAAAGGTTTACTAGATCAGATAAAAATTTTGAAAACTGTTTTTCAAAAAGAAGTTTAAAGAAGGAATTTTCAAGAAAAAGCGTTGTTTTATTTTAAAAAGGGCATAATACCCCAAAGCCATATGCGCTATCTTTCTATCCTTTGTTTTGAATCTTTCCTTTTTTGTTTCAGCATGTCTGGGGATGTTAACCTTCCAGAGGGCGTGCCAGTACCTAGCTTGTTCAGAAGGTACCTATAGGCTAGGGCTAATGCCGCAGGCCAGCAAACATTCCTCCTCCCGCAGCTGCAGCGGTTCCTCCTCCTCCTCCGTGTGCAAATGCTTTCTAAAAAATATGTAGGGACTTTCGAGCCATGGGTGGAAAGAACTTCAATGGAAATGAATCCTTTGTGGAAGCAAGAAACTGGCTCAAAGAAACTGAGGATTTGCTTGATATCTTCAAAGTGGATGATAGGCAAAAGATACAGTTGGCCGTATGGTTGCTTAAAGACGAAGCCTCCTATTGGTGGGAAGTTACTAATGCTGAAAGACCAGTTGAAACTTGGATGGATTTCAGAATGAGATTTGAAATGAAATTCCTCTCACAAGCTGAGCGAAGCCTACAGATGAAAAATTTCTTAGCTCTCAAACAGGGGAGTATGTCGGTCAAGGAATACGTTAACCAATTCAACCAGCTGGCTAGGTTCGGATTGGAGTTAGTAAACACTCCACATAAGAAGACTCTCCGTTTTGTTAAAGGATTGAATGAGCCACTGCACAGCGTAGCTATGTCCCATATACCTATGGGTGCAACTTATGAGAGACTGGTCGAAACGGCACTGTTACAAGAAGAAGATAAGGTTGGCAAGAAAGAGACAAAGGTGGAAGTACCTCAAGATAAGAAAGTGGAAGGATCACAAAGCAAGAAGACAGATTCCAAGAAGGGAGGGAAGAACAACAAACCCCATGACAAGAGGAAGTGTAATTTTTGTGGCATTACTGGACATCTGGTTAAGGACTGCAGAAAGAAGAAGAGGAAGATGGGTGGCTGTTTCCATTGCGGCGAGACGGGACACATGTCTAAGGACTTCCCAAGAAAGCAAGGGCAAGGGCAGAGAGTTGGGTCTACTTCTGGAGGGCAGGTTCACGCTCTCATGGCACCTCCACAAGAACGAGGTAGAAATATTTCAGTTGAGAGTTTAGTTTATTTTTTTTGATCATCCTGTTCGTACACTCTTTGATTCTGGTGCTTCGCACTCTTTTATATCTACTGCTTTGGTTGAATATCTGCACCTAGACACCAGTTTAGTAGATGATCCCTTGGTTGTTTCGAATCCAATTGGGGGTTCAACTTATTTGTCAATGATTTGTCTGGATTTGGAAATTTCTATACTAAGTGTTTTGTTTAGATGTAATGCCTATGTTTTGGGCTTCACGGGCTATGGGTTGATTCTAGGCATGGATTGACTATCCAGTAATGGTGCCATCCTCGATTGTGAAAAGAGAGTGGTTAGACTCATGACTCGCCTCGGTAACACTCTCAAAATTTCTTGTAATCCCATGAACTCTGTTATGCTTAGCTATCTAGAATCTCTTGATGCGTCTGTTGAGAATTTGCAGCCTATTATAGTAGTCCGTGAATACTCGGATGTCTTTGAAGAGGTGAAGGGGTTACCTCCGAAGTAGGAGATAGACTTCCGCATATACCTCGTTGATAATGCAAAACCCGTTGCTTTACCCGTTAGACACATGGCTCCAAGGGAGAGGAAAGAACTCAGCAAGCACGTTAAAGAGATGCTTGAGAAGGGGTTTATAAGGCGGAGTATTTCTGAATGGGTGCTCCAGTAATATTCGCAACCAAAGAGGATGGTTCACTTCGCCTATGCGTTGACTATCGAGAGCTAAACAAGTTGACCAAGAAGAATAGGCACCCACTTCAAAGAATAGATGACTTGTTCGATCAGCTTGTAGGTGCATCAGTTTTCTCCCAACTAGATCTTGCTACTAGGTTTCATCAGCTAAGAGTGGCTGAAGACAGTACTGATAAGACCGCGTTCAGAACCCCAGATGGTTTCTTCGAGTGGCTTGTCATGCCTTTCGTCTTGACAAACGCACCCGCTTATTTCGTTGACTTAATGAGCAGGGAGTTCCTTAATAAGTTTGTGGTGGTCTTCGTAGATGACATTTTGATTTTCTCAAAGAGTAAGGAAGAGCATGCTCAACATTTAAAAGAAGTCATGGATACTCTTCAAGCACATCAGTTGAAAGCCAAATTCTCCAAATGCCACTTCTGGAGAGAGGAAGTAAGGTTTCTCGGACATGCGGTATCCAAAGAAGGGTTAGCTGTGGACGCCGTAAAAGTGGTTGCGGTACAAGATTGGAAGGTTCCAGTGAATGCGACCGAAGTCCGAAGCTTCCTCGGGCTAGTGGGCTTTTACCAAAAATTCATCAAAGACTTTGCGAAAATCTCAGCTCCGCTTACAAGGTTGATGAAGAAGAACCTAACTTTCAATTGGGATTTGGATTGCGATGTTGCTTTCCAACGATTGAAGAGGGCTTTAACAACAACCCCAGTTCTAACATTGCTGGATGGGAGCAAGATGTTTACCGTATACACGGATGCATATGGTATGGGACAAGGTGCTGTCTTGATGCAAGAAGGGAAGGTAGTAGCTTTTGGAGGCAGTCAATTGAGAGTACATGAGAAAAACTACCCAACCGACGATCTAGAGTTGGCTGCCATCGTCTTTGCGCTTAAGTCTTGGAACCAATATCTCCTAGGTGAGAAGTTTGAATTGTATACTGACCATAAATCATTGAAGTACCTTTTCTCGTAGAAAGATCTTAACTTGAGGCAACAAAGGTGGATGGAGTTCTTGGCATCCTACGATTTCGAGATTTCCTATACCCCGGGCAAGGGTAATGTAGTAGCGGACACCTTGAGTAGAAAGACACTGACCTTAGGGCCTCTCTTTGTAGAAAGGCAGAGCTTGGAATACATACCCAACTTTGACTTTAGACCCCCCATCGATCATGTGACTAGTTTGTTAGCATCGCTATAAGTGTGGCCTACTCTTTTGGACTCAATAGGAACCACGCAACGTGAAGACCCTCAGCTAGTTGATGTGATGGATAAGCTAATTAGGGGTGAGAGTTCTAGTCACCTCAATAGATACTCCATCGATGATAAGGGCTGGTTAATGCGGGATGGAAGGCTATGCGTCCCACAAGCAAGGGATTTGGTGAAGAAGGTTCTCGAAGAGGCACACCTTTCTAAGCTGACCATACACCCAGGCAGAGACAAGATGTATAAGGATATAAAAAGGGCTTTCTTTTGGAATGGCATGAAGAGTGATATAGCTGAGTTCATCGCCAAGTGTATAATATGCCAGCAAGTCAAGGCGGAGCAAAAGAGGCCTGGTGGTTTGCTTCATCCTTTAGAAGTCGCACAGTGGAAACGACATAGCATTTCAATGGACTTTATTAATGGGCTGCCTTGGTCAAGAAGGGGCAATACCGGTATTTGGGTAATAGTGGACAGGCTCACAAAAAGCGCTCACTTTATACTCGTTAAAAGTAGAAGGACTGCCTCATCCTTAGCATCCATTTATCTTAAAGAAATAGTTCGACTCCATGGGATACCCTCCAACATTGTGAGTGACCGGGATCCTATCTTTACGAGCGAGTTTTGGAAGATCTTGCAAGAGGCTGTAGGCACACAACTATGCTTAAGCACGGCCTATCACCCCCAAACCGATGGTCAGACGGAGAGGGTGAACAGAGTATTAGAAGACCACTTGAGATTATGCATTCTTGACTTTGGAGGAACATGGGAGGATCATCTTCCTTTGGTGGAGTTTGCCTAGAATAATAGCTACCAAGCCACCATAGGCATGGCACCCTTCGAAGCTTTATATGGAAGACCGTGTCGATCACCAACTTGTTGGTGGGAGTCTACAGACAAGCTCATACTTGGACCAGATATGATTAGAGAAACTTCAGAGAAAGTGGACTTGATACTAAGAAGAATGAAGACTGCCCAAGATAGAAAAAAGTCCTACGCAGATAAAAGATGGACCGACCTTGAGCTTAAGGTTGGAGACAGGGTTTTCCTTAAAGTATCTCTTTTGAGGAACGTTGTTCGCTTTGGATCCGCAGGAAAGTTGGCACCAAGATTTGTAAGGTCGTTTCCTATCATTGAAAAGATTAGAAAGATGGCTTACAGAGTAGAGCTGCCCGAAAGATTGGTTGGAGTTCATAATGTCTTTCATGTTACTCACCTACGAAAGTGCTTACATGAGTCTGCGGAAGTGGTGGAACCAAGCATATTAGAGGAAGTAGAAGTAGAACGAGAGGCATGTAATGACCCGAAAATCCGACCCAATTTGAGCTGACCAAAAACACAAGTCCAACCCCAAATTAAACTGAAAATCAGGAAATTAATAGAAAGAAGATAGAGGGTGAGGAAAGATAAGATAGAAACTTAGAATAGAAGAAGAAGAACACAACATCAAAGTAACACGAATCTCACAGCGGAACGAATAACATATAATAGATAACATATCTTTGAAATAAAATCAGTATATGTATACAATAACATTTTCAGAGTACAGCACTTACAACACAGCGGAAATAAACTATTGCTATGATCCTGAAACCTCCAGCTCCAGCTCTTCAAGTATCTGTAAATCCTGACTGCTTGATTGCCCGTACAAAATTGGGCACCCAAGAGTTTAGGGAAAACAAACAAAATAAACTCCGGGTCAGTGATGGGACTGGTATGAGTAAAACAGTTTAAAACACTTGAACAAGTAAACGATATCTCATAAGACCACGCCGTATAACGGAACGGGTTTTCCCTTATGAGAATCCAAATTATCTTTATATCAAAAACCTTTTGATATTATAATAATGTCTATCAACCACAATATAATAATCATCTAGCAGAAACGCTTTCATCTCACGTTCTACATATATAGTATACAATCAAACCGCAAGCACGTATTGGGTAATGGATTTCCAACTATGACAAGGTATGGAACCACCTTTCGCTAGTGTACCTCTAGAGAGGAATACACTGGGTTCAACAAGAACATCTTGCAACCCGGCCACACATGACCGACCACTCATTTCGCTTGAGTGTATCGAATGTATATCACCAACGGTTGGGATCAGCATCCGTTTCCCGAATGGGACAGCATCAACAATAGATTTTTAGATGTAAATGAAACTCTAGATCAAGTGATTATACATCCTACTTCGGAGCGACCGACTTAGCCATGCTGCCTGTCCGATTTCTGTCATTTACCGGATGTGAGGCTAGAAGCTACGCTTTATCATCACACCAGATTCACTTTGAATGCCACATCATCAAATCCATCAAATCACCGATTGATGTCCTCAACCATACATTATGTGTTAGCTAAAAGAAGTTTCCTTCTCCGCTTCCACTCTTGGTACGGTTGGAGAAATCAATATACGTGATCGTCTGGAAATACTCTGTCAGACATCCGTCCATACAAGTCATCCAGGAACAGGATGTACCGAAGGCACTATTCAATACATCCATCTTAGACACTGTTATCTAAGACTTGTACAATAGCCATTACACTTTACTCCGTCTTCAATTACCTTTGGCATATATGATTCGCAACGCTTATGCCAATACAGAGTGGTTCTTTGGATAATAATCCAACCGGTCTCTCCATATTAACAACATTAAAATGGTCAAAACTTCGATAGTCTGTGATTTAACTATCGAATAAAAACAAGTGTGCAAACAACGATATTATTTCCAGATGGAAATTCTGTCAATCAATCATCAATCATATATATATATATATATATATATATATATATATTCATATTTCCCTATTTTCTATGTTTAGAAAGTATACGTTAATACTGGAAAACATTTCCATTTCTTGTTTTCTATATCAGAAAACATTTCTGGTTCTTGTTTGGAAAACATTTCCAAAACTCCTTCGTTGGACTTAGACAGATGTTTAAACAAACCATCGCGATGCCAACTCAAACCATTACGCTTATTAACTAAATTCCTTTAACCCACCTTCACTATCGAACCTTAACCATTCCTTAGTTAAAAATGAAATCAATCAAGTTGGGGTAATACTACCTCTCAGACCTTAACTGAACAACGTTTCTAACCTTGAAATAGACAAAGTTCACCTTTTAAATTCTTTAACAAACTCCCTTACGTAACTCTCTTTCGAATCATCTCTATTCGATAATTCTTTCCTTCGAATAAGGTATATTCGATAACTCTATTCAACTGACTCTATTTTATTAACCCTTATCGATTAACTCTATTGGACTAACGCTATTGGATTAACTCTATTGGATTAACTCTATTGGGCTAACGCTATTGGACTAACACTATCGATTTACTCGTTTCACTTAACTCCTTTCGAATAAACTATTTTCGATATCTCCTTTTACTCTATTCGAATAAACTATATTCGATTAACTCTATTTACTTTATATTCGAATAAACTATATTCGATTAACTCATTTGCTTTAACTCTAATCGATTAACTCCAACTGGTTTAACTATAACTGGTTAACTCTAATTGATTAACTCCATCTGGTTAACTCTTATTCGAATAACAAATATTCGATTAACTCTATTCAACTGACCCGACTCGACTGACCCCTTTCGAATAACTAATTCGATTTACTACTTTCGAATACCATATTCAATTTAACTCCTTTTGAATAACTAATTCGATTTACTACTTTCGAATACCATATTCGATTTAACTCCTTTCGAATACCATATTCGATTTAACTCCTTTATTCGCTTTATAAAGATTTCCTTTTGATTTAACTCCTTTATTCGCTTTATAAAGATTTCCTTTTTAACAAAATTTATTCATTTTTAAAGATTTACTTTTAGTAACGGTTCTCCACTTTAAAAATGATTTCCTTCTTATAACAGTTTCCTTTTTATAACGTTTTCCCTTTTTCTAAATATCTCCTATTTATAAATATTCCAATTTATAAATATTTCTTATTTATAAATATTTTATTTTCAAATATCACTTTGAAAATATTCCCTTATCAACATTTCAGTATGTTATGGTATTCAACATATCAAATCACGATGATCAGTATCGTCCAAACACATATAATCGACAACAGATAATATATCACAATATATGAAAAACAGTAAAATGAATGTTGAGGAATCCAGTTGGATTCCTCCAACCTGTTTCCTGCATCACAGATGTTAAACAATATAGATAACATCACTTTCAGTTCCATATATCATATTTTGTTAAACAGAATCAATATAGAAATTCAACTAACTGACTAGCAGTTCAATCAAACAGTCAACACACAGTCAATCAGCCAATATTTAATAGTTCTAAAAATACAACATGAAATTATAAATTGTTCAGAGTTAGTGATATTTACTCACATTGAACGATCATCGTTAATAACGATAACCATTGCTCGATTTGATTCAGACAGACAATTTATTTTGCAATAAATTGTAACGAGCTCGGATTCACTCCCAGTCAGTTCCACTATGTAGTGTCCGTCCATACGATCCCAACGCAACTTACGGTTCGTCAATCTGATATTGTCGCGTACAAAAGTTAATACATCCTTTTATTTTAATTTAAATTAAATCTAAATAAGAAGATGGGCTTTACCTATTTTCCCTCCGGCCCATCATCCATTCACATTAAACCCACGGCCCTCACTCCATTTTGCCCAAACTGTTATCCGCTCCAAAATCATCCTGCCATTTCGTTTCTTCCTTCGATCCATCCTTCTACTCCACGCCAATAAACACCAAACTGAAAACACCATTTGCTTTCTCTTCAAAATCTCCTTCTCCCAGTAACAGTTTTGTTGAACTCGCTCGCACCAGAGGAGGTCCGACTTCCAGTCTCCGTCGTGAAACACAGTGACGGGTCCGACACTTTTCAACTCGGATTCTCTTTGCAAATTCAAAACCTCATCTTTCTGACACCACGAACTCAAATATAATACCCAAAATGCAAATTGAGACTTCTATCTCTCGCGATGTTCAACCCTAGCCTTACTGCCAATTTTCGAGCTCCGCAAACTTCGATCGCAACACTCAAGAATTACACCAGATCGAAGCAAATACTCACGGGGATTCAAATATACAACTCGTTTGATTTATGGGATTTTCTTTTGATTATATAAAGAGGATGTTTTCACGATTAAAAACAAAACTGATGGAGGCGCAAGTGCTCTGACCAAAGAAGACGTTGAATTAAGTTTAGGATTTTAAGGGGGGTATTTATAGTGTTTTCAAAATATCTAGATATTTTATAGAAGGAATATTCCCTGTATATTCCTCTTTTTATATTCATTTTGCCTTCTAAAAATTCGTGTGATCACACACGATACCTAAAAAATCACCGAACTGGACGTGTAGCTAGAGTTCGACATTACGGTCCCAACGAAACTGGTTTCGTCGAATTCCGACTCCGTATGCTCACACAGGGTATTTTTAACTATCAAAATACTGACTGTTTTGCACTCTAAAAATGCGTATGGCCACACAGTGACCCCAAAAAATCACGAAACTGGAAATCTAACAACTATTTGACATTGCAGATCCAACAAAGTTAGTTTCGTCGAATTCCGACTTCGTTTGCAAAAGTGGCTATTTTTAAAGCCCTAAATAACCCATTTAAATATATAAATATATTTAAAAATAATTAAATTAAATATTTATAAATAAATATTATCGTATATATTCACAGTGGAATACCATACAGCTCTAGAATATTCCTATATGAATTTCTAACTTGATATTCACTTCTGGGTCAACCCGATATTCGATTTATATTGAAATTCCTTTTTAAAATAGAAATAATTCCTTTATAAATTATAAAGGAATTCCACAGCGACTTTTCTAAAATTTGATTTGGACATACATCAAAATCTACACGACGAAATCTCGATTTTTCTCTTCCACTAGAAAGATATACTCCACCAGCTCCACACGTTTCATGTTTCACAGAAATCCAGCTTAAAACGAATCCTGTACATTCAGTTGAAGTTCGATTCACCAAATAGCGAACTGCCGCGCCATTACGGCCTCGATTATAATTATATTATAATTTATACATTCAACTGTCGTTTAAATAATATATTCGTTATTATAATTCAACTCTAAACTAAATTATATACTTTGAATTTTCCAGTTCACATTATATTGTCAATTCACTATTTTCGACTATTTCAGAACTAAATATATTATTTAATTTATTATTTTAATTAAATATTCAACATTATTTAATTCCACGACCATTTAATTCACTATATCACTATTTATATAATTAAATAAATTAAATATAATACCTCTGCCAATGCGGGTCATTACAATCTTTCCCACTTAAAATAATTTCGTCCTCGAAATTGCTAAGAGGTAGAGGACGACCCTATCGACTGGTTAGAACATATTTGTTCACTTCTTAACTTCAGTTTCAACTGAACCAATTTAATTTCAGTTAAATTATTAATTAATTCTTATCAACGAAAATTTTCTAACGCCTTAACCTTTGAAAAATTTCGCCAATACCTCCTTTGTACTGGTCAATAGGTCAAACTCCAACTCGCCTCTCTGGGCCATCTCCATCCCAAAAGAAAATCAAACAGCCAAGTGGCTTGCCAATTCGGCTCATACATCTTATATCCAATAGAAATATAAAATTGTATCTTTTTGTCGGTATATCAACTCTATCACTTCCATATGCTATCAACTTAGCGGATACAAGGGTCATCCCAATCAAATTCCAATCTGCTTTTATCCACAACACAACCATTCGCTTATATCCGAGCCAAATATCATTTCAACTCGAGTTTCTTCTCGATTCCCAACTCTTAACTTGATTATCCCATTACACTTCAAATTTGAATCTCACAATCCAATTTGTCTTGATATCATTCTAATTCAATCTCAGTTACCACTTTACTGGCTTTACTTTAATTCAATTCTGCTTTCACAAATTTCTGTTAAATTTGTTTTTAATTCAAACAGTCTTTCCCTAGGAGTTTTTAAACAGTTTACTCTTTTCAAAAATCAAATTTTCCTTTTGAACATGTCATTGAGCCCTTAATTAATATTCCATTAGTTAAATCACTTCTCTATTTCTTTATCAATATTTGTTAACCAAATATTTTCAATAACCATATTGGCCTTTTATGTTATTTAGAAAACATTTCCGAATATCGCCTTCCTTTATTTTCTAAACTTTAGAAAATATATGCTATTTATAATTGGAAAATATTCCAATTACTTATCTCCTTTCCGATCTCGTTTATTTCTATAATTAGGAAATATTCTTTATTATATTTCCAAGCTTACACCTATTTGGGTTAAAACGGATGTTGTGTAAAACATCGTTACGACAACCCAAATACTATATTCAACTAACTCTTATTCAACATTGATCTTTGAGCCTGAAATCTTACTATTTATTTGTTAATAATGAAATCAATCAAGTTGGGGTATAACTACCTCTCAGACCTTGACTGAATAACATTTATAACGTCAAAACAGATATGACTACTTACTCGAATAATCAATACCATACAACTACTTATTCACTTTTAAACACGTATACGCTTCCTCTTTCTATTCTTACTAGATTTTATTCTTAGTCTTCCTTTTTGATTTTACTACTCTATTTCTAAGTTCGTTTCCTTATCGACTTCTATATATATATCGATACGTTGATTTCTAACTATCAAATTATCTTAAAAATATTCTAACTCCTTAAATTACCGGAAAAATTCGTCATAACCTCCTTTGTACTAGGAGCATCGGGATATTTCAAATAGCCTCCCATGGCCCTCACCAATCCAAAAGAAAAGGAAAAAGCCAAGCGGCTAGCCGATACGGCGCATAAAATCTCATATATGAATTAAATACATATCTTTTCGTCGAGCATTCTATTTATATACCTTCATATCTTATCCATACCTATCTCATGTATATTTATACCTGCCCAATCTATTTTAACTATACCTGATCGTTTTAACTCAATTCGTTAATTAATTTTTTAATTAACTCTTTAGTCTATTTCACTTTTATATTTGAACATGACATGTTCAAATATATTTTAACTTGCTTATTAACAAATTTGAATCCAAATTTCAAATTTAAGTTCTATATTAGATTTCGAATATCCATTTACAAATCCAATTCACCTTTCAAAGTTCAACTTCAAATTCAAAACTCGATTAACTAATTCCTCTTCGACTTAGTTAATTCTATTCAAATTCTATTCAAATTTTATATTATAAATCACATTTTGAAATTCAGCACAACTTGTCTTTCCCAAAAAAAATTCAAAACAGTATCTCTGGTAGTAATTCGTCACTTACAACTCGAAAATGAATACTGATGATGCAGCTGTCATCATCGGAATCTATTTTCCAGCGATCGAAGTGAGTTCAATACTATAAAACCATTTCTAAACATTTCCACTTTGAAATTCATTTCAAAATATAATTCACACTGCTTGTAAAACAATTTAAAATCTCCCAGGATCTTAAATTTTCCTTACATTTAATCCAAATTCATTTACAAACACTTATCCAATTTTCCAGAATTTTAATTCAATTTCTGGTTTAAATTTCAGATTTAACTCATCTGATTTCACGTATTTCACTTATATGAATTCTGATCGGTTATTTACATAACCATTTAATTTATAATCTTACTCGATTATAATAACAACCAATATATCCACTATATTATAATTTATAGATATATCTTCTCTATATCAAGATATACCATGGGTAAACTTATTTTAATTTACCATCTTTTCAAAACATATCGTGACGACCCATCGTATTCGAGTGTTTAGTAACTCCTACCGATACAGTGGATCAAACTGATCAACAAGAACTTATAAACTACTCAACCCATAAATCTTCACAATAAAAAATTATTTTTATATCATATACAAATACGTTCACTCATATATATACACTCAAACTCAATCTAGGGTATTACTAACCCTATCTCTACTTAGTCACGCCACAGAGCCAAGGTAATTCACTTAACTTAAGCCCTTAAACCAACTGTAATGACCCGAAAATCCGGCCTCATTTGAGCTGACCAAAAACACTAGTCCAACCCCAAATTAAACTGAAAATCAGGAAATTAATATAAAGAAGATAGAGGGTGAGGAAAGATAAGATAGAAACTTAGAATAGAAGAAGAAGAAGAAGACAACATCAAAGTAACACGAATCTCACAGTGGAATGAATAACATATAATAGATAACATATCTTTGAAATAAAATCAGTATATGTATACAATAACATTTTCAGAGTACAACACTTACAACACAGCGGAAATAAACTATAGGTATGATCCTGAAGCCTCCTGCTCCATCTCTTCAAGTATCTGTAAATCCTGACTACTTGACTGCCCGTACAAAATTGGGCACCCAAGAGTTTAGGGAAAACAAACAAAATAAACTCCAGGTCAGTCATGGGACTGGTATGAGTAAAACAGTTTAAAACACTTGAACGAGTAAACGATACCTCATAAGACCACGCCGTATAACGGAACGGGTTTTCCCTTATGAGAATCCAAATTATCTTTATATCAAAAACCTTTTGATATTATAATAATGTCTATCAACCACAATATAATAATCATCTAGCAGAAACGCTTTCATCTCACGTTCTACATATATAGTATACAATCAAACAGCAAGCACGTATTGGGTAATGGATTTCCAACTATGACAAGGTATGGAACCACCTTTCGCTAGTGTACCTCTAGAGAGGAATACACTGGGTTCAACAAGAACATCTTGCAACCCGGCCACACATGACCGACCACTCATTTCGCTTGAGTGTATCGAATGTATATCACCAACGGTTGGGATCAACAATCGTTTCCCGAATGGGACAGCATCAACAATAGATTTTTAGATGTAAACGAAACTCTAGATCAAGTGATTATACACCCTACTTCGGAGCGACCGACTTAGCCATGATGCCTGCCAGATTTCTGTCATTTACCGGATGTGAAGCTAGAAGCTACGATTTATCATCACACCGGATTCACTTTGAATGCCACATCGTCAAATCCATCAAATCACTGATTGACATCCTCAACCATACATTATGTGTTAGCTAAAAGAAGTTTCCTTCTCCGCTTCCACTCTTGTTATGGTTGGAGAAATCAATATACATGATCGTCTGGAAATACTCTGTCAGACATCCGTCCATACAAGTCATCCAGGAGCAGGATGAACCGAAGGCACTATTCAATACATCCATCTTAGACACTGTTATCTAAGACTTATACAATAGCCCTTGCACTTTACTCCGTCTTCAATTACCTTTGGCATATATGATTCGCAACGCTTATGCCAATACAGAGTGGTTCTTTGGATAATAATCCAACCGGTCTCTCCATATTAACAACGTTAAAATGGTCAAAACTTCGATAGTCTGTGATTTAACTATCGAATAAAAACAAGTGTGCAAACAACGATATTATTTCCAGATGGAAATTCTATTAAGCAATCATCAATCATATATATATATATATATATATATTCATATTTCCTTATTTTCTATGTTTAGAAAATATACGTTAATACTGGAAATTATTTCCATTTCTTGTTTTCTATATCAGAAAACATTTCTCGTTCTTATTTGGAAAACATTTCCAAAACTCCTTCATTGGACTCAGACAGATGTTTAAACAAACCATCGCGATGCCAACTCAAACCATTACGCTTGTTAACTAAATTCCTTTAACCCACCTTCACCATCGAACCTTAACCATTCCTTAGTTAAAAATGAAGTCAATCAAGTTGGGGTAATACTACCTCTCAGACCTTAACTGAACAACGTTTCTAACCTTGAAATAGACAAAGTTCACCTTTCAAATTCTTTAACAAACTCCCTTACGTAACTCTCTTTCGAATCATCTCTATTCTATAATTCTTTCCTTCGAATAAGGTATAATCGATAACTCTATTCAACTGACTCTATTTGATTAACCCTTATCGATTAACTCTATTGGACTAACGCTATTGGATTAACTCTATTAGATTAACTCTATTGGACTAACGCTATTGGACTAATGCTATCGATTTACTCGTTTCACTTAACTCCTTTCGAATAAACTATTTTCGATATCTCCTTTTACTCTATTCGAATAAACTATATTCGATTAACTCTATTTACTTTATATTCGAATAAACTATATTCGATTAACTCATTTGCTTTAACTCTAATCGATTAACTCCAACTGGTTTAACTCTAACTGGTTAACTCTAATTGATTAACTCCATCTGGTTAACTCTTATTCGAATAACAAATATTCGATTAACTCTATTCAACTGACTCGACTCGACTAACCCCTTTCGAATAACTAATTCCATTTACTACTTTCGAATACCATATTCGATTTAACTCCTTTCGAATAACTAATTCGATTTACTACTTTCGAATACCATATTCGATTTAACTCCTTTCGAATACCATATTCGATTTAACTCCTTTATTCGCTTTATAAAGATTTCCTTTTGATTTCACTCCTTTATTCACTTTATAAAGATTTCCTTTTTAACAACATTTATTCATTTTTAAAGATTTACTTTTAGTAACGGTTCTCCACTTTAAAAATGATTTCCTTCTTATAACAGTTTCCTTTTTATAACATTTTCCCTTTTTCTAAATATCTCATATTTATAAATATTCCAATTTATAAATATTTCTTATTTATAAATATTCCATTTATAAATATTTTATTTTCAAATATCACTTTGAAAATATTCCCTTATCAACATTTCGGTATGTTATGGTATTCACCATATCAAATCACGATGATTCGTATCGTCCAAACACATATAATCGACAACAGATTATATATCACATCATATATCACAATATATGAAAAACAGTAAAATAAATATTTAGGAATCCAATTGGATTCTTCCAACCTGTTTCCCTGCATCACAGATGTTAAACAATATAGATAACATCACTTTCAGTTCCATATGATATATTCTGTTAAACGGAAAACTAACTGACTAGCAGTTCAATCAAACAGTCAACACACAGTCAATCAGCCAATATTTAACAGTTCTAAAAATACAACATGAAATTATAAACTGTTCGGAGTTAGTGAGATTTACTCACATTGAACGATCATCGTTAATAACGATAACCATTGCTCAATTTGATTCAGACAGACAATTTATTTTGCAATAAATTGTAACGAGCTCGGATTCACTCCCAGTCAGTTCCACTATGTAGTGTCCGTCCATACAATCCCAACGCAACTTACGGTTCATCAATCTGATATTGTATGATCAAGTTATCACATACACAAGTTAATACATCCTTTTATTTTAATTTAAATTAAATCTAAATAAGAAGATGGGCTTTACCCATTTTCCCTCCGGCCCATCATCCATTCACGTTAAACCCATGGCCCTCACTCCATCTTCCCCAAACTGATATCCGCTCCAAAATCATCTTGCCATTTCGTTTCTTCCTTCGATCCATCCTTCTACTCCACGCCACTAAACCCCAAACTGAAAACAACATTTGCTTTCTCTTCAAAATCTCCTTCTCCCAGTACCAGTTTTGTTGAACTCGCTCGCACCAGAGGAGGTCCGACTTCCAGTCTCCATCGTGAAACACAGTGACGGGTCCGACACTTTTCAACTCGGATTCTCTTTGCAAATTTAAAACCTCATTTTTCCGACACCACGAACTCAAATATAATACCCAAAATGCAAATTGAGACTTCTATCTCTCGCGATGTTCAACCCTAGCCTTACTGCCAATTTTCGAGCTCCACAAACTTCGATCGCAACACTCAAGAATTACACCAGATCGAAGCAAATACTCACGGGGATTCAAATATAAAACTCGTTTGATTTATGGGATTTTCTTTTGATTATATAAAGAGGATTTTTTCACGTTTAAAAACAAAACTAATGGAGGCGCAAGTGCTCTGACCAAAGAAGACGTTGAATTAGGTTTAGGATTTTAATGGGGGTATTTATAGTGTTTTCAAAATATCTAGATATTTTATAGAAGAAATATTCCCTGTATATTCCTCTTTATATATTCATTTTGCCTTCTAAAAATTCGTGTGATCACACACGATACCTAAAAAATCACCAAACTGGACGTGTAGCTAGAATTCGACATTACGGTCCCAACGAAACTGGTTTCGTCGAATTCCGATTCCGTATGCTCACACAACGTATTTTTAACTGTCAAAATACTGACTGTTTTGCACTCTAAAAATCCGTACGGCCACACAGTGACCCCAAGAATCATGAAACTGGAAATCTAACAACTATTTGACATTGTGGATCCAACAAAGTTAGTTTCGTCGAATTCCGACTTCGTTTGCAAAAGTGGCTATTTTTAAAGCCCTAGATAACCCATTTAAATATATAAATATATTTAAATATAATTAAATTAAATATTTATAAATAAATATTATTGTATATATTCACAGTGGAATACCATACAGCTCTAGAATATTCCTATATGAATTTCTAACTTGATATTCACTTCTGGGTCAACCCGATATTCGATTTATATTGAAATTCCTTTTTAAAATAGAAATAGTTCCTTTATAAATTATAAAGGAATTCCACAGCGAATTTTCTAAAATTTGATTTGGACATACATCAAAATCTACATGACTAAATACCGATTTTTCTCTTCCACTAGAAAGATATACTCCACCAGCTCCACACGTTTCTTGTTTCACAGAAATCCGGCTTAAAACGAATCATGTACATTCAGTTGAAGTTCAAATCGCCAAATAGCGAACTGCCGCGCCATTACGGGCTCGATTATAATTATATTATAATTTATACATTCAACTGTCGTTTATATAATATATTCGTTATTATAATTCAACTCTAAACTGAATTATATACTTTGAATTTTCCAGTTCACATTATATTGTCAATTCACTATTTTCGACTATTTCAGAATTAAATATATTATTTAATTTATTATTTTAAATAAATATTCACCATTATTTAATTCCACGACCATTTAATTCACTATATCACTATTTATATAATTAAATAAATTAATTATAATACCTCTGCCAATGCGGGTCATTACAAGGCGACTGTGAGAAGAGTTCCAACTCGTATCTTGGGTATAGAAGTCAAAAAGCTACGCAACCACGAAGTCAAACTTGTTAAAGTATAATGGAGCGATGACGAGGAAGACGCGACTTGGGAAAATGAGGACAAAATACGTGCAGCCTACCCTTATCTTTTTGAGGGTACATCCTTGATCTCTTTTTCCTTAAGTTTATTTATGCTCGTATCTATCTTTCTAAGTATTTCCTCAGTACTATTCTCGATCCTAAGGTAGAAATCAATGGATGTAAACATGTATTTGAAACATGTTATGATTGATGGTTGCAAGTTGTTGCAAGTGATTGCTAGTGGTTGCTCGTAGATGCATATACACACATTAGGTGTTAGATCGGCTCAGTCACTTTCATATTGCATATGCATATATGTACTTGTATATGATTGAAATTTGATGTGTTATCATGTGGATGTTGCATTTGTATGAATGATTGTGCACTCATGTAGAAAGTATGATTAGGGATGATTGCATACATAATGGACTCATGACACCGACATGACTTGCATTAAGGTGGTCAACTGAATCAGTATACTACCTGATTTTGCATTAGATAAGGACATGTGTGCACACTATGCATATGATCATGAAGCATTAGAAATCTTTTTAAGGACAATGGACGCCTGTGTTTAATGGATGAGTAGATGGACGATCGGATCGTAGGATATACGTTCTCCTTGACTCGAAGATTTCGGGGACGAAATCCTTTAAGGAAGGGAGAATGTAACACCCCGTATTTAAATGTTAAAGTAACGAATTAAAGGATAATTAACTACAAATGTGAGAATTAAGGGAAACGGGTTATGCCATTGCATTCATCTCGGAATTATGCTTGAGATAGAGTTTGAGTTTGCGTAAATCGGACTCCGTATGAAGGAGTTATGACCTTCAGAAGATTCAAGAATTTAAATAAATAGCTCAGATTAAAGTTCAAAAAATTCAAATTTCGAAATGAGAAATAGAAGCAGGTTGGGCGGGAATTTTCCCGTCCAAGGCCAGATCGACCAGGGGGTCGATCTCCCCCTATATAGGTCGACCAGGGGGTCGACCTGAGGGTCGACCTCCCCCTCGGCCAGATCTGAAACCTGACGTGTTTCTTTGTGTGACGAGTTGCTGTGTCATTAGGGCTTGTGTGGCAAGTTCTGGTTGATTCTCTTAGGTTTGAATGGCTTTGATCGACACTAGGTATATCTGACGGCTCTTATTAAATAAAACATCTATATAAGCAACCTAAATCTAAACCATAAGCCACACAAAAATATTCCTATGACCATCATGCTCTCAGTACTCAACCTAGAGTAGCTGTCGTTCTCCTTCAACTAGAAAGCAATTTAGGAATTACAAATCAAATCTAATGCAATTAAGAGAATTCAAAGTCTGCAACATAGGGGAGCTATTCAATCTCAGAATACAGATCCCAGAACACAAGACTAGTCTCCTTTTTGTAAATCCAGTTATCATTTAGACTTAAATGATATTAGAATCATGACTAAAATAAATGGATGTAGAACATCACCTAATGTAAATCTATGCCTATCCTTTTTGTTAAAACTGAATTGATTAAGACTATGACCATATTGTATGTAATTTGATGATAAATGTTAAATTCTTTGCAATGAATTCATATGTTTTATAATTTGCCAATGACATATACGTTGTGTAATTTAGCGATGACATATTATGTTGTATACTTTGGCGATGACATAAATTGGCAATGGCATATTATGATTTGGCGATGGCATATCATATTGTGTAATTTGGCGATGACATACCATATTGTATAATTTGGCGATGACATTTCAAGTTGTATTATTTGGTAATGACACCTATATGTTGTATGACAATTTGGGAATTTTGCTATGTTTATGCAAGTTCAACCATGTTCACATATATGACTAGAACTACATGCTAATTTACAAGTTCACAACCGCATGCCTAATTTTAAGTTTATGTAGTTCTATGTAAAACCCCTATCTCATGATTCATGTTGAGTAGATCTAAGTTTGCAAGTTCATAATTAAATTTATTCTGTTCTATGCCATATACATATGACACATGTGTAGTTAGATCTATATTTTTATGATTGTGGAATTATTACATGTTCCTCTTTTTCCCTTTTTATGTATAAGTTAGGTTATGTATCGAGCCTAACATTTTATGTGATTTATGCGAACGTTTAACGGGGGTAACTTTGGGGAAAAACATGTATAATTGGCATTTTTGGCTCATAAACAAGTAAATGTTTTATAGCATAAAGTGGTATTAATTTTTATACCTAAAGTTATAACTTGACTTAAAAGGGAAAGTGGGGCTTGACTTGAATGACAATAATTTACATATAAATATAAATAGGTAAATATGTAAATTTAGAAAAGACGAATATGCCTAACCCGATGTTAGATTGAGTTATGATGTAAGACTGCCTAGAACCACCCGACACATCCAGCAACCGTAACAATATATATCTAATGTGAGAGGTTAGTGCATCGAGCCCAAAAGAACCCGAGGTTAGACTGAGTTGCAGTGTAAAACTGCACAGACCTGATCGCCACATCCAGTAACCACAACAATACCCGTCTAATGTGAGTGGTTGGTGCTTTGATGAATGAATTAAAGCTAAGTCAGGAATGGTAGGGTTAAGCTAATAAAGGCAACACTTAACCAATACAACATGTTAACTAAACTGATGGGTGAGGTTAGGTTAACTTGGACACTTAACCAATTTAATATGTTGATTAGGAAACCATAGTAACAGGGACCCATTTCAGTAGTAACCCACATAGATGTATCATGGTACCTTGAACTAGGCAGGGTGGGGCACGATTACTGGGCTGATTATAAGCGGTCAAAACAACGGCGGTTGGTGCATCAGTGCAGGTTCCGACGGAGTATGGGCGTGCATGTACTCCGTTGTGGAAAAAGCATGCACTGGGCATTAGTAGTTATACATTGTGCATCTTGAATCGTGTCGGGTTTCCATTATAGGATTTGATACACCCCATGGTGGGACCAACACAGGTATCTACAATCGAGTGTGGTCGTATGACACAAGTAGTAAATGCGTGCAAGTAGGAGCCGATCGATAAAAAGGGATCACTGGGTTTGAATTCATGACGATGGTTGAAATATCTAGTAGGTGCAGAGAATATGGATATGAGTGCGATAGTATGATTAGTTTATCTTACCTTGTTTATTCTTGCCTTACCCTATGTTACCTTATTTCTTTGTTACTGTCCTGCATCCAGTTTATTCATATCATGGTTCTCTTACCAGTTTACATGCAGAATAATCACTGGACTTACCAGACTTATGTCTGACCTATTTTTCTTTCGCTCTCTTTTTCTTCCGTCCCCCCCCCCCTCAAGGTAGCCAGGGAGGGAATAGCTCAGCTTAATTTGGACCGTTCATCTTTCCAAGCTTGAAGACACTTTGATGTACAGCTTGGAACCTCTTATCTTTGGCTATAGCTTTGGACACACTACTACTTGGGGATTTATGCAGTTTTATTGTGTTTTATGCTTCTTTATGTTATAATCAAGACAGAGATTTTGATGTAACGATTTGGAAGCTGTTTTGAGATAGTTCGCTGTAATGTTTTTGTTATGAACCACGAATGAAATAAATTTCATTTTTCCGCTGCTTATATATGTCTGTCTTGTAAATTATCTGTGTCTTTTACCTATAATGCTCCACCAAAGTTAAGGCATTCCCTTTGTGAGTGACCTTAACGGACTTGGGGTGTTTCAAGAATACAACACATCGAATTAGCTTCGACTAGAATGAGGTAATTACTCACCTTGGATAAAGATTTAGAAATATACCGCAAGAATTTGAAGCAAACAAATTGGGAGTTATGGCTTCAAGAAGCTTTGTTTGAGCCTGTAGGAATGCTTACCGTAATAGGCATCTCAAGATAATCAATATACAGTAAATGAAATTCACATAGTGTTTATTGATGGAGTTAAACTAATTTCTAGGAGGATTACCAGCTATAGATTGGAATTAGCAAACTTAATTCTCTTATTTGTGGTGTTTGGTGATTCAGATTTGGCTTGTAATTTGATTTTTCAGCATTTTTCTCTCTTTAATTTGAGAATGAAAAAGGAGAATGAGGGAGAAATACGTTCTATATGTTTTTCTATATATCTCCTTTCTTAGCTAAAGAAAATTAGAGGTCATGTTTGCTAAATTAAGGCTATTAAGAGGTGATTAGGCCTTAGATAATTAAATTTGGCTTAATTACCCTATTTTAAGTTATGCTTGAGAAGTTTTCAACACTAATTTACACTATTTCCTCTTACTTATCATAATTCACGTCAAAAAAATGCAAGAAAATATAAATGCTTATTAAAACACATGTTTAACAATATCTTAGAGATTGTAACTAAAATTCAAAAAAAATTACAAGTGTTTTCAAATTTTACAATTGTTCACAAATTTCATTTCTTTGTGAAACTCTTACAATTTTAAATGTCATAATAATTTAAACAACTTTATTTTTCCACACAAATTTTTTATAGACTAATAAAAGTTTATTAGTTACAAGTGTTTGATACAAAAATATTTTTTGTTTATACTTTGCAACCAATTAACACAATATACTCATTTTTACTTCAAAAACCCATTTACAATGACACTTCCTACATTTATTTTCCATTTTGAACTTTATTATTGCATTATTAATTTCATTCTATTCCGAATTCCCCCAATATATTTCATTTATTATTTAACTTTTTTAACTAACACAACCTATCCTTAAATACATTTATTCTTTATTTAGCATTTTGGCAAGGTCGACCAATTTTTATAGTTCCGTAACACTTAATATTATAACAAATAATGAAGGGTGCGTTTTTTACAAGTCCCTATTAAGTTTCAAAATTAGGCTCACATCCGATCATAGTTTATAATATATATCTGCCCCCTATTTTTGAATTCCCGCCCCCTTTTTCGTAGGATCCGCATCCTACTTTCATGGTTCTGCCTGCTAGTTATTTTGTTATGCCTCCTGCATTTTCTTCCAGAAAAAAGTGCAGTGGTGATAATTTTTTTTTCTAAAATCTGAAAATAATAGCAAATGTCCACGCCAAGATTTTTTTTTGCATATATGTATGCAAGTATTGCCAATACTTGCATACATATATGCAATTATTGCTTAAAGGGAATTATGCTAACGGTTTGCCTGCAGGTATGTTGCACACATGTGTGCATGTTTCGGATTTACTTGCACAATTGAATGTAAATAAAAATGAACTGAGTTGCACTGTTATGAAATATTGCATATTTTTATGTAGGAATGATGCAATACTTGCACATAAATATGCAAAAAATCAAACGCGAATGCAACTCTGGATATACTTGCACATATATATGCAAGAAATTGGAATTCTTGCATATCATTATGCATTTAACTGCATTTTTTGCTTTTTTTTTTGTTTTTTGATTTTTTTTGAGCGATTTTTTTTGTCGAATGCATAATTTATTTAAATAATAATTTTTGTATTTTTTTACTATTTTTATAAAATAGGGACCTAATTTATAATAAGTTTATGACCGGATGTGAGCTAATTAAGTTTGCTTTTAGGGATGTGTGCCTAATTTTCATAATAACAATTACAAATAAGTACGAGAAATTAGAAGATTACCAATCTACTACTATAACACCCCACAATTTTAACTTAAGATAATAAAATAAGAATAACTTAATTAAATATTCAGAATTAAGTAAAACTCACCGTGCTATTGTGCCCGTCTCGAAACTCTGGTTAAGATAAACACTTGGTTTGCGTAAATCAGACACCGTATGAAGAAGTTATTAAGGTTTGAAGTACGCACAGGAAGAATGTATATATTAGGTTCAGAAATTCAAAAATGGGTCCAGAAATTCAAAAATCGGTTCAAAAATCAAATTTTCAGAAGGCGACAGATTTCCTGCCTAGGGGATCTACCCCCTAAAGGGGGTGTCGACCCCTAGGTCGACCCCCTGGGGGGTGGGTCGACCCATGGGTGGACCCTGTCAAGGTGGGTCGACACTGCTGTGGTAGATTTTGGCAGATTAGGTTTTTTTGGATGTTTCTGATGGTTTTTAATCAAATCTGAGGGTCCTGGTTTCTCTATACATCTATAAATAAGACCTTAGATCTAACCCTAGACCTCATAATTCTGAGGCTACGTTGAAGCTCTGCCATTACTCTCTTTCTCTCCTCAAATCTATTCAGAAAATTTAGATTTATAAATAAGAAGATTTTAAAATTCAAGATCTGGAAGAGAGAATCGACATTAATAAAAAGATTGTTCAGAATCATGAAAGCAAGGTAAAATTCTAGATCCAATCCATTCAAATTCTTACTCTTTCTTTCCTTTCTCTTTTAATGAAAATAAGCAATCCACGGTTATTAGGTTTCAAATCAAATTAAAGAGGAAAAAACCATTGATGCTAAAACTGGATTAGATCCAGAATTGGGGAAAGCATAAAAGGTGAGTGGATTTAAGCTATACAGTTTAGATAAGAATATGTTATCGTTTGCCATTCCCTTGTATGTATAATTAAAATGCAATATGTTGAGAAATGTAACATATGTTAATAATGCCTAAAGTAATGGGTACAAAGTAAGAATAATCAATATGTTAAATATTAATTTGTTGGGATATGAACTTGTCAAATCTTGTATAGTAATTACCGTTACTTAAATTTCATGTCAATTTGTGTCAATTGTGTACCCTAGCCATTAATAGTGAGAATTGAGAAAGGTACATATTGGTTTATGTGATTTAAACAATTATCTGATTAATTGACTACATATTATGAAGGAATTGATTATATGTAAAGAATTATAATAGGCATGATAAAATCACATGTGAATTATAAATTATAATGGATAATTGGAAGAAATAAACATGCCTAGACTGTATATAAGGTTTACGATAAATAAGAAATTTAACCGCTCTTAGACACGAGGTTAGATTTCACTTGTGATAGAAGTCTGCCCAGAACTGCCCGACGCATCCATCATTCACAAGTGGAAAATCTAATGTGAGGGGTCTAAGTGCAAAAATTAAAAACATGTAATGGTGCTAAGACACGAGGTTAAGTCAACTTGTGGTGAAGTCATCCCGGCCCCGCACGGCAAATCCATCGCCCACGAGTGTAAGCTTAATGTGAGAGGTCTAGTGCTTATATATAAATAAATATGTGTATATAAAAAGATATGAATAAATGGCAATGAAGGTAATTAAATGTCTAACTCAGAAACTAAGAAAGGAAGTGATGTAATGAATTGAGTTAGTGTGATGTGAAGGAAAAGTGACGTATTTCCCTAAAGGACCTATTTTTGAGAACGTTGTTGCAAGTAAGCCATAGTAAATAAATTACTTGCTACCATGGATTTAGATGGGAATACGTTATGAAAATTAATCACTGACTCCTTCTATCAAACTAATAAGGTGCATGAAGTATTTTCTTTTAATATAATAAGGAATACATATTATAGTGAATGAAGAATAATGATTTACAATAGTAAATGGTTTAAAAGGGGAATGATAATCACATATTATTAATAAATAACATTAATGAAAATGTTGTATAATAGGTAGACTTGTCCTAGGGACAAGTAAAGATTATAACTTTGGTTATAATAAACTAATAAGGAAATGGGATAATTGGTGAAATGAGATAAGGGACGCTTAATTGTAAATTAAGTAATCAGTAAATGAGGACATTACACCAAATGGCCATTTGGCAACTCTTATTTTTTTCAACTGCCAACACTTATATGTGTTGTAGACTAGAGACACTAATATGTGTTGGTATATTAAAAATGTGTTACTAAAAATACAATTTTTTTAAAAGGTTTATTGGTAACTCTTATTTGTGTTGGTAAGCTAGGTTTCAGAGGGCAAAAAGGTAAACACCCATCTCTTTTCAGCCGTAACCCCTACTCCCCTTATCTCAACGCTTTTTCACTACTTTGGCCGCGATAAAATGAATTAAATACGGGAATAAGGTGATTTAGGGAAGGATTTTGATTTCGATTAAAAATGGGCAACAAGGATTCCAATTCAATTTCGATTACAAAACGGGAACAAGGGTTTCAATTTCTAGGCAAGGAGTTCAACTTTGATTCGAGTTCAAGGTCAGAAACTCGTATTCAAGGCAAGGAGTTCAACGTCAGATTTGAGTTTGAGACAAGGAGTTCAACATCAATTTGGTTTGCCTTTATAACTTTGGTGAGTAAAAAATTATATTGTTGGGAAAAAAATATAATTTTTATTTTGTTTAAAGATGTACAGTTGCTTTTTATCTTTTCCCATAATCAATTTCTCTTCTTACATGTTGAATTGGCGATGCTAGGTAGTTCTATTTGCGCTTATTTGAAACCTTTCTACCTTTATTTGCAGATAATCATACGTATCGCAAAGGGATCCGAGTTTCTTTTTCTCTGATTTGATTCTATTACAAATGGTGAATATTAAATGCTAAATATATGGCGTCACTATGCTGTGTTGTATGCCATTTCAGCAAATATGAGGTATAATTTGCCCATTTAGTTTTCTTCTAAATAGATTAAAATTTCTGAATTTTAATTTATGCTCTTTGGTTAACACAATACTTGGCATGGTTGAAAATTTAAAGGATCGTGTTTTCTGGATGCATTTTTATTCTGCGCATTTGGTTTCAATCTACGTTCTTAATACATTGAACAATGAAAATTTAATGATTTTATTGAGTTCAAATTGACTTCGAATTAGGTGCAATAGCCTAAGTTTTTTCTATGTTATTTCTTTACTTTCTTTGGATTTTAATAAATTCTATACCAAATTTTGGTGAATATAACAGTTATGCATAAAATACAAATAGATTTCTGCTAAATATACTAAGATAAGTAATATAAGTTAGGAATTCAGCTAAAATTACCTATTGTCTTAGCTTAATCATGGTGAGTATTCCATTTTTATAGTACTATCTGACGTCTGCATCTTTCTTGCATAAAATGGTACATTATTATATGCATGGATCATTAATCCTTATGATCACTTCTTATTTTACTTCTCTACAAGTTAAAAATTTAGCATGTTATATATTATGGAAAACAAGAGAGCAACTGTATACTGGATAATTAAACAAATCACGATATTGTTGTTTAACTCTGTTTATATTGGTCGGAAATATAAAGTATGGTTAATAATGCAAAGGTATAAAAAGCTAACATGCTAGAAAGAAAATGATTTTTTACAAGTTTGATTTTCATTGGTTCATTTACTGTTGATACATTTGGTTTATGGTTCTTATCTTATTGATCGTTCATCTAAGCCGAGTTATTCTTTTCATCTAAGGTAAACCATTGTATTTTCTACTACATCAGTGTTCATGCTAATTTCTCACCAATTTCTATGGATGATTGAATTTTGGATTGTACGATTTGGGGGATCCTTAATTTCTTTATAGAAAGTAAAACATTTATTTATCTGTTCAAAAAGAAAAACATTTGTTTATTTGTTTTCTTAAATAATAATATCATAATTTCTGCCGTTTATAACAGAAAATTAGTCGCTATTTTGCACCCTATACACGTAAAAAATGCTGGCTGGCTTTGAAATCCATAATATATGTACAATCAAAAAGAAAATCATTTGTCTCATTTTCTTTTTGTATGTTTTACTCCCTTCTTCACTATGCATGTGGATTTTCACTATTTGAAACAGAATGGAGAAAATTACGTCAGTTACATAATGGATACACATGTTCCAGTACAATTAGGTTAATTTTTCATTTGAATACGTAAATCCCTATGATAAACATGCATCAATAAAAGGGTGCTCAATTGAGTCCGCGTATCATGTGGGTTTTAATTTCTATTACTAAAAAACTGAATCGGTTTTAATCTGGACATTTAGTTATATGAATTAATTACATGATAATGCTTCTTTAAAGTCGAGTTGTATCTAACCGAGCAACCTATAGTCCAAATAGTGCATATCTAATACAGTTTGTGTATGTAGTGATGTGAAAATGATTCAGGATAGAGAATGCTTTTATATCACTTCCCTATTTGTTTACTACATGAGAAAAATTCCTAACTTATATGTGCTGTTTTATAATTGATTTTTTACTTAGTTATGTAAGTCAAACACATAGTTAATTTGTAGTCTACCTCCCAGTTTGGTACTCTAATTTCAGTTTTCTTACAAGACTTACTCAACATTATGTTCATTGATTGAGCTTTATGGCATCTTAGATTATTTACACATGAGCTTTACAAAACTTCTGCTTAGCTGAATGCTAGCTTATATTATGATTTAATATGTAATAAGGGCAGAAAGTTTTAGATTTAAATATTGTTTAGCATCCAAGTTTTTTTCTGGCAAATTTGTTTTCTCCAGCGCTTGATGTTGTCCTCTGTTTTTTTTTTAACTGTAACATGCTCAGAGCTCTTAAATGCTTCTTTCCCACACCTGTAGGCTAAGTGGTTGGTTACTGGCTTGCATATCCAACAAATTGGTATGTGGCATATATTATCTTTTATGAGATTTAAACAACAGTAAAAAGAGGTAATTGTTTTAATTCATATGTTTATTTAAGTATACGCTGAAATGAAAAAAAAAATCGTTTCTAAATATGCATGAAACTCCCTTTTACGCAGTAAATCACAATTATTTGTTCACCAAATGAACTTCTAGAAGACATGATAGATAACATTAATCCAACCCTAGAAGGAAAAATTCCCATTTAATCTTCTTAGAAATCACTTATATATTGTAATTTGTAAGTACATGAGTTATATAAACTAATCAGATACCGATTCCATCGAATTATAGGCTCCCATTAATAGTGAAACTTTCGTTAGTTATACAGACTTTATATTTCCAATACTTGAGATAATAAATAATTCAACCTTGGATTTGGGGGATCAATGACTAAAACAAGATGGTTGAAAGCCATTTTATTGTAGTTGCTATCATTTCAATTAATGTTTAGTCTGTTCCTTTTCAAGTAACCAATTCTCAAGCTTATGTGAATGAAGTGACCCTCTTATTTACCCATAAACAATCACGGTTTTTTTTAAAGATAAACTGCTATCTATAAACCCAGGTTTCTTA
The DNA here is from genome assembly GCA_030737875.1 of Allium sativum. NCBI lineage: Eukaryota > Viridiplantae > Streptophyta > Magnoliopsida > Asparagales > Amaryllidaceae > Allium > Allium sativum. The sequence goes on from CM060922.1 coordinate 340,182,971, forward strand.
CTCAAAAGGGCTACTTCCCCCTTTTTATCCTTCAGGATCCAAATGCACCAATATAAAAGTATCAGTTTGATTCAGTCTGTTCACAACTTATATATATAAAGATACATAAGTCCTCTTTACTTATAATCAGAGTTTTAGTAAAAGAAAATTGAATTACACAGCAAATGAAAGCTTATATTTAAGCTTCTCATTATTAAAGATCTTCATACAATTCTTCCTGGTATTAATTTTGGATTATAGGTTCTCAAATAAATGATGATTAACCCTCATTAGTTGCTCTTGTCCGCTTAGCTAATGCTAAACTCTGCTGCATGCACAATCTGTTTCTCAGGCTTCCCAAATAGGTAGAACAACAAATGTAGTTCTCTTTTATATGCTCCAGTCTGATCTATAAATCATAGAAATAACTAATGCACATATAAAACCCCTTTATTAGCCTATTAATTATGTCTTAATGAGAGGTATTTAGGTTTACACATTGTATATGGATGGCCTGTCACTCCACACGCAAAGCAGGTACACATATGCATTTTTGGCTACATAAAAACCCATACCTTCTACTTTATTTATCTATATATGGCTGTCAGCATTTTCAACAACGGTTTCAACAAATATACTTAATTGTTTGGTTATAGATAAGTTTAGACAACTATTGTTATGCAAATAAAAATAGCTTTGATACCAATCTGTTATGATTTTTGTGCATATGCGGAAGCGCAATAAATAGGATCTAGATTTTCCAATTGAACACCAATCTAATCTGATAGCAATTATTCTATTACATCAACAAAATAGTAAATAACTATAGAAGAGAAACAAAGAGACACAATATTTATACCGGTTTCACTATCCTCGATATAGTGTACGTCCAGTCCAACAGAGAGAGATTTTATTCCACACGAGAGAACAACAAGAGATTACAAAATAAGAGTTTACATATCCAAACCTCAATCAGCTTTAACAAGAAGTGACACCATTGTGGATCACTAGCTCCAGGCCAGGATGGGTTTACACTAAAGTCTACCCTTCAATATATAGCTAGTGCAAATCTATGTGAGTCATCAATTAAATAACCAACATATGGTAATAATATAATGGAGGCAAATTACCATGACAACAAATGTGCAAACATAGGAAGTAAATCAATCCTTTTCTTCAGCATAGATGGAAGAAATTAATCCCTTCATTTATTTCTCTACCACCTCATCAAATGCAATCAATGCATTCCCATTATAGTAATATTTACTTTCCATTCTTTGCAAATTTGTTCCAATCAATTTGTGATTTTGTATCACCAAATTTAACACTCGACCTTGATGCAAAATCACATATATCCAGCACCCCACCATGACTCAAATTCTCTTCTCATCATAAAACTCTTCAACAGAACTCCACCTTCAATCAAAATCTCAAAACGAGATACACCAAAAAAATGAATATTTACCAAATGGGTTCCAGCAAAGCCACCCCCCCATCATACAATTGTTAACGAGCTCAGACTACGTCCCCGCCCGCCAACAAAATGTTGCGAATATATAAAATAAAAAAAGGCAAGTTCCAAAGTAATCTCAACACCACCAAGACCAAAAAATTATTCTCTCAATTAAAACCAACCTCGATTTCAGGGCAACGAGATACACCCAGTCGATTTGAAAGGACTACGACCACACCTCAATTACAAACACAACCCACTGCCTGCAAAAGATGCATCTATCACCTGAGCTGCACCGTGCATCAACCAACGGTCTAAAAAATGCTTGCAATACCACAAGATCTCCATCGTCTTTGTGGATTTCAAAACTCGACATCCATCATACGTTTGACATGATCTCTTCATCTCCAGGATCCCTCGAGCATCATCAACATCTAGACCCTTGTCGATACTATGATCCTCCACCCTAGGACCATAAGCAGTGACCATATTAACCTCTTCACCTTGCTGTGGACTAGGTTCTTCAACCGTGACCCGCCTTCTTCTTCGTCTTCTTCCATCTTTCCTCATTCATATCATAGGGCTTCTTCACAATAAACTCCATATCACGTCAAAGTTCCAAGATTGGAATGCTCTTCACTCTCGACATAATCTCCTCCACCAAAGTCTCCTTTTCTCCAAAATAGTAAAGCATAATCACCACTAAATCTACCAACCTTTGTATAAATAATTGATGCACAATTTAAACCAAATCCCCTTGCTCCAATACCAAACTGTTATGCAAAGATTGCTCTGATACCAATCTGTTATGCAAATAAAAATAGCTCTGATACCAATCTGTTATGATTTTTGTGCATATGCAGAAGCACAATAAATAGGATCTAGATTTGCCAATTGAACACCAATCTAATATGATAGCAATTATTCTTCTACATCAACAAAATAGTAAATAACTATAGCATAGAAACATAGAGACACAATATTTATACTGGTTCCACTATCCTCGAGATAGTGTACGTCCAGTCCAACAGAAAGAGATTTTATTCCACATGAGAGAATTACAAGAGATTACAAAATAAGAGTTTACATATCCAAACCTCAATCAGGTTTAACAAGAAAAGACACCATTGGGGATCATTGGCTCCAGGCCAGGATGGGTTTACACTAAAGTCTACCCCTCAATATATAGCCAGTGCAAGTCTATGTGAGTCATCAATTAAATAACCAACATATGGTAATAATATAATGGAGGCAAATTACCATAACAACAAATGTGCAAACATAGGAAGTAAATCAGTCTGTTTCTTTAGCATAGATGGAAGAAATTAATCCCTTCATTTATTTCTCTACCACCTCATCAAATGCAATCAATGCATTCCCATTATAAAAATATTTACTTTCCATTCTTTGCAAATTTGTTCCAATCAATTTGTGATTTTGTATCACCAAATTTAACAACTATACACCATTAAAACCAACTTAAATGTTTTGCTCCCCTCTTTTTAATTCCCTTAAATTCCCTTTTCAATTTTGAAATAAAAGAGCTCAGTCATTAAATCTTATACTTATAGCTATATTAACCTGCCTTTTGCTGTCTATAGATGTTCTTGTCATTTCTGTGCATTCATGCATTTCTAGTTCATCTATAATCTTGTATTTCATAACGCATTGCCATTTTCTGCACATAAATGTCCTAGCTCTCGCGTTAAGATATCATTGCACATTTCATTTTGAATTCAACTTCAGTAAAACATGCAATTTCAGATTTAGTATTAAGGCCATAACATAGTCAGTTCTTACATTAGAGCACACTATGATTAAATACAGAGTTTTCTTTTGGTCTGTATATCTCCAGGAATCGTGCCAATTACTATATGATTCATAGCAAATTTTTAACTCTTATGATGCAACTTGCACTCATTATATGCGTACAGCCATTCCCTCTTCATGAGTATACTGTCATTTTGGACCGTTTAGATAGAGGCAAAAGCAAGATTCAGCCAAACTTGTTACAAGACAACAATGCCTAATAATATTTACTAAGACTTCCAGTTTGTTACCGAGTGGAAAAACAAAGACACGTACCCACGTTAATGCTGAGATATTTATATACTTTTGGTGAGACGACCCGATTTCCCGTTCTCACGGAAACAAGGGTTATCTTAGAAATATAGCACAGAAACATATAATAGCAGAACAGAATTAAATAAATACACCAGAATGAACAACAAAATATACTGGATAAAAGTAATTATCAGAGTTACACAGTATACAGGATCTTACTTAGTACAAATACAGTTCAGCTATACATAAATGTCTACAGCGGAAATAAACAAAATATGTACAATAGGAGTTGAACAGCATAAAAGGAAATAAATGATAGAATCCATCTTCAGCTCCAGCTATCCAGAAAGAACCAGCTAAACCTGAATACAAGGCTGCCCGTGTGGAAAAAGGGGCACCCGAGTTTGAGAGTGAAACAACCTACGAGTCAGTCATGGGACTGGTATGAGAAATCTACTCAACACATATATAATTTGGCTAATCACAGGACCACGCCACTTTCGTGGAACGGGTATACTCCATTGGATTGCCAGTGCTTTTAAAACAAATATTTCTTTTAAACATCGCTATGCTTTTTATAAAAATGAAGCCATTATAAGACTCAGTTCCCATCACACAATGCAACGCAAACCGGAGGATAGAGTTTTACCTTATAATGGCCAAAATATGATTGATACGAATAAAACAAAGGCAATTGATATTATTGCTAGTGTTTATACGTTTTGAAAACAATTTCAAATCATAACTATCAATCATAGACGGCATGGGTACCATATATCATGTCGCCATATATATATACAATCAAAATCGCACGATGTCGTATTTGGAAATTGGATTTCCGTCATGAACCAAGGCAAAAGATAGTCCTTACCGAATTCGAGACTGCCTAGCCCGAGTCTCAGGATCAGAACGCATCGATCCTTGGAGCGACAGGGCCGGTCCACACAGAGTGGATTAAAAATGCCTGAGCACTACGTTTCGCCGCCTTTTGGGGCGTAAGCGAGCCAACAAGTGACTCCATCGGACCCGGATCGTCCGATCTAACCGAGGCGCCTCGCAACAGCAACAACCACATAAGTCAAACTCGTCAGGGCATGTAAAACCACTGACGCCACTTTTAGCTAGGAGGAAACGTAGGCCCTCCCTGAGGTCCGTTCTCCCGTTTTAGGTTCATACCGGGGTGTGAGGCTCGCGAATTCACGTTATACACAAAGCTACGCCACACAGGCGGTGCTTTGATCATCACCACAAGACTTTTCTTTTCAACAGAAGCCCTGATCACTGCATCTTAGCATGCCACACAGAATAAATCCTATGTCAGACACACAGTCCATTTACAAGTCCGTTCTGGGTCTGAACGAAACCGGAGGCACTAAATACCTCGCAAACCCATCGATCACCACGTACGTCTGGACGATCACCACTCATTATCCATATTTCGGGATGCCTCCCAATCAGGACCTCGGTTACCATCCAAACGAGGTGAAGATCTCCGGTCTTCGACCATCGTCTTCATCTTCGACTTTCGATCGTCGATCAATTATTTGAAATGAGAATTAACTCGGCTTTTTCAAATAATTCACGTATATTTAGAATTTCAAATCAATTTATTTCAATGGTTAAATTATTCGACAACACCAATTTTGTTCTTTAATGTAATTTTCACACCAAACACATTCAACCATCAAACATCACATAAATCAAGCAAATTCAGTTTATTTCCATTCCATATCGCTTATGATATTTTATAACTATTTATCGCTATTTTTATTTATTTTAAAATAGCCATTTTATTCAAAACGACGCTTCGGGCCATAAGGCGGCCGTGGCGCTGTTTTTCTTCAGATTTGATTTACACATATCTGAAAAACTAACCGTTGGATCTTCACAAAATTTACATCATTAGAAAGGTCTTTTCAAAACGAATCTGACGGTTCCAGTTTCGGGAAAATCCGATGGTCGGATCTCCCGGTACAATCGTTTGAATTTTCGATTTCAAATTACGAACTGCAGCGTCGTTATTCGATTAAATATATAATTATATTTATATATATATAAATATAACCGCTTCTGGCGCTGTTTTTCTTCAGATTTGAATTAAACATTCCAGACAATCCAACCGTTGGATTTTTACAAGGTTGGTGCCGTTGGAAAGATATTTCCAAGTCGAACCCGACGGTTGAGGTTTCGGGAAAATCCAATGGTCGGATTTCCCGCACTAGTCGTTTGAAATCACGATTTCAAATTATGAACTACACGGCCTCGTTTCGTTTTAATTTTATTTATATTTATATATTTATATAAATATAGTTCATTCAATGATTTCCATATCGTTTTCACTTTAAATATTTTTCTAACACCTTAAAATTTTGGAAAATTTCGCCATAACCTCCCCTGCACCGGGAGCATCGGGAAATCGCAAATAGCGTTCCCGGTCCTTCTAATCTCAAATAGAAAAAGAAAAAGCCAAGCGGCTAGCCAACAGGCTCATAAAATCATCACCCAAACAAAGCAGTAAATGTGTACCTATTTGTCGGGCACAAAATTTTATTCCTCTTCTCTAGCCCCTTTGCTATAACCTGTTCAATGAATATGCATGTACATATGTATACAGTTCTTATCATTTCTCATTTTCTATTCAACTTCATATTTGATTTCTGTTTGGTTTAAAAACACCATTCATTCTAATGTTACATAAATAGGTGCAAATCATTTCATTAGCTAATTAATGAATATTTCAACTCATATATGTTTATTTTGAACAAGTGGCTATTTTTAACACTTCACATTTCAACGATTTATGCATACAATAAAAATGTGATTTTTATTGTAAAACAATTCATTTCAAAACACTATTTTTCTATATAGTTCAAGTTGGTGATAAAAATGGGATTTTTATCATAAAACAATTTCTTTTAAAACGAGACTATTTTACACAGTTCATATAGTCGATAAAAGGTGATTTTTATTATCAAACAATTTATTTCAAAATATGAATACCATTCAACACATGAATTTCTAATCAACGAATGAATATCAATTCAACACATGAATGTTTTCTATAGTTTCTATATATAGATAAAAATGTGATTTTTATTATCAAACAATTTATTTCAAAATATGAATACCATTCAACACATGAATTTCTAATCAACGAATGAATATCAATTCAACACATGAATGTTTTCTATAGTTTCTATATATAGATAAAAATGTGATTTTTATTATCAAACAATTTATTTCAAAATATGAATACCATTCAACACATGAATTTCTAATCAACGAATGAATATCAATTCAACACATGAATGTTTTCTATAGTTTCTATATATAGATAAAAATGTGATTTTTATTATCAAACAATTTATTTCAAAATATGAATACCATTCAACACATGAATTTCTAATCAACGAATGAATATCAATTCAACACATGAATGTTTTCTATAGTTTCTATATATAGATAAAAATGTGATTTTTATTATCAAACAATTTATTTCAAAATATGAATACCATTCAACACATGAATTTCTAATCAACGAATGAATATCAATTCAACACATGAATGTTTTCTATAGTTTCTATATATAGATAAAAATGTGATTTTTATTATCAAACAATTTATTTCAAAATATGAATACCATTCAACACATGAATTTCTAATCAACGAATGAATATCAATTCAACACATGAATGTTTTCTATAGTTTCTATATATAGATAAAAATGTGATTTTTATTATCAAACAATTTATTTCAAAATATGAATACCATTCAACACATGAATTTCTAATCAACGAATGAATATCAATTCAACACATGAATGTTTTCTATAGTTTCTATATATAGATAAAAATGTGATTTTTATTATCAAACAATTTATTTCAAAATATGAATACCATTCAACACATGAATTTCTAATCAACGAATGAATATCAATTCAACACATGAATGTTTTCTATACAATGAATAAATATAGTTTAAGCAAATGAAAATAATTCAAACACACGAATATTATTCAAAATTTCGGCAGCATAACGGCAGGGTAGTTAAACCGGGACCGTCCCTAGTACGGCTCCTCGCTCTACCTTAAAACCTCGCGGTTTTTGACAATGGGGATCATGCATCTAGTTCGCACGCAGGCGGCATGTATATATTTATTTCATTTCCACAAACTAATCCTATGTGGTTTCAACCAAATATTTCTTAATCACAAGCGGGTATTTTTCAACCACAATCAACCAATATCAATCACAAACAATCCCAAACAATCATTTGCTATCAATCAATTATCACAACAATTTCAATCAATAAATATCGTCCATGGTTTGTGGACGAGGGGCGTGTGTATATATATATATATATATATATATATATTTATATATAGCAATTCACTTTTACTTCAACACACATATAATATTTTTAAATCAGAAATCTCACCAATAGCTATCCAACTTCACTTAGAGAAATCTTCGCCTTTACGACTCTGTCGCTTCGTTGCCTTTATTCTCTACATATGTAAAAATCGAATTTTTACTATGTTATTCAATATATAAAAATCGAATTTTGACGTCGCTATTCAATATATAAAAATCTGATTTTTCTTTCGACTTTCGATATATAAAAATCTGATTTTTTCTTTTTAAATTTCTAATCTCCTTCTAGTTTATAAATCATTTTAAAATCAGTTTTTAAATCATTTTAAAAATCAGTTTTTATGCTTTAAAAAAAATCAGTTTTATACTAATTAAAAAATCAGTTTTATACTAATTAAAAAATCAGTTTTAAATTCTGTTTTTATAAAATAAAAATAAAATAATAAAATAAAAAGAAATACTTACAGATAGGGGGGGTTCCTGCAGTTCGTCGGAGGCAAGGCGGCAAGGCGGCGGCAGTGGCCCTCAGGCGCGGTGGCGTCGGTTTCAGGGCTGGGCTTGGGGTTTTAGGGTCTTCGGTCGATCTAGGTATGGAAGGAGGACTGAGGCGAAGGGCGATGGGGAGGGTCGGAGTGTGGTGGCGTCGGCTGTGGCAAAGGAGAGGGGGTGGCGATGGCGAACGTGGAGACTAGCGGCTAGGGTTTTGGCTTTCGTCGAGTTTTTTTTTTTGAAATTACAATGAACGGGGGGGGGGGGGGGGGCAGGAAGAAAGGTAAAGGAGGGAAAATATTTTTTTTTATTTAATTATTTAATTTTGCAAAAAGTTGACTTTTACATACGACCTCGAAACGAGGCCCACCGCCTGTCGCCCATAGCGTTTTACCCCCATTCTGAACACAATGGGATATGTATCGCAAGCTGATTCGATTGTTACAATCAGTTTCCTTTTGAATTTTCATTTAAATCACTATATTGAATTTTAAACGCACATTTCAAATTACCGGGGTCACATACTAACTAGAAAAATTCCCGAAAAATATTTTCTAGCTTCGTATTGACGATACGGTCCTAACAAAACTAGTTTCGTCGAATTCTGAGACCGTTTGAAAAATGGCCAATTTCCAGTCGATTAAAATCAACTGAAACTGGTCAAATGCGTTTTCTTTTGCCACGCTCACATATTGATTCGAAAAATTATGAAATTTGGAATCTAATAATAACTTGACACTGCGGATCTAACAAAAGTGGTTTCATCCAAATCCGAGGTCGTTTGCAAGATGTCCATTTTTAAGGGCCTGAATTCCATAGTGACTATTCAGAATTTTCAACTGGACATATCTTTTGATTCCCGCTATCAAATTTCGATTGGTCGAATTCGTTAGAAAGATATTCACTAACAGATTTAAATATTTTTGGTTTCACTAAAATCCGGATTGTTTTGCACCCGGTATATTCAATTGAAGTTTAAAATCGAATTATCGAACTACCGCGCCATTTTCAATTCTATATATAATTATAATTAATTATATTGGTTTTCAAATGTCGATTTTAACTCAGTTTTCATCGCCATTATCTAAAATATTTATTTTAAATATTTAAAATCCATTATTTTAGCCAATTTAAAATTTTTAAATTGGTTCAGATTTTCTGGGTCGTTACATTTGGGTACATACATGGCAGTATATATACTATAATTTATCTGACTTATATCACTCTACTAGAGTTATTCTGTCAGTTGAGTTTTTCATTTATTGATAAACATGATTTTCCAATCATATTCAGCCCATATGCTTATCAAAATTGACAAGTATACTTATATCAATCTTTTATTTGCAATCTTGTATCAGTAGTAGCTAATCTACCCTTTTTTATTAATTACTTTTTCTTCTTTATATAAATCAGTCTAGCTTTTTTCTAGTAACTTTTACCATGTCTATGTAGTTCAATTTTCCGGCAGCATGTATATTTCCTTTACATATATATCTCATTAGACCCTTGTCTAGCTAACACTAGATATGTATATTTCATCACATTATTAAACATTTTTATACATATTATATTATATATACATATACATTCAGCAAATACATACATGTATCTCTATACTTAAGAAAGCTTTATATTACAATCACTTATCATTCCCAATTATCATATATTTCACTTCTTAAATATGTAGATGTATGTATATTGCTAGATGTCATTATTTATCAAACAATATATATATATATATATATATATATATATATATATGTATATATGTATATGTCCTTATCACTTTGTGAATCCCTATTATTTTATTCAAATAGTGGGTATCCATTTAGGTTATACACCCACAAATTATCCATCTTTAGCCATATATATTCTCACTTATAATGCTTACTGATTAAAATTAACATTACTAATTAGTGTGTGGGTTTTTTTGTGCTTAGGGTCCTCATAGTGGAATATACTGTACCCAAGGATATGGCATGGTCGAACAGAATTATTAAATTATTGCTTAACCTTTCCACTTATTTAGCCTATAAGTATGTTCCTTTCCCTCTGTTTCTTCACCTGCATTTAAGCGCACAGAATACTGCATACGAAGCATAGAAAATAAAATGGGCCTCCAAGTCCTATTGGACACATATGTAGTAAATAACTTGGAAAACACTTTTTATTCACTTTACGAGTGGTTGTAGAGTTATATGCTTGCATGTCGGTACTGACTTTTGTATTCATGTCATTACATTTGTTGTTTGTGTAAAAATGCAGCCCCTATTGTTTGTTTTTGCTTTCAGGATTGTCTTCTAGATTATTGAAGAGTTGTTATCAATTTGAACTATCAAAACGTTATTGTTCCTATTGAAGAGTTGTAGTTACATTGGTAAAGTACTATTTTTAACACTTGCAGTGTGTGTACTACACTTATCACAAATAGCTATTAATGAGACATGAGACAGAAAATGAATACCCTTCTATAGCATAAATTTGAAATGATATTCAGTTTATATGGATCTAAATTAAGGTTTTCACATCTTGATACTGTTGTTATTTATTTATTTTCTGTAGATGTCTTCATACTCAAGACCTTCGACTGATTACCATGATTACTTCCTAGTGTATTCAGACGATCCTTCTCAAATTGTTTGTTTAACCGAATCTCTTTCGGCAACTCCATTTAGCGTCTACAAGAGAATAGAGTCGAGCTTACAAAGAGATCTGGCATCATTAAGTGTTTAGAATGATATGGAACCTCCTACCAGATCGACAACACCAACAAGATTGTCATCCCTGCCAACATTCAATGTTGGACAAGTACAATCTCGATGGTTGCAATGTCGTTGCAACATTGAACCAATATTCAAAACATGCTATTTGAATAAAAATGTTGGACGTTGATATTTTATTTGTGCAAACACTGGAACTCTTAGAGACTGTGGATTCATCCATTGGATTGACGAACCATTATGTGATCGTGGTGTGGAATTTGCGTTGGAGGTTCTTGAAGAAAACAGGAGGCTTAAAAAAGAGCTTAAATTGCAAGATTTCATCGAGTTCAATAGACAAAAGATATGTCAAAATTAAGAAGGTATGATTTTGAAGTTATAACATTTACCACTATTTGAATCTTAAATGATGCTATTTAATTACATGCACGCAGGAAGCAGTGAAACAGAGAAAAAGATAAATATTGGTGGTAGAAGCTATGCAAATTTTTGGATGTAAGGTTCGTTATATGGCTGGAGTTTCGCATTTGGTACTTGTAGACTTCAAATATGAAAAACATCTTGCATTTTGTTAATTATGTCTTGTTTTTACTATGGAATTGGATATTGTATATGTGTTGAATTTAGTACTGTATTATTATTTTTTGTTAGTTCTTGCTTTGTTGTCACAAATATGGATTTTTTTTCCTTATGGATTTCGTTACACGTTGTTATGTCGAGATAATATGATAGCTAAATGCATATTAAATAGAGCTTATGCCATCTTATATGCAAATATAAGTGTTAGCAATGAATATGTTTGCAAATATTATAAGTGTTACCATATCTTATGGTTCCAACATTTATAAGTGTTAGCAATGAATATGTTTGTAACTCTTATAAGTGTTACCATATCATATAGTCCCAACATTGATAAGTGTTAGCACTGAATTTGCTGTAACACTTATAAGTGTTACCATATCTTGTAGTTCCAACATTTATAAGTATTAGCAATGAATTTCGTGTAACACTTATAAGTGTTGGCAATGAATATGTTTGTAACACTTATAAGTGTTAGCAGTTACTCTGTTTGTAACACTTATAAGTGTTACAGGAGATTCCTCACAGGCCGTTGGTGACACTTAAAAGTGTTACAGAAATTATTTGTAACACATATAGTTGTTGGGAATCTACTGTTTTGGTGTAGTGAGAAATCCAGAAACCAGTTGAGAAAAGGGGGAAAATATATGAAATATAAGAGGTTGTACTTAATTATAAATTAAGTAATCTGTAAACTTGGAAGTCTTAAACCCACCGATAAGAATAAGATGCTTGGACTTGTCCTAGGGACAAGAGGAAATTATAACATAGGTTATAATAAATGGGTAGAGAAACTTATTAATGGGCCTTAGTTAAGAGAACTAAGTTAATAAGTAAACGACGATAAGTTGTAGTAACGATGTGAAATGGGTTATGATTAAATGAGAAAGGATGAGGAAAACTTATAAAATGAAATAAGTTATATTTAATCATAAATGGTAAGTTACTTGTTAATTAGAAAACATGTGAATTTAGGTATACTTAACAACATATTAAGGAGAACATGTTATTGTAACCTTTGAATCAAACAAGAATATAAAGGAGATTGTGGATTACAGACCTTGGACCACAATCTAGAGAATAACATGTTGCGGGCTTATTAATAAACTTAAATAGGTTAAATTAAATAACCAAAATTAATAAGCAAGAGGAACTTGGAACATGATTAAGAATTCAATATGAATGGGAATAACCAAGTTAAATGGAAATCTGGTGAGGTAAGGCAAGCGCGTAAAAGAATTTTTAGACATATCGTCTAACAACATATCAAAGTAAGGCGCTTGGACCAGTCTACACGTTTGAGGGTGAATAACCCAACGGGGTATATCATGGTGGTGTTATAAGGCATGAGGGGAGAACACATTCATCTCATTGTTCTGACAGCTCCAAAATACTGGAAGGGGAAGCACACGGCTTCCTGAGGTATGTAGGGTGCTCCTAGTAGTCCTCTGTGCGGTGGCAGATGTTTTAGGCTGTGCTCGCAGAGGTTGGGTCTGCGCATAACTACTAGGTGGACGGGCCTTGACTACAGAAGTAGCTATGCAGCCAGAATGTTGTGACGCAGTGACACTAGGGTGATTCGGCGATTGCCTCAACGTGGAGGCGAAGGATCACGACCAATAAGGATAGTAGATCGTCGAATACCCATCATCGGCAGCCAGTGGGATGCGAAAAGACTAGAGCTAAAACCAATAGACCAGGGTATGGTGGTTGTGGGAAGATGCCAAATGAATGTTTAGATTGTTTTCTTTAAGGGCAGTCGTTTAGCTCTTGTATTCTTTTCTAGTTGAGGGAGGGGCCGAGGTGGGGCCATAGCCACCGTGGAAACAGAACCTATGTATATCTGTATATAGAGGCTCTTTAAAGACGGGCCTGTACAGATATGGAAAAGCTCCCGACCGAGTTCTGTGTTTCTTATACCGCCCTTCCATGGGACTCGGTGCACATTAGAGGACGTGCGGTTATGGCATCGTGCTACAATTGACGATATGTATGTGGGACAGTCAAGATATATGCATATCGGCTCTGGGTGGTGTATCGTAGACTTGAGGTCATTACTCTAGTACGGAATCTGATTCGATCGAAGGCGGCAGTCCGTACGCTTACGTAGCATAGTAATGATAGATATATGCGGAACGTAACATTGCTATATAGAGATCCATATGTCAGTACGGCGTAGGATGAGGGACTGCGTATATTTTGATGGTGTTATGGTGGAGACCATGCGAGTTAGGTACCATGGGGTGTACCTTAATATTGCAGGTAGCTACATATATACTATATTAGGTTAATCCACTGGGAAATAAATGGGTGCGACGTGTGTGTAAGCCTTGAGTGCTGTTAACCCAAGTAACCTAATGAATAGGAAAATATGATTGAATGGTATATGTAGTGTTATCCAAAGTGTATAATTTAAATCCATTCAGCAGAACTTGTGTTCGGGGCTCCCCCATAACATACTCGTAGATTAGATTTGTGGTAGAGACATGATAGTTTTGGATACTTGTTAGGCAGTATTATTAATATGGTAAGGCTACTTTGAGTATATTATATTTTATCCATTCCGTTGCGAGAAGTTTTCTGAGCTCTAACATTTTTCATGTCTCTATCTTTTCTACAGGATACCAAAAGCAAACCAATCCTAGTTTCGATAGATTGGAATTTAAAAAAGAAATCGGTCTATCGGAATTCGGATTTTTACATCTAGTATCAGAGCTTAGATTTAGGATTCCTATATAAATAGCAAGTGAATGTATTTTTATTTAAAAATATATATTATATATACCTAGATCCATAGAGGGACCCACTAAATAGAAAGAGATAATATGGTGAGAAATGGGATGTTTATTTTGTACACTAAAGGAATGAATATGGAGATCTAAGACCCTTAGGTAATTTGGGTGGAGAGTGTACAATGTACTTTATGTGGAAGGAAAGTGAATCCCATATGATTAGTATTTTGGGTTAGTGGATTTGGCAGTAAAACCTTATAGATTGGAAAAAGATTAATAAGGATAAGGAATATATATAGTTGAGAGAATTGACCTTGGGAAGTGTATAGGAAAGCCTAGAAAAATTGGGAACCCGCTTTGAGTCTATCCCCATTCTTAACTTTTGAGAACTTGAAATTGTAAAAGTTTTGGGAAAATGGTTTGTGATGTTTTTCAAGTCTTAATCTTAAAAGTTATAGTACATATTGGTTTTTGAAGTAAAATGGGGTATATTTTGTAAATAGTGATTTCTTGTGAAAACTTTGTCTAAAGTAAATTTCTCTCAGTAAAAGGTGCATATTATAGAGCATGTATAGCTCGCTAGTTTTCTTGTTATATTTCATACAATAATTTTTAATAAAGAAAGATTTGAAATATCTATTCTTATGACAATCCTTTTTGGGATAAATTATTTTGACAAGATAATTTTGTTGGGTGGACAAAATAAGTATAGAAATTAAGAATAGAGTGGATGTTTGCACCTTCTGGTAAGAGACTGAGCTGACCTTATAGGTAAGAACAAGTTATAAACCTAATTGAGAAATAGTAGTCCTTATCTACTCCAGTTTTTGTGATTTGAAAAAAAATGATGATTTACATTTTTTTAAGATGACATGTTTTTATGGTTTGGCAAGAGAAAGTTTTCATAAGAAAAATAAAGTTTAGACACTTGTAAATTTTTGGAAGAAAGTTTAAATGAAAAGGCCAAACCATGTTTTAAAAGGATGGAGTAGGAAAGGATTAGAGCCTAGGGAAGATGGGAAAAGTTTTGAGGCTATAAAGTAAATAGCGGAAATTATCTTTGAGAAGTGGTAAGTTCCCGTAGAATGCGCAGGCACTGAAAAGCCTAGGGTGTTGCTTGAAATCATTGTTGGTACACAGCTAGAATTAGTAGTGACTACTAGATAGTGGAAAAAGGGCAAGTAAGTGTTTAGATCCTGTCGCTAATTTCCATGTTAGGGGTAAAACCCCGTACTGGATTTCTGTTAGGACCATTCCATTATTTTGTTCTTTTTGGATAGTTAGAGTAACACCTAAACCTGTCATAAGTCCCATGATTTGGACTTTTTTGTCTGAGGGGGGGGGGGACATAGTCCCAAGATTCTTGGCTCTTAGTAGTAGTTGTGTAAGGGTGTTTGTTCTCCTGTTTTAGTTGAAAGACTATAAGGCTTATTTAAATTTAAACTAAGATCAGATGATTAAATAAGCTAAGGAAAGAGAAATGTTACAACTGAAAAAGGAAACAGAAAAGCAACAAAAATGGAAAATTATGAGAAAAGATGAATAAGAGTAAAAATTTCCAAGATAAGACGAAAAAGAAAATCAGTAGCAAAGAAAATTTTCTTATGTGGGTTGTGTTTGGATAGGAAAATGGGGAATCTTTATAAATAGTTGCATAAAATCCAAGTACAGTTAGAAAAAGGTTGGGAAAAAACGGAAGATGTGAAGTTTTTCGTTTTCCACCTTTTTGTAACATAAAAAATCGAATTTAGAAAATTAGATTTTTATGAAATTCAAAAAATAATGTTGGTTGGTAGGATTATGGATGCAACAATTGGATGAACTACGCTCCTAGTTAGTAAGAGTGTGGGAAAATTTGGATGAAAAAGCATTTTGATTTACAAAATATTTCATTATAGTATATTTAGGATGTGAGCATCATATTTTAAAAAGGAGCCGCTTAGGGATACATGCATTATTATGTTGTATTTCACTTTGCACAAGTGCACGATGTTTGCAAAATTGGATGAACACATGATGGATGTATATTATGTGAGGGGTTAATTGATTTTACCTTTATCAAATTTCGGGGACGAAATTTCCTAAGGGTGGGAGAATGTAACACCCCGCATTTTTAAATTAAGATAATAAAATAAGAACAACTTAATTAAATATTTAGAATCAAGTAAAACGGACTATGCCACTGCGCTTGTCTCGAAATTCTTGTCAAGATAACACCTGGTTTGCGTAAATCGGACACCGTATGAAGAAGTTATCAAGGTTTGAAGTTTGTATACGCGCAAGAAGAATATATACATATATATTAGGTTCAGAATTTGAAAAATGGGTCCAGAAATTCGAAAATCGGTTCAAAATTCAAAATTTTAGGAGGCAGCAGATTTCCCGTCCAGGGGGATCTAGCCCCTAAAGGTGGTGTTGACCCCTAGGTCGACCCCCTAAAGCAGATTTTGGCAGATTAGGGTTTTTGGAATTTGGACGTTTCTGATGGTTTTTAATCAAATCTGAGGGTCCTGGTTTCTCTATACACATATAAATAAGACTTTAGACCTAACCCTAAACCTCATAATTCTGAGGCTACGCTAAAGCACTGCCATTACTCTCTTTCTCCCCTCAAATCTATTCAGAAAATTTAGATTTATAAATAAGAAGATTTTAAAATTCAAGATCTGGAAGATAGAATCGACATTAATAAAAAGATTGTTCAGAATCATGAAAAGCAAGGTAAAATTCTAGATCCAATCCATTCAAATTCTTACTCTTTCTTTCCCTTCTCTTTTAATGAAAATAAGAAATCCATGGTTATTAGGTTTCAAATCAAATTAAAGGGGAAAAAACCATGGATGCCAAAACTAGATCAGATCCAGAATTGGGGAAAGCTTAAATGGTGAGTGGATTTAAGCTATACAGTTTAGATAATAATATGTTATCGTTTACCATTCCCTTGTATGTATAATTAAAATGTAATATATTAAGAAATGTAACATATGTTAATAATGCCTAAAGTGATGGGTACGAAGTAGGAATAATTAATATGCTAAATATTAATTTGTTGGGATATGAACTTATCAAATCTTGTATAGTAATTACCGTTAATTAAATTCCATCTCAATTTGTGTAAATTGTTGTGACACCCAACGTCCATTAATATCACTCACTAGGGGAATGCATTAAGTTTCGTGAAGCATTATAGGTAAATAAGAGCATAATAGCACAAGACATACATGTAAAATAGCAGCGGAATTAAAAACTTTATTTAAATCAAAACATCATGGTCCCAAATATTGAGTTTACATCATAAGTAAGTAATTACATTAATAATCTGTCTTGCCAAAAATATCAGAGTACAAAAGCATAGAACCATATTTCCCTTGCAAAGCCATAAGAGAGTTGACAAGAAGTCAAAGCAGTACATCTATATCCAAAATCCAAGCTAAGCTGAAGGAATCCAAATAACCTCTAAGCACTTCCACTCTGGGAACCTGGGGGGAAGGGGGGGGGGGAAGAGAGAGAAGACAAAACAAAAAGGGTCAGACATAAAGTCTGGCGAGTCCAGTTACTTTTAATTATAAATAAATAAAAGTATTATGGCAGGTATATAAAACTAGAAGAACAAGATAACAGTAACAATAACAAGTGTGAGCTGAGCAAGATAAGATGAGCATGATATATTGCGCTTCTTAAATACATTTCTCTGCACCGCGCAGATACTAGTACATCAGAAATAGAATGATCCCTACTGATACCGTTCCACTACATTTTCTTGATTATTAGGTCACTTGGGTTAATAGCACTCAAGACTTATACGCACATCGTACCCATTTACTTTCCCGTGGATTCGCCTAATACAATATATGTAGCTATCTCTCAATTTGAGATACACGCCGTGGTACCCACTCGCACGGTCTCCACCGTAATGAACGCAGTCCCTCATCTTTCGCCGGAGTGACGTACGGATCTCTATATAAAATGTTACGTTCTACATATATCTACCATTACTACACTACATAAGTGTATGGACTACCACCATCGATTGAATCATATTCCTTATCAGAATAATGCCCTCCAGTCTACGATACACCACCCAAAGAGCAGATATGCATGTATCAAGACTGTCCCACGTATGTACTGTAATTGTAGCTCGATGCCTCAATCGCACGTCCTCTAATGTGCACCGAGTCCTTGGCAGGGCTAAACAAGAAACACAGAACTCAGCCGGGAGCTTTTCCATACCTGTACAGGCTGCCTTTAAGTGCCTTCAAGTACATATATTCCTCGGGTCTGTTTTCCATGGTGTCTATGGCCTTAACTCGGCCCTTCCCTCAACTAGTAACGACTAAAAAGCTAAGCAACCGCCCCTAATAACAACCAATCTAAACATCCATGTGCCGTCTACCCTCAACCCCGTACCTCGATAGTGAAAGGTGAATGATATATTGGGTTTAACTCCAGTCTTTTCGCCTCCCACTGGCTGTCGATGATGGATATCCGACGGTCTACTATTCTTGTTGGTCGTGACCCTCTCTACCTCCTCATGAGGCAAGCATCGAATCACCCTGGTGTCACCTCGTCACAGTATTATGACTGCATAGCTACATCTGCAGTCAAGGCCCACCCACCTAGTAGTTACGCGCAGACCCAACCTCTGCGAGTACAGCCTAAGACATCTGTCAACGCACAGAGGACTACTAGGATACTTCAGGAAGCCGCGTGCTTCCCCTTCCAGTCCTTTGGAGCCGTCATAAAAATCAGATGGATGTGCGCTCCCCTCGTGTTTTATAACACCTTGATGATATACCCCGTTGGGTTATTCACCCTCAAATGTACTGACTGGTCCAAGCGCCTTTCTTTAATATGTTGTTAGACCCTATGTTTAAACATTCTTTTACACGCTTGCCTTACCTCACCAGGTTCCCATTTAACTTGGTTATCCCCGTTCATATTGAATTCTTATTCCAATTTACCAAGTTTCTCTTGCTTATTAATTC
Source organism: Allium sativum (assembly GCA_030737875.1). Taxonomy (NCBI): domain Eukaryota; kingdom Viridiplantae; phylum Streptophyta; class Magnoliopsida; order Asparagales; family Amaryllidaceae; genus Allium; species Allium sativum. The sequence goes on from CM060922.1 coordinate 340,202,345, forward strand.
AGTCATATAACTTAATCCATTTGAGTTTATTAATAAGCCCACAAAATGTTATTCTTTAGATTGTGGCCCAAGGTCTGTAATCCACAATCTATTTTATATTCTTGCTTGGTTACATCATTGCAATAACATGTTCTTCTTAATTCGTTATTAAGTAGATCTCAATTCACATGTTTGCTAATTAACATATCACTTACCATTTATGAATAAATATAACTTATTTATTTTACAAATTTTCCTCATTCTTTCTCATTTAATCATAAATTCAATTTACACCGTTACTACAACTTATTGTTGTTTACTTAGCAGATTATTACGCATATCTAATTCTATCATTTTTGCAAGTTATGCTTACCCTACAAAGGTGTCTTTAATTACATAAATTTATTATATTTTCCACCGGTTATGTATACCACTAGGTGTCATTAATTACATAACCTTATTGGGTTAAGTTCGTGGGCCTATATGTAAATATTACCCACCCCCTCTATTTTACTTAACCTAACCACTACCCATTCAATTTTACTTAACTCTAACTTAAGTTCATAATCATACAATCCTTATGGATTAAATTAGGTTAAGATGTCCAATTCTGTAACACCCCGTGTTTTCTGTTAACATAAGCTAACGAATTAAACAATACTTAATTTAAATGTGAATCAAGGGGAATGGGTTATGCCAATTGTGTTCGTCTCAGAATTCTGGTTGAGATAGAGTCCGAGTTTGCGTAAATTGGACTTCGTATGAAGTAGTTATGGCTGTCGGAAGTTTCCAGAAATTCAAATTTAAATTTAAATTCAAAGACAAATTCAGACTCAGAACTGGGCAGGGCGGGAAATTTCCCGCCCAAGGCCAGGTCGACCTGGGGGTTGACCTTTGTGTCGACCTCCCCTATACAGGTCGACCTTAGTGTCAACCTAGGGTTCGACCTGGGGGTCGAACTGCCCCCTCCCCCTCCCCCCTCCCCCGAGAAGATCTGAAAGATGGTGATTTTGTGACTCAGTGCTGAGTCATTAGGGCTGAGGTGTCACCCTATCTTAATTGATTCTAGGTTGATCGGATGGCCTAAATTAATTCTAAATTCTATATAAACACATGTAGACTCAAACCCTAAAACCTAATTAAAATTAGAACCATGGCCGTCATGCTATCACCTTGCAACCTAGAATAGCCGTCATCAACTAGTGGAAAAGTAAAGCTAATCAACTCAATTCAACACAAGTCTATAACAACTACAACAACAAATTTGTCTACTTCAAATGCGAGCTAAATCAATTTCAGAACTCAGATCCCAATACTCAAGATCTTCTTTGAGTTGTGAGTTCAATTTCTTTAATAAGATAATTAATAAGTTAATTGGGTTGAGTTATAAATTGGATTATATGGCTATGTTTGTGAGACATTGAAAAAATGTGATATTTTGTGAATATATGCTAGTTGTTCATAATGAAAATTTTGTTGTGGATCCCTTTTCGTATGCCAAATCACCTATGTTCAACTTGATTCACGTTTGAAATCATTTTATATGCAAGTTTGGGTGTTGATTATATGCTAGTTTCTATATGAATTATACACCAGTTTACATATGAATCAAATAAACTGACTATATGCAAGTTTAGGTAGAAATTGGATTCACATATATGCAAGATTACACCTTTAGATTTAGATCTATGACGTACATAGTTTTATGCAAGTTTGTGACTATGGCCTATGCAAGTTTTGGAATGAAAATTATATTCATATATGCAAGTTTTAAGTGAAAAACTATATATATATATATATATATATATATATATATATATATATATATATATATGCAAGTTCACACCTTTAGTCCTATGTTTAGATTCATGACAATACAAAGTTTATGCAAGTTATGTTGTAATCCTTATTTGCAAGATTAGATCCATTTTGTGTGTTATGCAAGTTTGCGATGTTTCTTCCCTTTTATATGCTAGACTAATTACTAGTCTAATATACATATATGTCATGATAAACGAACGAACAACGTGGGGACGATGGGAGTAATATTGAATATACACATATTGAGAATTGGCGTAATGGCCTTGAAAAGGCATATAATTAATTTAAGGCATTAATTGGAAAAATTGGCATTTATAGACATAATTGATACAATTATGGACATATGTATATTTGGAATTCATTGAAAATTTGAATAGGCATATTAATCCAATTTTGGGTTAAATGAAGACGTGTAGTAATAATTCGCCTAATACACGAGGTTAGACTCTTTTGTGGTGTAAGACTGCCCGGACCCGCCCAGCAAATCCAGCAGTCACAAATGTCAGTCTAATGTGAGAGGTCGAAGGCATGAATTAAATGTGTAACAGTTGTAAAGACACGAGGTTAGGCTCGTTTGTGGTGTAAGACTGCCCGGACTCGCCCGACAAATCCAGCAGCCACAAATGTCAGTCTAATGTGGGAGGTCTTTACAAGGTTACGGTGTTAATGAACTAAGAAACACTTAACCAGATAAACATGTGGTGGGACATGGGGGGTTAAGTGGGTGCCTTGGGTGGCATGTGGAGTTAAGAGGGTGCCTTCGGTGGCATGAGAAATACGATTAGATGCACTTAACCAAGATTGAAACATGTAAGAAGACATGAATAAGAATGGGGTTAAGTGGGGAAAACCTTAGAGGGGACCAAGCATATGTGGAAAGCTTATGTCATGCATGGGGGCCCTTTTCAAACCAGTAACCCATTAAGTATCCTTGTGGGCTCAACCCAAGTCGAGGACGGGACACGCGTACTGGGTTTGATTGTAAGAGGTCAAAACGAGTTAGCGGTGGCAACGCAAGTCCAACGGGGTCATATGCGTGTGTGGGCCCAGACTGGTAGGTAAGACGTTGTTGCATCGTGTAGATATAAGCCGTGCATCTTGGTGGTATCGGGTTGCCACTTTGGGGAGTGATACTCCCCACTATGGGGCCAGCATGGGTATCTACGAGTTAGGGAGCCGATCGAATGGGGGCAGTGGGTACACCTAGTGGAGATATTGGCAGGCGACACCTATGAAGGCAGCTAGGGGTACACGAAATTACCATTATCATTATTAAGTTTGGCAGGCAGGATAAACTTTTAGGGTGTTTGGTGTGGTGCAGTGTAGTACTTATCTTATAGTGATTAGGTGCGCCTTTAACGTTATTCTTGTTCATCTTATTTCCTTTGTTTGTTCTGTCATGCCCATTTGTTCACAGTCATTTCCTTATTTTCCAGCTTATGCCTTGTCCTAGTTACTTAATGATTATATTGTTAAAGTTATTGCACTCGCCAAACTTTATGTCTGACCCCTTTGTTTCCACCTCTTTTCTTCCTTTCCCCCCTCAGCCAGGTGCTCAGGGTGGGACTAGTACTAGTGGAGCTTGATTATGGATAACTTTATCTCTTTCTTCAGAAGTTGCTTGGATCGCTGAAGTAAAAGTTCAGCCTATCTATAACGACCAGGATTTCGCCCGACCCCAATCGATCGCAAGACCGTTCAAAACCCGCGTACGTTAACTTTGGGCATACAACACATCAGAACAACAACACAGACTTTTATAATATCAATAATAAATGTTACATCAGAGTACAGAATATATCAGAGTACATCAATAAATAATATAACGGAAGATACATTTACAATAAATTAAATACATTGCAGCGGAACTAATCTCAGCGGAAGGCCATCAATATTCGGGACCCAGCTTCAGACTTCAATCCAGAATCCTGCTTAACTATATCTGCAAAAAGCTACTCGACTGCCTGTGTGGAAAGAGGGCACCCGAGTTTGCAAAGTGAAACAAACTACAGGTCAGTCGTGGGACTGGTGTGAGAATTCTATACTTAACTTATCTAATAAGTAGGCTAATCACAGGACCACGCCGCTAACGCGGAACGGGTTAACTCCATTGGATTGCCAGTGCATAAATAAAGTAAATTGTCAAATAACGCAATGCTTTTTAGAAAAATGAAACCATTATAAGACCCAGGTCCCATCACACAATGCAACGCACACCAGAGGATAGGGTTTTACCTTATAATGGTCAAAAGATGCTTGATACGTAAAAACGATATTATTATTAGTGTGTATATATATGTTTAAAACATTCAAATATAATATCAATCCTAGACGGCATAGGTACCATATACTATGTTGCCGTACTAGTTATACAATCAAAACCGCAAGGGCGTTTTGGAAATTGGGTTTCCATCATGAGATCGAGGCTAGGGATCGTCCTCTTCCGATTCGAGACACTCTAGCAAATGCCTCAGGATCCCCCGCAGTGAACCCTTGGAACGGTAGGGCCGGTCCCCACCTAACGGCAGTGGATTGGCAATTCCTGAACATATGTTTCCTGTCCTTATGGACCTATAATATGACCACTTTCGGCCTATAAAAACCCGAGGCACCTCAATCCAAAATCCATATAGTAAAATGCCGGGCCGTGTTAAAGCCCAAACACCACATCTAGCTAGAAAGAAATGTATGCACTCCCTACGGTCCATATCCCGTTTTTGACTCATACCGGGGTGTGAGGCTCGCGAAGTCACGCTATACAAAAAGCTATGCCTAAACAGGCTATGCTTTGATCATCAACCACAAGGCCTGCTTTTCAACAAAGCCTTGATCATTTGCATCTTAGCATGTCACATTGTCAGACCCTACCATAATATTGATCATCTACCAATATATATAACCTCTAAGCTCATACGTCTTAGAGAAGGGTGATAAGTAAAGAATAAATTCTTCACCACCAAACAGAAATATATAATCAGTAGCATTCAACAAATACAGCAGAAAGGAATACAATGTCAGACATGCAATCCATTTACGAGTCCGCTCTGGGTCTGAGCGAAACAACGTCCCATCGATCTCCAAATGCGTTTGGACGACCATCACCAAATACCTTGCCTTGGAAGGCCAATCCCAATTCAAGATACCAGTCATCATCATCCCAATGATGTGAAAACCTTCGGTCTTCAATCACCGTCTTCATCTTCGACTCTTGATCGTCGTGATGATTATTCAGAATGGGTTAAACCCGGTCTTTCTGAATAACTCGCGTATTTTGGGATTAAAAACAAATATTGGAAAATCACACATTTCGTCACATTCCAACTCAGTATGTTCTTTTAATAAGATATTCGCTTAACAAGATTCTCATTAATTTTATCAAAGATAAACTCTGAATCTTAAATCTTCCTTAAAAGATTTATTAAAACTCCAATTTTGATTTGATATCAACAATCATTATTACAAGATCGTTTATTTCAAATCTATAAAATAGATTTATAAATTCCCAATAATAATATCAATGTAAATTGAATTAAAGGACAAATGTCATTTAAAAAAACATCGTCCACGATAAATCCACTTCACATCTTAGTTTATTTATAATTGCGACTTCTAATAATCTTAATTAAAAGATTTCTTCTTAAATTTTAATTATAAAAAAAACATAATTTAAAGTAATCATTGAAAATATTCTTTATATAAAAGACTCTAAATGGGAGGTATTCTTTATATGTCTTTTACAAATATTCCTTGTTTTAACATATACTTAATTAACAATCTATATTTTGAAAATATATATACTTTATATAAAAAGGATTTCTAATGTAAAAATATTCTTATTTAAAAGAACACCTAAATCGAAATGCGACTCAAACATTTACCATCTAATTTGGGTTACATGGATTTCACACACATCATCAAATCATCCATTTACATCCAAAGTGTAAATTCCACTGTGTAGGCATTAAAATTAAATAATAACGCTCATCACAGCCTGTCGATCTAACGATCAACAAACAATTAAATATTGGGATTAGTGTATATTTTCATCCCAACACCTGTGTGGGGTTTCAACCAACAAACAAATGATAAACTAATTTATGCACTTGGGCGATGTGTGAAAATTATCGTCCTAATCACATACACAAGTCGGGTAACTTGTGAATGGGAGTGTAATACACAATACATATAATGATGACTAGAAAATATCTCTATTGCAATGAATGAATAAGCATAATAACTTTGTCCCTATTGACAATTTCTATTTTGCTAATTTAAACTCTAAACAAAAATGGTTATTTTGTTTTGGCAACTCTAATGAGACAAAATGATAAATATTTTGATTTAACTAACCTATCTTGACAAGTATATACCTTGCCAAACATATACATTCATACATACATACATACATATATATATATATCTTTATATAAATTGCTTCAACTAATTCATTTTGACAAAAATGAATATTTCTGACAAAATGTAAAATTTGGTTTAACTAGTATAAATTGACTATAATGAATAATTATTTTTAACTAATGTAAATTAAAAAAAATGAATGATTGGTTTTAACTAATATAAATTTACAAAAATGAATAATTTGTGTTTCAAATCTAATAAACATACCAATGCTATATTTTGTTTTGTTCTTTTAATTTAGACAAAAAGAGTGTTTTTGTCTATTCTATTTTAGTGATAAAAATGTGAATGTTTAGTTATTAAAATGTAACTTTTAAATTCTATCCTTTATTTCAAACAATCTTTATTCATATCAAAATTATAAATCAAGAATATAATTTCCAATCTGATGATTTGTTTGCATTAATGAATTGCAAACAAAGATGAACATTATTTTAAGGTTTTATTTGCAACAAGGAATGCAGATAACCAATGTGACTTTTATTTTATTTAAAAGTATATTTGTGTGCATGTAAAGAGAACCTCATTTACAAAGTGTATTTACATTATTGAATGTAAATAAAAGAAACAAACTTTATTTAAATGAGCATTTACATTTGTGAAAGCAAACAAAGAATAGTTTTGTTTATAAATTTTATTTACATTAGCGAATGCAAATAAAAGAACAAAACTTATTTCCAATATGTGTTTGCATTTGTGAATGCAAATAAAAGAATAAATTTTATTTTTAATGTTTATTTACATTAGTAAATGCAAATAAAAGAATAAACTTGAATTTCAAAGTATATTTACATTTGAATATGCAAATAAAAGAACAGTTTTTATTTCAAAGTATATTTGCATTTGAAAATGCAAATAAAAGAACAATTTCTATTTTCAAAGAATATTTGCATTGTGAGATGCAAATGAAAAGTGAACTTTTAATCTCTATATTTATTTGTATTGTAGAATGCAAATAAAAAAAAGTGTACTTTCATTTTCAACATTTTATTTACATGGTGGAATGCAAATAAAAAGTAAAACTTATATTTCTATGTAATATTTGCATTGTAAATGCCAATAAAAAGAATGATTTTATTTCTAAGTATATATTTGTGTTGAAACACAAATAAAAAGAATGACTTTATTTGCTATGCATATATTTGTGTTAATAACACAATAGAAAGAATAGCTTTATTTACTATGTAATATTTGTGTTGAAAACACAAATAAAAAGAAGAACTTTATTTCAATGTTCATATTTGTGATGAAGACACAAATAAAGGTGACTCCAAGTCTATGATATATTTGTTTTGAATACACAAATGAAAAGAAGCAATTTAATTTCAATGTTAATATTTTGTGTCGAGGGACAAATAAAAGAATGGTTCAATTTCTATGTTATTATTTGTGTTGAAAAACACAGATAAAAGAATGGTTCTTTTATTCAAAAGTAAAATGTACAAATAAAATGTATTGTTTGATCTTGTTCTTTCATTTAACAAAAACAATGTTAAACAAAAATGCCTTTCGCAAATTCAGGTTTTTTTTATTTACATATATAAAATGTAAATAAAAATATCATTTTAAATTTTACAATTTACCAAAAATGTAAATAAAATAACCTCTTTTCAATCCTATGTTAAATCCTTTCTAACATTTTATTTTAACATAAAGAATATTTTATGTTTAGCCACTTTTCTAACTTTTTATTTTAACATAAAGAATATTTTATGTTTTCCCATATTTTTCTATTAGCAAAATGAATATTTTGTTTTCATACTTTTCTATTTAACAAAATGAAGATTTTGTTGTCGTCGCTTCTAACACAACAAATCATATATGTAATATATTTGTTCATTGTCAATTCTAACACAACAAATCATATATGTAGTATATTTGTTCGTTGTCAATTCTAACACAACAAATCATATATGTAGTATATTTGTTGATTTAATACATATCTATTCATACAATAACAGATCCAAGCAATACAGTACAAAACAATTCATCAAATCACAGACAAAAATTTACTACATCACAGTTCTGCATATATAACACACAAACAGACGTTTTACAGCAATAAAACAATTTATTTAATTAATTAAATGTAAAAATCAGAAATTCTCACATTGATTTTTGGCTGAAAATCAACTATCTCTGTTTCAGCTGCGGTTTGCGCCATCGCGAAGATCTCGAAAAGACGAGTCCAACGCAACTTACAGTTTGTAAAACGGACCTCGTATGAAAGAGTTATTGAATTTCAAAGTTTGTATAAATTAAATATTATTAATTAAATAAATAATAAAATAATATACCCTCTCTGTAAATCGGTCGCTCCTCTTCTTCTTCTACCGTTGTTTCGCCGAACCCATCACACTCATCCAAGCTTCTGCACGCACCACCCTTCAGGCCGCCGTTCGCCGATCAAACACCGCCACGTTGAAGCCTTAGCCGAGCTCCACCTTCGGCCAAAACCCCATCGAACTCGGCCCTCGCCTCGGAATCCGAACCCAAACCCGCTGCCTTTCAGTCCAGAATTCGTCAAATCCGTGAACCAAAATCCGATCTTGACCGTATGGATCTGAAGCTCTCTGAATTCTCTTCGATTTGGTATATCATACATCGATTTTCGTTGAGTGGATCAAAAGTTATTAACGATTGAAGTTTGGGACATTTTTAGCCATTAAAACTGCAGGTGGCGGCTGCCATGAATTAGGGTTTCGGATTTTAATATTATTTTAATATTTAATCTCGAAAAATGTGCTTAAAAGGTGGATTTTCGGACTTTCTCCGATTTGGGCCTGCTTACTGTCGTTCTTAAGGTTTTGACACCTTCTGAACGCAATGGAATAGGTCCCGTGGCCCAATTCCGAAATATGTACGATTTTTATTTAAAATTGCATTAAAAATTAATTAATTAAATATTGACCGTACATTAAAATATGCCGGGGCCACATACGACCTCAGAAAATTCTAAAAAAATATTTTTAGCTTTCTTATGACGATACGAATCCAACAAAATTATTTTCGTCTAATTCTGAGACTGTTTGAAAAATGGCTATTTTTAAGGCGTTTAAATTTAACTGAAATAGTCAAAACACATTTTATTTCGCCACGCTCACATATTAATTCGAAAAATTCTGAAATTGAAATCTAGCAATAATTTGACATTCCGGTTCCAACAAAAGTGGTTTCGTCGAAAACGGAGGTCGTTTGAAAAATGACTATTTTTAAGGCCAATATATTTAATATTAAAAATACATTTTTACACAAATAAATTCCGAAACTCAAAATATATAAGTGTTTACTGTTTTTTAAAGCAGAAACGTCATTCCGAACTCAATGGAAGTGGTTTCGAGTCGAAATTCCTTCATATGTGAAAAGTAGCCTTTTGGGCCATATATATTATATATATAAATTCTACATCGACCTTTCTAAAAATTGAATTGGCCATAAATTTTGATTTCCGCTATGAAATTTCAATTTTTCAGATTCGTTAGAAAGATATGATTAAACAGATTTAAATATTTCTGGTTTCACTCAATTTTGATTTATTTTGAATCCTGTGCATTCAGTTAAAGTTCAAAATCAAATTTTCAAACTACCGCGCCATTTCTAACTCCTTTTGTATTTAAATTAAATTTATTCATTTTAACTTCGTTTAAAATAAATTCTAGCCATCATTATTTAAAATAAATCACTTTATATTCCCAAAATTCATTAAAATTTTCTAAAATAAAAATTTTAAATTGGTTCAGAATTTGCGGGTCGTTACACTATCTTACTTATGGCTATTTTATGTTGGGGTTATGTCTTCCATTTTCATGTACTCTGATTTAATCAAGATGGATATTATGTACTTGACTCTAGTCTTTGGTTTTTTTATGTAACCAAACCTATTTGTTTACCGCTGCAATGAATGAAGTTTTAAAATTTTAAGTACTGTTTTATATTTGTCTTGTTGTTAAGTTTCTGTTTAATACACACTTAAAACGCTCCATGGAAGTTAATGCATTCCTTTTGTGAGTGACATTAATGGACGTGGGGTGTCACAAATTCATTACCATATCCAATTATGGTTATAATGGGCTTGACCTCCCACATTAGGCCTACAACATGTGGATGCTGGAAATGTCGGTCGGGTCCGGGCAGTCTTATTCCACAGTTGGGTCTAACCTCGTATCTTTGCCCGATTCATATTTGCACACTTAGACCTCTTACATTAGGTTCAACATTAGTGGTTGCTGGATATGCCGGTCGGGTCTGGGAAGACTTCCACCACTAATGCAACCTAACCTCGTATCATAAGTGCAATTACAATTCCTAATTGTAATTACTAGACATTCCATTTTTATCCATATCTACCTATGTCGTTATAGGTGATTACTTCTCATTTTCCCCATATTTAATTATATTCCCAATTCACTATTCAAATCATAGACTTTTACACCCCTTTTCAATTAAACTTTTAATTGTGCACCATATGCTCTTTTTGCTAAGATATAAGTCAAGGCATATACATACATATGTGTATATATATATATATATATATATATATATATATATATATATATATAATGCACAAACCCAAATCTACACATTTTCCAATTTATGTGCCTGGTCCATATTCACCCATCTCAATACAAGTTATACCTAAATCCATATTCGCATGTTTTCCAATGTACGCCTAAAATTCGTATTCACATACGTCCCAATTTATGTCCCAAATTAGTATTTAGACATGTCCCATTTTATACCCAATTCCATATTATCATTTATTCCAATGCGTGTCTAAATTCATGTTATCCAACAAGACATATGCCCCCAAACCCGTATTCGTATATTTCCAAATTTATGCCCAAATTTAGATCCATATTTTCCAATATCAATTATGCCCCAAATTATGAATTTCCCAATCGTTCCCAGTTTCGCGTGTTCGCATTTTCAACGTTAGGCCTAGGCTCGAAGGTAGCCTGGCTATATAAAAATAAAAGGGGAAAAGATGGAGAGAAGAGAATCGAGAACAAGCATAATAACGAATCAGTAATAAACTGATAGAAATAGGCATAAACTGAATAGGCATATTATTACAAGATTTAACATGGCGGTGGTATGAACATATACAAGCAGATCTGATAGTTTTGTCATAATAGAACTGATTAGGCACCGACTCAAGATCCAACTTTTATATACATATCATGAATACTATTTAAATATTCAGATCTAAAAAAAACATGAACTCACAATGAATAGATCTAAGGAAATGGATCCAATTTACTGCAAAGAACATTTTGAATAAGTTGTTGTAGCCATCACAGAATTTGTTTTAGCAATCTTCGAATATGTATAATCTTCTTTGAATTGATTTAGAACAAGAAAGGCCCTTTTAATTTTCATTGCAGCAGAGCTTCGCCGTGATTATTTAGATAAATAAAACCTAGGTCTAGGGTCCTTTATACAGCCTAGGGTTCACAAATCTAGCTCCAAAATCATCCAGGTTCAGAAAAGTTTCCAGAGCCACGGGTGGGTCGACCCCCCTTCAGGTGGGTCGACCCCTAGGTCGACCCCCCTTCATGGGTGTCGACCCCTAGGTCGACCCCGGGGTTGACCCCTACGATCCTGAGTAGACCCCTGGGTCCCCCAACAGGGTCTCGGATCGACTTCAAAATGTCGGCCCTTTCTCGATTTGCACGGCGGATTTCTAGTTTTGCTGATTTTTGAATATTTTTGAATTTATACATACATATATCTTCCTTATATGCATACAAACTTCAAACCTTAATAACTTCTTCATACGGTAACTGATTTACGCAAACCAAATGTCTGACCAAAATTTCGAGATGGACGCAATACTGCAGTCCGTTTTACTTAATTCTGAATATTTAATTAAGTTTTCCTTAATTCATTGTTAACAGCTTCACAGTAATTATTCTTTAATTCGTCATCTTTAGCGTCGTTAAAATTCCGGGGTGTTACATTCTCCCTACTCAAAGGATTTCATCCCCGAAATCTCTAAGTTAAGAAGAACGTATATCCTAACATCCAACAATCATACATCCATCTAGCAATCACAGGAACCCATTATCCTTAAGGAATTTCTAATGCTTTTATGAACATACGTAATAGTGTGTGTATATGTCCATAAACTAATATGAAAGATCAGGCGGCCTACTGATTCAGTTGACCTCCTTAATGAAATGTATGTTTGTGCCATGCAACCAAAATGTATGCAAATCATCCTAGTATAACATGTAAGCTCTATATGTGTTCACAATCATCCATCCAAGTGCAATATTAATGCAATGATACACCCATTTTCATCCATAAAATTTAAAATGTACACACATCAATATGCAAAATGTAAATTATTGAGCCGATCTAGTGCCTATTGTGTGTGTGTTTGCATCCACGAACAATCACTAGCAACTACTTGCATCCATCAAACATAATATGTCTCAAACACATAATTACATTCATTAGTTTTCTACCTAAGGACTCGATCGATAGGAGATATTCAAATGATAGATACAAGAATTAATTCAAAGCTTGGAAAAAGAAGTTAAGGACATATTCTTGAAAAGGAAAGGATATGAAGCGCGAATCTTGTCTTCAGCCTCCTAAGTAGCTTTCTCGCGGCTCTTTCCCCATTGCGCTCTTACTAGCTTCACTTCTTTGTTGCCCAATTTCTTAACCTCTGATCCAAGTATGCAAGTCGGAACTTGTCCTATCGTTGCTTCCTTCTATACTTCCACTTCCTTTCGCAAGTTTGGCTTTACTACCTTGAACTCTATTCATTTTATCGCCTCTTAAATGAATAGGCATCTTAGAACGATGGGCTTACTCAAGGACTGTCTTCAACAGGTTTCCCATCCCAATATGATTTACCTATCAAACCTCTTCTCAAGTAGCTCCCCTACTTGCTTACAACGTTCCCTCTTTTCTTTTAGGAGTCACATGTCGCACAGGCAATGCAACTAGCTTTGCATTGTCCACCAAGTATATGTGGAAACCAATCTCATGCCTCGGGGGTAAACCCCGATCCTCATCATAACATCCAGATACTTGCAATTATTGGTATAGATCGCAAATCATCGATAGATATGTCAAGACGTTCTAGGAGACTAATCATGACAGACACCTTTGGAGTCATAAGAAATCTCGAGAGTCCTTCTATGGCAAGTCAGAAGTCTAACGACCCTCCTCTCACAATCTAGAATGGCTCCATATATGGTTAACCCATCCATCCAAGAATCAAACTGTATCTTATGAAATCGAAAACATATGCGTCTCAATCAAACTCGATGCCTAACACAGAGATTCTCAAACCCCGACAATTCCTCGATAAATGAGCCGTACTTCCACTGGGGTTTGAGGCAATAACGGGATCCAAAACCATACTAGTATCCAGGTGCAGAGACTCAACTAAAGGATCAGATATAAAAGAATGTGAAGCGTAAGGAAAAGAATCTTAATAGGATGATCAAAAATAGAAATCAATCCTTCAATGGAAACTTTCCTACCCCTATCGTGTCCACCAGCTATGAGAACATTAGCTTGGCCACGAGAAGTTCCTGCCTTCTGGCCTTGTCCTTGTCTCTTTGGGCATTCCTTAATAAGGTGTCTCGCCTTACCAAAGTGGTAACAACACCTTTCCTCTTTCTGCAATCCTTTTCAGATGACCCACCATTTCGAAGTTATGGTATTTCCTCGTTTCTTCTTTCATCTATATTTCCTTCTTAAGCCATCATTTTCTTTCATCTTTGGGTTGTGCTCCTTAGCCCTCAACTCTCTTATTCTCCTTTTACCACCCTTGTGCAACATGCTAACAAGTCTCTTGAAAGTTTCCTCCATCGCACGGAAATCCTTACGAGGCTTGAGAGAAAATAGGCCGCAGGTGAAACCATTGCGGCTAAAGATGGAAGTTGGGCACTTCTTTTCCCTTCGACATGTACCATAGTTTTAACATGCCTACGGAACCATGCCAAAATAGGGATACTGATTCGGGAAGAAACGGTACCCTGAACAAAAAGGAAAAGGAATCAAGCGGAGATGTAACGACCCAGCTGTTTTCGGCCCCGAAAATTGATATAAATACCTTTACCGTATCTCATACCGATCCTCCAAGCATCGGAAACACTGGATAGTTTTAGAAAGAATTTAGAGGGTGAGATAAGAAAGAAAGAAATTTTTAGGATAGAAGAAAGAAGAAGCACACTACATCAGAATCTCACAGCGGAACAGATAAAATATAATACCAAATATACAAAAGGACTTCGTATACATACCAATCATCAGAGTTTAACACATACTGCATAGCGGAAATAACTTTATATAACTAGCGGTGAAGCCGCCTGCTTCCAGCTCCAGAAACTCCAAGGGAAACCTAACCTAGAACATACTCGGCCTGACCCGAGCACATTTGATTTAAAACAAAATACACCGGGTCAGTCTGGAATACTATCAGTGATAAATTCACAACACAAACAACTGGTTTAACTTTGGAAATCCTTTTTGAAATCAAAGGATAATAGTAAGACCAGTCCACACATAAACACGGACGGTTTTTACCTTACTATAACCCAAACCATTTCTTAAAAGCATAACTTGATCTGATATTATCATAATGTCTAAATACAAGTAATTAACAATCTAGTGGAACGCTTGCATCTCACGCTCCATATACATATATACAATCAAAACCGCAGGCGCTTATTGGATTTTGGATTTCCAACCCTGACAAGGTGTGGGACCACCTGCCAATAGTGTATCTCTAGAGGCGAATACACTAGGTTAAACAAGAACGTCTTGCAACTCGGCCCTCACAGGACCGACCACTCATCTCGCTTGAGCGTATTGAATGTATATCACCGACGGTTGGGCTCAAACCACCGTCTCCCGATAAGGGACAGCATCGAACATAGATAAAGAAGCAAATAGAAATTTCTCTAGATAGGTAATCATACATCCTAATGGGAGCGACCCACATAGCCATGCTGCCTGCCCGATTTTTGTCATTTCCCGGTTGATGAGGCTTGAGGTCAGAACACATCTGATCATCATACACTTTGGACGCCACATCGTCAGATCCGCCAGATCACACTGATTGACGTCCACAAACATACTCTAGCTATCTGGCTAGAGAATAACCATTTCTCCGCCATCAACTATGGTACGTTTGGAGAAATCAACGCATGTAAATCCTTTTGGAAATACTCTATCAGACATCCATCCATACAAGTCATCCAGGAACAGGATGAACCGAAGGTACTCTCCTACTGCATCTCAAATAGGAATCACCCCAAGGATCAGTAGCGAGAAGTCATTGCAACCCGTAGATTCCAACTACGACAGAACCACAGTTTATCTCTGGTTGCGCTAACCAGAGATTATTAGTAGTCCTTCCGCTTAGGAAGATCTACAGTCTTCAATGCTCCATCACGATCATCTTCTGATCTCTACACGTATTTGTTGGTCGGAATGGTTTCGAATAAGAATTCGATCCCGGACTTTCCATACCAACAATCGTATTGGTCAACTTCGATAGTCGGTGATTTAACTATCGAATATCAAATGTGTGAATACAATCAGTTTGCTGACTCAGCACTAGACACGACTCGACTTCTTTAAAATAGATTTAACAAAATTTCCTTTTTACTAACTCTGACTGATTTACTTTATTTGATTAACCTTAACTTGACTAACCACAACTTATTTAACTCAACTGGACTAACCTAACTTGATTACTCCTATTGATTTATTTCGACTCGACTTAACTCCATTCGCTCGACTCTAGATCGCAGCGATCACAATGGTTACGCCTGATTCCCTCAGGAAACATCCGACTGCCGTAGGCTATCTGCAGCCCTGCGAATTACACTAGCAGTCGTACGCAATGGAACTTTTCTTGAATAACTATAGTTTGACTAACTCTAACTTAATACTATATTCGATCAACTCTAATTGAATAACCATATATTTGATCTAATTTGAAATCCAAATTCTTATTTCTTTTGACAACAAATAATATTATTTCTTTCCCAAACCCTTACATTTGAGTTTGATATTTCTCGTATAAGATAAACCAACTTCACACCTTAACTCACTCCAACTAATACCATCCCTCGATAATAGTGAAGCCAACCAAGTTGGGGTATTTTAGTTACCTCTCAGACCTTGATCGACCCATTCTTACCTCAGAATACTATTAGTTCGACACTTAACCACTATTATCCAAATCTCGATTTCAAATCTGAGTTTACACAACTGTTTCTTATATTTGAAATCCTCGTTTAAAGTCTTTAATTTCTTTATCTAAATATCCATTAAAACATCACTTTAACTTCAAATATTCTTTCACTTAAATTCCTTTTATTTATAATGGAAATTCCTAGTCAAATGATTTGATTCCATTTACTTGGACCTTTTATAATAAACCTTTATCGCATCTTTGGCTAAACCCCATCGTCAGTTAGTCACTTGTTAATTTGATTCCCATTTACCAAATCTTGTTTGAAACTTGGATTAAAATCCTTACTTGGCATTAAATTTAATTCACTACTTTAAATCATTTTAAATTAAAGAATAATTTGCTTTAACATCTACTACATTAAAATATAGTTAACTTTAATCTTAACCCAAAATAGCATTATTGTCATTTTCACGCTACTTAATAATAATCCAGGTTATTAACAATAACCAATTCAATTATCTCTTTATATTATAGTTAATTGAGGATTAACCAATATCCAACACTATTTGTCAAATTTTAACGAATATTTAAACCAATATTTTTTTCCTTTGTTCATTCTACTCGCAACGGTGGATTTACCAACCATACACATTAATTAACTATTAACTGAATTCCAATTGTCATTTCCCCTCTCTTAAATAAATTAATTAACTTAATTAATTTAAGTTGCCTTTTTATTTGTTCGAAAACCATTATTTTCCTTTTTACTAATCCATAGAAAATTCTTGACTTTCCACTTCTTAAACTGTCTAACCCATTTAACCAATTCCCCTTTTTACTCGATCTAATATATTCATTTTTAAATTCCAAATTTAAAATTATTCATATGAAATAATTGAAGTACTTTAATTCTTATATTAAGAAATTCATAACTTAAAAATCCCGTCAATTTCCCTGACGGTAGAAAAATGTTAACCCTTACGCCTAGGCCATTACTGCCCATTTACTCAGTCAACACAATCAGCTGATTTTAACCACAACAACGATGGTTGTATATTCAACTATCAACATTCGAACAGTTTTGGTGTCAGTTAATGTGAACAATCCATATATATACACAACAAACAAAAATACAGTTTACTTGAGGAATATGGTTGGATCCCTCCAACCTGTCCTTCTCTGCATCACAGATGTCAGTTGATCACAATATGCGAATTAAATAATTGGCAGAATAAAATTAACTGCAACCATCGAACAATAACAAACAATTCGCATCCACCGCATCCAATCAGCCAATTTAAACTGTAAAATATATTTTACTGTGAAGGTACCACATCACAGGATTCCAGAAGGTGTGAGAATTTACTCACCTTGTTTTGATTTTTCAATAAATCGGCTTGTTTTCAGTTGAATTAAACGACGTTTCATTTTTCTGAAAAATCTAGTTGCTGCCTGCCTTGCTCCGTTCTCATCCACCGCGTAGTACTCGTTTCCACGGCCCCGACGTTTTTCGTTTCGTCGAGTTCTTTAGACCCGTCCAGCCCACCCCAATTTGAGCCCAAACCTGCATCCAACCCCTCCATTTAAAACCCTAAAACATATCATTCCCTTCATCATTTTGTAGCCGCCACACAAAATTTTCCAGAGCAAGAAAAAAATGGAACCCTTGTTCCGTCGACCGAGGATCCACATCCCCCTCCGCCGTCTGTTTCCCATTCTAATCCTCAGCAAGATCGAAAGCAACTCCACCGAGCCCTCTTTAGTTTCCAAAAACACGAACAGCAACCGAAAATTCGAAACTATCGTCACCGGTGAACTTTGGATACCGGAGCTCTGGTGGACATCGCTGCATGCAGCGCCGATCTTCCCTCTTCTGCCGAAGTTCATCCCTTCAGCTCGAGCTACCCGTCACCAAAGCAGATAAGTATTTTCCAAATTTAAAATTCTGTTTTGGTTTGATTTTTTCTTCCCTTTTCTGTTTTGAATTGATTGTGCTGTAGAAAAATGAAATTTGTGGTGTATTTATACAAGGGAACGAGCCCTATACGACCCATGTCAAAATCAAATTGTAAATCCTAGGGTTTGATCTTTGCATGGCCTAGTTCTTAGGGTTTTTCTCTTTGTTTCAGTCATGCCATGTGATCAAACTGTTGTGATGGGAACTTGATTTCCGAGCGATGTTTAACAGAGAGGTGTACAGATTTTTTTTAGTGGATTTTATGTACGGTCACTGGTCAAAACCCGAACTGTTCCCATGTGAATTGTCCACTGTTTGTTCGAATTATCCATTTGAATTGTATTGTCAGTTCAGACCTGAAATTGTAACATGGAAATCCTGTATCTATATTGTATGGCAGACAGTTCTCGTATGGATTTGTATATAAGATCTCAACTATATAAAATCTTTAGCTGTTAAGTTGATCTATGCAAAGATTTGATTTTCTGTCCCTTCTTATTTTATATTTGCATTGGAAAATCCAGCTATATATATATCCTTAGCTGTTCATAGATGTTTACTCTATTTTCCTTGAGTTGTTGCATCACTATTATGTATATTCGATTTCAGATCTCTAGCTATAGTTACTGTTTCAATGGAGACATCATGTATTGTCATCCTACTTAGCTGTTAGCTTTTATAGCTATTATCTTACTGTTTCATGTGGTGTTTTCTCATTTGAAATCTTCAACTTTATAAATATTTTCCTACTTCTTTAGCTACTCATAGCTGTATCTCTTTTCTCTTTTCAGATCAGGTTGATTTGGTGGTGAATAGTTGCAATACAGTGATGATGGTTGCGCCCTACACAAGAAGGGTTTTGTTGGATTTTCTTTTTCATTTTCAAATAATAATAGTTGTACATGAAATTCCTGTACATATGTGTATTGATAAATCAAATGTACATTATTTCTCTTCTTCTTTACTGTTCATGTTGCTATTCTTTCTGTTTGATTCGCTGTGTAAATTTGACTGATCATACCTATAACTTATTTCTCATATAAGATTATGTGTAAGATTTGTTTTCAGATATAGTTGGGATTTTAGAACAGATCTTGTGTGAATTTCATTCTACTTGCAAGGAAAGATGGTATCGTGTTTCTATTATACTTCATTTCACTTAGCTGTTTTGAGTGTCAAAATTATCTTGGCTGTTAATGTACTCTACTTTTTCATTATATTGGTTTCAGTTTACCGACTTGCATTTTATATTTGTTTTTACATTTCAAAAGTAATTCAAATTTGTATTGTCTCAGACTTCTCCAAGGGAAATGTTGAATTGTATTTCTATTGTACTTAAATAACTTGTACCTTTTACTTGCCCCTTTTATTTAGTGGCGACTAAATCCTTGATTCTTATTTTTGTTATTATTTGTGACAACATGTTTTGAATGCAAAACAATAGTAAATGCCAAACACATGATAACATAATTATTCTAATTTCAATTAGTGTATCATTATAAATTTAAGGAATAAAATATATTTTCCCCCCTTATGAAGTAATCTTATTTTATTTTCAAGTAAATCATAATAAATGTTGTTTACCTTTTATGTGAAGCAATCAAATTGTTCTCTTATTTTATTTTCTACTTAGACGCTCTTATATTCCCATAAAATAAACAAAATCATAAAACATTAATTACTTATTTTATATAAATATAATTTAAATATTCAATTTAAAATGGTAAAATCCCATAAATTTAACTCAAATCAATATTTTAAATAAATAAAATATTTCAAATAAATGGTCAGAAAATACGGGACATTACAGGAGAATCGAGATATATTTATGGCTTTGGGAAATATGCTTTTCAAAAACAGACTTTTTATCTTAAAATACTTTGTTTTTGAGACCTTTTTAAAACCATTTTCAAAGTACTTTATTCGATCTTATAACTGTATGCTCTGATACCAAATGTGACACCCCATGTCCGTTAATGTCACTCACTAAGGGAATGCATTAAGTTTCGTGAAGCGTTATAGGTATATAAGAACATAATAGAACAAGACAGACATGTAAAATAGCAGCGGAATTAAAAACTTTATTTAAGTCAAAACATCATGGTCCTAAATACTGAGTTTACATCATAAGTAACTAATTACATTAATAATCTGTCTTGCCAAAAATGTCAGAGTACAAAAGCATAGAACCATATTTCCCTTTCAAAGCCATAAGTGAGTTGACAAGAAGTCAAAGCAGTACATCTATATCCAAAATCCATGCTAAACTGAAAGAATCCAAACAACTCTAAGCGCTTCCACCCTGAGAACCTAGAGGGGGGGACGGAAGAGAGAGAAGAGGAAATAAAAAGGGTCAGATATAAAGTCAGGCGAGTCCAGTTACTTTTAGATACAAATAAAAAAAGTATCATGGCAGGTATATAAAACTGAAAGAACAAGATAACAATAACAAGTGTGAACTTAGCAAAATAAGATGAACAGGATATATTGTGCTTATTAAATACATTTCTCTGCACCGCGCAAATACTAGTATATCAGAAATAGAATGATCCCTACTGATACCGTTCCATTACATTTTCTTGATTATTAGGTTACTTGGGTTAATAGCACTCAAGACTTATACGCGCATCACACCCATTTACTTTCCCATGGATTCACCTAATACAATATATGTAGCTATCTCTCAATATTGAGATACACCCCATGGTACCCCACTCGCACGGTCTCCACCGTAATGAACGCAGTCCCTCATCTTTTGCCGGAGTGACGTACGGATCTCTATATAAAATGTTACGTTCTGCATATATCTACCATTACTACGCTTTGTAAGCGTATGGACAGCCACCATCGATCAAATAAGATTCCTTATCGGAATAATGCCCTCTAGTCTACAATACACCATCCAGAGCAGATATGCATGTATCTAGATTGTCCCACGTATGTACTGTAATTGTAGCTCGATGCCTCAATTGCACATCCTCTAATGTGCACCGAGTTCCGTGGCAGGGCTAAACAAGAAACACGAAATTCGGCCGGGAGCTTTTCCATATCTGTACAAGCTGCCTTTAAGTGCCTTCAAATACAGATATTCCTTGGGTTTGTTCTCCATGGTGGCTAAGGCCCCATCTCGGCCTCTCCCTCAACTGGTAAAGACTACAGAGCTAAGCGACCACCCTAATAACAACCAATCTAAACATCCATGTGGCGTCTATCCTCAACTCCGTGCCTCGATAGTGAAAGGTGAAATGATATCTTCGGTTTAGCTCTAGTCTTTTCGCATCCCGCTGGCTGTCGATGACGGATATCCGATGGTATACTATCCTTGTTGGTCATGACCCTCTCTACCTCCCCGTTAGGCCATCGTCAAATGACCCTGGTGTCACCTCATCACAGCATTCTGACTGTATAGCTACATCTGCAGTCAAGGCCCACCCACCTAGTAGTTACGCGCAAACCCAACCTCTACGAGTACAGACTAAGACATCTGTCACCGCACAGAGGACTACTAGGAGCACCTCACGTACTTCAGGAAGCCGTGTGCTTCCCCTTCTAGTCCTTTGGAGCCGTCATAACAATCAGATGAATGTGCGCTCCCCTCGTGTCTTATATCACCTCGATGGTCTACCCTGTTGGGTTACTCATACTCAAACGTATGGACTGGCCCAATCGCCTTTCTTTAATAGGTTGTTAGACCCTATGTCTAAACATTCTTTTACGCGCTTGCTTTACCTCACCAGGTTCCCTTTTAATTTGGTTATTCCCGTTTATATTGAATTCTCATTCCAGTTTACCAAGTTTCTTTTGCTTATTAATTTTACTCATATAACTTAATCCATTTAAGTTTATTAATAAGACCACAACATGTTAATCTAAATTGTGGCCCAAGGTCTGTAATCCACAATCTAATTTATATTCTTGTTTGGTTACATCGTTACAATAACATGTTCTTCTTAATAAGTTATTAGTAGATCTCAATTCACATGTTTCCTAATTAACATGTCACTTACCATTTATGATTAAATATAACTTATTTATTTTACAAGTTTTCCTCATTCTTTCTCATTTAATCATAAATTCAATTTACACCGTCAGTACGACTTATCGTTGTTTACTTAGCAGATTATTATGCATATCTAATTCTATCATTTCTACAAGTTATGCTTACCTTACAAGAGTGTCTTTAATTACATTATTTTATTATATTTTCCACCGGTTATGTGTAACACTAGGTGTCTTTAATTACATAACCTTATTGGGTTAAGTTCATGGGCCTATATGTAAATATTACCCACCCCCTCTATTTTACTTAACCCACCCACTAACCATCCAAGTTTACTTAACCCCAAGTTAAGTTCATAATCATACAATCCTTATGGATTAAAATAAGTTAAGTAGTCCAATTCATTACCATGTAAAATTATGGTTATAATGGGCTAGACCTCCCACATTAGGCCTACAACGTGTGGATGCTGGATATGTCGGTCAGGTTCAGGCTGTCTTATTCCACAGTTGGGTCTAACCTCGTGTCTTAGCCCAATTCGTATTTGCACACTCAGACCTCTCACATTAGGTTCAACATTAGTGGCTGTTGGATATGTCGGTCGGGTCCGGGAAGACTTCCACCACTAATGCAACCTAACCACGTGTCATAAGTGGAATTACAATTCCTAACTGTAATTACTAGACATTCTATTTTTATCCAAATCTACCTTGATTATTTCTCTTTTTCCCTATATTTAATTATATGCCCAATTCACTATTCAAATCATGGACTCTTACACCCCTTTTCAATTATCCTTTTAATTATGCACCATATGCTCTTTTTCCTAAGTTATAAATCAAGGCATATATATATGTGTGTGTGTGTGTGTTATGCGCAAACCCAAATCTTCATATTTTCCAATTTATGTCCCTGGTCCATATTCACCCAATTCAATACAAGTTATACCCAAACCAATATTTGCATATTTTCCAATGTATGCCTTAAATTCGTATTCACATACATCCCAATTTATGTCCAAAATCAGTATTTGGACATGTCCTTAAACCCAATTCCATATTTACATCTATTCCAATGCATGCCTAAATTCATGTTATCCAACAAGACATATACCCCCAAACCCATATTCGTATATTTACAAATTTATGCCCAAATTTAGATCCATATTTTCCAATATCAGTTATGCCCCAAATTATGTCTTTCCCAATCGTTTCCAATTTCGCATGTTCGCATTTTTCAACATTAGGCCTAGGATCGAAGGTAGCTTGGCTATATAAAAATAAAAAGGGAAAAGAGGGAGAGAAGAGAATCGAGAACAGGCATAATATCAAATCAGCAATAAACTGATAGAAATAGGCATAAACTGAATAGGCATATTATGACAAGATTTAACATGGCAGCGGTATGAACATATACAAGCAGATCTGATAGTTATGTCATAATAGAACTGATTAGGCACCGATTCAAGATCCAATTTTTATATACATTTCAAGATTACTATTTAAATATTCAAATCTAAAAATAACATGAACTCACAATGAATAGATCTAAGGAAATGGATCCAATTTACGGCGAAGAACATGTTGAATAAGTTGTTGTAGCCATTGCTGAATTTATTGTAGCAATCTTCGAATATGTATAATCTTCTTTGAATTGATTTAGAAGAACAAAGGCCATGTTAATTTTTATTACAGCTGAGCTTTGCCGTCAGTATTTAGATAAATAAAACCTAGGTCTTGGGTCCTTTATATAGCCTCAGGTTCATGAATCTAGCTCCAAAATCATCCAAGTTCAGAAAAAAGTTTCCAGAGCCATGGGTGGGTCGACTTCCCTTCAGGTGGGTCGACCCCCCTCTTCATGGGTGTCGACCCCGGGGTCGACCCCCATGAGCCAGAGTCGACGCCTAGGCCGACCCAGTAGTGCCTCGGGTCAACTTTAAAATGTCGGCCCTTTCTCGATTTACGTGCCAGATTTCTGGTTTTGCTGTTTTTTGAATATTTTTGAATTTATATATATATATATCTTCCTTATATGCATACAAACTTCAAACTTTAATAACTTCTTCATACAGTGACCGATTTACGCAAACCAAATGTCTATCTTGACTAAAATTTTGAGATGGACGCAATGGCGCAGTCCGTTTTACTTAATTTTGAATATTTAATTAAGTTTCCATAATTCATTGTTAATAGTGTATTTCACACTAATTATTCTTTAATTCCTCATCTTTAGCGTCGTTAAAATTCCAGGGTCTTACAATTGTGTACTCAGGCCACTAACAGTAAGAATTGAGAAAGGTACATATTGGTTTATGTGATTTAAACAATTATCCGATTAATTGATAACATACTATGAAGGAGTTGATTATATGTGAAGAATTATAATAGGCATGATACAATCACATGTGAATTATAAATTATAATGGATAATTGGAAGAAATAATCATGCCTAGACTGTATAGAAGGTTTACGATAAATAAGAAATTTAACCGCTCTTAGACACGAGGTTAGATTTCACTTGTGATAGAAGTCTGCCCGTAACCGCCCGGCATATCCAGCATTCACAAGTGCAAAATCTAATGTGAGGGGTCCTAGTGCAAAAATTAAAAACATGTAATGGTGCTAAAACAAGAGATTAAGTCAACTTGTGGCAGAAGTCTGCCCGGACCCACCCGGCAAATCCAGCGTCCACGAGTGTCGGCTTAATGTGAGAGATCTAGTGCTTATATATATGTATATGTATATGTATATAACATGATTGAATAAATGGAAATAACGTAAATTAAATGTCTAACTCAGAAACTAAGAAAGGAAGTGATGTAATGAACTGAGTTATTGTGATTCAAAGGAAAATTGATGTATTTCCCTATGTGACCTATTTTTGAGAACGTTGTTGTAAGTAAGCCATAGTAAATGAAGTAAGAAAAGTAAAGAAATTACTCGCTACCACGGATTTAGATGGGAATACGTTGTGAAAATAAATCACTGACTCCTTCTATCAAACTGATAAGGTGCATGAAGTATTTTCCTTAAATATAATAAGGAATATATATTACAGTGAATGAAGAATAATGAATAGTAAATGGTTTAAAAGTGGAATGATAATAACCTATTATTAATAAATAACATTAATGAAAATGTTGTATAATAGGTAGACTTGTCCTAGGAACAAGTGAAGATTATAACTTAGGTAAACTAGTAAGGAAATTGGATAACTGGTGAAATGAGATAAGGGACACTTAATTGTGAATTAAGTAATCAGTAAATGGGGAAAGCCGGAAACCAGTTGAGAAAAAGGGGAAAATATATGAAATATAAGAGGTTGTACTTAATTATAAATTAAGTAATCTGCAAATTTGGAAGTCTTAAACCCACCGATAAGAATAACATGTTTGGAGTTATCCTACCTCATATGGACAAAAGGAAATTATAACATAGGTTATAATAAATGGGTAGAGAAACTTATTAATAGGCCTTAGTTAAGAGAACTAAGTTAATAAGTAAACAACGATAAGTTGTAGTAACGATGTAAAATGGGATTATGATTAAATGAGGAAGAATGAGGAAAACTTATAAAATGAAATAAGTTATATTTAATCATAAATGGTAAGCGACATGTTAATTAGAAAACATGTGAACTGAGGTATACTTAATAACATATTAAGTAGAACATGTTATTCTAACCTTGAAATCAAACAATAATATAAAGGGGATTGTGGATTACAGACCTTGGACCACAATTTAGAGAATAACATGTTGTGGGATTATTAATAAACTTAAATAGGTTAATTTATATAACCAAAATTAATAAGCAAGAGTAACTTGGTAACTTGATTAAGAATTCAATATGAATGGGAATAACCAAGTTAAATGGAAACCTGGTGAGGTAAGGAAAGCGCGTAAAAGAATGTTTAGACATAGGGTCTAACAACATATTAAAGTAAGGCGCTTGAACCGGTCCGCACGTTTGAGGGTGAATAACCCAATGGTGTAGATCATCGTGGTGTTATAAGGCACGGGGGGAGCACACATTCATCTGATTGTTCTGACGACTCCAAAAAACTAGAAGGGGAAGCACGCGACTTCCTAAGGTACATAGGGTGCTCCAAGTAGTCCTCTGTACGGTGGAAGATGTTTTAGGCTGTGCTCGCAGAGGTTGGGTCTGCGCGTAACTACTAGGTGGGTCGGCCTTGACTACAGAAGTAACAATGCAGTCAGAATGCTATGACGCGATGACACCAGGGTGATTCGGCGATTGCCTCAATGCGGAGGTGAAGGGTCACGACCAACAAGGATAGTAGATTATCAGATACCCTTCATCGACAGCCAGTGGGATGCGAAAAACTAGAGCTAAAACCAATAGACCATTCACCTTTAACTATCGGGGGCGGTGGTTGAGGGAAGAGGCCAAATGGATGTTTAGATTGTTTTCTTTAGGGGTAGTCGTTTAGCTCTTGTAGTCTTTACTAGTTGAGGGAGGGGCCGGGGTGGGGCCATAGCCACCGTGAAAACAGTCCCTAGGCATGTCTATATATAGAGGCTCTTTAAAGACGAGCCTATACAGATATGGAAATGCTTCCGACCGAGTTCCGTGTTTCTTGTACCGCCCTGCCACGGGACTTGGTGCACATTAGAGGACGTGCGTTTATGGCATCGAGCTACAACTGACGATACGTATGTGGGACAATATAGATACATGCATATCGGCTCTGGGTGTTGTATCATAGACTTGGGGGCATTAATCTAGTACATAATCTGATTCAATCGAAGGCGGCAGTCCGTACGCTTATTTAGCATAGTAATGATAGATATATGCAGAACGTAACATTGCTATATAGATATCTGTATGTCATTGCGGCGTAGGATGAGGGATTGCGTATATTTCGATGGTGTTACGGTGGAGACCGTGAAAGTGGGGTACCGTGGGGTGTACCTTAATATTGGGGGTAGCTACATATATACTTATTTGGTTAATCCACTGGGAAGTAAATGGGTGCGACGTGTGTGTAAGCCTTGAGTGCTGTTAACCCAAGTAACCTAATGAATAATAAAATATGCTTGAACGGTATATGTAGTGTTATCCAAAGTGTATAATTTAAATCCAGTCACCAGAACTTGTGTTCTGACCCCCTCCTCATAACATACTCGCAGGTTAGATTTATGGCAGAGACATGATAGTATTGGATACTGGTTAGGCAGTATTATTAATACGGTAAGGCTATACTTTGAGTATATTATATTTTATCCATTCCGCTGTGAGATGTTTTCTGAGTTCTAACATATTTTATTTCTCTATCTTTTCTACAGGGTACCATAGAAAATCAATCCGAGTTTCGATAGATTGGAATTTTGAAATAAAAATCGGTCTATCGGAATTCGGGTTGTTACAACTACAATCAGTTTTTAAGGTGGATCGTCCACCACAATGGTTTTTATAGTGGATCGTCCACTGGAACTAACCTAGTTTACATGTAGGAGCTAGAAAAAATATCTAGACTACAAAACATATCACACTCCATTTAGGGAGCAAATAATATTTCATTCTCCACGCAGGAATATGAATTTCGTTACCGAAGCAAATATATATCATAATGTATAAACCTATATCAAACTTTGGGTGAGTCTAAGCAAAATTCACTAGTTGTACCAAGTACAACAACATAACTTTAACTTCACATGCCAAATTACAAATCAGCAGCACAAAACAGTAACACAGAGGAACGTAAAGCACAACGTACATAAACACGCATCACATCTATCAAAGGATATTACAATAGACCTATCACATAACAAATTCATATCATGTTGTTTCAATAGTTACCATACAACATGGTAAGCAAAGTGTACCTAAAAGGTACTCCACATCCAAGATGGAACTTTCATCTGAAAAACATCTGCCTACTAGAACACCTCCAGTGAATGGATAGGGAGATAATTCCTTGCATTGACTCGCTAGAAACCATCCCAAATTGCATAGCAAAAATGACTTGAATAGAAAGTTACATAATTAAAGTAGTAAGCAAAGCAAAGAAACACAGAACAATACTAAGTGATGAACTAAGAGGAAATACCTATTAGTAATGGGTAAGAGATGGAAAGTAGTAAAAGGGGATACACCACCATCAAATCAGCAAAAAACCAGATCTAAGCTTCACAATTTTATTTAGTTTGATGGTGGAGAATGAAAGTGAAACAACCATCTCCAACTTTTCCACTTGTACCATGGAAATACATATCCAACGAAATACTTCACTCCAAACCCCAAATAACGAAAACACTAACCACAACACTTAACAAATCACAATCAACATGGAACAACGCCTAAAATCCTTTACCAGAAACATACCTAACCCTTGGTAGTTGTTGACAGCCTCGTATGAGGGACAATATTGCTTTCGATCGACCTAGATGGATTCCAAGTGTACTAGATCTGTAAGAACACGAAATTTTGATAATAAATAAATTAGTTATTAAATTAAATTTTCAAAAATAGAATTTTCTGCAAACAATGGAGTTTGACTATGAAACTTGCACCGTTACATTCGTTACAAATTCTGATCAACTTTCATGTCTGGACGTTCGTGAACGGAGTCCATATAAAAAAGTTAAGAACGAAATACGAAAAACGGAGGGAAATAATTAAAATAAAATAATTTTATGAAATAGAATTATTTCCCCGTCCCCACCTGCCAGGTCAACTCGAAGCGGTCGACCGCTATGTCGACCCTTTGGGTCGATGCAACAGGTGGTGGCTGGGGTTTTAATATATAAGTTATTTATATTAACGGATGGATGATTATTAAATTAAATTTAATGGTTCTAGGCTATTCTAGCTCCTATGAATAAAGGGTTATCCCCATACTTTTCCACATATTTCTGAGAGCAACACCGAAGCTCTATCATTTCCCTTTCTCCTCAAACAAATTCTAAAACCAAAATATATTTATATACAATCAAAATCAAACATAAACAATATAGATTTGATGGGATCAATCATATTCAAGTGGAAAATAATATGGATTTGGGGTTTAAGTTCTTCCTCATCATACTTCTTCCCTGTTTTCATATTTTCTTGCAAATCTACAAATATGAAAGTATCACCTTTTTCAAAATAACTGCAGATCTGTAAGAATTTAGGAATTGTAGGCCTAAATGATTATTTAGATTCAGATTTGGGTCCTTTCAGGTGAGTAGGAAATTTAGTAACATGGTGTACAATAATCTGATTACTTCGTTTGTATTAAATCTGAAATGTATGCCTATATGTTTAATGAATATAATGTAGTTTTTGTAAGATCTAAAGAATAATTGTGGTTTGGATAGTATTATTTTGTTGGCTTACTGGATTGTTCATATTATTGCCTATAATTGTGTTTAAAAATATTATGGTCATTGTAAACACAATAGATCTGGAAATCAGTCCCATAAATCACTATTAAAATGTAGTTTTATTCCAGATCTATAGTTTTGTTGTTTATTTGTAATTCATGTAAGTTTTACTAAAAAGATATAAGCCTGTTTGTGTTCAGTTTTGCTTAGATCTTAACTTGATTATTGTAAATATGCCTTTTTTCAATAATAAAGACATTATTTGAAATCAGTAAGACATATGCATAAAGATAAAAAGGAAACGGTTGTATAAATACATTTACAAAATAGGTATATATATATATTTGCATAGTTTACCTCAACCATTTCAAAAACTTACATATTATATATTTCTTATGATTTGAAATATGTTTTTTCCTCTTTCAAATATTTTAGGCATAATTTATATTAAATGCAGTTAATGAACATTTTTTAAGATTTGGAATCTTATTACAAAATTAAATGAAAAATGGAATGTTTGGTTGTTAGCTTAAACCAAAACATTTAATTTAATAATAAGAAAAATAAAAGAGTAATAACAATGTTAACTGAGCGAATACACACACACATTATCCACCCAAACCTGTGTAAACAATGAAATATATATTATGACTAATGTTTGCATGTATGAATGGTTTCCATTCTGTGGAATTACATATAGAAGTGTGAAATAAAAATATATATTATGATCGTTGTAGCAATAAAAGAGATTGATTTTCTACAAATAAGGCCATAAAGAAATAATAACTACTGTAACCATCGTTGATTGGGGGAAAATAAATTGAATTAGGTAGTTAGGCCTATTGGCCACAACTTGAAACGATGATTAGGAATAAGAATTGTAACTCCAATTAAGTAAGTAAATATTTCTTATAACATATATATGTACAAGAATAAATCAAATTAAAGTAAAATGGGAATGTTTAAGGAGTTACAATAATTAGAGTAGAAATAAAAGGGGCGGATATAATAAGAACATTTAATTGTAAATTAATGTCTTAGGAAATTATTATTAAAGACTGGGATGTTGATGATGATGGTTTTGATGACAAAAACCTTGTTCCTACTTTTTTCAAGTATTATTATAAAATATATACTAACACAATTCTCTAGAATATATATATATATATATATATATATGTGTGTGTGTGTGTGTGTGTGTGTGCGCGCGCGCGCGCGTGTGTGCATGTGTGTGTACAAGAAATATATGCAGGTATTTTATAATTGCAGATTGTACAGTTCATAAGCATCAAGATTTCAAATAGAAGAATTCAAGTTTCAATTCTCTTGGGTATCAAGAAATCAAGAGTTCAAGAATTATAGAGTCAACGTGTCTAGAATTTCTGTTAAAACTCTGGTTAGCACTTGATCTCATTCTATTCTAATTTTAAATTTTAAATTCTATTTTTAAACTTGATTTCAAATTAATTTCAAATTTATTTACTTGATTTTAAATCTTGTTTTCAAATGATTTCAAAATTAATTCCTTATTCAGAATTTATATACTTCTTTGTTTTAATAAATATTTTAACTCCTGATAGTTATTTTCTAAACTCCTAAAAAACTAGATTATACTTAAACTTAAGTTTTACTTGTTTTATAACTACTTATGTTCTTTAACCTTCTTGTTTACATTAAGTTTTCAATATATATGAATAATTTTATATATTTATACTTTTATATCATTATATATTTAATTTCTTAATTAATTTTAGTATATCTTTATATAAATTTTAAAATATATTTTACTTTGAGAAAGAATGTTTAAGTATAAAGGAATTTAGTTTGTTTTAACTCTGGATTCATCATAATTTATTTATACATCATTTACTTTGTTTAAATTTTTTTTTTTAAAAATACACAGGAATATGTTGATATATGCTTTTATACATGTCGACGTACTAGCCGTTAAGGTGTTTTTTAAATTTTGAAAAGAGGTGTCTTTTGAATTCAGAAACGTTGCGACTATTGGAAACCTATAAATACCTTCCAGAATTCAATTTTTTTAACGTCTTTTCATCTTTTTCTTCCCCTCTTAACATTCTGCCATTATAATACTTTAATTCTTGATTTTCTACAGTTATACTCTATCAATTTCAATAGAAATCATATCATTCTTCTTCTCTTTCAATTCTAAATAAAAATCTACCAGAATTCAAGTGATTTTCAAGAGTTATAGGCTTTTTGTTATCAAAGATCTGAATATCAAGTCCTATAGAGTCAATACTACAAAAACTGATAGAGGAAGGGCGTGGTCCTGTCCCATTTAAAGTGACTAGGTGCGATTGTGTTTCGGAAATCGATTGGGTGTAAAGTTGTACCCTGAAAATCAAATAAGTCTCACTTTACTTGGAATTAGTTGGGGTGTGCCCTTGTAGCCTTGAAATCAAGGATTGTAATTGGATATTGCTAAATAAAAATCTGCATCAACCCAACGATTTATGGGACAAGATGTAGGGGAGTCCTGAACCAGTATAAATTCCCAGCTTGTACTTTACTTTTATTGCTTTTACTTTTACTTTCTGTATTCGATGATGGATTTTGTGTTTGTGTATTTCTATGATCTGTATACTGTGCGTTTGTTTCAAAAAGATTTCAAGAAATTTAATAAATTCCATTAAACACTATTCACCCTTTTCTAGTGTTTAACTTGCCTTAAATTTCTTAATCTACATCTCCAAAAATTGGTATCAGAGATGGATTTTCAAAATTTTCATAATCTAAATTTTCAAAAGTTTAAATGGAAACCAACATTGGAATTGTCACTAATGGTCGTTCATTCGTAAAGGGTCAATCCACTGTTCGACCACCACTTTTTAATGGCAGCAATTATGCATATTGGGCATGTAAAATGCAAATTTATTTAAAATCTATAGGATTAGACACATGGAATATTACACAAACCGAATATGTTGAACCCATTATTAATTTTGCACATGGACTAATGTTCAAAAAGCCACTGCACAGAATATTACTAAGGCTATGAATATTTTATTCAGCTCATTTGATAGGAATGAATATAATAGAGTATCTATTTTTAAATTAGCATATGAAATATGGAAAACTTTGCGAGTAACTCATGAAAGAACAAGCAAAGTTAAATAGACCAAAGTATCCATGTTAACAAATCAAACTGAGTTATTTAAAACGAATCAGGTGAGTCTATCTCCAATATATACTGCAGGTTTTAGGAAATCATGCACTCGCTAATGGCTTTGGGAAAATCATATTCTGAGGAACATTAAATCAGAAAACATCTGATTAGGATCAAAAGACACTTTCCATCGAAGAAGCCAATGACATTGGTACAGTAAAAATTAAGGAATTAATCGGTAATTTGATGTCGTTTGAAGTTCAGATGTAAGGAAGAAAAGAAAATAAGTCTTCAGAAAAGAAATCAATAGCATTTAAAGTATCAATTGAATATTCAGACTCAGAAAGTGATGATGATGAAGTGACAAAATTATTGACAAGTAATTTTAGACAATTTCTAAGATATAGAAAAGAAATAACCTCAAAAGGAATGAGCAAAGAAATCAAGTGAAATATCATAATAAGAATCTGAGTAATATCAAACGCGATAACTATGACGAATTAGGCCACCTTAAGAGATTCTGTTTGTATCGGAAAAAACAAAATCAACCTGCTAATGAAAGTTCATCAAAGAAAAGAAAAAGAGTGTATGCAACAACATTAGACTCAGATTCATCTTCTAGTGATGA
Organism: Allium sativum; assembly: GCA_030737875.1. Lineage (NCBI taxonomy): Eukaryota > Viridiplantae > Streptophyta > Magnoliopsida > Asparagales > Amaryllidaceae > Allium > Allium sativum. The sequence goes on from CM060922.1 coordinate 340,235,778, forward strand.
AGATCAAGAAACAAATCATTCGAATACATGTTTTACTGCAATTCACGAATCAAATGAAATTGAAGAATAGATCTAAAAATATGTATGCCTTTATATAATTATTTAATTTTTTTTTTGGTTGAATGGTTTTTTGCATGATTGATTGTTTGTTAGGTTTGAAATTTAAATCTTAATTCAAAATTCAAATTTAAAATTTAAAATTTGAAAATAATAATTTGATAATAAAACAATAATATAAAAAGTATTCTTATAATAAATATTTTTCTAGGAAATAATTAAATAAGAATATAAGATTACAATTAATTCAAAAGGTCAAAATTCAAAATTCATCTTGAAATATAAATAGATATGTCGAGACGACCTTTTGCATATGTCGACATATACCACAAAAGACAAATTTAAAATTCAAAATTCAAAAATTAAACTTTTGAAATTCCCTCCAACTTTTCACCAACTTCAATGTGACTGAAATGGAGTCCTTCAAACCATCGAATTGTCCTTTGATTCTCTATATTTACTACCAATTCCATTCGTAAAGGTTAAGTACAACAAGTAGTCATTCAGATTGTGAAAGTTCCATCTAGTCCTCTGAAATCCATAGAAATTTGATCCCATTTCCAATTTGGTTCAAAATTACTCTTTTTATTCCTATACTCTTCATAACTATTCTAATGGCTTCCTCAAGTACTCCAAAAACCATGAGACTAACCAAGACCATCAAAGGCTTCCTCTTCAATAACCCGGATGCTATCAAAGATTACATTAGCTATGTAACTTTTGGTAAAGTAGACATGGGAAAATTTGATATTCTTAGTGATTTTGCTACTTACGAACTTGAACCTCTCTTTTATCAAACTAGAATTTTGAGTTTTATTGATTCTCAGGATAATGTTGAAGTTTGTTATCCTAATCTTGTGAAAATGTTTTATGCAAATTTAAATCGTAACTTTTATCATGGTAGTGAAGATGAAATTTGGAGTAGTGTTGAAGGAGCATAAATTGTTTTGGATTGCGATGTTTTAAATACTATTTTGGGTTGTAAGAATATGGGGATGGATTTCTTGGATTTAAATATCAATAAAAGTGGTTTTGAAACTATTCATCATATTTTTGAAAATGTTGAAAATTTGGAATTCAAAAATCATTTTTATCGCCCAAAAGCAAGAATCATCAATTTATTACTTCAACATACCATAACCCCTCGATCCAGAAATTTCAATAACCCTACCATGAAAAGTTAAAAAGTCCCTTTTTGCTATCTTTGTAAATTATGAAATTAATTGGGCTAAAGTGATTCTAAGTGAGTTTCAACCAAAGGAAATTTCGAAAAAGGAAAATACAATATATTATGAAGTTTACCTTACACGTGTTTTCAAATATTTTGGAGTCGATTTCAAAGGAGAAGAGTTCATTTCTAGAGAAGTTTTCAATCCGGGAAGTTTTTCTCTTATGAAGATTCCACTTGTATTTCTTCCATATTAAACATATATGGAAAAACGAGCAAGAATTAAACAAGAAGAAGAAACTGATCAAACGGATATTGAAGAAGAGGAAGCAAATACCTCTTTATAAATTATTGAAGTACCTACTAACCCCTCCAAGAAAACCATTCTCCAAAATCAAACGATTTTAGCCAAGAATCAAAATTTACTTAAGAGATTGTTTAGTAAGAAATTTGAAAATATTTCTACTAAAATGAGTAAGTTCTATGGCAAAATTGAAAGAAAACTTGGCTTGTTATCTTCTTCATCCTCCTCCTCTGCTGAGTTCTAAGTTTAATTTCGCATTGTGTTTGCTTGTATTTCAATTTTCGCATTTCTATCCTATGTTATGTATTCATTTCATGCATCATTATCATTATATTGAAATGAAGTCCATATTTTTGTCAATACTTGTTTAAACATCTCTAGATTACTATTAAAACAATAAAAATAAGTTTATATAAGTTGAAACAAATCAGAAAATGCCAAAATTCTTCAAAAATTGAAATAATACATGCATATGTCGACATAGGCTTTTATCCATGTCAACATATAACAATACAATTTCGAGAATTGTTTGAATTTGAAACTATTCTTACCAACTCATGTCTATTCAGTCTAAACTAATTTTAGAGCCTATTTATACCCTTCCCTTCCAGGAAAACTTATCCATTCATTTCTCTTTTACTTCCTTTCATCATTTCTAAATATATTCAAAATTATGGCTACTCAATTCCATAATCGTAGTGAAAATCTTGAAAAGATTCTTAATTCTTTCAACAATATCCTCTAGATTATTCTTCGTAATTAAAATCATATAGAATTGAGTCAAATACAAATGATCGAAAAACAAGAGAAGCATTCTGATGCAATTCGATGGATGATTGCCTCTCTTTCAAAAGATGAAGAAAACGACATCACTGAAGTGTCTCTCACCAAAGACAACAAAGACTGGGATCTATAAAGGCTGATCCAATCTTCAGTGGAGTTGGTTGTTTAAAGTTCCTTAAAATGTATAAATTTGTTTTAATTTGTCTGATTTGGTTGATTTATTTAACTTCAAGCTTGTAATTAAAATACTATAATTATAGTGTGGTTTGATTTGTTTTGTTTGAATTATTTGAATGTACTGACACATATATGTGTATGTATTGGCTTAGTGTGATTTATTTGATGCTAAACGAAATTTATAGTCATGTTTATTTAAGTTAAAAATATTATAGTTATTTAGTTTAAGATTTACTGGTATTTAGATTTATATCTTAGTTTTAAGGGATGTGTTAGCATCTAGTTAGGATTATTTTGTTTTTGTTGATGACAAATGTAACAACCCGTAAAATTCACGATAAATAAATTAAACGAATATATAAATATCGAATCAATATGTTAGTTTTATGCCCAAAAAGGTGAATTTTTGTAAACGATTAAATTATGACTCGGGACCATTTCCATTGGTTTCGGAATGTTGTTTGCAGTCTTTTTGAGTATAAATATTGATGTATTTCAGATTCGGGGTGATTGAAGTCGTTTGGAAGGGCTAAAGTGCAAATTTGTGCACCCAAACCTGTTTAGACAGCACAAATATGCACCCAACCACCTCCCTCTCTCATTTATTTCTTTATTCACTCTCACTTTTAATTCCTAAGCTTAGATAATGGGAAATTAAAATCATAACCCTAGAATCTCAAAAAGATCCAATCTTTGTTGTGTTTCCTCATTTCCTAGCTTAGGTAAGTTGATTTATATCTTCTCCACCTTCTCCTCTATGCTACTTGAGAATTTCTATGTCCCTAATGCATAGGGCTATTGGGTTTGATATGTGTAGGGTGGTCTTTGTTGATTCTTGTAAGAGGATAGCACATTTAGCTTGGATTCCTTCTTGTTGATTGCTCCATTAACACCAAGGTAAGTTCTTTGTGAACTCACATCAATGCCACAAGCTTGTACAAATGTAATTGTAGGCTATTCATGATGTTCATGTTTGTTTGAATTAGTTTGGTCAAAGGTTGATTCTTGAAAATATGTTGATTTGAAGTTTTTGGTTGATATTTAGTTTGAAAAGCTTCATGTGCATATGCATTGAATCACACTCGTCTCAGGCTTGAATGGTAGCTGTGCACACACTGGAAAGAGTCGACACAGGGCCGGAGAGGCGCGTCGAAGAAGGTAAGATCGCGATGGGGGATCAATCCTCCGTCGACTATGCCTGGGCACACGCCCAGGCATAACCGGTCGACCGACCGAGGTGGGCCGGTCGACAGGTTGGGGCTCAGCCCCAAAACGGTCGACCGACCCCCCTGGATCGGTCGACCGGTGACAGACCTGGGCGTGAGCCCAGATTTGGTCATCTTCCCCCTTTTTGTTTGGTTTTGGCGCGCGACCCCGTGTTCCCACGACCTCCTCCTTCGACTCTCCCCCATGCGTATCGCGAAGATCTCGAGCTCGTTAGGATCGTTTTTGTCGCGCCGTTTCGTTTGATTTTCAAATCATTTTAAAATCATGAAATGTGGATTTATGTTCTATGGTCTTTTTGTGTCCCATTTGCTAAGGCGACGGGTTTTTATGAATATTGAACCACAGTGGATTAGGGGGTTCTATATTGTCAATGGGATTGAACCAACGTTTAAATCAGTTTTTAAATACAAACCCTTTTAAAATAAATTTGATTTCTAAATCCATTTCTGATACTATGGATTTATATATGATTCCTTATCCTATCAATCTGAATGAGAAATTTACTTTATTCACCTTAATAAAACTAAGGAATGTGACCACTTATATGTTTATTTTGGCGAATAACTACCAGACTCGTTCGTTTGAACATATGTGGTGGTTTTCTCTGTTTTGAATAGAAACTACTTACGGGTTCGTATATATTTGAGAATAACACGTGGTTATGGGACATGTTGCTATTTTCTCATATTCACTAGCTTGTAGTAATTTCTATTCAACTGGATCGTTGGTATCCGCTCCATGACATATTTGTTTGGTTCGCGATCGCCCAAGTGGGAATTTATGATCGATGGCCTTCATTTATGGGACTTCGGTCCAACCTTCACGTTTTATGATGTTTTCCTCTTCCGGGGTCACGACCCGACTCCGTGAGGAGCTTCAGCTCAAACATATGGGTTCGCTACCTAGAGATCGTATCTCATCTAGGGAGTACCACTTTTTATGACGTTGTCTGAATTTCTAGTGATTTCTGGATTCTTGATTACTTTGATGTGATGTGCGTCAATTTGATTTATGTTTGACATTCATTTGTCAGTTTTTTTTATTGTATATTCTTCTCTTGTCATGAGATTTACTGAGATTTTTTATATGTTGACATCATGAATTTCATATTATTTATGAACATTCTGCTTATTCCTATCATGTCATTTATGTTATATTTCTTAATATTGCCTCATGTTATGAATGAGAATGGTTTGACTGATCCGTTTATTGTTTATTTTCTTAAATAATACTCGGGTCAGACCCAAATGTTACAGGTGTTTAGGTGACATTCCTGCTGGGACCTTATGATGACTTTTGGCTTGACTGCTTATAGTTGTAGTCTTTTTGGATTATATGTAGTTGTCTACCTTTAGGTCATGCATCATTATTAGTATGGGATTTGGCACATGTATCTATTATGATGGGGTTAGAGTGTCGTGTACGACCTCGAATTGATGTAAGCACTTAAAGTGTTATGTTCATATCAGTTTATTTGCTTATGATGTGAATATCTGTGATTGTTTATGTTATATTATTCTGTATGTGTTCCGAGGCTATTATGCCGTTGTGTAGATGCCCTTTGCCTGGAATGGTCATGTCGAAAAACTTTGGTACCGCTATGCCATTCGACTTTACTTTCTAAGCAAGAGTAAATATATTAATGGTCACTCCTAACCAACCTTATTCTCCATTGTGGCCGACGACATTTCACACGAAATGAACTTGACTGTGGCGGGTATAGAGGCGGGGCGTTACAGTTGGTATCAGAGCCAATCTTTAGAACAATATAGAATTTTCTAGCAAGGATCATGTCTTAGACATCTTTTAGGAGTTTGAGGCTTAGGGTTAGATTGAGTCATGGTTGCTTATATATCCTAAAATAGGGTTATGATCCTTGATTTTTAAGTGACATTTTCCTTTCTTTCTTCCTTAAAGAAGAGAAATGGCTGGACGTCCTCATCATCATCCTGCTAGGGCGAATATCAGGCCCGAAGCTCCACCTTCTGTAGCCCCACCGCCTATAGTTCCACCCCCTGTGGTTGGAGCGGTCACGTTGAGCACTCAACAACTTCTTGATCTTATTGCAAATGCCCACGCGGCAGCCGCTCCTCCACCTCCTATGCATCCCAAATCTGGGTTTGCGACTTTATGTAGCGATTTCTCAAAGCTAGGTGGAAAACCATTTAAGGGCTCCGAAGGTGTAATCGAAGTCAGAATTGGCTCACAACATGAGAGCGCATCTTTACTCGCATGGATCTTAGTGATTTGCACAAGGTTCAAGTAATTTCTAGCATGCTCCAAGAGCGAGCATTGATCTAGTATGAATTGCTCACCATTGATACTCCCGAAGCGAATCTTACTTGGAACCTATTTAAGGAAAGTTTCGAGACTAAATTCATATCGGACGGAGAGAAAATAGCATTATCACGTCGCTTTCAAGCCCTTGTTCATGGTACATCTACTGTGGCAGAGTATGCCGCTTCTTTTGACTCGCTATCCAAGTATAGACTCGAGTATATTAGTACTCCGGAGAAGAAGAACTTGCGCTTTATTAATGGTATCAAGAAATGTCTTAAGGAGCTATTGACCCTTAAGCTATCAAAAACATTCGATGAATTGGTGAATATCGCACTACAACTTGAATTGGTCCAGAAACAACCCAACGATGGCGAAGCCGGGGGTTCTCAAAACAAATGCAACACCAACAACAAGGGAGGACCTGGGAAGAAGCCTTGGGTCCATCCCAATAAGAAGGCGAAACAAGTGGCCTCTGAGGCAGGGACATCTAGGTTTCGCAATGGCGAATGCTTCAATTGCGGAGAAAAGGGTCATATCGCCTCTGCATGCACTAAGCCTCTTTCTTGCCGTTATTGCAAGAAGCAAGGCCACTTGATAAACACATTTCCCACTCGTCCTCCTAATAGAAGTGGAAAGCTCAATGTCATACAAGCTCCTCCCAACACTACTTTGGCACCATATACATTAAATTCTATTCTCGATGTTATAATTTATTTCCATGGACACCCTACATGAGTTCTTTTTGATAGACGCCTCTCATTCTTTTATTTCAGAAGAAATTGTGCATACTAATTCTTTGAATACTGTTTGTTTAATGACTTCTTTATCGGTTACTAATCCCATAGGGGGATCAACTACTATTAGTTTATTATGTCGCGACGTTGATTTTTTTTTTGAGTGGTTACTCTTTCCTAGCGGACTTGCATGTTATGCACTATTTGGGTTTTGGAATTATTTTAGGAATGAATTGGCTCCTCCGTTATGAAGCCCACATATTATGTCCGGAACGGGCAATTTATCTTTGGCATCTTCAATCCAAAGACCGTGTAGTACTAGTACTTCCAAATCCAGACACGGGATTTATGGGCTTGTTATTTGCTCCTAATTCTAGGGATGTGGATAATGATGATGGGGAGGATATGATATTTCGAATTGCGGTTGTTCGAGAATTTCCCGATATATTTGAGCCCATGTTGGGTCTCCCTCCTAATCGAGCTATTGAATTCCAGATTAATATAATTCCCGGATCCCTTCATGTCACGCGTACCGCTAATAAATTATCTAACAAGGAAAATGAAGAAATGCATAAGCAATTATCTGTAGTAGAGAAGAAATAATTTATATGCTTAAGTTCCTCTCCTTTGGGAGCCTAAGCAATCTTTGTGAAAAAGTCGGATGGAAATCTTAGGCTTTGCGTGGACTACCGTAAGATCAATTATCTCACCATCAAAAATAAATATCCCCTTCCGCGCATAGATGATCTTTTTGATCAACTTAGCATTGCTAAAGTCTTTTCCCAATTGGACTTAGCTATCAGATTTCACCAATTGCGCGTCGCGGAGGATAGCATTCCATTGACTTCTTTTCGGACCCGTTTTGGTTCTTATGAATGGCTAGTAATGCCATTTGGATTAACAAATGCCCCGGCTTTTTTTGTTGATCTCATGAACCGTGTTTTTATGGATTTTCTTGAACATTTCGTGCTTGTATTTATTGATGACATCCTTGTTTATTCTAAAACCAAGGAAGAACATGAGAACCACCTTCGAGCCGTTTTGGAAACACTTAGAAACCACCAATTAAAAGCTAAGTTTTCTAAATGCCATTTTTGGTGAGAAAGCGTGAAATTTTTGGGGCATATTATTTCTGAATCCGGAATTTCGGTCGATCCATCTAAGATTGAAGCCATTCAAAATTGGAAGAGACCGAAGAGTGTGATGGAAATTCATAGCTTCCTTGGATTGGTGGGTTATTACCGTCGATTCATTAAACATTTCTCTAAAATCACTGTCCCACTGACTCATTTGACAAAGAAGGAAGTAAAATACACTTGGTCGGACAAGTGTGAAGCCATATCTCAAAAGCTTAAAGAACTTCTTTCTAATGCTCCCATTCTTGTTATCCCCAAGGGGAATCAAGATCTTGTTGTTTATACCGACATTAGCCACGTTGGATAAGGGGCCGTTCTCATGCAATGAGAGCGTGTCATTGCCTATGCGTCTAGGCAATTAAAACCGGCCGAGACTCGGTATGCAACTCATGATTTAGAGCTCGCCGCGGTTGTTTTCGCTCTCTGAGTTTGGCGCCATTATCTTTTAGGGGAGAAATTTGTGCTTTACACGGATCATAAGTCGCTCAAATACTTATTTTCTCAAATGGAACTCAATTTGCGACTACAACAATGGATGGATTTTCTTGCTTCTTATGACCTGGATATTCTTTACACGACCGGTAAAGGAAATTGCGTCGCTGACGCACTTAGTCGGAAGCAACATACGGTCTTTTCTATGATGTTATCGGAGTGGAAGGATCTTGAATTATTTTCTTTGTGCGAGATTCGGAGTCATAACTCCAACCCAGGTTCCACTCCCATAATATGTAGCCTTGTGGCTTGCCCATCCCCTTTTGATCGTATCAATGAAGAACAAATGCAAGATCCCGAATTGGCCCGTATTAGTCATAATCTTAGAAATAAATCTTGTGCTGAAGAAAATGGTGACTATAGTCTTGATTCAGGAGCAGCCATTCGAAAATTCGGACGACTTATCACGCCAAATCAAGATGATTTGCACAAGGACGTTTTGGAGGATTCTCATCATTCTAAATTTTCTATCCGTCCTGGGAGTAGCCAGTATCCAAGGATATCATGTCTCTGTCACAAATCTAACCTGCGAGTATGTTATGAGGAGGGGGGGTCAGAACACAAGTTCTGGTGATTGGATTTAAACTATACACTTTGGATAATCCTACATATACCGTTCAATCATATTTTCTTATTTATTAGGTTACTTGGGTTAACCACACTCAAGTCTTACACACACGTCATACCCATTTACTTCTCAGTGGATTAACCTAATACAGTATATGTGTAGCTACCCCCAATATCGAGGTACACCCTATGGTACCCCACTCGCACAGTCTCCACTGTAATGCCACTGAAATGTTCGCAGTCCCTCATCCTACGCCGGAGTGACGTACGGATCTCTATATAACAATGTTACGATCAACATATATTTGCCATCACTACGCTACACAAGCATATGGACTGCTACCCTCGATTGAATCAGATCTCATACCGGAGTAATGCCCTCAAGTCTACGATACACCACCCAGAGCAGATATGCATGTATCCAGACTGTCCCTCGTACATACTGTAATTGTAGCTCGATGCCTCAATCGCACGTCCTCTAATGTGCACCAAGTTCCATGGTAGGGCGATACAAGAAACACGGAACTCAGTTGGGAGCTTTTCCATATTTATACAAGCCCGTCTTTAAAGAGCCTCTTTATACTAGGGTCTGTTTTCACTGTGGCTACGGCCCCACCCCGGACCTTCCCTCAACTAGTAAATACTATAAGAGTTAAGCGACTGCCCATACGCAAACAATTTAAACATCCATGCGACATCTACCCTCAACTCCTTACCCCGATAATGAAGGGTGAATGGTATCTCGGGTTTAGCACTAGTCTTTCCGCATCCCACTGGCTGTCGATTACTGGTATCCGACGACCTACTGTACTTGTTGGTCGTGACCCTCCGCCTCCCCGTTGAGGCAACCGCCGAATCACCCTGGTGTCACCGCATTATAGCATTTTGACTGCATAGCTACTTCTATAGTCAAGGCCCACCCACCTAGTAGTTACATGTAAACCCAACCTCTACGAGCATAGCCTAAGACATCTACCACCGCACAGAGGACCACTAGGAGCACCTTACATATCTCAGGAAGCCGCGTGCTTCCTCTTCCAGTAACACCTCGGTGATCTACCCCGTTGGTTTATTCACCCTCAAACGTACGGACTGGTCCATGCGCCTCACTTTAATATGTTGTTAGACCCTACGTCTAAACATTCTTTTACGCACTTGGCTTACCACACCAGGTTCCCATTTAACTTGATTATCCCTATCGTATTGAATTAATATTCAAATTACCAAGTTTCCCTTGCTCATTAATTTTAGTCATACGACTTAACCCATTAAGTATATTAATAAGCCCACCACATGTTATCCTCTGGATTGTGGTCCAAGGTCTATAACCCACAATCCCTTTTTATTCTTGTTTGATTTCAAGGTTATAATAACATGTTCTACTTAATATGTTATTAAGTATCACATGTTTTCCAATTAACATGTCACTTACCACTTATGATTAAATATAACTTATTTCATTTCATAAGTTTTCCTCATTCTTCTTATTCAATCATAATTCCATTTCTTCCGTCTTTACAATTTATCATTGTTTACTTATTAACTTAGTTCTCTTAACTAAGGTTGACTAATAAGTTTTTCTTTCCATAACTATGTTGTCCTCAGCCATAGATTTCATACTCTCGTTTTCACCAGTAACTTAATTTACAATTAAGTCCAATTTATTTCTTAACATAAGTTATCCCCCTTTTCTTATTGTTTTCTTATAACCCAAGTTATATTTCTAACTTGTCCCTAGGACAAGCCTTAACATATTATTCTATCAGCAGATTTCAGATTTCCATGTTTATAGATTACTTAATTTATAATTAAGTACTGCTCCTTACTATCCACAAACTTCCCCCTTTCTCTATTTATTACAATCTACTGGTTTCAATTTTCCCCAGTTACTGATTACTTAATTTTAAAATTAAGTATCAGTTATGTTGCGTTCTTACTAGTTTATTATAACCTGAGTTATAATCTTCACTTATCCCTAGGACAAGTCTACCTATTATACAACATTCTCATTAATGTTATTAATTTATAATAGGTTATTATCATTTCCCATTTATTCCAAATCATTTACTATCATATCTTTCTTTCATTCAATTCCATTTACTACCATCAATTTCAATTAATATTGTTTATCAGTCTGGCTATTTATATATATATATATATATATATTTACATATTTAAATATATACACACATGTACCAGACCTCTCACATTAAGCCTACAACTTGTGGATGTTGGTTATGTCGGGCGGGTCCGGGTAGACTTCTTCCATAAGTCAGACTTAACCTCGTATCTTGGCACATTTCATGTTTATGCACTTAGACCCCTCACAATAGATTCGCCACTTGTGGTTGCGGGATATGCCGAGCGGGTCCGGGCAGACTTCTACCACAAGTGTAATCTAGCCTCGTGTCTAAGCACAGTTAGAGTTTCTAATAACTGTAATTCTAGGCATGTTTATTCTTTAATAATTATTCCTATTTCATTATAGGTTTTCATGCCCTTTTTTCCTAGTCATATTTACTAGCCCAATTGAAGATCTTTAAACATAATTTGGTCGATGCCCCAATCCATATTTATTTATTCAATTCTAAGTTAACATGAAACCATATAATCATATGCTTACTCCAATTATTTCATGTATACAAAACTAACATGTAACAAGAACAACCACAGGTTATACCCATATTCTAACAAGTTCATAACATGTAAACTTTTTTGCACTTCAACAAATTCAATAAATGTATTTTCCAACATGTTCATATTAGTATTATAAAATGTAAACATTCCAACATTTCAACTGATTCATATTAACAATTTGACGTTATATCATGCTAATCATTCCCGCATGTCATATATCATTATTAGCATATGTTTAGGAATACTAACATGTCATATTCCAATTTTTCATAATGGGGAATGTTAAATGACAATATACCATTATCTAAAATACTATAGCTTTAATCCACTCACCTTTTATGCTTTCCCCAATTCTGGATTTGATCCAATTTTGCATCCATGATTTTTCCCTTTTAATTTAATTTGAAACCTAATAACCGTGGATTGACTACTTTCATTAAATGAGAAGGAAAAGAAAGAGTATGAATTTGAATGGATTTGGTTTAGAATTTTATCTTGCTTTTCATGAATCTGAACAATCTTTTATTAACATTAATTATCTCTTCTAGATCTTGAATTTTAAAATCTTTTTATTAATAATCTAAATTTTCTGAATAGATTTGAGGAGAGGAAGAGAGTAATGGCAGAGCTTCAGCATAGCTTTAGAATAATGAGTTTTAGGGTTAGCTATAGGGCCTTATTTATAGGTTCTCAAGACCTTATCGTATACGCAGCGCTGAGTCAGCATTAAACCCAGTTAAGAAAATTGTCCAAGTTCGTAGATGAATCTAGCCGGATCTTATTGTACACGCAATGCTGAGTCCGCACTGGGTCCCGCAAGCATTCTGGCGTAGAAATTTGACTTTTGAATGTTTGAATTTATTTAACTTTTATATTCACATGTAATCTTCTAATGCTATATGATTCTTATAACGACCATTTTACACACACACACACACACACACACATATATATATATATATATATATATATATATATATGCACAATTTTTGTTTTGTTTTCAAAATTCAAACGGTGTTGCAGCGTTATGTGATTCTTGCTATATTTCATTGACTGCAGCCTTATCTTGAATCTCTTGTATACATATATTTCTACATATATATATATATATATATATTATCTCCTTATATGTGCATTCTTATCCTTTCAAATTTTGAATTTGTATACGTACATGTATTTGTATGCTCAGTTGGCCCTCTCTAAAACAAAGATAAAAATTATGTCACCGTCGGGGTTCGAACCCCCGACCTCCATGTTGCAAATCCTACGCTTTAACCAACTGAGCTATGATGTCTTTTGTTAATAAGTTTAGAAAAAACGGTAGTCATTGTTCTCCTTCTTTTACCTTATTCTCATATTTTGCTACAATACTTCATTTAAATGTATCGCTTTCACCTTAACTCAGTTTTCTGCAATCCATAGGTCTAAATTGACCAGAAAATTGCCAAGAACGCAATGACGCTAATCCCATAGCCAAATTCTTGAAGCTCTTCAAAAAAAAATTTGAATATGCATTTTAATCGCATTGCATTTCTTCTTATTGCATGTAATTTATTAATCTTTTCTTCATTTCAATGTATGAACTTATTACATGCAATTATATTACCATATTTTATTTTATTGTCATAAAATGCTGGGTGTTACATTCTCCCAACCATAGGAAATTTCATCCCTGAAATTTGATAAGGGAAAAAAATCAATTAATCCCTCACATAATCTACATCCATCATGTGTGCATCCAATTTTTGCAAACATTATGCACTTGTGCAAACTGAAATACAACATAATAACATATGTATGCCTAAGTAGTACCTCCTATGTGTATGAAAATTTTCAAAAATCCTTTTGAAATATGATGCTCACATCCTAAATATACTGGCAGTTCTATATGAATGCAATATTCTGAAAATCAAAAGATATTTTCATCCAAATTTTCCTACACTCTTACTGAGTAAGAGCATAGTTCATCCAATTGTTGCAACCATAATCCTACCAACCAACTTGATTTTTCGAATTTCAGAAAAATCTAATTTTCTAAATTCGATTTCTTTTGTTACAAAAAGGTGGAAAACAGAAAATTTCACACCATCAATTTTTTTATATACCTTTTTCCAACCATACTTGGATTTTATGAAACTATTTATAAAGATTTCCTATTTTCCTATCCAAGCACAACCCACATAAGAAAATTTTCTTTGTTGGTGCTTTTCTTTTTCATCTTATCTTGTATTTTTTTAAAATATGATTTGGCCCTTTTTCAGTTAAATTTCCTTCCAAAAGTGTCAAAACTTAATTTTCCTCATGAAAACTTTCTTTTGCCAAACCATAAAAACATGTCATCTTTAAAAAAATTGTAAATCATCATTTTTTTTAAATCACAAAATTGGAGTAGATACGGACAACTATTTCTCAATCGGGTCTATAACTTGTTCTTACCTATAAGGTCGGTTCAGTCTCTTATTACAAGATGCCAAAATCCACTCTATTCTTATTTTCTACAACTTTTTTTGTCCACCCAACAAAATTATCTTGTTAAAATAATTTATCAAAAAGGGTTGTCAAAAGAATAGAGACATCAAAACTTTCTTTATTAAAAATTCTTGTATGAAATGTAACAAGAAAACTAGCGAGCTATACATGCTCTATGTAATGTCCCATATTTCTGGTGGTTAAATATTTAATTCATTATATTGTCTTAAATATTTAATTTGAATTTTAAATGAATTTTAATATTTAATTCGTTATTTAAAATGTGTTTGAACGATAAATTTATATACAATATAAATGGAGCTCGAAATGGCGCGGGAGTTCGTAATATTGAGTTTGAACTTCAAGTGAATATACAGAATTCGTTTTAAGTCGAAATTTTGTGAAACCAGAAATGTTGGAATCTTGGTTATTATAATTTTTATATGAAAGGGAAAAATTCGGATTTCATGTTACAAAATTGTAAGTTGTGTCTAAATAAAAAAATCTGAAATAGTCGCTATGGAATTCATTAATAAATTATAACGTTTATTTAATTTATTTAAAAGAATTTGTATATATTTGGATATCGTTTGACTTGAATATACTAATGTTGATTTATAATTCCATATTGATTATATTGGAGTGATATATTATTTTATTTTGATATATTCGATAAAATTAATTTATTATTATTTAATCTAATTCTTTGGAATTAAATTTATATTATATTGATATTATATGAGCTGTAAATATAATTATTTTTCAAACAACCTCCGTTTTCAACGAAATGAATTTTATTGGAATACGTATGACTAACTATTGCTAGTTTTCCAGTTTGGAGCTAATTGGAGATATTTTGTCGGTAGACGAAATTTAAACATGAACCGATGAATAAATGGAAATTAAAATAACGATATTATGCAAACGGGGTCGGATTTCAACAAAATTGATTTAATTGAAACCGTAATATCAAGATGTAGCAGTATGTCTAGTTTCGTCGTGTTTGGAATTCATGTGTTTGTGCTAAATTTACTGTCGACGGTAAATAGAGGTAGGGTAAGATAACTGTTTGAAATCAATATATTAAATAAATTAATTAACTAAATAAAAAAACTTAAGTGCTAAGAAAAAGGTGTCAACCTATGTATAGCAACGTTCTACCCAACCCTGAAATAATGTACATGCTTAACTATTAAGTAAAAATAAAATTCCTCCACATGCCCTGAACTTACCTATCCATGCAAATATCTAGTGAAGAATGGAAACATAACTACCTACTTTAGTACAACCAAGTGCACCTACCCCCTTCAATACACTGCGCACCTACCCCTATCATCTATCACATACACACATCCTGCTTTCTATGCTACAGTCATATGTCTCTTCTTGTTAGAAATTTCAGCCTACCCTAAAACTTAAGGCTTAAGTAAAAATGTGAAAGGTAAAATCATACAGCTACTTCCTTTACACCTACCCTTAGTCTTAAGCCTACGCAGGAGAAAGAATTGTACCCACATTGTACCCTTTGAAATCGCAGTGTACAACAGCTTAACTCAAACTCTTAGCACAGTATACCTAAATATTTCCACACATCAACTATGATAAGAAATAAATACAACTACATTCTACATCGCAGTCCTAAAAATATAATACAATTGTGACGACCAAGCTCTTGACCTGTGCCTACCAAGTCGTCTCTGCTATATATATACTGAAGCTTCTCATTGTATTTTTCTTTTCCTTTATAGTGAATCAATAATAGCAGCAATACTTCAAAAATTAAAATCTGTTCAATTACACCATTAATAATCACAAAACAAAACCATTCTTCACAAGATCGACTAAAATCTCCTTGTCCCATGTTCTTCTGTTGTCGAGCTGTTAACATAACGATGGGAGGGGTTTGGTGCAATCTAAGTTTGATGCATGTTATACAGCGTGGGTATTGTCAGAACATCAGAGAACGGAGGCACTGGAGGAGGAGTGGATGGCGTCGTCGAGTCGGCGTTGACAGGAAGGACAGTATGCCAGTGGTAGTGTGGAAAAGTGGGAAGTTGTTTTGCATGCAAATGGGGAGCTTTAGCCTATATGCAATGTCAGGTATGTATAGGAGGAGGAGCTTTCCTTGTGTGATGATGTATAGTTGCGTTTTTGAGTTCATGAGAAGAAGATGGCATATACGGACGGCAAATATATGGAGCCCAGGTAATCTCGTAGTAGTAGTTCAGTTTCCATTGTTCGGTGCGTCCGGGGTGACTTGAGGCTGAAACTGGTGATCCGTGTCGGTAGAGAGTATGGTAGAAGTGGAGCTTCGGGTTCAAAGTGTTTTGTAGGAGAAAGAGGGGATGGGCCAAAAGTGATGACAAGTCGGATGCAGACGTTGTGCGCGGTGCATGAGATGGGAGGAGAGAGCAGCAGGTGGGAGGACTGCTGCGCGACAATCGACACAGGCGGTCAAAGGGGAGTTGATGGTGTTAGCGAGTCGACTATTGGAAGAGAAGTTGAACGGTGGATGTTTAGTGAGGAGTTGTGAGGAGCAGGCCCTGTTTTCAATGGTTGAGAAGAAGAAGTGAAACAAGGCAATGTTCGAGTGGACCATTGACAATGGCGTGGGGTTGGGATGGTGAGGAGGTAAGGGTGCGTGGGAAATATTGCTGAAAACTGGTTCGAAAGTACATAAAAAAAGAAGAAGGGAAATTTGCGTGAAACATGTGGGAGTAGAAGTGGCATTGGTGAGAAGAAGTGGGATTGGAAAGATGGGTTGTGCTTCAGGAAGGGGGGAGAGTAACGTGAAAAGATGGGGAGGACTGAGGACTTGTTTGTTTCATGTATGGAAAGAATAGTTTACAGTAGCGAAGAGGGGGTGGGCTGAATTGGCTTTAGGCCCATGCATTTTTTTAAAAAAAAAAGAAAAAAAAAATGTAAGAAAATGCGTTAGCAGGAAGGTGTAGCAGGAGAGAAAAAACGGCTTTGTGGTGAAGAAAGAAGTATAGGGGAGCGGGCTGGGTAGAGAAGAAAGTGGGCGTGCTTCGGGTGGACTTGGCCGATGTTTATACACTATAAAATAAAAAATAAAAAAATTAGAAATGGAAGAAAATGGATGGATAAAGGAAGGACCGGGGAAGCTTGCGTTCAAGCTAGCAAGTGGAAACACGCTGTGTATAAGAAAGGAGGGACGCTGTGTTATCAGGGACGCAGACCGACATTGTTTACAGTATCGGTCCAATATAATTTAAGAATTTAGGTTTAAAATAATTAAATCTTTTTATAATCTTGTAATTTTAATGCCTTGCACGCATATTTTCAGAACATAACGCGGTGGGTCTCGTTAGAACCGTATAGATGGAGGCTACATGTTGGAGTGGGTTTTGTCAGGATTGGTGGCAACTGTAATTTTTAATTAAATTAAACGCCAGTTTAATTTAATTAAAAACAAGTGTACAACCCACAGAATTAAATCAAGGTGAGTTAAACTCACTCAGTTATCCCACTTATATTTATATAAGTCGGGTTTAAATATTTGTGTGTTTTGTTTGCTATTGGTTGAATGATTTGATAATTGTTTGCATATATACTGGATATTCTTATACAACTGGTTTAAATTAATCATTTGTTTAATTTAATCAAACCAGTCGTTATATTTTAACGATTAATTCCAATAGAGGTAACTTACCTTGTTGGTTACATTTATAATAATATAAACGTTTAAAATTGAATTGGATTCTTGAATGGTTGTTAGTTGACCGTTACCAGTTGAATTAATTATTCAAGTCGTATTGAATACAGAGAAGAACAGGTTGGGGGAATCCAACTGGATTCCTGAAATTTATTGTTTATTTTCATGTTATATGACATGTAATGTTTAATAACCTGATTGGATGATGGATTGATTATTGATTACTGTTGAACCCTTGATATTAACCAATGAGAAATATTGGTTGAGAAATTGACAGTAGATGGCCTAAATTATAATCGTTTTATAAAGATTGATATACCGTTAGGTGAATCGTTAGAAATGAAGTTATAAAAATTATTTTATAACCGAATATAGATTTTTAAATATATCTTTTAAATGAAGTTTATAAAAAGAAAAATATACCGTGTGCGAAGCACACGCATATATTGATTGTTTTAACCACAATACCATTTTTGTATCAAAAATATATCGTGTGCGAAGCACACGCATATATTGATTGTTTTAACCACAAATATCATTTTTGTACCAAAAATATACCGTGTGGGAAGCACATACCTCATCTAAACTGTTAAATGATTTTTTTAAACAAATTCTTATATTAATAAGATGGATAAGCATATGAGCAAGGATTAATGTAATGATTAATAATTGGGATTAATTGTTATAAGTAATAATTAAAATGGGATTATATGAATTGATTATTATCTGTTTAATAATAATCTAAGTAAATGGAATAATTTAAATTAATAATATTATTTATTAATTTAAATAAAAAGACGAGTTAGAGTTGATTAATGAGTTAATCATGTTTTAAAATTGACCAAGCCAACTTAATGGAAATTGATTATTAAATTGAATCGGTTTATGCCAATTAATCTAATGTAATAATTTAGCGAATGGAGTTTAATTTAATAAGAATTAAAAAGGAAATTATGTATTCCAGTTAATGATACAGTAAATTTTAATTTAAAAAAATTACTTATTTAAATGAAGTTCATTAAAATAAGTAATCGAAGTGGTAGTGAAATATAATTGAATTTCTAAGGAAGCCTACGAATAGTTTATATTTAAACCGAATTTGGTGAATGAAGTTATAAAGTGATTTTAAGCGAATATGGTAAGCTTAAATTAAATGTTACTTAATAATTGGATTAAGTAAAAAGAATCGAGATGATAAAGGGTTTTATATTAAACCAAAGTTGTATAAACAAGTTTATAAAGAGAGATGTGGAAATAAACGTTAAATTTAAATTAACATTACCTAATGATGGTGTTAAGTGAAATGGATGGGAATTGAAATAAGATTTTCCCAACGGAAATAAGTAAAAGGTTTAGGAAAAAGTATTCTTGCAGTTGAATTTGGCAAAAAAATTGGTAATACAATTTGTAATAAAATCCGGGAAATAAATAGTTTAAAGAAGTTAAAGTTTGAAGTTTGTTGTTTTATTTATTATTTACTAAATTAATGAATTTAGTAATAATAGCAGATTCAAAAGGGAGATTTCAAAAGTAAGAAGGTTGTATAAAACCGTATTTTTAATAAAATAGTGAATTGGTATTGGTCGGTATTTGAATGAATATGGGTTTTAAATTACAACTCGTATTTATCTTAAGATAAGAACGTTGTTGATCAAAGTTTGAGAAGTAATTAAAATACCCCAACTTGAACAACTTCGGGATTGTCAAAGGATGATATTAGTTGTAATGACAGAAAATTAGACGTGAATTATTTTGTGAAATAATAATGTAACGTTATTTAAAGAAGTTGGGAATATACATATTAGAATTCCAAAGTAAAGGAACTTAATAAGGGCTTGAGAATATGAAATGATATTTCTATAGTAAAGAAATAATAAAAGGAGATTTTTTGTAAAAATATAACGATATTTTCAAAACAAAGACATGAGATTTAGAGTTCGTTATTCTAAAAGGATAAGTGGCGATTTAGGTATTCAAATAACGAAACGAAAAGGATATTTCGTAACGGTTGTCTTGAGAATGACAAATTTGGAGGGATTTCCAAATGTTTAATGATAAATAATGTTTTTAGTAATATTTTGAAATGAGAGTTGAAGCAAAATTGAATATGATTTAAGATATTTTCCGAAGTGCTAAAAACATAGGATTTGAGAATATTAATATATTAAAACTAATATATTAGTTTTGGTATTACAACCAATATATTATTTTTAAAGGCCAAGTGACGCTGTATACTAAACCAATGGATCTATTTGGTTTTATTTTTAATTATTTATTTTGATAGTTAAATAACCGACTATGAACATCAGACCTAACGTGTGTTGGTATGGAAAGACTGGGATCGAATTTATATTCGAAAACCGTTCCAACCAATAAATACGAATATGTGGAAGATGCTAATAGAGATGGAGCAATTGAAAACTGTGAATCTTCATGAGCGGAGGAACTATTGTTGAATTTCTCTGGCTGATCCCTAGAGATATATTTTTGGCAGTGATTCAGTTGTGACTGGAATCTACGGATTGCAAGGACTTCTCTCTATTGATCTATAGGGTGACTCCTAGGATGTGGTAGGAGGGTGCCTTCGGTTAATCCTATTCCTGGATGACTTGTATGGACGAATGTTTGATGGAGTATTTCTTCAAAATCACGTACACTGATTTTTACAAACGTACTTCTGTTAGTTAAAGAGTATTTTTGTAGTCGTCAATTAGTGATTGATGGATCTGACGATGTGGCATTCAAAGTGGATGGAGATTGTTGTTCTGAAGGATAAGCTTAACCTCTAGCCTCATCAACCGGGAATGGCATAAAATTGGGTAGGTTGCATGGCTATGTTGGTTGCACCCATCAAAAGGGTATATTATTACCTGATTTGGTGAAATCAAATGCCTTCGGTTGTCCCTTTTTATTTATGTATGTATGTTATCGGTTCGGTTGGCTGGCCCCCAACCGTGGTAATGATATATTTGGTACTCTCAAGAGAAAGTGAGGGGCCGATCATGTTTAGCCTGGGTTGCAAGATGTTCTTGTTGAACCCCAATGTATTCATCTCCAGAAGTACATTGTCGAGAAGGTGGCCCCATACCTTGCCAGGAAATCCAGTCTCCAATAAGCGCCCTCGGTTTTTAATTTTATACTATATATGTGGAGCGTGAGATGCAAGCATTATGCTAGATTGATATTTACTTGTATTTAGACACTATCATAATATCAGAATAATACTGTTTTCTAAAATGTTTTGGGTTATCGTAAGGAAAAAAACGTCCGTATTTATGTGTGGATTCGGTCCTACGATTAACCTTTTGTTTCGAAAGGATTTTAATGTTAAAATCAAGTTGTGTGATGCCTTTAAACTTAGTGTGTTTTCCTCACACAAGTTCACCAGACTGACCCGGTGTTTGTAATGCTCGGGTTAGACCGAGATGTACAGGTTCAGGTTATCAGTTGTTATGAAGAGACGAGATGGAAGAGCTCAGGCATATGCTATTATATATTCCGCTGTGTGATTGTATATGATGACAGATTATTATAACTGTCTGGATGCATGATGTACTCTAATGATTGTAAGTTTTATTTCAAGCTCTCAATAAATATTTATTTCTATATTATATTTTGTTCCGCTGCGATGTGAAAATCCGTATTGTGTTAGTTCCTCTTCTTCTTCTGTTCCCATAATTCTTTTTTTCTTTATCTCGCCCTCTAATTTCTTTCTAATAACTATCTGCTTTTCTGTGCAAATTTGGGTTGGACGTAAGTTATGATTGTCAGATCAAAAGGTACAAGAAAGTCAGTATGTTACACTCTATAATATGCACCTTTTTACTGAGAGAATTTTACGTTAGATAAAGTTTGCCAGAAATAACTGTTTACAAAATATACCCCATTTTACTTTAGAACTCGATATGTATACTTTACATATTTAAAACTATAACTTTTATGATTAAAAATTGAAAACACAGTAAACCATTTTCCCAAAACTTTTATAATTTCAGGTTCTTAAAAGTTAATAATGGGGTTAGACTCAAAGCAGGTTTCCAGTTCGTCTAGGCATTCTTAGACTCTCCCCAAGGTCAATTCTCTCAACTATATATATTCCTAAACCATTTTTTCTCTTTTCAATTTTTTTCCAATTTATAAGGTTTTCAAACCCACTAACCCAAAATACTAATCATACGGGATTCACTTTCCTTCAATACAAAGTACATTGTACATTCTCCACCCAAATTACTTAAGGGTCTCAGATTTCTAAATTCATTCCTTTAGTGTACAAAATAAACATCCCATTTCTTACCATATTATAGTCTTTTTTTTTAATGGGTTTCTCTATGGATCTAGGTATATATATAATATATTTATATTTTTTAAAAATGCATATACGTTCACTCACTATTTATATAGGAATCGTAAACCTAAGCTCTGATACCAGATGTGACAACCCCAATTTTGACAGACCGATTTTTTCTTTAAAAACTCCAGTCTATTGAAACTCGGATTGAGTTGCTCTGGTATCCTGTAGAAAAGGTAGAGACATAAAATATGTCAGAGCTCAGAAAATATATCACAACGGAATGGATAAAATATAATATAAAATATAGCCCTACCGTATTAATAATACTGCCTAGCCAATATCCAAGGCTGTCATTAAGTGCGAGTATGTTATGAGGAGAGGGGACATAACACAAGTTCTAGTCACTGGATTTAAACTATACACTTTGGATAATCCTACATATACCGTTCAATCATATTTTCTTATTTATTAGGTAACTTGGGTTAACAGCACTCAACGCTTACACACACATCGTACCCATTTACTTCCCAATGGATTAATCTAATACAGTATATGTGTAGCTACCCCCAATATCGAGGTACACCCCATGGTGCCCCACTCGCACAGTCTCCACCGTAATGCCACTGAAATGTTCGTAGACCCTCATCCTACGCCGGAGTGGCGTACGGATCTCTATATAACAATGTTACGGATCAACATATATCTGCCATTACTATGATACGTAAGCGTACGGACTGCCACCCTCAACCGAATCAGATCTCATACCAAAGTAATGCCCTCAAGTCTACGATACACCACCCAGAGCAGATATGCATGTATCTAGACAGTCCCTCATACGTACTGCAATTGTAGCTCGATGCCTCAATCGCACGTCCTCTGATGTGCATCGAGTTCCGTGGCAGAGCGATACAAGAAACACGGAACTCAATCGGGATCTTTTTCATATCTGTATAGGCCCATCTTTAAAAAGCCTCTAGATACAAATATACCTAGGGTTTGGTTTCATGGTTGCTACGGCCCCACTACGGCCCCTCCCTCAACTAGTAAAGACTACAAGAGCTAAGCAACTGCCCTTACGCAAATAATCTAAACATCCATGTGGCGTCTCCCCTCAACCCCTTACCCGATAGTGAAGGGTAAATGGTATCTTGGATTTAGCTCTAGTCTTTTCGCATCCCACTAGGTGCCGATGATGGGTATCCGACGACCTACTATCCTTGTTGGTCATGACCCTCTGCCTCCCCGTTGAGGCAACCGCCAAATCACCCTGGTGTCACCGCGTTACAGCATTCTGACTGCATAGCTACTTTTGCAGTCAAGGCCCACCCACCTAGTAGTTACGCGCAGACCCAACCTCTGCGAGCACAACCTAAGACATCTGCCACCACATAGAGGACTACTAGGAGCACCTTACATACCTCAGGAAGCTGCGTGCTCCCCCTTCTAGTCCTTTGGAGTCTTCAGAACAATCAGACGAATGTGCGCTCCCCTCGTGCCTTATAACACCTCGGTTATCTACCCCGTTGGGTTATTCACCTTCAAACGTACGGACTTGTCCAAGCGCCTCACTTTAGTATGTTGTTACACCCTCGTCTAAACATTCTTTTACGCGCTTACCTTATCTCACCAGGTTCCTAGTTAACTTGGTTATCCCCATTCATATTGATTTCTTATCCAAATTACCAAGTTTTCCTTACTTATTTATTTTAGTCATATGACTTAACCCATTAAGTTTATTAATATGCCCACTACATGTTATCCTCTAGATTGTGGTCCAAGGTCTGTGACCCACAATCCCTTTTTATTCTTGTTGATTTCAAGGTCATAATAATATGTTCTACTTAATATTTTATTAAGTATCACTTAGTTCACATGTTTTCCAATTAATATGTCACTTGCCACTTATGATTAAATATAACTTATTTCATTTCATAAGTTTTCCTCATTCTTCTTATTTAATCATAATTCAATTTCCACCGTCTTTACAACTTTTCATTGTTTACTTATTAACTTAGTTATCTTAACTAAGGTTCACTAATAAGTTTTTCTTTCCATAACTATGCTGTCCTCACCCGTAGATTTCATACTCTCGTTCACACCAATAACTTAATTTATAATTAGGTCCAATTTATTTCTTAACATAAGTTATCCCCCTTTTCTTATTGTTTTCTTATAACCCAAGTTATAATTCTCACTTGTCCCTAGGACAAGCCTTAACACATTATTCTATTAGCAGATTTTAGATTTCCAAGTTTATAGATTAATTAATTTATAATTAAGTACAATTTCTTACTTTCCATAAACTTCCCCCTTTCTCTATTTATTACAATCTACTAGTTTCAATTTTCCCCCAATTATTGATTACTTAATTTTAAAATTAAGTGTCAGTTATGTCACATTCTTACTAGTTTATTATAACCTCAAGTCTACCTATTATAAAACATTCTCATTAATGTTGTTAATTTATAATAAGTTATTATCATTCCCCATTTATTCCAAATCATTTACTGTCGTATTTTTCTTTTATTCAATTCCATTTATTACCATTAATTTCAATTAATATTGTTTATCAATCCGACTATTTATATATATGCACACACACACACACACACAGATATACCAGACCTCTCACATTAAGCCTACAACCTGTGGATGCTGGATATGTCGGGCGGGTCTGGGCAGACTTCTTCCACAAGTCAATCTTAACCCCGTGTCTTGGCACATTTCATGTTTATACACTTAGACCCCTCACATTAGATTCGCCACTTGTGGTTGTTTGATATGCCTGGTGGGTCCGGGCAGACTTTTACCACAAGTGTAATCTAACCTCGTGTCTAAGTACGGTTACAGTTTCTGATTACTGTAAATCTAGGCATGTTTATTCTTTAATAATTATTCCTATTTCATTATAGGTTTTCATGCCCCTTTTTTCCAAGTCATATTTACTAGCCCAATTTAAGATCTTTAAACATAATTTGGTCGATGCCCCAATCCATATTTATTTATTTATTTAATTCTATGTTAACATGAAACCATATAATCATATACTTACTCCAATTATTCCATGCATACAAAACTAACATGTAACAATAACAGTCACAGTTGATACCCATATTCTAACAAGTTCATAACATGTAAACTTTTTAGCACTTCAACTAATTCAATATCTGAATTTTCCAACATGTTCATATTAGTATTATAACATGTAAACATTCCAACATTTCAACTGATTCATATTAACAATTTGACATTATATCATGCTAATCATTCTCGCATGTCATATATCATTATTAGCATATGTTTAGGCATCTTAACATGTCATATTCCAATTTGTCATAATGGGGAATGTTGAACGGCAATATACCATTATCTAAAATAATATGGCTTAAATCCACTCACCTTTTATGCTTTCCCCAATTTTGGATCTGATCCAATTTTAGCATCCATGGTTTTTCCCTTTTAATTTGATTTGAAACCTAATAACCATGGATTGACTATTTTCATTAAAAGAGAAGGGAAAGAAAACGTAAGAATTTGAATGGATTTGATCTAGAATTTTACCTTGCTTTTCATGAATCTGAACAATCTTTTGTTAACATCAATTATCTCTTCCAGATCTTGAATTTTAAAATCTTCTTATTAATAATCTATTTTTTTTTAAATAGATTTGAGGAGAGGAAGAGAGTAATGGCAGAGCTTCAACATAGCTTTAGAATTATGAGTTTTAGGGTTAGCTATAGGGCCTTATTTATAGGTGCTCAAGACCTTATCGTACACACAGCGCTGAGTCAGCATTGCACCCAGTTAAGAAAATACTCCAGGTTCGCAAATGAATCTAGCCGGATCTTATCATACACGCAGTGCTGGGTCAGCACTGGGTCCCGCAAGCTGTTTTGGCGTAGAAATTTGATTTTTGAATGTTTGAATTTATTTAACTTTTATATTCACATGTAATCTTCTTATGCGTATACAATTCTTATAACGGCCATTTTACGTGTATATATAAACGCATAATTTTTGTTTTGTTTTCAAAATTCAAATGGTGTTGCAGCGTTATGTCATTCTTGCTATATTTCGTAGACTGCAGCCTTATCTTGAATCTCTTGCATACATATATGTCAATATATATATATATATATGTGTGTGTGTGTGTGTGTGTGTGTGTGTGTGTGTCTGATGGCCCGCCACGCACCAACCGACATTTCCAATGAAAATGCATTGTGCCAATGTCCAACTAGCACGGGATAGTCATCAAAGAAAGGAAAGAAGGGAATTTGAACTAACAAGGAACCTGTAGAATGTCTCACAGCATATGGAATAAAATATAATAATTACATACTTGACATAAAACAGACAAGACAGAGCTGAGAACTAAACCATAATCATCATAGCAGCGGAAATTCAAAAAATAGCTTATGTTCCACATCATCATTATTACAACTTTTAAAACTGTATCTAAAGAAAAATAAGAAAGGTACACTACTAATGCCCAAAGTAGTGACCAGCTGCGACACAGGGAGAATATATATATATATATATATATATCATACGTGGGAGCCTCCTACTTGTCTCCGGATCAGCTACTCGTGCATAGCCAGCTAACCAGTCTCTAGTCTGCCCATTTAAGAGCACCCAGAGTAATAAGAAGAGACATAAAACACTGGGTCAGACAAAAGTCTGGTATGAGCGATAACCGGTAAAACAGAACAATAACAGGTATATTAAACCATACCTGAACCTGGACCTACAACAAAAGAGTTAGCACAACAAGATGTGCAATACTCTAAGGTGAAACTAACATAGGGTGTATAGATAATGAGGAAGGGGTGTGCATATCATAGTGACATTAAACAACCAAGCATAGCAACCGTCCTCACATCTCCCACTCAGTGCATAAAGCATACGATATCCACTGCTTTGATCACCCAAATCCTTGCAATGATCACTCTGCCCCATGGAGTCATGGCGACTTCACTGCACTGATCCATAGCCACTAGTCCTTTCTACGTCCAATCTACCCCATGAAGTCATAACGACTCCACTGCACTGGCTCATAGCCATGCTACGATCACTCTGCCCCATGTAGTAATAACTACCCTAATACACTGATATGTAGCCTAACAATCGTTTCTCGATGGTGAATCAAAGCTATGGACGTCGACAACTCCTTAGCACACGTCCTGCAGCAAAGTCCAATCATAAAGTTAACTTGTTGGTTCCCATCTGGATCCTGAGTTCTACATCTCATTTGGACTACCTTTGCATCTCGGGTTTTGGTCTCCTTCGGATCGGTTAGGAAACAAGCTTCCATTTGGATCGGTTCTCTTCTCTTTGTTCAGTTCGTGGTCATTTATCCCGTTCGGGTCATTTCGTCTCATCATGCCAAGGCCGGGTCGGTTCATGCTCCTTCCATCGGGTCAAACCGTGGTGCTCCAAAGTGGGTCGTGGTGCGACACTGGTTCGGTTCGGAGTAGCGGGTCGGGTTGGATATGCAAGCATCACTCCGAGTCGGGTCGATCTCCTCGATTCGTTACAATTCACTTGTGGTGCATCGTTTCGATCGCGCACTCTGGTTCGTGATGCAGCAGTCCTGAGAGGTGGCTCGGGTCGTGAAATACTCCACGAGCGGGTCGGTTCGCCCCCCTCCTCCCCCCTCACCGATCCAGTTCGGGTCAGAATCCTGCACTGTTTCCTGCAACTTTTCCAACAATTGTTTACACCACACGACAGCGTTTTCGATCATTCTAACTGTTCTATTCATTCACAAAGCATACCATACAGTCATAGCAACATATAGAATTGACCACAAACACGAAAACAACAATTTGATATGTCAAAACAGATCAAACATACCCAAAACCCATATTTTTCCACTAAGCATGTTTAAGCAAATCTAATGATAGGATTAGCAAAACTTAACCAAATTAACCCAAACTTCCAACAGAGGTCTAAAACAGTGTTTAAGAATTTCTAAACATTTTTCCGGAGTTTAATCATGTATAATTTTGTTAATTAACACTAATAACCCCTAATTAGCCGTAATTAGTGTGAAACAATGCTAATCACTCACCTTAGCCACAAATAACACTTAGATCTAAAAATATCTCTGATTTGGGTGGAATCTCTATGGAACACAGCAGCTCTTTTCCCAATTTTTTGCTAACTTTCCTTGATTAGATGTAGATTAGGCTAAAACTTGATTAAATGGTGATTAGAAGGTGATTTGGGTGTTGGAGGCTATTGTTAGGTTTAGGGAAATGTTTTAGGTTGTTGAGAAAATGAAAATATATCATTTCCTAACTGATTTCAACCTCCCCATAACCCTAATCCCGAAATGGGTTATGGGCCCTCTTGCTAATCAACCTAATTAGGCCCGGTTAAGCTGTTTTTCACCTTCTAAACCATGTTTTAGCCATACCTCCCAAATGGTTAGTCCGTTTAGCAAATATGACCACTCTAGTAAACCATCATTCGAATCTAATGGAAGTGATTTCAGGTCAAAACTCCTTACCAATCAAAAGTTATGGCCGAAACAAGATCAGCTAGAGGCAAAACGGTCATTTAAAAATCGGCAAAAATCATGAACATGGGAAATAACCCCAATAGTTGTCTCCCAAAGTTACATGGCTATACGACTTCGCATGAGAAAGAAATAAATATTCTACGATCCCTGATGCATAGAATGTGGGTTGTTACATTCTTCCTCCCTTTAGAAATTTTGCCTTCGAAATTCCTTAACTAAGAAATAAGTAAAGGATCCCGCATGCCTACCAACCATTAACAACAATCAAACATATAAAACAACAAAAAAAACTATCCTAGCATGCGGAAAACTAAATTGCAATTAAAATCTTACCAGGCAAAGAGTTCTGATTACGTCTTCCTAATGCTCTCCTCTGTCTCCCAAGTACAGTCATTCTCATTCTCACCCCACTGAGCTTTGACTAGATTCACCGCTTTCCTTCGAAGTTGCTTCGTATCGTGCTCGACAATACGAATCGGCTTGCGGTTCCAACCATCTTGGTTTCTACTTCGATATCATCCAACTGATCAGGTGAAATAGTCATATCGGGGCCGTGCACTAATTTACTTAACTGGGAAGCATGAAATACGTTATGAACTTCTGCCATCTTCTCTGGTAATTCAACTTTATTTGCCAAATTCCCAACTTGCTCGAGGATTGGGAATGGACCAATAAATCTTGGTGCCAGCTTTCCTCTCCTTCCAAATCGAATAGCATTCTTTAACGGAGAGATCTTGACAAATACTAGGTCGCCAACGGAGAATTTCAGATCTCTTCTCCTCTTATCAGCATAACTTTTATGCTTCTCTTGGGCAGCATTCATTCATTGTTGAATAACCTTGATCTTATCTAAAGTTTCTCTTATCACATCTGGCCCAAGCACAAATTTCTCACAATTTTCTAACTAACATGATGATGAGTTGCGCGGTCTTCCATACAAAGCTTCATATGGAGCCATACCAATACTGGACTGATAACTATTATTATATGCGAACTCCACTAGATGCAAATGGTTATCCCATGATCCACCAAAATCTAATATGCAAGCTCTCAAGAGCTCTTCTAATACTCGATTCACCCTTTCTGTCTAACCGTCAGTTTGAGGATGATACGCGGTACTGAGATATAATTCTCTCCCTTGAGCCTCTTGTAAGCTCTTCCAAAACCCACCAGTAAACAACGGGTCTCGGTCACTCACAATGCTTTTAGGTACTCCATGAAATCTCATTGTCCACTTCATATACAATTCTTCTAACTTCGCCGTTGTTCTATTCGACTTAACAGGTATAAACCTTGCACTCTTGGTCAATCGGTCCACAATCACCCAAATGCTATCATGGCCCGATCTTGTCCTTGGTAACCCATCAATGAAATCCATTGATATTTATTCCCATTTCCATTCTGGAATTTCTAATGGTTGCAACAAACCACTAGGCTTCTTTTGCTCAGCTTTAACTAGCTGGCAGTTCATGCACTTGGATATAAACTTCCCAACGTCTCTTTTTTTGTAACAACCCGGAATTTTGGGGCAAATTTAAAATTTTATTTTTAATGGATTTTGAATTTTTAAAATGATTTATTTTGATTAACAAAGAAAAAAAATTAATTTGAGAACTGCAAATGCCTTCCCAAATATTTCTTAGTTAAATCAAATATTCATGAATGACGTTTTATATTATATCTTAAAGATTGTACAAATATGTAAGAAGTTGACAAAACTTTCCAGTCTTCATTAATAATAAATTACATACTTATTACAACCTACGTCACATAGACCTTAAGGGTATGACAATTTTGTTTTTCTTTAATGACATTTAAAGCTCAAATAAATTGTTAACATTTAAACGTTAAGAGTACACCTTTAGTCAGTTCTTATATTTGCACAATTTTGAAGGTGGAATTACATATTTCATATGGTTAAGAGTGCTAATCTTATATGCTAAACTTGTGAAAATTTAAAACCTTTATGAACACGGTTTCCAACTTCGTAAACCTATATTCCATGGCATTCATTAGCAGTTTATTTCAGGTTTAACAAAAAATGGTCCATCCCTATTTCTCCATTATTATGTTTCCTTATTATATTCACACATTACATAATTCCAATTTCAAAACGTATATATCTTAAACCAGTCAATTTATTAATTAATGTCATTCATTTCGTAATAAATTTTCTTAATTGATTGCTTACTCAATTTAACTATTATCTCCATTAATTCTTCTCCGTTGCAACGTTAATTTGTAAATTGTTTCATTCTCCTTCCTTGATGCTTCCATTATAAATTTACTATTTACACATGTTTGAATAATTCCAAACTCCAAATATATACCACTAGTTAGACATTATATTGTTATAAATATATTAAATTTCTTTCTTATGTTTGTAACATACATTAATTTCATGCTTTTGTTTCCAATAAACTTTATTTTCAAGTTTTAAAATTCAAACGTTCATGTATGAACCGATACACATAAGCTATTAACTTAACTCAATTCCAACTCTTATATATCAACATACAGTTATTTTTGTGAAAATAAATTAATTAAAATAAAGAATACGGTATATATACGGGCATAATACGTATAACCCTAATCTCAAATACCCAGCCGCCGCCCCTCTAAATTTTAATGGCCTGATTTCTTCCATTTTATTTCTTTAATTCCTCTCATCATACACCAAATTATATTATGAAATTAACAAGAAAATTGAAGAGATTTGTTCCCTCGTCAAGATCATATGGTGATGATGTTAAATGGTGGCATAAATCGTTTTATTGTTAAGCATGAAGTCATGCCGTTCGAAGCGGGTTTCAGCGCCTAAGGGGGCGGCGGGTTCAACCAAGCTTGTGGTGACAGTAGACAAGATGTAGAGATCCGGCGTGGTGCTTCAAGATCGAGGTTCAGTCCCCTTGAAATGCGCGTGCAAGGGAAGTTTGAGGATTAACGATTTGGGTTCGTTCGGTCCTGAAGTAACGAAGAGGGAGGAACGGGTTTAGGAAATGTAATTAGGGGGTGAGTTAAATCTTAATTATTATTTAATTATAAAATATGCTATCAAATATATAAAAGTGTGTATCTTTTACATGTGACCACGGGACAGAACGAAACAGGATCCGTTGGAATCAGAAAAATGAAAGCTTCACAGAGAAATAGACCAAGACCAAAATGGAGCACTTCGGAAATTCAGCCAAATTTAATCATGAACAAAAATTAAACCAATCGAAGTGAGAAATCCTATTCCTTTCTATTTTATTTTATATAATGAAAATTAGTGAATCATAATATGTGGTTTGTTCTAGGAACGGGTTTAGGCAATGTAATTAGGGGGTGAGTTAAATCTTAATTATTATTTAATTATAAAATATGCAATCAAATATATAAAAGTGTGTATCTTTTACATGTGACCACGGGACGGAACGAAACAGGATCCGTTGGAATCAGAAAAATGAAAGCTTCACAGTGAAATAGACCAAGACCAAAATGGAGCACTTCGGAAATTCAGCCAAATTTAATCACGAACAGAACTTAAACCAATCGATGTGAGAAATCCTATTCCTTTTTATTTTATTTTATATAATGAAAATTAGTGAATCATAATATGTGGTTTGTTCTTGGATTTGTATTGTGAAATTATATTCTACGTGATTTGATCTATGATTGTGTTGTTATGTAAATTGATAGATTTAGTGATGTGTGTGCTAAACAGAACTGTTAGACCAAAAATTACGAATTGTGGAAAAAGGAATTGTTAGGCAAAAATTGTCATTGTTGACAAACTAGAATGATTTGAAACCAAATCATCATCTTGTGTAAATTAACGATTGTGTAAATTAGGAAAATAGTGAAATCAAATTCTCATGTTATTTTATTAGATTTGTTAATGCAAAAATTTACAATTACGTAAATTAGAAAATAGTGAGATAAACCCTTATGTTATGTTTGTTGATTTTAAATTTGACAATTGTGTTGATTAAAATATGGCTAAACAAAATTTAGCATTTTGTGTATTTGAATAGTTTAAAACAAAAATCACTACTTTCTATTTACCAGTTGAGTGAGACAAAATGTACTTTTTGTCATTTTAGAATTAGTGAAATAAAAATTGTCATCTTTGATTAAATAGATTAGTAGACAAGACTTTACATTTTTGGTTAGTAAAATATTATTTTCAGTGTAAAATGTTAAAGTAAAGAAAAATATCATTTTAAGTGTAAAATGTTAAAGTAAATAAAAATATCATTTTAAGTGTTAAATGTTAAAGTAAAGAAAAATATCATTTTAAGTATAAAATGTTAAAGTAAAGTAAATAAACATTGAAAAAGGAAAATTTACTTTTTATGTAAATAAGTAATGAAAAGGAAAGTTACATTCAAAATGTAAATTAGAATAAAAAGGACATTTTGTTAGAAAATGTAAACCAGAATAAAAAGTATTAATTTTTTTAAATAGAAAGGTATGTACAACAGAATATTTATTTTGTTAAATAGAAATGTATGTCATAACAAAATGTTCATTTTGTTAAATAGAAAAGTGTTATAGTAAAAGAAAAATAACATTTTAGATATAAAATGTTAAGATTGGTTAAAATAACAATTTAGTTATAAAATGTTAAGTAGACAAATATATCACCTTTATATATTTTGTTGTGTTAGAATTGACGGCAAACAAAGTTATCTTTTTATTTGTTTTTGTTGAAATGTTATAATTGATTTAACATAAAAATATTCTTTTTATGTTAGTATGAATGGTTAAAAATATGTACATATAAAATATGCTTTTATATGATATTAGAAAACATAGAAAAATGTTAACAAATGAAATGTTCTTTTATTTGATATTAGAATACATAGAAAATGACATTATTTACACCGTAATGAGAATAAGATTTAAAGTGAAATTACATTTTTCATGTAACTGAATAAAAGAAAAATTACATTTTTAATGTAATTAGATTAAAAAGAAAAGTTTACATTTTTAATGTAAACTGATAAAAAGAAAACTTACATTTTCGTGTAAATAGAATTTAAGGACGAAAAAATTACATTTTTCATGTAAATGAATTAAGATGTGAAATTTCATTTTTTATGTAAATAGATTTTCGTTAAAAGAATTTAGAAGTGAAATTTACAATTTTTATGTAAATATATTTCCATTAAAAGAATTAAGAAGTGAAATTTACATTTTTTATGTAAATAGATTTTAATTAAAAGAATTAAGAAGTGAAATTTACATTTTTATATAAATAGATTTTCAATAATAGAATTTAGAAGTGAATTTTACATTTTTATGTAAATAGATTTCCACTAAAAGAATTTAGAAGTGAAATTTACATTTTTATGTAAATAGATTTTCATTAAAAGAAAATCACATTTTTATGTAATTGGATTTTCATTAAAAAGATTAAAGATATGGAATTTACATTTTTATGTAAATAAGTTTTCAATGAAAGTTTTAACGATGGAAATTTACATTTTAATGAATTTGATTTCATTAAAAAGATTAATGATATGAAATTTACATTTTCATGTGAAAAGATTAAAACACAAGATTATTATTTTGCTTGTAAAGAAAAGATTGACCCAAAATTATAATTTTAGTTTTGCATTGAAAGATATGAACAAAATTGTTATTTTTACTTGGCATTGAAAGAATAACAAAGTTATTATTTTTGTTACATTGAAATTAAACAATCAAAATATATTCATTTTTGTAGAACTGAGGTTGACACCAAAAAATATTGCATTTTTGTTAGAAAAATTAAATGACACAAAATCTTCATTTTTGTTAAATTGGAATGATACATGAAAAATACATTTTTGTGTGAATTGAAGGGTAAAAGAAAATATACATTGTTATGTTTAGGATGTGTATGTGAATTAAAATATAATAAACTTTATTGTGTGTTATGTTATATATCAAAATGTTATGAAACCAAGTGTTCTTTACTTGTTATGATAATCACAATAATGAAATGGACGAAGGAATTATATTTATATAATTATATATATATATATATATATATATATATAAATCAAAATTAAACGAATCGAGCGTGGTAGTTCGCATTTTGGAATCATGCCTTTAAACGATTATACCGAAAGATCCGACCATCGGATTTTCCCAAAATTGAAACCGTTAGGTTTGCCTTGGGAAGATCTTTCCAAGATATGAATTGTGTTAAAATCCAACGGTTAGATTTAGAGAAATGTGTAAAGCAAATTTGGGTGAAAACAACGCCAGGGTCGCCCATTGACCCGAAGCGTCATTAAATTAATTTGGGCTATTGTTATATAAAAAAATAGTGATAGATCGTTATTAAATACTAATAACGATAAGAACTGATTTTAAAATATACATATATATATATATATATATATGCGAGAATCATTTGAAAAGCCCGAGTTCAATCTCATTTCAAATGATTATACGTCGATCTAAGTTGAAGACGGTACAAGACCGACGATCTTCAGGTCGAATGGATGAGTTACCATTGACGCCCATGATTGGAGTAACTACCTTGAAGGGGCTACAATGGTGGTCTTCCAAACGTACTTGTTTATTATTCGAATATGCGAGGAATAAGGTGCCTTCGGTTTCGTTCAGACCCAGAACAGACTTGTAAATGGATGTGTGTCCGACGTTGAAATTCACTTCATGTATTTAAATTGATTTCTATTTGATATATAAATGTTTGGTGGCGGAGAATTTATTCTCTTGCTTAACACCCTCTTATATATTGATGGTTGTCGATTGCATGGCGTGAATTGTCAATGTGGCATGCCAAGATGCAAATGATCAAGGCTTTTGTTGAAAAGCAGGCCTTCTGGTTGATGATCAAAGCACGACCTGTTTAGGTGTAGCTTTGTCTATAACGTAGCTTCACGAGCCTCACAACCCGGTTGAGTCTAAAACGGAGCAAGGGAACGCAGGGAGAGCAGCACGTTTCATTCTAGCTAGAAGTGGTGTTTGGGTTTTACACGGCCCGACATTTTACTTATGTGGATGATGGAATGAGGCGCCTCGGATGTTAGGTCCTATATGTAATAACTCATATTTTAATAACATGTTAAAACCATAAATCAAGGTAGAATTAAATTTTAAAATAAGAATCAAGGGAAATGGGCTGCGCCATTGCATTCGTCTCGAAATTATGCTTGGAAACGAGTCCGAGTTTTCGAAAATCGGAGTCCGTATGAGGGAGATATGACCCTCCGAAGTTTCAGAAATTTTCAGAATCAAAAATAGCTCGAAAATTCGAATTCAAATTCGAATTCAAAACCCAGAATAGGCTAGGCGGGAAATTTCCTGCCCAGGACCAGGTCGACTTAGGGGTCGACCATAGTGTCGACCTCCTAGGGACCAGGTCGACCAAAGTGTTGTCGACCTGGGGTCGACCTACCTCCCGAACCCACTTTCTGAACCTGCTGCATTCTGATGTATTTAGACTCGTTTTCTGTCCAGATCCGTCTGCCTAACCCTATATAAACAGCCTCTAGCCTCATTCTCTTTACACCATTCTTCTC
The DNA here is from genome assembly GCA_030737875.1 of Allium sativum. Classification (NCBI taxonomy): domain Eukaryota; kingdom Viridiplantae; phylum Streptophyta; class Magnoliopsida; order Asparagales; family Amaryllidaceae; genus Allium; species Allium sativum. The sequence continues at coordinate 340,271,822 of CM060922.1, forward strand.
TAACCTTATGTTGCATAAATTCTTGATAGACATGGCTTCTTCTTCTTCCTCTAAATTAAATTAAATTAAAACGCGAAGATTATTTCTTGAAGACTACGACTAGGAATTTCATATTGGGGATTTTCTTCTACAATCAAAGCAAGATTCAACGATTCAACAATTCAACGACAAATTTCTAGACTTGAGTTCTGCATCTAAATTTCTTAGACCACGATCTGTAAGTTCAAGTTACTTTTAGTAAAATTTATAAACTTAATATGGATATGTTGTAAATTGGAGTTGGATCTATGTATGATAATTGATTCATATCTATTCTTGTTCATCTTAGATCTTGACGTTTTGGGAATATTGCTATGAAATCAGTTTGGGCCTATTCACGTTGTAAATCAAACTCTTTCATGTCTATAATATTGAGACTATTGTTAATGGCCAAGGACTATGAATGTGAACATAAGACTATGCCTATGCCTATGGCTATGAACATAAGACTATGCCTATGACTATGACTGTGAACATAAGACTATGCCTATGCCTATGACTGTGAACATAAGACTATGCCTATGCCTATGACTATGACTATGAACATAAGACTATTGCCTATGACTATGACAAGGACGATTGTGATTAATCACCTATGATTCATGACCATGAGGTTATTGCTTAGGATTATGACTATGAAATTGGATCTAAGCTTGATTTTCTATTCAGACTTATTTTCTTTATTTGTCCTTGGATCTTGATTTCGGGGATTTTTCTATTTAAGTTAGATATATCCATGTTCTTGAACCTAGATTATTATTCAAACCTTTTCATGTTCATAATGTTATCAGATCCATATGCCTACGATGTTTTACTCAATTTATTCAATTTTGTTATGCCTTGGAAATAAATTAATAATAGAACAACGTTTAATATGTTATTAAATGATATTCTGTTTTATTATCATGTTGAATTGGGAATTAATGAATAAGTCTGTTCATATGTATATTGGAGTATAAACTGTTACGACAAGTTGTGTAGTTTATCATGTTATGCAAGTTTTAGGTTGTAAAATCATATCATATATGTGACCAAATGTTAGATCTACATGTTTATGTGTATATGTTAAACCTATGTCATATTTCAAGTTCACACTTATTCATATGCTCGTGATTGATTTGCAAGTTCACATATATGTAAGTTGATTTATTCTATGTTGCAAATTCACATATATGTATGTTGATTTAGTCTACGTTGCAAGATCACACCTATGATATTCATGTTGATTGTTTTGCAAGTTCACACCTATGGTGTTCATATTGACTATGCCAAGAATGCCAAGTTTACACCTATGTCATGTTAATGAATTTCTTTATGCAAATTTTGTGTACGTTAAATTAGGCTAAGTTTTTAGCCTAATATTATATGTCAAAAATCATGCGGACGGAAAATTAGGCTAAGATTGTTAGACGGGGTAACGTTGGAAAAAATTGGTAATTATAGGCAACTTGGTATGAAACTCGCCATGAAACTTGACATGAATCTTGAAACATGAACATTGTTATAACTTGAATCTGGATGTGGGCATGAAACTTTCCTTGAAAACTTGACACGAACTTGACATGAAAATTTGGACATGGACATGACACTAGAATGAACTTGAAAATGGCCAACTCGAGGTTGGGTTGAGTTTGTAGTGTAATTCTGCCCGGAGCCGCTCGGCAAATCCAGTTACTGCAAACAATAGGATCCAATGTGGGTAGTTGATCATATCGCACTTGAAAACCCAAGGTCAGACTGAGTTGTGGTGTAATTCTGCCCGGAATCGCCCGGCATATCCAGTGACCACAACAACAGGTCTGATGTGAGAGGTTGGGGTGCATTAATGAATTAATGCCACATGATAGGGTTAAGTCATGAACATGAAAGACAACACTTAACCAACTTGATACATGATTCGTAGGCGGGTTAAGTCACGAACTTGAATGACAACACTTAACCAACTTGACATGCTAGACTGATAAGGATTAAGTCACGAATTAAAATGACAACACTTAACCTATTGGATGAAAACCCTAGTTATGCGGTCCATTTCAGCAGTAACCCACTAGATGTATCATGGTACACTGGAACTAGGCAGGTGGGGCATGATTACTGGGCTGATTGTAAGCGACCAGAACGACGGCTGTGTTGGTGCGCCAGTGTAGGTTCAGGCAGGCTATGGTCGTGCTCGTGGTTCGGAGTTGAAAAGCAGGCATTGGGCATCAGTAGGTTTATCTGTGCATGCTTGATTCGTGTCAGTGGTTGGCACCCTAGGGCTTGATACACCTTATAGTGGACCTAGCACTTCGTGATAGGGCCGTATGACACAGACACACAACGATCTAGAACTTGTAGGGAGCCGATCGATTAGTGGATCATTCTGTTGGACCTAGTAATAGGTCATTTCATGATATTGGGCCAAGTTATTATTTCATGATTAATATAAGACATGGGTTTGGGATTCTAGTACAGTTGGTGAAGCGAACCTTGAATATGCGATGCTATACTTAATTACACTTGAATTATCATGCTATCTTAGTCTATCTTGCCAATCTTGACAGCATCCTTATGTTTACTTTCAGTTTATACATGTCATGTTACCTTTACCTGTTTTTATATTGAAAGTCACTAGGAATTACCAATCTTTATGACTGGCCCATTTTCTTTCGCCTCTTTTTCTTCCGTTCCCCCCCAGGTTCTCATGGAGGAAACTCTAGCACTTAGCATGGATTTCGCTTGCTTTCGGTTTAGCTCATGTACGGTTTGATCTTGAGCTATGTTATGGCTGGATTTCTGCTATCTTTGGGGAATTAAGCTACTTTTGTTGTTTTAAGATTTTGCTTCTTCATTTATGCAAGACAGAATTAGTTGTAATGGAAAATAATGACCTTGGCTATTTAATGTAAAAGGTTTTGACTCTTTTTGAAAGTAATGAAATTTAGCTCTTGAATCTTCCTCTGTTTTATTTATGTTCTGTCTTACAATATTTCTATGTTTGTTTACCACAATAACGCTCCTCCAAACTAGTGCATTCCCATTGTGAGTGACCCTAGCGGAGGTGGGGTGTTACACTATAGGACCGGGAAACGTGTGTTCAGGAATTGCCAATCTGCAAAATCGTATGTGTGGACCGACCCTGCGGCTTTCCAAGGGTTCACTGCGGGGGATCCTGAGACATTAGCTAGAGTGTCTCGAATCGGTAAGGAGATCGTTCCTAGCCTTGACTCATGATGGAAACCCAAATTCCCAATACAACCCTACGAACTTGATTGTATTACTAGTATGGAGGCATAGTATATGGTAGCTATGCTTCCTAGGATTGATACATTTACTTTGAAATGTTTTTGAAACATATATATACTAATAATAATATCAAATCTGTTTTATCGTATCAAGCATCTTTTGATCATTATAAGGTAAAACTCTATCCTCCGGTTTGCGTTGCATTATGTGATGGGACTTATAATGGTTTCATTTTTCTAAAAGGCATTGCGTTGTTTAACGATTTACTTTATTTTATGCACTGGCAATCCAATGGAGTAAACCCGTTCCGCGTTAGCGGCGTGGTCCTGTGATTAGCCTTATTATTAGATTAGTTAAGTTAGATTTCTCATACCAGTCGCATGACTGACCTGTAGTTTGTTTCACTGGCAAACTCGGGTGCCCATCTTTTTCACACGGGCAGTCAAGTAGCTTTTTGCATATTTTTATCTTTAGCAGGATCCTGGATCGAAGCCTAAAGCTATGTCCAGAGCATAGTTGTCTTCCGCTACCTTAGTTATTTTATTTTCGCTGTGTATTGTATTAATTTACTATAATTTATCTTCCGCTTTAATTTTATTCGATGTACTCAGATATTCTGTACTCTGATGTAACATTATTATGATGTTTATAAAAGTCTGCTGTTATTGTTCTAATGTGTTGTATTCCCAGAGTTAACGTATTCGGGTTTTGAACAGTCTTAGTCGATTTTGCGATCGATTGAGTCCGGGTAAAATCCGCGTCGTTACAGTTGGTATCATAGCCCTGGTTAGCTCAAATCTTTGGGGTACAACTCGTTAGAACTGAACAAAAGACTCATCATAGATTGGACTAGTAATATTCAATAAGAATATTCATTAGAGATAGGATCAATAGTATCCTGGAATGAGAAAACTCATTAGAGATAGGGTTAGTAATGCCCTAGAATGAGTTGAGAGTGCCCAGTTTATAATTAATGTATTTTTGATTATATATAATCCGATCTTTGAAAATATGATTTTTGAATATATAAAAGTCATATATTTTAAAAGTTAATCAAAAATAAAATTATTTAAGATAGTATACTTAAACAACTTTTAGCTTCGTTCCTTTCGAGGACGAAAAGACTTTAAGTGGGGAAGATTGTAACAACCCGTAATTTTGGAGCAAATTTAAAATTTTATTTTTAATGGATTTTGAATTTTTAAAATGATTTATTTTATTAACAAAGACAAAAAAAGAAAAAAGATTTAAATTTGAGAACTACAAATGCCTTCCCAAATATTTCTCAGTTAAATCAAATATCCATGAATGACATTTTATGTTATATTTTAAAGATTGTACAAATATGTAAGAAGTTGACAAAACTTTCCAGCCTTCATTAATAATAAATTACATACTTATTACAACCTATGTCACATAGACCTTAAGGGTATGACAATTTTTTTTTCTTTAATGACATTTAAAGCTCAAGTAAATTGTTAACATTTAAACCTTAAGAGTACACCTTTAGTCAGTACTTATATATGCACAATTTTGAAGGTGGAATTACATATTTCATATGGTTAAGAGAGCTAATCTTATATGCTAAACTTATGAAAATTTAAAACCTTTATGAACGCAGTTTCCAACTTCATAAACCTATATTCCATGGCATTCATTAGCAGTTTATTTAAGGTTTAACAAAAAATGGTCCATCCCTATTTTCCATTATTATGTTTCCTTATTATATTCACACGTTACATAATTCCAATTTCAAAACGTATATATCTTAAACCACTCAATTTATTAATTAATGTCATTCATTTCGTAATAAATTTTCTTAATTGATTGCTTACTCAATTTAACTATTATCTCCATTAATTCTTCTCCGTTGCAACGTTAATTTGTAAATTGTTTCATTCTCCTTCCTTGATGCTTCCATTATAAATTTACTATTTACACATGTTTGAATAATTCCAAACTCCAAATATATACCACTAGTTAGACATTATATTGTTATAAATATATTAAATTTCTTTCTTATGTTTGTAACATACATTAATTTCATGCTTTTGTTTCCAATAAACTTTATTTTCAAGTTTTAAAATTCAAACGTTCATGTATGCACCTATACACACAAGCTATTATTTTAACTCAATTCCAACTCTTATATATCAACATACAGTTATTTTTGTGAAAATAAATTAATTAAAATAAAGAATACGGTATATATGGGCATAATACGTATAACCTTAATCTTAAATACCCAGCCGCCGCCCCTCTAAATTTTAATGGCCTGATTTCTTCCATTTTATTTCTTTAATTCCTCTCATGGTACACCGAATTACATTATGAAATTAACAAGAAAATTGAAGAGATTTGTTCCCTTGTCAAGATCGTACGGTGATGATGTGAAATGGTGGCATAAATCGTTCTATTGTTAGGCATGAAGTCAAGCCGTTTGAAGTGGGTTTCAGCGCCTAAGGTGGCGGCGGGTTCAACCAAGCTCGTGGCGGCGGTAGACGAGATGTAGAGCTTAGGCGTGGTACTTCTTGATCGAGGTTCACTCCCCTTGAGACACGCGCACAAGGGAAGTTGAGGATGAACGATTTGGGTTCGTTCGGTCCTGAAGTAACGAAGAGGGAGGAACGGGTTTAGGCAATGTAATTTGGGGGTGAGTTAAATCTTAATTATTATTTAATTATAAAATATGTAATCAAATATATAAAAGTGTGTATCTTTTACATATGAGCACGGAACGGAATGAAACAGGATCCGTTGGAATCAGAAAAATGAGAGCTTCACAATGAAATAGATCAGGACCAAAATGGGGCAATTTGGAAATTCAGCCAAATTTAATCGCGAACAGAAATTAAACCAATCGATGCGAGAAATCCTGTTCCTTTTTTTTATTTTATATAATGAAAATTAATGAATCATAATATGTGGTTTGTTCTAGGATTTGTATTGCGAAATTATATTCAATGTGATTTGATCTATGATTGTGTTGTTATGTAAATTGATAGATTTGTGATGTGTGTGCTAAACAGAACTGTTAGAACAAAAATTATGAATTGTGGAAAAAGGAATTGTTAGGCAAAAATTGTCATTGTTGACAAACTAGAATGATTTAAAACCAAATCATCATCTTGTGTAAATTAACGATTGTGTAAATTAGGAAAATAGTGAAATCAAATTTTCATGTTATTTTACTAGATTTGTTAATGCAAAAATTTACAATTATGTAAATTAGAAAATAGTGAGACAAACCCTTATGTTATGTTTGTTGATTTTAAATTTGACAATTGTGTTGATTAAAATATGGCTAAACAAAATTTAGCATTTTGTGTATTTGAATAGTTTAAAACAATAATCACTACTTTCTATTTACCAGTTGAGTGAGAAAAAATGTACTTTTGGTTATTTTAGAATTAGTGAAATAAAAACTGTCATCTTTGATTAAATAGATTAGTAGACAAGACTTTTTTTTGGTCAGTAAAATATTATTTTCAGTGTAAAATGTTAAAGTAAAGAAAAATATCATTTTAAGTGTAAAATGTTAAAGTAAAGAAAAATATCATTTTAAGTGTAAAATGATAAAGTAAAGAAAAATATAATTTTAAGTATAAAATGTTAAAGTAAAGTAAATAAATAATGAAAAAGGAAAATTTACGTTTTATGTAAATAAGCAATGAAAAGGAAAGTTGCATTCAAAATGTAAATTAGAAGAAAAAGGACATTTTGTTAGAAAATGTAAATCAGAATAAAAAGTATTTATTTTTTTAAATAGAAAGGTATGTAAAACAAAATATTTATTTTGTTAAATAGAAAGGTATGTCATAACAAAATGTTCATTTTGTTAAATTGAAAAGTGTTAAAGTAAAAGAAAAATAACATTTTAGATATAAAATGTTAAGATTGGTTAAAATAACAATTTAGTTATAAAATGTTAAGTAGACAAATATATCACCTTTATATATTTTGATGTGTTAGAATTGACGACAAACAAAGTTATCTTTTTATTTGTTTTTGTTGAAATGTTATAATTGATTTAACATAAAAATATTCTTTTTATGTTAATATGAATTGTTAAAAATATGTACATATAAAATATGCTTTTATATGATATTATAAAACATATAAAAATGTTAACAAATGAAATGTTCTTTTATTTGATATTAGAATACATAGAAAATGACATTATTTACACCGTAATGAGAATAAGATTTAAAGTGAAATTACATTTGTCATGTAACTGAATAAAAGAAAAGTTACATTTTTAATGTAATTAGATTAAAAAGAAAAGTTTACATTTTTAATGTAAATAGATAAAAAGAAAACTTACATTTTCATGTAAATAGAATTTAAGGAAGAAAAATTTACAGTTTTCATGTAAATGAATTAAGATGTGAAATTACATTTTTATGTAAATAGATTTTCATTAAAAGAATTTAGAAGTGAAATTTACATTTTTATGTTAATAGATTTTCATTAAAAGAATTTAGAAGTGAAATTTACATTTTATATGTAAATAGATTTTAATTAAAAGAATTAAGAAGTGAAATTTGCATTTTTATATAAATAGATTTTCATTAATATAATTTAGAAGTGAAATTTACATTTTTATGTAAATAGATTTTCATTAAAAGAATTTAGAAGAAAATTACATTTTTATGTAATTGGATTTTCATTAAAAAGATTAAAGATATAGAATTTACATTTTTATGTAAATAGGTTTTCAATGAAAGTTATAATGATGGAAATTTACATTTTAATGAATTTGATTTCATTAAAAAGATTAAAGATATGAAATTTACGTTTTCATGTGAAAAGATTAAAACACAAGATTATCATTTTGCTTGTAAAGAAAAGATTGACACAAAATTATCATTTTAGTTTTGCATTGAAAGATATAAACAAAATTATTATTTTTGCTTGGCATTGAAAGAATAACAAAGTAATTATTTTTGTTAAATTGAAATTAAACAATCAAAATATATTCATTTTTGTAGAATTGAGGTTGACACCAAAATATATTGCATTTTTGTTAGAAAATTTAAATGACACAAAATCTTCATTTTTGTTAAATTGGAATGATACACGAAAAATACATTTTTGTGTGAATTGAAGGGTAAAAGAAAATATACGTTGTTATATTTAGGATGTGTATGTGAATTAAAATAAAATAAACTTTATTGTGTGTTATGTTATATATCAAAATGTTATGAAACCAAGTGTTCTTTACTTGTTATGATAATCACAATAATGAAATGGATGAAGGAATTATATTTATATAATTATATATATATATAAATCAAAATTAAACGAATCGAGCGTGGTAGTTCGCATTTTGGAATCATGCCTTTAAACGATTATACCGAAAGATCCAACCGTCGGATTTTCCCAAAACTGAAACCGTTAGTTTCGCCTTGGGAAGATCTTTCCAACGATATGAATTGTGTTAAAATACAATGGTTAGATTTACAGAAATGTGTAAAACAAATTTAGGTGAAAACAGCGCCAGGGTCGCCCATTGACCCGAAGCATCGTTAAATTAATTTGGGCTATTGTTATATAAAAAAATAGTGATAGATAGTTATTAAATACTAATAACGATAAGAAATGATTTTAAAATATACATATATATATATATATGCGAGAATCATTTGAAAAGCCGAGTTCAATCTCATTTCAAATGATTATACGTCGATCTAAGTCGAAGAGTTGAAGACGGTACAAGACCGATGATCTTCACGTCGAATGGCTGAGTTACCATTGACGCCCATGATTGGAGTAGCTACCTTGAAGGGGCTGCAATGGTGGCCGTCCAGACGTACTTGTTGATTATTCGGATATGCATGGAATAAGTTGCCTCCGGTTTCGTTCAGACCCAGAACAGACTTGTAAATGGATGTGTGTCCGACGTTGAAATTCACTTCATGTATTTAAATTGATTTCTATTTGATATATAATTGTTTGGTGGCGGAGAATTTATTCTCTTGCTTAACACCCTCTTATATATTGATGGTTGTCGATTGCATGGTGTGAATTGTCTATGTGGCACGCCAAGATGCAAATGATCAAGGCTTTTGTTGAAAAGCACTTTTGTTGAAAAGCAGGCCTTGTGGTTGATGATCAAAGCATGGCCTGTTTAGGCGTAGCTTTGTGTATAACGTAGCTTCACGAGCCTCACAACCCGGTTGAGTCTAAAACGGAGCAAGGGAACGCAGCGAGAGCAACACGTTTCTTTCTAGCTAGAACTGGTGTTTGGGTTTTACACGGCCCGACATTTTACTTATGTGGATGATGGAATGAGGCGCCTCCGATATTAGGTCCTATAGGACTGGGAAACGTGTGTTCAGGAATTGCCAATCCGCAAAATCGTATGTGCGGACCGGCCCTGCATCTTTCCAAGGGTTCAATGCGGGGGATCCTGAGACATTAGCTAGAGTGTCTCGAAACGGTAAGGAGATCGTCCTAGCCTTGACTCATGATGGAAACCCAAATTCGCAATATGACCCTACGGACTTGATTGTATTACTAGTATGGATGCGTAGTATATGGTAGCTATGCTTCCTAGGATTGATACATTTACTTTGAAATGTTTTTGAAACATATATACACTAATAATAATATCAAATCCGTTTTATCGTATCAAGCATCTTTTGACCGTTATAAGGTAAAACTCTATCCTCCGGTTTGCGTTGCATTGTGTGATGGGACTTGAGTCTTATAATGGCTTCATTTTTCTAAAAGGTATTGCGTTGTTTAACGATTTACTTTATTTTATGCACTGGCAATCCAATGGAGTAAACCCGTTCCGCGTTAGCGGCGTGGTCCTGTGATTAGCCTTATTATTAAATTAGTTAAGTTAGATTTCTCATACCAGTCCCATGACTGACCTGTAGTATGTTTCACTGGCAAACTCGGGTGCCCATCTTTTTCACACTGGTAGTCGAGTAGCTTTTTGTAGATTTTTATCTTTAGCAGGATCCTGGATCAAAGCCTAAAGCTATGTCCAGAGCATAGTTGTCTTCCGCTACCTTAGTTATTTTATTTCTGCTGTGTATTGTATTAATTTACTGTAATTTATCTTCCGCTATAATTTTATTTGATGTACTCTGATATTTTGTACTCTGATGTAACATTATTATGATGTTTATAAAAGTATGTTGTTATTGTTCTAATGTGTTGTATTCCCAAAGTTAACGTATTCGGGTTTTGACCGGTCTTAGTCGATTTTGCGATCGATTTAGTCCGGGCAAAATATGTGTCGTTACACTTTTCATCCTTTCCCAGTAGTAGGTCTGCTTCATGTCTTGATACATTTTGTTACCACCGGGATGTATAGTCAGTTTTGAGTGATGACATTCTCTTAGCACTTCATCTCTCAATCCATTCACATTGGGTACAACTAACTTTTCATTCTTTCTAAGCCATCCGTCTCGATCAAGCCTATACATGTTCATCTCCTCGTCGATACCCATCTTTAACTTAGAGATGATTTCCAATAGGTTAAGATCGTTCTTCTGACTGGAACCAATCCGCTCAATCAAAGTGGGTCTAATCGTCAAACTTGTTAATATTGCTGGATCTAATTCGCTCTTTGGTCTGAAATCATACCCTGCGATATACTCTAGTTGCTTCCACTCAAGAAACATAACCCCTAAACTGGCATGTCTTCTACTCAATGTATCGGCTACCGCATTGCCTTTTCCTGGTTTATATGCGATATCGAAATAATAGGAAGACAAGAATTCTAACCATCTTTGCTGTCGGAGATTTAGATCCTTCTGAGAGAAAAGATACTTTAATGATTTATGATCGGTAAACAACTCGATTCTTTCTCCCATGAAATAATGTCTCCACATCTTCAATGCGAACATGATCGCTGCCAATTCTAAATCGTGGGTAGGATATCTTTTCTCATGCGGTTTCAGTTGCTGACTAGCATAAGATATAACCCTACCTCCTTGCATCAACGTAGCACCTAGTCCGGTACCATATGCATCCGTGTATACTGCCATCTCTTCATTCCCTCTAGGAATGACTAATACTGGTGCACACGTCAACTTTTCCTTTAGACTCTTGAATGCATTCTCGCACTTTTAGTCCCAGACGAAAGCTTGATTCTTCTTGGTCAACTGAGTCAACGGTGCTGCTATCTTGGAGAAGTCTTGGATAAACTTACGATAATATCTAGCCAATCCCAAGAAACTTCTTACGTCTGTTGCACTCTTAGGCGTAGACCAATCTTGTACTGTAGCCACCTTCGCAGGGTCCATGGAAATATCATTCTCTGAAACAACATGGCCCAAGAATCTCATTTCCCTCCTCCAGAAGTGACACTTAGAAAACATTACTTTCAATTGGTGTTTTCTGAACACCTCCATCACTATCCTCAGATGTTCCTTGTGTTTTTCCTCTGTCCTCGAATAAACTAAGATATCATCTACGAACAAAAGAACAAACTTATTCAATTGATCTCGGAATACTCTATTCATAAGATCCACAAAATATGCTAGTGCATTGGTCTACCCGAATGGCATGACCAACCACTCATAGAATCCAGACGATGTCCGAAAGGCCGTTTTAGCTATACTTTCAGCCTCCACCCTAAGATGATGAAAACCTATCGCGAGATCCAACTGGGAGAAAAATCTCGCGCCTCTCAACTGACCAAACAAATCATCTATCAGCGGTAGAGGATACTTATTCTTCCTCGTCACCTTATTCAACTTGCGGTAGTCCACACATAATTGAAGGGAACCATCTGTCTTGGTAGCAAACACAACTGGTGCTCCCCACTCGGAGACACTTCTTCTGATAAATCCCTTAGATCGCTTACTTGCATCCCGAGCTCTTGCTGCTCCCTTGGCGCCATACGACGAAGTGGCATCACTATAGGTCTGGCATCTTTCACTAAATCAATACGGAACTCAATCTCTCGGTGTGGTGGATGTCCGGTCACTTCCTCGAAGACGTCTGGATATTGGCTAGCCACAGGCATATCTGACAACTAATCATGCAGGATGTCGAGGGAATTTAGAAAACTAGCCATTACCCCATCACTAGGTAGACCATCAAACACTACCATCCGCCCATCATCCGCTCTAACTGTCACCAAAAAGCCCTCACAGTCTACCACCACCCCGTACCTTTGGAGCCAGTCGACTCCCAAAATAATGCCAAACCCAGTAAATCCCAAAACAAAGCAATCACAAACAAACATGCATCCATGACTCGATAAGACCACATTACGGCAAATCATACTAAGGCTAGTCGAACCACCAATCTGGTTCGTCACCGCTAAAGGTCTGTCGACTATCTCGGGCTCCAATCCCAATCTATCTACCAGGTCACTAATATGAAGGAACGTGAAGCCCCAGTATCAAATAATACTCGAACAGGAACATCATAAACAGACACCATACCTTGGATAATGACATTCTTTCCTTTCTCCGCCGCAGTTGGGGCATTTGATGAAGAAGGAACAACATTAAGAGTATATGCTTTCAGAATCTGCTTTTCTTTAGGAGGTTGCAGACACTTATCCTTGTGATGTCCCACTTGGCCATAGTTGAAGCACTTCCTGTCCGCTGGCTTTGCTCAACATTCTTTAGCATAATGGCCCTTCTTGCTACAGCTAAATCATTCAACATCTTTCTTGCTTTTTTTCTGACCATCCTTAACTTGGTTCTGACTCTTCTTCCTATTATTCTGAGAATTATTATTGCCTCCACTGCTTTCTTGCGGCTTTGGCCCCTCTGCAGATGCAACATCGACTTCAGTCTTGGGTTTAGGATAAAGGCTCTCTGACCTCAATGCTTTCCCAACAATCGATTCAAAAGTCTCATCAATATGGTCTATAAGCCTTTCCCCCAAGTACTGATCTAGACCAGTTATGAACTTCTTATTCTTCTTCTCGGGGGTGTCAATGAGGGATAATCCATACTTCGATAAAGTATCGAACTCAGTAATATACTCTGAGACTGGTCTACCATTCTACTTAAGTTCCAAGAACTTCCTAAACTATTTTGATTTCTGAGCAACTGGGATAAACTTATCACTAAAGCGAGCTTTAAATTGATCCCATGTAACTTGATCCTCAAAAGTGGCTGCCTTAATAACATTCCACCAATTCATAGCCCGTCCTTGCAGCTGATGGGATGCTAGGTTCCTCTTCGTCGCATCCTCGATTCCCAGATCATTGAAGATACGCTCACAACTATCGAGCCAATCCTGAATTTCTGTAGCCGATTCCGTTCCGTGGAACGACTTCCCACCAAGACTAGTGTAATCCTTGCAAAGCTTGGCGAAATCGGCTCTAGGCACCTGCACCACAGCACCACCACCATTTGAAGCATTAGGAGCCGCCCTCTGAACATCCCTAAGCATCTCTCTCATGAGGTCAGTGAACATCGTCCTCATATCAGGAGAATTCCCATTATTAGCTCCTCTACCAGTACCCCTAGTATATCGGCTCATCGTTCAATCTGTAAGGAGAAAACGATTAACCATCTCTTCAGTGGTGCCAGTGCAGAGTAAATCCACCCTTAAATGTACTAGTAGTATATATATGTACCTTTTGAAAACCAAAATATCACAAATACGCGCTCTTATATATGTACTATCTGTGACGGCCCGCCCCGCACCAGCCTGCATTTACTCCAAAAGTGCGCTGTACACATGTCCAGTTAGCACGGAACGGGTCGTTAGAAGGAAAAGGAAGAAGAGGATGAGCTAATCAAGAAACCTGTAGAATGTCTCACAGCGCATGGAATAAAATATAATAATAACATACTTAACACAAAACAGGCGAGACAGTGCATAAGCTGATAACTAAAATCAACATCAATCATCAAAACAGCGGAAATCCAAATACAGCTTATTACAATTTTCCAAATTTACTGTCTCTAAAAAAAAGAAAGCTGAAGTAGAAGATACACCAACAATGCCCAAGCAGTGATCTTCAACAACACAGGGAGAATACTATATATATTACGTGGAAGCCTCCTGCTCGTCTCCGGATCATCTACCCGTGCATCACCAGCTAACCTGTCTCTAGTCTGCTCGTGTGAGCACCCAGAGTAATAAGAGGAGACATAAAACTCTGGGTCAGACATAAAGCATGGTATGAGCGATAAGCATCTAAACAGAATAATAACAGGTATACTAAACCATACCTGAACCTGGACCTGCAACCAAAGAGTTAGTACCACATACCGTACAGTTCTCTAAGGTGCCATAATGAATAGTGTAAAGAATACGGGGGTGGGGTGTGCATGTCACAATGATAGCAAGCAAATCATTCATAGCAACCATCCTCTCATCTCTCATTCAGTGCGTAAAGCATACGACATCTACCACTTTGGAACACTAGACAAACTGAGGTAACGACGAATCCCGACTTGTAGAAACCCTGCTGTGACCAAGCCAAACACTTGGAGTCATGACTAAACATTTCAATGACCCACTTCATTGGTCGTAGCCCTTGGTTCTACCGATGCCATAATGGCCCTGAATCCGCCTTCGCACCTCCTACCATAGTGGTCCAAAACTATAGATGTCGATAACTCCTTGGCACGCGTCCCGCAGCAAAGCCCAACCATGAAGCGAACTCGTTGATTCCCATCTGAATCTTAAGCTCTAACTTCTCATTTGGACTACCTTTGCATCTCGGGTTTGGTCGAATTGGAGAGGGTCTTCAGAAGAGTTGTCGCGCATTAACAGTTCTAGAATACGGTTCGGTTCGGTGGCGTCGGTTCGGGTCGGGGGTCATCACCTTCATCGGTTCGGGTCGGTCCTCCTTCCTTGTCATCTTTCCCTTCGGTTCGGGTCGGGTACTCCACTTCGGGTCGGGTCGGGTTGCTATCCTCCTTCCAGCTCATGCTCCTTCTCCGATCAGCTCCCTCATTCCCATCTACTCCGATCCGATCCGATCACTTCGCCTTACTTCAGTCCGATCCGCTCCCTAGCTTACTCCGATCTGATCCCCTTGTCCACTCCAACTCTAAGTAAACGACCTTCCTTTTTGCCAAGTCTTTTATGTGCCAAACTCCAGTTCGGGTCGGGTTTCTTGCCCAGTTCACATATCCGATCCGAGCCCCCATCCGAAGCCCTGCACAACTTTCTGCAACTTTTCCAGCAACTTGTTTACGCCGTTCGACGACGTTTTTGACAAATCTAACTATTCTAATCAATCACAATTCATGTCAAATAGTCATAACAACATAGCAAACTAACCACAAACACCAAAACAATGAATTCATATGTCAAAATGGATCAAATGTGCCCAAAACCCCTTATTTTTCCCTTAAGCATGTTTTAAGCAAATCTAATCATAGGGTTGACAAAACTTAATCAAATCGAACCAAATTTCAACCAGAGGCATAAAACCTTATTTAAGAATTTCTAAACATTTTTCCAGAATTTATTAGTGTATAGATTCGCTAATCTTTACTAACTACCCTTAATTAACTGTAATTAGTGTCAAAATGATGCTATCACTCACCTTGGCCACAAATGAAACACCAAATCTAAAATACTCTCTGTTTGGGTCGAATTCCTATGTATAGCAGCAGCTCCAACCTTGCTTCGTTGCTATTTGGCCTTGCTTTGATGTAGTTTAGGCTTAATCTTCACTAAAAATGTGTTTTGGAGTGGTTTTAGAGGATGGAGGCCATTACTAAGGTCTCAAGAAGGTTTGTGGCGGCTCAAAAATGAAATGAAAGTAATAACCTAACCCTAATCAGTCCTCCTACACCTCCAAACCCGAAATTCCCCTTGGGCCTAGCTGCTAATCACCCGGTTAAGCCCAACTAAGCTGTTTTTCACCATCTGAAACTTGTTTCAGCCATATCTCCCAAACGGTAAGTCCGTTTGGCTAATGTGACCACTCTACGGAAAGAGAAACCATCATCCAAAGCCAATGGAAGTGGTTTCAGGTCAAAATTCTTTTCCAGTAAAAAGTTATGGCCAAAACAGTGCCAACTAGGGGTAAAATGGTCATTTAAAAATCGGGAAAAATCATGAATATGGGAAATGACCCCAATAGTCGTCTCCCAAAGTTACACGACCATACGACTTCGTATGTGACAGAAATAAATATTCTACGATCCTATGATGCGTAGGATGCGGGTCGTTACACTCTCCCCCCCTTAAGAAATTTCGTCCCCGAAATTCCTTAACCCAAAACATACAAGGGATCCCGCATGCCTAACAACCATATACAACAATCAAATATGCAAAACAAGCAAACAAGCCTATCCTAGCATGCGGAAAACTAAATCGAAGTCAAAATCTTACCAGGCAAGGAGTTCTGGGTGCGTCTTCCTAATATCCTCCTCTGTCTCCCAAGTACAATCACTCTCGTCCTCGCTCCACTGTACCTTGACTAGCTTCACCGCCTTCCTTCGAAGTTGCTTCATGTCGTGCTCGACAATACGGGCCGGCTTGCGGTTCCCAACCGCCTCGGGTTCTACTTCGAAGTCCTCCAACTGATCAGGTGAAATAGTCATATCTGAGTCGTGAACGAACTTCCTTAGTTGGGAAACATGAAATACGTTATGAACTCCCGCCATCTTCTCTGGTAAGTCAATTCTATATGCCAAATTCCCGACTAGTTCAAGAACAGGGAATGGGCCAACAAACCTTGGTGCCAACTTGCCTCTCCTGCCAAATCGTATTACGCTCTTCAACGGAGAAATCTTGACAAACACCAAGTCGCCAACGGAGAATTTTAAGTCTCTTCTCCTCTTATCAGCATAACTCTTCTGTCTATCTTGGGCAGCCTTCATTCGTTGTTGAATGGTCTTGATTTTATCTGAAGTTTCCCTCACCACATCTGGTCCAAGCATAAACTTCTCGCCAGTCTCTATCCAACATGATGGTGAGTTACACGGCCTTCCGTACAAAGCTTCAAACGGAGCCATACCGATACTGGATTGGTAGCTATTATTATATGCAAACTCTACTAGATGCAAATGGTTGTCCCATGATCCACCAAAATCCAATATACATGCTCTCAAGAGATCTTCCAAAATACGGTTCACCCTCTCCGTCTGACCGTCGGTTTGAGGATGATATGCGGTACTGAGATGTAACTCTGACCCTAGAGCCTCTTGTAAGCTCTTCCAAAACCCACTAGTGAACAACGGGTCTCGGTCGCTCACAATGCCTTTAGGTACTCCATGAAATCTCACTACCCACTTCATATACAATTCTGCTAACTTAGCTGCCGTTCTGGTCGATTTGACTGGTATAAACCTTGCACTTTTAGTCAGTCGATCTACAATTACCCAAATGCTGTCATATCCCGATCTAGTCCTTGGTAAACCATCGATGAAATCCATCGAGACTTGCTCCCATTTCCATTCGGGAATTTCTAAGGGCTGTAACAACCCACTAGGCTTCTTTTGCTCGGCTTTAACTAGCTGGCAATTCATGCACTTGGATATAAACTTCCCAACGTCTCTTTTCATCCCTTCCCAGTAGTAAGTCTGCTTCATATCTCGATACATCTTATTACCACCGGGGTGTATAGTCAGCTTTGAGTGATGACATTCTCTAAGCACTTCATCTCTCAATCCATTGACATTGGGTACAACAAGCTTTCCATTCTTTCTAAGCCATCCATCTCGATCAAGCCCATACTTGTTCATCTCCTCATCGATACCCATCTCTAACTTGGAAATGATTTCCAATAGGTTAGGATCGTCCCTCTGACTAGAGCCGATCCGTTCAATCAAAGTGGGTCTGATCGTCAAACTTGCTAACATTTCTGGATCCAATTCGCACTTTGGTCTGAAATCAAACCCCGCGATAAACTCCAGTTGCTTCCATTCAAGGAACATAGCCCATAAGCTGGCATGTCTTCTACTCAATGCGTCAGCCACCGCATTGCCCTTTCCTGGTGTGTATGCGATGTCAAAATCATAGGAAGCTAAGAACTCTAACCATCTCTGCTGACGGAGATTTAAATCCTTCTGGGAGAACAGATACTTCAACGACTTATGATCTGTAAACAGCTCAAATCTTTCTCCCAAGAGATAGTGTCTCCACATCTTTAACGCGAACACGATCGCTGCCAATTCTAAATCATGGGTAGGGTATCTTCTCTCGTGCGGTTTCAATTGCCGACTTGAATAAGCTACAACCCTACCGCCTTGCATCAATACAGCACCCAGTCCGGTACCACAGGCATCCGTGTATACCGTCATCTCTTCATCCCCCTTAGGAATGACTAACACTGGTGCGCTTGTCAACTTGTCCTTTAGACTCTTGAATGCATTCTCGCACCTTTCATCCCAGACAAAAGCTTGATTCTTCTTGGTCAACTGGGTTAATGGTGCTGCTATCTTGGAGAAACTTTGGATAAACTTACGATAATATCCCGCTAACCCCAAGAAACTTCTTACGTCTATTGCATTCTTGGGTGTAGGCCAATCCTGTACCGTAGCCACCTTCGCCGGGTCCACGGCAATCCCATTTTCTGATACAACATGGCCCAAGAACCTCACTTCCCTCTTCCAGAAGTGACACTTAGAAAACTTTGCTTTCAATTGGTGTTTTCTCAACACCTCCATCACTATTCTTAAATGTCCCTTGTGTTCTTCCTCTGTCCTCGAATAGACCAAAATATCATCAACGAACACAAGGACAAACTTATTCAACTGATCTCTGAATACCCTATTCATAAGATCCACAAAATATGCTGGGGCATTGGTCAGCCCGAATGGCATGACCAACCACTCATAAAACCCAGACGGCGTCCGAAATGCCGTTTTAGCTATACTCTCAGCTTCCACTCTAAGCTGATGAAAACCTGTCGCGAGATCCAACTGAGAAAACACTCTCGCGCCACTCAACTGATCAAACAAATCATCTATCCGCGGTAGAGGATACTTGTTCTTCCTCGTCACTTTATTCAACTCGCGGTAGTCTACACACAAACGAAGGGAACCATCCGCCTTGGTAGCAAACACAACTGGTGCTCCCCATTCAGAAACACTCCTTCTGATAAATCCCTTCTTCAAAAGATCGCTGACTTGCACCTCGAGCTCTCGCTGCTCTCTTGGTGCCATACGACGAAGTGGCATCACTATAGGTCTGGCATCTTTTACCAAATCAATACGGAACTCAATCTCTCGGTGTGGTGGAAGTCCGGTCACTTCTTCGAAAACATCCGGATACTGGCCAACCACGGGCAAACCTGACAACTCACTATGCGGAATGTCGAGGGAGTTTAGAAAACTAGCCAATACCCCCTTACTGGGTAGACCACCAAACACTATCCTCCGCCCATCATCCGCTCTAGCTGTCACCAACAAGCCCTCACAGTCTACTACCACCCCGTATCTTTGGAGCCAATCTACTCCCAAAATAATGCCAAACCCAGTAAAGCCCAAAACAAAGCAATCACAAACAAACATGCATCCATGACTCGATAAGACCACATTGCGACAAATCATGCTAAGGCTAGTCGAACCACCAATCGGGTTCGTCACTATTAAAGGTCTATCGACAATTTCGGGCTCCAATCCCAACCTATCTACCAGGTCACTAGATATGAAAGAACTGGAAGCTCCGGTATCAAACAAAACTCTAACAGGAACATCATAAACAGAAAGCATACCTTGAATGACGACATTCTTTCCCTTCTCCGCCGCAGTTGGGGCATTCGACGAAGAAGGAATAGCATTAAGGGCATATGCTTTCACCATTTGCTTTTCTTTAGGGGGCTGTTGACACTTGTCCTTGTGATGTCCCATTTGGCCACAGTTGAAGCACTTCCTATCCGCTGGCTTGGCCCGACAATTACTAGCATAATGGCCCTTCTTACACTGAAGCACTCCACATCTTGCTTATTCTTTTTCTTCTGGCCGTCCTTAGCCTGATTCTGCTTTCTCTTATTCTGAGAACCACCTTTGCCTCCACCACTAGCTTGTGGCTTTGGCTCATCTGCGGATGCAACCTCAGTCTTCGACTTAGGGTAGATACTTTCCGATCTTAACGCTTTCCCCACAATCGATTCAAACGTCTCGTCGATGTGGTTAATAAGTTTTTCCCCCAAGTACTGATCCAAACCAGTTATAAATTTCTCATTCTTTTTCTCGGCAGTATCAATAAGAGATAACCCATATTTTGACAAAGTGTCAAATTCAGCAATATACTCCGAGACAGCCCTGCCATTCTGCTTGAGCTCCAAGAACTTCTTAAACAACATTGACTTCTGAGCAGCTGGAATGAACTTCTCACTAAAGCGAGCCTTAAACTGCTCCCAAGTAATCTGGTCTTCGGGAGTAGCTGCCTTTATAGCATTCCACCAATTCATTGCCCGCCCTTGCAGCTGACGGGACGCTAGCTTTCTTTTCATCGCATCCTCGATACTCAAATCCTCGAAGATACGTTCGCAACTATCCACCCAATCCTGAACATCCGTAGCCGACTCCGTTCCGTGGAACGGCTTCCCACCAAGGCTAGTATAATCCTTATTCAGCTTGGCGAAGTCGACTCTTGGCGCCTGCACCATGGGACCACCACCATTTCCACCATTGGGAGCTGCCCTCTGTACATCTCTAAGCATCTCTCTCATGAGGTCAGTAAACATCGTCCTCATGTCAGCAGCATTCCCATTATTGGCTCCCCTACCAGCACCTCTAGTATATCGGCTCATCGTCAATCTGAAAAAAGGAAACGATTAACGACTCCATAGTGGTGCTAGTGCAGTACGACTTCATCCTTATACTACTAATAGTATATATATATATATATATATAACTTTTAAAAACCAAAGTAATCACAAATACGCTCTCTCGTATACGTGTATTATCTCTCCCTGATAACTTCCCTAGGTTAACTACGCAACTTAGAGCTCTGATACCAAGTGTGACGGCCCGCCCCGCACCAGCCTGCATTTACTCCAAAAGTGCGCTGTACACATGTCCAGTTAGCACGGAACGGGTCGTTAGAAGGAAAAGGAAGAAGAGGATGAACTAATCAAGAAACCTGTAGAATGTCTCACAGCGCATGGAATAAAATATAATAATAACATACTTGACACAAAACAGGCGAGACAGTGCATAAGCTGATAACTAAAATCAACATCAATCATCAAAACAGCGGAAATCCAAATACAGCTTATTACAATTTTCCAAATTTAATGTCTCTAAACAAAAGAAAGCTGAAGTAGAAGATACACCAACAATGCCCAAGCCGTGATCTTCAACAACACAGGGAGAATACTATATATATTACGTGGAAGCCTCCTGCTCGTCTCCGGATCATCTACCCGTGCATCACCAGCTAACCTGTCTCTAGTCTGCTCGTGTGAGCACCCAGAGTAATAAGAGGAGACATAAAACTCTGGGTCAGACATAAAGCCTGGTATGAGCGATAAGCATCTAAACAGAATAATAACAGGTATACTAAACCATACCTGAACCTGGACCTGCAACCAAAGAGTTAGTACCACATACCGTACAGTTCTCTAAGGTGCCATAATGAATAGTGTAAAGAATACGGGGGTGGGGTGTGCATGTCACAATGATAGCAAGCAAATCATTCATAGCAACCATCCTCTCATCTCTCATTCAGTGCGTAAAGCATACGACATCTACCACTTTGGAACACTAGACAAACTGAGGTAACGACGAATCCCGACTTGTAGAAACCCTGCTGTGACCAAGCCAAACACTTGGAGTCATGACTAAACATTTCAATGACCCACTTCATTGGTCGTAGCCCTTGGTTCTACCGATGCCATAATGGCCCTGAATCCACCTTCGCACCTCCTACCATAGTGGTCCAAAACTATAGATGTCGATAACTCCTTGGCACGCGTCCCGCAGCAAAGCCCAACCATGAAGCGAACTCGTTGATTCCCATCTGAATCTTAAGCTCTAACTTCTCATTTGGACTACCTTTGCATCTCGGGTTTGGTCGAATTGGAGTGGGTCTTCAGAAGAGTTGTCGCGCATTAACAGTTCTAGAATACGGTTCGGTTCGGTGGCGTCGGTTCGGGTCGGGGGTCATCACCTTCATCGGTTCGGGTCGGTCCTCCTTCCTTGTCATCTTTCCCTTCGGTTCGGGTCGGGTACTCCACTTCGGGTCGGGTCGGGTTGCTATCCTCCTTCCATCTCATGCTCCTTCTCCGATCAGCTCCCTCGTTCCCATCTACTCCGATCCGATCCGATCACTTCGCCTTACTTCAGTCTGATCCGCTCCGCTCCCTAGCTTACTCCGATCCGATCCCCTTGTCCACTCCAACTCTAAGTAAACGGCCTTCCTTTTTGCCAAGTCTTTTATGTGCCAAACTCCAGTTTGGGTCGGGTTTCTTGCCCAGTTCACATATCCGATCCGAGCCCCCATCCGATCCGATCCGAAGCCCTGCACAACTTTCTGCAACTTTTCCAACAACTTGTTTACGCCGTTCGACGACGTTTTTGACAAATCTAACTATTCTAATCAATCACAATTCATGTCAAATAGTCATAACAACATAGCAAACTAACCACAAACACCAAAACAATGAATTCATATGTCAAAATGGATCAAATGTGCCCAAAACCCCTTATTTTTCCCTTAAGCATTTTTAAGCAAATCTAATCATAGGGTTAACAAAACTTAATCAAATCGAACCAAATTTCAACCAGAGGCATAAAACCTTATTTAAGAATTTCTAAACATTTTTCCAGAATTTATTAGTGTATAGATTCGCTAATCTTTACTAACTACCCTTAATTAACTGTAATTAGTGTCAAAATGATGCTATCACTCACCTTGGCCACAAATGAAACACCAAATCTGAAATACTCTCTGTTTGGGTCGAATTCCTATGTATAGCAGCAGCTCCAACCTTGCTTCGTTGCTATTTGGCCTTGCTTTGATGTAGTTTAGGCTTAATCTTCACTAAAAATGTGTTTTGGAGTGGTTTTAGAGGATGGAGGCCATTACTAAGGTCTCAAGAAGGTTTGTGGCGGCTCAAAACTGAAATGAAAGTAATAACCTAACCCTAATCAGTCCTCCTATACCTCCAAACCCGAAATTCCCCTTGGGCCTAGCTGCTAATCACCCGGTTAAGCCCAACTAAGCTGTTTTTCACCATCTGAAACTTGTTTCAGCCATATCTCCCAAACGGTAAGTCCGTTTGGCTAATGTGACCACTCTACGGAAAGAGAAACCATCATCCGAAGCCAATGGAAGTGGTTTCAGGTCAAAATTCTTTTCCAGTCAAAAGTTATGGCCAAAACAGTGCCAACTAGGGGTAAAATGGTCATTTAAAAATCGGGAAAAATCATGAATATGGGAAATGACCCCAATAGTCGTCTCCCAAAGTTACACGACCATACGACTTCGTACGTGACAGAAATAAATATTCTACGATCCTATGATGCGTAGGATGCGGGTCGTTACACTATCTCTCCCTGGTGTCTTTCCCTAAGTTAACTACGCAACCTAGAGCTCTGATACCAAATGTGACGGCCCGCCCCGCACCAGTCGACACTTCCAATGAAAGTGCGTTGTGCCAATGTCCAACCAGCACGGGACGGTCGTCAAAGAAAGGAAAGAAGGGAATTTGAACTAACAAGGAACCTGTGGAATATATCACAACACATGGAATAAAATATAATAGTAACATACTTGACATAAAACAGAGGAGATAGTGCATAAGCTGAGAACTAAACCATAATCATCATAGCAGCGGAAATTCAAAATATAGCTTATGTTCCGCATCATCATTATTACAACTTTTAAAACGGTCTCTAAAGCAAAATAAGAAAGGTGCATTACAAATGCCCAAAGTAGTGACCAGAAGTGACACAGGGAGAATATATATATATATATATATATATATATTTATGTACATATATATATGTACATATATATATGTATATGTATATATATATCATACGTGGGAGCCTCCTAATCATCTCCGGATCAGCTACTCGTGCATAACCAACTAACGTGCCTCGAGTCTTCCCGTTTAAGAGCACCCACAGTAATAAGAAGAGACATAAAACTCTGGGTCATACAAAAGTCTGGTATGATCGATAAGCAGCAAACCAGAAAAATAACAGGTATACTAAACCATACCTGAACTTGGACCTGCAACCAAAGAGTTAGCACAACAAGATATACAATACTTTAAGGTGACACTAAAATAGGGTGTATAGATAACAGGGAAGTGGTGTGCATGTCATAGTGATATCAAACAATCAAGCATAGCAACTATCCTCACATCTCTCACTCAGTGCGTAAAGCATATGGTATCCACTGCTTTTATCACCCAAATTCTTGCTATGATCACTTTGCCCCATGGAGTCATGGCGACTCCACTGCACTGATCCATAGCAACTAGTCCTTGCAATGTCCACTCTGCCCCATGAAGTCATGACGACTCCACTGCACTGGCTCATAGCCATGCTATGATCACTCTTCCCCATAGAGTAATGACTACCACACTACACTGATCCGTAGCCTAACAATTGTCTCTCGGTGGTGAATCAAAGCTATGGACATAGACAACTCCTTAGCACACGTCCCGCAACAAAGTCCAATCATGAAGTTAACTCGTTGGTTCCCATCTGGATCCTGAGTTATACTTCCCATTTGTACTACCTTTGCATCTCGGGTTTTGGTCTCCTCCGGATCGGTTTGGCAAAAAGCTTCCATTTGGATCGGTTCTCTTCTCCTTACCAGTTCGTGGCCATCTACCCCATTCGGGTCGGGTCGTCTCATCATGCCAAGGTCGGGCCGGTTCGTGCTCCTTCCACCGGGTCAAACCGTGGTGCTCCAAACTGGATCGTGGTGCCACACTGGTTCGGTTCAGAGTAGCGGGTTGGGTTGGATATGCAAGCATCACTCCGAGTCGGGTCGAGCTCCTCGATTCGTGACAGTTCACTTGTGGTGCATCAGTTCGGTCGCGTGCTCTGGTTTGTGATGTAGCAGTCCTGAGAGGTGGCTTGTGTCGTGAAATACTCCACGAGAGGGTTGGTTCACCCCCCCAACCACCCCCTCCCCCCCGATCCGGTTCGGGTCAGAATCCTGCACTGTTTCATGCAACTTTTCAAGCAACTGTTTACGCCATACGACGGCGTTTTCAACCATTCTAACTATTCTAATCAATCACAAAGCATACCATATAGTCATAACAACATATAGAATTGACCACAAAACAACAATTTGATATGTCAAAACGGATCAAACATACCCAAAACCCATATTTTCCTCTTAAGCATGTTTAAGAAAATCTAATGATAGGATTAGCAAAACTTAACCAAATTAACCCAAACTTCCAACAGATGTCTAAAACAGTGTTTAAGAATTTCTGAACATTTTTCTAGAATTTAATCATGTATAGTTTTGTTAATTAACACTAATTACCCCTAATTAGCCGTAATTAGTGCAGAAACAATGCTAATCACTCACCTTAGCCACAAATAACACTTAGATCTGAAAATATCTCTAATTAGGGTCGAATCTCTATGCTACACAGCAGCTCTATTCCCAATTTGATGCTAATTTGCCTTGACTAGATGTAGATTAGGCTAAAACTTGATTAAATGGTGATTAGAAGGTGATTTGGGTGCTGGAGGCCATTGTTAGGGTTAGGGAAATGTTTTAGGCTGCCGAGAAAATGGAAACAGGTCGTTTTCTAACTGATTTCAACCTCCCCTTAATCCTAGTCCCGAAATGGGTTATGGGCCCTCTTGCTAATCACCCTAATTAGGCCCGGTTAAGCTGTTTTTCACCTTCTAAACCTTGTTTCAGCCATACCTCCCAAACGGTGAGTCCATTTGGCTATTGTGACCACTCTACGGAAAGGTAAACCATCATCCGGATATAATGGAAGTGGTTTTAGGTCAAAACTCCTTGCCAATCAAAAGCTACGACCGAAAAAACATCAGCTAGGGGCAAAACGGTCATTTAAAAATCGGCAAAAATCATGAATATGGGAAATGACCCCAATAGTCGTCTCCTAAAGTTACATGGCTATACGACTTCGCATGAGATAGAAATAAATATTCTACGATCCCTTGATGCGTAGAATGTGGGTCGTTATAATATATATATATATATATATATATATATATATATATATATATATATATATATATAATTTACTTCCTTATATGTACATTCTTATCCTTTCAAATTTTGAATTTGTATATGTACATATATTTGTATGCTCAGTTGGCCCTCTCTTAAACAAAGATAAAAATTATGTCGTCGTCGGGGTTCGAACCCCCAACTTTTATGTTGCAAATCCTAAGCCTTAACCAACTAAGCTATGATATATTTTATTAATAAGTTTAGAAATAATGGTTGTCATTGTTCTCCTTCTCTTACCTTATTCTCATGTTTTGCTACAATACTTCAGTTAAATGTATCTCTTTCACCTTAACTCAGTTTTATGCAATCCATAGGTCAATATTGACCAGAAAATTGCCATGAACGCAATGACGCTAACCCCGTGGCCATATTCTTGAAGCTCTTCAATTATTATTTTTAAAATATGCATTTTAATCGCATTGCATTTCTTCTTATTGCATGTAATTTATTAATCTTTTCTTCATTTCAATGTATGAACTTACAACATGCAATTATATTATCATATTTTATTTTATTGTCATAAAATGTGGGGTGTTACACGACCAGTAACCTTCCGGTCTTTTAGGTGCCCCTATTGTACCTCAGCTTTGAGCCTGCTAGAACTTACGAAAATGATAAATTCTCATCCTTCGCATCTCTAGTCATCCAACCCGACAACTTTTCATAGCTCAAGCAACCTGCTCAAGCAACCATTATCACAAACACACAACCTTTGAGTTGGCACCTCATTCGTTATTCTGCACTGATCAACAAACACATACTACACTTCGAATATTCCTAGTTGAATTTACTTCGAAGTCACAACATTACTGAGCCAAATTACATTACCGACCAGCTTGCACGACGACCCACCCTGGGTTTTGATGCTCGACTGGCCCCACTTGCGTCTTGAAGCTCGACCGACCCTTGGTCTTGATCCATGACCGACCACACTTGGTCTTGATGCTCGACTGAGCCCGACCACCTCCCCATGTATGCAGGACCGGGACTCTAGGCTCGACCGATCCTACTTGCAAGACCCCAAGCCTGCCCGACCCAACCATGTTCGAATAACTCCACTAGTGTGTGACTGACCCGCCTCCTCGTGCAAGACCGACCACCCTTCTGTACCACACTATACTACGCATTCTACTACACATTGTACTATGCTCGACCCATGGCCTGTACGCAATACCAGAAACCAGCACAGGTCCAATCCAAGTCCAATTTCGACAAAAACTTCGCTAATCGACTATCTCGACGAAATCTATTCATCCAGTTCATCCGTTAAAACCATAAACATGTAATGAAATCACTAACAACATTATTATGACGATTTTCATCAAAATTATGCAAATTTCACCAAAATCATGATAAATGAACATATGAACTAAATTATGGATCTAACTTGCATAAACATATGAAAATATATGAAAATTACCAGTTTTAAGTTGCTAAATTAGGTCTTATGGAGATTCATATGAAAATAAGCTTACCATGGTGTAGATATAGGAGAAATCGATTCAAAATGATGAAAATATGTGAATACAACTCATATACTTGATTGAATTTGCGTGAGAGATGCATATCAATCACCAATACTCTAAATGAAAGAAAAAACGGTGAAATTAGATTCTGAACAGCAAAGAACATGATCCATATTCTTCGATTCGATGAACTCTCACTTCGAATGAAGTAGATCTAGCTTTAAATGGTGTAGATCTTGGATTATGTTCCTTAGATCTCGATTTTAATGGTGGAAAGGTGTTAGAGGAAGGAGGAACACAAGGACACCAAATGAGAGAATGGGAAAAGTAAACTATTCTCCATACCTCTCACCCCCTATTTATATCTTTCCAAACCCCGCTAATGAGCCTCTACAAATCAGCCCATTAAGGCTCCCAAAACCCAGACAGTAAACTGAAAACCTTGAAACAACGATTTCTCCCAAACTGCTGAGCCAAATCTTTAACGTGACCACTCTACAGAAAGGGAAGCATCATTTCCTTTCCAATGGCACAGGTCTCAACACTTGACTTGACCTGAGTCAAAAGTTATCCCCTATACAATACTAACAGGGATAAAATGATCACAAAAAAATTTGGTAAAAAATATGGAGATGTCTCACATCCCCATAAACAACATATTAAAGTATGAGGATGGTCCAACCCTCAGGGAATAAAATAAAAATATTTTACAATCATTCGATACGTAAAATGTGGGTGTTACATTCTTTTCCCCCTTAGGAATTTCACCTGCGAAATTCCAAAAAATACAAGCAACCATAATTCTGCATGCCTATCACTCGTGTGCAGCCAATTCTATCATTCAAACTAGCAGCCATCAGACCATGCATCCATAGCCCTATCCTAGCACGTAGAATTCTAAAACATCCATAGCACAAGTTACAATGATCGAAGGTTGTATGATGATAACGGGTCATACCAACGAAGAGTTCTGGATAGGTTGCCTTCATGCTCTCTTCTGTCTCCCATGTACAATCGTTGTAACGACCCGGATTTTGAGCGACTTTGGTTATCGACATAAGCTCGATGTCGATAACCAAAACATCGAAAAATCCTGGTAATTAATGAAAGAAATTAGAAGGTGAGAAATAGATAAGATAAAAACTTAGAATAGAAGAAGAAGAAGAAGACAACATCAGAGTAACACGAACCTCACAGCGGAACGAATAACATATAATAGATAACATAACTTTGAAATATAACAGTTATGTATACAATAGCACTTATCAGAGTACAGCACTTACAACACAGTGGAAATAACTATAGCTATATGATCCAGAAGCCTCATGCTCCAGCTCTTCAAGTATATCTGTAAATCCCGACTACTTGACTGCCCGTACAAATTTAGGCACCCAAGAGTTTAGGGAAAACAACAAAGTAAACTCTGGGTCAGTCATGGGACTGGTGTGAGTAAAACAGTTTAAACAGGTATATGAACAAGTGAACGATATCTCATAAGACCATGCCACAGAACGAAACAGGTTTTTCCCTTATGAGAATCCAAATATCTTTATATCAAAAACCTTTTGATATTATAATAATGTCTATGTACAAATAGATATCAACTAGCAGAAACGCTTTCATCTCACGTTCTACATATATAGTATACAAATCAAAATCGCAAGCACGTATTGGATAATGGATTTCCAACTATGACAAGGTATGGAACCACCTTCCGATCAGTGTACTCTAGGAACGATACACTGGAGTTCAACAAGAACATCTTGTAACTCAGCCACACATGACCGACCACTCATTTCGCTTGAGTGTATCGAATGTACATCACCAACGGTTGGGATTAGCAACCGTTCCCGTATATATATGGGACAACATTGATAGATGTAAGAAACAAATGAATATTCTCTAGATAGGTGATTATACACCCTACTTCGGTGCGACCGACTTAGCCATGCTGCCTGCCCGATTTCTGTCATTTACCGGTTGATGAGGCTAGAAGCTACGCTTTATCATTACATCAGATTCACTTCGAATGCCACATTGTCAGATCCATCGAAAATCACTAATTGACGTCTACAACAGTACATTACGTGTTAGCTAAAGAAGTTTCCTTCTCCGCTTCCACTCTTGGTACGGTTGAAGAAATCAGTGTACGTGACCTTTCTGGAAATACTCTGTCAGACATTCATTCATACAAATCATCATCATTCACTTAGAATTTCACATCGTCATACCCGCCAAATCACAAGTTGATTTATCCAAAAGTAACACGGGTATACAGCTTAGAGAAACGAATTCCTCCGCCACCAAACGTGAATACGTTTGAATAGATCAACTTACGCGATCCATTGGATATACTCTGTCAGACCTTCGTCCATACAAGTTGTCCTGGGACTGGACAAACCGAAGGCACTTTTCAGTATATCCATCTTAGTCACTGTTATCTAAGACTTATACAACAGCCCTTGCATTTTACTCCGTCTTCAATTATCTTTGGCATATATGATTCGCATCGCTTATGCCAATACAGAGTGGTTCTTCGGATAATAATCCAACCGGTCTCTCCATATTAACAACGTTAAAATGGTCAAAATTTCGATAGTCTGTGATTTAACTATCGAAGAAAAACAAGTGTGCAAACAACGATATTATTTCCAGATGGAAATTATGTCGAACAAACATCATTTAACATTAATATCTTTAGTTCATTTATTTACTTATCTCCTGTTTCCCTATATTCATATTTCTTATTTTCTAAGTTTAGAAAAATATACGTTATTAACAATGGAAAACATTTCCATTTCCTTGTTTGCTATATTAGCAAACATTTCTGGTTCTTCTTTGGAAAACATTTCCATAACTCGTACGTTGGACTTAGACAGATATTTAACAAACCATTTCGATGCCAACTCAAACCATTACACTTATTAATATATTCACTTAACCATCACTTTACTGCCGAACCTTAACCATTCCTTAGTTAAAAACGAAGTCAATCAAGTTGGGGTAGAACTACCTCTCAGACCTTAACTGAACAACACTTCTAACCTTGAAATAGGCAAAGTTCACTTTATATTTCTTTAACTAACTTCCTTACTTAACCTTTCTTTCGAATAACTATATTCGATTAACTCTTTTCAAATAACTAGATTTGATAACTCCTATTTGATTTACTCTATTCATGTAACTCCTGTCGAATAAACTATATTCGATTAACTCCTCTAACTCTATTCGAATAAACTATATTCGATTAACTCCTTTACTATATTCGAATAAACTATATTCGATTAACTCCTTTACTATATTCGAATAAACTATATTCGATTAACTCCTTTACTATATTCGAATAAACTATATTCGATTAACTCCTTTACTATATTCGAATAAACTATATTCGATTAACTCCTTTGATTTAACTCTAATCGATTAACTCCATCGAATAAACTATATTCGATAACTCCTTCGAATAAACTATATTCGATAATCTCCTCTCGAATAAACGATATTTGATAATCTTCCCTTCCGATTTAACACATCGATAACTCCTTTTCGAATAACTAAATTCGATAACTCCTTTTGATTTAACTAATAGATAACTACTTTGTGTTTAACTCTATTCGAATCACTCTTATTCATTTAACCCTATTCGAATAACTAATTCGATTAACTCTATTTAACTCCGTTCGAATAACTAATATTCGATCACTCTATTTAACTCCGTTCGCTTGACTCTAGATCGCAGCGATCACAATGGTTACGCCTGATTCCCTCAGGAAACATCCGACCGCCTTAGGCTATTTACAGCCCTGCGAATTACGCTAGCAGTCGTACGAGATAGCAACTTACCCTGAATACTATGTTTGACTAACTCTATCTCAAATAACTATATTTGATTAACTCTAGTTCGTTTTAACTCTAACTGATTTACTCTAACTGGTTAACACTAACTGGTTAACTCTAACTGATTAACCCGACTTACTTAACCCAACTGGTAAACTCGGCTTACTTAACCCAACTGGTAAACTCGGCTTACTTAACCCAACTGGTAAACTCGACTTACTTAACCCAACTGGTAAACTCGACTTACTTAACCCAACTGGTAACTCTACTGAACTGGTTAACTCTATTCAACTAACTCGACTCGACTAACCCCTTTCGAATAGCATATTCGTTTTACTAACTTTCGAATACCATATTCGATTTTACTCCTTTCGAATACCATATTCGATTTACTTTATTCACTTTATAAAGATTTCCTTTTAACAATGTTTTATTCATTTGAAAAGATTTACTTTTAAATAACGGTTCTACACTTTAAAAATGATTTCCTTTTTATAACGTTTCCTTTTCAATTCTATTTGTAAATGTTTTACAAATATTTCCTTTTCAAATTTATTCTTGAAATATTCTGACTCCTTAAATTCTCTGAAAAATTCGCCATAACCTCCTTTGTAATGGGAGCATCGGGAAAATCCCCAAACCCGCCACAAAGGCCTTTCCATTCAAAAAGAAAATGGTTTGAAATTATTTCCTTTTTGAATATCTCCTATTTATAAATATTCAAATTTATAAATATTTCTTATTTATAAATATTCCAGTTTATAAATATTCTGTTTTCAATATCACTTTGAAAATCCCCTTATCAACATTTCAGTATGTTATGGTATTCAATCATATCAAATCACGATGTTCAATATCGTCCAAGCACATATAATCGCCCATAGATTTTATATCCCATCATATAACAATATATGAAAAACAATAAAATAACTGTTGAGGAATCCAGTCGGATTCCTCCAACCTGTTTCCCTGCATCCACAGATGTTACACAACATGATTGCCATCACTTTCAGTTCAATATGAATTATTCTGATAAACAGAATCAATATATAACTATCTAACTGCTTATATATTATATATATATATATATTTATATATATATATAATATTTTCATTTACTGACTAGCAGTTCAATCAATCAACCAACACACAGCAATCAAAAGATGATTAATAGTTCTAAAAATACATAATAAAAATATAACTGTTCAGAGTTAGTGAGATTTACTCACATTGGACTATCATCGTTGATAACGATAATTGTCGTTGATTTATATTAGACAATTTATTTCGCCATAAATTGTAACGATCCTCGTTTCACTCCCCGTCAGTTCCATGGTGTAGCCACCGTCCATACGGTCCTAACGGATTCAACCGTTCGAATTTCTGATAATATATGTGGAAGATATCGAGTTCATAATTTAATACGCTATTTACATTGAATTAAAGTTGAATTAAACCTAACTTGGGCCTCACCCCATTTCTTATCGGCCCATCCCTAAAGTGAATAGTGCTTCTCTCTCAAACCTATTTCCCGTCATCTGCTCCCCCTCCATTTCAGAAATGAAAACTTGCGTGGCTCCCTTTCCTTGCTAATCCCCTTTCAATTGTTACGGGTTTTAATTTGGGCTTCGTACTTTAAAACCGGCCCACATCCATTTAAAAATCAACGTCCCCTTATCACGTCTTTCCCCAGTACTTCGCAACAATACCCCACTGAAACAAAGAAACCCATCGTTCAAACAGTAATCTTCCTCTTCCTCATGGTCACGACATACTGCTCCACTTTACTTCACCATTTCCGATCCATTCCTCAACATCTCAGCACCGCGAGTCACCTGCTACCCAACACAGCGTATTACTCCTCACTTTCTAATCCCTTCTTCTTTATATACTAACCCGGCTTCAGACAAAAATCCTGCCATTTGCCGGTTCTTCAACCCCCAATCCCTCCTTCAATACTTCACTGAGTACTAAACTAAACCCGGCCTTGCTCTCCCCTTTCAAACCATATCCTAAATGTCGAACTCGACATTACCATCTCAGATGCGATTGACAGCATCTCGAGTCCTTCAAGCAACCGCAGTGAACTCTTTTGAGTTCGAGCCTCCTCAAAATCCACACAGACACTTCATTCGATGCTCTTAGCCCAAACAAATCACAAAGACTTTGAATCGATGCCCAAAATCGAATAAACCCCAAACCGAGCTGCTGTACAAATGTTGAGCGAGTCAATTGAGATGCGATTGGAACAAAACTCATCTCTGGTGGAAGGGCTTCTCATGGTGGATCCATATATCCTAGTTTGGACATTTATGGATTTTTATTGGGAATTACTTTGATTTTTTTCTTTGATGCAACTCTTTGCTGTGAGCCAAAAATCACGGCGGAATTAAAGTGTTGACCAAAAATGAAAGAGGTCTTAGGTTTAGAATTTGGTTTGGTATTTATAGGGTGGATAAATATCTAGATATTTTGTAGAAGGAATATTCTCTGGTATATTCTTTTGTTAATTCGTGTTCAAAAATCCCTGCGATCACATACGATACCCAAAAATCATGAAACTGGACATGCAGCTACAGTTCGACATTACGGTCCCAACGAAACTGGTTTCGTCGAATTCCGACTCCGTATGCTCACACAGCGTATTTTTAACTGTCAAAATACTGACTGTTTTTCATTCTAAAAATCCGTACGGCCACACAGTGACTCTAAAAATCACGAAACTGGAAATCTAACAACTATTTGACATTGCGGATCTAACAAAATTAGTTTCGTCGAATTCCGACTTCGTTTGCAAAACCGGCTATTTTTAAAGCTCTGGATAACCCTTTTAAATATATAAATATATTTAAATATTATTAAATTAAATATAAATAAATTTATATTATCGTATATCTTCACATATGATATCGTACAGCTCCAGAATATCATATCAGAATTTATAGTTTGATATTTCAGATTTCAGATTATCTCGATATTCAGTTTATACTGAAAATCCATTTATAACGTGTATAAAGCATCGCAAATTATAAAGGAATTCCACAGCGACTTTTCAGAAATTTGATTTGGACGTAAATCAAAATCTACCCGACGAAATCCCGATTTTTCTCTTCCACTAGAAAGATATACTCCACCAGCTCCACACGTTTCTTGTTTCACAGAAATCCGGCTTAAAACGAATCCTGTACATTCGGTTGAAGTTCAAATCGCCAAATCGCGAACTGCAGCGCCATTTCAAGCTCGATTTTAATTATAATATAATTATACGTTCAAACTGACGTCGATTGAATATATTCGTCAATATGATTCAACTCTAAGCTGAATTAAATCTTAGGGATGACCCTGTTCACCTTATATTGTGATTCCCAATATTTTAGATTATTTCTG
The DNA here is from genome assembly GCA_030737875.1 of Allium sativum. Taxonomy (NCBI): domain Eukaryota; kingdom Viridiplantae; phylum Streptophyta; class Magnoliopsida; order Asparagales; family Amaryllidaceae; genus Allium; species Allium sativum. Next base: position 340,306,870 of record CM060922.1, read on the forward strand.
AATTAAATATATCATTTAATTTAATTAAATATTCCATATTATTTAATTAACGACGATTAAATTCCCCATATCACTATTTTAAACAATTAAATAAATTAATTATACGCTTGGAAAATGCGGGTCATTACATTCTTCCCTACTTAAAATAATTTCGTCCTCGAAATTGCTAAGTTAGAGGACGACCCTACCTATTGGAATTCCTAAGATTTGTTTACCCCTTATTTCTGATTTTAACTGAACCAATTAATATCGACTAAAATATTTATTCATTCCGACTAACTAAAATTTTCAAAAATTCTGAAAATTTTCTAACACTTTTAATTTTCGGAAAATTTCGCCAGCACCTCCTTTGTACTGGTCAATAGGTCAAACTCCAACTCGCCTCTCTGGGCCATCTCCAACCCAAAAGAAAATCAAACAGCCAAGCGGCTTGCCAATTCGGCTCATAAATCTCATGCTTATATCAAATGTAAACTTGTACCTTTTTGTCGGGTATATCAACTTTATCCCTTACACCTGTTATCAATCCAAATATAATAATGTCATCTTAATCAATTTCCAATCTGTTTTTGCCCACAAATCCAACCATAGGCTTATACTCAAGTCCAACTTCATTTCCAATTCGAGTTCCAATCTCAATTTCAAACTCTTAACTCCCCGACCCAATATCATTTCAAAATCTCTATGTTACAAATCCCATTTTATCTTGATATTTTCTATTACAATTCAAATTCCACTTAACTGGGTTCCATTCCAGTTTGCCTCCACAATTTTTATTCAATTGCTTTTAAATTCAAACTGTTTTTTTCCTGGGAGTTTCAAATCACTTTTCCATATCAAAAATCAAAGTATTTATTTCAAAGTACCAAAACAACTTGTTTTTCTCAAACCATTCAAAAACAAAATCTTTGGTAGTAATCCGTCACTTAGCCGCTCAAAACGAACACTGATGATGTCGCGATTCATCATCAGGGTTATTTCCCAGCTACCGAAGTGAGTTCAATACTATAGCACTTTCAAAACCCATTTTTAAACATTTCCACCTTGAAATCAATTCCAAATATCCTTTTACAATGTTGTAAACAAATTTAAAATCTCCCAGGATCTTAAAATTCACATATATTAAATCTAGATTCATTTACAAACACCTTTCCCATTTCTGGGATTTTAAATTCCAATTCTGATCTAAATTCAGATTTAATTCATTCCAATTTCATATAATTCACTTGTATAAATTCTGATTGGTTACATATAACCATTTCACATTTTATAATCTTATCTGATTATAATTACTACCAACACATCCTATATATGATAATATATCACATATCCATACTGTGTCGGTCCATCGTATTCAAGTGTTTATTTACTCCTACCGATACAGTGGATCAAACTGATCGACCAGAACTCATAAACAACTCAACCAATGAATCTCCACAATATAAAACGAATTTTTATATCAAATACAAATACGTTCACTCGTATATATACACTCAAACTCAATCTAGGGTATTACTAACCCTATCTCTACCGAATCACACCACAGAGCCAAGTAATTCTTAACTTAAGCTCTGATACCAACTGTAACGACCTGGATTTTGAGCGACTTTGGTTATCGACATAAGCTCGATGTCGATAACCAAAACATCGAAAAATCCCGGTAATTAATGAAAGAAATTAGAAGGTGAGAAATAGATAAGATAGAAACTTAGAATAGAAGAAGAAGAAGAAGACAACATCAGAGTAACACGAACCTCACAGCGGAACGAATAACATATAATAGATAACATAACTTTGAAATATAACAGTTATGTATACAATAGCACTTATCAGAGTACAGCACTTACAACACAGTGGAAATAACTATAGCTATATGATCCAGAAGCCTCCTGCTCCAGCTCTTCAAGTATATCTGCAAATCCCGACTACTTGACTGCCCGTACAAATTTAGGCACCCAAGAGTTTAGGGAAAACAACAAAGTAAACTCCGGTTAAGTCATGGGACTGGTGTGAGTAAAACAGTTTAAACAGGTATATGAACAAGTGAACGATATCTCATAAGACCATGCCGCAGAACGGAACAGGTTTTTCCCTTATGAGAATCCAAATATCTTTATATCAAAACCTTTTGATATTATAATAATGTCTATGTACAAATAGATATCAACTAGCAGAAACGCTTTCTTCTCACGTTCTACATATATAGTATACAAATCAAAATCGCAAGCACGTATTGGATAATGGATTTCCAACTATGACAAGGTATGGAACCACCTTCCGATCAGTGTACTCTAGGAACGATACACTGGAGTTCAACAAGAACATCTTGTAACTCAGCCACACATGACCGACCACTCATTTCGCTTGAGTGTATCGAATGTACATCACCAACGGTTGGGATCAGCAACCGTTCCCGTATATATATAGGACAACATTGATAGATGTAAGAAACAAATGAATATTCTCTAGATAGGTGATTATACACCCTACTTCAGTGCGACCGACTTAGCCATGCTGCCTGCCCGATTTCTGTCATTTACCGGTTGATGAGGCTAGAAGCTACGCTTTATCATTACATCAGATTCACTTCGAATGTCACATTGTCAGATCCATCGAAAATCACTAATTGACGTCTACAACGGTACATTACGTGTTAGCTAAAGAAGTTTCCTTCTCCGCTTCCACTCTTGGTACGGTTGAAGAAATCAGTGTACGTGACCTTTCTGGAAATACTCTGTCAGACATTCATTCATACAAATCATCATCATTCACTTAGAATGTCACATCGTCATACCCGCCAAATCACAAATTGATTTATCCAAAAGTAACACGGGTATACAGCTTAGAGAAACGAATTCCTCCGCCACCAAACGTGAATACGTTTGAACAGATCAAGTTACGCGATCCATTGGATATACTCTGTCAGACCTTTGTCCATACAAGTTGTCCTGGGACTGGACAAACCGAAGGCACTATTCAGTATATCCATCTTAGTCACTGTTATCTAAGACTTATACAACAGCCCTTGCATTTTACTCCGTCTTCAATTATCTTTGGCATATATGATTCGCAACGCTTATGCCAATACAGAGTGGTTCTTCGGATAATAATCCAACCGGTCTCTCCATTTTAACAACGTTAAAATGGTCAAAACTTCGATAGTCTGTGATTTAACTATCGAAGAAAAACAAGTGTGCAAACAACGATATTATTTCCAGATGGAAATTATATCGAAAAAACATCATTTAACATTAATATCTTTAGTTCATTTATTTACTTATCTCCTGTTTCCCTATATTCATATTTCTTATTTTCAAAGTTTAGAAAAATATACGTTATTAACAATGGAAAACATTTCCGTTTCCTTGTTCGCTATATTAGCAAACATTTCTGGTTCTTCTTTGGAAAACATTTCCAAAACTCGTACGTTGGACTTAGACAGATGTTTAACAAACCATTTCGATGCCAACTCAAACCATTACACTTATTAATATATTCACTTAACCATCACTTTACTGCCGAACCTTAACCATTCCTTAGTTAAAAACGAAGTCAATCAAGTTGGGGTAGAACTACCTCTCAGACCTTAACTGAACAACACTTCTAACCTTGAAATAGGCAAAGTTCACTTTATATTTCTTTAACTAACTTCCTTACTTAACCTTTCTTTCGAATAACTATATTCGATTAACTCTTTTCAAATAACTAGATTTGATAACTCCTATTTGATTTACTCTATTCATGTAACTCCTGTCGAATAAACCATATTTGATTAACTCCTCTAACTCTATTCGAATAAACTATATTCGATTAACTCCTCTAACTCTATTCGAATAAACTATATTCGATTAACTCCTTTACTATATTCGAATAAACTATATTCGATTAACTCCTTTACTATATTCGAATAAACTATATTCGATTAACTCCTTTACTATATTCGAATAAACTATATTCGATTAACTCCTTTACTATATTCGAATAAACTATATTCGATTAACTCCTTTGATTTAACTCTAATCGATTAACTCCATCGAATAAACTATATTCGATAACTCCTTCGAATAAACTATATTCGATAATCTCCTCTCGAATAAACGATATTCGATAATCTTCCCTTCCGATTTAACACATCGATAACTCCTTTTCGAATAACTAAATTCGATAACTCCTTTTGATTTAACTAATAGATAACTACTTTGTGTTTAACTCTATTCGAATCACTCTTATTCATTTAACCCTATTCGAATAACTAATTCGATTAACTCTATTTAACTCCGTTCGAATAACTAATATTCGATCACTCTATTTAACTCCGTTCGCTTGACTCTAGATCGCAGCGATCACAATGGTTACGCCTGATTCCCTCAGGAAACATCCGACCGCCTTAGGCTATTTACAGCCCTGCGAATTACGCTAGCAGTCGTACGAGATAGCAACTTACCCTGAATACTATGTTTGACTAACTCTATCTCAAATAACTATATTTGATTAACTCTAGTTCGTTTTAACTCTAACTGATTTACTCTAACTGGTTAACACTAACTGGTTAACTCTAACTGATTAACCCGACTTACTTAACCCAACTGGTAAACTCGGCTTACTTAACCCAACTGGTAAACTCGGCTTACTTAACCCAACTGGTAAACTCGACTTACTTAACCCAACTGGTAAACTCGACTTACTTAACCCAACTGGTAACTCTACTGAACTGGTTAACTCTATTCAACTAACTCGACTCGACTAACCCCTTTCGAATAGCATATTCGTTTTACTAACTTTCGAATACCATATTCGATTTTACTCCTTTCGAATACCATATTCGATTTACTTTATTCACTTTATAAAGATTTCCTTTTAACAATGTTTTATTCATTTGAAAAGATTTACTTTTAAATAACGGTTCTACACTTTAAAAATGATTTCCTTTTTATAACGTTTCCTTTTCAATTCTATTTGTAAATGTTTTACAAATATTTCCTTTTCAAAATTATTCTTGAAATATTCTGACTCCTTAAATTCTCTGAAAAATTCGCCATAAACTCCTTTGTAATGGGAGCATCGGGAAAATCCCCAAACCCGCCATAAAGGCCTTTCCATTCAAAAAGAAAATGGTTTGAAATTATTTCCTTTTTGAATATCTCCTATTTATAAATATTCAAATTTATAAATATTTCTTATTTATAAATATTCCAGTTTATAAATATTCTGTTTTCAATATCACTTTGAAAATCCCCTTATCAACATTTCAATATGTTATGGTATTCAATCATATCAAATCACGATGTTCAATATCGTCCAAGCACATATAATCGCCCATAGATTTTATATCCCATCATATAACAATATATGAAAAACAATAAAATAACTGTTGAGGAATCCAGTCGGATTCCTCCAACCTGTTTCCCTGCATCCACAGATGTTACACATTATGATTGCCATCACTTTCAGTTCAATATGAATTATTCTGATAAACAGAATCAATATATAACTATCTAACTGCTTATATATTATATATATATTTATATATATATATATATATAATATTTTCATTTACTGACTAGCAGTTCAATCAATCAACCAACACACAGCAGTCAAAAGATGATTAATAGTTCTAAAAATACATAATAAAAATATAACTGTTCAGAGTTAGTGAGATTTACTCACATTGGACTATCATCGTTGATAACGATAATTGTCGTTGATTTATATTAGACAATTTATTTCGCCATAAATTGTAACGATCCTCGTTTCACTCCCCGTCAGTTCCATGGTGTAGCCACCGTCCATACGGTCCTAACGGATTCAACCGTTCGAATTTCTGATAATATATGTGGAAGATATCGAGTTCATAAGTTAATACGCTATTTACATTGAATTAAAGTTGAATTAAACCTAACTTGGGCCTCACCCCATTTCTTATCGGCCCATCCCTAAAGTGAATAGTGCTTCTCTCTCAAACCTATTTCCCGTCATCTGCTCCCCCTCCATTTCAGAAATGAAAACTTGCGTGGCTCCCTTTCCTTGCTAATCCCCTTTCAATTGTTACAGGTTTTAATTTGGGCTTCGTACTTTAAAACCGGCCCACATCCATTTAAAAATCAACGTCCCCTTATCACGTCTTTCCCCAGTACTTCGCAACAATACCCCACTGAAACAAAGAAACCCATCGTTCAAACAGTAATCTTCCTCTTCCTCATGGTCACGACATACTGCTCCACTTTACTTCACCATTTCCGATCCATTCCTCAACATCTCAGCACCGCGAGTCACCTGCTACCCAACACAGCGTATTACTCCTCACTTTCTAATCCCTTCTTCTTTATATACTAACCCAGCTTCAGACAAAAATCCTGCCATTTGCCGGTTCTTCAACCCCCAATCCCTCCTTCAATACTTCACTGAGTACTAAACTAAACCCGGCCTTGCTCTCCCCTTTCAAACCATATCCTAAATGTCGAACTCGACATTACCATCTCAGATGCGATTGACAGCATCTCGAGTCCTTCAAGCAACCGTAGTGAACTCTTTTGAGTTCGAGCCTCCTCAAAATCCACACAGACACTTCATTCGACGCTCTTAGCCCAAACAAATCACAAAGACTTTGAATCGATGCCCAAAATCGAATAAACCCCAAACCGAGCTGCTGTACAAATGTTGAGCGAGTCAATTGAGATGCGATTGGAACAAAACTCATCTCTGGTGGAAGGGCTTCTCATGGTGGATCCATATATCCTAGTTTGGACATTTATGGATTTTTATTGGGAATTACTTTGATTTTTTTCTTTGATGCAACTCTTTGCTGTGAGCCAAAAATCACGGCGGAATTAAAGTGTTGACCAAAAATGAAAGAGGTCTTAGGTTTAGAATTTGGTTTGGTATTTATAGGGTGGATAAATATCTAGATATTTTGTAGAAGGAATATTCTCTGGTATATTCTTTTGTTAATTCGTGTTTAAAAATCCTTGCGATCACATACGATACCCAAAAATCACGAAACTGGACATGCAGCTACAGTTCGACATTACGGTCCCAACGAAACTGGTTTCGTCGAATTCCGACTCCGTATGCTCACACAGCGTATTTTTAACTGTCAAAATACTGACTGTTTTTCATTCTAAAAATCCGTACGGCCACACAGTGACTCTAAAAATCACGAAACTGGAAATCTAACAACTATTTGACATTGCGGATCTAACAAAATTAGTTTCGTCGAATTCCGACTTCGTTTGCAAAACCGGCTATTTTTAAAGCTCTGGATAACCCTTTTAAATATATAAATATATTTAAATATTATTATATTAAATATAAATAAATTTATATTATCGTATATCTTCACATATGATATCGTACAGCTCCAGAATATCATATCAGAATTTATAGTTTGATATTTCAGATTTCAGATTATCTCGATATTCAGTTTATACTGAAAATCCATTTATAACGTGTATAAAGCATCGCAAATTATAAAGGAATTCCACAGCGACTTTTCAGAAATTTGATTTGGACGTAAATCAAAATCTACCCGACGAAATCCCGATTTTTCTCTTCCACTAGAAAGATATACTCCACCAGCTCCACACGTTTCTTGTTTCACAGAAATCCGGCTTAAAACGAATCCTGTACATTCGGTTGAAGTTCAAATCGCCAAATCGCGAACTGCAGCGCCATTTCAAGCTCGATTTTAATTATAATATAATTATACGTTCAAACTGACGTCGATTGAATATATTCGTCAATATGATTCAACTCTAAGCTGAATTAAATCTTGGGGATGACCCTGTTCACCTTATATTGTGATTCCCAATATTTTAGATTATTTCTGAATTAAATATATCATTTAATTTAATTAAATATTCCATATTATTTAATTAACGACGATTAAATTCCCCATATCACTATTTTAAACAATTAAATAAATTAATTATACGCCTGGAAAATGCGGGTCATTACATTCTTCCCTACTTAAAATAATTTCGTCCTCGAAATTGCTAAGTTAGAGGACGACCCTACCTATTGGAATTCCTAAGATTTGCTTACCCCTTATTTCTGATTTTAACTGAACCAATTAATATCGACTAAAATATTTATTCATTCCGACTAACTAAAATTTTCAAAAATTCTGAAAATTTTCTAACACTTTAAATTTTCGGAAAATTTCGCCAGCACCTCCTTTGTACTGGTCAATAGGTCAAACTCCAACTCGCCTCTCTGGGCCATCTCCAACCCAAAAGAAAATCAAACAGCCAAGCGGCTTGCCAATTCGGCTCATAAATCTCATGCTTATATCAAATGTAAACTTGTACCTTTTTGTCGGGTATATCAACTTTATCCCTTACACCTGTTATCAATCCAAATATAATAATGTCATCTTAATCAATTTCCAATCTGTTTTTGCCCACAAATCCAACCATAGGCTTATACTCAAGTCCAACTTCATTTCCAATTCGAGTTCCAATCTCAATTTCAAACTCTTAACTCCCCGACCCAATATCATTTCAAAATCTCTATGTTACAAATCCCATTTTATCTTGATATTTTCTATTACAATTCAAATTCCACTTAACTGGGTTCCATTCCAGTTTGCCTCCACAATTTTTATTCAATTGCTTTTAAATTCAAACTGTTTTTTTCCTGGGAGTTTCAAATCACTTTTCCATATCAAAAATCAAAGTATTTATTTCAAAGTACCAAAACAACTTGTTTTTCTCAAACCATTCAAAAACAAAATCTTTGGTAGTAATCCGTCACTTAGCCGCTCAAAACGAACACTGATGATGTCGCGATTCATCATCAGGGTTATTTCCCAGCTACCGAAGTGAGTTCAATACTATAGCACTTTCAAAACCCATTTTTAAACATTTCCACCTTGAAATCAATTCCAAATATCCTTTTACAATGTTGTAAACAAATTTAAAATCTCCCAGGATCTTAAAATTCACATATATTAAATCTAGATTCATTTACAAACACCTTTCCCATTTCTGGGATTTTAAATTCCAATTCTGATCTAAATTCAGATTTAATTCATTCCAATTTCATATAATTCACTTGTATAAATTCTGATTGGTTACATATAACCATTTCACATTTTATAATCTTATCTGATTATAATTACTACCAACACATCCTATATATGATAATATATCACATATCCATACTGTGTCGGTCCATCGTATTCAAGTGTTTATTTACTCCTACCGATACAGTGGATCAAACTGATCGACCAGAACTCATAAACAACTCAACCAATGAATCTCCACAATATAAAACGAATTTTTATATCAAATACAAATACGTTCACTCGTATATATACACTCAAACTCAATCTAGGGTATTACTAACCCTATCTCTACCGAATCACACCACAGAGCCAAGTAATTCTTAACTTAAGCTCTGATACCAACTGTAACGACCTGGATTTTGAGCGACTTTGGTTATCGACATAAGCTCGATGTCGATAACCAAAACATCGAAAAATCCCGGTAATTAATGAAAGAAATTAGAAGGTGAGAAATAGATAAGATAGAAACTTAGAATAGAAGAAGAAGAAGAAGACAACATCAGAGTAACACGAACCTCACAGCGGAACGAATAACATATAATAGATAACATAACTTTGAAATATAACAGTTATGTATACAATAGCACTTATCAGAGTACAGCACTTACAACACAGTGGAAATAACTATAGCTATATGATCTAGAAGCCTCCTGCTCCAGCTCTTCAAGTATATCTGCAAATCCCGACTACTTGACTGCCCGTACAAATTTAGGCACCCAAGAGTTTAGGGAAAACAACAAAGTAAACTCCGGTTAAGTCATGGGACTGGTGTGAGTAAAACAGTTTAAACAGGTATATGAACAAGTGAACGATATCTCATAAGACCATGCCGCAGAACGGAACAGGTTTTTCCCTTATGAGAATCCAAATATCTTTATATCAAAACCTTTTGATATTATAATAATGTCTATGTACAAATAGATATCAACTAGCAGAAACGCTTTCTTCTCACGTTCTACATATATAGTATACAAATCAAAATCGCAAGCACGTATTGGATAATGGATTTCCAACTATGACAAGGTATGGAACCACCTTCCGATCAGTGTACTCTAGGAACGATACACTGGAGTTCAACAAGAACATCTTGTAACTCAGCCACACATGACCGACCACTCATTTCGCTTGAGTGTATCGAATGTACATCACCAACGGTTGGGATCAGCAACCGTTCCCGTATATATATAGGACAGCATTGATAGATGTAAGAAACAAATGAATATTCTCTAGATAGGTGATTATACACCCTACTTCGGTGCGACCGACTTAGCCATGCTGCCTGCCCGATTTCTGTCATTTACCGGTTGATGAGGCTAGAAGCTACGCTTTATCATTACATCAGATTCACTTCGAATGTCACATTGTCAGATCCATCGAAAATCACTAATTGACGTCTACAACAGTACATTACGTGTTAGCTAAAGAAGTTTCCTTCTCCGCTTCCACTCTTGGTACGGTTGAAGAAATCAGTGTACGTGACCTTTCTGGAAATACTCTGTCAGACATTCATTCATACAAATCATCATCATTCACTTAGAATGTCACATCGTCATACCCGCCAAATCACAAATTGATTTATCCAAAAGTAACACGGGTATACAGCTTAGAGAAACGAATTCCTCCGCCACCAAACGTGAATACGTTTGAACAGATCAAGTTACGCGATCCATTGGATATACTCTGTCAGACCTTTGTCCATACAAGTTGTCCTGGGACTGGACAAACCGAAGGCACTATTCAGTATATCCATCTTAGTCACTGTTATCTAAGACTTATACAACAGCCCTTGCATTTTACTCCGTCTTCAATTATATTTGGCATATATGATTCGCAACGCTTATGCCAATACAGAGTGGTTCTTCGGATAATAATCCAACCGGTCTCTCCATTTTAACAACGTTAAAATGGTCAAAACTTCGATAGTCTGTGATTTAACTATCGAAGAAAAACAAGTGTGCAAACAACGATATTATTTCCAGATGGAAATTATATCGAAAAAACATCATTTAACATTAATATCTTTAGTTCATTTATTTACTTATCTCCTGTTTCCCTATATTCATATTTCTTATTTTCTAAGTTTAGAAAAATATACGTTATTAACAATGGAAAACATTTCCGTTTCCTTGTTTGCTATATTAGCAAACATTTCTGGTTCTTCTTTGGAAAACATTTCCAAAACTCGTACGTTGGACTTAGACAGATGTTTAACAAACCATTTCGATGCCAACTCAAACCATTACACTTGTTAATATATTCACTTAACCATCACTTTACTGCCGAACCTTAACCATTCCTTAGTTAAAAACGAAGTCAATCAAGTTGGGGTAGAACTACCTCTCAGACCTTAACTGAACAACACTTCTAACCTTGAAATAGGCAAAGTTCACTTTATATTTCTTTAACTAACTTCCTTACTTAACCTTTCTTTCGAATAACTATATTCGATTAACTCTTTTCAAATAACTAGATTTGATAACTCCTATTTGATTTACTCTATTCATGTAACTCCTGTCGAATAAACCATATTTGATTAACTCCTCTAACTCTATTCGAATAAACTATATTCGATTAACTCCTCTAACTCTATTCGAATAAACTATATTCGATTAACTCCTTTACTATATTCGAATAAACTATATTCGATTAACTCCTTTACTATATTCGAATAAACTATATTCGATTAACTCCTTTACTATATTCGAATAAACTATATTCGATTAACTCCTTTACTATATTCGAATAAACTATATTCGATTAACTCCTTTACTATATTCGAATAAACTATATTCGATTAACTCCTTTGATTTAACTCTAATCGATTAACTCCATCGAATAAACTATATTCGATAACTCCTTCGAATAAACTATATTCGATAATCTCCTCTCGAATAAACGATATTCAATAATCTTCCCTTTCGATTTAACACTCGATAACTCCTTTTCGAATAACTAAATTTGATAACTCCTTTTGATTTAACTAATCGATAACTCCTTTGTGTTTAACTCTATTCGAATCACTCTTATTCATTTAACCCTATTCGAATAACTAATTCGATTAACTCTATTTAACTCCGTTCGAATAACTAATATTCGATAACTCTATTTAACTCCGTTCGCTTGACTCTAGATCGCAGCGATCACAATGGTTACGCCTGATTCCCTCTGGAAACATCCGACCACCTTAGGCTATTTACAGCCCTGCGAATTACGCTAGCAGTCGTACGAGATAGCAACTTACCCTGAATACTATGTTTGACTAACTCTGTCTCAAATAACTATATTTGATTAACTCTAGTTTGTTTTAACTCTAACTGATTTACTCTAACTAGTTAACTCTAACTGGTTAACCCGACTTACTTAACCCATCTGGTAAACTCGGCTTACTTAACCAAACTGGTAAACTCGACTTACTTAACCCAACTGGTAAACTCGACTTACTTAACCCAACTGGTAAACTCGACTTACTTAACCCAACTGGTAACTCTACTGAACTGGTTAACTCTATTCATGTAACTCGACTCGACTAACCCCTTTCGAATAGCATATTCGTTTTACTAACTTTCGAATACCATATTCAATTTTACTCCTTTCGAACACCATATTCGATTTACTTTATTCACTTTATAAAGATTTCCTTTTAACAATGTTTTATTCATTTGAAAAGATTTACTTTTAAATAACGGTTCTACACTTTAAAAATGATTTCCTTTTTATAACGTTTCCTTTTCAATTCTATTTGTAAATGGTTTACAAATATTTCCTTTTCAAATTTATTCTTGAAATATTCTGACTCCTTAAATTCTCTGAAAAATTCGCCATAACCTCCTTTGTAACGGGAGCATCGGGGAAAATCCCCAAACCCGCCACACAGGCCTTTCCATTCAAAAAGAAAATGGTTTGAAATTATTTCCTTTTTGAATATCTCCTATTTATAAATATTCAAATTTATGAATATTTCTTATTTATAAATATTCCAGTTTATAAATATTCTGTTTTCAATATCACTTTGAAAATCCCCTTATCAACATTTCAGTATGTTATGGTATTCAATCATATCAAATCACGATGTTCAATATCGTCCAAGCACATATAATCGCCCACAGATTTTATATCCCATCATATAACAATATATGAAAAACAATAAAATAACTATTGAGGGATCCAGTCGGATTCCTCCAACCTGTTTCCCTGCATCCACAGATGTTACACAACATGATTGTCATCACTTTCAGTTCAATATGAATTATTCTGATAAACAGAATCAATATATAACTATCTAACTGTTTATATTATATATATATATATAATATTTTCATTTACTGACTAGCAGTTCAATCAATCAACCAACACACAACAATCAAAAGATGATTAACAGTTCTAAAAATACATTATAAAAATATAACTGTTCAGAGTAAGTGAGATTTACTCACATTGGACTATCATCGTCGATAACGATAATTGTCGTTGATTTAGATTGGACAATTTATTTCGCCATAAATTGTAACAATCCTCGTTTCACTCCCTGTCAGTTCCATGGTGTAGCCACCGTCCATACGGTCCTAACGGATTCAACCGTTCGAATTTCTGATAATATATGTGGAAGATATCGAGTTCATAAGTTAATACGCTATTTACATTGAATTAAAGTTGAATTAAACCTAACTTGGGCCTCACCCCATTTCTTATCGGCCCATCCCTAAAGTGAATAGTGCTTCTCTCTCAAACCTATTTCCCGTCATCTGCTCCCCCTCCATTTCAGAAATGAAAACTTGCGTGGCTCCCTTTCCTTGCTAATCCCCTTTCAATTGTTACGGGTTTTAATTTGAGCTTCGTACTTTAAAACCAGCCCACACCCAATTAAAAATCAACGTCCCCTTATCACGTCTTTCCCCAGTACTTCGCACCAATACACCACTGAAACAAAGAAACCCATCGTTCAAACAGTAATCTTCCTCTTCCTCATGGTCACGACATACTGCTCCACTTTACTTCACCATTTCCGATCCATTCCTCAACATCTCAGCACCGCGAGTCACCTGCTACCCAACACAGCGTATTACTCCTTACTTTCTAATCCCTTCTTCTTTATATACTAACCCAGCTTCAGACAAAAATCCTGCCATTTGTCGGTTCTTCAACCCCCAATCCCTCCTTCAATACTTCACTGAGTACTAAACTAAACCCGGCCTTGCTCTCCCCTTTCAAACCATATCCTAAATGTCGAACTCGACATTACCATCTCAGATGCGATTGACAGCATCTCGAGTCCTTCAAGCAAACGCAGTGAACTCTTTTGAGTTCGAGCCTCCTCAAAATCCACACAGACACTTCATTCGACGCTCTTAACCCAAACAAATCACAAAGACTTTGAATCGATGCCCAAAATCGAATAAACCCCAAACCGAGCTGCTGTACAAATGTTGAGCGAGTCAATTGAGATGCGATTGGAACAAAACTCATCTCTGGTGGAAGGGCTTCTCACGGTGGATCCATATATCCTAGTTTGGACATTTATGGATTTTTATTGGGAATTACTTTGATTTTTTTCTTTGATCCAACTCTTTGCTGTGATCCAAAAATCACGGCAGAATTAAAGTGTTGACCAAAAATGAAAGAGGACTTAGGTTTAGAATTTGGTTTGGTATTTATAGGGTGAATAAATATCTAGATATTTTGTAGAAGGAATATTCTCTGGTATATTCTTTTGTTAATTCATGTTTAAAAATCCCTGCGATCACATACGATACCCAAAAATCACGAAACTGGACATGCACCTACAGTTCGACATTACGGTCCCAACGAAACTGGTTTCGTCGAATTCCGACTCCGTATGCTCACACAGCGTATTTTTAACTATCAAAATACTGACTGTTTTTCACTCTAAAAATCCGTATGGCCACACAGTGACTCTAAAAATCACGAAACTGGAAATCTAACAACTATTTGACATTGCGGATCTAACAAAATTAGTTTCGTCGAATTCCGACTTCGTTTGCAAAACCGGCTATTTTTAAAGCTCTGGATGACCCTTTTAAATATATAAATATATTTAAATATTATTAAATAAAATATAAATAAATTTATATTATCATATATCTTCACATATGATATCGTACAGCTCCAGAATATCATATCAGAATTTACAGTTTGATATTTCAGATTTCAGATTATCTCGATATTCAGTTTATACTGAAAATCCATTTATAACGTGTATAAAGCGTCGCAAATTATAAAGGAATTCCACAGCGACTTTTCTGAAATTTGATTTGGACGTAATTCAAAATCTACCCGACGAAATCCCGATTTTTCTCTTCCACTAGAAAGATATACTTCACCAGCTCCACACGTTTCTTGTTTCACAGAAATCCGGCTTAAAACGAATCCTGTACATTCAGTTGAAGTTCAAATCGCCAAATCGCGAACTACAGCGCCATTTCAAGCTCGATTTTAATTATAATATAATTATACGTTCAAACTGACGTCGATTGAATATATTCGTCAATATGATTCAACTCTAAGCTGAATTAAATCTTGGGGATGACCCTGTTCACCTTATATTGTGATTCCCAATATTTTAGATTATTTCTGAATTAAATATATCATTTAATTTAATTAAATATTCCATATTATTTAATTAACGACGATTAAATTCCCCATATCACTATTTTAAACAATTAAATAAATTAATTATACACCTGGAAAATGCGGGTCATTACAATCGTCGCCATCTTCACTCCATTGTAACTTGACTAGCTTAACCATCTTCCTGTTAAGTTGTTTCATGTCATTTCCCACAACACGAAGTGGCTTACGAGGTCTTGGAACTATAGTCTCGACTTCTAGATCTTCATACTGCTCCAGAGATACCACTACATTCGAATCATGCATGCACTTCCGCAGAAACGACACATGGAAAACATTATGCACACTTGATATCTTCTTGGGTAACTCCAATTTATACGTGAGCTTTCCAATTCGCTCGACTATCGGAAACGGTCCAACAAACCTAGGAGCCAACTTTCCTGTACTTCTGAATCGAACCATATGCTTCAATGGCGAAATCTTCACAAAATCCATATCGCCAATGTCGAATTCCAAATCTTTTCGACGCTTATCAGCATAACTCTTCTAACGATATTGGGTTGCGTTCATTTGTTGCCGAACGATCTCGATACAATTTGAAGTCTCCCTGATCATCTTTGGCCTAAGTATCAACTTATCTAAAGTTTCTAACCAACATGCTGGATGACTCCATGGCCTCCCATACAACGCCTCGTATGGTGCCATCTCAATGCTAGACTAGTATCTATTATTATATGCAAACTCAACTAGATGTAGATGGTCTTCCCACGATCCCCCGAAGTCTAACACACAAGCCCTTAGGATATCTTCCAAAACTCGATTAATCCTCTCGGTTTGACCATTAGTTTGGGGATGATAAGCCGTACTTAAACACAACTCGGTTCCTAAAGCTTCCTGCAAACTCTTCCAAAATCGACACATAAATAATGGATCTCGGTCACTTACTATGCTCTTCGGGATACCACGGAATCGAGCTATCCATTTCACATAAAGTTCAGCCAATTTTGATGTCATCCTATTCGATTTGACAGGAACGAACCTTGCACTTTTAATCGATTTCACATAAAATCCCTTCATTTCCTGCCTTGGTTCTAGGTAGTCCATAGATATCTCCTCCCAGTTCCACGTAGGAACTTCAAATGGCTGAAGCAAACCGCTCGGCTTCTTCTGTTCAGCTTTCACCAAGTGACAGTTCATGCACTTGGAAACGAACTCTCCAATATCTCTCTTCATTCCCTCCCAATGATAGACTCTCTTTATGTCCCGATACATCTTATTACCACCGAATTGAATCATCAACCTCGAGTGATGACATTCCCATAGAACCTCATCTCTCAGTCCGTCGATATTAGGAACAACTAATCGCCCTTACTTTCGAAGCCAACCTTCTCGATCGACTTTGAACTCTTTATTCTCTGGTTCCAGCTTCTGGATAAACTCGATAAGCCTCACATCTTGCTTTTGGCTCTCGCCAATCGTTTCGATAAGAGTAGGTCTTATCGATAAGCTTGCAAACATTTCAAGTTCCAACTCACATCGTGGCCTGAAATCGAATCTCGCTAAATACCCGAGGCTTTTCCATTTAGAAAACATCCCTCCCAAACTTGCATGTCTTTGACTCAACGCATCTGCAATTGCATTACCCTTGCCAGGAGTATAGGCTATACCAAAATCATACGATGTCAGAAACTGTAACCGTCTTTCCTGCCGAAGATTCGTATCCTTTTGGCAGAAAAGATACTTCAGTGACTTATGATCCGTGAACAACTCGAATCAAACTCCCAACAGGTAATGTCTCCACATCTTCAGAGCAAAAACAATCGCTGTCAGCTCTAAATCATGAGTTAGGTAATTTCTCCCATGCGGCTTTGGCTATCGACTCGCATAAGCCACAACCTTATCCTTCTACAATAACATGCTCCAAGTCCAGTGGCACATGCATCAGTGTATACCACCGTCTCCTCATTCCTACTTGGAATGGTTAACACAGGAACAGTCGTCAGCCTCTCCTTCAAGATTCCAAACGCTTTCTCACACTTTGCATCCCATGTGAACACTTAGTTCTTTTTCATCAATCCTGTCAACAGTGCAGCTATCTTGGAAAAATCCTTGATAAACCGTCGGTAATGACCAGCTAACCCAAGGAAACTCCGTACATCCGTCGCATTATTAGGTCGATCCCAGTCCTGAATTGCTGCCACCTTAGTGGGGTCAACCGCTATTCCATTTCCAGAAACTACATGGCCTAAGAACCTCACTTCTCTCTTCCAGAAGTGGCACTTCGAAAACATAGCCTTTAGATGATGCTTTCACAAGATTTTCAAAACAACTCTCAAGTGCGTCTTATGTTCTTCCTCGTTTCGGGAGTAAAACGGAATATCTTCCACGAATACAAGTACGAACTTGTTCAACTAATCTCTGAAAACTGTATTTATAAGATCCACAAAATATGTTGGCACGTTAATCAACCCAAATGGCATCACCCACCATTCGAAGAAACTCGATGGTGTCCTAAAAGCAGTCTTTGGCACACTATACTTATCCACTCTGAAGTGGTGAAATCTTGTTGCCAAATCCATCTTAAAAAAAATACTTTGGCTTCGTGAAGCTGATCGAACATATCATCGATCCTTGCCAACAGATACTTGTTCTTCTTTGTCACCTTGCTCAGCTCATGATAGTCCACACACATTCTTAATGAACCATCCACCATGGTTGCAAACACGACTAGTGCACCCCATTCAGAAACACTTCTCTGGATGAATCCCTTTCCTAGAAGGTCTCAAACTGGCACTCAAACTTTCACTTTTCCTTAGACGTCATCCGCCTAAGAGGCATAACGATTGGTCTAACACCCTCAAACAAATCGATCCTAAACTCAACCTCATGATGCGGCGGTAACCCTTTGACCTCGTCAAGGACATCCTCATTCTCATTAGCAATCAGCACAGATGACAAGTCTTCCTGTGGAAACACAAGCGAATATAGTTAGCTTACGAAGACCTCGTCTTTGGGCTTACATCTAATCAACACCTTTCACCCTTCGACATCCCCGGCTCAAACCTCTAACTTCCCGTAATTCACCCTTGCCGCATACCTCTTGAGCCAATCCATGCCTAAGATGAACCCAATCCTAGCGAAGTTAAGAACAAAGCAATCATACACAAAAGAGCAACCATGACTCGACAACACTGGACCACAACACAACATGCACAAACTAGACGACCCCCAACTGGATTAGCCACGATCAATGGCCTATCACAAATCTAGGGTTCCGAACCCAAGCGGCACATAAGCTCATTGAAATGAAAGAATGCGATGCTCCAGTATTGGACAACACAAAAATGGAAACACCATTAACTGAAAGAGTACCTTGCACGACGACACCCTTTCCCTTCTCCTCTGTAGTAGGAGCTCTTGAAGAAGATGGAACGGCTTCCAAAACATATGCCTTCAGAACCTGCTTTCCCTTAGCTGATTCTGGACAGTCCATCTTCTCATGACCAGGCTTTCCACACCTAAAGCACTTCTTCTCAGTTTTGGGATTCTTGCACTCATTCCAGTAA
This sequence comes from Allium sativum, assembly GCA_030737875.1. Classification (NCBI taxonomy): domain Eukaryota; kingdom Viridiplantae; phylum Streptophyta; class Magnoliopsida; order Asparagales; family Amaryllidaceae; genus Allium; species Allium sativum. The sequence goes on from CM060922.1 coordinate 340,326,085, forward strand.
TGACCGTTCTGTTGGTAGTTAAAGCAAACTACCTCACTCTGGGGCTTCTTCTGGCCATCCTTTCCTTTCTGTTGTTGCTACTTCCTCTTCTTATTATTACCACCTTGATGTGGTTTCTGAACTTCCTTGGTTGCAGCGACAACATTTGCTTCACTACGAAACAAGCTCTCATGGCGAACAACTTTTTCCATAATCTTCTCAAATGGATCGTCAAGATGATCCACCAACGGTCTTCCTACATAGGTATTCAAATCCATAACAAACTTCTCGTTCTTTTGATAGGATGTATCAGTGTATAAACGAGCATATCCGGACAAGGCTTCAAAATCGGAAACATAGTCAAGCACAGAACGACCATTCTGTTTTAGCTCTACGAACTTCCTGAACAAAGCAAACTTTTGAGCAGTGGAGATAAATTTTGCTTCAAACTTAGCTTGGAATTTCTCCTATGAAATCTCCCCTCTTGGAGTCTGAAATGTAATAGAATTCCACCACTCCATGACCCTGCCCTGCAACTGCCTTGATGCAAGCTTTCTCTTAGTTGCATCCTCCAACCCCAAGTCTCCAAAAGTATGAACACAAGAATCCATCCACCTCTGGACCTCTTCAGCTGGTTCTGTTCCTTTGAATGGATTTCCACCTAGAGATGTATAATCTTTGCACAACTTCGCAAAATCTACAACCCTAGCAACTGAACATCTACATCTGCGGTGGCTGCCACTAAAGCGGGTACCATTCGCATGAATGCTTACATAATGGCCTCAAACATGGTTGGGTAGTCTGGTGCACAGCCATTACCCCCTCCAGGCACAACCCCTTCCCTAGCAGTATGTCATGAAGCATGTCGACTCATTCTAAATCCGCAAATTAGAATGATTAGCCACTTGCAAGAAAAGTTGCTAAAGAAGTACAAATGCTACTACACTATATAGTATCATATAGTATACATCCAACTGAAATCTACAAATACGTCTCTCATACGTAATTACGTCTTCAAACTTCAGCTAAAATCATTAACCAAAGCTCCGACACCAAATGTGACGACCGCCCATAACCCCTGCACTAAACAAGAGGAATAATGCACTGAAAGATGTTCCAGACAGTTATAGACGATCATTATAGGTAAATAACAACATCGGAACCTATCGTAGAACTCACAACACAAGGATAAAATATAGTAGAAAATATATAACATGCAATAATAGTGAAGCATCACATAACAAATTTGGAACTTTCACAACATCCTGAAAGATTGTCCAAACATCATAGGAAATATCAAAGTTTGTACATAAAGCCTCAGTACAACACTCATAGAGAAACTCAAACAGCAGAAATAGAAATATTAGATAGTAATAAAACTGGTACGTAAGCCTCCGCCTCACCTCTGAACTGCAACATCGTCCTTACTAAGCTGTCACCTGTCACCTGCCACCTAGTCTGCCCATCCACAATCGGATGAATAGCCAAAGTTAATAGGAGCAAAACATAAAACCTTCAGTCGGACAACAACCTTATTGAGCGATAAAACAACTAACAAACATCAATAATAAAGTATATGAGAATGGATAGATAAATATACTAATCTACCCACAACACCTCAACCCTATCTTCCCCACATCGGACAGTGATAGCCTTTACATCATACACTTCATTCATGGAAACTAGAACAACCATTCAATCATGGCAACCAGAAGCAAACACCACTAGCACTGATAGCATCCAGATTATATGTACCCCACGTGAACCATCCTAATCGAATTTAACATACCTCAAGCACAAGGCCCAGAGGCCTAAACCAATATCAGGAAAGCACCCAAGAAAAATCTCCTTCAACGTTGGATAATTTCCATGAGATGGTACAAATGAGGAAACTAATCAACCATGACAGACTCTGGCTATCGATGCCAATCCTGCTTTAGAACTATCGTTAATCGTACAACGACCAACCTTGCCATATGTCAAGGGCTAATGGTAACCCCAGTTCTAGCATAAAATCCATATGCCTTTCAATGATACATATGTTTGTCCAATCTTGACAACTAGGCCTTTCAACGATTCCCAGGGTACTTGACTAACATCCTTCCAGGCTTTTAGGTGCCCCTATTGTACCCCTGCTTTGAGCCCGCTAGAACTTACGACAACGATAACTTCTCTGCCTTCGAATCTTTAATCATCCAACCCGATGACTTTTCATAGCTCAAGCGACCTTCTCTAGCAACAATTATCCACCAACTCATGACCTTTGAGTTGCAACCTAATTCGTTATTATGCACCGATCAAGGAACACATACAACACTTCGAATATTCCTACTTGAATTTACTTTGAAATCACAACATTACCGAGCCAAATTACATTACCGACCAGCTTGCATGACTGACCCACCCTGGATTTTCATGCTCGACCGACCTCTATTGGGTTTTAATACACGACCGACAGTTGGTCTTGATCCGTGACCAACCCCACTTTGTCTTGATGCCCGACCGAGCCCGACCACCTCCCCATGTATGCACGACCAGGACTCCAGGCTCGACCGACCTTACTTGCACAAACCCTAGCCTGCTCGACCCAACCATGTTCGAACGACCCCACTCGTGCACAACCGACCCGCCTCCTCGTGCATAACTGAGCACCCTTCTGTAGTATACTGTACTGCGCATTGTACTACACATTGTACTACGCTCGACCCGTGGCCTGTACGCACGACCAGAAACCTGTACAGGTCCAATCCAAGTCCAATTTCGACCAGATCTTCGCCAATCGACTGTCTCGACGAAATCTATTCATCCAGTTCATCAATTACAACCATAAACATGTTATGAAATCACTAACAACATGAATATGACAATTTTTACCAAAATTATGCAAATTTCACCAAAATCTTGATAATGAACATATAACCTAAATTATGGACTAATTTACATGAACATATGAAATATATAAAAATTACCAGTTTTAAGTTGCTAAATTAGATCCTATGGCGAATCATATGAAAATAACCTTATCATGGTGTAGATCTAGGAGAAATTGATTCAAAATGATGAAAATTTATGCATACAGCTCATATACTTTATTGAATCCGCTTAAGAGATGCATATTACTCACCAATTCTCCAAATCAAAGCAAAAACGGTGAAATTAAATTCCGGACAGCGAAGAACTTGATCCAAATCCTTAGCTCCGATGAACTCTCACTTCAAATGATGTAGATCTAGCTTCTAATGGTGCAGATCTTGGATTCCCTTCCTTAGATATTGATTTTAATAGTGGAAAGGTGTGACGGCCAGCCCCAGACCAGCCGACATTTATCCGAAATGCGCTGTGATGATGCCTGACCAGCATGGGAAGGTCGTCAAAAGAAAAGAAGCAAGATGGAGAACTATTAAAGAACCTGTAGTATATCTCACAGCACATGGAGTAAAATATAATAATAACATAACTTGACATAAAATAGGCGAGACAATGCATAAGCTGAAAACTAAAACATCATAGCAGCAGAATCTAAATACAGCTTATGATCCAACACTATTATTACAACTTCAAAATACTGTCTCTAAAGCAAAATAGAAAAGGTACACTACTAATGCCTAAAGTAGTGACCAACTACAACATAGGGAGAATAGATATATCATATGTGGAAACCTCGTCCTCGTCTCCGGTACAGCTACTCGTGCAACCACCTAACCTATCTCTAGTCTACTAGTCTGAGCACCCAGAGTAATAAGAAGAAACATAAAACTCTGGGTCAAAAAATAGTCTTGTATGAGTGGTAGCAAGTATACATCTCTAAGATGAACAAATAACAGGTATAAGAAATCATACCTGAACCTCGACCTGCAACCAAAGAGTTAGCACAACAAGATGTACAGTACTCTAAGGTAACACCAAAATAAAGTGTAAAGATAATATGAGAGTGTGCATGACATGGTGATAGAAAACATCAAACATAGCAATCATCCTCACATCTCTCACTCAGTGCGTAATGCATACAATATCCACCACTTCGATCACCCAATTCTTTGCTACGATCACTTTGCCCTTGGGTGTCACAATGAACCCATTGCACTGATCCATAGCTATTAATCCTTCTCTCAGTGGTGAACCAAAATTATGGATATCGATAAACCCTTTGCACACGTCCCACAACAAAGCCTAATCATGAAGTAGAACTTGTTGTTCCCATTGGATCATGAGCCATAACTTCTCATTTGAACTAACTTTGCAGTTCGGAGGAGCGGCTCGTGAACGATGCATTGGCTCGTGAGTCCCTCCAGACGATCGGCTTGTGGTGATGCTTCCTTGGTGCTCAGGCTCGTGGTCTTCATCACCGTCATAGTTCTCCGGTTCGTGGTCAACATCTCGGGTCGTGACCAAGCTTCGGGTCGTGTACTTATTTTTGTGGCTCGTATGGTGGAGAGGTTCGCGAGTGGGGGTGGCTCCACGAGCGGGGTCGGGTCGTGGTACTCTAGTCACGAGCGGGGTTTTGCACTATTTCCAGCAACTTTTCCAGCAAGCTACTTACGCCATATGATGACATTTTCAACCAATCTAACTTTACTAAGCAATCATAAAGCATTCCAAACAGTAGTAATAACATATAGGTTCAATCATAAACACCAAAACAACAATCACATGTGTTATTTAGGATCAAACATGCCCAAAACCATGGTTTTTCCCTTAATCCCCTTAATCATGTTTAACCATATGATTAGCAAACTTAATCCAAATTAATCCAAATTTTTATCAAAGGCATAAAATAATATTTAAGAATTTTTATATATTTTCCATAATCTTCTAAGTCATAATTTCGCTAATTATCGCTAATCACCCATAACTAGCTGTAATTAGTGCAAAAACAAGCTAATCAATCACCTTAGCCATGAATAATTTATAGATCTGAAGTCTCCACTGATTTGGGTCGAATTCCTATGCAACACAGCAGATCTAACTCTGATTTGATGCTATTTTGACTTGATTTGATGTTGATTAGCTTAATCCTTGATTAAAAAGTGATTAGAGGTGGTTTAGAAGGTGGAAACCATTGTTAGAGTTGAAGAGAAACTTTGTGGTGGCTGAAAATGACAAAGGAGGGTTCCTCTAGCCCCTATTAGCCCTTATATAACCCTAATCCTGAAATACCTAGTGGGCCAAGCTGCTAGTTACCCTAGTAATCCGTTTAAGCAATTTTTCCATCTTCAAACCTTATTTCAGTCATATCTCCCAAACATTAAGTCCGTTTGATTAAAATGACCACTCTATGGAAAGGTAAGCCATCATCCGAATCCAGTGGACATGGTTTCAGGTTAAAACTCCTTACCAATCAAAATTTATAGGTAAAACAAGATTCGCTAGGGGTAAAATGGTCATTTAAAAATCGATAAAAATCATGCACATGGGAAATGACCCTAATAGTCGTTTCCCAAAGTTACACCACCATACGACTTTATTCGAAAAAGAAATAAATATTTTACGATCCTCCGATACGTAGAATGCGGGTGGTTACATTCTCCCCCTCTTAAGAAATTTCGCCCCGAAATCCCTTAACCAAAACATGCAAAGGTTCTCGCATGCCTATCAATCATTTGCAACAATCAAACATACATAACAACACAACAAGCCTATCCAAGCATGCCGTTTACTAACATGGGGAATTATATATCGATTTTAAAACCTTACTAGGCAAAGAATTCTGGATATGACCTCCTTATATTATCCTATGTTTCCCAAGTACAGTCATGCTCATTATCACCCTACTGGACATTGACTAGTTTGACCGTCTTCCTTCGAAGTTGTTTCGTATCATGTCCGACAATACGAATCGTCCTGCGGCTCCCTACAGCCTCGGATTCTACCTTGATACCATCCAACTGATCTAATGAAATAGTCACATTAGGGTCGTGCACAAACTTCTGTAATTGGGAAACATGAAATACGTTGCAAAATCTGGGCCATCTTGTCAGGCAATCCTACTTCATACGCTAAATCCCTAACTCACTCGAGAACAGGAAATGGACCTATAAACCTTGGTACTAACTTACATCTCCTATCAAAACGAATCACATTCTTCAACGGAGAGATCTTGATAAATACTAAGTCGTTAACAGAGAATTCCAAATCTCTTCGTCTTTTATCAGTAAAACTCTTCTGCCTATCTTGGGCAGCCTTTATTCGCCGTTGAATAACTTTGATCTTATATGAAGTTTCTCTTACTACTTCTGATCCAAGCACAAATTTTCTCGTCGGTTTCTAATCAACATGATGGTGAGTTGTACGGTCTTCCGTACAAAATTTCAAATGGGGTCATACCAATACTGGACCGATAACTATTAGTATACATAAACTCAACTAGATGCAAATTGTCATCCCCTGACCTTCCAAAATTCAACATACAAGCTCTCTGGAGTTCCTTTAATGCACGACTCACCCTCTAAGTCCATTAACATTGGGTACAACCAGTCTTAGTGAGCGATAAAACAACTAACTAACATCATCAATAAAGTATACGAGAATAGGCAGATTAACCATCAATATACCAATCACATTACTAGAGAACAACTCCAAGCCCAACTCCCCACATTCGACAGTGACATCCTTTATAACAAAAAATTTCAACCTTACATCAGGACAAAACTAGAATGAACCATTCAATCCTAGCAATCAAATGCAATCAACCAACAACACTCATAACATCCAGTTTATACATCTCATGTGAACCATCGTAACCGAATTAAACATCCGTCAAGTACAAGCCCCAGAGGCCTAAACCGATATCAGACAAGCACCCAAGAAACGTCTCCTTCGACATTGGACAATTTACGTGAGACTGCTCAACAAAGAAACCAATCACACATAGCTGACTTTGGCTATCACTACGAATCTTGCTTTGAAACCATCGTTAATCGCATGACCGGCTATGTCACCATGCCATCCATCAAGGGCTAATGATAACCCCAGTTCTAATCAGGTTATTGCACGTCCAACGTACATTTGCCTCCCAGAGACAACTAGGTCCATCTAATAGGGCCAGGTATTCGACTAGTCCAACTTGCCTTTTAGGTGCCTCTAATATACCCTTGCCTTGAGGCCGTTAGAACTTTCAACAACGATAATCCCTTCATCATTCTTATCGGCATCGCCGGAGGCTATCCATAAACTCAGACCTAGTCTCGAGTATCCATTACCCACCAATTCAAGTCCAATATGAGTCGTCTTCCTACTCGTTGCATCTCCAAGATCAACGAACAACCATTACTTATGGGTTCAAGTCCAACTTTAATCGTCCTAACCTTCGTTGCATCTCCACGGCCAACGAATCCCTCATATTACTTCGCGATTTCCCCACTGAATTCCCTCCGAAGTTACTAGCATTCTTGAATCAAAGAGAACATCAACATAAGATCCTAAACAATCCATAGCATTCATTGAATAAGTCATATTTTTCACCTGCTAAAACCATGAATATGTCGATACCCACATGACTGGTCCAACCAATCTAAAGGTCTAATGGAAGCCCCGCCTCCAAACAGACTACCATACATCCAATGTACGTTTATCTACCAAGGATAACTAGATCACATCCAACAGACCCAAGGTAAATGGGCATCCCCAAATACCCCTGCTTCAAGTCTGCTTAGAACACTCTAAACTATCGACGATTCCTTGGCACTCCATCAGAAGTGTTATCCAAAACTCCATCTTCAACTTGAGTCCCACACAAGTCATTCCATTTTCTTGCAGCCTTCTCGAGTCTAACTCAAGTCATCTCATAGCCCTATTGATTCCCATTCGGGGCAGTCCATATCATCAAACAGTCTTATCTTGTCAGGCTGCACATCACTCCTCGAGTAAACTAAGATATCATTCAATGGAAGTCACAACAACTACTTATACCTCTCAGCCTCCCTAACTCCAGCTATCATCACCATCACTAGGTAGGTACCCAATACCACTCTATACCTTTGAAGCCAATCGACTTCCAAAATAATGCCAAACCCAGTAAAGCCCAAAATAAAGCAATTACAAGCAAACATACATCCATGACTCGATAAGACCAAATTACGACAAATCATGCAATAGCTAGTCGAACCTCCGACCGAGTTCGTCACAACCAAAGGTCTATCGACAATCTAGAGTTCCAATCTAAACCTATCCACCATGTCACTAGATATGAAGGAATGGGATTCCCCACTATCAACAAAACTTGAACAGAAACTTCATAAATGGAAAGCATACCTTAAATAATGACACGTTTTCCCTTTTGCGCCGCAGTTGTGGCATTCGACGAAGAATGATCAGCGTCGATAGCATATGCTTTCACGATGTTCTTCGCTTTAGGGGTTGTAGACATTTATCCTTATGATGACCCGCTTGGACATAGTTGAAGCACTTCCTGTCCCCAGGCCTTTCTTGACAATCTCTGGCATAGTGGCTCGTCTTGCCACAGCTAAAGCACTCACCATCTTTCTTGTCTTTCTTTCTCTGACCATCCTTGGTCTGGTTCTGCTTCCACTTATTCTGAGAATTATTCTTGCCTCCACCGCTTGCTTGCGACTTTGGCTCTTCTGTAGATGCAATAACAACATCGGCCTTTGACTTAGGGTAAAGGCTATCTGATCTCATGTAACAACCCGGAAAATCTGGGCCAGTTTGAAAATTTTATTTTGGCAATTTTAGCGAATTTTGATTATTTAAAATAGATTATTTTAAATAATATCGACGTGAAATCTATTTTGAATATAATTCGAACGTTTATATTATACACGTCGTCGTTAGAATATAAATAATTATATATAATTATAAATAGAATTGAAAATGGCGCGGTAGTTCGATAATTCGATTTCAAACTTCAATTGAATGTACCGGGTGCAAAATAATCCGGATTTTAGTGAAACCAAAAATAATGGAATCTAATAGTGAATATCTTTCCAACGAATCCGAAAAATTAAGATTTCATATCGGGAATCAAAAGATATGTCCAGTTGAAAATTCTGAATAGTCGCTATGGAATTCAGGCCCTTAAAAATGGACATTTTGCAAACGACCTCGGATTTCGACGAAACCAGTTTTGTTGGGTCCGGGATGTGAAGTTATTGCTAGGTTTCAAATTTCATAATTTTTCGAATCAATATGTGAGCGTGGCAAAAGAAAACGCGTTTGACCAGTTTCAGTTGATTTTAATCGACTTGAAATTGGCCATTTTTCTAACGGTCTCTGAATTCGACGAAACTAGTTTTGTTAGGACCGTATCGTCAATACGAAGCTAGAAAATATTTTTTTTGGAATTTTTTAGTTAGTATGTGACCCCGGTAATTAGAAATGTGCGTTTAAAATAATATAGTGATTTAAATGTAAATTCAAAGGAAACATATCGAGACGATCGAATTGGCCTGCGATACATATCCCATTGTGTTCGGAATGGGGGTAAAACGCTATGGGCGGCAGGCGGTGGACCTCGTTTAGTGGTCATATGTGAAAGTCAACTCTTTAATAAATAAATAATAAATAAAAAAAAAAAAAAAAAAAAAAATATAATATCCCTTCCCTTAAAACCTAGGCCCCCCCCCGTTCGTTTATCTCAGAAGGAAAAAAAAAACAAAAAAGAAAAAGAAAACAAAAATCGCGATAACCCCCCCCGTCGCTCCAGCCACCACCGCGCCCAGCGCCCACCGCCGCCACCACTTGCGAGGCTCCGCCCTTCCCCCCTCTGCCTCCCTCTCTCTCCTCCGCCTCGCAGGAACCACGAATCCCCTCGACGAAGCCGATGGCCCCCCTCCGATCAGATGCCCTCTCGCCTCCGACCAGCATGGGTCCGCCGCCACCACCTGAGGACGCAGCCCACCCCCTCCTCTAATTACAGTAAGATCTTGATTTTGTTTATATATATAAAAAAAAAAAAAAAAAAAAAAAGAACTGATTTCTGTTTTTATTAAGATTTAAAAACTGTTTTTATTAAGATTTAAAAACTGTTTTTATTAAGTTTTGAAAACTGATTTTATTAAAATTTAAAAACTGATTTTATAAAAAGGAATAAAAACTGATTTTATAAAAAAAACTGAATTTGAAAAATGATTTTTAAAGTATTTAAAAACTGAATGTTATTTTGATTTAAAACTTATTTTTAAAAAAGTATAAACTGATTTATTTTTTTAAAGTATAAACTGATTTATTTTTTTAAAGTATAAACTGATTTATTTTTTTTAAAGTATAAACTGATTTATTTTTTTAAAGTATAAACTGATTTATTTTTGAAAGAGAAAAACTGATTTTATTTTGAACTTTAAAATAGGAAAAAGATTAATCTTTTAGTAGAAAAAGATTTGAAAGCAAAAGTAGAAATCATATTTTTTTATATGTTGAAAGCGAACGTGAAAACATGATTTTTGTCATATTAAAGAAGTGATTTTTATTATATAAACATCATGACAAAAATGAGATTTTTATTCATTTGAATAGCGATATAAAAATTCGATTTTTATATATTGAACTTTGAAATAAAAATATGATTTTTATATATTGAACTTTGAAATAAAAATTCGATTTTTATATATTGAACTTCGATATAAAAATTCGATTTTTATATATTGAACTTTGAACTAAAAATTCGATTTTTATATATTGAATAGCGAACTAAAAATTTGATTTTTATATATTGAATAACGAAGTAAAAATTCGATTTTTATATATGTAGTAGCTACGGACGACGAAGCTGGCGAAGATGCGAAAACAATGAAGACTTCTGCAAAAGAAGAGTCGAGATGGTTGGATAGCTAAATGTGAGAATTTCTCACCTTTCAATTTATATTTCTAGTTATATATATATACTAGGATGCAGACGGTGCTTAGTAGCACCCGACACAATCGTCCACAGACCATGGACTTGTTTGTTTGACTGTTTGGTGATTGATTGCGATATTGGTTTGAATGTGGTTTGTGGTGTGAAAAATCGAATCGATAAATTGGTTAGGATTAGACGTGCGCCGTTATAAGGCGAAGGGGTAAGGCTAGGTTAGATCCTTACTCCAAAGTTTGTGGTTTGCATAACGAATGGATTTGATTGATGTGTGAATGGCGTGGGCCTTCACTAGACCGGGGATAAGGCTAGGCCTTGTCCCGTTTCTAGTATCGTGCCGTTATGCCGCCGAAATTTTCTAAAATAAGTTAGAAAAATAAAAATAGCATTTTATTTAACGAATGAACTGAATAGAAATTCATATGTTAAAATAAAATGTGTTATCGTTAAAAATATAATTTTTAACGTGAATGTGAATAAATAAATATTCATTTACAAACCAGACGGTTTGTTTATGTACACCTATTTGAATGACGTTGATTGGGTCGATAAATTTTACACATCGCCTAACTGCACAAATAAAATATGTGTTTGATTGTTTGAAACCCCACACGGGTGTTAGGATGAAATTTGAAGTTCACTCATCCTGATTGATTAAATCTGTCGATCGATTGATTGACAAGCTGCTATAAGCGTTAAATGTCTATATTTGATGCTTATACAGTGTAGTGCACTTTGGTTGATGGTTGATTATTCATCGTTGTTGATATATCCATGTGTTGTAGAAAATCCATATAATTAACATTATATGGTAATTGATTGGGCCTCATTCCAGTTTCGAAGAAAAAAAAGAAATATTTGAAATAGAAATATTTGAAATAGAAATATTTGAAATAGAAATATTTGAAATAGAATATTTGAAAATAGAAATATGTGAAGCCGTGAGGATTAGATTGACGCCATTTTGACGTGAACGATATTTATATCGATTTTATTCATTTTAAAATGAATATTGAAAAGTGATTTCGAAATCAAATATTTTGAAATAAATTGAATTGAAAACGAATTCAAATTGAATTGAAAACGACTTCGAAATGAATTGAATTGAAAACGAATTCGAAATGAATTGAATTGAAAACGAATTCGAAATGAATTGAATTGAAAACGAATTCGAAATGAATTGAATTGAAAACAAATTCGAAATGAATTGAATTGAAAACGAATTCGAAAGGAATTGAATTGAAAGCGATTTCGAAATGAATTGAATTGAGAACGATTTCGAAATGAATTGAACTGAAAACGAATTCGAATTGAATTGAAAGCGAAGTGAAATAAATTCAAATTGAATTGAAATTTGAATTGAATAGAAATGGATTTTAAAACGAATTTATAAAGAAGAATTCAATTTTGATTTGAATTGAAATGGAAGTTGAAAATGTTTTTGAAACGAATTCAAAACTATTTATATAATTCGTTTTAAATAGAAATCGACGATATATATATTATATATATATTATATATAATATAATGGCCTGAATAGAACGCGCCACGCCGCGGCAGTTCGCGAATTTCGACCATTTATTTCAAACGGGCATTACGGGAGATCCGACCGTCGGATTCTCCTAAAACCGGAACCGTTGGGTTCGTATCGAAAAGAGCTTTCTAATGAATGTTAGAAATTTGAAATCTAACGGTTGGATTTGGAGATATGTCCAAATCAAATTCAAAAAAGGTCGCTGTAAGTGCAGTTCGATGGCCATTGATGGAAATCGACTGTACGGGCCTTGATAAAATTATTAAAAATAGCAATAATTTGTGTAAAATCATAATAAATGATTTAGAAAGAATTGGGATGAAAAACTCCATACTTGAAAAGATAAAAATAAATTTTTATCGAAATGAACTAGTTTTGAACTAGAATTATAATCCTATTTATTTTTAAATAAATAAATTGAATTCGAAAAGGGTTTTAAAAATAACCAAAATTTCCAATGATTGCATTGGAGTGGATTTGAATCGAAATTGTCTTCGGAATATTTCGATGTTGGAATTCGTGATTATACAGGTGTTGTTATGGAAATTTGAAAGATATATATTGATATCGTTATTTCCAATACGACATTTGTTAGTCGTAGAATTCGATATTGAATATAAGCCGATATATTTTCTATTCAGAGCCTTGTATTGAATATCGAATGTGATTTGGGTTTGTCGTGAATGGTGTCTTCACTAACACTATTCTTGAACCCAGTTGAGAAAAGATTAAATCTTTTTATTTAGATTTAATGAAGTGTACCAATTAAATAATATTTAATTGGAATTGAATAGATATTGATTTTTGGGCTTATCGTGAACAGTGTTTTAAATAACACTTGTTCTTTAACCCGATAATTAATGAATGTGATTTTGGGTTTATCGTGAACCGTGTTTTAAATGACACTGATTCTTTAACCCAGTTAACGATTAAAACTGAGTGGAGTTTTAATGAATCTTTAATTAGATTGAAAAGATCGAAAATGGAGTATCACCAGTTTTGCTCCAGGCGATAGTTAAATCTTTAATTAGATTTGAACGTGAAATTTAGAAACTAACTGTCGGTTAGCCAAGCAGAATGGTTTTCTGGATATTGATCTGATGTTGGTTTCGGCCTTCGGGGTTAATATTTGGGGAATTATTCTCTTGATTAATTTATGGTTAGTGACTAATGAATTGGAATGAGGCGTATGTTGTGTTTGTGTAACACTTATTTAAAATATACGCGAGTTATTCGGAAAGACCGGGTTTATCCCATTCTGAATAACTGATACGACGATAAGTCGAAGATGAAGACGATGGTAGAAGACCGGAGGTCTTCACGTCGTTTGGGTGATAACTGATGATCTTGATTGGGCTGTACACCCAAGAAGATGGAAACAGTTAGTGATCGTCCAGACGTACTTGGAGATCGATGGATATGCGGGGTACTAGGTGCCTCCGGTTTCGTTCAGACCCAGAACGGACTTGTAAATGGACTGTGTGTCTGACATCGGATTTCATTCTGTGTGACTGATATCGGTTGCATAGGATGGTTTGCCTGTGTGGCATGCTAAGATGCAAATGATCAAGGCTTCTGTTGAAAAGCAAAGTCTTGTGGTGATGATCAAAGCACGGCCTTTGTGGCGTAGCTTTGTGTAACGTTTACCTCGCGTGTTTCACACCAGGTATGAACCAAAAACGGGAGACGGACCTCAGGGAGGACTTGCGTTTCTTTCTAGCTAGAAGTGGCGTCAGTGGTTTTACACGCCCTGACGAGTTTGACTTATGTGGTTGTTGCTGTTGCGAGGCGCCTCGGTTATATCGGTTTCGGCCGAATGCATTCTGGTCGGCTGACGGACCAGACTTACACCCCATAGGGTGGGGAGACGTATTGTTCAGGCATAATAATCCACTCCGTGTGGACCGGCCCTGACGATCCAAGGGGCAGTTGCGGCTGTTCCTGAGGGGCGGGCTAGAGCGTCTCGAATCGGTTGAGGACTATCTTTTGCCTCGGTTCATAGATGGAAATCCAATTTCCAAATACGTGACATTTGCGGTTTTATTTGTAAACCTATATATGGCGACATAGTGGCATGGGACGCTCATGCCGCCTATGATTGATACTTATGATTTGAAGTTGTTTTATGCACTATGCACTTATAATAGTATCAAACGACTTGTTTTAACCGTATCAAGCATTCTTTGGCTGTTATAAGGGAAAACCCTATCCCCCGGCTTGCGTTTGCATTGTGTGATAGGACCTGGGTCTTATAACAGCTTCATTTTTCTTTATTTAGCATTGCGCTGTTTGTTTCATGCACTGGTATTCTTGGGAGGAAACCCGTTCCGTGTTATACGGCGTGGTCCCTTGATTTACCTAACTTTAAGAATAAAGAATAATAACTGTTTTAGTTCTCACACCAGTCACATGACTGACCTGGAGTTTATTGTTTTAACCTAAACTCTGGGTGCCCTTATTTTCGACACGGGCAGCTAGTAGTTTTGGTTTTGCAGATTTATATTCACAGGATCCTGGTTTACAGCTGGAATGATATCCGGAAAGCTTTGTATCCGTATATCTCTTCTAGTTGTGTATTGTATTATTTTCCGCTGCTATGTATTTAAATGTAATTTAAATCTCTGATATTTCTGTGTAATATTTATTCGTACTCTGTATATTCTTGTAATCTGATGCATTGTTGTAATATACAATGAAATGTTCTTTTATATGCGTTCTGTTGTGGTTTGTTCTCGAACTATCCGACGCTTTCCTTTACGGGGAAGTTACGGGTCTTCACAGTTGGTATCAGAGCTTTGGTTTACCAAGCTCAGAGAACAAGACACATTAGAACCATACGAAAGAATTCATCAGATATTGGATTAGTAATATCCAATTAGAATGACTCGTTAGAGATAGGATCAGTAGTATCCTAGAACGAGTGTGAAGAGTATATTTTTGAAAATGAAAACAAATTTTTGTTTTGAAAATTTAAATCAATTATTCGTATTTGATTATCTATTTATATTGATGTGGACAATCCAGTATATATAGATTTTGCATATACGTCTGATCCGCGTGTATTCGAAATTTTAATATACTGGATAGATATGGAATCACATTCTAGTCGCCCGAAGATGATTCTGATGATAGTTCGAACATCATCAGAATTGGTATTCGTGTTTCGAAGGTGTGATTTTCTATATATTTCCATTAGGCTGGTGTGAGAACCAAAACTTATATATAGCTAGAATTCATTGTTGTGATTTGGCATCAAAACATGATTTTTTGTATATGTATCAAAATTATGAATTTAAAACGTTAATCCACTAATTGATTGATGTTTGTGTTGTTTGTTTATTTGTTTGCCAATTTTGAACCATTATGCTTAATCGAATCAAATATTGAATTGTATTGAAAATTGGTCGCATCTGCTTGCATATACATATATATCATTGAACAGGTCATAGCAAGGAGGCTAGAGCAGAGAATAAAATTTGTTTGCCCGACAAATAGGTACATGTTTACTACATAATTTCCTGTTTTGTTTGGGTGATGATGATTTTGTGAGCCTATTGGCTAGCCGCTTGGCTTTTTCTTTTTCTTTTTGAGATCTGAAGGACCGGGAACGCTATTTGCAATTTCCCGATGCTCCCGGTGCAGGGGAGGTTATGGCGAAATTTTTCAAAAATTTAGGGTGTTAGCCAAATTTTTGAAATTTTGAAAATTCTCAGAAACCAAAGGGTTGGAGAATGAAAGCCAGATCGAACATAGAGCTGAATAATCAAATCACTTTCGACTTTGTTCCTTTTCGGGGACGAAAAGTTTTAAGTGGGGGAGATTGTAACAACCCGGAAAATCTGGGCCAGTTTGAAAATTTTATTTTGGCAATTTTAGCGAATTTTGATTATTTAAAATAGATTATTTTAAATAATATCGACGTGAAATCTATTTTGAATATAATTCGAACGTTTATATTATACACGTCGTCGTTAGAATATAAATAATTATATATAATTATAAATAGAATTGAAAATGGCGCGGTAGTTCGATAATTCGATTTCAAACTTCAATTGAATGTACCGGGTGCAAAATAATCCGGATTTTAGTGAAACCAAAAATAATGGAATCTAATAGTGAATATCTTTCCAACGAATCCGAAAAATTAAGATTTCATATCGGGAATCAAAAGATATGTCCAGTTGAAAATTCTGAATAGTCGCTATGGAATTCAGGCCCTTAAAAATGGACATTTTGCAAACGACCTCGGATTTCGACGAAACCAGTTTTGTTGGGTCCGGGATGTGAAGTTATTGCTAGGTTTCAAATTTCATAATTTTTCGAATCAATATGTGAGCGTGGCAAAAGAAAACGCGTTTGACCAGTTTCAGTTGATTTTAATCGACTTGAAATTGGCCATTTTTCTAACGGTCTCTGAATTCGACGAAACTAGTTTTGTTAGGACCGTATCGTCAATACGAAGCTAGAAAATATTTTTTTTGGAATTTTTTAGTTAGTATGTGACCCCGGTAATTAGAAATGTGCGTTTAAAATAATATAGTGATTTAAATGTAAATTCAAAGGAAACATATCGAGACGATCGAATTGGCCTGCGATACATATCCCATTGTGTTCGGAATGGGGGTAAAACGCTATGGGCGGCAGGCGGTGGACCTCGTTTAGTGGTCATATGTGAAAGTCAACTCTTTAATAAATAAATAATAAATAAAAAAAAAAAAAAAAAAAAAAATATAATATCCCTTCCCTTAAAACCTAGGCCCCCCCCCGTTCGTTTATCTCAGAAGGAAAAAAAAAACAAAAAAGAAAAAGAAAACAAAAATCGCGATAACCCCCCCCGTCGCTCCAGCCACCACCGCGCCCAGCGCCCACCGCCGCCACCACTTGCGAGGCTCCGCCCTTCCCCCCTCTGCCTCCCTCTCTCTCCTCCGCCTCGCAGGAACCACGAATCCCCTCGACGAAGCCGATGGCCCCCCTCCGATCAGATGCCCTCTCGCCTCCGACCAGCATGGGTCCGCCGCCACCACCTGAGGACGCAGCCCACCCCCTCCTCTAATTACAGTAAGATCTTGATTTTGTTTATATATATAAAAAAAAAAAAAAAAAAAAAAAGAACTGATTTCTGTTTTTATTAAGATTTAAAAACTGTTTTTATTAAGATTTAAAAACTGTTTTTATTAAGTTTTGAAAACTGATTTTATTAAAATTTAAAAACTGATTTTATAAAAAGGAATAAAAACTGATTTTATAAAAAAAACTGAATTTGAAAAATGATTTTTAAAGTATTTAAAAACTGAATGTTATTTTGATTTAAAACTTATTTTTAAAAAAGTATAAACTGATTTATTTTTTTAAAGTATAAACTGATTTATTTTTTTAAAGTATAAACTGATTTATTTTTTTTAAAGTATAAACTGATTTATTTTTTTAAAGTATAAACTGATTTATTTTTGAAAGAGAAAAACTGATTTTATTTTGAACTTTAAAATAGGAAAAAGATTAATCTTTTAGTAGAAAAAGATTTGAAAGCAAAAGTAGAAATCATATTTTTTTATATGTTGAAAGCGAACGTGAAAACATGATTTTTGTCATATTAAAGAAGTGATTTTTATTATATAAACATCATGACAAAAATGAGATTTTTATTCATTTGAATAGCGATATAAAAATTCGATTTTTATATATTGAACTTTGAAATAAAAATATGATTTTTATATATTGAACTTTGAAATAAAAATTCGATTTTTATATATTGAACTTCGATATAAAAATTCGATTTTTATATATTGAACTTTGAACTAAAAATTCGATTTTTATATATTGAATAGCGAACTAAAAATTTGATTTTTATATATTGAATAACGAAGTAAAAATTCGATTTTTATATATGTAGTAGCTACGGACGACGAAGCTGGCGAAGATGCGAAAACAATGAAGACTTCTGCAAAAGAAGAGTCGAGATGGTTGGATAGCTAAATGTGAGAATTTCTCACCTTTCAATTTATATTTCTAGTTATATATATATACTAGGATGCAGACGGTGCTTAGTAGCACCCGACACAATCGTCCACAGACCATGGACTTGTTTGTTTGACTGTTTGGTGATTGATTGCGATATTGGTTTGAATGTGGTTTGTGGTGTGAAAAATCGAATCGATAAATTGGTTAGGATTAGACGTGCGCCGTTATAAGGCGAAGGGGTAAGGCTAGGTTAGATCCTTACTCCAAAGTTTGTGGTTTGCATAACGAATGGATTTGATTGATGTGTGAATGGCGTGGGCCTTCACTAGACCGGGGATAAGGCTAGGCCTTGTCCCGTTTCTAGTATCGTGCCGTTATGCCGCCGAAATTTTCTAAAATAAGTTAGAAAAATAAAAATAGCATTTTATTTAACGAATGAACTGAATAGAAATTCATATGTTAAAATAAAATGTGTTATCGTTAAAAATATAATTTTTAACGTGAATGTGAATAAATAAATATTCATTTACAAACCAGACGGTTTGTTTATGTACACCTATTTGAATGACGTTGATTGGGTCGATAAATTTTACACATCGCCTAACTGCACAAATAAAATATGTGTTTGATTGTTTGAAACCCCACACGGGTGTTAGGATGAAATTTGAAGTTCACTCATCCTGATTGATTAAATCTGTCGATCGATTGATTGACAAGCTGCTATAAGCGTTAAATGTCTATATTTGATGCTTATACAGTGTAGTGCACTTTGGTTGATGGTTGATTATTCATCGTTGTTGATATATCCATGTGTTGTAGAAAATCCATATAATTAACATTATATGGTAATTGATTGGGCCTCATTCCAGTTTCGAAGAAAAAAAAGAAATATTTGAAATAGAAATATTTGAAATAGAAATATTTGAAATAGAAATATTTGAAATAGAATATTTGAAAATAGAAATATGTGAAGCCGTGAGGATTAGATTGACGCCATTTTGACGTGAACGATATTTATATCGATTTTATTCATTTTAAAATGAATATTGAAAAGTGATTTCGAAATCAAATATTTTGAAATAAATTGAATTGAAAACGAATTCAAATTGAATTGAAAACGACTTCGAAATGAATTGAATTGAAAACGAATTCGAAATGAATTGAATTGAAAACGAATTCGAAATGAATTGAATTGAAAACGAATTCGAAATGAATTGAATTGAAAACAAATTCGAAATGAATTGAATTGAAAACGAATTCGAAAGGAATTGAATTGAAAGCGATTTCGAAATGAATTGAATTGAGAACGATTTCGAAATGAATTGAACTGAAAACGAATTCGAATTGAATTGAAAGCGAAGTGAAATAAATTCAAATTGAATTGAAATTTGAATTGAATAGAAATGGATTTTAAAACGAATTTATAAAGAAGAATTCAATTTTGATTTGAATTGAAATGGAAGTTGAAAATGTTTTTGAAACGAATTCAAAACTATTTATATAATTCGTTTTAAATAGAAATCGACGATATATATATTATATATATATTATATATAATATAATGGCCTGAATAGAACGCGCCACGCCGCGGCAGTTCGCGAATTTCGACCATTTATTTCAAACGGGCATTACGGGAGATCCGACCGTCGGATTCTCCTAAAACCGGAACCGTTGGGTTCGTATCGAAAAGAGCTTTCTAATGAATGTTAGAAATTTGAAATCTAACGGTTGGATTTGGAGATATGTCCAAATCAAATTCAAAAAAGGTCGCTGTAAGTGCAGTTCGATGGCCATTGATGGAAATCGACTGTACGGGCCTTGATAAAATTATTAAAAATAGCAATAATTTGTGTAAAATCATAATAAATGATTTAGAAAGAATTGGGATGAAAAACTCCATACTTGAAAAGATAAAAATAAATTTTTATCGAAATGAACTAGTTTTGAACTAGAATTATAATCCTATTTATTTTTAAATAAATAAATTGAATTCGAAAAGGGTTTTAAAAATAACCAAAATTTCCAATGATTGCATTGGAGTGGATTTGAATCGAAATTGTCTTCGGAATATTTCGATGTTGGAATTCGTGATTATACAGGTGTTGTTATGGAAATTTGAAAGATATATATTGATATCGTTATTTCCAATACGACATTTGTTAGTCGTAGAATTCGATATTGAATATAAGCCGATATATTTTCTATTCAGAGCCTTGTATTGAATATCGAATGTGATTTGGGTTTGTCGTGAATGGTGTCTTCACTAACACTATTCTTGAACCCAGTTGAGAAAAGATTAAATCTTTTTATTTAGATTTAATGAAGTGTACCAATTAAATAATATTTAATTGGAATTGAATAGATATTGATTTTTGGGCTTATCGTGAACAGTGTTTTAAATAACACTTGTTCTTTAACCCGATAATTAATGAATGTGATTTTGGGTTTATCGTGAACCGTGTTTTAAATGACACTGATTCTTTAACCCAGTTAACGATTAAAACTGAGTGGAGTTTTAATGAATCTTTAATTAGATTGAAAAGATCGAAAATGGAGTATCACCAGTTTTGCTCCAGGCGATAGTTAAATCTTTAATTAGATTTGAACGTGAAATTTAGAAACTAACTGTCGGTTAGCCAAGCAGAATGGTTTTCTGGATATTGATCTGATGTTGGTTTCGGCCTTCGGGGTTAATATTTGGGGAATTATTCTCTTGATTAATTTATGGTTAGTGACTAATGAATTGGAATGAGGCGTATGTTGTGTTTGTGTAACACTTATTTAAAATATACGCGAGTTATTCGGAAAGACCGGGTTTATCCCATTCTGAATAACTGATACGACGATAAGTCGAAGATGAAGACGATGGTAGAAGACCGGAGGTCTTCACGTCGTTTGGGTGATAACTGATGATCTTGATTGGGCTGTACACCCAAGAAGATGGAAACAGTTAGTGATCGTCCAGACGTACTTGGAGATCGATGGATATGCGGGGTACTAGGTGCCTCCGGTTTCGTTCAGACCCAGAACGGACTTGTAAATGGACTGTGTGTCTGACATCGGATTTCATTCTGTGTGACTGATATCGGTTGCATAGGATGGTTTGCCTGTGTGGCATGCTAAGATGCAAATGATCAAGGCTTCTGTTGAAAAGCAAAGTCTTGTGGTGATGATCAAAGCACGGCCTTTGTGGCGTAGCTTTGTGTAACGTTTACCTCGCGTGTTTCACACCAGGTATGAACCAAAAACGGGAGACGGACCTCAGGGAGGACTTGCGTTTCTTTCTAGCTAGAAGTGGCGTCAGTGGTTTTACACGCCCTGACGAGTTTGACTTATGTGGTTGTTGCTGTTGCGAGGCGCCTCGGTTATATCGGTTTCGGCCGAATGCATTCTGGTCGGCTGACGGACCAGACTTACACCCCATAGGGTGGGGAGACGTATTGTTCAGGCATAATAATCCACTCCGTGTGGACCGGCCCTGACGATCCAAGGGGCAGTTGCGGCTGTTCCTGAGGGGCGGGCTAGAGCGTCTCGAATCGGTTGAGGACTATCTTTTGCCTCGGTTCATAGATGGAAATCCAATTTCCAAATACGTGACATTTGCGGTTTTATTTGTAAACCTATATATGGCGACATAGTGGCATGGGACGCTCATGCCGCCTATGATTGATACTTATGATTTGAAGTTGTTTTATGCACTATGCACTTATAATAGTATCAAACGACTTGTTTTAACCGTATCAAGCATTCTTTGGCTGTTATAAGGGAAAACCCTATCCCCCGGCTTGCGTTTGCATTGTGTGATAGGACCTGGGTCTTATAACAGCTTCATTTTTCTTTATTTAGCATTGCGCTGTTTGTTTCATGCACTGGTATTCTTGGGAGGAAACCCGTTCCGTGTTATACGGCGTGGTCCCTTGATTTACCTAACTTTAAGAATAAAGAATAATAACTGTTTTAGTTCTCACACCAGTCACATGACTGACCTGGAGTTTATTGTTTTAACCTAAACTCTGGGTGCCCTTATTTTCGACACGGGCAGCTAGTAGTTTTGGTTTTGCAGATTTATATTCACAGGATCCTGGTTTACAGCTGGAATGATATCCGGAAAGCTTTGTATCCGTATATCTCTTCTAGTTGTGTATTGTATTATTTTCCGCTGCTATGTATTTAAATGTAATTTAAATCTCTGATATTTCTGTGTAATATTTATTCGTACTCTGTATATTCTTGTAATCTGATGCATTGTTGTAATATACAATGAAATGTTCTTTTATATGCGTTCTGTTGTGGTTTGTTCTCGAACTATCCGACGCTTTCCTTTACGGGGAAGTTACGGGTCTTCACATCTCAATGTTTTTCCCATTATAGATTCAAAAGTCTCATCGATATGGTTTATAAGTCTTTTTTCTCCCAAGTACCCATCTAAGCCGGTTATGAACTTCTCGTTCTTCTTCTCGGCAGTATCAATAAGAGGTAATCCATATTTCGAAAAAGTATTGAACTCAGCAATATATTTGAGACTGCCCTACCACTCTGCTTAAGTTCCAAAAACTTCCTAAACAATTCTGATTTCTGCGTAGCTGGGATAAATTTATCACTGAAGCGAGTCCTAAACTGATTCCAAGTAACTGGATCCTCGGGAGTAGCTACTTTAATAGCATTCCACCAATTCATTGCTCGTCCTTGAAGTTGATGGGATGCTAGTTTCCTGTTTATTGCATCTTAAACTCCCAAATCCTTAAAGATGCACTCACAACTATCAAGCCAATCTTGAACCTCTATTGCCGATTCCGTTCCGTGGAACGGCTTCCCACCAAGACTAGTATAATCCTTGTTAAGCATGGCGAAATCGGCCTTAGGCGTCTGTGCTGTTGCACCACCACCGTTAGCTGCATTAGGAACTACTCCCTGAACATCCCTAAGCATCTCCCTCAAGAATGTAGTAAACATCATCCTCATATTAGGGACATTCCTATTGTTAGCCCCTGAACCCGTACTCCTCGTATATCGGCTCATCGTTCAATCTGTAAAGAGAAAACGATTAACCATCTTCATAGTCGTGCCCGTGCAGTGCAAATTCTTCCTTAGATATACAAATAGTATATCTATAGCTTTTGGAAACCAAAAGATCACAAATACGTGCTCTCATATACGTATACTATCTCTCCCTGATGTCTTCCCCTAGGTTAACTATGCAACCTAAAGCTCTGATACCAAATGTGACGGCTCGCACCGGACCAGCTGACATTTCTCCGAAATGCGCTGCGCCGATGCCCAACCAACACAAGACAGTCGTCAAAAGAAAAGAAGAAAGATGAAGAACTATCAAAGAACCTGTAGTATATCTCACAACGCATGGAATAAAATATAATAATAACATAACTTGACATAAAATAGAAGAGACAGTGCATAAGATGAAAACTAAACCATCATAGCAGCGGAATCTAAATACAGCTTATGATCCAATACCACTATTACAACTTCAAAATACTATCTCTAAAGCAAAATTGTAATGACCTGCATTCTACGCATCAGAGGATCGTAGAATATTTATTTCTTTTTCATATAAAGTCGTATAGTCGTGTAACTTTGGGGAACGACTATTAGGGTCATTTCCCATGTTAACGATTTTTGCCGATTTTTAAATGACCATTTTGCCCCTAGATGATATTGTTTCAGCCATAACTTTTGATTGGTAAGAAGTTTTGACCTAAAACTACTTCCATTGGATTCAGATGATAGTTTACAATTCCGTAGAGTGGTTACATTAGCCAAACGGACACACCGTTTGGGAGGTATGGCTGAAACAAGCTTTAAAAGGTGAAAAACAGCTTAACCGGACCTAATTAGGGTGATTAGTAGCTAGGCCCATAACCCATTTCGGGATTAGAGTTATGGGGAGGCTAAAATCAGTTAGAAAACGATCTATTTTCATTTTCTCAACCGCCTAAAACATTTCTCTAACCCGAGCCATGGCCTCCACCTTCTAATTTCATCTCAAATCGCTCTCTAATCAAGGATTAAGCTAATCTATGTCAAATCAAGGAGAAATAGCATCAAATCAGAGATGGAGATACTGTGTTGTGTAGGAAAATGCCCCAAATCAGTGATAGTTTCAGATCTAAGTTCTATTTGTGGCAAAGGTGAGTGATTAGCATTGTTTTTGCACTAATTATGGTTAATTAGGGGTAATTAGTGTTAATTAGCAAATTTATATATTAATAAATTCTGGAAAAATGTTTAGAAATTCTTAAAAACCATTTTAGATCTCTGTTAGAAGTTTGAGTTAATTTGGTTAAGTTTTGCTATTCCTATCATTAGATTTACTTAGACATGCTTAAGGGAAAAATATGGGTTTTGGGTATGTTTGATCCTTATTGACATGTTAAATTGTTGTTTTGGTGTTTATGGTTGATTGTATATGTTGCTATGATTGTTTGGAATGATTTGTGAATTCTTAGAAAAGTTAGATTGGTCGAAAACGTCATCGTATGGCGTAAATTGCTTGCTGGAAAAGTTGTAGAAATTGGTCAGACCAGTCCCGTTCGTGAGCAGGCATCACGACCCTGACCCAATTGTGGAGCACCTACTTTCCACGAGCCAGTCCCACTTGTATGTCACAAACAACCTAGATGTTGCATGAGCCGAAGCAGTTACCACGAACTGGAGGAGGCAGACCACGAACCAGGCAGGAGTGCCACGAGCTAGAGGAGGCAGACCACGAACCAGGTAGGAGTCACGAGCCGGTGCTGAAGGACCACGAGCTAGGAGGTAGGTCACGACCCAAGCATTATCACGACCAGGACAAGGGTCATGAGTGGACTCCACGACCCGAAGGTGGTTCACGAGCAGGACGTCATGAGCCGACATGGAGGACCATGGACCGACGAGTTATGAGCTGAGGAACTGAAGAGTCACGAACCGGGATGATGACCAAAACCCTAAACGCAAAGGTAGTCCAAATAGGAAGTTGTAACTCAAGATCCAGTTGGGAACCAATGAGCTAACTTCATGAGTTAGCCTTTGCTGCAGGACATTTGCTCAGGAATTCTCGACGTCCTTAGCTTTGATTCACCACCGAGAGACGAATGTTAGGCTACGGATCAGTGCAGTGGGGTAGTTATTATTCCATGGGGCAGAGTGATCATAGCATGGCTATGAGCCAGTGCAGTGAAGTTGTCATGACTTCATGGGGGAAGAGTGGACACAACAAGGACTAGTGGCTTTGGATCAGTGCAGTGGTATCGCCATGACTCCATGGGGCAGAGTGATCATAGCAAGGATTTGGGTGATCAAAGCGGTGGATATTGTATGCTTTACACACTGAGTGAGAGATGTGAGGATGGTTGCTATGCTTGATTGTTTGATATCACTATGACATGCACACCCCTTCCCTGTATCTTTACACCATATATTAGTGTCACCTTAGAGTGTTGTACATCCTGTTGTGCTAACTCTTTGGTTGCAGGTGCAGGTTCAGGTATGGTTTAGTATACCTATTATTGTTCTGTTTTGCTGCTTATCGCTCATACCATACTTCTGTCTGACCCAGATTTTTATGTCTCTTCTTATTACTCTAGGTGCTCCTAAACGGGTAGACTAGAGATAGGTTAGCTGGTTATGCACGAGTAGCTGATCCCGAGACGAGCAGGAGGCTCCCACGTATGATATATATATATATATATATATATATGTGTGTGTGTGTGTGTGTATCCTCCCTGTGTCGCTGATGGTCACTACTTTGGGCATTAGTAGTGTACTCTTCCTTTACTTTGCTTCAGAGACAGTTTGAAAAGTTGTAATAATGATGATGTGGAACATAAGCTATATTTGAATTTTCCGCTGCTATTATGGTTTAGTTTTCAGCTTATGCACTATCTCACCCGTTTATGTCAAGTATGTTATTATTATATTTTATTCCATGCGCTGTGAGAAATTATACAGGTTCCCTGTTAGTTCAAATTCCTTTCTTTGATGACTGTCCCGTGCTGGTTGGACATCGGCACAACACACTTTCATTGGAAATGTCGGCTGGTGCGGGGCGGGTCGTCACACTTGGTATCAGAGCTCTAGGTTGCGTAGTTAACCTAGGGAAAGACACCAGGGAGAGATAGTACATATATGAGAGCGCGTATTTGTGATATTTTGGTTTTCAAAAGCTATATATGTATATATTAGTGAAAATTAGGGTCACTTCCTTAAAATAAAACTTAATTAAGCTCACATCCTCCTATTTTAAAACATATAAATTTCATTCCTAGATTTAATTAGTGAGTAATATTTTTCCAGTGTTGCCCTTTTCTTAATTATCGGCGTAATTTACTAGGTTTATTATACATAGTACGGATTTATTTTTCTGAGAATCATATTTTGCATTTTTAATGGCGGTGCTGTTATTGATCAACGATTTTTGAATTACATCGATCAGAAATTCCCTTTCGTTCGAATTGTTCTTGGATATTTGTTTAGGTCTATTCCTGGATTATGTCATGGATGTTGCGTCATCAAGGTAATTTATGTTTTTTCTGGTTTACGAATTTCATTTTAGATCGATTTATGTTGCTTGATTATTCTGATTTTCTTTACCTGTCCATGTTTACTGATGGATAGTGGAATTATTGTTTAAAATTTTGTTTTATAAAGTAGAATGTACAGCCGAATTATTTAAAAATTCTCTATATTTTGTTTGAATTAACATACATTTATCTAATTATTGTAATAACATGTGAGATCAGATGTACTCAGAAAAGTTGTTCATACGTATGCATCTATTTTTCTGATCTTTTTTCAGCGTTTCTATAAATAAGTTGCCTACAACTATGCGTCTATTCTTCATATATACATATCTGTATGCAACTTTTTATCAGATCTGCAGTAAAACAGATGTTGGTGTATTGATGTTGTTGAAGCCTAGGAATGATAGTTGGGAATTATATTGATGTATTGATGTTGTTGATTATTGAACATTCCATTACCTCAGTTGTACAAAAAAATTCCTTTGTATATGTTGTATTTTTTGTTGCATCTTAATATGCATCATTTATAACTCTGCAAGTTAGAGTGTAAATATTTTGAATTTTTGCTCGTCTTGTTAGTATTAATAATAATATTGGCAGCAGTTTCTTCTTTACTACTTGTGCAAATTTATGTAGTAATGTATGCAATTATTCCACTTAAATGCATAGATGTATGCAAGCATGGAAATTATATGCACGCAATTAATATTTGTATTGTTTGCATACTTGTACGCAATAATAATAATAATTTCTTAGAAGTATGCTAGTATTTTACTTTTGCAATTCAAATTTGCAAATTTTCATAAAATTTGCATACAATGATGTCAATATTTTGAATAACAGCACACTAATAAGCAAAAATTGTATTTTATCATATACAACTATGTTAATGTTCTCTTCTTCGTATAACAGTGTTTCTGCTAATAATGCTGATAATGGTTGTCCTTCATCTTCTAAAAGGTTGAAATCTGTAGGAGAACTTACAAAGACTACTAGATGTGGTTTGTGCAAGAAGTTGGGTCATCACAAAAGAACGTG
The DNA here is from genome assembly GCA_030737875.1 of Allium sativum. Classification (NCBI taxonomy): domain Eukaryota; kingdom Viridiplantae; phylum Streptophyta; class Magnoliopsida; order Asparagales; family Amaryllidaceae; genus Allium; species Allium sativum. The sequence goes on from CM060922.1 coordinate 340,353,920, forward strand.
TTCTTCAAAAGAATTTTAAATGGGTTTATGTAGTTTTTTTTGTTATCCTGCTCATTGTTCGTAAATGTTGTTAACATTTTTGCTATGCAATAAATTAAGTTCAGTATTTAAATGTCCATTTCTGTGTGGCTACAGTGATTTTTTCTATCTTATACATTTGCAACTATTATTGTTAATTTCATACTTGTATACATGGCTGGAAATATCATTGTAACTACATACATGTACACAAGTACGCTGGAAATTTGGAAATTAGCATGACGCTATTCTTAATTTTTTCACATATATATGCAACTATTTATATTAGTATCATAAATATATGCAAAACTTTGACATATACAAATACTCTCTTTTAACTATGATTATTCGTTCATGTTTTAATTATTTCATTATTTTAGTTAGTTTGCCTATTCTCCAATTTTATTTTTGTAATCAATTCGTTAAATATTATACAGTTCTTTTCGTCCACTCTGTATTTTAATAATAAACGGTGACATCACTTGTCAGATTTATACTACAAATATTAGCATTTAAGTATGCATTTAACTGAAAAAATAGCATGATATTATGTAAGTTTTCAGATTGCAAACATAAGCAGTTAGGTAAGCATGTAACTGGAAGAATATGCTAAAAGTATGCAAGTTTTCATATTACATTCCCACAGATGATATTTGAACTATTTACATACACGTATGCAAATAACAATAATACTTTCATGAAAGTTTGAAATTTTTATGACTAATTTGGCATTTCTAATGGTAGTTCTGTGTCAAGTTATCCGTTGGATTTCAACTAAACGGTTTGTTAATTTTTTCGTAAGCAAGAGCATCTCATTGTAGATATACAGCTTCAGGAGTGCAAATTTCATCTTTTTTGTCGAGTTCTATGTTCTAACTTCGCGGCTTCATAATATTCATAAAAAACATGGCACAGTCCACTCTGCAAAAAGTTTAATATGTTACTATATATTCTAAATAACAGTTTTTGTATGAAATATTTGTATTATCTGCATATGAGCATGCAACATTTACAATTAACTGCATACAGTAATGCAACAACTTGTTGATAATTGCAAACTTGAATGCAACATTTCTATTAAAGTAAATACATTACTAGAACTTTCTGTTGAGAGTTGCACACTTTCATGCAACATTTTTACCTAATTTCATCTAATAACGCAAAATTTGTTAATTAATAATTAAAATAATTAATGTACTGAACTATTCTATTTAAATTCATGAACATATGCATTTTTTTTGAAAAGTTTCATAAACGTATGCAAGTGATTTGAATACATGCATGCATGTTTCTATATGTACCTCTTATATGCATATAATTATGAAATTGTTCTACATACATGCATACTTCCATGAATTTTTTCTATATATAATCATTTACTCAGATGTTAAACGATTTTACACAAGTGTTAATGAACGAGTGTTATAATTACTTGATTTAAAAAAAATTATTAAGTGCACATGCTACCATAAAATTTTAGATTAAAATCATCTAGTTGTGCAAAATTTTTGAAGGAAATCAATGACTCATGCAAAAATTCTTACTAAATGGGTACACTCATGTTACTGTTCAGAAAATTTTCATATTATATTCTTTCTAGGCTGTAACAAGTCTAATAAAACCCAGAGTATCGTATTATTGGGCAATCTACACAAACTAATAACTAATTCAGCATAATATTTGCATATACTGCAAGAATAATTCAACAATTTTGGATAAATTAAGGTGTCATGATAAATTACGATGTCAAGATAAAACAAGGTATCACATCGTCAGGTTTCTATCAAGTATAATATCCCCAAGATATCTGTCACGTATAACGCCCCGTGATATCTATCCTGTATTTTAGCTCTGCACCTACCGTACTAGTATCCCCACCGTGTCATGTGTTAACCAAGAATGACCCTCACTCAAAAGTCGTGTAATGGTCCATGTCAACCTAATATATCGCATATATAGGTTACTCAACTTGTATGTTTTATTCCATGTAAATGTTCAGTCCCTTGCCGTAGACCATACGGGCTTTCCCATGAGATTCTATATTACTTTAACATAGTTCCATGATCCTTAAGATCGGTTTGGACTGTTACCCTAAACCTAGCCAGGGTCTTCCAACATGAATTATCGTTTGTACAACTAGGACTTATGCTACCTAGGGCTACTAGGGATTATGCTTACCTATTGCATGTTTTCGTATCTCGGTTTGGGTTCAACCACCTAGGGCCACTAGGGATTACGCTAACCGCCAACCGCGCCCTTTTTCCCACGCATATATCGTGAATCGTTTTTCCATGACTGTATGCACATGTATCACATCGTGCCATCCGAGTCCTGTCACAAGGCAGACCAGGAAATACAGGACTCGGTCGGGAGCTTTCAATTTATCTGCCGATGCAGATGCTAAGGTTTGTTTTTTCCTATACGTGGCTATGGTCCCACGAGACCACTCCCTCAACCAGTGAAAGACAAGACAGGATAAATCCTGTATGAGAACACAACACTGGCCAACCCACATCCAAGCCTTACCGCAACCATAATTAGATAGCAATTATGGTTTATTGGGTGTTCTCTGCCTTTCCGTACGTACACGCTTGACCAAAGATGGTAGGTAGCCTGACGAAATGCTATCTAGGGTACGACCGTGTATCGTCGACTATCCCCTATCCATCCCCGTCTTTAGGTCGCTCGTATAGCAACCAACGCATACTCTTGGTTCTTCTAACGCAGACCTTAACCTCTCATGAGCCTAGTATAATCACCTGGCAGCTCATAGAGGGATACCAAGAATACCCTCACGTTCCCCGAAGCCGCTGCTTCGTTACCCAGTTCGCTGGAGCCTTTATCCAAATCAGATACTTGCTCCTACTCGTATACTTAAACGATGACCTACCGCATTAGGTTACTCATCTATCTATGAACTGGTCTAAACTTCCTTGACTAAGAATCATTACTTAGTTATTCTTCAACTAAGGTTTACCACTTAGCATTGTTCCCGTTATCCTTGTTAACTACGGTTATCCCCCTAATCCTCAGAACTAGGGTTTACATAATGGATTAAGTGTCAGTTAAGTTCATGACTTAACCCGTCTACAAATCCTGTCAAAATTGGCTAAGTATCCAAGTTCAAGGCTTAACCCTACAAACCATGCTCAAGTTGGTTAAGTATATTAAGCAATTCACGACTTAACCTCGTCCAATTATCATTCTAGATTGGTTAAATATATATTAACTTGACCCTATCAATTTACTTAGTCAAATCGGTCAAGTTTATTCAAGCGATTCGTGACTTAGCCTTATCATGTTTTCACGTTATATTGGTTAAGTATTGGTTAACTTAACCACAATAAATTAACGAGTTAGATTGGATAAGTATAGGTCACTTAACCACATCAATTCATCACGTTTAGATTAGTTAAGTGTTTAACTTAACCCCATTAAACTACCAAGTGGGATTAATTAAGTCTAGGCTAACTTAACCCCATCCGATTTCCATGTTTAGACTAGTTGAGTCTAATCTTAACCCCATTCGTTAACCGTATTTTTCGGTTAAGCATCATTAAGAAAACTTACTTAACCTTACCAAGTTATCGCGTTGGATTGATTAAGTGTTGGTTAACTTAACCCCATCCACTAGTCATATAAAAATGGTTAAGTGTCATTAGGCAAATCAAGTTACTTAACCTACCCAACCTTGTCATGTTTTGTTAAGTATCATTAGCCTAATCAAATTACTTAACCCATTTGTCCATGTCATATTTGGTTAAGAGTCATTAATCAAATTAACTTAACCCTATCATGTGGCATTAATTACTTAATGCACCTTCACCTCTCACATTAGACTTTGTTGTGGTTACTAGTTAAGCCGGTCGGTTCCGGGTAGCTTTACACCACAACTTGGTCTAACCTCGGGTTCAAGCACAACATGACCAACTTCTCACATTGGGTCCTATTGTTTGCAACTACTAGTTAGGCCGGTCATTTCCGGGTAGTTTTACGTTGCAAACTCAACCCAACCTCGAGTTGGCCACACTTATATTATCTAAGTGTCATGTCCATCATGTTTCCCAAAACATGTTACAAGTTTTCAAGCATTTGGGTAGACCTAACTTAATAGGTAAATTCCCAAAGGGTAGACCTAACTTAATAGGTAAATTCCCAAGCTTATGTTTTTATGCATACTTACATGTCAACTTCCATGTTATATTTCAAGTCATGTTTTCAATTTGTATTTTCATGTCATTAGAAATTACCCATAACATAACCCAACGCTTTTAAACTCGCATATACGTTCGCGACAACGTAATGGATTAAAAGAAGAGACTTGGCAAAGGCATGACAAAAATGGATATTAAGCCACAAGTTAATCATGGTGGCAAATGAGGCACAAATGTGTTCATTAACTTGCATGTTACATTCTTAAGCCTCAAAACATGCATAAACCCAAACTTGGCACATAAGCGAATCATGGTGACAAAAGATATGGAATGATGACTAGTAACTCGCATATATCATCATATAAGGGTTATGACTTCATATGCAAGTTGACATAAAGGTTATGAGGGTTCTCATGTTGCCTAATGCAACATTTCAACATAAAGGTTGTAGCTTTTAGCTCACAAGATCAAGATAATGACTTCATAAACTTGCATGACATGATAGCATGTATCATACTCAATGATCAAACCCAAACTTGCAACATGAACATTTAACTTCATAGTTAATATCTAAGAGTAGGGAAAGGGCTTACATTGCTATGAAGGCACAAAAGATATGACAAAGCCCTTATGCAATCAAATAGACCCAAAATGCAAGCTCTAACATAAAAACCCTTGAGCCAAAATGATCAAAACCCTTGCTTTATGATGCAAAGATAGAAACTTGACTTGAATGCAAGCTAATGACACTCATACAAGCTTGAAAACACTTGTATGCATGGAAAATCTCTCATAGAAACCATTTAGAAATTTTATGAAGAGAGTGGAGGCCATGAGAGGTAAAATTTTGCCATAGTTTAGTTGCATGAATGAATAATGAGGATTTAGGATAGGTTAGGGTCTTATTTATAGATTAGGCAAGTGTTTTAGGCCATAGGATTAAACCTAGATTCAATCCAAGCCATCAAAGCATGTCTTGGGGAAGAAGTCAAGTCTAAAAAATGAGTGGTGTCTTAACCAGGCCTAAAAATGGAGTGGTGTCTTAATTGGGCTGAATTTCAAATCTGTTTTCGGATTTGAATTTTCGTGAAACTTTGCGAGGCCATATCTCAGTCATACGAACTCCGATTTACGAAATTTCGGACTCTATTTCGCGTATTTTTCCGAGACGAACGCAATGGCGCAACCCGTTTATCCTGATTCAGGTTTTATAATTAAATTCTGCCTTGATTTCTTGTTTTAACGTGTTATCGAAATACGGGTTGTTACATTCTCCCCTCCTTTTAGGATTTCGTCCCCGAAATCTCCAAGTTAGGAAGAACATATCCTACCATCCATCATCCATCTACTCAAAACATCATCCACAAGCAACCATTGTCCTTAGATGATTTCTAATGCTGTATGAATATATGCAAAACGTGTGTGTACATGTTCCTTAGCTAATGCTAATGGTCAGGCCTGAATAATCTTTCTAATGCAAAATATGTATAGTGCCATGAATCCAACATGTATGCAAATAGTCCTAGTCATATAGATACTATATGCGTGCAAAATCATTCATTCATATGCAACAATCACATGATAACACATTCAATTTCATCCATAAACAAGTATAAATACTAGTGCATATGCAATATGAAATGTGACCGAGTCGAGCTAGTATCTAATGTGTATTCGCGCATCCACGAGCAACCACTTGCAACCACTTGCAACCATATCAATCATAACATGTTTCAAATACATGTTTACATCCATAGGGTTCTACCTAGGATTCCCTGAAACAGGGTCGAGAAGATAAACAAGACAAACTCCTTACGGGGTTTGTAACAGAAAATAGGACCAAGAAGATGTCCACAAAAGATAGCCTACAAGTAAGCTCTACAGAAAACAGGGATCAAGGATATACTCCCAAAAAGAGATATCATGCGCGTATCTAGTCTTTGACCATCAAAGTCGTATTTCCTCGAGCTTAATTCCATTGTGCCTTGACCGTCTTTTAACTTCGCGATTTCGTAGCTTCTTATTTCCTGTTTCCATAACATGAGCTGGAACTCATTTCTTCGTCGCCTCTCGTTCCACTTGCACTTATCCTTTTCCTAGAATACTTGACGCAAACATGACTGCGTACTCATGATCTCATGCAAGCTTTCCAAAATTCACTAGTGAATCTTGGATCTCGTTTATATACTATAAGGTATTCCATGTATAAGAACTTTCTCTTGAAAGTAAACAGATGTTAACCAGGTTATCAAGCGCACTTACTAGGGTGATCTCTATAACCCATGCATAAATGAAGTAAACCATTCGTCTTATCGGCGCACACCACTCGATCGGGCTTCAAATTTCCAATAAAGGCATCAAGGGATTCTAAGTAACTAGTCATGACAGAACCTCAAAAGGTTACACGATACTTCGAGGGCATTACCAAGGCTAGTCAAAAGGTCTAACTACCCTGCTATCAAAACCGAGAGTGGCACCCCCTACTGGATAACCACTTCATTCCTAGAATCCATCCATAGCTTATAAACATAAGCATTATTTCCAAATTCAACACTTGGCATAAACATTCTCAAATCCAAACAGGTCATGTATAAATGGACTGATTCTCCAATAGGACTTTGAGACAAAAATGGGATCCTCTATTACGCTAGTACTTAAGGTGCAGAGACTCAACTACCGAAGCGGACTTAAATGATGCGCGGATCAAAACAAAGTCTTGGCGGGATGATAGAAAAGAATAACTAGATCTTCAACAAGGATGTTATCCCCCTACTCAGGTACTCTAGTGAGGGTATACAATTATCTTCACGATGATCTTGTCCTTGTCCCACAATACTTAACTATCTGTCCCGTTTCACCATACCAAAGATACTTTTTCCTTATGGGTTGAGCCATACCAACAAGTTGCTCATCCTTAAGCTCGTATCCTTTATCCTCTTTCTCACTATCCTTTCTTATAACGCGGCCACTGGTCTCTCGAGAACCACCTCCATCGCATGGAAAGCACTTTCGTAGATAGAAAAGACTAGTCGCAGTTAAAACCACTGTGACTACAGATAGAGGAAAGAAAGGAGAAGAGATTCAATTAAGGAAACAAGGATAGTGCTAATGGCCTTTGGGGAATAGCCTTTTTCTTTTAAAAGAAAATTTTCTTAAAAAATGCTTCTTTGTAAACGGTTTTCAAATAGTTTTCAGAAGGTCTTTAAAAACTTTTGCCCAGTCTGGTAACCTTCTGCTCTGGTACCAAATGTAACACCCCGCCTCCGCTAGGGTCACTCGCAAAAGGAATGCACTAGCTTTAGAGGGGCATTATTGGTAAACATGCACAGAAATATCACAAGACAGAACATATAAAATAGCGGAAGTAAAATAAAACTTTCATAACATGAATAAATAAGGTCTATAGCCTTTTACATCAGAGTACATCAAAACTTGTCTTGTAATAGTAAAGAAGCATAAAGACATTTTCATAAACTATTCCCCAAGTAAAAACAGTAAAGTAGCCATTAGCCAAGAAAAGTCCAAGCCATCCATGATGACCTTCAAGTAGAAGAAGTCCGAACTAAACAACAGTATTTCCTCCCTGTAACCTGGGGGAAACGGAAGAAAAGAGGCGAAACAAAACGGGTCAGTCAAAAAGACTGAGTAAGCCCTATCTACTATTAGCATAAAAACTAGTAAAGTTAACTGACATGAGAAACTGAGATGAACATAAGCATGATAACAAGATAGATAAGCTAAATCAAAATAACAGGATGAACTACTGAACTTAGATAAACTAAGGTGTCATGATAAATTACGATGTCAAGATAAAACAAGGTATCACATCGTCAGGTTTCTATCAGTATAATATCCCTAAGATATCTGTCACGTATAACACCCCGTGATATCTATCCTGTATTTTAGCTCTGCACCTACCGTACTAGTATCCCCACTGTGTCATGTGTTAACCAAGAATGACCCTCACTCAAAAGTCGTGTAATGGTCCATGTCAACCTAATATATCGCATATATAGGTTACTCAACTTGTATGTTTTATTCCATGTAAATGTTCAGTCCCTTGCCGTAGACCATACGGGCTTTCCCATGAGATTCTATATTACTTTAACATAGTTCCATGATCCTTAAGATCGGTTTGGACTGTTACCCTAAACCTAGCCAGGGTCTTCCAACATGAATTATCGTTTGTACAACTAGGACTTATGCTACCTAGGGCTACTAGGGATTATGCTTACCTATTGCACGTTTTCGTATCTCGGTTTGGGTTCAACCACCTAGGGCCACTAGGGATTACGCTAACCGCCAACCGCGCCTTTTTTCCCACGCATATATCGTGAATCGTTTTTCCATGACTATATGCACATGTATCACATCGTGCCATCCGAGTCCTGTCACAGGGCAGACCAGGAAATACAGGACTCGGTCGGGAGCTTTCAATTTATCTGCCGATACAGATGCTAAGGTCTGTTTTTTCCTATACGTGGCTATGGTCCCACGAGACCACTCCCTCAACTAGTGAAAGACAAGACAGGATAAATCCTGTATGAGAACACAACACTGGCCAACCCACATCCAAGCCTTACCGCAACCATAATTAGATAGCAATTATGGTCTATTGGGTGTTCTCTGCCTTTCCGTACGTACACGCTTGACCAAAGATGGTAGGTAGCCTGACGAAATGCTATCTAGGGTACGACCGTGTATCGTCGACTATCCCCTATCCATCCCCGTCTTTAGGTCGCTCGTATAGCAACCAAGGCATACTCTTGGTTCTTCTAACGCAGACCTTAACCTCTCATGAGCCTAGTATAATCACCTGGCAGCTCGTAGAGGGATACCAAGAATACCCTCACGTTCCCCGTAGCCGCTGCTTCGTTACCCAGTTCGCTGGAGCCTTTATCCAAATCAGATACTTGCTCCTACTCGTATACTTAAACGATGACCTACCGTATTAGGTTACTCATCTATCTATGAACTGGTCTAAACTTCCTTGACTAAGAATCATTACTTAGTTATTCTTCAACTAAGGTTTACCACTTAGCATTGTTCCTGTTATCCTTGTTAACTACGGTTATCCCCCTAATCCTCAGAACTAGGGTTTACATAATGGATTAAGTGTCACTTAAGTTCATGACTTAACCCGTCTACAAATCCTGTCAAAATTGGCTAAGTATCCAAGTTCAAGGCTTAACCCTACAAACCATGCTCAAGTTGGTTAAGTATATTAAGCAATTCACGACTTAACCTCGTCCAATTATCATTCTAGATTGGTTAAGTATATATTAACTTGACCCTATCAATTTACTTAGTCAAATCGGTCAAGTGTATTCAAGCAATTCGTGACTTAGCCTTATCATGTTTTCACGTTATATTGGTTAAGTATTGGTTAACTTAACCACAATAAATTAACGAGTTAGATTGGATAAGTATAGGTCACTTAACCACATCAATTCATCACGTTTAGATTAGTTAAGTGTTTAACTTAACCCCATTAAACTACCAAGTGGGATTAATTAAGTCTAGGCTAACTTAACCCCATCCGATTTCCATGTTTAGACTAGTTGAGTCTAATCTTAACCCCATTCGTTAACCGTATTTTTCGGTTAAGCGTCATTAAGAAAACTTACTTAACCTTACCAAGTTATCGCGTTGGATTGATTAAGTGTTGGTTAACTTAACCCCATCCACTAGTCATATAAAAATGGTTAAGTGTCATTAGGCAAATCAAGTTACTTAACCTACCCAACCTTGTCATGTTTTGTTAAGTATCATTAGCCTAATCAAATTACTTAACCCATTTGTCCATGTCATATTTGGTTAAGAGTCATTAATCAAATTAACTTAACCCTATCATGTGGCATTAATTACTTAATGCACCTTCACCTCTCACATTAGACTTTGTTGTGGTTACTAGTTAAGCCGGTCGGTTCCGGGTAGCTTTACACCACAACTTGGTCTAACCTCGGGTTCAAGCACAACATGACCAACTTCTCACATTGGGTCCTATTGTTTGCAACTACTAGTTAGGCCGGTCGGTTCCGGGTAGTTTTACGTTGCAAACTCAACCCAACCTCGAGTTGGCCACACTTATATTATCTAAGTGTCATGTCCATCATGTTTCCCAAAACATGTTACAAGTTTTCAAGCATTTGGGTAGACCTAACTTAATAGGTAAATTCCCAAGCTTATGTTTTTATGCATACTTACATGTCAACTTCCATGTTATATTTCAAGTCATGTTTTCAAGTTGTATTTTCATGTCATTAGAAATTACCCATAACATAACCCAACGCTTTTAAACTCGCATATACGTTCGCGACAACGTAATGGATTAAAAGAAGAGACTTGGCAAAGGCATGACAAAAATGGATATTAAGCCACAAGTTAATCATGGTGGCAAATGAGGCACAAATGTGTTCATTAACTTGCATGTTACATTCTTAAGCCTCAAAACATGCATAAACCCAAACTTGGCACATAAGCGAATCATGGTGACAAAAGATATGGAATAATGACTAGTAACTCGCATATATCATCATATAAGGGTTATGACTTCATATGCAAGTTGACATAAAGGTTATGAGGGTTCTCATGTTGCCTAATGCAACATTTCAACATAAAGGTTGTAGCTTTTAACTCACAAGATCAAGATAATGACTTCATAAACTTGCATGACATGATAGCATGTATCATACTCAATGATCAAACCCAAACTTGCAACATGAACATTTAACTTCATAGTTAATATCTAAGAGTAGGGAAAGGGCTTACATTGCTATGAAGGCACAAAAGATATGACAAAGCCCTTATGCAATCAAATAGACCCAAAATGCAAGCTCTAACATAAAAACCCTTGAGCCAAAATGATCAAAACCCTTGCTTTATGATGCAAAGATAGAAACTTGACTTGAATGCAAGCTAATGACACTCATACAAGCTTGAAAACACTTGTATGCATGGAAAATCTCTCATAGAAACCATTTAGAAATTTTATGAAGAGAGTGGAGGCCATGAGAGGTAAAATTTTGCCATAGTTTAGTTGCATGAATGAATAATGAGGATTTAGGATAGGTTAGGGTCTTATTTATAGATTAGGCAAGTGTTTTAGGCCATAGGATTAAACCTAGATTCAATCCAAGCCATCAAAGCATGTCTTGGGGAAGAAGTCAAGTCTAAAAAATGGAGTGGTGTCTTAACCAGGCCTAAAAATGGAGTGGTGTCTTAATTGGGCTGAATTTCAAATCTGTTTTCGGATTTGAATTTTCGTGAAACTTTGCGAGGCCATATCTCAGTCATACGAACTCCGATTTACGAAATTTCGGACTCTATTTCGCGTATTTTTCCAAGACGAACGCAATGGAGCAACCCGTTTATCCTGATTCAGGTTTTATAATTAAATTCTGCCTTGATTTCTTGTTTTAACGTGTTATCGAAATACGGGTTGTTACAAACTGCATACACTCATGCATGAATCTATCGATAGTTGCAAAATTTTAATTAAACTTTCAGAATCATGCAACAATTCTGAATAAAATTATATAATCACGCACCAAATCATAAAATCATATAATCATGCAACTATTCCATATCATCCACGGTTTATTATATAATAAACTTAGTTTATCAGTTGTTGAAATTATAATTAGAAAATAAAATTTATACCTTTGTTCTTGCATTTTTTTGCAAATCTCATGTTGAAATCACCACGACTTTACCTATTTTTCTTCGATCGAGAGTACAACGCTGAAAGTCGGCTTGGAATTTTCCTCTAAAATCATCTGTGATAAAGGAGGGATGGGATTAATGAAATGATACAGATTTGTGGAACGAGGATTTTTTTAGGGTTTAAAGGACAAAATCGGAAGTTGATATGCCGCGTTTTGAAAATAGGGATGTATTCTACATTCTTTTTGTCAGTGTTTTTTTATATTTTGAAACTTAATAAGGACCAGTAAAAAACACACCCTATATACTATTAGTATATCTAAGGATGAAGTCGCACTGCACTGGCCCCACTGAAGAGATGGTTAATCGTTTTCTCCTTACATATTGAACAATGAGCCGACATACGAGAGGTACAGGTAGAGGAGCTAATAATGGGTATGCTTCTGATATGAGGACGATGTTCACATATTTCTTGAGAGAGATGCTTATAGATGTGCAAGGAGCAGTTCCTAATGCTGCTAATGGTGGTGGTGCAGCGATGCAGGCACTTTGGGACGATTTCGCCAAGTATGAAAGGATTACACTAGCCTTGGTGGGAAGCCGTTCCACGGAACGGAATCAGCTACAGAAGCTCAGGATTGGCTTGATAGTTGTGAGCGCATCTTTGAGGAATTAGGGATCGATGATGCGATGAAGAGGAAGCTAGCATCCCGTCAGCTGCACGGACGGGCTATGAATTAGTGGAATGCTATTAAGGCAACTACCCTAGAGGATCAAGTTACTTGGGATCAGTTCAAGGCCCGATTCAGTGATAAGTTTATCCCAGCTGCTCAGAAGTCAGAATTTTTTTGGAAGTTCTTAGAGCTTAAGAAGAATGGTAGGGCAGTCTCGGAATATATTGCTGAGTTCGATACTTTATCCAAGTGTGGATTATCCATTATCGATACTCCCAAGAATAAGAATGAGAAGTTCATAACTGGTTTAGATCAGTACTTGGGAGAAAGGATTATAAACCATATTGATGAGATTTTTAAATTGATTTTTCGAAAAACACTGAGATCAGAGAGCCTTTATCCTAATCCCAAGACTAAATTCGTTGTTGCATCTGCAGAAGGGCCAAAGCCGCAAGCAAACAGTGGAGGCAAGAATAATTCTCAGAACAAAAGGAAGCAGAATCAAGCTAAGCATAGTCAGAAAAAGAGCAAGAAAGTTGTTGAGTGCTTTAGCTGTGGCAAGAAGGGCCATTATGCTAAAGAATGTCGAGCAACGCCCGCGGACAGGAAGTGCTTCAGCTATGTCCAAGTGGGACATCACAAGGATAAATGTCTGCAACCCCCTAAAGAGAAGAAGATTGTGAAAGCATATGCTCTTAATGTTGTTCCTTCTTCGTTGAATGCCCCAACTGCGGCGGAGAAAGGAAAGAATGTCGTCATTCAAGGTATGCTTTCTATTTATGATGTCCTTGTTCGAGTAATGTTTGATACTGGGGCTTCCCGTTCCTTCATATCTAGTGACCTGGTAGATAGGTTGGGATTGGAACCCGGGATAGTCGATAGACCTTTAGCGGTGATGAACCCGATTGGCAGTTCGACTAGCCTTAGTATGATTTGTCGTAATGTTGTCTTATCGAGTCATGGATGTATGTTTGTTTGTGAATGCTTTGTTTTGGGCGTTACTGGGTTTGGCATTATTTTGGGGGTCGATTGGCTCTAAAGGTACGGGGTGGTGGTAGACTGTGAGAGCTTTTTGGTGACAGTTAGAGCGAATGATGGGCCGAGGGTAGTGTTTGGTGGTCTACCTAGTGATGGGGTAATGGCTAGTTTTCTAAATTCCCTCGACATCTCGTATGATGATTTGTCAGATGTGCCCATGGCTGGCCAGTATCCGGACGTCTTCGAGGAAGTGACCGGACTTCCACCACACCGAGAGATTGAGTTTCGTATTGATTTAGTGAAGATGCCAGACCTATAGTGATGCCACTTCGTCGTATGGCACCAAGGGAGCAACGAGAGCTTGGGGTGCAAGTGAGCGATCTTTTGAAGAAGGGATTTATCAAAAGAAGTGTTTCTGGGTGGGGAGCACCAGTTGTGCTTGCTACCAAGGAAGATGGTTCCCTTCGATTGTGTGTGGACTATCGCGAGCTGAATAAGGTGACGAGGAAGAATAAGTATCCTCTACCGCAGATAGATGATTTGTTTGATCAGTTGAGTGGCGCGAGAGTGTTCTCCCAGTTGGCTCTCGCGATAGGTTTTCATCAGCTTAGGGGGGAAGCTTAGAGTATAGCTAAAACGACCTTTCGGACGCCGTCTGCATTCTATGAGTGGTTGGTCATGCCATTCAGGTTGACCAATGCACCAGCATATTTTGTGCATCTTATGAATAGGGTATTCAGATATCAATTGAATAAGTTTGTTCTTGTGTTCATAGACGATATATTGGTTTATTCGAGGACAGAGAAAGAACACAAGGAACATTTGAGGATAGTGATGGAGGTGTTGAGAAAACACCAATTAAAAGCAAAGTTTTCTAAGTGTCACTTCTGGAGGAGGGAAGTGAGATTCTTAGGCCATGTTGTTTCTGAAAATGGTATTGTCGTGGATCCTGCGAAGGTGGCTATGGTACAAGATTGGTCTACGCCCAAGAATGCGACAGATGTAAGGATTTTCTTGAGATTAGCTGGATATTATCGTAAGTTTATCCAAGACTTCTCTAAGATAGCAGCATCGTTGACTCGGTTGACCAAGAAGAATCAAGCTTTCATATAGGACGAAAAGTGCGAGAATGCATTCAAGAGTCTAAAGGAGAAGTTGACATGTGCATCAGTGTTAGCCATTCCTAAAGGGAATGAAGAGATGACAGTATATACAGATGCATGTGGTACCGGACTAGGTGCTGTATTGATGCAAGGAGGTGTGTTGTAACTTACGCTAGTCGGCAACTGAAACCGCATGAGAAAAGATATCCTACCCATGATTTGGTATTATCATTGATCGTATTCGCTTTCAAGATGTGGAGAATCTCTTGGGAGAAAGATTCGAGTTGTTTACCGATCATAAATCGTTGAAGTATCTTTTCTCTCAGAAGGATCTAAATCTCCGACAGCAAAGATGGTTAGAATTTTTAGCTTTCTATGATTTCGATATCGCTATACACCAGGAAAAGGGAATGCGGTAGCTGATGCATTGAGTTGAAGACATGCCAGTTCAGGGGCTATGTTTCTTGAATGGAAGCAACTGGAGTATATCGTAGGGTATGATTTCAGACCAAAGTACAAATTAGACCCAAAAATGTTAGCAAGTTTGACGATCAGACCCACTTTGATTGAGCGGATTGGTTCCAGTCAGAGGGATGATCCTAACCTATTGGAAATCATCTCCAAGTTAAAGATGGGTATCGATGAGGAGATGAGCAAGTATGGGCTTGATCGGGATAGATGGCTCAGAAAGAATGGGAGACTAGTTGTGCCCAATGTAAGTGGATAGAGAGATGAATTACTTAGAGAATGTCATCACTCAAAACTGACTATACATCCCGTGGTAACAAAATGTATCGAGACATGAAGAGACCTACTACTAGGAAGGGATGAAAAGAGACGTTGAGAAGTTTATATCCAAGTGCATGAATTTCCAGTTAGTTAAAGCTGAGCAAAAAAAACATAGTGGTTTGTTGCAACCACTAGAAATCCCCGAATGGAAATGGGAACAAGTCTCAATGGATTTCACTGATGGGTTGCCAAGGACTAGATCGGGCCATGATAGCATTTGGGTGATTGTGGACCGATTGATCAAGAGTGCAAGTTCTATACCCGTCAAGTCGAATAGAACAACATCTAAGTAGCAGAACTGTATATGAAGTGGGTAGTGAGATTTCACGGAGTACCCAAAGGTATTGTGAGCGACCGAGATCCATTATTTACTAGTGTATTTTGGAAGAGCTTACAAGAGGCGTTTGGATCAGAATTACATCTCAGTACCGCGTACCATCCTCAAACCGACGGTCAGGCAGAGAGGGTGAATCGTGTATTAGAAGACCTCTTAAGAGCTTGCATATTAGATTTTGGTGGATCGTGGGATAACCATTTGCATCTAGTAGAGTTTGCATATAATAATAGTTATCAGTCCATTATTGGTATGGCTCCATTTGAAGCTTTGCACGGAAGACCGTGCAACTCACCATCATGTTGGTTAGAAACCAATGAGAAATTTGTGCTTGGGCCAGATGTGATAAGAGAAACCTCAGATAATATCAAGGTATCCAACAGCGAATGAAGGCTTCCCAAGATAGGCAGAAGAGTTATGCTGATAAGAGGGGAAGAGATTTAAAATTCTCTATTGGTGACCTGGTGTTTTTCAAGATTTCTCCGTTAAAGAGCGCGATTCGATTTGGTAGGAGAGTCAAGTTAACACCAATATTTGTTGGTCCATTCCCAGCTCTCGAACAAGTAGGGAATTTGGCATATAAAGTTGAGTTGCCTGACAAGATGGCGGGAGTTCATAACGTATTTCATGTTTCCTAGTTGAGGAAATTCGTGCACGACCCAATGTGGCTATTTCACCTGATCAATTGGATGATGTCGAAGTAGAACCCAAGGTGGATGGGAACTACAAGCCGATTCGTATTGTCGAGCACGATAAAAAGAAATTTCAAAGGAAAGCGGTGAATCTAGTCAAGGTTCAGTGGGGAGAGGATGAGAATGACTGTACTTAGGAGACAGAGGAGAGCATTAGGAAGACATATCAAGAACTCTTTGCCTAGTAAGATTTTAAATTTCGATTTAGTCTTTCTGCATGCTAGGATACATTTGGTTTATTTGTTTTGTATGTTTGATTGTTTGTGAATGACTAATAGGCATGTGGAACACCTTTGTATGTTTTTGGTTAAGGAATTTCGGGGGCGAAATTTCTTAAGGGGGAAGAGTGTAGCGACCTGCATTCTACGCATCGAAGGATCATAGAATATTCATTTCTTTTTCATATAAAGTCGTATAGTCATGTAACTTTGGGGAACGACTATTAGGGTCATTTCCCATGTTAACGATTTTTGCTGATTTTTAAATGACCGTTTTGCCCCTAGATGATCTTGTTTAGGCCATAAATTTTGACTGGTAAGGAGTTTTGACTTGAAGCTACTTCTATTGGATTTGGATGATGGTTTACAATTCCGTAGAGTGGTCACATTAGCCAAACGGACTCACCGTTTGGGAGAAATGGCTGAAACAAGGTTTAGAAGGTGAAAAATAGCTTAACTGGGCCTAATTAGGGTGATTAGTAGCTAGGCCCATAACCTATTTTGGGATTAGGGTTATGGGGAGGCTGAAATCAGTTAGGAAACGATCTATTTTCATTTTCTCAACCGCCTAAAACATTTTTATAACACTACCCATGGCCTCCACCTTCTAATTTCATCCCATATCGCTCTCTAATCAAGGATTAAGCTAATCCACATCAAATCAAGGAGAAATAGTGCCAAATCAGAGTTGGAGCTGCTGTGTTGCATGGGAAAACGCCCCAAATTAGGGATAGTTTCAGATCTAAGTTCTATTTGTGGCAAAGGTGAGTGATTAGCATTGTTTTTACACTAATTATGGTTATTTAGGGGAAATTAGTGTTAATTGGCTAATTTATGTATTAATAAATTCTGGAAAAATGTTTAGAAATTCTTAAACACTGTTTTAGACATCTGTTAGAAGTTTGGGTTAATTTGGTTATGTTTTGCCAATCCTATCATTAGATTTGCTTAAACATGCTTAAGGGGAAAATATGGGTTTTGGGCATGTTTGATCCTAACTGACATGTTAAATTGTTGTTTTGGTGTTTATGGTCGATTGTACATGTTGCTATGACTATTTGGAATGATTTGTGATTGCATAGAATAGTTAGATTGGTCAAAAACGCCATCGTATGGCGTAAATTGCTTGTTGGAAAAGTTGCAGAAATTGGTCAGACCAGTCCCGTTTGTGATCCGACATCACGACCCCAGACCCGATTGTGGAGCACCTACTTTCCACGAGCCAGTCCCACTTGTATTTCACAAACCACTTGAATGTTGCACGAGCCGAAGCAATCACCACGAGCTGGAGGAGGCAGACCACGAACCAGGCAAGAGTGCCATGAGCTGGAGGAGGCAGACCACAAACCAGGCAGGAGTCACGAGCCGGTGTTAAAGGACCACGAGCCAAGAGGTAGGTCACGACCCGAGCATCATCACGACCAGGACAAGGGTCATGAATGGACTCCACGACTCGAAGATGGTTCACGAGCAGGACGTCACGAGCCGACATGGAGGACCATGGACCGACGAGTTATGAGCTGAGGAACTGAAGAGTCACGAACTGGGATGATGACCAAAACCCAAGACGCAAAGATAGTCCAAATAGGAAGTTGTAATGCAGGATCCACTTGGGAACCAAAAAGTTAACTTCATAAGTTGGACTTTGCTGCGGGACGTGTGCTAAGGAGTTGTCGACAGTCCATAGCTTTAATTCACCACCGAGAGATGAATGTTAGGCTACAGATCAGTGCAATGGGGTAGTTATTAATCCATGGGGCAGAGTGATCATAGCATGGCTATGAGCTAGTGCTGGGGAAGAGTGGACATAGCAAGGACTAGTGGCTATGGATCAGTGCAGTGGTGTCGCCATGACTCCATGGGGCAGAGTGATCATAGCAAGGATTTGGGTGATCAAAGCAGTGGACATCGTATGCTTTATGCACTGAGTGAAAGATGTAAGGATGGTTGCTATGCTTGATTGTTTGATATCACTATGACATGCACACCCCTTCCACGTATCTTTACACCATATGTTAATGTCACCTTAGAGTGTTGTACATCCTATTGTGCTAACTCTTTGGTTGCAGGTCCAGATTCAGGTATGGTTTAGTATACCTGTTATTGTTCTGTTTTGCTGCTTATCGCTCATACTAGACTTTTGTCTGACCCAAAGTTTTATGTCTCTTTTTATTACTCTGGGTGCTCCTAAACGATCAGACTAAAGACAGGTTAACTGGTTATGCACGAATAGCTGACCGGAGACGAGCAGGTGGCTCCCACGTATGATATATATATATATATATGTATGTATATATATGTATTCTCCCTGTGTCGCTTATGGTCACTACTTTGGGCATTAGTAGTATACTCTTTCTTTACTTTTCTTTAGAGACACTTTGAAAAGTTGTAATAATGATGATGTGGAACATAAGATGTATTTGAATTTTCCGCTGCTATTATGGTTTAGTTTTCAGCTTATGCACTGTCTCGCCTGTTTATGTCAAGTATCTTATTATTATATTTTATTCCATGCGTTGTGAGACATTCTATAGGCTCCCTATTAGTTCAAATTCCTTTCTTTTCCTTTCTTTGAGACCGTCCCGTGCTGGTTGGACATCGACACAACACACTTTCATTGGAAATGTCGGCTGGTGCGGGGCAAGCCGTCACGAAAATAGAAAAGGTACACTACTATTACCCAAAGTAGTGACCAGCTATAGTACAGAGAGAATATATGTATATATCATACTTGGAAGCCTCTGGCTCGCCTCCGGTACAGCTACTCGTGCAACCACCTAACCCGTCTCTAGTCTACTCATGTGAGCACACAGACTAATAAGAAGAAACATAAAACTCTGGGTCAGACAATACTCTGGTATGAGTAGTAGCAAGTATACATCTCTAAGATGAACAAATAACAGGTATAAGAAATCATACCTGGACCTGCAACCAAAGAGTTAGCCCAACAAGATGTACAATACTCTAAGGTAACACCAACATAAAGTGTAAAGATAATATAGGAGTGTGCATGACATGGTGATTACAAACATCAAACATAGCAATCATCCTCACATCTCTCACTCAGTGCATAAAGCATACGATATCCACCACTTCGATCACCCAATTCTTTGCTAAGATCACTTTGCCCTTAGATGTCACAATGAACCCATTGCACTGATCCATAGCTACTAATCCTTCTTTCAGCGGTGAACCAAAATCACGGATATTGATAACCCCTTTGCACACGTCCTGCAACAAAGCCCAATCATGAAGTAGAACTCGTTGATCCCTATTTGGATCCTGAGACATAACTTCTCATTTGGACTACCTTTGCATCTCGGGTTTTAGTCTTCATCTCCATTCGATTCATGATCATCATCTGGGTTCGGTTCGTGGTGCATACTCGGCTCGGAGGAGCGGCTCATGGATGATGCATTGGCTCGTGAGTCCCTCCAGGCGATTGGCTCGTAGTGATGCTTCCTTGGAGCTCGGGCTCGTGGTCTTCATCACCGTCATAATGCTCTGATTCGTGGTCAACATCTGGGGTCATGATCAAGCTTCGGGTCGTGTACTTCGTTTCATGGCTCATATGGTGGAGCAGTTCGTGAGTGGGGGTGGCTCCACGAGCGGGGTCGGGTCATGGTACCCTGGTCACGAGCGGGGTTATGCACTATTTCCTGCATCATTTCTAGCAAGCTATTTACGCCATACGACGGTGTTTTCGACTAATATGACTTTCCTAAGCAATCATGAAGCATTCCAAACAATAGTAATAACATATAGGATCAACCATAAACACCAAAACATCAATCATATGTGTTATTTAGGATCAAACATGCCCAAAACCATGATTTTTCCCTTAATCCCCTTAATCATGTTTAACCATACGATTAGCAAACTTAATCCAAATTAACCCAAATTTTTATCAGAGGCATAAAATAATATTTGAGAATTTTTACATATTTTTCTGAGTCATAATTTCGCTAATTATCACTAATCACCCCTAACTAGCCGTAATTAGTGTAAAAACAAGTTAATCACTCACCTTAGCCACAAATAATTTATAGATCTGAAGTCTCCACTGATTTGGGTCGAATTATTATGTAACACAGCAGCTCCAACTCTGATTTGATGCTATTTTGACTTGATTTGATGTTGATTAGCTTAATCTTTGATTAGAAAGTGATTAGAGGTAGTTTAGAAGGTGGAAACCATTGTTAGGGTTGAAGAGAAAGTTTGTGGCCGAAAAAAAATGAAAAAGGAGGGTTTCTCTAGCCCCTATCAACCGTTATATAACCCTAATTATGAAGTACCTAATGGGCCTAGCTGCTAATTACCCTATTAAGCCTGTTTAAGCAGTTTTTCCATCTTCAAACCTTATTTTAGCCATAACTTCCAAACGGTAAGTTTGTTTGATTAACATGACCACTCTACGGAAAGATAAACTATCATTCGAATCCAATGGAAGTGTTTTTAGGCCAAAACTCCTTACCAATCAAAAGTTATAGGCGAAACAAAATTCGCCAGGGGTAAAACAATCATTTAAAAATCGGTAAAAATCATGCACATGGGAAACGACCCCAATAGTCGTTTCCCAAAGTTACACGACCATACGACTTCATTAGAAAAAGAAATAAATATTTTACGATCCCCCGATACGTAGAATGCGGGTCGTTACAAAAGGTGTTAGAGGAAGGAGGGACACAATGTCACCAAATGTGAGAATGGAGAAAGTAAAATATTCTCCATATCTCTCACTCCTTATTTATAGCTTTCCACCAGCCCACTAATGGGCCTCTACAAATCAACCCATTAAGGCTCCCAAAACCTGGACAGCAAACTGAAAAACATTAAAATAATGATTTCTCCCAAACCTCTGAGCCAAATCTTTAATTTGACCATTCTACGGAAAGGGAAACGCCATTCCCTTTCCAAAGGAATAGTTATCAACACTTGTTTCAACCTGAGTTAAAAGTTATCCCCTGTACAGACTGACATGCGTAAAATGGTCACAAACAAAATTGGTATAAATTATGGACATATCTAACATCCCCATAAACAACATGTTAAAATATGAGAATGATCCAACCCTCATGGAATAAAATAAAAATATTTTACAATCGTTCAATACGTAAAATGCAGGTTATTACAATTATAACCTTATAATACTTTAATTCTTTATTTCTACTCTTAAACTCTGTCGAGTTCAATAGAAATCATATCATTCTTCTTCTCTTTCAATTATAAATCAAAATCTCTCTGAATTCAAGTGCTTCTCAAGAGTTATAGGCTATCTGTAATCAAAGATCTCAAGATCATGTCCTATAGAGTCAATACTACAAAAACTGATAGAGAAAGGGTGCGGTCATATCCCATTTAAAATGACTGGGTGCGATTGTGTCCTAGAAATTGATTTGGTGTAAAGTTGTGGCTCCGAAATCAACTAAATCTCATTATACATAGAAATAGTTGGGGTATGCCCTTGTAGCCTTGAAATCAAGGATTTTAATTGGATAATGTTGAATAAAAATCTGCATCAGCCCAACGTTGTGTAGGACCAGATGTATGTGAGACCGGAACCAGTAAAAAATCTCGGTGTGTTCTTTCCTTTTATTGCTTTTACTTTCTACGTTCTGTGATTGATTCTGTGTTCTGTATACTATGTGTTTGTCTTAAAAATATTTCAAGAAATTTAATAAATTCCATTAAACACTATTCACTCCCCTCTACTGTTTAACTTGACTTAAGATCCTTAATCCGATTCTCCAATAATTATGACCGTTTGGTTCATAAATGACATTAATTATAATCAATGGCAGTAAATGACATTTAAGGGGTTAATTAGCGCCTTAGGAAAATATGACCGTTATGGTCATAATTGGTAATAGCATGAATAAATAGCAATAAAAAGGAATAAAGGGGGATTTATAGGTATTGGTTGTCATTTAAATACTAAGTTCAATAAGGAAACAATTAATTAAATATCCTAGGATAGGAAATGTATAGATTTTCCTTATTCTATTCTAGTAAGTCTAGAATTAATATAGTTAGAATTTTGAATTGAACTTAGTAGGTTAATGATGCGAGGTCAGTTGCCTTATTTGATAGAAGTCTACACTGTTGAATATATGTCCAGCTGATGTTAGACATCACTGACCATAGGAACCCATGACGATATTAGTTTGCATACATGGATTATTTTCCGTATGGAGAGATCAAACAGAAATAACTCAATAGTGTGGCCTGCTTTTGGAATTAAGGTCTTAAGTTGTTAGATCCACCTATAAAAAGGTATTAAGCGATCGTGTATCCCACCTCCCATAAATGAAAGCATTAATGGTTAATTGGGTTCGAATTTGATAATCTCCACGATTAGTTAGATTCCCCTGGGGTCTTAAGTGGTTGGGGTTTGAGGGTCCACTCTGGGAATAGGTTTTAAATGACCACTTCGGAGGTACCATAGGTTAACCTGTCCTAAGGGGGAAGTATTAAATGATTAGGAGATTATCCTAATAAGGTTAGCTAGATAGTAACGAGGGGGGTACACTATAGGGAGGTCTTAAATGACATGCTACGTCTACCTACCCGATTGGTCTTAAGTGACTGCTTACTATCTCTTCCCTTATGCAGGGAATGGGTTTATATGCGTGAATGACGGAAGCCTTAAATTAGTATGACTTGTAGCTAGTGTCCTCTAATTTATATTAGCATAAGATAAACCATCAAAAAGGGTATTGACTGATCGATGAGTCCGCCTAAGGCCTTAAGTGATCAAAAGGATCCACCATTATCTATCATTATTGTGAGGTCTTAAGTGTCTATACAGAAATAATTAACCTCCATATGATTAGTGAGCAGTTGAGAGCCCACCTCTTAGTTTTTGTAATTGGTTGAAGGATGGTTCAAAGGCTTCATAGTTATGCGTAAAAAACCTATCTCAGTATTGAGATATCATTTATCGTTTGGGAATGATACCTTGGGTGTGACAACGAGAGTCGTGTGTATGAGTTTACAAGGTTAGGTTAGAATTACTAGCCTTGATAGACATATGTCTCTGGTTGAACCAAACGAGATACATCTGTGCATTAAAGACTGTGTTATACTCTTTCTGCTCACCAAAACTAATCGTTCTGATCCCCTCTCCTCATTACAGTGTCTTAGGTTATCTAGAGAAGGTCTGGTTCGCACAGGTGTTTAAGTTTGTTTTTGGTTCTCGTTCTCTCTAATGCCCAAAATTGACATGGTGATTTAATCTTACAAGGTAGTTACTTGAGTTGATACTAGTTTATCCTACTTCGTTTCCGCTGTGAGTTATTTTATCGTACTATGATTTTGCTCAAGCTCAGTTATTTGCAGGTACTAGATTTACATGCTTGCATGGGTTTGAGTATAATTTTTTTTAAAATCAAAATTAAGGCTCAGAAAAGTGTGTGGTGTTACAGGGTCACCGTGAAAATTCTTAAAATCGCGCACCATTAAACGAAGTCAAGTATAAAGAGGAAGTAAATCAAAATGGATCTATGAAATAGGGATAGGGGATTGAGTGGAGAGCTTCAACTATAGGCATGATGAAAGCAAATTTTGAAGGAGGAGAAAAGAGTTGAAAGGAAAAGGAAATGAACAGAATAAATGAAGAACTAGGAGAAAAGAATTGAAAAAGAGAAACAACTTGCCGCCATTTCCAAATGCAAGCTGAAGCTTTAGTCTTTTAACTATATATATACCCTATGTGTTTATATATACATAAAAATATGGTACAGTCTAATATGTGCAACCTATACCCATAATTCCTAAACACTGTGTACTATTTATTTTTTAAACATATATTTATGTAGAAAAATTCATGCATACTCATTTTGAATATGACTCATTTTTAAGCAAAGAAACTTATCATTAATAATTTAGGTTATCAAATGACTTGTCCTATATGTCTTTAGCAGTTATCTCCCCACTAATTTCAGAGACTACATTCTTCCCCATAACAAGTTGAAGAATAATGTAAGTCCACTCCTCCCTCTCCTCTCTCTCAACTCCTGAGATATCACTTGGCAATAAATGAGTATCAAATACAACGCCGTGCACCTGATTCCTCCTAAGAACCGCTTTCATCTTCCAATGCCACTTCTCAAATTCATTATCTTCATTCCACTTGTCAATAACCGATTGAGATCCCGACAAAACATGAACCACTTACATACAACGCTGTACTATTTGTACTCACCGTTGAGGGACTACCCGAGCTATTACCTGATTCCAGCATTTTCACAAACACCATGTAACACCCCAGCCAGAAACCTACTGTAACAAAAAGCATTACTAAGTAATACCGTCTATTAGAGTAGAGAGTAGGGCTGGTTAGGGGCGACCATCCACCATTTCGCATTAAGAGAGTATTGAATATGTCAATAGGGTGTATAAAGTTTTCTTTTCTTATCTCAAGTTGTTCTACATATGCAATACATCTAATATGAAACTACGATGGTTAAGGATCACATTTTGAATATTTTGCAGCTCATCACAGTTAACAGATAAAAAATAGATACAATCAAAGAATACAACATGTATATGTGCTGCGAATTCGAATGGTTAAACATTAACCATACAAAGTACAACATCTCCTAATCAATAATATTAAACGATTCAAATAAACAAATACAACTAAGAAATGGTTCTAAAGGATAAAGTCTAAGAGGAATTAACTAACCTTGAATCAACCATAGGTTACAACATGAAACAACTCGGTCCAACCTGAGTATTACATATACGAATCAGTCTATTTACGTATTAGTAAATGAACAATAATAAACTATAACATACATATAAGAATTTTACTTTCTACAAAAGGAATACCATAAGATCCAATGATCACCATTCATGTGGTATTAATCTGGGTTAACATATAAATAAGGTCCCATGAACCAACAACGACACAAAATTGAACATTCCCGAACATCCAAAAGAGGAACTTATGACATTAATACTCAATATCGTGGATGACTGAAGCAAAGCATAATGTCACAACTCAAAACTAATATTTTATTCCCAATATAATTTTCCACATCCTCAAGCTAGGAAAGAAGGATATAACGACCACAATTCACTACAAAAGGAAATCACCAAATCATTACAATATCATAAGAACTCGTTAAGGAGTTGAAAAATAGTTTGAATGAAATCACCAAAAACAACTCAACATAAATAGCCCGTCATCTATACAATAGATAAATATCATCAACAAGGTGAGAACATTCAAAATCGTCAAAATTCTAGAACAAGCATCAATACTATAAAACCATGACCCACCAGTCCAAGTCGCCCACCAGTGATAGTATTAGGGCATCTCACTCAGTCACTAGAGAATACATTAGGATCCACCAGTCCAATATATGGCCTATCGATTCCGGCCAGCCATGTATTATATACTAGAGACCCGTCAGTCTCGTTTAGGACCCACACTCCAAATTTACCCAAGGGTGATAGATTAGGACCCACCAATCCAACGTTTGGCTCGCCAGTCTTATATATATAATAGTGTATTTAGGAACCACCGGTCCAAGTACTGATAACAATAACAATATATGTTAGACTCATAGTCAATAACCCAACTAGTAGTAACTTTGTGTTGCATACCATATGTTCTCACTATTGGCTCACTTCCCGCTAGTCGGCTCCACAATAGAATTCATCAGAAATGTTCAATCATCATAAACATCAAATCATCATCTACAATCAAACGAGTCAGTAATTAACTAATAAAATATACCTTCGTGTCTCATACCACGAGATTTACTAAATCGTTTAATCCTAAACACGCCTTCTCGAAGGGTGTAGAAATGTATCTTTTAATGTATGGAATATAGTTGGTTACAAAAACAAGTTTATGAAACAAACTTTGAAACCGTTTGTTTCTATTCTTTTAAACCTTTTATAATTTTGAAAATATGTTTGTACAATTTCTTTTGCGACCTTTATATTTATAAAACTAAAAAGATAAAAACAGTTTGTTTCAAAGATATAGAAAACCTTATATGTGTAATTAATTTTAAAATAATATTATAAAATGTGTGTGTGTATCAACCCATCAAAATTCATCATAACATAGCACTAAAAACGATCATATGCTATTGAATTTGGAGTACAGATCTAATAAAGCATAGGCTTACGAAGTCATAGCGAAAACATCACTAAACCAACATAGAAATCCATCAGGGAAATAACCCAAACCAACAGGAAAATACACAGCAAGGTATGAATAACATATTGTGCTCAAAAAGACTCATGGGATGACCCATCCATGGTGTGTCTTGACCCATGGGTTGAAATAACACATGCCTGGTTGACCCAGGGTATGCATTTTCTACAGATGTGAATCCTGCTTCGCTTCCAACTTTCAATCAAATTCTGAAACAACTAAAGTGAGATTTATAACACCAAACAAAGGAAACAACAAGTACACAACTATGGCAACAAGATGAGACAAAGATTACATCGAACTAATATAAATCAAAGATGATAAAGGGTCTTAAAGGTTGACCCATACAAAGATACATTGCTGTAAATTTACTATAACTTACACTAAACGATTTCAACTACTATAATGAACATAAAACCACAAATTTAACATTAAATACATTATAAACTAGATTGCGTGAGTTTTACAAACTCCATTAAGATCAGATTTGAATGATTTTAGCTTCGATTGACAGCCATGGAATGATTCAGAGCCTCAAGATACCAAAATAACTAACTTCTCAAACTTTTAATAGGAAGAATTTTATGGTAAACTTTTTCCTCATATTCCAGAAATCAAAAGATCAACTTGCTGTTTGAAGTTTGGTATTTTTTGAGATGGGGACTAGAAATATTTCTACTTTGTTAGAATTTAAACTAGGATCTTTGGGAGGGAGGTTGCTTGATCCTCCGTTTTTGTTTCTCAGGGAAGCTACAAAAAAGATGATGGAACAATAACAGGAAGAAAGAAATCGTACGTACTAAGTTTTTTTAAACAAAAAAAGCTTCTTCATGCGCTTTGGGTTGAATCCTCACTATCCTTTAACCCAAAAGTCCAAGTGTTGTAAATCATTTTACTTAAGCTATATACCCAAATTTACAAGTTTTAACACTTTTTAACACAAATCCCAACCCACGACACAATTCAACATTGTTTAGGGTTTACAAAATTTGCACAAATATGTTGTAATCTTTTCTAAGTCATTTAAATATCAATTTTTGACACAAACACACTAGTATAAATGTTTTTGCCAAAAACATTATTTTACACTTCTTTAATTTAAAACTTCTTTATATTTCTACAAACATAGTTTACACACCTCAGTGATTTAACAATTTGAATTTATCAGCTACATAAAATATTTTGAATCTTCGAATACTGATTCACAATCAATATTTGCATTTATTTTTAATAACAATCCAATTAATTCACTGATTTACTTGTTAATACCACTAGTTCACTTTTGACAACTTAAAATTTATTTTTATCTTCACAAAAATTCTATATTATATTTTATTACTTCAAATTTACATAACCATTACCAAACACAGTCATGAACACAATCCCTAATTATTTTGTCAATAAATACAACTTACATTTGAAAACAAAAATCCACAATTTATTAACTGTTCATTTAAAACAACTTAACACCCATACTAAAAATATATCTCTACTTGAATATTGATTGTTAATCAATATTATATATTTTCAATATTCACATTAAGTATCAAGTTATAATTTACAAATATGGATTGGGCTAAATTTCTTATAATACCTATGGCATTAATTTATCCTAATATATACATTACTCTAAAAACCACCAATTCTTTATTTTTCTCATTTCATAATATACGAGTTAGGCTCAAGAATTCATATTTTTTCTTTTAAGTTTTAGAATATAGAAAACACATGGTAATCTGTTTAGCCCAAGTACCAAAAAATCCGGGTTGTTACAGACTCTCACTCTTATAGAAATTGCAACATCGCAATTTCCTTAAGCAAAATACTTACATTACAAACTTAAATTATGCTATTGTTAACCAACCTTTTGGTCATGTTCCCAAAAGTATACCAGGCCTATCGACTCAGCCCAAAGTGTTGTCAGAGTACTAAGGGACCAAGCCCAAAAGGAATCAAGCGAGCGTTGGCCTCACAACACCTCAAAGTGTAGACATCGCATCACTCCATATGGCCTTGCCTTGCATCGAATCACTCCACAACAAATTGCCTCGCGCCTCACCCCACGGATGCGGTGTCGCCTCATCCCTCCGAATATGATGCCATCACATCTCTCCGGATGTGGTGCTAGGATGTGATGCCATCGCATCCCTCGAATGCGATGAAACCTCCTTTCTACCCCTTGAACACTATAAGACGCATCCTTATGGGATGCGATTTTCTGCCTTAAAGTGGGGAAGGATGCGATTTTCCTGCTGATGTGCCTATGGAATGCGAAATTCTGCTGTGTGGTCCTCAAATCTCACCTACTCCTACCTAACCCACTAACTATAAATACGGTCTTGCTCATTCTTCACAAGGGTTGAATTTTACTTGATTTGACAGCTGTACAAGCTCGTAGAACTCCATTAATGGAAGCATAGCTCTTGAGGAAGAAGAAGATTACATCATCTTTTTCCAAGATTTTGCATATGACAAATATGACTCCCAAATACATAGAAAGACTAATAAACGAATGGCATGATGATTTTCGTTGCTTGTAACTCACTTTTGTGAATAAAAGATCAACAAACTCCTTCTAAGTGGGGTAGGCCCCTTACGAACCAAACCACTATAAACATTTGTACTATTTACTGCTTTTTACATTTTAATTTTCCATACGTGAAACGATAATTCTCGAGTTAGAGAATCTTTGGGTGTGATGAACTTTTTTGTCGTCAACACTTTGGTGCTTTCATTGAGAGCTTAAACTCACTTTTTTTTGAGCATTTCCATCTCGACTTCGACGCGCTACTCGAGTTTCTTCCTAATCTACCGCTCGAGTCCGCTCATGATGGTTAAGTGATAAAAGAACCCAATGGTTGGAACCTTCGCAGAGGCCGACACTGTTGCTTCTCAACAACCCCAATCAGAGGGAAATCCGACCGACATGGATATCATTCCTCCTACGGACCCCGATGCTCTTGCAACTCAAGCGCAGCTTTATGCGCTTAATAAAAAGCTGGAAGATAGATTTCAAGAGCTCAACGACACATTGAAGACTCACATTGACCTAATTCATCAACTCTAGGAAAGTCAATGTCTCGTCACTTTACTTCTTCTTGCTCAGAACAATGCTCGACCATAGCTCAACACCTCGAAAAGTTCTTCTTTCGATGCCCCGGATGAATACAAAGAAGGAGGATGACTCTCGACGCTAACACCCTTGCCAACACTAATGCCAATGTCAATGGCAACGACAGTGGAAACGAAAACGGTAACAGAACTATCATAACTTTCAGCGAGGGAACGCGTCAACACGACAGTTCCCGATTGGTTATTAATGATGAACCAGGTCCAGGTAATCGAACCCCTACCCGACAGAACCCAACTATTGCTACTCTTAACTTGGGGCCTACACTTCTGTCAACTCAACATGCCTAGGTCCCACCTAATTAGAATCAACCGCTCAACCTCATCAACCACACCAGAATCAGGAAAACAATGCCGATGACATGGATGAGAATGATCCCATTGTCCATCCCCGAAGACGTCCACAGCCCAGGACTCTTGTGGTGAACCACAACTTCTGGATTCCACTAACGGATGTTCAACCTACGTATCTTCCCGACATGATCCGAAGGATCATAAGAGATATGCGAGGGAACATCAACGACATGTGGGAAACCAACATGAGACATAATCCCTTCACCATGGTCGTGCACGAAGGTGAGTGGCCTTGACACTTCAACATGCCACTACTCACACTCTACGGGGGCATGACTAAGCGTAGTGGAATTCTAAACTGCTACGAGTGGCACATGGACTCCAGTCGGGCTACTGATGTAGTCAAGTGAAAATGCTTCCCAATTTTTTTGGAAGGCACGACTTAACTCCAGTTCACCCGGCTCCCAACACAATCCATCTCCACATTTGACTAGCCAGGTACAAAAATGGTCAAGCAATTCAGAATGCACATGCCCACATCAAAGAATGCTCTCACTCTCTGCAACCTCTACCAGGGCTTGATAGAAACCCTCAAAAGCTACCTCGAGCGTTTCAACATCGCCCTCGTTGAGGTTGACGATCCGGAACCGTGCACAATTCTTGTCCAGCTTGCCAAAGGCATCCTTTCAAGTTCCAAATCTGGGGCGTGGATAGACAGAAAGCAACCCAAGATTCTGTAAGTTTTCAACAAAAAGGTCAGACAATTCCTGTGTCAAGAGGAAGCACGACGCAACAGGGCTGCTCAAGGTGGCCACCCCAACAACCCACACACTGGTAGCATTGAGGATAGTGTTAAAGGAAAACAAATCAGAGAATCTTCCGACGAAGGTAAAGGGTTACCACTTTTAAGCCAAAGTCGAACAACGACAAACCCAACGGTCGCAACAACAATCAAGCTCCTTGAGATCCCAAGAATCACGATTGCTACCAAACTTACAGGAACTACACTCCGCTCAACCGAGAGTTGGAGACCATATGCCTAGAGACCTGTAACACTCTACAATATAACAAGGGAATCTACCGATTGCGAGAAGAACACTAGCAAATATTGCAGATTCCATGATATGTTTGGGCATAACACCAACGACTGTCACCAACTTAAGGATGAAATCGAAAAACTCATCTGTGAGAAACATCTGAAACAATACATTCAGAACCCTGCTCTTGCTGAAGCAATTGTGGTCCCTTCAACGCCCGCTTTCCCTCCAGCTAATGCAGCCCCAGGGCTGTCCAATAAACGACCACGTGGCATCGTGATCAACACTATCTGCGGTGGGCCTCACTCCGCAGAAGAAAGCTTCCGAAAGATGGAGGAGCATGCCAACTCCATTAAGCTTGCCAGCTATTAAGCATGCTCTTCCTTGGACGAATCTGTCCTCGCCAAGCTTCAAAAGACAATGCAGGATGATATCATCTTCTGTGAGAGAGAGTCTATGGGAATTGAGATCCCAACCATAGATCATCTCGTCATCTCCTCTTAGATAGGCCCCGCTTATGTTCAAAGGAATCTCATTGATTCAGGAAGCCCAAACAACATTATCTTTAGGTTAGCCAACGATCGGATGAAACTTGAGGCCCAGGACTTGAAGCTCTACCATGCCATGATCCATGGCTTCAACAGTTCTTCTAACCAACCCATAGGCATGGTCGAACTTGGAGACGGTGATTTGACTCGGGTCAGAATCCCCACCTTCGTAGTTATAACCGTCATATCTACCTACAATGTTTTCTTCGGTCACCCATTCCTTGTGGTGTTCTAAATCTGCATGTCAACATGGTCCCTTCTGTTGAAATTCCCAACAGAGAATGGGACTGACACATTCAAGTGCGACCAAGCAAATGCGAGAGCCTATTATCTCGTTGAATGGAAGGAAGCTATCAACAAGGTGAAAGGCAAGACAGTGCCTCCACCTTCTGACTGCCTGTACATAGCAATCAAAGGTGTCTGATTCCTAGATCAAACAATATTGCTGACTTTCCAACGATCTCGATCTAAGGGAGGACGAAGAGCCCGATTTCGAGAGGGCTACCGCAGTTGAACTAACGGTAGATGTTCCGATCTACCCCGCCGATCCGATAAGGTTCTTGAAAGTTGGATCGCAACTCTACCTCGCAATAAAGAAATAGCTTGTAGACTTCTTAAGGCCTACCTAACCGTATTTTCTTATACCCACTCAAACATATGTGGCATCGACCCAGCAATAGCCTGCCACATGCTCAGCATCGACCTGAAGCATCTTTTAGTCAAATATAAGCGTCGAATTTTGGGAACTGAAAGATCGACTGCACTTAAAGAGGAGGTGGATATGCTACTCGATAATGGATTTATTCACGATGCCCTCTACCCCAAATGGGTCTCCAACACAGTCTTGTTCAAGAAAGCATATGGCAAGTGGCAAACATATTTCAACTACTCAGACTTGAACAAAGCATTCCTAAAGGATAACTTCCCACTTCCGAAGATCAATCAGCTTGTTGATTCAACTACCCAAAGGATCGCCTCCTTAGATATTTTCTATAGAGCGAGCTTTGACTGGGATGGCCCTCAATCATTTGAGACGCTCCTGGTATTCATTACCTATGGGTGCTGGAGGAGTTCCTGTTACAAAAGCTCAAAGTTAACTCGGAGCCAATGACTCAACAAAATTAAAGCTCAAAGCAATAGAAACTTACTTCCGACCAACCAGCGTCTCGCAAATCCAGGAGGACAGTGAACAAAGAACCATTTGTGCTTAAACATGCCAAATCTGCTCCGCAACACCTCGATGAATCGGGTGTTATGTACTGCCTTCAGGTAATACAAGGAAGGCGCGTTGGTAGTCCTCCTCTTGATCTGGAAAAGATACCGGATATTATCTTCGATAGGTTCACTGTGTAGGTACCCCCTGAGTAAACGACAAGTACCAAGGAGGAAGGCATACCCATTCGGATGAAGCTGAAAATAACGCAACATATCTCGGACGAAGCCGCAAGAGGGAGGCATGTGTAACATACTGACTTTCCCGTACCCTTTGAGTTGACTAATTACAAATCAAGTCCAACCTAAATTGCATAGAAAAACAGATAGTTAATACAAAGAAATTAGAGGATGAGATAAGAAAGAAAGAAATACTAGAATAGAAGAATAAGTAGAACCAACACCACACAGAGTCCCACATCACAGAAGAATAAAATATATAATATGGGAATAAATCTTTATGGAAAACTTGGAAAATACTTACAATTATCAGAGTACATCAATACATCTAGACAGTTATAACAACCTATCCTTATATATATCACACAGCGGAATAAATATTAGATAACATATGTCTGAACACCTATAGCCCATCTCTGGACTTCACAACTTCCGATAACCCGAACCTGTAAAACCCGGGAAAACCCGAGCATTACAAACGTCGGGTCAGTCTGGTGAACCAGAGTGAGAAACCCACTAAGTTTATATAACATCCATATTGATTTATAGTTCAAAATCCTTTTGAAAGAAAAGGATAATAGTAAACCCACACATAAACACGGAGGGTTTTTTCTTACTATAACCCAAAACCTTTTCGAAATCATATCTTATTTTGATATTACCATAGTGTCTAAATACAAATAAATAACATCTAGCGGAACGCATGCATCTCACACTCCACATATATAGTATACAATCAAATCCGCAGGCACTTATTAGAGATTGGAGTCCAACTATAACAATGTATGGAACCACCTTCTGATAGTGTACCTCTAGAGGGGAATACGTTGGGTTCAACAAGAACATCTTGCAAACCGGCCACACATGACTGACCACTCATTTCTCTTGAGTGTATCGAATGTAAATCACCAACGGTTGGGTGTGACCCACCGTTTCCCAAAAAGGGGCAGCATCGAAATCGATTAAAAGTGAAACAGATTTTCTCTAGATATGTGATTATACGCCCTAATGGGAGCGACCGACATAGACATGCTGCCTGCCCGATTTCTGTCATTTTCCGATTGATGAGGCTTGAGGCTACGATTATCTATCTTTTAGATCAGCACATCAAACTTTGAATGCCACGTCGTTAGATCCATCAAATCGTTAATTGACGTCCTTGAAAATACACTGGGCACTTTTGAAGGAATCAATTTACGTGACCATCTGGAAATACGCTGTCAGACACTTATCCATATGAGTCATCCAGGAACATGATGACCAACGACACACTCTTACAACATCCATCGATCAGTAGCGAGTAGCCCTTGTAATCCATAAAATCTCAACCACGATCGAATCACAATTTAAAAACCTCTGGTAGCTAGCCAGAGAAATTCAATAACAATCCTTCTGGTTATGAAGATCCACAGTCTTCAATGCCCCATCTCGACCATCTTCTGATATCTCCAACGTTTACGTACATGCTGGTCGGGATGGTTTTCGAATATAAATTCGATCCTAACCTTTCCTTCTCAACAATCGATTTGGCCAAATTTTGATAGTCAGTGATTTAACTATCAAAATAAACAACCATTTTCCTTAGAAAAAATGAAGTGGATTAGTTGGTTCAGTATACAACGTCATTTGGCCTCTTTAGTTAAATAGATGTTAATTAAATTTTTAAATTTTCCAATATTTGGAACATCGCTTTCTCAAATTCTTCGTATTTCTAAATTAATTTGTTCAACTTGTAACTCTTCGAATTACGACTTATAATATCCTTCATAGAAATATTAATTTAATTCTCTCAAATACCTTCATCTCTAAACTAGTATCATCCTTGGATAATCATGAAATCGTTTAAGTTAGGGTATTTTGTTTACCTCTCAGACCTTGAGGCGACAACATTCTTATCTTCGGATTAGATATAAGTTTATTAACGATATCACATTCCAGTAATTATCCCAACACTTCTATTTACTATAGAATCCCATTTATAACCACTTTATTTCAATTAACTCCATTTCATATCTAAAACATTTATCTCTTGATCTTATCGTTAGATTTCACTTTTACAATCAAATTCAATCCACTTAAGCCCCCGTTCGATTTCAACTCATATTCAATCTTGTTTAAACTTTTCTTTTACTAAAATTCCATTCCAAAAATAAATCCAAAATTTAACTCATATAAATATGAGTAAAACTTATTAAAATCCTTTTTAATTATAAACAGGGTTTTACTCAACTAATTCCCCTTTTATCCCCATTTCCATTTCCACTTGGTTTCTTTCAAACATTATTCACCTTAAAAGTTAATATTTTTCTTTTTTTTTTTATAGAAATTTGGACTCGATCTATCAAAACACTTGTTTTCATTTGAAAACATTATTATATATACAAATCTTATGTATCGAGTCACTTTATGAATTCATATTCATATTATACTTTAAAATCCCGTTTACAGGTCAACTCCTCGTTAAATGTCTAACATCCCTTACATCAATTAGTTTACTTCATTATCAAATATAAATAAAATAATTAATCTTTCTTAGAAATAATATTTAACTTTAATGATAAATAACACTCCAATAATGGTTTTAATAATCAATTCTCGTGCAAGTAGTCGACTTGGTTATTTCAAACAAAGGTTACTTTGCTAACCATTTCCACACAGTTATTTCCTTTAAATTAAATAAGTTTAAATTAATTTCATTTTATTTAATTAACAATATAATTAAATTTAATAATCTCATTTAATTGTTTGTTCGAAAAATAATAATTAATTTAACTCTTGACCATTTGCTTAATCGCTGCTCATTTGTTTACAAAACTCATTAACCTACAAATCTCTCTTTATATACTCGTTTTACAATTACAAGATAAAATACTTATTTATTTTGTTTAATAACTTCATTTAAATATATATATATATATATATACACACAATAGATTATAAATCTATCTTTAGTTATAAAACAAATTTTATAACTTCCTTTCTATTTATTTACCAAATGGTAAATCAATATCTATAAATCGATTCATTTACAGGCCATCTGCCAATAATTGTTCAACTAGTATTACCCAATGGTTCACAAGTGTTGAATTTTGATTCAACAATCAATCATATTGATTAACAGTTTATATAAGTAAACAACATATTTGAGGAATCCAGTTAGATCCCTCCAACCTATCCTTCCGTGCATCACAATGGGTTACAGCAAATTCAATATGAAAGTATTTATCGCGCTAATCATAAATAAACAGTAATAATAATCAACAATCAATTAACAACATTTAATTAAGTACCAAATTTTTATTTAATACGTTTATATTATTATAAACATAATCAACAAGGTAAGTTACCTCGTTTGGAATCTAATTGTTAAAATAACGATTTAACTCGATTAAATTAAGCAAACGTTTAATTTAATCAATGAATATTAAAATATTCAGCATACATGCAAACAATCATCTAATCATCAACCATTGCACACAAATATAAATCCCAGCTTATAAAAAATATAAACGGGATAACCGAGTGAGTTAAACTCACCTTAAATTCCATTTGTCATTGAAACTGTTCGGTTATAGTTAAATTAAACAGTCGTTTAATTTAACTGTCAATTTCGGTCTTCTCCTTTTCTGTCCAAACTAACTTCAAAATGTTATGCTCGTTAGTGCGGACCAGGCATCACTTGTTTTATCCATTTCCATTACTGTTAAAACAGGCATAAGTTATAACATTTACAAACATTCACGGTTTAATTAAATAATTAAGTCTTAATTATATTATTTTTAAGTTAGTTACTTTATTAAATAAAAACCAAGCTGCCTTCGTTAACGCCCCTATTCTTTCAATTATGCTTCAGTTCAAAAATATCTTCACTGTCTCGGTTTAAACTCGTCTTTTGTCACATGCTCCACAACTCAAAACAGTACGTCACGTTTTTGCCCAAATATGCGGATGCTTCTTTAAGTAAATCATAAAAAGAATTGGGCACTATATATTTCTTCTTTCTGAAGTCATGTAAAATTTTCCACGTTTAAGAGTTTGGTAATATTATTTAAATTAAAGCTAACTTTAATTATAATGTTATTGGGCCTTACTTTGAAAACGAGTTCACATTCCCTTAAAAACACACTGCCTGACTCCTCCTTCCCCACTTTATGATTTTAAAACCCATTTTTCCCACTTGCTACAGAACCATCCGCATGTAATAACCATTTCCACGTTCCCAACTATGCCCAACCTCCTGTCGAACAAGACAAGCCTCTCCACCATGCACGCATCACCCAGACCACCGCCTTCATCCCATTGCACGAGAATTTCCAAATCCCGTTCAATTTAATCCACTTAATCCCCCGTTCGATTTCAACTCATATTTAATCTTGTTTGAACTTCCCTTTTTATAAAATTCCTTTCCGAAAATAAATCCAAAATCTAACTCATATAAATATGAGTAAAAATTATTAAAATCCTTTTTTAATTATAAACAAGGTTTTACTCAACTAATTCCCCTTTTATCTCCATTTCCATTTACACTTGGTTTCTTTCAAACATTATTCACCTTAAAAGTTAACATTTTTCTTTTTTATAGAAATCTGGACTCGATATATCAAAACACTTGGTTTCATTTGAAAACACTATTATATATTCAAATCTTATGTATCGAGTCGCTTTATGAATTTATATTCATACTATATTTTTAAATCCCGTTTACAAGTCAACTCCTCGTTAATTGTCTAACATCCCTTACATCAATTAGTTTACTTCATTATCAACTATAAATAAAATAATTAATTTTTCTTAAAAATAATATTTAACTTCAATGATAATTAACAATACAATAGTGGTTTTAATAATCAATTCTCGTGCAAGTAGTCGACTTGGACATTAGAAACAAGGTTACTTTGTTAACCATTTCCACTTACTTATTTCCTTTAAATTAATAAATAAATTTAAATAATTTCATTTGATTTAATTAAAAATCTAATTAAATTTAATAATCTCATTTAATTGTTTATTGGAAAAATAATAATTAATTTAACTTTTGACCATTTGGTTAATCGCTGCTCATTTTCTTACAAAACTCACTAATCTAAAAATCTTGCTTTATATACTCATTTAATAATTACGAGATAAAAAACACTTATTTATTTTATTTAATAACTCCATTTAAATATATATATATATAATAGATTCCAAATCTATCTTCAGTTATTAAACAAAT
This sequence comes from Allium sativum, assembly GCA_030737875.1. NCBI lineage: Eukaryota > Viridiplantae > Streptophyta > Magnoliopsida > Asparagales > Amaryllidaceae > Allium > Allium sativum. Next base: position 340,392,334 of record CM060922.1, read on the forward strand.
TTATAACTTCCTTTCTATTTATTTACATGATGATAAATCAATCTCTATAAACCGGTTCATCTACAAGCCATCTGCCAATAATTACTCAACCAATATTACCCATTGGTTAATATCACACAAGCATTGAATTTTGATTCAACAATCAATAAGATTGATTAACAGCTTATATAAGTAAACAACGTATTTGAGGAATCTGGTTGGATCCCTCCAACCTGTCCTTCCCTACAACACAATGGGGTTACAGCAAATTCAATATGACAGTATTTATCGCGGTAATCATAAATAAATAGTTTAATAATAATCAACAATCAATTAACAACATCTAATCAAGTACCAAATTTTTATTTAATACATTTATATTATTATAAATGTAACCAACAAGGTAAGTTACCTCGTTCGGAATCTAATCGTTGAAATAACGATTTAGTTTGATTAAATTAACCAAACGTTTAATTTAATCAATGAATATTAAAATATTCAACAAACATGCAAACAATCATCTAATCATCAACCATTATCAAACATTACACACAAATTAAAAGCCTAGCTTATATAAAATATAACCAGATAACCAAGTGAGTTAAACTCACCTTGAATTCCATTTGTCGTTGAAACTGTTCAGTTATAGTTAAATTTAAACATTCGTTTAATTTAACCGTCAATTTAGGTCGTCTCCTTTTCTGTCCAAACCAACTTCAAAATGTTACGCTCGTTAGTGCGGACAAGACGTCACTTGTTTTATCCATTTCCATTACTGTTAAAACAGGCATAAGTTATAACATTTACAAACATTTACGGTTTGATTAAATAATTAAGTCTTAATTATATTAATTTTACGTTAGTTACTTTATTAAATGAAAACCAAGCCGCCTATTACCTTGACTCGCTTCGTTAACGCCCCTATTCTTTCGATCATGCTTCAGTTTGAAAATATCTTTGTTGTCTTGGTTTAAACAAGTCTTTTGTCACATGCTGCACAAATCAAAACCGTACATCACGTTTTTGCCCAAAAATGCGGTTGCTTCTTCACGTAAATCATAAAAAGAATTGGGCACTATATATTTCTTCTACCCGAAGTCATGTAAAATTTTCCACGTTTAAGAGTTTGCGTAATATTATTAAATTATAGCTAACTTTAATTATAATAGAATTGGGCCTTCTTGTAACAACCCGAATTCCGACAGACCGAGTTTTTTTTTCAAATCTCTAATCCATCAAAACCCGTGTTGGTTGCTCTGGTATCTTGCAGAAAAAACAGAGATATAAAATATATCAGAGCTCAGAAAATATCTCAGCGGAATGGATAAAGTATAATATAATCAAAGTACAGCGTTGCCGTTGAGTAGTACTGCCTAACCAGTATCCAAAGCTATCATATCTCTACCATAAATCTAACCTGAGAGAATGTTATGAGGAGGGGGTCAGAACACAAGTTCTGGTGATTGGATTTAAACTATACATTTTCGATAACCCTATATATACCGTTCAATCACATTTTCTTATTTATTAGGTTACTTGGGTTAACAACACTCAAGGCTTACATGCATGTCGTACCCATTTACTTCCCAGAGGATTAACCAAAATAGTATATATGTAGCTACCCCGAATATTAAGGTACACCCCATGGTACCCCACTCGCACGGACTCCACCATAATGCCACAGAAATGTACGCAGTCCCTCATCCTACGTCGGAGTGACGTACGGATCTCTATATATGTTACATTCCATATATATCTTCCATTACTAGACTACGTAAGCGTAGGACTTCCACCTTCGATCGAATCAGATTCCATTATAGAGTAATTCCCTCAAGTCTACAATACACCACCCAGAGCAGATATGCATGTATTTAGACTTTTCCACATACGTATCGTCAATCGTATTCGATGCCTTAATCGCACATAACCTCTAATGTGCACCGAGCTCCATGGAAGGGCTATACAAGAAACACAGAACTCGGTCGGGAGCTTTTCGATATCTGTACAGGCCCGCCTTTAAGGGCCTCAAAATACAAATGTCCCTCGGGTCTGTTTTTCATGGTGGCTATGGCTCCACCTCGGCCCCTCCCTCAACTAATAAAGACTAAAAGAGCTAAGCGACTTGCTCCTAACAAACAATCTAAACATCCATTTGGCGTCTCCCCTTAACCACCATACCTCGATAGTGAAAGGTGAATGGAGTCTTGGGTTTAGCTCTAGTCTTTTCGCATCCCACTAGCTGCCGAGGATGGGTACCCGTAGATCTACTATCCTTGTTGGTTCTGACCTCGCCTCCCGTTGAGGTGATCGCCAAATTACCCTAGTGTCACCTTGTCACAGCATTCTGCCTACAAAGCTACTTTTACAGTTAAAGCCCACCCACCTGGTAGTAACGCGCTAACCCAACATCTGCGAGAACAGCCTAAACATCTGCTACCGCACAAAGGACTACCAGGGGCACCTTACATATCTCAGGAAGCCGAATGCTTTCCCTTCCAGTCCTTTAGAGCTAATAGAATAATTAGATGGACATGCTCTCCCTCATGCCTCCTGACACCGCGATGATCTACCCCATTGGGTTGTTCACCCTCAAACGTGCAGACTGGTCCAAGCGCCTCATTTTAATATGCTATTAGATCCTATGTCTAAACATTATTTTATGTGCTTGATTTACCTCATCAGGTTTCCTTTTAACTTGGTTATTTCCATTCTCATTGACTTTTTATTCAAGTTACCAAGTTCCTCTTGCTTATTAATTTCCATCATATAACTTAACCCATTTAAATTTATTAATAAGCCCACAACATGTTATTCTATAGATTGTGATCCAAGGTATGTAATCCACAATCCCTTTATTTTCTTGTTTGATTTCACAGTTACAATAAAATGTTCTACTTAATATGTAATTAAGTATATCTTAATTCACATGTTTTCTATTTAACATGTCACTTATCATTTATGATTAAATATAACTTGTTTCATTTCACAAGTTGCCTCATTCTTTCTATTATAATCATAATTCCATCTTATACTATCACTACAACTTACCATTGTTTACTTATTAACTTAGTTCGCTTAACTAAGGTTTATTAATAAGTTTCCTTTCCATAAATAAAACTTATGTTGTCCTTATCATTATGTCTCAAATTCCCGTTCTCACCGTTAACTTAATTTGCAATTAAGTACAACTTATCCCATGACATAAGTTATTCCATTTCCATTATCATTTATTATAACCTAAGTTATAATTTCCACTTGTCCCTAGGACAAGCCTTGAAACACCCCACCTCCGTTAGGGTCACTCTCAAAGGGAATGCCCTAATTTTGGTGGAGGTTTATAAGTACAAGTCACAGATATACAAGACAGATATAAGAACACATATTTGTAAAACAGCGGAAGAACAACAAACTTTATTTCAAAAAGTCAAATACGTGTTACAACAACATCCTTTCCAAAAACATAACATAACACTTTCATAATCTGTCTTGAGTACATTATTTAAAGAAGCATAAATAAAACATAGATAAACTGCAAAAGCCCCTTAGTGGATTGTCCAAAGCCATAGTTCAAAACAGGAAAGTCCAAGCAATACATTTCTCTTCTTCAAGCTGGATGTTGAGGCTGGTCAAGCTGCTGTGTTCCCTCCCTGAGGACCTGGGGGGGGGGGGGGGAAACGGAAGAAAGAAGACAAAAGAAAAATAGAGTCAGACATAAAGCCTGAGTAAGTCTAGTACTACTTTGTCTATGAATAAAGAACTGGGTATGATAAGTAAAACAGGAAGTGGGCAAACACTATGAACTTGGTTAAGTTATCTAGGGTCGAATATACTATCGTACCCCATGTTAATCTCTGAACCCATATAAACTAGTTTCCAATTTGCACCCCATTATCAGGGTGATGTGATCCATTCAATGATGATCGGCTCCTACTCGCATAGTTACATGTGTCTTACGGCCCCCGATGTCTGTAGTTACCTATGCTGGTCCCACCATGGGGTGTATCAAGTCCCATAGTGGCAACCCGACACAACCTTAGAGTGCACAGGTATGCTACTGATGTCCAATGCCTTATTTTTCTGCGCCGGAGTGTGTGCACGCCCGCACTCCGTTAGAACCTACACTGCTACACCACCGCCATCGCTTTGACCTCTTACAATCAGCCCAGTAATCGTGCCCCACCCTGCCTAGTTTCAGGGTATCCTGATACACCTTTTAGGGTTACTGCTGAAAAAGGTCCCCCGTTACTAGGTTTTCTATCTCTAGCCAACATGCTAAGTTGGTTAAGTGTTTCCTACCTAACCCCACCAGTCTGTTTAGTTTAGCATGTTCCATTTTGATTAAGTCTTTAGTTCACTTAATCCTAACAATCCTGACTCAGCCTTAATTGTCTTATTAAGGCCCTGACCTCTCACATTAGACAGGTATTGTTGTGGCTGCCTGTTGCCGGTTGGTTCCGGGCAGTCTTACGCCACAACTTAGTCTAACCTCGGGTCCTTGCTGGGCTCCATGTTTAACCTCCCACATTGGATATGTATTGTTGTGACTACTGGACAGCCGGGCGGTTCCGGGCAGGTTTACATCACAACTCAATCCAACCTCGGGTTAAACACATCGTATGTTCTACATTTACATATTTTGTCATTCTTCTTTATTTATATGTAAATATTTGCGGCCCATTATTAAGTTAATGGTGTAAAGATTACACCAATCACGGGCCCAACCCATACTTGAATTTGGGCCCTTCTATTTTATATTTTCATTCATTAATTCATTTTAACCCAACGTTATTTTCCCCCGTTTTACACGTCCGTTCATATATATTGGGCTTAGCCTTTTAAAGCCCAATTTAGCCATGCGAAAGGGGAGGCTTATGGCGCATACACAAAGAGGGGAAGGTGAGCGCATGAACTTGCAATACGACGTTGGAAATACAAAATAGATATTGGTGTACTTGCATAGTGGTAACATAGGTGACATGAATCAAAGCATGTGAACTTGCATAGGTTTAACTACAACATGAACCTATATTCTTATTTAGGCATAATGTCAAACATAAGCATGTCATAAATATTCCTAGCATAAACATGGCATAATGTCGAACATAAGCATGGCATAAATACTTCTAGCATAAACATGGCATAATGTCAAACATAAGCATGGCATAGGTAAAGTTCAATTTGTTCATGGCATAAACATAAACAAGTCATGTTCATAAGGTTTCTACATGTTTACAAAGGGGATACTTTGTTACTAACACAAAAGCATAGTTCAACTTAATCATGGTTTAAGTCTAATCATATAACGATGGTATAAATATACTTATGCATAAATATTCCTAATCATGGTGTTTGCTTTAAACTTGCAAAAAGGGATTTTTGAGTCTAACCTAGCCATGTCTCACATATGTCATCATATAACTCTTTTAAACAAGATAGACTTAATCATAGATTTCAATTATGCCAACTATCATTCATAGCCTAGCCATATTCATAAGCATGACTTAATATATGGATTATGGTGTCAAAATTCCAACATAGTTTCATATGAACTATAACAACCAACTTGTCTCAATTGCTTGCAAAACGATTTATGCACAAAATATACATCATGACGACATAATAACAAAGCCCCAAACTTGCATAAATTTCACCCAACTACATACATGTAGCTTCAACATAGATTACATAATTTGCGCAATATTCCAAACGTATATTTGCATAGGACTACCGCATGTAGTTCTTTATAATGAATAACATAATTTTGCACAAACATGAATTACTTCCATTGCCACAATTCAAGCATACACATCAACACAGTTGTTTATTATACCAAAGTAATACTCTACTTACAATGGTTGCGGCGAATTCTCTAATTAAGAGACACGATTCCTTTGTTGAATTGATTAGCTTTAGGTTGCTTGAATTGCTTTAGGCTTAGAACTTTCTTCCTAATTCTCTCTCTAGTCGGCGGCTAATCTTTGTCATTCCTCAGCAACATGGCGGCTATAATCTTATTTTGAATGAATAGATTAGGGTTTAGTCTAGGGTTGTTTATATAGAGGTTAGGAATTGATTAGGACCATTGATGTTGCTAGGTTAGATCATAGCCATTCATTAGGAAGAGAGACCAATAAAAACCCGCCACCTAGCCCTAATGACAAAGCAGACCACAGAAATTCGACCACACACCGACCTGGCCAGCCAGGGCTAGACCAGACCTGGCCAGCAGGTCATTTTTGACCTGGGCGCACTTGGCAGGTGCGCCAGGTCAAAAATGTACTGGCGCACTTCACAGGTGCGCCAGTTCATTTTTGTTCTGGCGCACTTCCCAAGTGCGCCAGTGCATTCTGGCCCTTTTTCGGTTTTTCGCCCAACTTCGTTCGTCCATAACTTCTTCATACGATATCCGTTTTTCGAAAACTCGGACTCTATTTCGCGTATTTTTCCGAGACGAACGCAATGGCGTATCCCGTTTCCCTTAGTTCTTTGATTTGAAATTAATTATACTTTAATTTGTGAGTTTCACAGTCATAGAATTCACGGGTGTTACATTCTCCCCCACTTAAAAGGATTTCGTCCCCGAAATCTTCAAGTTAGGAGGAATGTATATCCTAACATCCAATCATCCATCTACTCATCCATCAAACACGAGCATCCATTGTCCTTAAAAGACTTCTAATGCTTCATGATCATATGCGAGGTGTGTGTGTACATGAACTTATCTAATGCAAAATCAGGCGGTCTACTGATTCAGTTGACCTCCTTAATGCGAATTATGTAAGTGCCATGAATCCATTATGTATGCAAATTTTCCTATTCTTGATTCTACATGAGTGCACAATCATTCAATACAAATGCAGCATCCACATGACAACACATTAAAGTTCAACCACATACGAATGCAAACATATATGCATATGCAATATGAAGTGACTGAACCGATCTAATACCTAGATTGTGTGTGTATATGCAACCACGAGCAACCACTAGCAATCACTTGCAACCACTTGCAACCATCATACATAACATGTTTCAATTACATGTTTCCATCCAAAAAGATTCTACCTAAAAGATACGGTCGAGGAAATATACCTAAAAAGATGGATAAAAGCGCAACTTAAGGAAAAGGAAAGATCAAGGATGTACCCTTGAACAGAAAAGGGTAGGCTGTACGGATTCTAGCTTCAGTTTCCCAAGTCGCGTCTTCCTCGGCGTCGCTCCACTAAACTTTGACGAGCTTGACTTCGCGGTTGCGTAGCTTCTTCACTTCCGTTCCTAATATGCGGGTTGGAACTCTTCTTATGGTTGCTTCGCGTTCCACTTCGGCCTCTTCGAGGATATTTGGCTCTACCACTTCAGCAGACTCATGTAAACATTTTCGGAGATGTGAAACGTGAAAAACGTTGTGGACTCCAGCCAACTTCTCGGGTAGCTCTAATCTATAGGACATTTTTCCCAATTGTTCCTATCTAAAGGTATAGTCGAATGATAGAAGCAAGTAAAAACTTTGTGCCCATTAGGCAATGTCAAAACTGAAAACCTATGCCATATATATATTGATTAGGAGAAGAACTCCCTAACCATCAGCCCCGAAGACCGAAATCAACATCAGACCGACACCCAAAGAATTACTCAACCCAACCACCATATATGATTCTAGGCAACTAAGCATGATGGACTCCTTTTTGGTCATAAGGGAGTCCCTTCCTAAGACCAATCTGTATCATACAAAACCCAAAAACTTTAATCTTCTAAGTCGCATTTCTTGAGCTTAACTCCATTATGCTTTGTCCGTCTATAACTTCACAATTTCGGAGCTTCTTAATTCTTGTTTCCAAAATATGAGTTGGAACCCTTGCCTCTCGTTCCTCTTTCACTTATTCTCCTTCTAGTATACTTGGCTCAAGCCTAACTGCGTACTCATGGTTCCATGCAAGCTCTCCAAAATTCATTAGTGAATCTTGGATCTTGTTCACTTACTAGAAGGTATCCCACATAGATGAATTATCTCTTGAAAATAAACAAATGTCAACTATGTTGCCAAATGTACTTACTAAGGTGATTCTTTACAACTCATGCATCAGCGAAATGAACCTTCAGCCTTAGTGGCGAACACTACTGGAGCGCCCTATTCTGAAATGCTCCTCCTAATAAACCCCTTCTCTAGAAGCTCTTTAATCTGTTTACTGAGCTCTTTCCTTTCTCGTGGAGCCATATGTCTAACGGGCAATGCAACGGGCTTTGCATTATCTACAAGATATATGCGGAAGTCTATTTCCCGCTTCGGAGGCAAGCCCTTCACCTCTTCGAAGACATCCGGATATTCCCGGACCACTCTAACTGATTGCAAGTTTTCAACAGAGGCATCTAGCGATTCTAGATAACTAAGCATAACCGCATACGAGGGATTACAAGAAATTTCCAAAGTATTACCGAGCTGGGTTAGGAGCCTAACAACCCTTTTCTCACAATCAAGGATGGCCCCATTACGGGATAGCCAATCCATACCCAAAAATCAAACCATACCCCGAAAAGCCCAAAACAAAGGCACTACATTGAAATTCTACACTTAGAATAGAAATTTTCAATCCCACACAGATCATAGACAAATGAGCTGGGCCCCCAATTGGGTTTGAAACAATTAAGGGGTCCTCTACCATACTAGTTTTTAGGTGCAGAGATTCTACTAAAGCAGACGAGATAAAGGAGTATGATGCGCCAGAATCAAATAAAGTGCGAACGGGGTGATCGTAAAGATAAACTACACTTTCTACAGAAGTGTTTGTACCTCGCTATTGCAGAGGTGGTGCTTCCAGCACATGAACCTGTGCCCCTGGGATGGATCCAACCCCCTGCCCCTGTCCTCGTTTCTTTGGGCAGCCCTTCGCCCTATGGCCTGTCTCACCGCAAGAAAAGCACCCACCATTCTCCTTGGCCTTCTTTTTCCGGCAGTCCTTTACTAAGTGCCCCACTTTGCCACAGAAATTACACGTCCTCTTCTCTTTGTTGCCTTCCCCGCCTTTTTTAAAGTCTGTCTTCTTAGGCTGCAAACCCTCTTTCTTCCCTTGAGAGCTTTCTGCCTTTGTCTCCTTCTTGCCCTTATCCTCCTCATTCAGCAATGCCATTTGCACCAATCTTTCATACGTGGCTCCCATGGGTATATGGGTCATGGCCAAACTGTGTAATGGCTCATTTAACCCTTTGACAAAACGGAGAGCCTTCTTGTGCGGGGTATTGACTAGGTCAAGCCCAAACCTAGCCAGCTCATCGAACTGATTCACATATTCTCTGACTGTCTTGTCCCCTTGTTTAAGAAATAAGAATTTTTCCAACTGCAAACTCCTTTCTGCATCTGAGAGAAATTTGGTCTCAAACCTTGCCCTAAAGTCCTCCCATGTCTCCACTGGTCTTTCAGCATTAGTGACTTCCCACCAGTAGGAAGCCTCACCCTTCAATAGCCACACTGCCAACTGTACTTTTTGTCTATCCTCTACCTCAAAGATGATGAATAGGTCTTCAGTTTCTTTCAGCCAATTCCTAGCTGCTACGAAGGACTCAGTTCCATGGAAATCCCTTCCTCCCATGGCTTTAAAATCTTTACATATCTTAGCGAATGCGTTTCCCCGCGGAGGAGGTGGAGGAAAAGGTGCTGCTGCAGATGGATGATTTTCTTCAGCTGGGGGAGGAGGAACGGTAGGACCTGGCTGAGTGGCCCTTGCTTCTAAGAACCGTCTAAACCAACCAGGTATTGGCACCCCTTCAGGCAAGTTAAGATCTTGGGACATGCTGAAACAAAAAGGATAGATTCAAAACGAAGGATAAGAGATAGTTCCTATGGCTTTGGGCAGTGGACTTTGCCTTTTAAAAATAAAATGATATTTTTCTTTTAAAAATGCTTCTTTAAATTTCCTTTTTGAAAATAATTTTTCAAAACTTTTTATCTTATCTGGTAAACCTATGCTCTGATACCAAGTGAAACACCCCACCTCCGTTAGGGTCACTCTCAAAGGGAATGCCCTAATTTTGGTGGAGGTTTATAAGTACAAGTCACAGATATACAAGACAGATATAAGAACACATATTTGTAAAACAGCGGAAGAACAACAAACTTTATTTCAAAAAGTCAAATACGTGTTACAACAACATCCTTTCCAAAAACATAACATAACACTTTCATAATCTGTCTTGAGTACATTATTTAAAGAAGCATAAATAAAACATAGATAAACTGCAAAAGCCCCTTAGTGGATTGTCCAAAGCCATAGTTCAAAACAGCAAAGTCCAAGCAATACATTTCTCTTCTTCAAGCTGGATGTTGAGGCTGGTCAAGCTGCTGTGTTCCCTCCCTGAGGACCTGGGGGGGGGGGGGAACGGAAGAAAGAAGACGAAAGAAAAATAGAGTCAGACATAAAGCCTGAGTAAGTCTAGTACTACTTTGTCTATGAATAAAGAACTGGGTATGATAAGTAAAATAGGAAGTGGGCAAACACTATGAACTTGGTTAAGTTATCTAGGGTTGAATATACTATCGTACCCCATGTTAATCTCTGAACCCATATAAACTAGTTTCCAATTTGCACCCCATTATCAGGGTGATGTGATCCATTCAATGATGATCGGCTCCTACTCGCATAGTTACATGTGTCTTACGCCCCCCGATGTCTGTAGTTACCTATGCTGGTCCCACCATGGGGTGTATCAAGTCCCATAATGGCAACCCGACACAACCTTAGAGTGCACAGGTATGCTACTGGTGTCCAGTGCCTTATTTTTCTGCGCCGGAGTGTGTGCACGCCCGCACTCCGTTAGAACCTACACTGCTACACCACCGCCGTCGCTTTGACCTCTTACAATCGGCCCAGTAATCGTGCCCCACCCTGCCTAGTTTCAGGGTATCCTGATACACCTTTTAGGGTTACTGCTGAAAAAGGTCCCCCGTTACTAGGTTTTCTATCTCTAGCCAACATGCTAAGTTGGTTAAGTGTTTCCTACCTAACCCCACCAGTCTGTTTAGTTTAGCATGTTCCATTTTGATTAAGTCTTTAGTTCACTTAATCCTAACAATCCTGACTCAGCCTTAATTGTCTTATTAAGGCCCTGACCTCTCACATTAGACAGGTATTGTTGTGGCTGCCTGTTGCCGGTTGGTTCCGGGCAGTCTTACGCCACAACTCAGTCTAACCTCGGGTCCTTGCTGGGCTCCATGTTTAACCTCCCACATTGGATAGGTATTGTTGTGACTACTGGACAGCCGGGCGGTTCCGGGCAGGTTTACATCACAACTCAATCCAACCTCGGGTTAAACACATCGTATGTTCTACATTTACATATTTTGTCATTCTTCTTTATTTATATGTAAATATTTGCGGCCCATTATTAAGTTAATGGTGTAAAGATTACACCAATCACGGGCCCAACCCATACTTGAATTTGGGCCCTTCTATTTTATATTTTCATTCATTAATTCATTTTAACCCAACGTTATTTTCCCCCGTTTTACACGTCCGTTCATATATATTGGGCTTAGCCTTTTAAAGCCCAATTTAGCCATGCGAAAGGGGAGGCTTATGGCGCATACACAAAGAGGGGAAGGTGAGCGCATGAACTTGCAATACGACGTTGGAAATACAAAATAGATATTGGTGTACTTGCATAGTGGTAACATAGGTGACATGAATCAAAGCATGTGAACTTGCATAGGTTTAACTACAACATGAACCTATATTCTTATTTAGGCATAATGTCAAACATAAGCATGTCATAAATATTCCTAGCATAAACATGGCATAATGTCGAACATAAGCATGGCATAAATACTTCTAGCATAAACATGGCATAATGTCAAACATAAGCATGGCATAGGTAAAGTTCAATTTGTTCATGGCATAAACATAAACAAGTCATGTTCATAAGGTTTCTACATGTTTACAAAGGGGATACTTTGTTACTAACACAAAAGCATAGTTCAACTTAATCATGGTTTAAGTCTAATCATATAACGATGGTATAAATATACTTATGCATAAATATTCCTAATCATGGTGTTTGCTTTAAACTTGCAAAAAGGGATTTTTGAGTCTAACCTAGCCATGTCTCACATATGTCATCATATAACTCTTTTAAACAAGATAGACTTAATCATAGATTTCAATTATGCCAAATATCATTCATAGCCTAGCCATATTCATAAGCATGACTTAATATATGGATTATGGTGTCAAAATTCCAACATAGTTTCATATGAACTATAACAACCAACTTGTCTCAATTGCTTGCAAAACGATTTATGCACAAAATATACATCATGACGACATAATAACAAAGCCCCAAACTTGCATAAATTTCACCCAACTACATACATGTAGCTTCAACATAGATTACATAATTTGCGCAATATTCCAAACGTATATTTGCATAGGACTACCGCATGTAGTTCTTTATAATGAATAACATAATTTTGCACAAACATGAATTACTTCCATTGCCACAATTCAAGCATACACATCAACACAGTTGTTTATTATACCAAAGTAATACTCTACTTACAATGGTTGCGGCGAATTCTCTAATTAAGAGACACGATTCCTTTGTTGAATTGATTAGCTTTAGGTTGCTTGAATTGCTTTAGGCTTAGAACTTTCTTCCTAATTCTCTCTCTAGTCGGCGGCTAATCTTTGTCATTCCTCAGCAACATGGCGGCTATAATCTTATTTTGAATGAATAGATTAGGGTTTAGTCTAGGGTTGTTTATATAGAGGTTAGGAATTGATTAGGACCATTGATGTTGCTAGGTTAGATCGTAGCCATTCATTAGGAAGAGAGACCAATAAAAACCCGCCACCTAGCCCTAATGACAAAGCAGACCACAGAAATTCGACCACACACCGACCTGGCCAGCCAGGGCTAGACCAGACCTGGCCAGCAGGTCATTTTTGACCTGGGCGCACTTGGCAGGTGCGCCAGGTCAAAAATGTACTGGCGCACTTCACAGGTGCGCCAGTTCATTTTTGTTCTGGCGCACTTCCCAAGTGCGCCAGTGCATTCTGGCCCTTTTTCGTTTTTTCGCCCAACTTCGTTCGTCCATAACTTCTTCATACGATATCCGTTTTTCGAAAACTCGGACTCTATTTCGCGTATTTTTCCGAGACGAATGCAATGGCGTATCCCGTTTCCCTTAATTCTTTGATTTGAAATTAATTATACTTTAATTTGTGAGTTTCACAGTCATAGAATTCACGGGTGTTACAAGCCTACCTATTATATAACATTCTCATAAATGTAATTTATTTATAATAGGTTATTATCATTCCCCGTTCACTCCAATCCTTTTACTGTTGTTACTACCTTTCATTAGTTTCCTTATTCATTTCCATTAATCACAATTAATGCCATTTATTTCTATCCTTATATATATATATATATATATATATATATATATATATATATATATATATGTTTACGTACTAGACCTCTAACATTAAGCCTATCGCTCGTGGATGCTTTATTTTCCGTGCGGTTCCGGGAAGACTTCTTCCATAAGTTGACTAAACCTCGTGTCTTAGCACCATTACATGTTTATTTATGCACTAGACCTCTCATGTTAAATTAACAACTTATGGACGCTGAATTTGCCAGGCAGTTCCGGGAAGACTTCTACCACAAGCTGAATTTAACCTCGTGTCTAAGTGCGTTGTAGAGTTTTCTATTTTACTGTAAAGTAAATTTTCTATATGATTTGGGCATGCTCATTCTTTCAAATTCTTTACTGTAATCTATGTTTCACACATCATCATATTACGCCTATTTTATGTCGCATGTTTTTTTAACATGTATTTAATTCTATTCCAACATGAAACCATTTAATCATGTAACTATTCCAATTCCTACAAATAATGGTTCAATTATACGAATGTCATAAGTTAACATGTAATTCGAACAACAGTAGTCGCTACACATACCTTAACAAGTTTATTTTCAACATGTAAATATTTCAACACATTAAACGTTTCAACATATGAATTTTCCAACATATTCATATTAATATCTCAACATGTCATAATAGCCTTTCAGCACTTTTAATTATTCTAGCAAATTCTCATTGCATAACAACGAGGAATTTTAAATGATAATGTATCATTATCAAAAATGATATAACTTAAATCCACTCACCTAATTTGCTTTCCAAATCCTGAATCTGGTCTAGACCTAGCATTCCACAGTCCTCCTAACTGAATTTAGAACCTAACAACCATGGATCCACAATTTTTACTAAAAAAAGGGAAGAAAGAGGAAGAAAATTGAATAGACCAGATCTAAGAAATTACCTTACTCTGAATATGATTCTGAACACCTTCTTATTAACTGTCGCTCTTTTCCTCCGGACCTTGATTCAAAATTTTCCTAAACTAATTATCTTATTTTTTTGAAGATATTTGAGGAGGAGGAAGAATGGCAGAGCTTAGATGTTGTCTCAGAGAATGAGAGATTTAGGCTAGGCTCTGCTAGCCTATTCATAGGTGTTCAGGATCTTATCGTACACGCGGTGTTGAGTCAGCATGAACCCATTTAAGAAAACAGTCCATATACGCTAATGAATCTACATGGATATAGGGGGTGTGGACCCCGGTGTCGACCCCCCTACAGGGGTGTCAACCCCCATGGGTCTCACGAGCTATTTTGGCGCAAAAATTTGATTTTTCGAATGTTTGAATTTTTAGAATTTATTTATCTGTTATACGTATAGAAATATTCTAATGACCATTTTACACGTGTATATATATACACACAACTTTTGTTTCATTTTCAAATTCAAACGGTGTTGCACCATTATTTGATTCTTATCATATTTCTTTAATTGCAACCTTATCTTGTAACTTTATCTCTTGTATATATATAAATATTCTCATATATATATATGCATATATTTTCTTTACTTCCTTATTTGTATACTTTTCCTTATATATGCATTTATACATATTTTCTCTTATGAACATGTGTTAATTGTAACCATTCCCTTAAAATAAAAATATGACGGCGGCGGAGATCAAAAATTGTACCTCTTGTATGCAAGTCACATGCTCTAACCAACTAGACTACTAAGGCTATTAATAACAAGGCTTAGAACAAGGTAGTTATTGTTCTCTTCTTCCTTCTCTTTTTTTCATGTTTGTTACAATGTCTCGTTTAAACCATTGCATGAATAATTTTCTTTTATTTCTCTTTTATTATTAATGCATAATCAGTGCATGCAACATATTTACACCGCATGCAACCAATCATTTCTTTCTTCTAATGCATGCATTACATTTTTATTTGCGTTAATCTTTTCTTCTTTTTCAGTGCATGTATTTATTACATGCAAACACATATTATCTTTATTTTATTCTTCATATATATACTTATGTCTATGCATATATATACACACATATATGCATTATTTAATTATTTAATTATTACGAAATGCGGGGTGTTACATTCTCCCACTCTTAGGAAATTTGTCCCCGAAATTTGATAAGGGTAAAAAAATCAATTAACCCCTCGCATAATATATATCCGTCATGTGTGCATCCAATTTTTGCAAACACTGTGCACTTGTGCAAAGTGTAATACAACATAATAATACATGTATGCCTAAGCGGTACCTCTGATGTGTATGCAAATTTTTCAAAAATTCTTTAAAAACACGACGCTCACATCCTAAATATACCGGCAGTTCTACATGAATGCAATATTATGAAAATCAAAAATGCTTTCTCATCCAAATTTTCCCATAATCTTACTGAGCAAGAGCGTAGTTTATCCAATTTTTGCTTCCAAAACCCTACCAAGCAACATTATTTTTCAAATTTCAGAAATCTATTTTTCTAAATTCAATTTCTTATGTAACAAAAAGGTGGAAAACGGAAAACTTCACATCTTCTGTTTTTCTTTTATGTACCTTTTTCCAACCGTACTTGGATTTTATGTAACTATCTATAAAGATTCCCTATTTTCCTATCCAAGCACAGCCCATATAAGAAAATTCTCTTTGTTGTAGCTTTTCTTTTTCGTCTTATCTTGTAAATTTTTACTCTTATTCATCTTTTCTCAGAATTTGTCAAGTTTATCGCTTCACTGAATTTGTTGTTTCATTTTTTTAGTTTTACCATTTCTCTTTTCATAGCTTATTTAATAATCTGATTTAAGTTTAATTCAAATAAGCCTTCTAGTTCTTTGACAATAATAGGAAAACAGACACTCTACACAGCTACTACTTAAGCGTCAAGAATCTTGGGACTATGTCCCCTTCAGACAACATGCTTGTACCATGAGATCAGTGACAGGTTTAGGGGTTACCCTAACTACCCAATAGGAATAAAATAACAGAACGATCCCAACAGAATGCATTAACGGGTTGTACCCCTAACTTGAAAATTAGCAACATGATCTATATACTAACTTGCCCTTTACTATCTAGTAGTCACCACTAGTTCTAGCTGTGTACCAACAATTATTTCAAGCAACACCCTAAGCTTTTCAATGCTTACACATTCTACGGGAGCTTACCTTTATTCCAAGATGATTCTCGCTATTTACTTAATAGACTCAAAAAATTTTCCGTCTTCCCTTGGCACTAATTTTACCTACTTCATAATTTTAAAACACAGTTTGGCCCTTTCATTTAAATTTCCTTCTAAAAATTAAAAATGTCAAAATTTTATTTTCCTCATGAAAACTTACTTTTTGCCAAACCATAAAACATGTCATTTTATATAAAAAAGTAAATCATTTTTTTTTTCAAATCACAAAAACTAGAGTAGATAAGGACAACTATTTCTTTTTTTGGCAAGGCCAACCGGTTTTTATAGTGTTCCGTAACACTTTTTATTAAAAAGAAAGAGAATACATGAGAGGACAGGTGATGTACAAAGTACATATCAGCTGAATCTTCCACAAACGGAAGACGGGTACTACTTTCACATTTTCAGAATTTCATGTTCACATTATATTTTATGTTGCCTCTTCTTTTATCTCCTGAGACTAACACCGCCTAATGATAGACTGCTAGTCGTTCTCTTGCAAATTCCTTAGCATTACCTTCTTCATGCTCTGAGTGACAGGAGCTTTTGGTCCTGCTTTTTCATTGGAGTTGGTAGTCATTTGTTCAGTAATGATGTTAGGAGGTCTCTTCCAATAAGTGACGGTGGGGGGGAGGTGGTGCAATATGCGCATATAGGTTGGCCGCATTGTCTCTGACAGTTGGTGACTTTCGCATCTTCTTCTTACTGCTTGCAATTGTATTTTGCAATACTGCTGAAACATAATCAAGCTGCGTAGTATGCAGTTGGTCATAAACAATTCCAGAACAAAATTTATTAAAATTCTCCACCTTCTTCTCTGTTTCAAGAAACTCAGGTGAGTTTACTTCCCTTTTGCTAACCCAGCTTGGAGGGCGATATAGATAGTCATAGTGTACGCATCTGTTGTTTGTATGTGAGCAGTTCTTGCAAATTCTATTTGACTCAGTGTTGTCTTGACTTCCTGTATCTGGTTCTCCTTGATATTTTTAGAAACTCGTTCACTTGTCTTCTGAAGATCTATGTCCTTGCATAACGTGTCTATAGATTCTATAATATGATTCCATCCTTCAGGTTTTCTTTTCTTTGCAACTCGTTAGGTAAAACAACAGTTATGCTAAGATTTGGTCATTTTTTATCATTTTCCCGAGGTCCTCCAGAAGTAGACGTCAGAGCTTCATCAACTCGTGCTATCTGACTTGCATTGGTCACCTTCAATTTGTTGTCATCCCTCCTAATTCCAGCATGCATGCTTTCAGCTATCCACTGCTTTCCATTTTTGTTCTCATTAGCTATGTTCCCATCTCCTCCGGTATTTTCATTTTTACCATTGTCATTCATACGAACATTTTCAATCTCCCCTTCTTCAATCTCGTAGTTTACTCTATATGAATTCTCTACCTCATTACAAACCGGCAACAATGTGAAGCGATAGACGTACCAATTTTATCCACAACAGGCGGGGATGCAATTACCAGGACTTGCTTACCTTTTTCTTTACCACTAGCGACGAATCTAACTAGATTCTTCTTTTCAACCACTCTGGTCCACGTATTGTCTTTGTTAACTATTGCATTGCGTGAGCGTGGGAGCGCCCTACTCAGCCTATCATTCTTTAGAGCAATAGGAACCATGGTTCTGCTCTCTTTAGTATTGTCATTTTCCTTTTGTTGGTTCGCTGTACTAACACAACTTCCTGCTGCTTTGTCGGTTTCCACGCTTTCGTTTTCCTTTTGGATTTTGCATTTTTCAGTCGAGTGCCTAAAGACTTTGCTGTGCATGCATAATTCTGGTTTCCAGAGGTAATATACTTTCACCAGTTGAATGGATCCGTCAAGGTTACGAATAGGGAATGCATCTGGTAAAGGAGAGTTTGTGGTTACCTCAACCATGCATTTGGCGAATTCTAATCTGTTTAGACTTTCTGTGTTGAAGTCCATACACAAAAACTTCCCCACTCTGGTGGCCATATAGCTGATACCCCTCTTCGACCATGCAACGAGCTGGATGTTAAACATTTTTATCCACACTGGAATAGCAATGACGTTGCTTGCGACGTTACTCAAACTGGGTTCCCATTGTCTCGCAATAGTTTATTGCGGATCATGATAGGGTCAGCTTCAAGAACCCTGATACGACATGACTTCCTTACTGATCACGACAGGACAACTATTTCTTAATCAAGTTTAGGGGTTATTCTTGCTTATAAGGTCGGTTCAGTTTCTTGCTTCAAGGTGCAAACATCTACTCTATTCTTAATTTCTATAGCTTATTTTGTCCACCCAAAAAATTCTCCTGTTAAAACAATTTATCAAAAATGATTGTCAAAAGAATAGAGACTTCAAAACTTCCTTTACTAAGAATTTTAGCAAAATTCAATATTTTCTAAGTTTTTCTTTTAAATCCTTTCATGCTATATAACAAGAAAACTAGCGAGCTATACATCCTCTATAGTACGCACCTTTTACTGAGAGGATTTTATTTTAGACAAATTTTTTGCAAGAAATCACTATTTACAAAATATACCCCCATTTTACTTTATAAACTCAATACGTACTTCTTTACATATTTTAAAACTATAACTTTTAAGATTAAAACTTGAAAACACCATAAGCCATCTCCCAAAAGCTTTTATAATTTCAAATTCTTAAAAGTTAGAAATGGGGTTGGACTCAAAGCGGGTTTCCAACTTTCCTAGACACTCCCACAAAGTCAATTCTCTCAAATATATATATATATATTCATAATCCAATTTTCTTTTTAACTTTTTCAAATTTATAAGGTTTTACCTCCAAGCCCACAAATCTAAAATACTAAAATATGGGATCCTCCTTTCTCTATTTCAAAATATATTGTACGCTTCCCACCAAAATTTCCAAAGGGTCTCAAATTTCCATATTCATTCCTTTAATGTACAAAACGGACATCACAATTCTTACCATATTATACTTTCTATTTAGTGGGTTCCTCTATGGATCTAGGTATTTATATATAATATTTATATTATTTTTAAATACAAATATGTTCACTCACTATGTATATGGGAATCCTAAACCTAAGCTTTAATACCAGATGTAACAACCTGAATTCCGGCATATCGTTTTTTTTTCAAAATTCTAATCCATCGAAACCCGTGTTGGTTGCTCTGGTATCCTGTAGAAAAGACAAAGATATAAAATATGTTAGAGCTCAGAAAATATCTCATAGCGGAATGGATAAAGCATAATATAATCAAAGTATAGCCTTACCACTGAATAATATTGCCTAACCAGTATCCAAAGTTATTATACCTCTACCACAAATCTAACCTGCGAGTATGTTATGAGGAGGGGGTCAGAAGACAAGTTCTGGTGATTGGATTTAAATTATACATTTTGGATAACCCTACATATACCTCTCAATCACATTTTCTTATTTATTAGGTTACTTGGTTTAACAACACTCAAGGCTTACACACACGTCGTACCATTTACTTTCCAGTGGATTAACCTAATATAGTATATATGTAACTACCCCCAATATTAAGGTGCACCCCATTGTTCCCTACTCGTGTGGTCTCCACCGTAATGCCACAGAAATGTACGCAGTCCCTTATCCTACGCCAGTGTGACGTACGGATCTCTATATAACAATGTTATGTTTCACATACATCTGCCATAACTACGCACGCAAGCTTATGGACTTCGACCTTCGATCGAATCAGATTCGATCACAGAGTAATGCCCTCAAGTCTATGATACACCACCTAGAGCAAGCAAGCATGTATCTAGACTTTCTCACGTACATATCGTCAATCGTATTCGATGCCTTAACAGTTGGATCTAGATTAACCCTAGAGGGGGGTGAATAGGGTTTATCACAGTTTTTAACTAATTTAAAAATCTAACGAGATATATATTAATAAACAGATCACAGGCTGCAGTAGAAATAAAAAGCAGAAAAGAAATAACACACAGAGATACCCAGCTTCGGCAAAATCCTTCCTACTGCTGCATTCCTAAGGTTTCTACTAGGTGTTATAAACAAATCCCGCATACAAGACCATGTACACTCGCAGCGCCTGCTCCTGTCCTAACCCTACGCTCAAAACCCTAGACTGACCAATATCCCCTCGATCAGATTTCCCCTGATTACGACCCCGTAAACAATAACCCAGATTTTACAGACTCTGTCAACTGCTAGTCAACCCCCTGACTGGATTCCCTTAGAATTTTACAGATTTCTAGAAACTGACTCGGACGAATACAAATCAAAATACAAAACAAATTTGAAATTGAAAAATAAAAACAAGACCTTCAAAACCCTAGTTCAATTTAAAAAATAAAGCTTCCCCTAAAAATTGGCTTAGCCCAAGCTAAACATATCGGCCATTTTTCATTTGCATATGGCTCGATCTCCTTGTATTTGTGAGAAAATATGGCGGCCAAATTCCAGAAGAGGATATCTAGGGTTTCTTGCTTTGCTCTCAATCGAATTGACTGTGTGATAAATGGACCAATCTCTGAAGCTCAAATCTTTCTGCTTTGTCAATTGATGCTCCAATTTTGGAATATCTGATTGTTGCTCTTGACCGAAAACAAAGTGAGTTTTTCTGAAAATTATTTCTTTGAGATGCCTGAATTGATTTCGTGGGTTTTCGATATCATTCCTTCCTGTGATGACATGATGTAATTTATAGGGATAAAATAAACCCTATCACTCTGATTTCCTCGATTAATGGCTTGGTCTGATAATTTGTGAAATTCCTCCTTTTGGTTTGCCTTGAATGAAAGCCTTGATTTAAGCTGGAAAGAATTCGAAAGATGTTGCCTTATTTGAATTAAATCAATTTGTCCTTTGCACGTTTCTGGAAAGATAATCACAAATGAATCTGGACATATTATTTCAAGAGAAACATGTTGTTGCCGAAAATTAATTTCCCCTTTTGATTTGCAGTATTATGGTTGCCATGCCTATGGTTTAAATTTTGCTGAATTGATTTGTTTCATTTCAGTCGAATGCATGATTGAAGCTTTCCATAAAAAAAAAATTTGTGCAATATTTTTGCTGATGCATTCTTGAAATGAATTTTATCCATATATGCATTTCTACAAGCCTTGCATGCTGATTTCTTGAAATAAATTCTTGCCTAAAAAATAACTTGCTTATTCTGGCTTGTAACATGCTGGCTTGTGTTGATGCTAGAAATTTATACTGAGCTAAACCTTTTTCACATTTTTAACCTGTATTGTGCACCACTAGTTTGCATACATGTTTAAACTGTTTGTAACCATCATTGTCATGCTAGCTAGAATCACCATTGTTGTACATGCATGTTGCTGAAACATTGTTGAGCTTCGGCTCGACCACGACTGAACTGTTTTGAAATCTTACCTCGACCACTTTTAACTTCATGCTTCACTGCCATGTTTATGCATTACATTTTTGCTTGATTGCTTATTCAAAACATTTCCAAATATGGGATGATGTATTTACTGCTATGATTTTTCTCAACCAATTTTTGTTTGAATTTGAATTGCACAATTCCTCTTTGCTTGCATGCATACCTTCCCTTTGTGCTTTCTGAATTTCTGGACAAAATATTGAACACTTTCCATGCCATGCTGTGTTCTTCTCGACCATGTGATGACTTTGTGTATGTTGGATGTGCCACTTGCTATTGTTTTTTTGATCATGCTGCTTTACTTTGATCTCTTAAGCTTGACCACTTGCTATATGCAGTCTTGATTTTTGCATTTGACTTGCTCCTTTGTGAGCCTATGAATTTTCCTTATTTCACCCATGCTTTTTAGCTGCTACACTTGAGTTGGCTATGTATTTGCCTGTTCTTCATGTCACCATGCTGAAGTATGCATGTATACATCCTTGCACCATCCTGCTTAGACTTGTTTGTTACTCCAATGATTGCTGCACCTTGGCTTTTACCTTGACCATTTTGAATGTTTTGCATTTACACTTTGTACATGGCTTTTCACTTTGAATTTCTTTGCTCGACACATGGGCCGCTTCATATATTTGCCGTGCCATTGTGTTCGTCCATTGAACTATTATTTGCATTGATATTGAGTGATGCACTAAGTTGAGATGGTCCTTGTGGCTACTCCTCAGTTGCTCGCTGATCGGCGAGGCAGTGCACACGTGTATATTTATACACGTGTGTATATGCAGCCATCAGTGAAGTTTTCCTGTCCCTTCATTGAGATATATATATATATATGTTGTCTGCCTTGTGGTACTTACAGTGTATCACTGTGAATATCACAAGCTGTCTAGACACAGTTATTAATCTGATCGATTCAGAAAAATGATGAGAAACACACCAGAAATCTGAGACAAATAAAATTTTTAAAAAATAAAATAATATTTGCATATATTCAGTTTTATTCTTGTTGCAGTGTACTGTGTGTGTTTCTGTTTTATTTGACAGGTATGAAGATGAGACTGGACTGAAGTGACTGGACTGAAAGTTGTGGAGACAAGAAGACAGAAGGCAGAAAATAAGACAGGAGAATGAAGACAGAAAAAGAAGACAACATGTGTCAGTATATATATATATATATATATATATATATATATATATATATATATATGACTCTGTGTAAATGACTGTATATGTGATTGTATAAAGAGTTGAGTGTCTGTATATGAATCAATGTGAATGTATATTGACAGGGTTGTAGTGAAGAGCTGTGTATGAATGAAAAAATATTAGTGAAGTGTACAAATAGTGGAGTTGTAAGTCTGTACTGTTTGATATTGAAATAAAATATTATATTTAAATAAAATACCGTGTGAATATTTAAATTTGTGTACAGTAGTATTCTATTTAAACATAAATATTATATTCCTGTCTGTGATTTAAATATAGAACAGTATAGTAACAAACACATTAAAATAATATATATTTGGTTGTTACCATCAAACAAAAATCATATAATTGTGTACACGACACCGTTATATACAACAATCTCCCCCTTTGTTTGATGATAAACAAATATTAAGATTTTGAGCACAATAAATGCGTTTGACAGAAAGGAACATAACTCCCCCTATTTGAAAGCTCCCCCTACAATAGAGACTCCCCCTATAACTGTGCATGAGTGAAATGAAAAATAATGAATTTTCAAAATATTTATAAAATATTCACTTATGAATCAAAATCAAAATCTCAATCCATTCTCCCCCTTTTGTAATCATCAAAAGGATATAGAATTTAAAATTTAGATGAACAATGACTAACAAATAAAATATCAGCTTAAGAGAAAGAACAATTATAAATCTCAATCAATCAAACAAAAATCATAATATTCTGAGAACAGGTGGCATATTTCACATTGTAGAGAATGACGGATTTACGATGAATTATATAATAATGAGGAGAGTTATAAAAAACCCAATTATTTTCAAAAGAATTTTATAAATGGAAGCACAAAAACAATGATGGATTTGGACTATTATTATAATTTCAACTCAAGTGACAATATTGTATAATCTCAAATCCCAATGCCTATCAATCAACAAATCATAATACGTCATAAGATTTGAACACATTTCACATATCAGAAAGATAGATTGATAGGCTGATTTTAATACAGCGAGGAGAATTTCAGAATAATTTCAATTTATATCACAATATTTCCTTTTTCTTTTTATTTTATTTAAGAGCACACTGACCACGCATAACCAGAGCTTGGATTTTTAAATGAGGTCAGTCGCAGCTTAAATTATAAGTTATCTCTTAACCATGCATGGCCAGAGCTTGGATTTTTAAATGAGGTTAGAGACACACTTATATATTTATCATTTTCAGTTTCAAAATGAAAAACTCCTCAGAATATAAAACCCAAAAATGGATGATAGAAATGCGGTAGGTACAGAAATGGTCTATGAAATAAATTTCTAAATTAATTATATTATGAAATATGCTCGACTGTACTGGGATTATTGAAAATTTTCAATTATCACTAGTTATGAATAATAATAACATAGCCACAATTCCATCACAAATATTTTCACTGTTTATTCAAGATGATTTTTTTTAAAATATCAAACTCTCCACTTTAATATAGAATTATCATGGGTGGCAGAAAAATGATAGATAAAGAAGGTGGTCGTGAAATAATTCCCAATTCAAAGATATTATAATAAACGTTCAACCATCATGAAAATCTAAATGTACTCTCCTCTTGTTGTGAAATATACTGTAGTCACAATTCATCACAATTTCAAAATCTATTAGTAATTTTGATGAATTATAAGTTCAATTTGGATATGATTTCAATTACTGAAAGAATAATCAATAAATAATTTTAAAATTGAAAATCAATTATAAGAGGAATTTATACAGATTTATACCAGGGAAAAAAATGTGTATGATGTCTATACAAGGTGAAAATTTAAGAACAGATGGATGAAAAAGCTGATACCAATTGTAGTCTCCTTTATCAAGGAAATTATTTCCACCCTAAATATCTCAGATTAAAGAAATTTCAAACACAAAGCCCAAATAGACAAGATTACAAATTTGGCACAATAATTTCATTTATCAGAGCAGTGATCACAAAACAGGCAGTTATTTGAAAACATTTTTCAAAGACAGTATCAGAGCAGCACAGAAACCAATAGAACAACAGACTTATCAGTAGATATTTTTGATGGTCACAAGATATATTCCATGATCCAAGATTAAACATACCGTTTATTTTAAATCATTTGAAGGAATATGAAAATATCTGAATTTAATGAATCAATCACACCAGATTATATTTCAGATTCAAGGTATGTGTGAGATTCAATAAATCGGTAATTTCAAATGATTTTAAACAAACATATATTCAAATCAAATAATCATCAAATAACAGTGATATTTAAGATTGGAGTTTTAAAGATTTTTTCAAAATTATTTCTGACAAGCCCAAAGAAGATTCAGATCATTTACATCAAGTTGAGAGGTATTCATAATCCAAAAATTAAAAATTAATTTATTTGAAATCACTTGAAATAGTGTCAAGTCTGAGATATAATGAATCAATCACACAAGATTGATAATTTCAAAATTAAGAGATGTGTGATATTCAGAACATCAAGAATATCAGATGATTTCAAACAAACAAATTTCAACCATACCAGTCATGAATAACGATGATTTTCAAGATGTATCACTGAGATTCAAGACAAATAAAAAAAACAAGATAATCTGAAAATCAATGAAATTATCACAACTGAGAAGTAGCAGTGTGCTGTAATGAGTATAATATTTCAAGCCTTTCTAAAATGAATTAGAAGAAACTCAAAATAGCAGAGATGTGTGAAATTTCATTATTATTTAGATTTTCAAAATTTAGAATTCAAATCAACAATGTTCAAGATATGACAAGAATACATCAACACTGTTATGAATTCAAAAAACAGAAAATAAACTTCACAACGATTGCAGATATTTACAAAGTTAAAAACCAAGATCTGGAAAGATTATAACATCAGAGTTTGATTCAAAAGAAGCGTATTTCCATAAAATCAAGAGTTCTGCAACTGTAAGTTAAGAAAGCTCAAAGAAGAGAAATATAACAGTGACAAAACAAAAAGAAAAAACAGAAGCAGATAGAAGAAGAAATAACCAAAGAAAATAAAACAGAGAATATTTACAAAAATGAGATTAGAGATCAAACCAGAATTCTATGTAAGTCAGAATCCCTAACTCGACAGACTTGGCTAAGAAACTGTGGATGATCCAATGATATGAAGCAGTTTGAATTCAGTTTCTCTTTAGCAATACAGTTCCTCAGCCACCTTCGGTACTTAGTAATTTAGGGGATCGAGTGGTCTAACAAAATTTGTAAAACCACTCACAGATGTATTTGTACGTTTTGGTACCCAAACTTGTTTATATAACAAACCATTAGAATTGACTTTCGTACCCTTAGGAACCCAAATCTTTTTGAACTTAACGAAGTGCGTTTTATTCCCTTTTGGGATCCAAGATTGTTTAAATGGTTTGTTATCAAACGAATTTCCACTTTGATTATGATTCAAAAATCCTTCGCAATTATCAAAATTTGAATTTCCATATCGATTCTTTTCAAGACAGTTTGAAGGATTTTTAAAATGAATCGAATTCCATTTCTCAAAAACATTTCTTTTCTCAAAACCAAGACCATTTTTATTACAAGACGAAAATTGATTTTTCAACAACATATTCAAAGATTTTTCACCCGTTGAAAAGCATTTCAAACTCGATTCAAGGTTGTTGATTTTTTGCTTTGAAGATCAAAATTTTCTTTCATCAGATATGAACAACGATTAATGCTGATATTTCTCCTTTCAGTGTCATTTTGTTTCAAAATCAATTTTTCGTTTTCAAGCAGTTTGACTTTTGCTTTGGATTCTAAAATTTCAGATTCAAACTGAATTTGTTTTTCAAGTTGTTGTTTCTCAGAGTTTTTAAAAATTTTAATTTCCTTTTCAAGCTCTTTCAAAATCGATTTAGTTTTCAACAAGCTTTCTTTCTTAGTAGTTTCATGTTTGGAATTTTTGATGGCCTTAAAACTTTTAAATTCCTTTTGTAAACAATTTTTTGCATCTTTCAGTTCAGTCTCGTTATCTTTTGAAATCAGAATTTCTTCTTCAAGCCTTTGAATATTATTATTGAGATGAAAGAAAGCAGTTTTTAATTTCAATCAATTTTCACAATCAGAATTTTCTACTTTTATGACATTTGAAAGTTTTAATTCCAAATAGTTAATTTTGCTGGTTAACTCATGATTATTAGATTTCAGAGATTTGTTTTTCAGTTGGAGTTTATCAACAGTTTTCGTTAAATCAGTACACATATAAACCAAATCTTCGAATGTGTGATTTTCAATTTTATCATCTGTTGATTCTCCATCACTTTATTCATCTGATTCTTCATCAGTAACTCCTATTAGGCACAAATCAGAACCTGAGTTAACCTTCTGGGGTTTTGAACAGTCGTCACATTTCCCATACAATACATTTAGAGTCATCCAGATTTTCTATGCAGTTGAACAATGAGATATAAATTTAAATTGATCATCACTAAGATAAGAACATATAATATACATTGCATGTGTATTAGCAGCTTTATTTTTCTTATCTGACATATCACCACAATGTTCAATAATATTCCAATATTCAATATTAACAGATTTTAAATGGGATTCCATTTTTGATTTCCAATTTAAAAAATCTGTACCTCTAAAAATATTTGGAATACGACTGGACTGACTCTCTAAGGGCTGACGACAAGGGTTACCCATGACTCTAGAGTGATACCACTTGTAGTCTCCTTCTCGAGGATTTTAATCACACCCCGGTGGCCTACAATGGCACCTCAGAGACTGATTTCACGTCCTACCTCTCGACATGGACAACCACCCACGGACATGTAGGGATAAGAGTCACTACTTCGCCAATAGATCTCCCTATCATGTTGTAACCTTATACCATCCCTGATACCACTTGTTGGAACTAAATTAACCCTACATGGGGGGGGGGGGGGGGTGAATAGGGTTTATCATAGTTTTTAACTGAATTAAAAATCTAACGATATATAATAACAAACAGATCAGAGGCTGCAGTAGAAATAAAAAGAAGAAAAGAAATAACACACAAAGAAACCCAACTTCGGCAAAATCCTGCCTACTGCTGCATTCCTACGGTTTCTACTAGGTGTTATAAACAGATCCCACATACAAGACCATGTACACTCGCAGTGCCTGCTCCTGTCCTAACCCTACGCTCAAAACCCTAGACTGACCAATATCCCCTCGATTAGATTTCCCCTGATTACGACCCCGTAACCAGTAACCAAGATTTTAAAGACTCTGTCAACTGCCAGTCAACCCCCTGACTGGATTCCCCTAGAATTTTACAGACTTCTAGAAACTGACTCGGACGAATACAAATCAAAATACAAAACAAATTTGAAATTGAAAAAACAAAACAAGACCCTCAAAACCCTAGTTCAATTTAAAAAATAAAGCTTCCCCTAAAAATTGGCTTAGCCCAAGCTAAACATGTCGGCCCTTTTTCATTTGCATATGGCTCAATCTCCTTGTATTTGTGAGAAAATATGGCGGCCATATTCTAGAA
The DNA here is from genome assembly GCA_030737875.1 of Allium sativum. Classification (NCBI taxonomy): domain Eukaryota; kingdom Viridiplantae; phylum Streptophyta; class Magnoliopsida; order Asparagales; family Amaryllidaceae; genus Allium; species Allium sativum. Next base: position 340,420,980 of record CM060922.1, read on the forward strand.
GAGGATTTCTAGGGTTTCTTGCTTTGCTCCCAATCGAATCGACTGTGTGATAAATGGATTAATCTCTGAAGCTCAAATCTTTCTGCTTTGTCGATTGATGCTCCGATTTTGGAATATATGATTGTTGCTCTTGACCGAAAACAAAGTGAGTTTTTCTGAAAATTATTTCTTTGAGATGCCTGAATTGATTTCGTGGGTTTTCGATATCATTCCTGCCTGTGATGACATGGTGTAATTTATAGGGATAAAATAAACCCTATCACTCTGATTTCCTCGATTAATGGCTTAGTCTGATATTTTGTGAAATTCCTCTTTTTGGTTTGCCTTGAATGAAAGCCTTGATTTAAGCTGGAAAGAATTCGAAAAATGTTGCCTTATTTGAATTAAATCAATTTGTCCTTTGCACGTTTTTGGAAAGATAATCACAAATGAATCTGGACACATTTTATTTCAAGAGAAGCATGTTATTGCCGAAAATTAATTTCCCCTTTTGATTTGCAGTATTATGGTTGCCATGCCTATGGTTTAAATTTTGCTGAATTGATTTGTTTCATTTCAGTCGAATGCATAATTGAAGCTTTCCATAAAAAAAACTTTGTGCAATATTTTTGCTGATGCATTCTTAAAATGAATTTTATCCATATATGCATTTCTAGAAGCCTTGCATGCTGATTTTTTGAAAAAAATTCTCGCCCAAAAAAAAAACTTGCTTATTCTGGCTTGTAACATGCTGGCTTGAGTTGATGCTAGAAATTTATACTGAGCTGAACCTTATTCACATTTGTAACCTGTCTTCTGTACCACCAGTTTGCATACATGATTAAACTGTTTGTGACCATCGTTGTCATGCTAGCTGGAATCACCATTGTTGTACATGGATGTTGCTGAAACATTGTTGAGCTGCGGCTCGACCATGACTGAACTGTTTTGAAAGCTTGCCTCGACCACTTTTAACTTCATGCTTCATTGCCATGTTTATGCATTACATTTTTGCTTGATTGCTTATTCAGAACATTTCCAAATATGGGCTGATGTATTTACTGCCATGATTTTCCTCGACCAATTTTTGTTTGAATTTGAATTGCACAATTCCTCTTTGCTTGCATGCATACCTTCCCTTTGTGCTTTCTGAATTTCTGGACAAAACATTGAACACTTTCAATGCCATGCTGTGTTCTTCTCGACCATGTGGTGACTTTGTGTATGTTGGTTGTGCCACTTGCTATTGTTCTTTTGATCATGCTGCTTTACTTTGATCTCTTAAGCTCGACCACATGTTATATGCAGTCTTGATTTTTGCATTTGACTTGCTCCTTTGTGAGCCTATGAATTTGCCTTGTTTCACCCATGCTTTTTAGCTGCTGCACTTGAGTTGGCTATGTAATTGCCTGTTCTTCATGTCACCATGATGAAGTTTGCATGTATACATCCTTGCACCATCCTGCTTAGACTTGTTTGTTACTCCAATGATTGCTGCAGCTTGGTTTTTACCTTGACCATTTTGAATGTTTTACATTTACACACATGGCGTTTCACTTTGAATTTCTTTGTTCGACACATGGGCTGCTACATATATTTGCTGTACCATTGTGCTCGTCCATTAAACTCTTGCTTGCATTGATATTTGAGTGATGCACTGAGTTGAGATGGTCCTTGTGGCTACTCCTCAGTTGCTCGCTGATCAGCGAGGAAGTGCACACATGTATATTTATACACGTGTGTATATGCAGCCATCAGTGAAGTTTTCCTGTCCCTGCATTGAGATATATATATATATATATGTTGTCTGCCTTGTGATATTTACAGTGTATCACTGTGAATATCACAAGCTGTCTAGACACAGTTATTAATCAGATCGAGTCAGAAAAATGATGAGAAACATACCAGAAATCTAAGGCAAATAAAAATTTTAAAAAATAAAATAATATTTGCATATATTCAGTTTTATTCTTGTTGCAGTGTACTGTGTGTGTTTCTGTTTTATTTGACAGGTATTGTAACAACCCGTATTTTTGAATAACATGTTATAACATAAATCAAGGTAGAATTTAATGCTAAAATCTGAATCAAGGGAAACGGGCTGTGCCATTGTGTTCATCTCGGAAAAATACGCGAAATAGAGTCCGAGTTTTTGAAAATCGGAGTCCGTATGACCAAGTTATGGCCCGTCAAAGTTTTCAGAAAATTTCAAGTTCAAAAACAGTTCAAATTTGAATTTAGAATTCAAATTCAACCAAAACAGACTGGGTGGGAAAATTCCGGCCCAGACAGGTCGATAGGGGGGTCGACACTAAGGTCGACCTCCCCCCCAACCAGGTCGACACTAGAGTCGACCTGGGGGTCGACCTCCCTGGTCGGCCAGGTCGGCCTGGTGCACCTATTTTGGCTGTTTGGACCTGTTTTGGAGGCTAGTGACGTGAATTGATGGCCCAGATCTGAATTAGGGTTAATCCTATGGTCTAAATTAACCTAATCATCTATAAAAAGACCCTAATACCTTGCCTAAATCATCATAAATCAATCTAGTAACTAAGTGCTGCCAGAATGTTTAATTATGGCCTCCACCCTCTTGTCATAGCCTCCATCTTCATTCATATGAGAGTTCCTAAGCTTGTTTGAGAGTTTCTAAGCTTGATTTAAGGACAAAGTTCAATCTTTCTTCATCAAAGCAAGGATCTTTTGCTTGTTTCTCAAGGGTTTTCATTGGAGCTTGTCATTTGGGAGTGTTTAGAGTTGCTAGTGGCTTCGTCTCAATCTTATTTATATTTTATAAGTCTTCATAGCATTGTAAGCCCTATACTACTCTTAGATTCTAACTATGAAGTTAAATGTGACATGTTGCAAGTTTGAGTTTGGGCCTAAGTATGATATGTGCTTTGATTCTAACATGTTATGCATAGGTTTATTCTATGCATGTTTGTAAAGCTATCACCTTGACCTTGTGGGCTAAAAGCTATAAGCTTTATGTTGAAATGTTGCATTATGCAACATGAGAACTCTCATAACCTTTATGATAACTTGCATATAATGTTATATGCGAACTTCTAGTCATCATCCTATGTCATCTAGGATCATGTATCACCTATTCGCTAAGTTTGAATGTTATGCATGTAACATGCAAGTTTAAATGAACATATTTATGCCTCATATGCCACCATGTTTAACTTGTGGCCAACCTTATTACCTTATGCCCTTTTTTCATGCTTTTGCCAAGTTCCCTCTTTTGATCTATGTTATGTTATGCGAAACGTACATGCGATGGGAATGTGTTGGGTTTGGGTAATATTAATGACATGAAAACATGGTTTTAAAATATGACATGAACATTGACTTGTGATTATGTTTGTAAACATAATGATGGACATGACACTTAGAAAATATGAGTGTGGCCAACTCGAGGTTGGGTTGAGTTTGTAGCATAAATCTACCCGGAACCGACCGGCTTAACTAGTGGCTACAAACAATAGGACCCAATGTGAGTAGTTGGTCATGTCGCACTTGAAACCCGAGGTTAGACTAAGTTGTGGTGTAAAGCTACCCGGACCCGCCCGACTTAACTAGTAACCACAACAAGGTCTAATGTGAGAGGTTGGGTGCATTAAATTAATTAATGCCACATGATAGGGTTAAGTCATGGATTACTTGAATACTTAACCAATTAAACACGATGGATTGGTAGGGTTAAGTCATGGACTACTTGAATATACTTAACCAATTAAACACGATGGATTGGTAGGGTTAAGACATGGATTACTTGAATACTTAACCAATTAAACCCGATGTATTGATAGGGTTAAGTCATGAACTGCTTGAATACACTTGACCAACTCAATACATGGTTAGAATAGGGTTAACCACACTTAACCCGCTTGAAATCCTAGTTACGTGGTCCTTTTCAGCAGTAACCAACTTGGAAGTATCATGGGTACCCTGGACTAGGCTAGGGTGGGGCACGATTACTGAACTGATTGTAAGAGACCAAAAGAGACGGCTGAAGGGTGCACCGGTTGTTCAGGCGGACCATGGTCGTGCACATTAAGTCCGGAGTTGAACATGGGCACCAGTAGGTTTAGATTGTGCGTGCTTGAATTGTGTCTGTGGTTTACACCTTAGGGCTGGATACACCCTGGGGTGGACCTAGCACAGTTAACTACATTCCACGATTAAGCCGTATGACACCGATACACGACGAGTTAGGCTTATAGGGAGCCGATCGACTAGACCGAGTAGTTGGACCTCGATTTAGGTCATCTCATGATGTGGGCCAGCTTTGGGCCAAGGGATCATTTCTTGTTTATACTTGACATGGATTGGAATACTAGTACACACCTGGTGCAACATAACCTTGTATATGCGATGCCACACCGGATTTATCTTGTTCTTTTCACCATGCCAGTTATCACCCTACATCCAATCTCTGTTTTACATGTTCAGTTAGCTTTATTAGTTTTTATACTAATAGTAGATAGGACTTACCAGTCTTTTTGACTGACCCGTTTTCTTTCGCCTCTTTTCTTCCGTTTCCCCCCCCCCCCTCAGGTTTACAGGGTTGGAACACTGGTACCTAGCTGGATCTTTAGCTGCTTTTCTGGATAGCTCATGTACGGTTTGGACTTGAGCATGCTATGGCTTTATTCTACTTTGGGGATAGTTACTTTATGATTTTCTTTCCAGTTTTCAGTTGATGTTTCTAGACTATGTTTTGTGGAAAATAATGACCAAGTACTTTGATGTAACTTGACTATGGTTTTGAAATGTTAGTTTTATCCGCTGCTTTATTCACTCTGTTTTTTACTTATATGTTCTGTCTTGTGATATCTGCATGCATGTTACCTCGTTTAACGCCCCTCCAAAGCTAGTGTCCTTGCAAGAGTGGCATTGGCGGAGGTGGGGTGTTACAGGTATGAAGATGAGACTGGACTGAAGTGACTGGACTGAAAGCTGTGGAGACAAGAAGACCGAAGGCAGAAAACAAGAAGACCGAAGGCAGAAAACAAGACAGGAGAATGAAGACAGAAGAAAGAAGATAGCATGTGTCATTATATATATATATATATACGAGTCTGTGTAAATGACTGTATATGTGACTGTATAAAGAGTTGAGTGTCTGTATATGAATCAATGTGAGTGTATATTGACAGGGTTGTAGTGAAGAGTTGTGTATGAATGAAAAAAATATTAGTGAAGTGTACAAATAGTGGAGTTGTAAGCCTTTACTGTTTGATATTGAAATAAAATATTATATTTAGATAAAATACTGTGTGAATATTTAAATTTGTGTACAATAGTATTCTATTTAAATATAAATATTATATTCCTGTTTGTGATTTAAATATAGAACAATACAGTAACAAACACATTAAAATAATATATATTTGGTTGTTATCATCAAACAAAAATCATATAATTGTGTATACAACGCCGTTATATACAACATTAACTGCACATAACCTCAAATGTGCACTGAGTTCCATGGTAGGGCTATACAAGAAACATGGAACTCGGTCGGGAGCTTTTCCATATCTGTACAGGCCCGCCTTTTAGGGCTTTAAAATACAGATATCCCTCGGGTCTGTTTTTCATAGTGGCTATGGCCCCACCTTGGCCCCTTCTTCAACTAATAAAGACTACAAGAGCTAAGCAACTTGCCCTTAACCAACAATCTAAACATCCAATTGGCGTCTCCCCTCAACCACTATACCTCGATAAAGAAAGGTGAATTGTGTCTTGGGTTTAGCTCCAGTCTTTTCGCATCCCACTGACTGTCGATGAAGGGTACCCGACGATTTACTATCCTTGTTGGTCCTGACCTCGCCTCCCGTTGAGGCGATTGCCGAATCACCTTAGAGTCACCTCGTCACAGCATTCTGACTGCAAAGCTACTTTTATAGTCAAGGCCCACCGAATCAGGCCCAACCTCTACGAGCACAACCTAAACATTTGCCACCACATAGAGGATTACTAGGAGCACCTTACATATCTCAGGAAGCCGCGTGCTTCCCTTCCAATCCTTCGGAGCTAGCAGAATAATCAGATGAATGTGCTCCCCCATCGTGCCTCATGACACCGCGATGATCTACCCCGTTGGGTTGCTCACCCTCAAATGTGCGGACTGGTCCAAGCGCCTCATTTTAATATGTTATTAGACCCTATGTCTAAACATTCTTTTATGCACTTGCTTTACTTCATCAGGTTTCCATTTAACATGGTTATTGCCATTCTCATTGACTTCTTATTCAAGTTACCAATTCCTCTTGCTTATTAATTTCTATCATATAACTTAACCCATTTAAGTTTATTAATAAGCCCACAACATGTTATTCTCTGGATTGTGATCCAAGGTCTGTAATCCACAATCCCTTTATTTTCTTGTTTGATTTTACAGTTATAATAACATGTTCTAATTAATAATAATTAAGTATATCTCAATTCACATGTTTTCTATTTAACATGTCACTTATCATTTATGATTAAATAAAACTTATTTCATTTCATAAGTTGCCTCATTCTTTTTATTTTAATCATAATTCCATCTTATACTGTCACTACAAGTTATCGTTGTTTACTTATTAACTTAGTTCTCTTAACTAAGGTTTACTAATAAGTTTCTTTCCATAAATATAACTTATGGTGTCCTTATCATCATGTCTCAGATTCTCGTTCTCACCGGTAACTTAATTTGCAATTAAGTACAACTTGTGGACGCTGAATTTGTCGAGCAGTTCCGGGCTGACTTCTACCACAAGTTGAAATTAACCTGGTGTCTAAGTGCATTGCAGTTTTCAATTTTATTGTAAAGTAAATTTTCTATATGATTTGGGCATGTCCATTCTTTCAAATTCTTTACTGTAATCTATGTTTTATAAGTCATCGTATTATGCCCATTTTATGTTGCATGTTCTTTTTAACATGTATTTAATTCTATTACAACAGGAAACCATTTGATCATGTAACTATTCCAATTCCTACAAATAAGAGTTCAAGTATATGAATGTCACAAGTTAACATGTAATTCGAACAACAGTAGTCGCTACACATATCTTAACAAGTTTATTTTTCAACATGTAAATATTTCAGCATATTAAACATTTCAACATATGAATTTTCCAACATATTCATATTAATATCTCAAAATGTCATAATAGCCTTTTAACACTTTTAATTATTCTAGAAAATTCACATTGCATAATAACGGGGAAAGTTAAACGATAATGTATCATTAACAAAAATGATATAACTTAAATCCACTCACCTAATTCGCTTTCCAAATCCTAAATTTGGTCCAGACCTAGCATTCTATGGTCCTCCTAACTAAATTAAGAACCTAATAACCATGGATCAACAAATTTTACTAAAAAAAGGGAAGAAAGAGGAAGAAAATTGACTAGACCTGATCTAAGAAATTACTTTACTTCGAATATGATTCTGAACACCTTCTTATTAATTTTCATTCTTTTCATCCAGATCTTGATTCAGAACTTTCCTAAACTAATTATCTTATTTTTCTAAAGAGATTTGAGGATGAGGAAGAATGGCAGAGCTTAGACATTGTCTCAGAGAATGTGAGATTTAGGCTAGGCTCTGCTAGCCTACTTATAGGTATTCAGGATCTTATCGTACACACAGCGCTGAGTCAGCATTGAACCCAATTAAGAAAAAAGTCCAGATACACTAATAAATCTGCCCAGCACTTGGGGTGTCGACCCCCCATTGGTCCCACAAGCTGTTTTGGCGCAGAAATTTGATTTTTCGAATGTTTGAATTCTGGAATTTATTTATCCGTTATATTCACATTTAATCTTCTTATACGTATACATATCTTCTAATGACCATTTTACGAGTATATATATACGCACAACTTTTGCTTCGTTTTCAAAGTTCAAACGGTGTTGCACCGTTATTTGATTCTTGCCATATTTCTTTAATTGAAGCCTTATCCTGAACTTTATCTCTTGTGTGTGTGTGTGTGTATATATATTTGCACATATATATTCTCATATATATATATATATTCTTTACTTCCTTATATATATACTATGAGTATTTATAATATTTTATCTTATGAACATGTGTTAATTTTAGTAGTTGCCTTAAAACAAAAATATGATGGAAGTAGGGATCGAGCTCTGTATCTCTTGTATGCAAGTCACATGCTCTAACCAACTGGACTACTAAGGCTATTATTAACAAGGTTTAGAACAATGGTTGTAACACCCTCCTCCGTTAAGGTCACTCACAAAGGGAATGCCTGAACTTTGATGGAGCGTTTTAGTAGACAGAACAGAATATTATAAGATAGATAAGTAGTACTTGAAAAATTATAACTTTGTTATAGCAGAAGCAGAAATAAGTTTGGTTACATCTTTCTAAATCACAATACCAAAACTCCAGTACACAATTAACAGTCTTATACAAAATCCTTCAGAATGTAAAGTTTCAAAGCCATAATCCCCAACATAAACTGCCATGAAAAGATAGAGTCAAAGGCAAGCAATATCCCAAGCACTTCAAATAGAGAGAATCAGAATCCAGCTCCTATGTTTCCACCCTGAGCACCTGGGGACGAGGGGACGGAAAGAAAAGGGGCGAAAACAAACGAGGTCAGACATAAAATCTGACGAGTCTAGTGACTTCCAGTATATAAACAGATAATATTATCGTGACATGTAAATAAAGCTGGATGAGAGATTACATCAACAGGAATAACAGATATACTTTAAGTTAACAAAAGAAACAGAATGATGTAAACCAAGTTATGTTCCTTACTTACATCTTACTTCTCTGCACTAATAGTAGTATAACAGGTTTAGGTGTTACCCTAATGTCTAAACTGAAACAGAATCGAAACAGAATAATCTATACAGAAACAGAATGCTAGTAATGGGCCTTCACCACCCCAACAGACAGAAGGTACAGAAGCAGAATACTAATAATAGGCCTTTACCACCCGAACAAATAGAAGGTACGGAAACAGAATACTAATAATGAGCCTTTACCACCGAACTAATGGGCCTTTACCACCACAACAGACAAAAGGTACGAAGACTGAATCAGAAACGGAATCAGAGACGGAAACAGAATAATCCCTACGGAAACAGAATGTCAGAATTAGGTGTACACTAGTAATGGGCCTTTACCACCCCAGCAGACGGTCGTAGAAACAGACAGGTGTTACCACCCAACAGAAACAGACGGTACCAACAGAAACAGACAGAACTAAGTGTACCCTAAGTCCTACCCCAAGCGATCGGCTCCCTAATACATAAATACCCTGTGTCGGCCCCATAGTAGGGTGTATAACTCCCTAAATTGGCAACCTATTGGCACAGACCTATTTACAGATGTCACGGTGTCTTATATCCTCAGAGCATACCAGATCCATGCACGCACGTAACCCAGTTGGAACGCACCATCAACACCCCTCGCCATTATCAGAATGAACCACTTATAATTAGTTCAGTAAGCGTGCTCGGACCACTTAATAGCATAGGGTCAATGTTTTTGATACCAGAAAGGGTTACTAACTAATATGGGTCCCAAACAATGGATGACACAAGTATTTCCCCTCCTAACCTTGTGTCTCCAGACTAACAGATTTCAGACTAACAGATTTCAGACTAACAGTTTCATACATATAGAGTTCAGATTTAATAGTTCACAGATCAGACAATCAAGTTAACAAGTTTTCAGACTAAGGGATCAGATGTACAGTTTCAACAGACTTACATATTTCTAACTTTGTATTGGGCCTACAGATTCACGAAACGGGTTTTTTAAATTCATCACTCCAGTTGGTTTAACCCTATCCACCGAACACGTTTTAGACATCATATTTATCTCATATTTGCATTAATTAAATATTAATGCACAAACCTCTCACATTAGGTCTGTAGCTTGTGGCTGCTGGATATGCCGGGCGGTTCCGGGCAGACTTCTGCCATAAGCCAGACCTAACCTCGTGTCTAAGCATATTTTAGTTATGCCTACGACCTCTCATATTAGACTGACAGTTTTCGGTCGTTGGTTAAGCTGGTTGGTTCCGGGGAGGCTTCTACCGTAAACAAAGTCTAGCCTCGTGTCATAGCCACTTTATTCCATTATAGAAAATATCAGACTAATTATGTCCATTTATCCGATTTAACTTCTTTACAAGTTACGACAGATTATCTAAAGTTCTATTAACATGTTTTGCTCAATTTTAGATCGAGCCTCCAAATTACAATTATTCAGCTTTCAACAGATTAAGCAATTCAACAGATTTAGCAGATAATAGATCTAGCAGATTAGGAAATTTAGCAGATTAGCAGAACAGGCAATTCAATATATTTAGAAGATTAGGCAATTAAGCAGACTAGCAGATTTAACATTTCTTATAAATTCTATTTACATATCTTGCCTAATCATAAATTAAGCCTAAACTTACATGCTAAAATCATGGTCATAATTCATAATACAATACATGCCCCTAAATTTTCGTTAAACTTTGCACAGTACAGAACACTCTCTAAAAGCCCCAAATCATGATATGAATTATGCCAAATTATAGCCTTTAATGCCAATATCCAAAAATCCATATTTAGGTGCATTCACATTAATAGTTATCCTATTTTAATATAGGTCCTTATGCCTAAGTTTCATATTCCTTTTTCAAGTCATGAATCGTTATATAAAATATACCCAAAAATCTAGATCTTTAAATTATATCCTCTCAAATTCAGATCTTAATTTTAATATGCATTATGTCCCCAAGTTTCAAATCATACGTTATCATTCAATGATTCCTCTTCTTCCAAATCACAGAGTATGAACAGATCTAGATGTAATTTACAGCATATGTCCTTTTCTCAAATCAGTCCCAGATCAGTCATATCCAATTATGCATTATTCATTACTTACTCCAAAATTTAGCGTTCGTGCGTTAATCTCTTATGAGATTTGGTGCAGGCTCATAGTAGCCTGGCTATATAATAGAAAAAAAAGAGAATAGTCACAAAAAAACAGATCTGACAGATAAGGATATGCATAACCTCAGATTCAGATTTATAGCCATGTCAAGATCATAATTAAAGTTCATATCTGAAAATAACTGTACTCACAAAAAGGGAACGATTCTCGTATTCTAGAATCTGTATTCTGACACTAAATAGCTCTCCTTTGGCGTAAACTATCAATTAGATTAGAAAATAGTTGTTCTCTTTTAATTCTATTCAGATTGGAAGAAGATGCACTAGTTCTAGCTTAGATTTCAGCAGAGTAGCGACGCCATTATTTTATTTTAATTAGAATAGAGGCAGAGTATATGAAGAATGAAATTGTGTGGAGAGAAGTGAGGTTTGGGGGTGTTTTTATAGGAGAACAGGGTGATTTAGGGCCTTTAGATCAGTCCAGAAGTCATCAGAACCACCCAGCTCGAAGACAGGTCATCCAGCCACTCAGAAGAAGACAGAACATTCCAGAATTCTGTGTTGGATCATATGGGTGCACTTGGTAGGTGCGCCAGCGTATTTTTGTACTGGCGCACTTGGCAGGTGCGCCAGTGTATTCTGGCTTGTTTCCGGTTTTTCTACCTAACTTCGTTCATCCATATCTTCTTCATACGTATCCGTTTTACGCAAACTCGGACTCTATCTCAAGCAGAATTTCGAGACGAACGCAATGGCGCAACCCGTTTCCCTTAATTCTTCTCCTAAAATTAAGAATACTTTAATTTCTTACTTATACGTTCATAGAAAATACTGGGTGTTACATTCTACACTCCTTAAAGGATTTCGTCCCCGAAATCTTCAAGTTAAGAGGAATGTGTCCTACCATCCAATCATCCACCTACTCAACCATCATCCACAAGCATCCATTGTCCTAAGAAAACTTCTAATGTTGTATGAACATATGCAAAAGTGTGTGTATATGTTTCTTATCTAATGCAAAGATCAGGTGGTCTACTAATTCAGTTGACCTCCTCAATGCGAACCATGTTTGTGCCATGAGTCCAATTATGTATGCAAGAAATCCTATTGGATACACATCATTTCTATATGTGTGAATAACCATTCATCCAGATGCAACATCCATGTGATGAGTCAATCATTTTGCATCCACAAAAATTAAAAAATGCGCACACATTCATATGCAGTATGAGAGTGTTTTTGAGCCGATCTAATGCCTAGTGTGTGTATATGCATCCACGAGAAACCACTAGCAACCACTTGCATCCACTTGCAACCATCAAACATAACATGTCTCAAACACATGTTTACACCCATTAGTTTCTACCTAAAGGTCGAAGACTCGATCGATAGGATACAACTGAGTGATAGAAGCAAGTATGATTTAAACAAGAGCTCTGTTCCTATTAGACATCGGTTAAGAAAATAATTCCCTAAGTATCAACCCCGAAGACCGAAATCAACATTAGATTGACACCCAGTGAATTAATCCTATTAAACAACGCCAAACTGGGTATCTACTTACCGCTTCGAGTAAAAACCTCTAACCTTATCAGAAATATTCAGATACTTACAGACTACTGGTACAGATCAGATTATCAAATGATTCTTAGGAAACCAAACATGATAGAAAAAACCCATAATGTATGCGTCATAGTCAACTTAACGCCCAATACAGATATCATTAAACCCCAGCTTATCACAAACAGATGAGTCATAAACCTTATGGGTTTGATTCTACAACGGGATCAGAAACAAGACTAGTATTAAAGTGCACAGTTTCAATCAAAGAATCAAAATGCCAGAATCAGAAAGAGTTTTAACTCAACAATCAAATAAGGAAATTGAACCATTTACAGAATTTTTTTCCTATTTCTATACTATCCACCAGCCTCAAGGGTATTCGCCTGCCATCCAGAAGGACCTGTCCTCTGCCCTTGCCCTCGTTTCTTTGGGCAGTCCCTAGTGAAGTGTCCCATCTTACCACAGTTGAAGCAAGTGCCCTTCCTCTTTCTGCAATCCTTGTTCGGATGAGTCGAGCTTCCACAAGTAAAGCACTTTTTATCCTTCTTATCTTCAGACTTTTCATCCTTCTTTTGTGTTTCCTTTTTGGGCCCCGCCTTCTTGTTCTGTGGTCCTTCGAGCTTTTCCTCTTTCCTTTTACTTTCGGCTTCCTCTTCATGCATTAACGCTATGTCCACCAATTTCTCGAAGGTTGCCCCCATAGGAATGTGGGACATCGCCAATCCGTGTAGCAGCTCATTCAAACCTTTAGCAAACCTTAGTGCCTTTTTATGTGGTGTATTTACCAAATCTAAGCCGAACCTCGCCAACTTATTAAACTTGTTGACGTACTCTCTCACTGATAAACCCCCCTTCTTCAACGCCAAGAACCTCTCTATGTATAGACTCTCTTCCGCTCATGAGAGAAATTTCATCTCGAGCATGAAATCCATCCATGTCTCTACCGTACGCTCTCCATTTGTGACCTCCCACCAAAAAGAAGCTTCGTCCTTAAGCAACCATACCACTAACTGTATCTTCTGCCTATCGTCCACCTTGAAGATAACAAACAAATCCTCAGTTTCTTTGAGCCAGTTCCTTGCCTCCACGAATGATTCAGTTCCATTAAAGTTCTTCCCACCCATGGCTCGAAAGTCTCTACATATCTTCGGGAAAGTATTCACGCGCGAAGGAGGAGGAGGAGGAGGAACCGCTGCAGCTAGGGGAGGAGAGACATCTGCTGGGCCCGCATCATTAGCCCTAGCTTCTAGATACCTTCTAAACCAACTAGGTACCGGTAGCCCACTGGAAGGTTTAGATCCCCATACATACTGAAACGAAAATGAAAAGGGGTTCAAAATGGAGAAAGGATAGATATATGGCTTTTGGGGATTATATTTTTCAAAATAAACTTTACTTTTGAAAATACTTCGTTTTTAAAACCTTTTTGAAAATAGTTTTCAAAAACTTTTTATCAAATCTGGTAACCTTCAGCTCTAATACCAAGTGTAACACCCAACCTCTGTTAAGGTCACTCACAAAGGGAATGCCTGAACTTTGATGGATCGTTTTAGTGGATAAAACAGAATATTACAAGACAGATAAGTAGTACTTGAAAAATTATAACTTTATTATAGCAGAAGCAGAAATAAGTTTGGTTACATCTTTCTAAATCACAATACCAAAAATCAAGTACACAATTATCAGTCTTATACAAAATCCTTCAGAATGTAAAGTTTCAAAGCCATAATCCCCAACATAAACTGCCATGAAAAGATAGAGTCAAAGCCAAGCAATACTCCAAGCACTTCAAGCAGAGAGAATCAGAATCAAGCTCCTATGTTTCCACCCTGAGCACCTGGGGGGAGGGGAGGAAACGGAAAGAAAAGGGGCGAAAACAAACGAGGTCAAACATAAAGTCTGGTGAGTCTAGTGACTTCTAGCATATAAACAGATAATACTATCGTGACATGTAAATAAAGCTGGATGAGAGATTACATCAACAGGAATAACAGATATATTTTAAGTTAACAGAAGAAACATAATGATGTAAACCGAGTTATGTTCCTTACATTTTACTTCTCTGCACTAATACTAGTATAACAGGTTTACCCTAATGTCTAAACTGAAACAGAATCGAAACAGAATAATCTATACAGAAACATAATGCTAGTAATGGGCCTTCACCACCCCAACAGACAGAAGGTACAGAAGTAGAATACTAATAATGGGCCTTTACCACCCCAACAGACAGAAGATACGGAAACAAAATACTAATAATGGGCCTTTACCACCCAACTAATGGGCCTTTACCACCCCAACAGACAGAAGGTACGGAAACAGAATTGAAAATGGAATCGGAGACGGAAACAGAATAATCCCTACGGAAACAGAATGTTAAAATTAGGTGTACACTAGTAATGGGTCTATACCACCCCAACAGACGGTACCATGCAGAAACAGACAGGTGTTACCACCCAAAAGAAACAGACGGTACCAACAGAAACAGACAGAACTAAGTGTACCGTAAGTCCTACCCCAAGCGATCGGCTCCCTAATACATAAATACCCTCTGTCGGTGCCACAGTAGGGTGTATCACCCCCTAAAGTGGCAACCTATTGGCACAGACCTATTTACAGATGTCACGGTGCCTTATATCCTCAGAGCAGACCGGATCCATGCACGCACATGACCCGGTTGGAACGCACCATCAACACCTCTCGCCATTATCCGAATGAACCGCTTATAATTAATTCAGTAAGCGTTCCCGGACCCCAACATAGCGTGGGGTCAAAGTTTTTGATACAAGAAAGTGTTACTGATGAATATGGGTGCCAAACAACAGATGACACAAGTATTTCCCCTCCTAACCTTTTGTCAGACTAATAGATTTCAGATTAACTTGTTTACAAGTTTCAGACATACAGAGTTCAAATTTACTAGTTCACAGATCAGACAATCAAGTTAACAAGTTTTCAGACTAACGGATCAGATGTACAGTTTTAATAGACTTACATATTGTCTAACTTTGTATTGGGCCTATAGATTCACGAAACAGGTTTGTTAAATTCAGTAGTCCAGTTGGTTTAACCCTATCCACCAAACATGTTTTAGACATCATATTTATCTCAAATTTGCATTAGTTAAATATTAATGCATAGACCTCTCACATTAGGGCGGTAGCTTGTGGCTGCTGGATATGCCGGGCGGTTCCGGGCAGACTTCTGCCACAAGCTAGACCTAACCTCGTGTCTAAGCATATTTTAGTTTTGCCTACGACCTCTCACATTAGACTGACAGTTTGCGGTCGCTGGTTAAGCCGGTTGGTTCCGGGCTGGCTTCTACCGTAAACGGAGTCTAACCTCGTGTCATAGCCACTTTATTCCATTACAGAAAATATCAGACTAATTATATCCATTTATCAGATTTAACTTATTTACAAGTTACGACAGATTATCCAAAGTTCTATTAACATGTTTTGCTCAATTTTAGATCGAGCCTCCAAATTACAATTATTCATCTTTCAACAGATTAAGCAATTCAACAGATTTAGCAGATAACAGATCTAGCAGATTATGAAATTTAGCAGATTAGCAGAACAGGCAATTCAACAGATTTAGAAGATTAGGCAATTCAGCAGATTAGCAGATTTTAACATCTCTTAAAAATTCTATTTACATATCTTGCCTAATCATAAATTAAGCCTAAACTTACATGCTCAAATCATGGTCATAATTCATAATATAATATATGCCCCAAATTTTCGTTAAACTTTGCATAGTACAGAGCACTCCCTAAAAGCCCAAAATCATGATATGAATTATGCCAAATTGTAGCATTTAATGCCCATATCCAAAAGTCCATATTTAGGCGCATTCACATTAATAGTTATCCTATTTTAATATAGGTCCTTACGCCTAAGTTTCATATTCCTTTTTCGAGTAATGAATCGTTATACAAAATATACCCAAAAATCTAGATCTTTAAATTATATCCTCTCAAAATCAGATCTTAATTTTTATATGCATTATGTCCCCAAGTTTCAAGTCATATGTTATCATTCAATGATTCCTCTTCTTCCAAATCACAGAGTATGCACAGATCTAGATCTAATTTATAACATATGTCCTTTTCTCAAATCAGTCACAGATCAGTCATGTCCAATTATGCATTATTCATTATTTACTCCAAAATTTAGCATTCGTGTCTTAATCTCTTATGAGATTTGGCGCAGGCTCGTAGTTTCCTGGATATAGAACAGAAAACACAAGAAATAGAATAGTCATAGGAAAAACAAATCTGATAAATAAGAATATGCATAACCTCATATTCATATTTATAGCCATGTCAAGATCATAATTAAAGTTCATATCTGAAAATAACTGTACTCACAAAAAGGGAACGATTCTTGTATTCCGGAATCTGTATTCTGACACTGAATAGCTCTCTTTTGGCGTAGACTATCGATTAGATTAGAAAATAGTTGTTCTCTTTTCATTCTATTTAGATTGGAAGAAGATGCACTAGTTCTAGCTTAGATTTCAGCAGAGTAGCGACGCCATTATTTTATTTTAATTAGAATAGAGGCAGAGTATAGGCAGAATGAAATTGTATGGAGAGAAAGTGAGGTTTGGGGGTGTTTTAATAGGAGAATAGGGTGATTTAGAGCCTTCAGATCAGTCGAGAAGTCATCAGAACCACCCAGCTCGAAGACAGGTCATCAAGCCACTTAGAAGAAGTCACGTCATCACAGAACATTCCAGAATTCTGTGCTGGATCGGTATGGGCGCACTTGGCAGGTGCGCCAGTGTATTCTGTGAAACAGAATTCTTTTAATACAAGTGCGCCAGTGTATTCTGGCTTGTTTCCGGTTTTTCTACCGAACTTCGTTCGTCCATATCTTCTTCATACGTTATCCATTTTACGCAAACTCGGACTCTATCTCAAGCAGAATTTCGAGACAAACGCAATGGCGCAACCCGTTTCCCTTAATTATTAACCTAAAATTAAGTATACTTTAATTTGTTACTTATACGTTCACAGAAAATACGGGGTGTTACAATGGTAGTAATTATTCTCTTCTTATTCTTATTTTTTTTCATGTTTGTTACAATGTCTCATTTAAACCATTGCATGAATCTTTTACTTTTGTTTCTCACTCGTTATTAATGCATAATCAGTGCATGCAACATATTTACACCGCATGCAACCAATCATTTCTTTCTTTTAATGCATGCATTACATTTTTATTTGCATTGATCTTTTCTTCTTTTCCAGTGCATGTATTTATTACTTGCAAACACATATTATCTTTATTTTATTCTTCATATATATACTTAGGTCTATGCATATATATATATACACACACACACACATATGAATTATTTAATTGTTTAAATGTTACAATATGCAGGGTGTTACACTTACTTTGAAAATGAGTTCACATTCCCTTAAAAACACACGCGCCAGACTCCTCCTTCCCTACTTTATGATTTTGAAACCCACTTTTCCCACTTGCTACAGAACCCATTTTCTTCTCAGAATATTGCTTTTCCCACTGTTCACTTCATGCGAGCTTATCCCTTCCCATCTTCATGTAATAACCATTTCCACGTTCCTAACTATTCCTAACTTCCTGCCGAACAAGACAAGCTTCTCCACCATGCACACATCACCCAGACCGCCCCCTTCTTCCAATAGTTTTTCCGTCAGTTTCCAGATCACGTTCATTTTTTTATACTGCTTGCTATAGTAGCCGAAACTTCCTCCTTCCATAGGAAGGCATGCACCGTCCTTCCATTGCCGCTCTCACTGGACTGGAGCTCCGACTACATGAACACCGTCTGCATATACTCCATCTCCACTGTTGTCCCCTGCCATTAACAGGCCGTCGCCACCAGGAAGACCCGCATACATCACCCCACACACGAGCTGAGACCCCCATCGCAGTTCCTTACAATATTTTTTTTCTTCTTCTTTTTATAAGGAAGCTCGCCTTGTTTAGATCAACTGAGTGGAGAAATTTAAAATGAGGTGTGTTATTTTTCCTGGTAGTGGAGAGCTTATGAATGGATTAGCTCTTTATTTATAGTGAAAACTACGTGGGGAGCATGGCATATGTATAGGTCTGCTATAAAGGGTAGGGTAGCTGTATGCCTGGGATTCTCGAGACAAACCTTTGTCGTCACGGATCATATAAATTGGCAGGCAAGAAAAGAAATAGTAACTGTTAAAAGTGGGGAAGGTTACGATTAGAAACTTCCCACTGGAGTATTGGTTTCAAATATATATGTATTTTGATTTGTTTTGGTTTGGGGTACGTTTGTTTAAAAAAGATTACTAAATTATACCGTAAACTGTCGTCGCACATTTTATAATCACACCGTAATA
This sequence comes from Allium sativum, assembly GCA_030737875.1. Lineage (NCBI taxonomy): Eukaryota > Viridiplantae > Streptophyta > Magnoliopsida > Asparagales > Amaryllidaceae > Allium > Allium sativum. The sequence continues at coordinate 340,439,817 of CM060922.1, forward strand.
TTCAAACTCAAAACGCAACGTAAACGGACATAATGCCATGTCTTAATATTGCGATCCCAAAGAAACTTGTTTCGTCAAATTCCGAATTCGTTTGCACAACGACGTTACTTTAATTTATCGGTTCACCTTTAAATTGAACGCATATATAAAATAACTCCGATTGGCTCCAAACTGGAAATCTGACAATAATTAGCTATACGTATTCCAATATAACTTGTTTCATCAAAAACGGAGGTCGTTTAAAAAGAAAACATTAAGGCCTATATACTATCGATAAAAATATAATTAAATTCACAACAATTCTATTTAAAATAAGAATAATTTATAATTATCGTATATCTCCAAATAAAATCTTATATGGCATTAGAATTGACCAATATATATTTTAAACTCTATATTTACAACCCTGAGCTAAACGATATTCAAATTATAAAAAAAATCCTTTATTTTTTATTAATTAAACGTTATAATTTATTAACAAATTCCATAGCGACTATTTGAAAATTTGAATTGGACATAACTAAATCTATAATATGAAATCTCTGTTTTTCTCTACCATTGGAAAAATAAAATCAAATCGATCCGGATGATTTTTGTTTCACAGAATTCCAACTTATATGGGATCACGTATATTCAATTAAAGTTCAAATCAAAAATACGAAATACCACGGTGTTTCGATGTAACATCCCGTATTTTCAATGGTATGATATTTAATATATTTTATTATATTAAATATTGAATCAGAATTTATAAATGGATTTATTTCGTTTATTAAAACGAGGTTGAATATATATATATATATTAAAATATAATTAAAACGAACTAGAAACGCCGCGGTAGTTCGTTAATTTCGTTTTGAACTTCAAATGAATATACAGAATCTGTTTTAAGTCGAATTTCTGTGAAACAAGAAATGTTAGGATCGATTTGATTATAATTTTCTAATAGGAAAGAAAAATCGAGATTTCGTTGTACAGATTATAAGTTATGTCCAAATCAAAATTTAGAGTAGTCGCTGTGAAATCGTTTATTAACCATGAGATTATTTAATTATAATTAATTATTGGTTTCGAATTTGGACAAGACCTTTGAGGCGTAGTCATAATTTAATTTTTAGAATTTTACTGTAATTTTTAGTTTGAAGAATAAGCAACTTCTTATTTAGAGTATTTTGCACCCTGTGTCAACATTTTGGGGTTTCACAATATACGTTAACCTACCGATATTATTATATTTTCGTGATCGTGGCACACTGTTGAGCGCGACAGTATATTTATTTCTGTTGATAGCGAGTCGTATGCGGACGGAGTTTTATATAGCAGGGTACGTTAATTTTATAAATCAAAATACAATGTCAACCCCTACTGTTAAGCCTATCTAAATGTGCTGCCATCGTACATAAATTTAAGTGACTAAACAGGATGGAGGAACATGCTTTGTCTAACAAAATTTTCCATCCAACCTTACTGTACAATACGGCATGTAGTTTCTCTTCGAAGATGTACTGTCTGTTACCTTTACATCAGCTAGTCCCTATTATTTTTACACATACAGTTCCCAAAATGAAAGAAAAGCACAACCTCCTCTGTATATTAACAGCTATGCACATGGGAATCCAGCTATTGCTTTTCTTGTCAATCCATCAACGAATATGAAAACACATCCTATAACACACAGCTATGCTACTACCCCTTTTATCCTACATGCCAATTCCTTCACGGCCAAGTTAATAAAACCGTGATTACCACGGTTCCTTTACTATATATATACACGCCTCTCTTTCACTCTTCTTGTATTCGAAACAACCTCTCCCTTTTCTTTGTCAACACCGCAAGCATACCAAAACAGTGACAGTGTGCCTTTTCTCAGTAAGTATAAAAAAATACATGAGCTTATAGCTCAACAAGAAAGAGAACGAGCAAAGAGATGCGCGTATAGAAGGAACCGGCATTAAGGGGTAGATGGACGGATAAGCGTATTATTTGGCGAGAAGGAAGAATATGGAGTACACATACTGACGTGAGGAGCTACTGAACTAGGAATGTGAACTTAAAATCCGAAAATAATATGTATCTATAGAGCAACATTCTATTTACATATGAACTTAGATGGTGGGTGTACAAAATGGGTTACAACAAGTGAAAGGAGAAGTGAGCAGAGTATATGTGGAGTCGGGAAGCTGGAACGTTCATTGGTGACGGGTTCATGCAAACTACAGGGAGTAATTTTAATATAAACTGTGATGGAGTTGTAAATGGAAGGAAGAGGGAGGGCGAACATCGGGTCCGGCGTGTTTGAGCATCAGGAAGTGGCGGTTTATATTGTACAGACTGGTTGGAAAAACATGAGAGAGTTCAGTGATATCGGGGTTGAATAATAAGGTTCAATGGTGATGTAAACAGACGGGTTATGGGTGCCACGGTAATGTAGTTGCGCGTCTTCAGGGAAAGCAGGTTGGCATGCTATTTCAAAGGGAAGACAAACATAAACACTTATACAAGGCACATTACTGACATCTCAATGGCAAGAAAAGAAAATAGTTGGGAGGATGTGTGTGGAGTTTCACATTGGGAAATGAAAACAGGAAAACGCGTGAAGGTGTTTTGGACGAGCTGACATGGGGTCTCAATTTCGTGGATGGTGTACAGTTTAACAAAGCAATATCGGGTTTTCCTTGATCAAATGAGCTGTTGAATATCGGGTTCCTGGAAGATGGATCGCCAAAACATGTGATACAGTAACGATTGTCTGACGTGGATTAATTAGTGGATAGTGTTATGGTTAAGGTAAGATTTAAGTTAATTACCATATTATAATTTATATATAAATTGTTACATTGTTATAAGTGGTATAATTATCACACACATTACTAGAATAGGAGGAGTAATCAGACAAGAGATATTGGTTCATGAGGAAAGTGAGGAGAGAGCCCAGAATGAAGAAACACGTGCTTTGTTACTGAGACTGACAGGGAACCGCATTTAAGGTGATTAAATTAAACTAGATTAATTAATATATCTTAAAGGTTAATATTTATTTAAATGAATAAATGAATGGAAAGTGGTTAAGTTTGGTGACCGGTTTTTGTGCATGAGCAGATGTCTTGATATCGAAGGAAAAGAAGAATCAGGTTCAAGAATTTGCTATAGGGAGAAAACATGTTTTACACGAACGATGAATTTAATTAAGGTAAAAATTTGTTAATTTAATTAATAATTAATTATAATATGATTTATAAAATATACGTTCAATCTTGTATTGGTGATATCTTGTTCATACGTTGTCAGAATCCCGTGAAACTGGTTCCGTTGGGATCATGGCGACAGAGGCTACACGTATAAGCTGGTTTGGTCAGAATTGGACTCAGCTCGAATTTCAAGTAATTTTAAACGTTGTTTAAAATTATATGAAACACGCAGAAATCAGTCATCGAAATAAAGGTGAGTTAAATATCACACATTTCTAAAATACTAGATGTGCTAAATTCATATAATGGTTGATTGAATGCCTTAAATGCCTATTGTTGATTGAATGGTTGCCAAAAATAGATTACTGTTATCATATACTGTTATAAAATATTATAATGATCTGTAATGCAGGGAAGAACAGGTTGGAGAGATCCGACCGGATTCCTCAAATATCGTGTGCATTTTATGTGTGTTGTTTGTTTTTATATTGTTATACATGAAATGATTGAACCCCACTATTGTTATAACTGGTTGATTGTTAAACGTTGAATTGAAATTCAACGCGGTAATTATTAGGATCAATAGACCGTACTGATTAAGGAATTGGCAGCGAAAGGCCTAAACGCCACTTTTTGTTTAACGCTGATTTGTCGCTAGACAACTTAACGAACTTAAGTTATAAAATTTATTTTATAACTGAAACAGGATTTCAATTATAATGTGGATTATAATGAAGTTTAAAATAAACAATGTTTATAAATTGACTTTATAAAATGCCATGGAAAGATTATTTGACGTTTAAAAATGTTTGGAAGCAAAATAAGATATAATTAACCTTCGGGTTAATAATTTTGAATAATTATACTTAAACTAAATAATTAAGAAATATTATTAGATTAATATTGTTAATCTAATTTAAGAATTGGTTAAGGAATTAACCATAGTTTTAAAGCTTGACCGAGTCAAGGGCTTTTAATCGCGAGTAGTATTGAACCAAATTTACCTTTTATTTAATAATTAGTGTATTAATTAAGCATTGGTTAATAATTAACCATTTCCATTTCGGTTAATAATAAAGTAATTGTATTTAGGATGATTTCTTCTTAAGTATAACCTATTTAAGAAGATAATTGAATGCATAATAAGATGTGACTTATATGTTAAGTAAGACGAGTTTTTAATTACGAACTACTATTTATTTTAAGATAAGACCGTTGTCGATCAAGGTATGAGAGGTAAATAAAATACCCCAACTTGGACGACTTTATGATTATCAAAGAATGATAGTAAATTTGTGATGGGAAGGAACTAATGAAAGTGATTATAATTTCCATACGAGGGTATTGCAACAATAATTGGGAAATTTGAAATATAATTGAAATGATAGGTGTGTGATTTGAAATGTAAGTAATATGGCCAAGATCTATAAATGTAAAGAATACCATTTGGGTTAAAGTAAATAATTTGACTTGATTGAGTGTATAAAAATCGGTAATAGGTTTTATACCATTTAATTGTGATATATTTATCGAGTTACTCAAACTTAAGGAGTAATAAAGTAGGGTAAGAATGCAAGGTGATATTTTCTAGGAAGTAGAAGAGTTGTGGAATGCGATGATATTTCCAAGTAAAAAGAAGTAAAAAGGGAATTTGTATAAAGGATTAAGAGTATAGTTTAACGTGATAAGAAATTGAAATCGATTTTTAAATCGATGAAATAATTTCCAGGATAGATAAGATTTTAAAAAAGTGATTTGAAATAAAACGAGCCTGAGCTGCCAATACACTTGACCACACTGTTTTCAAGATTGATAGTATAACACCGACTATCAATGAAATATTATTTGACCTTTTTGGCGTGTTGTTTCGAAGAGACCGGGATGGGAACTAGACCCAAAATCACTTCGAATCAACATTACGATTCAAAACTAATTTGAAGGAATAAGTATGGAGCATTGAAGACCGTAAATCTTCATGAGCGGAAGAACTACTTGTTGAATTTCTCTAGCTGATCCCTAGAGATATTTTGGCAGTGATTCTGTTGTGATTGGGATCTATGGACTACAAGGACTACTCGCTACTGATCTATAGGGTGATTCCTAGGATGCACTAGGAGGGTGCCTTTGGTTCATCCTGTTCCTGGATGACGTATGGACGATGTGACATTCAAGGTGAATGGTGGCCAGACGTTCGAGAAGATAAAACGTAGCCTCTAGCCTCATCAACCGGGAAATGACAAAAATTGGGCAGGCAGCATGGCTATGTGGGTCGCACCCATTAGGGTGTATTGTCACCATCTAGAGAATATTCATATTTGTTACTTCTTTTCATTTCTGTATCTCCCGGGAACTACGGTGGTCGCGACAAAAAGCCGTAAGGTGACAATATATTCGATACACTCCAGAGAAATGAGTGGTCGGTCATGTGTGGGCCGGGTTGCAAGACGTTCTTGTTGAACCCAGTGTATTCGTATCTAGAGATACACTATCGGCAGGTGGTCCTAAACCTTATCATAGTCGGAATCCAATCTCCAATAAGCGCCCGCGGTTTTGATTGTATACTATATGTGTAGAGCGTGAGACGCAAGCGTTCTACTAGATGGTTATTTATTTGTGAATTGATAGACACTATTATAATATCACCGTATTTTGATATATCAAAATGGTTTGAGTTATAGTAAGGTAAAAACTGTCTGTGTTTTTGTGTGGGCTAGTCTTACTATTATCCTTTTCTTTCAAAAGAATTTCTAAAGTTAAACAAGTTGGTTGCTGTATGAATTTATCACTGAAAGTATTCCAGACTGATCCGGGTGAAATTTTTTTAAATCAAATGTGCTCGGGTCAGACCAAGCATATTTACAGGTCAGGTTTCCGCTTGGAGTTTCCGAGATAGAGTTGAAGTCGAGACGTATTCCATATATTTACTTGTACTAGTTTATTTCCACTGTGTGTTGTATTGATCTAAATGTATACTCTGATGTTGTAATCATATATACAGTTCTTTTATAAAGTACTATTGATTATTATACTTTGTCCATTCCGCTGTGAGACTCTAATCTTCTTATTCTTCTGTTCTAATATTTCTTTCTTTTCTCACCCTCTAACTTCTTTCTATTAGCTTTCTGGGTTTCCGATACTTGAGTTTGGACATGGGACGTGTTAGTGTCTGAATTCGAGTGTCGAAATTCCCGGGTCGCTACAGTTGATATCAGAGCAATGGTTTTGTGATCACCTTGGCTCTGTGGCGTAACTCAATAGAGACTGGGTTAGTAAAACCCTAGATTGAGTTTGAATATATATATACGAGAGCGTGTATTTGTAATTTTGATATAATTTTTTTTATGTATTTTCCAATATATTTTATGAAGAAAGCAAGTTTCAAACTTCTTATAAAATTATTAGTGTTGAATTCAATTAGAATTCAATTTGATTGTGTATTTCAAATGAGATTGAGGCTGGTTTAATATAACCAGGAAAAATTTCGTGAATATGAAATTTAATGTAGAATTAGATAAATCAGAATTAAACTTAAACTGGGTTAAATATGAGATGGTTTGATTGTATTGTGTATGGTTTGATTTACTGGTTGGTAGTTGGTTAACTTAAATTCGAAAACAAGTTAATAAGGAATTGAATAAACTTGGAAGCAAGAAAATAGTCCCAATACAATGAGTTGGGAATAAAATTGGTTATGAGACGAAACTGAGTTATTTAACCTTGGATTGTTAGTTGCATTGTAAGTGGAGTTAAGTACAGATTTCAGAAGGCGATGGAGTTGATTTAGTTATAAAGATTGAAGTAAAGATTGAAAGGCGAAGAGCAGTTACTTGGTTTGCTTCGAAATTGGAATCGAGTTGCCTAACAAAAAGGTAAACCTTAAGATTATTGGTTGGTGATTGATTTTATACCCCGGAGTTGGGTAGCCATTTGGCTTTGGTTTTATTTTGGAAAAGTTAAAGCCCAGAGTGGCAATTTTAGTTGTTTGGATCAAACATGCAGATGAGGTGCTGGCAAATTTTTCAAAAAAATTACAAGACTTAGAATATATTTATGAAAATCCTAAAATGATTATTTTAAAAGGAATCGGGTTTGTCACATTCTTTTCACCTTAGTAATTTCAGGGACGAAATTCTTTTAAGGGGGAAGGAATGTAACGTCCCGTATTTTCAGTGGTATGATATTTAATATATTTTATTATATTAAATATTGAATCAGAATTTATAAATGGATTTATTTCATTTATTAAAACGAGGTTGAATATATATATTTTTTATAATATAATTAAAACGAACTAGAAACGCCGCGGTAGTCCGTAAATTTCGTTTTGAACTTCAAATGAATATACATAATCTGTTTTAAGTCGAATTTCTGTGAAACAAAAAATGTTACGATCGATTTGATTATAATTTTCTAATGGGAAAGAAAAATCGAGATTTCGTTGTACAGATTGTAAGTTATGTCCAAATCAAAATTTAGAGTAGTCGTTGTGAAATCGTTTATTAACCATGATGATTATTTAATTATAATTAATTATTGGTTTCGAATTTGGACAAGACCTTTGAGGCATAGTCATAATTTAATTTTTAGAATTTTACTGTAATTTTTAATTTGAAGAATAAGCAACTTTTTATTTGGAGTATTTTGCACCCTGTGTCAGCATTTTGGGGTTTCACAATATAAGTTAACCTACCGATATTATTATATTTTTATGATCGTGGCACACTATTGAGTGCGACAGTATATTTATTTTTGTTGGTAACGAGTCTTATGCGGACGAAGTTTTATATAGCAGGGTACGTTAATTTTATAAATCAAAGTACAATGTCAACCCCTACTTTTAAGCCTATCTAAATGTGCTGCCATCGTACATAAATTGAAGTGACTAAGCAGGATCGAGGAACATGCTTTGTTTGACAAAATTTTCCATCCAACCTTACTGTACAATACGGCATGTAGTTTCTCTTCGAAGATGTACTGTCTGTTTCCTTTACATCAGCTAGTCCCTGTTATTCTTCCACGTACAGTTCCCAAAATGAAAGAAAAGCACAACCTCCTCTGTATATTAACAGCTATGCACATGGAAATCCAACTATTGCTTTTCTTGTCAATCCATCAACGAATGTGAAAACACATCCTATAACACACAGCTATGCTACTACCCCTTTTACCCTACATGCCAATTCCTTCACGGCCAAGTTATTAAAACCGTGATTACCACGGTTCCTTTACTATATATATGCACTCCTCTCTTTCACTCTTCTTGTATTCGAAACAACCTCTCCCTTTTCTTTGTCAACACCGCAAGCATACCAAAACAGTGACAGCGTGCCTTTTCTCAGTAAGTATAAAACAAAACACATGAGCTTATAGCTCAACAAGAAAGAGAACGAGCAAAGAGATGCGCGTATAGAAGGAACTGGATTAAGGGGTAGATGGACGGATAAGCATATTATTTGGTGAGAAGGAAGAATATGGAGTACATATACTGACGTGAGGAGCTATTGAATTGGGTAAGTGAACTTAAAATCCGAAAATAATATGTATGTATAGGGAAACATTCTATTTACATATGAACTTGGATGGCGGCTGTACAAAATTGGTTACAGCAAGTGAAAGGAGAAGTGAGCAGAGTATATGTGGAATCGGGAAGCTGGAACATTCATTGGTGACAGGTTCTTGCAAACTATAGGGAGTAATTTTAACATAAATTGTGATGGAGTTGTAAATGGAAGGAAGAGGGAGGGCGAACATCGGGTCCGGCGTGCTTGAGCATCAGGAAGTGGCGGTTTATATTGTACAGGCGGGTTGGAAAAACATGAGAGAGTTCGGTGATAACGGGGTTGAATAAGGACGTTCAGTGGTGATGTAAACGGACGGGTTATGGGTGCCATGGTAATATAGTTGCGCGTCTTCAGGGAGAGCAGGTTGGCATGCTATTTCAAAGTGAAGACAAACATAAACACTTATACAAGGCACATTACTGGCATCTCAAAGGCAAGAAAAGAAAATAGTTGGGAGGATGTGTGTGGAGTTTCACATTAGGAAATGAAAACAGGAAAACGCGTGAAGGAGTTTTGGACGAGATGACATGGAGTCTCAGTTTCGTGGATGGTGTACAGTTTAACGAAGCAATATCGGGTTTTCCTTGATCAAATGAGCTGTTGAATACCGGGTTCCCGGAAGATGGTTCTGCCAAAACATCTAACGTGGATTAATTAGTGGATAATGTCACGGTTAAGGTAAGATTTAAGTTGGTTACCATATTATAATTTATATATAAATTGTTACATTGTTATAAATGGTATAATTATCACACACATTAATAGAATAGGAGGAGGAATCAGACAAGAGATACTGGTTCATTAGGAAAGTGAGGAGAGAGCCCAGAATGAAGAAACGCGTGCTTTGTTACTGAGACTGACGGGGAATCGCATTTAAGGTGATTAAATTAAATTAGATTAATTAATATATCTTAAAAGTTAATATTTATTTAAATGAATAAATGAATGGAAGGTGGTTAAGTTTGGTGACCGGTTTTTGTGCATGAGCAGATGTCTTGGTATCGAAGGAAAAGAAGAATCTGGTTCAAGAATTTGCTACAGGGAGAAAACATGTTTTACACGGACAATGAATTTAATTAAGGTAAAACTTTATTTATTTAATTAATAATTAATAATTAATTATAATATGATTTATAAAATATACATTCAATCTTGTATTGGTGATATCTTGTTCATACGATGTTCGAATCCCGTGAAACTGGTTCCATTGGGATCAGGGCGACAAAGGCTACACGTATAAGCTGGTTCGGTCATAATTGGACTCAGCTCGAATTTCAAGTAATTTTAAACGTTGTTTAAAATTATATGAAACACGCAGAAATCAGTCATCGAAATAAAGGTGAGTTAATTCTCACACATTTCTGAAATACTAGATGTGCTAAATTCATATAATGGTTGATTGAATGCCTTAAATGCCTATTGTTGATTGAATGGTTGCCAAAAATAGATTATCGTTATCATATATTGTTATAAAATATTATAATGATCTGTAATGCAGGGAAGAACAGGTTGGAGAGATCCGACTGGATTCCTCAAATATCGTGTGCATTTTACGTGTGTTGTTTGTTTTTATATTGTTATACATGAACTGATCGAACCCCACTATTGTTATAACCGGTTGATTGTTAAACGTTGAATTGAAATTCATAGCGGTAATTATTAGGATCAATAGACCGTACTGATTAAGGAATTGTCAGCGAAAGGCCTAAACGCCACTTTTTGTTTAACTTTGATTTGTCGCTAGACAAGTTAACGAACTTAAGTTATAAAATTTATTTTATAACTGAAACAGGATTTCAATTATAATGTGGATTATAATGAAGTTTAAAATAAAGAATGTTTATAAATCGACTTTATAAAATGCTACGGAAAGATTATTTGACGTTTAAAAATGTTTGGAAGCAAAATAAGTTATAATCAACCTTCGGGTTAATAATTTTGAATAATTATACTTAAACTAAATAATTAAGAAATATTATTAGATTAATATTGTTAATCTAATTTAAGAATTGGTTAAGGAATTAACCAATAGTTTTAAAGGTTGACCGAGTCAATGGCTTTTAATCGCGAGTAGTATTGAACCAAATTTACCTTTTATTTAATAATTAGTGTATTAATTAAGCATTGGTTAATAATTAACCATTTCCACTTCGGTTAGTAATAAAGTAATTGTATTTAGGACGATTTCTTCTTAAGTATAACCTATCTAAGAAGATAATTGAATGCGTAATAAGATGTGACTTATATGTCAAGTAAGACGAGTTTTTAATTACGAACTACTATTTATTTTAAGATAAGACCGTTGTCGATCAAGGTCTGAGAGGTAAATAAAATACCCCAACTTGGACGACTTTATGATTATCAAAGAATGATAGTAAATTTGTGATGGGAAGGAATTAATGGAAGTGATTATAATTTCCATACGAGGGTATTACAACAAAAATTGGGAAATTTGAAATATAATTGAAATGATAGGTGCGTGATTTGAATTGTAAGTAATATAGCCAAGATCTATAAATGTAAAGAATACCATTTGGGTTAAAGTAAATAATTTGACTTGATTGAGCGTATAAAAATCGGTAATTGGTTTTATACCATTTAATTGTGATATATTTATCGAGTTACTCAAACTTAAGGAGTAATAAAGTAGGGTAAGAATGCAAGGTGATATTTTCTAGGAAGTAGAAGAGTTGTGGAATGAGATGATATTTCCAAGTAAAAATAAGTAAAAAGGGGATTTGTATAAAGGGTTAAGAGTATAGTTTATCATGATAAGAAATTGAAATCGATTTTTAAATCGATGAAATAATTTCCAGGTTAGATAAGAGTTAAAAAAAAGTGATTTGAAATAAAACGAGCCTGAGCTGCCAGTACACTTGACCACACTGTTTTCAAGATTGATAGTATAACACCGACTATCAATGAAATATTATTTGACCTTTTTGGCGTGTTGTTTCGAAGAGACGGGGATGGGAACTAGACCCAAAACCACTTCGAATCAACGTTAAGATTCGAAACTAATTTGATGGAATAAGTATGGAGCATTGAAGACTTCATGAGTGGAATAACTACTTGTTGAATTTCTCTAGCTGATCCCTAGAGATATTTTGGCAGTGATTCTGTCGTGATTGGGATCTATGGATTACAACGACTACTTGTTACTGATCTATAGAGTGATTCCTAGGATGCACTAGGAGGGTGCCTTCGGTTCATCCTGTTCCTGGATGACGTATGGACGATGTGACATTTAAGGTGAATGGCGGCCAGACGTTCGGGAAGATAAAATGTAGCCTCTAGCCTCATCAACCGGGAAATGACAAAAATCGGGCAGGTAGCATGGCTATATGGGTCACACCCATTAGGGTGTATTGTCACCATCAAGAGAATATTCATATTTGTTACTTCTTTTCATTTATGTATCTCCCAGGAACTACGGTGGTCGCGACAAAAAGCCGTAAGGTGACAATATATTCGATACACTCAAGAGAAATGAGTGGTCGGTCATGTGTGGGCCAGGTTGCAAGACGTTCTTGTTGAATCCAGTGTATTCGTCTCTAGAGATACACTATCGGCAGGTGGTCCCAAACCTTGTCATAGTCGGAATCCAATCTCCACTAAGCACCCGCGGTTTTGATTATATACTATATGTGTAGAGCGTGAGATGCAAGCGTCCTACTAGATGGTTATTTATTTGTGAATTGATAGACACTATTATAATATCATCGTATTTTGATATATCAAAATGGTTTGAGTTATAGTATGGTAAAAACCGTCCGTGTTTTTGTGTGGGCTAGTCTTACTATTATCCTTTTCTTTCAAAAGAATTTCTAAAGTTAAACAAGTTGGTTGCTGTATGAATTTATCACTGAAAGTATTCCAGACTGATCCGGGTGAATTTTGTTTTAAATCAAATGTGCTCGGGTCAGACCAAGCATATTTACAGGTCAGCTTTTCGCTTGGAGTTCCAGAGATGGAGTTGAAGTCGAGACGTATTCCATATATTTACTGGTACTAGTTTATTTCCGTTGTGTGTTGTATTGATCTAAATGTATACTCTGATGTTGTAATCATATATACAGTTCTTTTATAAAGTATTATTGATTATCATACTTTGTCCATTCCGCTGTGAGACTCTAATCTTCTTATTCTTCTATTCTAATATTTCTTTTCTCACCCTCTAACTTTTTTCTATTAGCTTTCTGGTTTTTCGATACTTGAGTTTGGACACGGGACGTGTTAGTGTCTGAATTTGAGTGTCAAAAATCCCGGGTCGCTACATTCAAGCTCATTTTAATTATGTTATATATATATATATATATATTCGAACGACATTTTATTAAATAAATTTGATACAAATCTATTTATATCACCGAATCAATATTTAAAATAGATTTAAATATTCATACTTAATGTTCAAAAATTTGGGGCGTTACATTCTTCGCCCGTTAAAAGAATTTCTCCTCCGAAATTACAAGGTAAGAAGAATGCTCTAAATAATTATTCTTGAATTATTATCAAATCAAATTCAGACTCTTAAAATATTTTGAAAATTTCGCCAGCACCTCCTTCGCGCGGTTCGATCGGTACGACTGCAACTGCCATTCCGGGCCTCAATTTCACCAAAAGAAACTAAAAGCCAAATGGCCACCCAACTCAGGAGTATAAAATCAACCACTCCAATCAATATTAAGGTTTACCTATTTGTCGGGCAACTCAATTCTAATTTCCAAGCAAATCGACTAACTGCTCTTCGTCTTTCAATCTGTACTTCAATCTCTGTAACCAATTCAACTCCATGGCCCTTTGGAATCTTCACTTAACTCAACTTGTAATGTAAGTAACAATCCAGGGTTGAATCATTTTTTTCACCTCATAAGTGATTTTATTTCCAATTCATTATACTGGAATTTATTTCCTCGCTTCCAATTTAATTTCTTATAAACTCGTTGAATTTAATTTAACCAACTAAGATTAAATAAATCAAACAATTCATAACGAAAACAAATTATATTATATTCACTCGTCTGTATTCACTTTGGTTTATCATACATTAGTATCAATCCATTAATATCTAATTGATTTCCATTATTATCCATATGATTTTCAAATCCTAAATTTATTTTATTCAATTCCATTTGAATCCCACCTTAAAATAATTCACTTCACAAGGTTAAGTTTCATTTTCTATATTCAATTTAGTTGACCAATTGATTTTCCATTCAATTTTATTTCATAACTCAATCTGAATTCAAATCAAATCAATTCAAACAACTAATATTATTGTAGAAAATTATTTCCTTTTACAATAAGAGTATAATTTTGGGAAAAATTATTTCATTTACCCTCTTTATTAAACAATGTTCTGTTAATGGCCAGTTGAATATGGTTTCGTAACACTTAAACTGATAAATCAACACAATACAAAACATTTTTATTTAAAATTTACAATTACCTTCTCTCGTATATACACTCAAACTCAATCTAGGGTACTACTAATCCTATCTCTTCTGAGTTATACCACAGAGCCAAGGTTACTACAAAACCAATAGCTCTGATACCACTGTAACGTATTGACTTTCCCGTACCTTTTGAGTTGATTAATTACCACTCAAGTCCAACCCAAATTGCATAGAAAAGCAGATAGTTGGTAGAAAGAAATTAGAGCGTGAGATAAGAAAGAAAGAAATATTAGAATAGAAGAATAAGAAAAACCAACACCATACAAAATCTCACATTACTTGGAAAATACTTACAATTATCAGAGTGCAGTATTACACCTGGACGGTTATAACAACCTATCCTTATATACTTCACACAGCAGAATAAATACTAAATAACATACGTATGAACACATTTAGCCCGTCTCTGGACTTCACAACTTCCCTGAACCTGGAAAACCCAGGCAAACCCGAGCATTACAAACATCGGGTCAGTCTGGTGAAACAGAGTGAGAATCCCACTAAGTTTATATAACATCTATATTGATTTATAGTTCAAAATCCTTTTGAAAGAAAATGATAATAGTAAGACCAGTCCACACATAAACACGGAGGGTTTTATCCTTACTATAACCCAAAACCTTTTTGAAATCATATCTTATTCTGATATTTCCATAGTGTCTAAATACAAATAAATAACAATCTAGCGGAACGCTTGCATCTCACACTCCACATATATAGTATACAATCAAAACCACAGTCAATTATTGGAGATTGGATTCCAACTATGACATGGTATGAAACCACCTTTTGATATTGTACCTCTAGAGGGGAATACGTTGGGTTCAACAAGAACATCTTGCAACTCGGCCCCACATGACCGACCACTCATTTCGCTTGAGTAAATCGAGTGTATATCACCAACGGTTAGGTGCAACCCACCATTTCTCGAAAAGGGGAAGCATCAAAATTGATTAAAGAATGAAACGGATTTTCTCTAGATAGGTGATTATACGACCGAATGGGAGCGACCCACATAGCCATGTTGCTTGCCCGATTTTGGTCATTTCACGGTCGATGAGGCTTGAGGCTACAATTACCTATCTTTTAGATCAACACATCAAACATTGAATGCCACATCGTCAGTTCCATCAAATCACTAATTGACATCCTTAAAAAATACACTGGGCACCTTTGAAGAAATCAATTTATGTGACCATCTGGAAATAGTCTGTCAGACACTCGTCCATAAAAGTCATCCAGGAATAGGATGAACCGGAGGCACCCTCCTACCGCATCCAAAGATCAGTAGCGTGTAGTCCTTGCAATCCGCAAAATCTCAACCACAACCGAATCATAGTTTAAAAACCTCTGGTAGCTAGCTAGAGAAATTCAATAGCAATCCTTCTGCTTATGAAGATCCACGGTCTTCAATGCTTCATCGCGACCATCTTTTGATATCTCCAATGTTTACCTATTTGCTGGTCTGGTTAGTTTTCGAATATAAATTCGATCCTGGTCTTTCCATACCGACAATCTATTTGGCTAGATTTTAATAGTCGGTGATTTAACTATCAAAATAAACAACCATCATTCATAGAAAAATAAAGTGTTCATTGGTTCAGCATACAGCGTCACTTGGCCTCTTTGGTTAAACAGATGTTAATTAAATTTCTAAACTTTCTAATATTTGGAATATCGCTTTCTCAAATTCTTCGTATTTCCAAATTAATTTATTCAACTTGTAACTCTTCGAATTACAGCTTATAATATCCTTCATAGAAATATTAATTTAATTCTCTTAACTACCTTCATATCTAAACTAGTATCATCCTTTGATAATCATGAAATCGTTCAAGTTGGGGTATTTTGTTTACCTCTTAGACCTTGAGACGACAACATTCTTATCTTCGGATTAAATATAAGTTTATTAATGAAATCACATTCCAGTAATTATCCCAACTTTTCTATTTACTATAAAATCCCATTTGTAACCACTTTGTTTCAATTAACTCCATTTCATATCTAAAACATTTATCTCTTAATCTTATCGTTATATTTCACTTTTACAATCAAATTCAATCCACTTAAGCCCCCGTTCGATTTCAACTCATATTCAATCTTGTTTAAACTTTCCTTTTTATAAAATTCCATTCCAAAAATAAATCAAAAATCTAACTCACATATGAGTAAAACATATTAAAATCCTTTTTAATTATAAACAAGGTTTTACTCAACTAATTCCCCTTTTATCTCCATTTCCACTTGGTTTCTTTCAAACATTATTCACCTCAAAAGTTAATATTTTTCTTTTTTTTATAGAAATTTGGACTCGATTTATTAAAACACTTGGTTTCATTTGAAAACACTATTATATATTAAAATCTTATGTATCGAGTCACTTTATGAATTCATATTATACTCCCGTTTACAGGTCAACTCTTCGTTAAATGTCAAACATCCCTTACATCAATTAGTTTACTTCATTATCAACTATAAATAAAATAATTAATCTTTCTTAGAAATAATATTTAAGTTTAATGATAATTAACACTCCAATAATGGTTTTAATAATCAATTCTCACGCAAGTAGTCGACTTGGTTATTTCAAACAAGGTTACTTTGTTAACCATTTCCACACAGTTATTTCCTTTAAATTAATAAAGAAAATTAAATAATTTCATTTTATTTAATTAACAATCTAATTAAATTTAATAATCTCATTTAACTGTTTGTTGGAAAAATAATAATTAATTTAACTCTTGACCATTTGCTTAATCGCTGCTCATTTGTTTACAAAACTCATTAACCTACAAATCTCGCTTTATATACTCATTTTATAATTACAAGATAAAAATACTTATTTATTTTGTTTAATAACTTCATTTAAATATATATATATACAATAGATTTCAAATCTATCTTTAGTTATAAAACAAATTTTATAACTTTCTTTCTATTTATTTACCAAATGGTAAATCAATATATATAAACCGATTCATTTACAGGCCATCTGCCAATAATTGTTTAACTAGTATTACCCATTGGTTCACAAGTGTTGAATTTTGATTCAACAATCAATCAGATTGATTAACAGTTTATATAAGTAAACAACATATTTGAGGAATCCAGTTAGATCCCTCCAACCTGTTCTTCCTGGTATCACAATGGGTTATACTAAATTCAATATGAAAGTATTTATTGCGCTAATCATAAATAAACAGTTTAATAATAATCAACAATCAATTAACAACATCTAATCAAGTACCAAATTTTTATTTAGTACATTTATATTATTATAAATGTAATCAACAAGGTATGTTATCTCGTTTGGAATCTAATCGTTAAAATAACGATTTAACTCGATTAAATTAAGCAAACGTTTAATTTAATCAATGAATATTAAAATATTCAGCATACATGTAAACAATCATCTAATCATCAACCATTAGCAAACATTGCACACAAATATAAAACCCAGCTTATATAAAATATAAACGAGATAACCGAGTGAGTTAAACTCACCTTGAATTCCATTCGTCATTGAAACTGTTCGGTTATAGTTAAATTAAACAGTCGTTTAATTTAACCGTCAATTTCGGCCGTCTCCAATTCTATCCAAACTAACTTTAAAATGTTACGCTCGTTAATGCAGATCAGACGTCACTTGTTTTATCCATTTCCATTACTATTAAAACAGGCATAAGTTATAACATTTACAAACATTCACGGTTTAATTAAATAATTAAGTCTTAATTATATTAATTTTAAGTTAGTTACTTTATTAAATAAAAACCAAGCCGCCATTACCTTGACCTACTTTGTTAACGCCCCTGTTCTTTCAATTATGCTTCAGTTCAGAAATATCTTCATTGTCTCGGTTTAAACACGTCTTTTGTCACATTCTCCACAACTCAAAACAGAAAGTCACATTTTTGCCCAAATATGCGGATGCTTCTTCACGTAAATCATAAAAAGAATTGGGCACTATATATTTCTTCTACCTGAAGTCATGTAAAATTTTCCACGTTTAAGAGTTTGCGTAATATTATTTAAATTAAAGCTAACTTTAATTATAATGGTATTGGGACTTACTTTGAAAACGAGTTCACATTCCCTTAAAAACACACGTGCCAGACACCTCCTTCCCCACTTTATGATTTTAAAACCCATTTTTTCCACTTGCTACAGAACCATCCGCATGTAATAACCATTTCCACGTTCCCAACTATGCCCAACCTCCTGTCGAACAAGACAAGCCTCTCCACCATGCACGTATCACCCAGACCACCCCTTCTTCCCATTGTATTTTCATTAATTTCCAGATCCCGTTCATATTTTTTATACAGCTTGCTACAGTAGCCGAAACTTCCTCCTTCCATCGGAAAGCATGCACCATCCTCCCATTGTCGCTCTCGCCGGACTGGAACTCCGACTACATGAACACCGTCTGCACATACTCCGCCCCCACTATTTTCCCCTGCCATCCATAGACCGTCGCCACCAAGAAGACCCGCATACATCACCCCACACGCGAGCTGAGACCCCCATCGTAGTTCCTTACGATATTTTTTTTCTTCTTTTATCATAAGGAAGCTCTCCTTGTTTAGATCAGCTGAGTGGAGAAATTTAAAACAAGGTGTGTTCTTTTTCCTGGTAGTGGAGAGCTTATGAATGGAGCAAGTTTTTTTTTATAGTGAAAACTGCGTGTGGAGCAAGGCATTTGTATAGGTCTGCTATACAGAGTAGGGTAGCTGCATGCCTAGGATTCTCGAGACAAACCTTTGTTGGCACAGATCATATAAATTGGAAGGCAAGAAATGAAAAAATAACGGTTAAAAGTGGGGAAGGTTACGTTTACTAACTTCCCACTAAAGTATTGGTTTGAAATATATATGTATTTTTATTTATTTTGGTTGGGCGTACGTTCATTTAAAAAAGGTTATTACATTCTACCGTAAACTATCGCCGCACAAATTATAATCACACCGTAATGTACAAACTCCAAACGCAATGTAAACGGACGTTACACAATGTCTTAATATTGCAATTCCAACGAAATTCGTTTCGTAAAAATCCGACTCCATTTGCACAACGAAGTTACTTTAATTTATCGGTTCACCTTTCAATTGCACGCACAGATAAAATAATTTTGATTAGCTCCAAACTGGAAATCTAACAATATTTAGCTATACGTATTCCAATAAAACTTGTTTCGTCAAAAACGGAGGTCGTTTGAAAAGAAAACATTTTAAGGCCTATATAATATCAAGAAAAATATAATTAAAATCAAAACAATTCTATTTAAAATAAAAATAAATTAAAATTACCGTTTATCTCCAAATAAAATCTTATACAACGTTAGAATAGACCAACATATATTTTAAACTCAATATTTACAACCTTGGGCTAAACGATATTAAAATTATGCACTGGTATAATAGCTTCACTTTTTCAAAAACCATTGCGCTGACTATTTATGCACTGGTATTCTTGGGAGGAAACCCGTTTCGTGTTACATGGCGTGGTCCCTTGATTTACTCCATTTTAAAGTAAAGTTTTAAATAACTATTTTAGTTCTCACACCAGTTACATGACTGACCTGGAGTTTATTGTTTTAACCTAAACTCTAGGTGCCCCTATTTTCCACATGGGCAGCTGGTTGTTTTGTTTTTTGTAGATTTATATTCACAGATCCTGCTTTACAACTGGAACAATATTCGGAAAGCTCTATATCCGTTTATCTCTTTCAGTTGTGTTTTGTATTATTTTTCCGCTGCTATGTAATGTATTGTTATCTCTGATATTTATCGAATGTATTTTATTTGGTCATACTCTGTATATTCTTGAACTCTGATGTAAACTGTTGTAATATGCAACGAAATGTTCTTCTGTTTGTTTTCCGATTTATCGTGTTCTCAGACAATTCTCTTCTCTTCGGAGACCAGGGAAGTTCGGATCGTGTCACCTGGTTCGACCCATATGTGGACCCAGGGTATGCACTTTCTACAGACGTGTATCCTGCTTCGCTTCCAACTATTGATCAAATTTTGAAACAATTAAAGTGAGATTTATAACATGCAATAGAGGCAACAACAAGAACACAACTATGGAAACAAATCGAGACAATGATTACATCGAATCAACGTATATTGAAGATGATAAACGGTCTCAAAGATTGACCTAGACAAAGATAAGTTACTGTAAATTCACTATAACTTACACTAACCGATTTTAGCTACTATAACAAACCTAAAACACAAATTTAACATAAAAACATTGTAAACTCGATTGTGTGAGTTTTATAGACTCACTCAAGATCGGGTTTGGATAATTTTAGCTTGGATTGACTACCATGGAATGATTCAGAGCCTCAGGAATTCAAAGCCGTTAATTTTTCAAACATGCAGCAGGAAAAATTCTACAACAATTTTTTTCCTTAGATTTCAAAAATCAGATGATTAACTTGTTGTTTGAAGTTTGATCTTTTCTGAGATGGAGTGTAGAAACATTTATACTTAATTAAGATTAAAACTAGAATCTTTGGAAGGGAGAAAGCTTGATCCTCCATTCTTATTTCTCAGAGAAGCTACAGGAAAGGAGAAAGAATAATAACATGAAGAAAGAAATTATACATACCAAGTTTCTTTTCTTTTTTTAACACCAAAAGCTTCTGCATGGGTTTTAGTTTTAATCCTCACTATCCTTTGACCCAAAAGTCCCACTGTAACAAACTAAAGTGTTGCAAATAATTTTACTTAAGCTATACACCCAAATACACAAGTTTTAACACTTTTTAACACAAAATCCCAACCCATGACACAACTTAACATTGGTTATGATATTCACGTAAATGTACAAATTTACATTCATATAATTAATCTACTTTTATTAAAATAAACGAGCATACTATTGTATTTTACACGATTAAACCAAGGTTTAATTGTTTTTAAATCATCACTCATTTGGGGGATAAAACAGTCGTTTGTGCATGTGCTAATTTTTAATAAAATATACTTGTGCATTTTAATTGTTTTGTGATAGAACCTAAGGAGAAAACTTAAAGAGAATTTCATGAAATGCACACAGGAAGATATGCATGCACAAGGAAACTTTTACGATCCGAAATTCCCCAATCCCCGAAGAGACGAAGAAGCACGAATTGCTTTGAGAACACAACTCATCAGAACACAAACATGAGAACAATTCATTGCTATTACAACAATTTACAATAGAGTACAAGATATCGGAGGTCAAATAAAAAAAATACAGCGGAAAATATCAGAGATTTAAATTACAAAACAACGGAAATGTATATACATAAATAAAATGTGCAGCGGAAAACATCAACTACGACAACTGAAAGAAATACACGGATACAAAGCATTACGAATGTAGCTCCAACTGTAATCCAGGATTCTGTTAAAAGAAATATCTGGAAAACCCAAAACTACAAGCTGCCCGTGTGGAAAATATGGGCACCTAGAGTTTAGGTGGAAACAATAAACTCCGATTCAGTCATGAAACTGGTGTGAGAACTAAAATAGTTATTAACTTTTATTTTAGCCTTGGGTAAATCAAGGGACCACGCTATATAACACAGAACGGGTTTTCTCCTAAGAATACCATAAAACAAACAACACAATGCTAAAAGGAAAAATGAAGCCATTATAAGACTCATGTCCCATCACACAATGCAAACACAAACCAGAGGATAAAGTTTTACCTTATAATGGCCAAATATGCTTGATACGTGAAATTCATCTTTTATTATTACTATAAGTGAAGAAATCAACTTCAAATATAAATATATCAATCATAGGCGGCATAGGTACCATTATATTATGTTTCCATATAGGTTTACAACTAAAACTGTAAAATCGCATATTGGAAATTTGGTTTCCATCTATGAACCGAGGCAAGGGATCTTCTTCACCGATTTCGAGACACTCTAGCAAATGGCTTAGGACTCAGATTCTGGTGAGCCCTTGGATCTTCAGGGCCGTTCAACCATTGCTGATTAGTTATACCATAAACTATACATTAGCCAGTTCTATCAAACCTCTAAAATGGTCAGTCACGTCAACCATCTAGGACCTTTAGTCGGTCCTGATATCAAATCTGAGGTACCTTTCCTTCCCATCAAATAATATGTAACATCCACATAAGTAAATGTCTGGGCTTCATACCATGACATCACTTATAGCTAGAAGCAAATGTATGTCCATTTCCCTACAGTCTCTATCCCGTTTTTGGTTCACACCGGGTTGTAAGGTTCGCTAATTAATGCTACATAAAGCTCTGCTTTGATCATCAACGACAAAGCTCTGCTTTTCAAAAAAAAGCTTTGATCCATGCAACTTAGCATGCCACATTGACAATTCATGCCATACAACTGATATCTGTCAATATATAACCTCTAAGCTCAAACGTCTCAGAGCAGGGTGTTAAGCAAGAGAATAAATTTTCCGCCACTAAACATATACATATTTAATAGAAATCAATCAGTACAGAATGAAATACAATGTCAGACATAATCCATTCACAAGTTCGTTCTGGGTCTGAACAAAACCAGAGGCATCTTACTCCTCGTCCCATATGTCCAATATGGGAGAGAGGCCCTCGCATATCTGGTCGATTTCCAAGTACGTTGAGGCATCACCACTAATTACCTCATCTTGGGTGTATAGCCCAATCAAGACATCAGTAATCATCCAAACGATGTGAAGATCTCCGGTCTTAAACCAACGTCTTCTTCGACTTTTAGTCGTCATATCAGTTATTCAGAATGAGTTAAACCCGATCTTTTCGAATAACTCGCGTATCTTATAATCAAGTGCTATAAAAACACATTATATGCCTCATTCCAATCTAGAATATTCTTTTATTCAAATATTCTTTTCACAATTTAAACCAAATTAAGGTTTATCAAGTTAGTCGAGATTACCAAGCCTTACCCTAGCAGTCATTTATTTTTTCCAACCACAACCTATTCATCCTATGGAACAAAACTGGTAGTACTCCATATCTAACAGCCACTGTGTAATCAGTAAAATTAATTACCATTTCATGTTTCAAACCTAATTAAAGTTTTAACTATCGCATTAAGTAAAACTGGTGGTACTTCATTCTCGATCATTTCTTGAATTTTGTAAATTTAATTACCTCATTCGCATTCCAATCTAATCAAAGATTCAGTAAAAACTCTACTTAGTTTTTATCTTCCAAAATTCATTACTTAATGATTATTCAACTCTAAGAAACTAATCTTGCCTTTAACTAAGTTAAAAAACCAATGTCATTTAAAACAAAGTTCATGATAAACCCAAAATCAACTTTCATTTTAGTTCCAATTAAATCAATTAATTGGTAAATTTCTCTAAATTTTAATTAAAAGATTTATTCTTTTCTCTACTGGGATTAAGAATAGTGTTATTGAAGACACCATTCACGACAACCCAAAGTCCAATTCGATATTAAATACAAGGCTCTGAATAGGAATCATATCGGCTTATATTCAATATCAAATTCTAAAATCAACAAATATCGTATTGAAAATAACGATACTTATATCTTCCAAATTCCTCAACAATATTTGTACAATCATGGAATCCAATATCGAAATATTCTAAAGACTATTTCCATTCAAATCCATTCCAATTCATACGTTGGAAAATTTTGGTTATATTAAAGCCATTTCAATTCTTTTTCAGTTCTTTATTCTAGTTGATAAACAACTCATTCAGATAAAAAAATATCTTTTATCTTTACAAACTTTGAATATTTCATCCAAAAATCTTTCCAAATCATTTATTATGATTTAACAAAATTTATTCATATTTTTAATAATTTTATTAAGGCCCTTACAGTCGGTTTCCAATATCGGCCACTGAACTACATCCATAGCGACCTTTTCCAAAACTGATTTAGGGATATCTGAAAATCTAACTATTAGATTTCAAATCTATTATTATCATTCGAATGCCCTTTTCGATATGAACCCAACGGTTCTGGGTTTAGAATAATCCGACGGTCAAATCTCTCATTACATCAATTCGAAGTTAATGGTCGAAATTCGTGAATGGTCGCTGCGCGAAACGTTCTATTCAGGCCGTTTATATATATATATATATATATATATATATATATATATATATATATATATATATATATATATATATATAATTTATATAATTTATTTCGTCGATTTCCGTTTAAAACGTGTTTTATAAAATGTTTATAAATTCGTTTTAAAAACAATTCCAACTTCCATTTCAATTTTAAATCAAAATTGAATATTCCATATAATTATAATATTAAAATGATATTATTTTCAAAATATCAGATTTTGAAATCAAGTCTTTTCGATATTCATTATAAAATGAATAAAATAGATAGAAAATTCCGTTCGAGTTAAAATGGCATATATCTACTTAACCCAGCTTCACATATTTCAATATTTTCATGCCCATCCAAAATTGGGCATCAAAATCATATTTTGATTTTTCACAGAATATTATTTTAAAATATTCATTATTTCTGAATTGGAATCAGACTCAACCAATTACCATATGATTTTATTTATATAGGTTCCATACATCGCACGTATAAAAAAATTGTGATAAACAACTATTAAACATTCAATTCACATACAGAGTGTGATTTACAACTATGTAAGCACTAGATAATTAAATAACGCTTATAACAGTCTGTCAATCAATCGGTTGACATACAATTAAATCCAAGGGAGATATGAATTAATTATCATCCCCAGACCCGTGTCAGGTTTTCAATCATCAACAAATAATTTGGAGATGTGTAAAATTATCGTCCCAATACCTATGTGGGGTTTACATCACAATCCATGTGAATATATCTATAGTTTAATAATAACAGCATTAAAACTGTAAACAACCATCAATCACCAAACAAATATTGCAATCACAGGCAGTCGATATATATTTAGTTATAAAAATAAATAACTGTACAAAATGTTTGAGTGAGAGAGTTCTCACTTTGAGTTCCACTCCGTTAGTCTTTAATTGACGATTTTAGTACTATTTGGATTTAAATTTGCCCCAAATTCTAACTTGCTCCATTTCTGTTCTACTCAGTTCCTGTTGTAGTGTTCGTTGTCATGATCGCAACGCAACTGAAATCGTTAAATTCCGATCTCGTATGAAAAAGATACGCCATTTTATACATTAATTACATAGATTAATTAACTAAATAATTTATTAATTACATCATAAGGGTTAATTAGCCTTCTTCCTCGTTCAATTTACTAAAATGTTTTGAACCCACACACAAGAAAGAAATCCCACCACCGCTCGAAAATTCCAGCCACCTCCACCACCTTGAAGTCGCTACCCCACGTTGCTTTCCAGGTTGAACTCGATGGCGCCCCTGAGTCAGAAAATGCCATGAACCGTAGCAGTTTCCAGGCCGTATTCCGGCCACCAGAGATAACAACTTCTGATCATGACCATTGATTATATAAATCTCATTGCCCTCTTTCATTTTTTAGTTTCTTTCGCTAATTTTTCTTCTATGATGAGATCGATCATAAAGAAAACTGGAGCCTTCTGCCCGTTGATTTCGGTAGAGGCGCAGAAATAAGAGGGTTGACTAGGGGTTAGGGTTTTTGACCTTTCAAATGGTATATATATACTAAATTATATTATTATTTTAATTTACGGCGATACTTGTTTAACTCTCCGAACTCCAAACGAACCCCAATGACAGTCGCCCCTAATTAAATACTCCCATTGCAGATACAATGGAATATGTTTCGTATGCCAATTCAACTGCTTTGATGAGTTTTTGTCAAAATTAAAATATAAATAATATAACATTCAATATTGAGTTTGAACATATGTTTTAATTTACCATGGCCATATAATGACTCCAAAAATTATGAAAATTTAAATCTAGCTACTTTTTGATGGTATGGTCCTAACAAAATTAATCTTATTGAATTTGGAGACCATTTGAAAAATGTCCTTTTAACTGGCTTATTTAATTCAACTGAATTTACCAAATGCATTTAAATTTACTACACTTACATACTAATTTCAAATGACTTGAAATTTTAAACCTGACGGTAATTTGACGTTCCGGATCCAACAAAAGTGGTTTGCTCGAAAACGGAGGTCATTTTCAAAAGGCTATATGTTACTAAAATATAAATAAATTCCATAGCGATTATTCTAAATTTTAAACTGGACATAACTTACAATTTATAAAGTAAAATCTTAGTTTCTTACACTCTTACAAGGATATTATTAAAAAGATTCTAACGTTTCTTGTTTTACTAAAATCCGATTTGTTTTGAATTCTGTATATTCATTTAAACTTCAAAACCAAAATTTCAAACTACTGCGCCATTTGGGGTTCGTTTTAATTAAATTTTAAATTTATATGTTCCAACTTTGCTAAAAATATTTTTTCACTGTTTATTCTCAAAATAAATCGATTAAAATATTTAATTTATATGAAAATCAATTAAAAATAAAATTTTAATTGGTTCTGAAAATACAGGTTGTTACAGAAAATAGGGAAATAATTCATCTTATGCATAAGGGAGGAACCCACCTGCCTACGTAACCCGCTTTCCTTAAAGCTACAAATTAGGGGCTAATTCACTAGTTAATGAGACAAAATGGCTTCCCCCATTTTGAATGAAAAATTAAGAGTTAATGATAAGCTTCTACACATAAAGAGGGCATTTTAGGTAGTTCCCAAAAATGGAGATTAGGGTTTTGATCATGTTTATATACCCTTATGTTTCATAAGATATTTTATCTAATTTTATCTCAATATTTATGTGTAAGTGTAAGATCAAGTGAAATAATAAAAATGGCTTCATAGTCTTCTCTTGTATGTCATTTTTATGTTCTTTTTAATGTTCATTTCCTCTTACATGCTTTCTTTTTATTATTAGTAGAATAGATTTGCTTTCATGCAAGTAGTTTAGCTTTGTTTTTATGCAACTAATTTGTAGATAGTCTCTTTTCTCCATTGTTTTGTTACTATTTCTTTTGTTTTTCAACGTTGAACTCTCTTTTTGTTGATATGATAACATAAACGAGAAGCTAAACCGTTACAAGTTAGGGGTAATAAAGCTTTCTCTTTTATTTATGTAGATTCAACATAATTAAATGTTAATGATCTCTTTTGTGTTTAATGAGAATGGATGTTTTGTTATTTGTGTTTCATATTGCATTTGATTGCTTTTTTGTTCATTTCATAACATAAAGACTATGTTTATCTCACGATTTACAAATTGCCTCTCCATCTAAATATGATCATGGTAATGAAAATGAAGTTTTAACAGAAATTCGATGATCTATGTTAGTGATTAATAGTAAATTTATCATGCTTAAACAAGATTCTAATTTCATTTTCTATGTCATGTTTCATGAAAGTAAACAATTAGTGATTAGATGTGTATTATAGTTTGATGGATTACTTTTTGTTAACTAATAACGCAAATAAGTCTTGCTTATGTTAATTACATCACTAATCATACAAAGACTAAAAAGTGATCATCATTTTATTTTGTGTTGATCTATATTAAGAAAGAGGAAATTAAAGTTATCTCTAAATTGTTTTTAATCTCATAGTTTTAATCTGTATTTGCTTAATTTTTATTTCTACATTTTTAATCACAATTCAAAGGTATCGAGAAAAATTTTAAAGTTTTTTTTTCGTGGATCGATCTGAATTCGCCGCGTACTATGACTATACGCTGTGCGCTTGCGGTTTATTTTAATATTTGCACTATGGAATTTCTAATTCAATAAAAAATTATGTAGCATCGAATAAATATTTGGCGCAGTTGCCGGAGATAGCTAATTAATTTTATTTTTGCTCTTCGAATTAATTTTATGTTTGTTTTCATCTTAAAATACTTGTGTTTTTGTATCATTTTGTTCACTTTTGTTTGTTTGTTTGAGGTGTGTATTCATTTCCTAGTGTTAGTTTTACCACAAAAAAAAATTCTTATAGTTTGTTAGTTTAGTTGTGTTCTTTTGTGTTTGCAAAATTCGAGCATTTGTTGTTTTTGTTTTTGTGTTCACATTCATTTTGAAAAGAAAAAAAGAATTTGTCTAGTGTATTCATTCAGCCGTCGCTTACTACATTTCCAAATTGCATTTGTTGCTTGTATATATTTGCATGTTTGTCTTCATTTGTTTTTTTTTTAACTTCACTCTTCTTTTTGGTATTAAAAAAAACATTTGTTTTCCAGTTTACTGCTACTGTTGATCCTGATTTACTAGCTGCACATTTCATTTCAGCTTATATACAATATAAACATGCACTAAAATTTCATCTCATTCAAAAAGCTGCTTCAAAACCCAAACGTTTCTTGTTTTCGGAATTCCATTTCATTTCAGATGAACATTCCAATACATTTTACATTGTTTCAAGACAAATACATTTTAGTAAGGCAAGTGTCATTTCAATACATTCGATTTCAATATAAGTATTTCAATTGTTTCCCCTTACAATTTTCTTTGCCTTGTATTCATCTACTTTACATTAAACACAATCGCTTGTCAAACCATACATCACCAGTGTACATATAAGTCATACACCACCAATAACTTCCAATAACAACCCGGAAAATTTGAGGCAATTTAATTTTTTTATTTTGGCTATTTTAATGAATTTTGAATGTTTAAAATGAATTATTTTAAATAACAACGATGAGAAATTAGTTTTGAATAAAAATAGAACGTATATATTTATATAGATCATCGTTAGAATATAAATATTTTATTTTAAATATAAAAGGAATTGAAAATGGCGCGGTAGTTCGAAAATTCGATTTCAGAGTTCAAATGAATGTGTAGGATTCAAAATAAACCGAATTTTAGTGAAACCAAAAATAATAGAATCTAGTTGAGAATATCTTTCCAACGAATCCGAAAAATCAAAATTTCATAGCGGGTGTCAAAATTTATGCCCAATTGAAAATTCAGAATAGTTGCAATGGAATTCTGGCCCTTAAAAATGGAAATTTTGCAAACGACCTCGGTTTTCGACGAAACCACTTTTGTTGGATCCGGGATGTCAAATTACTGCTAGATTCCAAAACTCATAATTTTCTGAATCAATATGTGAGTGTGGTGAAGTTAAACGTGTTTTAACAGTTTTAGTCAATTTCGATCGACCAGAAAATGGCCATTTTTCATACGGTCTCAGAATTTAACGAAATAAGTTTTGTTAGGACCGTATCGTCAATACGAAGCTACGAATAATTTTTCTAAAATTTTTAGAGTCAATATGTGGCCCCGACAAATTAAGATGTACGTTAAAATCAATATGGACCATTATATTTATTTATATTGTAAATTTAATGAAAACCGATCGTAACGGTCAAATTGGCTTACGAAACATATCTCATTGTGTTCGAAATGGGGGTGATTAGCTAGGGACAACAGTCGGTGGTTTCGATTTGGAGTTCAAAATTAAACTTAACTTTTTGGGATAAATAAATATAAAATTAAAATTATATAAAAAAAGGGAGTCAAACCCTATACTACTTTCACCGTGGTCAACACAGTTAAACTCACCTCCTTTTCTTGCTGAGCACAAAATCGATCACGAATAAAAAAAAGAGAAAAACCCTAACTGCTCTCGCCCGTCACTCTCCTGGCGGCCTGCCACCATCGCGCCGGAGGTGCCCTCCACGCCGCCGATCGACAGCCATAGCGCCGCCCCCACCTTCCACTTCGAGGTCTCCCACAAACCCCCACGCCCTGAAACCGCTCCAGCCCACCGTGGCTCACCTCAGCGCCACCACCGGCCAACACAACACCATCCGTCCACTATTTCCGCCGCCCCCTGTACCGCAGCCACCACCTACAGGTCACTCCGACCTATCCTCCTCCATCTTCTTTCCGGTGAGTTTCTTTAGTTAATTTAGGATTTTTATTTATATGAGAACGAATAAAGTTAGGATTTTTATTGATTTTAAATTCATGATTTTTATAGAAAAGTTATAATTTTTATTTAATTAAAGATATGGTTTTTTAACTATAGAAAAGGTGTGATTTTTATTATAGTAAAAATACGATTTATATTATTGTTTGGATGGGAGTATAAAAAACATAATTTTTATACGATAAACATCGAAGTAAAAATTAGATTTTTAAACATGAAAGCTTAGATTTTTTTTATATTATGAAAAGTTAAGATTTTTAATATCATAAAAACGAGATTTTTATTATATGAAAAGCATTATAAAAATATGATTTTTATAATATATATGGCATTATAAAAAGGTGATCTCTATAATATGTGTAGCGAATAAAAAATATAATTTTTATATAGAAAGAAGCGTTGTAAAAATATATGATTTTTATATATGAAATGCCATTATAAAAAAGTGGTCTTTTAAAATAAACATCATATTAAAAATGCGATTTTTACTATGAACAACGGGAAAAGATCGCATTGGAATTTTGGGCAAATCCGAACCATTCAGAAATCGAGATATGGAAGAGTGGATCACAAAGGTGAGAACTTCTCACTTTTATTTTATTTTCTAGTTTGAAATATATACTAGGATGCAGATGGTGCTTAGCAGCACCCGTCGTCCACAGACCATGGACGGCTTGTTTGCTTGTTTGGTTATGTTGTGAAAATTGATTATATGATGTGGAATGAAATAAAATATTTTATCGTTAAAATATTTCATAGTTAAAAATATAATTTTTAACGTGAATGAAAATAAATATTCATTTACAATCAGACGTTTTGTTTATATACACCCATTTGAAGGATATTGATTGGGACGATAAATTTTACACGTCGCCCAACTGCACAAATAAAAATCTGTGTTTGTTGATTTGAAACCCCACACGGGTGTTGGGATGATATTCAACGTACACTAATCCCAATTGTTTAGTGGTATGCCTATCGTTTGATTGACAGACTGTGTAAGCGTTAATTAGTTATATTTAATGCTTATGTAGTTGTGTGGTGCACTATGGATGATGTTTGATTATTTATCGTTGCGATTATATACATGTGTTGTATGGAATCCATATAATTAACATTATATGGTAATTGAATGGGTCTGATTCCAATTTGGAAAATAAAGAATATTATAAAATAAAGATTCATGTGTTGAATAGAATAAATAGTCATATGTTGACGATACTAATGTGTTGAGAATATTCATGTGTTGAAACTTATCATGTGTTGAACGAAATATTTTAATAATAAAATTCACATTTTTATCATATATAAAATTAGAAACTAGCTGGAAACTAGTTAAGATGAATGGTTTCCTGGGTATTGATCTGATGTTGGTTTCAGCCTTCGGGTTAATACTTAGGGAATCTTTCTCTTACTAATTTACGGTTGGAGTCCGATTAAGAATTAAACGATAGAAATCATAATTTTATGAAATATATTAAATAACAAAAATAGTCATGTGTTGACAATACTCACGTGTTGAGAATATTCATGGGTTGAAAAATATAAATTCATGTTTTGAATAAAATATATATTCATGTGTTGAATAGAATAACGAAGTTATTGAAATATATAAAGCCGTGTTGATAGATATGCGCCATTTTGACGCAAACGATATTTATATCGATTATATTCGTTTTTATAATGAATATAGAAAAGGAAGTGATTTCAAAATCTAATATTTTGAAAATATTATCATTTATATATTAATGATATGGAATATTCAATTTTGATTTAAAATTGAATATGAAGTTGAAATTGTTTTGAAAACGAATTTAAAATGATTTATAAAATATGTTTTGAATTGAAATCAAAGAAATATATATAATATATATTATATATAAATAATGTCCGGAATAGAACGCGTCGCGCTGCGGCAGTTCGCGAATTTCGACCATAGACTTCGAATGGACGTTACGGGAGATCCGACCGTCGGATTCTCCTAAAACCGGAACCGTTGGGTTTGTATCGAAAAGAGATTTCCAATGAATATTAGAAATTTGAAATCTAATGGTTGGATTTGGAATTATGTCCAAATCAAATTTGGAAAAGGTCGCTGTAAGCGCAGTTCGGTGGCCGTTATTGAAAACCGACTGTACGAGCCTTGATAAAATTATTAAAAAATTGGAAAGAATTGGGGTGAAAATTCCATATTTGAAAGGATAAAAGTATATTTTTATCGAAATGAACTAGATTTGAAATGGTTTTGAAAATAATCAGAATTTCCAATATACGAATTGGAATGGATTTGAATCGAAATTATCTTCGGAATATGTCAATGTTGGATTTCGTGATTATACAGATATGGTTGAGGAAATTTGAAAGATATATTTATATTGTTATTTCCAATACGACATTTGTTGGTTTCAGAATTTGATATTGAATATAAGCCGATATATTTTCTATTCAGAGCCTTGTATTTAATATCAAATGGGATTTTGGGTTCGTCGTGAATGGTGTCTTAAATAACACTGTTCTTGAACACAGTTTAGAAAAGAATAAATCTTTTAATTAAGATTTAGTGAAATTGTCCAGTTAATTAGTATTTAATTGGAATTGAATTTAAATTGGTTTTTGGGGTTTATCGTGAGCGGTGTTTTAAATAACACCTGTTCTTTAACCCGATTAACAATGGAATGTGATTTTGGGTTTATCATGAACCGTGTTTTAGATGAAATTGGTTCTTTATCCCAGTTAAAGGCAGGATATTGGTTTTTGGGAAGATTAAAACTAAGTGGAGTTTTAATGAATCTTTAATTAGATTAAAGAGATCGAGAATGGAGTATCACCAATTTTGCTCCAAGCGATAGTTAAATCTTTAATCAGATTTGAACGTGAAATGGTAATTAATATTTACCGATAACACCGTGGTGTTAGATATGGAGTATTACCAATTTTTCTCTATGGGATGAATAGGTTGGGATTGGGAAATAAAATAAATAATTACTTCGGTGTGGTTCGCTAATCCCGTCTAGTTTGGAAAACCTTAACATGGTTTGAAATGATATCCAAAGGAAGATTGAAGAATAAATTTAGAAGAATTTATCTTTGATAAAATTAATGGGAATCTTTCCCTAAGAATGTGAATATTTGAATTAAAGAAAATTCCGAATTGGAATGAGGCGTATGTTGTGTTTGTGTAACACTTGTTTATTATATACGCTGGTTATTCGGAAAGGCCAGGTTTATACCCATTTTGAATAACTGATTCGACGATAAGCCGAAGATGAAGATGGCAGTTGAAGACCGGAGGTCTTCACATCATTTAGATCATTACTGATGATCTTGATTGGGTTGTACACCCAAGAGGATGGAATCAGTTGGTGATCGTCCAGACGTACTTGGAGATCGATGAATATGCGAGGAATATGGTTCCTTCCGTTTCGTTCAGCCCCAGAACGAACTTGTAAAAGGACTGTGTGTCTGACATTGGATTTTATGCCGTGTGATTGATTTCTATTAAATATATATATATATATGTTTGGCGGCGGAGAATTTATTCTCTTGCTTAACGCCCTTCTCTGAGACGCACGAGCTCAGAGGTTATATATTGATGGGTATCAATCGCATGGCATGAATTGCCTGTGTGGCATGCCTAAGCGGCAGATGATCAAGGCTTTTGTTGTAAAGCAAAGTCTTGTGGTTGATGATCAAAGCACGGCCTGTGTGGCATAGCTTTGTGTATAACGTTAATTCGCGAGCCTCACACCTCGGTATGAGTCAAAAACGGGTTAAGGACCATTGGGAGAACACGACGTTTCTTTCTAGCTATGGGTGATGCCAGTGACCTACCATCCCTGACATTTATATACTTTTTCTCCTGTGTGGTTGTTGGAATGTAAGGCGCCTCAGATATAGGTCTGATAGGACCGAGAAACGTGTGTTCAAGAATTGGCAATCTTCAAAAGTAAGAGAGGACTGGCCCAACCGATTCCAAGGATCGTTGTGTGTGGTCCTGAGACATTTGCTAAGTGTCTCGAACGGAGAGGAGCTTGCCCCTTGCCTCGACTCATGACGGAAATCCAATTTCCAATACGTGATAATTCGGTTTTATTTGTAGAACCTAGTATGGCGACATAGTAGATGGTAGCTATGTCGTCTATGATTGATACTTGTGATTGAAATTGTTTTGACACTATACACTTATAGTAATATCAAAATAATCTGTTTTTAAACGTATCAAGCATTCTTTGGCTGTTATAAGGTAAAACCCTATCCTCCGGCTTGCGTTGCATTGTGTGATGGGACCTGGGTCTTATAATAGCTTCATTTTTCTTTATTTAGCATTGCGCTGTTTGTTTTATGCACTGGTATTCTTGGGAGGAAACTCGTTCCGTATTATACGGCATGGTCCCTTGATTTACCCAACTTTAAAAATAAAGATTAATAACTGTTTTAGTTCTCACACCAGTCACATGACTGACCTGGGGTTTATTGTTTTAACTTAAACTATGGGTGTCCTTATTTTCAACACGGGCAGCTAGTAGTTTTGGTTTTGCAGATTTATATTCATAGGATCCTGGTTTACAGCTGGAATGATATTCGGAAAGCTCTGTATCCGTATATCTCCTTTCAGTTGTGTGTTGTGTTATTTTTCCGCTGCTATGTATTTAAATGTAATTTAAATCTCTGATATTTATCAAATGTGTAATATTTATTCATACTCTGTATATTCTTGTATTCTGATGGAATTGTTGTAATAAACAATGAAATGTTCCTCTGTTTGTGTTCTGATTCGTCTTGTCCTCAAAGCAATCTGTGCTTTCCTTACCGGGGAAGTTACGGGTCACTACACTTCCAATATTCAACAAACTGCCATTCCAATCCCCATATTGCCTTGCAACCATTCACTTCTAAGAGCACTCCCAATAGAACGGCGAAATATGGGAGGAGAAAACCAAAAAAAGGAGGAAGAATCCCCACTCGCCCAGCGGCGAGTGAGGAAGAAATAAAAAATTACAAAATGCTAAACGGGGAACAATTTCCTGTTTAGTGAGCGAAATTTGGGCATTTTCCCCCTAAACGGGAATCAGTTCCCCATTTATTGCTCCACGCTAAAAAAGAATTGGGGAAATCCACACTCTTCATTTCTCCCCACGCTGCAATTCGTGCTGTTGCAGCGTGAGGGGAGAAATAAAAGTGGCGATCAGCCCCATTTCTAACCGAATCCATATTGCTGGGTATGCCTTACGCTCCAACTTCACTACTTATCAACCAACCAATCAAAACAACTTTTACTACATCATAGAAACCCAAGCGATACAACAAAACCAATACGACCTCCAATTACTCCAAGCACAAACCTTCCATACCCGCAATCAACCAAACTCAACTCCCTACAAGCTCAGGAACTAACCACATCCTTTCTTGCACAACTCCAGTACGAACTTCTTGCTCCCAACTTGCCTCTGCATAATCATTCAGCAAATTACATCACCAACTACACCACTTTTCATCTACCTTCATCGCCAAATAACTCCCGAGTTCATCACTATAGCTAGCAAACCATGCAAAACATAACCCGTGACCTCCGCACCACTATCAAAAACTTCTCATACAGTTCGCACCCCTTCAACAGCTCTTTACCACTCTACAACAGTTGCCACAACTACTTCATCTTCCCTCCACAACCACAAAAAGACAAACCAGTATCAAAATCACGTAGTCACCAAAAATTTGAACAACTGAAAGCATAATAACTTCATTCGAAACCTTCCTTGTAATTTCAATAGTCACGCTCAATAGTTCACAACATCAACCGCCAATCCGAAAAATGTAAACCACCCTCTTTGACCGAATAGAAACAACCGGCAAATTACTCGAAAACATCCTCAAACCTCCATTAAAAAACTATAGATTTACAAATTAAAGCTTCGATTTACAAATTTTGAGTGATTTTGAAAGTTCGTAATTTCTGAGTTGAGAATTACTAAGCAACACAAGTAATGATTTTTGTTAGATTTTGGTGTTTTTAATTGGGGCATTTATATTGGATTTGTGGTCTTTTATTGGACTGGGTCAATGGAATCGAGTAGTTAATCCTTTTAAGTTTTATATTTTAATTCCTTTCTCTTATTTTGGTTTAATTCTTATTTATTTGAGTTTTATTTTCCTTTCTCCTAATTCAACTTTAAGAAAGAAACCAAAAAAAAGTATTTTGCTTTTAATTTAAAAAAAGAGAATCGTTTTAATTTCTTCTTCAGGTTGTCAAGGTAGACAAAAAAAGAATTGCTCGCCAGGAATTGATTAGCTTTGCCTTGCTTTTCTCAAATCCACTTTCTTGTTTGCTAATAAAAAAATTGCGACTTAAAATAAATTGTTAACAATATGTCACACTTTTGTATCGTGTTTTATCCCCTTTTATTTTAATCACATTGTCGGTAACTTGCATTTGCATTAACAAAAATAAAATAAAAATTCATTCATAGTTGTATTGTTAATACACGTTTAATTTCTATTTTTCATTCATCTCATCTTGTTTTCTTTTCTTAAGAGCACACCCAAATTCACATAAGGTGGGGAAGTTTATAACCCTTCCTTAGCCCAGAAATTTGCATTTCATTGTAAAATTTGACTAATAATAACGATTAGACGTTGGACTTAAGGGAGTCGCGGCTCATCTGGGGATTAATTATATTTTGATAGTTTGTTTATTTCGAACGAATTATTCCTTGGTGTCTAGGCTACGACAGAGAAATAACTATTCGTAAATATTACGATGATTCATAAATATTATAGAAGATGTTCCTTTGAAGGTACTTAAACCTTCGGCTGCATTGCTAAGGTGATTCTTTGTGCACCAATAACTCTATCCGTGACCTGGCTGAGAAATGTTTTGTTTAAATTAATCAAAAGATCCACTATATAATTTTGGGTTAGGAGCCACCAAGGATAGAAAATTTATAGTTAAATCATTGCATTCATTTAGTGGCATTAGTTTCATGTATATATTAAAAAAACCCGAAAATTCAGAAAATTCAGAAAAAAACATCGGCATTTGTAAGTTAAATCCACTTCCCTTTATTATTAAAAAAACAAAAAGTTATCACTTAAACATTATTATGGGAAAAATTTGAACTTCCTTTGGTTTTGTGTAAAAAAAGAGTATATAAAAAAACAAAAACCAAAAATATTTTCCATTTGTAAAAAAATATTTTCCTTTCCCTTTAAAAAAAACTCAAAAAAAAAATTAAATTTAAAAACAAAAATTTCAAAACAATTCTCGTTTTGTAAAAAATTTCACTTCAATTCTCATTCAATCCTTACTTTTCACTAGTTAAATTCTTCACCTTCTTTATTATTGATAATGTATGAGTATTTGGGCTCATGACACTTCTACGAATCTTTGACTCGTAACCCTTCTATGAACCGTTTAGTTCGAACAAACATTCCTTCGACTGTGGATGACGAAAATACCCGTCAAACTATTATAGACAAATTTTCACCGATAGAGTTTCTATTCCTTCTTGCATCGCTTTTCCCACCCTTACGGGTAATCGCTTTGAAATTCATTCTAATTACATAAACACTCTTGCAAATTTGGTAATTTTGAATGTGATGACCCATACATCTTTTTAACTAAATTTGAATAAGTTCATGCTACCACAAAACTACAACAACTAATTGACGATGGAATAAAACTTAGGTTAATTCCATTTGCATATACAGACTGCATCGAAAAATGGTTGTATAGCTTGCCTTCAAATCCAATTCGAACGTAGGAAGAATTCATAAAAGTTTTTCTAAAGAAATTTTGCCTTTGGAAAAAAAATCTAAAATTCAAAATGAAATCGTTAATTTTCATCAATTTTTGGTGAATCCATAGCAAAATATTTCGAGAGATTTAAAGAACTTTTAATCAATTGTACAATTCAGAATTTTGAAAAAATGACTCTTTGCCAAATTTTATAAGATAGACGTGTAAACAATTCTTGGACCATGGTCAAATCAATGTGCCAAGGAAACTTTCTATCCCAAAATCATGATGTCGCTTGGCAATTTCTTGAAAACTGGCCGAAAAATCATCTCAATAGGAATGATCTAATGAGAAATCGATTTATTCATGACCAAATTCTCAATTGATAGGATCTTCATTAGCCTTAGATGCGAAAATCAACGTGAAGATTACCAAATTTAATAACATTCTCTTAACAAATCAAATGAATCAAGCTTCTAAAGCTGCATGTTTCAAATGTAACAATCATAATCATATCGCCAACCAATGCCTACAAACGTTAGAACAACTCAACACTTTTAATAAAGTAAGGAACGACCCATTCTCTCCAATGTACAATCCTAAGTGGAGAAATCATCCTAACTTCTCTTGGAACCAAAAAAAATCCAAATTTGAGTTTGGTTTGACACCCTTTTCAACCTTTTTTGAATAATCCTTCGAATCCCCCTTTTCAACCAAATTAATTTCAAAATTTTATGCCATCTTCTCAGAACCAAGTAGAACAATCGTTCGTTCCCCAAGATGACAAATGAACAACCTCTCTCGAATTTTTTTGGAAACTTTTACTAAGGCGACAACTCAAATCTTCAAGTGAACAATAATTTACAAAAAAAATTAACCTTGTATATGAAAAATACGAGTCAACCAATAGCGAAACTCCAATTGCAAATGAGTCAATTAGCTACCTCAGTGAGTGAACGGGAAAGAGGCTCATTCCCGAGTTAGCCAGTTCTAGACTCTAGAAATCAAATTTCAAATCCGAACCAAGCTCGTGTCATATAAGATAGTAATTTGACTCAAATGGGTGCCATTATGACTTTGTGATAATCAAAGTGAAATCAAAATAATGTAATGGATGGTCCTCTCAACTCTTCTAAAACCACGAATGATCCCGATCCAAATGATGAGTCTAACCCCGACCCTAATTCTAAGTTTAACTCTTTTCTAACTCAAGTAAAACGACCTACTTAGTTTTGTATTCCATATTCATATCGTCTTCAACCAAAGAATACTCTGACCAAATGGAAAATATATTGGAATTTTTTAACTCAGTGAAAGTTAACATCCCCCTTCTTGACATCATTTAACATGTCCCAACCTTTGCTAAATTTCTTAAAGACTTGTGTACTAAAAAACAACACAGTCATGTACCTAAAAAAATCTTCTTAGCCGTCGAACTTAGCGAAGTCTTGACCCAATCAATTCCTGTTAAATATAAAGATCCTAGATGTCCTACAATCTCATTCACGATAGGAGATAAAACAATTAAAAATGCTTAGTTGATTTGGGTGTTAATGTTAATTTGATTTTCTATTCAGACTACAAATAAATTGGCTTAGGTGAACTTAAACCAACAAAAGTAACTCTTAAATTTGTTGATCTTTCAATTAAGAAACCCATGGAAGAAACCAAGGATGTGCTTATCAAAGTCGGTCAATTCATATTTCCAGTCGATTTCATCATTTTTGAGACTCAATCTGTGAATAACCCAATGAGTCAAATTCCACTGATTTTGGGTCGAACCATTTTGGCTACTTCAAACATTTCATTAAATTGTCGCAACCTTTCAATGAAAATCTTTTTTGAAAACATGAGTTTTGATCTTAATATTTTCGATCTTGAAAATAAATTGAATGAATCACACAACCAAACATTAGAAGTTAGTGCCACTCATGAAAATTTCAAAATCGATTGACCTTTATAATGAATGTGAGATTGAGTATAAAAAATTGTTCCAATACGTTTCTAACGAAATCGAATACATGCTTCCATTTGAATCGCTTTTAGTTGAGTCTGAATTTCAACCAAATTCTTTGATCGAGCAACATCCAAAGTTGGATTTTAAACCCCTTCCTAATCACCTCAAGTACATGTACTAAAGTGACAACGAAACTTGCCCTATAATAATTTTTTCAAC
Source organism: Allium sativum (assembly GCA_030737875.1). Taxonomy (NCBI): domain Eukaryota; kingdom Viridiplantae; phylum Streptophyta; class Magnoliopsida; order Asparagales; family Amaryllidaceae; genus Allium; species Allium sativum. The sequence continues at coordinate 340,479,866 of CM060922.1, forward strand.
TCTAACTCGTGATCAAGAAGCTTCTCTTATTTCGAATCTTTCTAAAAACAAATACTCAATTGGTTGATCCGTTTTTTACATTAAGGGAATTAACCCCGCAATCATTCTACATTATATTCACTTAACCGATAAAGCCAAACCCACTAGTGAATCACAATATAGGCTTAACCTTAAGAGGAAAGAGGTAGTTCATGAAGAAATTCTTAAACTCCTTGACAATGGTATCATTTATCCCATTTCTGATAGCTTATGGTTATGCCCCATTCACGTCATTCCTAAAAATCCCAGACTTACCATTGTCGCAAATGAACTAATTCCTACTCATACTCAGACTAGTTAGTGTGTTTGCATCGATTATCGAAAATTAAATATTGCAACACGTAAAGATCACTTTCCTCTTCCATTCATCGATCAAATGTTACTGCCGATCATGAATTATATTGTTTTCTTAGTGGTTATATTGGCTATAAACAAATCCTAGTCCCTCCCAAAGATCAAGAAAAAATGACTTTCATGTGTCCATTCGGTACCTTTGCTTATTGACATATGCCATTTTAACTCTGTATTGCCCTTGCGACGTTCCAATGATGTATGGTTGGCATCTTCTTTGATATGATCTAACGGTATTTAGAAGTTTTATGGACGATTTTCGATCTTTGGCGATTCTTTTTCCTCTTGCTTAAATCATCTTGAACTTGTTTTAAATTAATGTAAAGAAAAACACCTAACGTTGAATTGGGAAAAATGTCACTTTATGGCCAAACAAGGCATAGTCCTTGTACATGTAATCTCAAATAATGACATTGAAGTAGATAAAGCGATAGTTGATTTTATTTAAAATCTACCCATTCCTAAATATGTTAATGACACTTGTTCATTTCTTAAGTATGTTGGCTTTTATCAATGCTTTGTGAAACATTTTAGCAAAATCGCTTGTCCATTGACTACTTTTTGGGGGAAAGGATGTCTGATTTGACTTTAAATTTGATTGTGTCGCTTCTTTTGAGCGTCTTAAAAACGAATTCATTTTAGATAATCTACTCTCCCAATTGGGAACTTTCTTTTGAAATCATGTGTGACACTTCTAACTTTGCGGTTGGTGCTGTCTTAGAATAATGCATCAACAAAATCCTTCTGTAATTTACTATGTGAGTATGACCTTGAACGATGCTCAACTCAGCTATATGACCACCAAAAAGAACTATTAATCATCGTTTTTGTCCTCAAGAAGTTCTGATCTTAATTGATTGGTTCTCATATCATAGTCTACGCTGACCATTCTACTCTTCGACGCCTTTTCGCAAAAAAAGATGTTAAGTCTCTTAATCCGATGGACCCTTTTACTTCAAGAATTCAATTTTACAATCAAAGATAACAAAGAATTCGATTACGCCATAGCCGATCATTTGCCTCATCTTCCGAATGCACCATGTTCTTTGCCAATAAATGAAAACATTCCTAAAGAACAACTCAGTTAGATTTCAGTCGATCCTTGGTTCCCCGATATTGTGAATTATCTAGTCACTAAACAAACACTGTCATTTTGGTCCACACAATATAAATATAAAATTCTTTCCCAAATGAAATATTATTAGGACGACCCATACTTGTTTAAGAATTGTCTTGACTAAATCATTCATCGACACGTTCTTAATAGAGAAATTAGGAGTGTTCTCTCATTCTTCCATGATTACGTGGGCGGTGGACATTTTGGTCTAGAAAAACCGAAGAAAAAGTGCTTCAATTCAGTTTCCATTGCCCTACTATCTTCAAAGACTCATTTGAATTTTGTAAAACTTGCAATCATAGCCAAACAATTGGGAAAATTTCTCGATGAAATATGATACCTTTGAACCCCATCCTTTTGATCGAAAAAAATTGATGTTTGGGGTATTGATTTTATGGGACCATTCCCAAACTCCTTTGAAAACTTATATATTCTTACCGTCGTCGACTAAGTTTAAAAATAGGTCAAAGCTATTCCATATAAAACCAACGATCAAAATTGTTGTGAAATATCTTAAAGAAAAATTCTTCTTAAGGTTTGCATGCCTTACACAATAATAAGCAGTAATGGAACACATTTCTGTAATCAATATTTTGAAACTTTAATGCTCGATAACTCACAAGTTATCCACTTCATATCATCTGCAAACTTGTGGTCAAGTCAAAGTTTCGAATCGTCAAATAAAACAAATTTTGGAGAAAACTATGGATAAGAATAGAAAAGACCAATCTCATAAATTAACTGATACGCTTTGGGATTACAATATTTCTTTTAAAACTAATCTTGTAATGTCTTCTTTCTGATTAGTTTACGGTAAAGATTGTCACTTACCCATTGAACTTGAACGTAAAGCGCTTTTGGGTAAGAAAGAACTTAAACTTCGATCTTGAACAAGCTAGCGAAAACCGAAAATTGTAAGTCAACGGATTATAAAAAATTAGGAATGACGCATATGAAAACATGAAAATTTACAGAGAAAAAGCCAAAGTTTGTCGTGACAAGTCAATCCTAAGAAAAACGTTTTTGCCAAAGCAAAAGGTTCTATTGTATGACTCACGACTTCATTTATTTCTTGGGAAGTTAAAATCGAGATGGAGTGGACCTTATGTTGTTTGAACTTTTTTCCACATGGTGCCATCGAAATAGAAAACCCTAAGGACGGATTAATCTTCAAAGTCAACGGTCAACGTCTTAAACCATTCTTGGAATTATCCAATGATCGAGAAAAGGAGCTTATGATCCTTTATGAGCTATGCCACGTTGATTAATAAATTTTAACTCTCCTTTGTAAATATGTAAAAAAAAAACTTCCATTCAATCGTTATGTCATGCATTGACTGTGGGGGAATAGTCAAAATCAAGTGTGGAGGGGTCTCATTTTCATCTTATTTTGCTTCGTTTAGGTTTGCATTTTTTTCTTATTTTCCCTTTAAAAAATCAAACATATTTTCATAACCTAATTTTTTTAATTTACTTTTAAATAGACTCAACGGAGTAAGAATACGATTTTGGTCATAAAATTGAATTTTTTGGAAAATTACTTCTCTAAACAAATAACAAAAGAAAAGTTTAAATTACGAGCAACTTTAGTGTAATAGGTATATAGGGAGATTCACAGATGATGATTATGAGGTGTTTTGTAAATTGCAATCTTTCACTAAAAAAGTGGTAAATTTAAAAGTACTTGCGATAACATTTTTGATCCTTTAAGTTTAGTTCTGCTAAGATATTCTCGCTTAACTCTCTCTTATCAGAAAAAAAACTTTATATATTTATATACATTTTTTGTATTTAATAAAGTCTAGAGTGCTCATGGTTATGTATTCGCGGTTATGCATAATTGAATTACATTAACCTCTCTTATATGTGCTTTCATTCTCATTAAAAAGTCTTCACTGTTACGCATGGATGAGACTCATAAAAGAGAAGAATAAAAGTCTAAGTATTCTTCTAATCTCATTTAAAAGTCCTCACGATTATGCATGGTTAGAAATATTGGACAATTTCCTCAGTTTACCTGAGCTAGGCATTTATATATAGATAGTGTTAATATCAATATTTTTTGTAAATAATAATAAGAGAGAGTAAGCAATTGAAATCCAAGCACTATTTTCACTTGTTTGATCTTATATGTTAGTCGGAAAGAAATAAAAATGTCACTTTGCAAACATCAATAATCGATTATAGAATTCACTTCATAGTTGCACTATGTTTTCAATCGAAACAACTAACCAAGCTACAGGAGATTGTAACGATAACTTAGCTTTTGTTGGAAGTTTTGATTAGTAAATGGCTAAAACTTCATGGTAACGAATCAAACTTGTACCTATCTTACTTTTGCCAAATTTAAAAGTAAATTATCTGTTTGTAAATATTCTTTCAAAAACGCACACTCATCTTGTGAATAAACTTGCATTTCTTAAATTTTCCATTTGTAAATGCCATCCAAATCGCAATACTTTAAATCTCTAAAACAATTGATTCTTTGATGTCTCGAATGATTAATGCTTCTTGTCAACGATTTGGGGAATTGCGATCGAAACCAATGTGAGTAATTCTTTGCCTATGATGATGTGGTTTTATAGCATTTACGAACCCATTATTTCTCTGATTTCACGTGATTGAATTAGTCTGTGATTTGCGTGAGTTTCTAGATTGAATAAATGACTGAGAATACATTGTTGATTTCTGGAAATAAATCGTATGATTTTCTTGCCCAATTTGAATTTCAGGAATGTTTTAAAAATGTGAAAAACATTGTTGCAAAATATGACCCCTCCGATTTCATTGGTAAAATCTTTCCTAATTTTCTTTGATTGAACATGCCCGATTTTTTGGCACACTGTATATTTGGAGAAATAATTCTTGTCGAGATCTATATTTCTTGCCAAAACTAACATTTTCCAAGATTGCAGATTAAATAATTTCCCATTTTCTTGCATGCTGGAAAATTCAATTTACTACACGAGTTTTAAAAGCAATTTGTTTCCACCTATGTCATACTTGAGTGCCATTGCTTTGTATTTGAACTTGGAGCTACATACATAGCTTCTTGACTTGTTAACCTCTGGCCTTGATCATTTTGCTTTGACTCAAGCTGCTGCCATTGTATCACATTGAATAGTTTGTTTTGTTTTTGTGTACACTGAAGTGCACTTGTACCATGTATATATTTTTCCTGGAGCTCTAGTGTCATGTCAATTTGTTGCCATGTATATTTAACGACCCAAGGAATTTAGACCTTGAAAATCGACACAAATACCAATGTCGACTATTTAAGCATCGGAAATACCAGATCATTAATAGAAATAAGGTAGAGGGTGAGAATAGAAAGAAAATTAGAATAGAAGAAGAAGATCACATAGAACAAAATCAGAGTAAACTCGAATCTCACAGCGGAACGAATAAAATATATTATATAACATAACTTTTGAAATAAAAACTTATCTTTGTTTATACATACCATTTCAGAGTACAATTCATAATATCACAGCGTAAATAAATGATATATATATATAACTAATATTTAAGCCTCCTGCTCCAAGCTCTTCTAGTATATCTGTAAAATCCCGACTACTTGACTGCTCGTACAAATTTAAGTACCCAAGAATTTAGGGTAAAACAAAACAAAATAAACTATGGGTCAGTCATGGGACCGGTGTGAGTAAACTCCAATCATTTTGGTTTAACTTTTCAAAATCATTTTCAAAGAAATGATAGTCATAAGACCGATCCATACATAAACACAGATGGTTTTTATCTTACGATAACCCAAAACATTCCTTTAAAAACAATATTATTCTGATATTATAATAGTGTCTAATACAAGTAAATATCAATCTAGCGGAGCGCTTGCATCTCACGATCCACATATATAATATAAAGTCAAAAATTGTGGGCATTTATTGGGGAATGGATTTCCAACTATGAAAAGGTATGAAACCACCTTCCGATCAGTGTACTCTAGAGGGGATACACTGAAGTTCAACAAGAATATCTTGCAACTCAGCCAAACATGACCGACCATTCATTTCACTTGAATGTTTCGAATATATTGCCACCTTACGGTTGGTATACCAACATAACCATTCCCGGGAGATACAGAAGCGAAAGAAGTTCAAAATTGAATATTCTATAGATGGTGACAATATACCCTAATTGGGTGCGACCCACTTAGCCATGCTGCCTACCCAATTTTTTGTCATTTTTCGGTTGATGAGGCTTGAGGTCATAACGTATCTTTCAACAGATCACGTCTTCATTTACTTTAAATGCCACATCTTAATTTCTCCAAAAATACCACGAGTACAAAGCTAAAAGAAGCAAATTCCTCCACCACCAACATAAATACGTTTGAAGAGATCAACTTATGCAATCTATTAGATATACTTTGACAAACATTCGTCAATACGAGTTGTCCTGGGACTGGACGAACCAAAGGCACTATTATGTAAATCCATCTTAGGTAATTTCTAACTAGGATTGCCAAAACAACCCTTGCATAAACTCTGTCTTCAATTGTCTTCAATATATTTGAAACACTAATGCCCATACGGAGTGGTTTTACAGATAACAAATCTGATCCCGGACTCTATGGATTGACATTGGGAAAATGGTCAAAACTTTGATAGTCGATTATTTAACTATCAAAGGAAAATGTCCATACAAAAAACGATCTTATTTCCAAATGGAAATTATATCGATCGACCTTCAATCAATATTGAGCCCTTTATTTTATCATTTGTTTATTTATTTCACAATTTCCCATTTATTTCTCAAAACTCGTTTAACTTCTCACGATGTTTGGAAAACATTTCCATATAACACAAACTATTTATTTTTAATATTTAGAAAGTATACATTATTAACATTGGAAAACACTTCCAATTCTTATTCACGCATCACTATCTTTCCACATTTATCAATCCCGAATCGAAACTAGTAAGGGAACAACTTCCTAAGTATTAACCCCAAAGGTCGAAACCAACATCAGATCAATACCAAGAAAGTCATTCAACTTAACTAATCTCCAGTGGCTTTCTAATTTCCTTTATAATCATTCAAACTTGCAAAATGTTTTCTTTTACTATTATTTACTTTAAAACGTGGCTATTATTTCTTTACAGAAATCCGGACTCGTTATATCCAATAAATCTTGAATTTAATTTATAATTACCATTACAGGTTCAATTCCTATTTACCGAGTTATTTTATAAATTCATATTCCCCTTCTACTTCATAAACTCTGTTTATAAGTCTCGTTCTTATTAAATAAATATCAAGTTCACAACTTAAATCTCGATTACATATTTTATTATAAATTATTAGTTTAAACCCAAATATCATGTCAATTCCTGAATTATATAATATATAAAACTTCTAAAAAATAAATTATTTTATAAATTTCGACATCGTCGAATTATAATTACAAATCCACATTTCGAACATCAAAATATATTTCATTGCTTTCTTTTGAAAACGATTTCCATTTCACTTTCTAATATTCATTCTTGAATATACATTTCGAATTTATTTTATAATAATGATTTCATCTCATTTCTAAATATCGTTTATAAACCCAACCTCTTGTTTAAATATAATTAAAACAAATTATTATATTCTAATCCATTCGAAATTCAATTTCTATTTAAGACTAGTTTTTCCCTTTTTAAACTCGAATTCTTTTCCAATATTTTTATGGTATTTAGAAAGTAATTATTTCAAGGCCAATGTTGTTCAAACATCCAAACACACACTAATCAACCACATATTATTCGTCACATCATATAATGCAATATATGAAAAATACAATATAATTGTTGAGGAATCCAGTTGGATCCCTTCATGCTGTTTTCCTGCATCCACAGATATTAATCAATATAAATAACGCTAACTCATATCAATATGAAATATTAAAATAAATAAAATCAGTATTTAACCAACCACTTCATATATATAACTATCATCCAATTTATTTGTAAATCATCTAAACAACCATCACACATCATTCAATCATTATTTATCAGTCCTAAAATATGTTTATAAAATTATAAAACTAACAGAGTTAGTGAGTTTACTCACATTGGTTGTTAATCGTTGAATAACGATTAACAGACGATGGTTCGAATCAGCATTTAATATCGTCATAAATTGTAATGTGCTCCAAATTGCTCCAGACCAGTTCCATTATGTAGCCTGTGTACACATGATTCCAACGTGACCAACTGTTCGTAAAACTGACCACGTATGTACGAAGTATCACGTTAACAAGTTAATACGTTAAATTAAATTAAACTTATATTAAATTATCACTTGGGCCTTACCAATAGTATTATAGCCCAAAACTTAACCCATGACCCAAATCCTACAGGTCAAATGTTGCTCCTCAAATTTGTCGACCTTAAGCTCCCAGTAACCTTCGAACGTGATCTTTTTTTTCTAGGCCTTACGTTAACAACTTGACCCAAATTCATGCACATACAAAACTCAGACCCACCTCATTTTTGAACAGTGCTTCTACTTCTTCCTGTAATATGTACCCTGCTCCTACAATTTCTTCCCCAATGTTTTTTTTCTAAAACCCGCAACTCTTTCACAAACCCGGATGCGCAGATCCACTCTCTTCTAATCTGCCATCGATCACTTCCCACACCACTGTTATTCTTCTTTTTGCAAGCTCCACTCTACCATATCCTCCATTACCAATTCACTGTACTGTTGTTGATTGCGTCACCCAGCTTCTTACTATACTACAGTAAGTAGCAACGGAGTTTTTATTCCCAAATTCTAGTAAAGCATCACCATACATGTGCCTTGGTCCACTGAAATTCTAGCAAAGTTTATATCGGTATTCTTCCATACAGGGAAAAGAAAAAAAGAATTCACAACTCAATGTTTACAGACCTAATACTACTTACAGTACTACTTCCATCTCAGTTAAATCATCTAGTGTAAGGGAACTTAATTTTCCATATTTGGTCACTTTGAACAGCTGAAGGTGACCCCTACAGCATTCGTAGTTCCACGTCTTGAAGTATGCTCTATCAAGATTTCGTACCCAGCGATATGTATCAAATAAAAGGCCAGGTAAGTCTAGCCACTTTTAAGTTATAGTGTACCGGATTATAGAAAATTTTGTTTGCGTACGAGCCACTATGGACAAAAATAAAACCAAGATCGTGTCGAGTAATGTGTTATGATCCCAAAAATAAAATAAAATAAACTAGTTTAAGTTATTTTGTGAAGTCCTAAAAATGTCTGTATAGGGTGTAAATTATGTTAAACAGAAAGTTGCATATTTTCCAAATTAAAAATTATGGAAAAATTCTATAAATTAAATTAAACATATATCTTAATATCTTGTCCAAATTTGAAATCAATGATTTATTATATTAAATAAATCATTATGGCTTATAAACGATTCCATAACGACTATTTGAAAATTTGATTTGGACATAACTTACAATCCATAAGACAAAATCTCGATTTTTCACTTCCATTAGAAAAATATAGTTTAATAGATTTGGATGTTTTTATTTCATAGAATTCCGACTTAAAACGGGTTTTGTATATTCATTTGAAGTTCAAAACTCAATATTATGAACTACCGCGACATTACGAGGTCGATTGTAATTAAATAAAAATTAATGCATTCAGTTGTCGTTAAATAAATAAACTCGATATAATAATTCAATTCTAGACTAAATTAAACTCATTAAATTATTCAATTCATACAATATTGTCAAATCAGCTATTTCCGACTATTTCGGAAATAAATATATATTATCCCATTATTTATTTTAATTAAATATTCAAGAGATTTAAATTATCAAACCACTATATTAAAATAATTAAATAAATTAATTATTAAATTGCGAAAAATCCAGGATGTTACAGTATATTTTTCCTTGACAATTCTGAGATGCACCTACCTTGTTGCATTGCTCTTATATACTTGAAACTGTGCAACCCATGCTTGGACTTTTATTTGCCATCCACCATTTCTTTGTGTCCACCGGTTGATTAGTGCATGAACGCAGTTCATGTAATTGCATCACAGTTGCATGTACTTGGATGTGGCACATTGTGTTCGTTACTTGGCATAAGGCTATACACACACACACACACACACACACACACACACACACATATATATATATATATATATATATATATATTGGCACTTGTACTTGAAAACCATGTTGACCCTTTTTCAGTTGATTTGAAAATAGTGCACTATTTGTTTGTGCACACATGCATGCATTTGCTGCAGCTTTTCCACCTTCTTTGTTTATATGTTCATTTACACATGGCTGATTGCAAAAATTCTCAGTTCATCTAGTTGTATTGATGTTTCCTTACATATGAACCATATTTGTCCACTGGTATTGCTATACTACCTCTGAGGACTTGAATATGTAAATCCCATTCACTTGCTTATAAGCCTCTATTTTGTATGCTTGCACCATTTTCTTGAATATTATGGGACTGGCCTCTTGCTCGCTCACTTTTGGTCATGCTACTGCCTTGCCTATATGTTTTATTTGCCTAAACATATGCTTGTTGTCATGATGTATCTGTGGAATTGATATTTTCATTCTTGTATATGCATGAATGCATATGTATATATACACACAATTGTGTGTATATATTTATGCCATTCCAGTGCACATTTATGCAGCTTTTCTCCTAAGCATTCTAGCTGAAGCATACTTGAACCGTTTGTGATGAGCTTTGCTTTGTTTACTCTCCATGCTTTGGCTTGATCTGATCTTTTTGTATCTCTTCCCTTGATATATTGACATTTCAGAATTGTACTAGCATTTGGTATTTGACATGTTTCATAAGGATGTCTATGCTCGGCCATGTATTTGTGCATGATCCATTTCTTTGTATATGGAGCTTGATGTTGCAATTTCATTGTTGTATTGATGAATTCATGTCACTTGAGTTTGCAGTTGGCTTGAATTGTGCACTCACTAATGTTTGCCCATACTGCCTATGCACAATATATATGTGTATATACATACACATGTACATGTGTAGTGCATATGCAATTATATTTTCTATATACATCAGCAGGCCACTATATCTGGGTTGTGGCTGTTCAAAATCAGTAAATTTTAAATGTTAGTTCTGATCAGCAAACCAGTATAGTTGTGTCGGGGCTGATCTGCAGGCACAGATTAAATAGTCTACATTGTTGTATTATAGTGAATCATTGTGAATATCACAAGAAGTTTGGACATAGATAGATGTATATACATATTAGACCAAGTCAAAAAATATGATGAGAAACACACCAAAGTTCCGAGGAAAATAAAATTTAAAATAAATTTATATCTACTGGAAAGTAAATCAATTTTATTTCTAATTTAGTGTGTGTGTGTTTCTAGGACAGATATGCAGGTGACTGGACTGACTCTTAAGCAGGCTGAAGTCAGAGTGAGTGTCAGTGAGTGAATGAATGTATATGAGTGAACTGAGTGAAATGTACCGAGGAGCTGTGTATAAGAAATTTCATATGACACTGAAAATAAAACTGAGTGAATATTGAGTGTTGTAGTGAGGACTGAATGAAAAAAATCAATGAGAAGTACAATAATGGAGTTAGAAGTTTGTATATTCAGATGTTGAATTAAAAATTATATGTGAATAAACACTATTTGAATATTTAAATTCTTGTGCAATAGTATTGTATTCAAAATTAAATATTTATTTTTGTATGTGATGTAGTGGAATAGTACAATTGTAAACACATTTATATTATAATATATATGCTTGTTATCATCAAACAAAAATCATATTGTTTTATACAACAATCTCCTTCTTTGATGATGACAAATATATATTAAGATTTTGAATACAATAAATGTGTTTGACACTGAACTGCAGAACTCCCTCTATATGTATGCTCCCCTTACAAAAAAACTCCCTCTATATATGTGTATGAGTGAAGAAAAAATAAATGAATTGAATTTTCAATATTAAAATATTCATGAAATATTCACTCATCAATCAAAATCTTAACCATTCTCCCTCATTTGTTATCATCAAAAGGATATAGAAATCGAAATAATGATGAAATATAGACTAGAAATATAAAATCAGATCAAGAGAGAGAATGTACATCATAAATCTCACTCAATCAAACAAAAATCATATTATTCTTCAAACAAGTGGCAAATTTCACATTGTAGAATGATAGATTTACGATGAATTTTATAAAATGGAGAGAGTTTTAGAACATATGAATTCTAATTATTTTCAAAAAAAAAAATTAAAGATGAGCACAAAATAGAAATGGATTTGGACTATGGTTATAAATTCAAATCAAGTGACAAAATTAAATAATCTCAAATCCTAATGACTATCAATCAAAAAGTCATAATATATCATAAAATAGTGACACATTTCAAAATTCAAAAAATGGGTTGATAGGTTGGTTTATATGTAGCAAGGAAGATTCCATATATATATATATATATATATATATATATATATATATATATTCCATCTCTTTTGTTTTTATTTTAAGAGCACACTATCCACTCATAGCCTATAAGGACTTTTAAATGGGATTAGTTGCAACTTACATTGTATGTAATCTCTAACCATGCATGACCATATCTAGGTTTTTAAATGAGATTAGAGAAACAATTATTGTATATAAAATCTCCTCGGTATATAAAACCAAGATGGATGATAGAAATATGGTAGGTACAGAGATGGTTATGAAATAAATATCTAGATTAATTATATTATGAAATATGCTTAACTATACAGGGATTTTTGAATTTTTTTCAATTATCTCTTATTCTAAAAAAATAATATATTCACATTTCCATCACAAATTTTGAAACTTTACATTTAAGATGATTTTAAAAAACTCTCCACATTAAATAAAACCATGATGGATGGCAGAAGGATGATAACAAAAGAAGATGTTCGTGAAATAAGCACCAGTTTAAAGATATTATAAAATTTGTTCAAACGTCATGAGAATTTAAATAATATTTCTTCTTGTTATGAAATATACTATAGTCACAACACATCACATTTTAAAAAACCAGATAATAATTTTAATGAGTTCCAAATATAGTTCAACTCAGTTAAAGATTTCAATTTCTGAATAAATAATCAAAAAATGATCTTAAAATTGAAAATATCAACAACAAAAGGGATACTGAATGAACTATACGAGTTGAAAATTAGATTAAAAAAATCAGACAATTGAATGAAAAATTATTTTAAGACTGATACCACTTGGACCTCCTAATTGCCCACGGAGGACAATGAAAAACGATACACTGATTTTTCAGAATAAATCAGTCATAAGCCAACAAATCTGAAAAATCAGTCCCATCTATCAGAGTAGCAATCTTTCAATTTCAAAACAGAATTCATAGAATATTTTTTCACAATTATTTGTAACAAGAACAAGAGACTGTTCATGATCAAATATTAAAGAAGTTTATTTGAAATCACTTGAAGGGATGAGTAAATTTCAAGATTCAATAAATCGATCACACAAGATTATCAATTCCAAATCCAAGAAGCATGTGAAATTCAAGATATCAACAATTTCAAATGATTTCAAAAACCAAATATCCAAGCCAAACGATCATGATTTAAAAGTGATTTTCAAGATGCAACACAACAATCTGTGCCAAATGATTTTCAATACAAAATAATCAAGCCCATCCAAAGAAAATGAAATTATCACAACTGGAAAAATAGTAGTGTGCTGTAATAAGCATAGTTTTTCAAGTCTTTCCAAAGTGAATTAGAAGAAACTCAAAACAACAAACTTATGTGAAATTTCATTAGCTTTTCAGAACTTCAGGAATTTCCGAAATTTAAAGAAATATTGTTCAAGGTATATACAGGGTACTACAACACTGTTAGAAATTCAGGAAACTATAAAGAAATTAAACCTCAAAAGAATTAAAAATTATTTACATTTTAAGTTCAAGATCTGGAAATCATCAAAACATGGAAATTTTATAGAAATAAATCTAATTTCCAAAAAATCAAGTGTTTTGCAATTTAAAGTTAAGAAAGCATAAGAAATGTTACAAATTATATGGCAGCGTCAAAATGAATCAGAATGAAGAATAAAAAGGAGTAAAAGGTGGAATAAAAAGGAAGAGTACAAACAGAGAATATAAACAAAAAAATGTGAGTCTAGAGATCATACCTGATTTACAGTAGACATTGTGGATATCCAATTCAACAGTCTTGGCTAAGGAACTTTGAATACTTCAAAGATATGGAACAACATGAATATTATCTCTCTTTTGAAAAGTTGTTCCTTAGCCTGCCTCCGGTACCTAAGTGTTTAGAGGGTCGAGTGGTCTAACAAAGTTTGTAAAACCACTCATAACTTTGTTTGCATCTTCTTGTACCCAAACTTGTTTATATAACAATCCATCAGAATTTACAAATGTACTTTTAGGAATCCAAATTTGTTTGAATTTAACAAAGCTTATTTTATTTCCTTTTAGGGTCCAAAGATGTTTAATTAGATTGTTGCAAAACGAGTTCTCATCTCATTTGTGATTTAAAAATCCTTTGACATTATTAGAGCTCAAATTCTCAAAATGATCTTTTCTAAAGCAATTTGAAGGATTCTTAAAATCATTAGAATTCAGCTTTTCAAAAACATTAATTTTCCCAAAGTCAAGACCACATTTATTTCTAATAGAAAATTGGTTTTGCAACAACGTATTCAATGATTTTCCCGATTAGAAAATTTATCCAAATTTGATTCAAGTTGTAGAATTTTAGATTTAAGATTCTCTTTCATCAAATTTGAACAACGATTAATATTGATCTTTCTCTATTCAGCATCATTTTGTTTCAAAACTAACTTTTCTTTTTCAAACAATTTGATTTTGGTCTTGGACTTAAAAATCTCAAATTCAATTTTTTTTCATATTCTTTGTATTTTTCGATTTCTTTTTCAAACATTTTATAATAGACTCAGTTTTCATCAAATTTTCCTTTTCAGCAATTTCATGTTCAGAATTTTTAGTTGTCATAAAATTCTCCAATTCCTCTTGCAACAAATTGTTTTTACTTTTTAGCTCAGTTTTGTTTTCTTTTAAAATCAGAATTTTCTTTTCAAGCCTTTGAATATTTTTACTAAGATGAACAAGATTGTTTTCCAAATTCAAGCAATTTTTGCAATTAGAGTTTTCAAATTTCTTGACATTTTCCAGTTCTAATTGCAAACCATTATTTTTCCTAATCAACTCAAGATATTCAGATTTCAAAGTTTTACTTTTAGATTTGAGACTATTAATAATTTTAGTTAAGTCTTCATATGAGAAATCTCCTGTCTCGTTGTCTATCGAGTCTTCATCGTCTGACCCATCTGAGTTTTCATGTATGAAACCTGTTAAGAACAAATCTAAACCTGAGTTGACTATTGAGGGTTTTGAGCTATTGTTGTCCTTTCTTCTATAAAATGCATCTAGAGATTCCTAGATTTCTTGTGTAGTTAAACAATGGGAGATATGGTTATATTGGTCATCATCAATATAAGAATATAAAATATGTGTAGCACGAGAATTAAACACATTATCATTTCGATCAACCATATCATATCCATTGATAACAATATCCCAACATATAATATTAACATATTTTAAAAAGAATTCCATTTTTAATTTCCAATTTAAAGAATCTGTTTTGCTAAAAATGGTTTGAATATTACTAGACTGACTCTCGCTAGACTGACAACTATGAGAATCTATGACTCTAGAGTTAATGAAAATATAAGCTCTGGTGCCACTTGTAGGATCCAAATTAACCCTAGAGGGGGGGTGAATAGGATTTATTGGAGTTTTGTGAAATATTAAAATTATCACAGCACAAATTGCTATAGAGAAAATGAATGCAGAAAATAAATGATACAGATTTTTACCCAACTTCGATAAACCCTGCCTACTACTGCATTCCTAAGATTTCTGCTAGGTATTAGAACGGATTCCCGCTTACAAATACCTGTGAACTCGCAAACCCTGCTACTGCTCTAATCCTACGCTCAAAACCCTAGATTGATCTTTATCCCCAAGATCAAAGTTTCCCCGAATTAGAAACCCGTAACTCATAAACCCTAGTTTAATGTAAACTAGAAAACCTACACAATGTTTTGTAAAAATAAAAACATTAAAATAAAAAATAACAAAACCTTGTGTTAAATTAAAATAGCCGACCTTATCTTTTTCACATAAAAAATCAGGCTTCCTCTCTTTTCTTCAATGGCCGATCCAAAATCGAATTCTAGGGTTTTGCCAAATCACAACACTACAGATCTCTATTACAATTGATTGTTTGATGTCTCGAATGATTGATGCTTCTTGTCAACGGTTGGGGAATTGCGATCGAAACCAATGTCAGTAATTCTGATTTTAAATTCGTTTGCTCTTGAATTTTTATTTTTTGATTTTGATGCTTTCTTTGCCTGTGATGATGTGGTTCTTATAGGGTTTACAAACCTATTGTTTCTTTGATTTCACGTGATTGAATTGGTTTGTGACTTGCGTGAGTATCCTGATGTAATAAATGATCGAGAATACACTGTTGATTTCTGGAAATAAATCATATGATTTTCTTGCCTGAAATCAAGTTAATTTGAATTTTAGGAATGTTTTAAAAACCTGAAAAACATTGTTTCCAAATATGATCCCTTCGATTTCATTGATAAAATCTTGCCTGATTTTCTTTAAATGAACTTGCCCAAATTTTTGGCACATTGTGCATTTGGAGAAATAATTCTTGTCAAGATCTGTGTTTCTTGCCAATTTTAACATTTTCCAAGATTGCAGATTGAATACTTTCCTATTTTCTTGCATGTTGGAAAATTCCATTTACTACATGAATTTTAAAAGCAATCTGCTGCCACCTGTGTTATACTTGAATGCCAATGCTTTGTATTTGAACCTGGAGCTACATACATAGCTTCTTAACTTGTTAACCTCTGGCCTTAATCATTTTGTGAGCTGTTGCAATTTTATCACATTGAATAGTTTGTTTTTGTTTTTGTATACACTGAAATGCACTTGTCCTTTGTACATGTTTTTTCCTAAACCTCTTGTGTCGTGTCAGTTTGCTGCCATGTATAATTTGCATTGACTATTCTGAGATGCACTTGCCTTGTTGCATTGCTCTTGTGTACATGAAACTGTGCAACCCATGCTTGCACTTTTATTTACCATCCACCGTTTCTTTCTGCATACTTGAACCTCCACTGGTTGCTTAGTGCATGAACCCGATTCATGTAATTGCATTACCATTGCATGTATTTGGCTATAACACATTGTGTTTGTTACTTGACATGAGGTTATATATATATGTCATGTTGTGTGTGTGTGTGTCTGTATGTATGTATGTGTGTGTGTCTATATATATATATATATATATATATATATATATATATATATATATATATATATATATATATATTGACACTTGCTACTTGAAAATGATGTTGACCCTTGTTCAGTTGAGTTGAAACTAGTGCACCATTTGTTTGTGCATACACACATGCATTTTCTGCAGGTTTTCCACTTATTTTGTCTATGTGTTCATTTACACATGGCTGGTTGCATAAATTCCTAGTTTATCTTGTCGTATTGGTGTTTCCTTTTATCTAGACCATATTTGTCTACTTGTATTATTCTACTGCCTCTGAGCACCTGAATTTGTAAACTCCCATTCACTTGCTTATAAGCCTCTGTTTTGTATGCTTGCACCATTTTCCTAATTACTGTTGAACTGTCCCCTTGCCTGCTTACTTCTGGTCATGCTACTGCCTTGTGTATATGTTTTATTTTCCAAAACATATGCTTGTTGTCATGATGTGTTTATGGACATGATATTTTCATGTCTTGTATATGCATGAATGCATACGTATATATACACACACAATTGTGTGTATGTATGTATGTCCTTCCAGTGCACACTTATGCTGCTTCTTTTCCTGAGCATGTCAACTGAAGCATACTTGAACTATTTGTGATGAGCTTTGCTTTGTTTACTTGCCATGTTTTGGCTTGACCGGATCTTCATGTTTCTCTTCCCATGTTGTATTGGCATTTCAGAATTGCGTTTTCATTTGGTATTTGACATGTTTCATGTGCATGTCTATGCTCGACCATGTATTCATGCATGATCCATTTCTTTGTATATTGAGCTTGATGTTGGTGCTTCATTGTTGTATTGATGAATTCATGTCACTTGAGTTTGTAGTTGGCTTAAACTGCGCACTCACTGATGTTTGTCCGTATTGCCCCTGCACAATATATATGTGTATGTAGTACACATGTATGTGTATACATGTATAGTGCATGTGCAATTATATTTTCTATATACATCAGCAGACCACTATATCTGAGTTGTTGCTATTCAGAATCAGTAAATTTTTAAATGTGTGTTCTGATTCACAAACCAGTATAGTTGTGTAGGGGCCGATCTACAAGCGCAGATTATATAGTCTACCTTGTGGTATTTACAGTGAATCATTGTGAATATCGTAAGCAGTCTAGACACAGTTAGATGTATATACATATCAGACCAAGCCAAGAAATATGATAAGAAACACACCAAAATTCTATGGAAAATAAAATTTAAAATAAATTTATATCTTCTAGAAAGTAAATCAAATTTTGTTCCAGTTTAGTGTGTGTGTTTTTGTAGCATGTATGCAGGTGACTGGACTGACTCTGAATCAAACTGAAGACAAAGTGAGTGTCCATGAGTGAGTGAATGTATATGAGTGAACTGAGTGAAATGTAGTGAGGAGCTATGTATATGACACTGAAAGTGAAACTGAGTAAACACTGAGTGTTGTAGTGAAGACTGAATGTAATAAATCAACGAGATGTACAATAGTGGAGTTAGAAGTTTGTATTATGCAGATGTTGAATTAAAAATTATATTTGAATAAATACTGTTTGAATATTTAAATTCTTATGCAATAGTATTGTATTCAAAATAAATATTTATTTCTACATGTAATGTAGTAGAATAGTACAATTGCAAACACATTTATATTATAATATATTTGTTTGTTATCATCAAACAAAAATCATATTGTTATATATAACAGTTCACAACAAAATGCCTTGGTGAGCAATTCATTAATATGTAAATTTCACCTTCGTCTAGTTCTGATCCATCGTGGATTTTATCAATAGAATTATTTCCAATTTGATCAATTTCTAGGTAGTTGGAAGGACCAACAACATTTTTAGTATTGTTACCCTCATTAAGATCAATGACTTTACCTCTTTCCATTTCATGTACAATATCGATAGAGTCATTCTCTTCATTGCATAGTACACTGAATTTATTCACATCCAAATAAAAAGGCTTCCCACTTAGATTTAAAGCATCCTCAACTGCAGTTAAATCAGGTAGGGTTATATCATTGCCTTTATCTAAAACTTGCATAAATCTAGCCTTATTGTAATAGACTTTTCTCCATGTTTCCTTTCTCTTAAAATCAGGTTTGGTTGTTGTTGCTATAGCAGTAGCTTTGAGTTGCTCGGTTTTGTCACCAATAGTTTTGTTACTTTGAACTTCCTTAACAGCTTTTACCTGACCTAACTATGCATTGGGAACCACAATCTTATCCTTACACATAGAAACATATTTCTCCATTATATGGCCAAAAACTTTGCACCTAACACATATGTCAGGAATCCAAAGGTATGTTACATAAACATTTTTTTAGTGCCGTCAGGCAGCTTAATAAGAAAGTAAGATGACAAGATTTCTTTCGGGTTAACCTCATGCATACATTTAGAAAATACCAGCCTTTCTTGTTTTTCTGCTAACAAATCCATACACAAGAAATTTCTTACCCTCGAGGCCAACCAACTAACTCTAATTTTCGACCATGTATACAAGGGGAGATTAGTAAATTTGATCCAAACTATAACTGACTTAATACTATTACTAATGTCTCCTAACCCAGCATCCCACGGTCTTACATTAAAGATTTTATTTTGAATAATTATAGAGTCAAATCTCAAAATTCTATTTCGATCTTCATGACTTGCAAGAAAGAAAAAGAATATCTTACATGTAAATCTGACTTTTACACCGTTGGTAGGCTTCCAAAGGCATTGAAAGTGTTTAGAAATAGCTATGAAGGACAGAGGCTTGTCTAGAAATACTCAATTAAGTAGTCGTTCCAAACTTCCTTGCTAGTACTGATTATCTCCTCTAACGACAGAAGTGTATTTTCAGAAAACATTAGCTTGGGGAGGGGGAGGAACCCGCATTCCTGGGTTTAGCTTCGTAAAGAGATGACCCTTTCTTGAGATGACAGAGGCAAATGCAGCGTTGGCTTGCGACAGTGGGTCAATGTGGGATGGAGGAGGTTCCGGTGGAGGAGGAAACAGAGGAGGAATGTTGAGGTGATTGTTGATTTGCGAGGGAGAGAGATTGGGACGGAAGGACAATATCGTAGGGCTCGAGGCTGCAATTGAAGGACACATACTTGACGAGAATAGATTTACTTTCATTCAAGTAGTTTACCTTTGTTTATATGCAACAAGTTAGTAGTTAATCCCTTTTCTTCATTATTTTGTCTCTACTTCTTTTGTTCTTCAATGTTGAACTCTCTTTGTGTTGATATGATAACACAAATGAAAAGCTAAAGCCCTACAATTGAAGTTTTCTCCCCCATTTATGTAGATTCAACATTATTAAATGTTAATATTTCTTTTGTGTTTAATCAGAAAGGATGTTTTTGTGTATTTGTGTTTCATGTTGCATTTGATAGCCTCTTTTATTCATTTCATAACATAGAGGCTTTGTGTATCTCATGATTTACAAATTGCCTCTTCATCTAAATATGATCATGACAATGAAAATAAAGTTTTAATTGAAATTTGATAACTTATATTACTGATTAATAGTAAATAGATCATGCTTAAACTGGATTTTGATTTCATTTTCTATGTCATGTTTTATGAAAGTGAACAAGTAGTGATTAGATGTGTATTATAGTTTGACGGCTAACTTTGTGTTAACTAATAACACAAACAGGTCATAAAAAGATCATCATTTTATTTTGTGTTGATATATATTACGAAACAGGAAAGTGAAGTTACCTCTAAACTGTTTATAATCTCACATTTTTAATTTCAATCTTTTTTTGAGGAAGACGGGTGTATAGCGTGAAACTACACAGCCGATTACGAGTTAATATAGTAGTAGAAGATATAAGCTGGTCAACAAAGCCTGACCAGTAGCCAAAAGAGACATAAGTTCAGACCAAGCAGGTCTATAGGTAAGAACCAAAGCATACACAACTACATATACAATAGCTAGCCAAATATAAAACAGTACACAACCAAAATACTGCAGTCAAGATAGAGCTAATATAGAGCAGGAGTGAACACCATCGAGCTTAACGTGGGAAGAGGGTGCTGCTACCTTGGGACCCTGGAGATTGCGACATTGGGAGAGAAAGTCTGAAACGAGCACGCCTCACCAATCCTGTCCGTGAATCCAAAAGATGGAGAATATGATAACAAGTTCCCATCAATCGCTTAGCCGGTCCGCCAAATGTAATAGCGTTGCGTTCTAACCAAACACACCATGAAAAAATAGCCAATATGGAGTCTAAAAGAGGGTCAGGGGGATTATATTGCCAGTAATCAAAGAAAGAGTTGATGGAGGGGATTGAGCCCAGGATAAAGGAACGGATTGCAGCCCAAACTGCATAAGAGAAATCGCATTCGAAAAATAAATGAGAAATTGTTTCATTACATTGATTACAGAGCACACAACAGGGATCGGCATTGATATTGAAGCGACGCAGTCTGACTTTGGTGTTTATGCGATTATGAATAAGGAGCCATTGAAAGAAGATAACTCTCGGAGGCAAGCGGCATTTCCAGATACGAGGGAAGGAGAAGCATCTCCCCGGATGAACAAGGAATCTATAACATGATGCAACAGAGAAGGATTTGGATGGACCTAAAGCCCAATAAATTGTATCTTGCTCGTTAGAAAGATGTGTGGAGTTAAGAATTTGATCAATAGAAAAAAATCTCGTGGAGAGACTCAAGGCCCAAGAACGATGATGGAAATAAGCCCAATGGGCCTAGCTCATGGGCCATAGCAACAGTTAGAGGACTAAGGTCATTAATTGATGCCAGGTTAGGGTAACGAGAGCAGAAGGGGATCTGACCATTCCAAATATCGAGCCAAAAGAGGCAGGATTCACCATTACCTACCTCTGCATGGAAAAGTGATTTGATTCTAGTTATTGTGGAGAGTACTCCTTTCCAAAATGGCGAGGGCTTATCATCTGGTCTGAAATGAAGGGTGAGAGAGGGATTAGAATTGTATAAGCGAGATAAGATCCATTTTTTCTAGATAAATTGTCTAGGTGAGAGAGCTCTCCAGAGCCATTTGGCTAACAAAGCCTGATTAAAGGAGAAAAGATCCAGAATACCAAGGCCACCATGAATAGTTGGGAGACAAACAGTTTTCCAATTGATGAGATTTTTCAGCTTATTACCATTCCAGAGAAAAGAACGTCGGATTGAATCAATTTTGTCGATAACCCAAATTGGGAGTTTGTGGATAGACATCCAGTATGTTGGCATTGATGAGAGAACATGTTTCACGAGTACAAGGCGACCAGCAGATGATAGAGAGTTTGCTTTCCAGCAAGACAGTCTGTGTTCGATCTTAGAGATGAGGGGTTGCCAGTCAGCTTTGTGAGGTTTGGTAAGTCGAAGGGGGATGCCAAGATAGTTGATTGGGAAAGAATCCAGTCTACAATTGAGGCAGTTGGCAATGACAGGGCCTAGATGATCACTATTCCCTAGCATTATGATAGAACTCTTATTGAAGTTAATAGATAGTCCAGAGATTATTCCAAAAGAGTAAAGAAGGACTTTAAGGCAGTGAATGTTTTTGGGAGATGGGGTAGTGAAGAGGATTGTGTCATCAGTGAACTGTAGATTAGAAGTGCAAAATCCAGAGTTTGGGAGAGGGATGCCTGCAGAATTGTTGTGGTAGAGGGAATGTCTCAGCATCTGATTGAATACGTCAGCAATTAGGACAAAGACGAGAGGTGAGAGAGGGTCCCCTTGTCTTAATCCTCTCTTAGATTTTATTTTCCCCCCAAATTCACCATTAATGAATACTATAGAGATGCTGGAATGTAAAATTGCCTTAATCCAATTGCACCATTTTATTGGGAATCCCCTATGTGCCAAAAGAGAGAGGATAAAATCCCAATTAACCGAGTCAAATGCCTTCGAGAAATCCAATTTAAGAAGGACACCAGGGGTGTTTGAAAAGTGGCAGAAAGATATAACTTCTTGTGTGGCTGCTACGCAATCAAGGATGCTTCTACCTTTAATGAATGCAGATTACTCAAAGCTTATTAGGGAGTTGATATGATGTTGAAGCCTGGAGGAGAGGATTTTAGTGATGATTTTGAAGGTTGTATTAAGGAGGCTGATGGGTCTGAAAGAAGGGATTGTGTTAGCACTAGGTGATTTTGGAATAAGAATAATATTGGCGTTATTTAGTTTCAATCTTAACTTACTTTTTGTTCCTAGATTTTTAATCACTATTCAAAGTTAGTTTAATCTGGATGAGTAAAATTTAAAATTATTTCTTTTCCCGCGGAACGACCCGTATTCGCCATGTAATACAAGTGCATGTCGTGCGCTTGCGGTTTATTTCAATATTCGCACAACAGAATTTCTAGTTCAATATAATAATCCGCAGCGTCAAACGTTTAGGATTTATAAAATTTACACAAACATGCTGTAACCTTTTCTAAGCTATTTAAATATCACTTTTGGTCGCAAACACGTTAATTTAAACATGGCTGTCAAAAACATTATTTTACACTTTTTTAATTCAAAACTTATTTGTATTTTTTACAAACATAGTTTACACACCTCAATAACTTAAAATTTTGAATATATCAACTATATAAAAAAATTCAAATGTTTAAATACTGATTTACAATCAATATTTGTATTTTATTTTTAATAGCAATCCAATTAATTAACTAATTTAGTTGTTATTGCCACTAATTCACTTTTAAAAACAACTTAAAATTTATTTTCATCTTGAAAAAAAATTAACATTATATTTTATTACTTAAAATTTACATAACCATTACCACACACTGTCTAGAACACAATCCCCAATTTGTTTTGTCAAGAAATACAACTTGCATTTGAAATCACAAATCCATAATTTATTAGTTATTCATTTAAAACAACTTAACACCTATACCGAAAAAATATCTCTATTTAAATATTGATTGCTAATCAATATTATATACTTTCGATATTCACATTAAGCATCAAATTATAATTTACTAACATTGATTGGGCTAAATTTCTTATTATACGGATGGTATCAATTTATCCCAATATACAAACAAACTCTGAAAACCACCAATTCTTTATTTTCTCTTTTCAAAATATTATACGATAGGCTCAAGAACTCGTATTTTATTTCTTCTAAGTTTTAGAATATAGAAAAAAAACTGTAATTTGTTTAGTACGATTACCCAAAAATCTGAATTGTTACACACCTACCAACACTTATTGCTACGATAGTAATTGTTGTTCTGAAATTTGAATTCAAACACCAATCTAAAACCAAACTCACAAGCGCTGTTGGAAAATGGGTCGTTGATAGGTTTTCAAAAACAACTAAATCACAATATCACTAATTACCAAAACAACAAACAACTAATCCAAAATAACTAATCCCAATCACAAGAAATCGATAATGTAACACCCCGTAATTTAACAACACTAAAGAGGAAAAATTAAATAATATTTAATTTAATATTCAGAATTAAGGGAAATGGACTGCACCATTGCGTCCGTCCCGAAATTCTGGTCAAAATAGACACATGGTTTACATAAAAGAACACCAAATGAAGAAGATATGAAGTTTTGAAGTTTGTATACGCGCAAGAAAATTACATAATAGTTCAAACCTATCAAGAAATCAGTTCAAAATTCAAAATTGGGGAAGCGGGAATTCTCCCACCGAGGGGTGTCGACCCTTAAGGGGGGTGTCGACCCCTGGGTCGACCTCTCAAGGGAAGTGTCGACCCCCCTGTGACAGACTAGGAAGATTAGGGTTTCAGGGGTTTTGGCTATAAATATGGCCTCATTTCTCAAGTTTCCCACATTGAAAATAATGGAGGACTAGATGCTCTCGCTGCCCGGATTGAATCAAACCTTTTTCTTCTTCTGCAATCGAGTTAATCAAGTTTAGAGTTATTCAAGCATAGATATGTGATTCACCATCTACTATTCTCCTTCTATTTTTCTAGATCCAAACATTGTGAGTTTAAGTTACATTTAGATTTAAATAATTAGAAAGTAAAACATGATATGACTATAATTTGATCTATGCCTGTGACTGCTTGAATCATATCAGATCTGTTATAACTTGTGTGTCTATGACCTTCTGACATGACTATGACTTGGATCTTAACCTTCATCATGTCAGATCTATCTTTGATTATAGATATAATTCATTATTCAGATCTCATCATGCCTGTCACTATCGTGTTAATGATTAAATCAGTGCTATTGTCACAACATATCTGTTATTAGTTGGGTATCTAATTCATTATTTAGATCTCATCATGCCTGTTTATGATGTCTCTATTATGTTAGAATCGGTTCTATTATCACATGTTCATCAGATCTGTTCCTATATGCCTATCTTGCCATTATGCCCAACTTTGTCACTGTATGTTTATTAGTTTCTATGCCTATTTTTGCCATTATATATCAATCTTGTCATTATGTTCATTTCTAGCCACTTCCCTCCTTCTTTTCCCTTTTTATTTTTATAGCCAGGCTACCTTCAAGCCTAGGCATGTCGCTGAAATAGGCGAACTGTTAAATTGGGAACGGGGGAATATGCTAAAATTGGGGCATAACTTGTATTGAGAAATTTGGGCATAACTTGAATGAAATATATGAACATGGATTTGGGCATAAATCAAACTGTGATTTAGATCTTAAATTTAGGGCATATGGTACATGATAAATATGACTTGGGAGAGGGGCATGAAAACCTATACTGAAATAGGAATAACTGGTTAATAAATGAAAATGCCTAAAATTACAATAACTGAAATTGTAATCGTACTTAGATGCGAGGTTAGATTACACTTGTGGTGGAAGTCTGCCCGGAACCGCTCAGCATAACCAGCGACCACAAGTGGTGAATCTAATGTGAGGGGTCTATGTGCATAAACACATGACATGCTAAGACACGAGGTTAAGTTCGATTTGTTGAATAAGTCTGCCTGGACCCGCCCGACATATCTAGCATCCACAAGTTGTACACTTAATGTAGGAGGTCTAGTACATTACGACCATAAACATATATATGGTAATGAATTGGAATAAACAGGAAATGATAGTAACCTATTATAATTAATTACTTTAATGAGAATGTTATATAATTGGTAGTCTTTTCCTAACGACAAATTGAAATTATAAGATAGGCTATAATAAAAGGAAAGAAGCTTATTAGTAAACCTTAGTTAAGAAAACTAAGTTAATAAGTAAACAACGTCAAGTTGTAGTAATATGTTAAGCAGAAAACGGGTGAACTGAGATGAAGTGTACTTAACTATTAAGTAAAACATGTTATTGTAACTATGGAATCGGACAATGAATAATACAAAGGGGTTGTAAGATTACTTCCATTAATTACAATCCAGGGGTGAAGGATTGTAAGATTTCTTCCATTAATTACAATCTAAAGAATAACATGTAATGGGGTTTATTAATAAACTTAAATGGATTAAGTTATATTTATATAAAATTAATAAGCAAGTGGAATTTTGGCAAGTGAAAAGAAGTCAATGTGAATAGGGATACCTTAGTCTGTAATACTTAACCTAGTTAAATCCATAGGGATTGTATAAACATGTTAACTTGAGTAGGGGTTAAGTAAATTTGGTTGAAACAGTGGGAGGGTTAAGTATATCTGGGTGGCGTGGGTAATATTCACATATAGGCCGGCAAAACTTAACCGGTGGGGGTTATGTAATTAAAGACACCGTTAGGTAAGAATAACCTATGGAAATCCCAGTGGGGATGCAAGGCAAAGGGGAGATCTTGCATCGTCTTGTGTGTAGGACCTGTTTCAGTCAGTAACCCATATAACAGTATCGAACGAGTACTCTTCCCTAGTTCAGAGTCGGGGCATGCTTACTGGGCTGATTGTAAGATATCCAAATGTGGAGGACGGTGTTGGTAGCGCAAACCGACTAGGGTCATGTGCGTGCATGGTCTAGGCAGAGGGGGATAAGACAATCGTGACACATATAGATATGTTTGTGCACATCATAAAAACGAAGGGTTGCCACTTTAGGAAGTGATACATCCTACTGTGGGGACAACACAGGGTATCTACGGAATAGGGAGCCAATGGATTAGGGTAGTAATTAGGGTACATTTAGAATTCAGTATGTTTAGGAGCCCGTTATCACCCCCAGAGGTGATTCTGGAACGTTGGGCTGCCTGTTGATTGTATGGGGTGAAGACCTTTCACTGGAAATACGGCTAAGTCTATCATCTTGCAGTTGTTGGGATCGTCTTGTTCTAGTTATAATAGTATTGGTGCAGAGAAAAGAAAGTGTTTGAGAAGCACTGTTGGTGCTATCCTATTTTATCTTATCTTATCTTGTCATACCTGCCTCATATGTTGTTATCTCTCTCATCCACTTTATATGCCTGTCATGACACTTTTACTTATTTACCTGCTAAAAGTAATTGGACTCGCCAGACTTTATGTCTGACCCATTTTTGTTTCCTCTTCTTTCTCTTCTGTCCCCCTCCCTCCGAGGTACTCATGGTGGGAAAACACAAGATTGATCAGGATTATGTGTGACGGCCCCAAAACCCGTACTGACGGTGTTAAGGTTAATCTTTGGAATATAACACATAAACAGAAATAACAGAACAGAATTAAATAAATACACCAGAATAATGTACAAATAATACACTGGATAAACATAATCATCAGAGTTACATAGTATACAGGATCATACTTAGTACAAATATAGTTCAGCTATACATAAATGTCTACAGCGGAAAACAAACATAATATGTTCAATAGGAGCTGAACAACATAAAAAGAGATAAATGATAGAATCCATCTTCAGCTCCAGCTATCCAGAAAGAGCCAGCTAAAACCTGAATACAAGGCTGCCCATGTAGGAAAAGGGGTACCCGAGTTTGCAAGAGAAACAAACTACGAGTTAGTCATGGGACTGGTATGAGAAATCTACTTAACACATTATACAATTGGCTAATCACAGGACCACGCCACTTTCACGGAACGGGTTTACTCCATTGGATTGCCAGTGCTTTAAAACAAGTAAATCTTTTAAACATCGCAATGCTTTTTATAAAAATGAAACATTATAAGACTCAGTTCCCATCACACAATGCGACGCAAACCGGAGGATAGAGTTTTTACCTTATAATGGCCAAAATATGCTTGATACGAATAAAACAAAAGAATTTGATATTATTACTAGTGTTTATAAGTTTCAAAAACAACTTCGAATCATAAGTATCAATCATAGACGGCATTAATGCCCCATACCACTATGTCGCCATATATAGGTATACAATCAAAACCGCACAGTCACGTATTTGGAAATTGGATTTCCGTTATGAACCAAGGCAAAAGATAGTCCTTACCGAACTCGAGACTGCCTAGCCCGAGCCTCAGGACCCAGACATAGGTGGGCCTTTGGATCGTCAGGGCCGGTCCACCGATGTGGATTAAAATGCCTGAATACTGAATTTCCCCAACCTTTGGGGTGTAAATGAGCCAACGAATGACTCCTCGGTCCCGGATCGACTGATATAACCGAGGCGCCTCGCAACAGCAACAACCACATAGGTGAAAATAATATAAATGTCAGCCAGTTTAAGCATTGACACCACCTCTAGCTAGGAAGAAACGCATGCCCTCCCTGAGGCCCTCTCCCGTTTCTGGTTCATACTGGGGTCTGAGGTTCGCGAATTCACATTATACACAAAGCTACGCCACACAGGCGTGCTTTGATCATCACCGCAAGACTTTGCTTTTCAACAGAAGCCCTGGTCACTGCATCTTAGTATGCCACACAGGCAATTCACGCCATGTAACTGATGGCTATCAATCACACTGAATGAATCCTAATGTCAGACACACAGTCCATTTACAAGTCCGTTCTGGGTCTGAACGAAACCGGAGGCACTATATACCTCGCATACCCATCGATCTCCACGTACATCGGGACGATCACCACTCATTATCCATATTTCGAGATGCCTCCCAATCAGGACATCAGTTACCATCCAAACGAGGTGAAGAACTCCGGTCTTCGACCACCGTCTTCATCTTCTATTTCTTATCGTCGATTCAGTTATTCAGAATGGGATAAACCCGGTCTTTCTGAGCAACTCGCGTATATAATAAACAAGTGCTACACAAACACAACATACGCATCATTTAAATTCATCAGTCACTAACCGTAAATCAGTAAGAGAACGATTTCCCAAATATTAACCCCGAAGGCCGAAACCAACATCAGATCAAAACCTAGGGAACCATTCGACTTAGCTAACCTTCAGTTAATTTCTAAATTTCACATTCCATATCGTTTATAATATTTTATAACGATTTATCGCTATTTTTATTTATTTATTTATAGCCAATTTATTTAAACGATGCTTCGAGCCATAACGCGGCCGTGGCGCTATTTTTTCCTCAGATTTGATTTACACATATCTGAAAATCTAACCGTTGGATCTTCACAAATTGTATATCATTAGATAGATCTTTTCAAAATGAATCCAATGGTTCTAGTTTTGGAAAATTCGACGGTCGGATCTCCCGGTACACCTGTTTGAAGTTTCGATTTCAAAATACGAACTACGGTGTCGTTATTCGATTTAATTTAATTATATTTTTTTATATATATATAAATATAATTGATTCTGGCGCTGTTTTTCCTCAGATTTGAATTAAACATTCCAGACAATCCAACCGTTGGATCTTTACAAAGTTGGTGTCGTTTGAAAGATATTTCCAAAGCGAACCCAACGGTTTCGGTTTCGGGAAAATCCGATGGTCGGATCTCCCGCACTAATCGTTTGAAATCACAGTTTCAAAACACGAACTGCAGCTCTGTTATTCGATATATTTCAATTCTATTTATATATATATATAATCGATTCTTCAATTTCAAAACTATATTCTTTTCATACTTTTGATAAAAATGATATTTTTATCCAACCGACAATTATTTCAGCACTTCGATATTTTTTTACAATTCATGTATATGGGAAAAATGTGATTTTTATTGTAAAACAATTCATTTCAAAACACGACTATTTTATATAGTTCATATAGATGATAAAAATATGATTTTTATTATAAAACAATTTATTTCAAAACACGAATACCATTCAACACATGAATTTCAATTCAACGAATGAATTTCTATTCAACACATGAAGGTTTTCTATAGTTCGTATATATATAATAAAAATGTGATTTTTATTGTTAAAACAATTTATTTAAAACACGAATACCATTCAACACATGAATTTCTATTCAACGAATGAATTTCTATTCAACACATGAAGGCGGTTTCAATATATGAAATAATTTCAACAAATGAAAATAATTCTAACACATGAATATTTCAGAAAATTTCAGCAGCATAACGGTAGGGTAGTTAAAACCGGGGTCGTCCCTAGTACGGCTCCTCGCTCTACCTTAAAGCCTCACAGCTTTTGACAATGGGGATTTCATGCATCTAGTTCGCACGCAAGCGGCATGTATATTTTTTTCATTTCCAAAAACTAATCCTATGTGGTTTCAACCAAATAATTCTCAACCACAAACGGGTATTTTTCAACCACAATTAATCAATTTCAACCATAAACAATTCTAATCAACCATTCTCTATCAACCAATTTTAACACCAATCACAACCAATAAATATCGTCCATGGTTTGTGGACGAGGGGCGTATATATATATATATATATATATATATATATATATATATATATATATATATATATATATATATATATATATATAAGAGTTTCACTTCTATTTCAACACATATATAATTTTTACAACGCATATATAACTTATATATCGAACGTACAACTTATACAACGCTTATACGAGAGGTGTACAACACTTATATAACTCATACATCGACTATATAATTTATACATCGTTGTTTTCCATATCGTTTATAATTTAGAAATCTCAGCTTGGGTTCCACTCCACCAAAAATAGCAGAAGGCTCAGAAAAATATGCGGTCTCATCTAGAATGTAGAAGACGTCCCCACGAGTCCACTGTCTCTTATTTCACTGAATTTCATCAACAAACGAAAAAGATAAGATTTTTACAGTGAAAACAAAAACCGTAGCGCTTTAAAGTGCTATTAAATAGTTTAATATAAAATCAGCCATTACCTCACTAAAAGGTTCGAAACTAGATCACGCGATTTCTTGAAATCCGTGAATCGATAGGACGATCGGGCTACGCAGCGTCGAAGAGGGGCGAGAGGCGATCAGGCGCGTGGAGGAGGGGGCCCACTCGATCGTGGCAGGAGGTGGTGGCGGCGAGTTGAAGTCGCCAACTTCCAGGCGTCGATCCGTGCGCTACAGACCACGAAAAAATCCAATCTTTATACGGATGTGAAGATCTCGTGATGCTCTTCAAAATCTTCAACTGGAGCTCGGTCTAATTTCACGTGGATTGATCAGAAAATGAACGGGAAGCTTGGAAGCTTTAGTCGTCGTCAATCGGGGGTTTCAGAGAGAGAGAGAAGGGCTGATGTGGACAAATGAAATAATTTTTTTATATTTTTAAATTTTTAAATTTCTAAGATACCCTCTTTCACCCACGAACCCCAATTCAAGCCCAATGACTGTCATCCCTAGCTAAATACCCCCATTCTGAACACAATGGGATATGTTTCAAAGGCCCATTTGACTGTTTCAGTCATTTTTTCTTCAAATTAGAACATAAAACATTCGATATTCAATTTGAACGTACATTTCAATTTGCCAGGGCCACATACTGATTCTAAAAATTCCCTAAAAATAAATCTATCAATGTTTTGACGATACGGTCCCAACAAAACTAGTTTCATCGAATTCTGAGACCGTTTGAAAAATGGCCCATTTCTGGTCGATCCAATTTAACTGTAATTGACCAAAACACGTTTTCCTTTGCACGCTCACATACTAGCTTCAAAAATTATGAAATTTGAAACCTAGCAATAGTTTAACATCCCGGATCCAACAAAAGTGGTTTCGTCAAATTCCGAGGTCGTTTGTAAAATGGCCATTTTCACGGGCTATATAAATTCTTTAGCGACCTTTCTGAAAATTCATTTGGCCATAACTTTTGCTTCCCACTATGAAACTTCGATTTTTTAGATTCGTTAGAAATATATTCACTAACAGATTTAAATATTTTTGGTTTCACTCAAATCCGTTTTGTTTTGCACCGGGTATAGTCAGTCAAAGTTTGAATTCAAATTTCGAAACTACCGCGCCATTTCAGGCCTTGTTTATAATTAGAAATAATTATATTCCTTTTCAAATGTCGATTCAAACTTACTTTTCATCATTATTATTTAAAATATTTATTTTAAATATTTAAAATCCACTAAAATAGCCAATTTAAAATTTTTAAATTGGTTCAGATTTTCCGGGTCGTTACAATCTCCCCCACTTAAAACTTTTCGTCCCCGAAAAGGAACAAAGTCGAAAGTGGTTTGATTAATCAACTCTGCTTCCAATCTGGCTTCCATTCTCCAACTTTTTAGTTTCTGAGAATTTTCAAATTCTTCAAAAATTTGGCTAACACCCGGAATTTTCGAAATATTTCTCCATAACCTCCTTTGTACAGGGAGGGGTTTGGAAATTTATTGGGCCGTATTAGGTACCCAATAAATCCTATAAAGCATACACATAGTTATAGTGATATATTCTGGTGTTTACAAGGGAGCGTGTATAGATAATAACTCCAGAGAATAAATTCTTATCATCCTGTCAAAGCCTGAGGGAGTGTGTGTTTTTAATTACTCCGTAGAATAAATTCTCGTCACCTCGTCCCGTGTGGGAAATAAATAAACCATGTGCCGTATCTAATAACTAGAGAGATGTGATTATTGTCAACTCTAGACCCGTGTGGGGTTTTTATTAATCTGGCCATTTATCGTTACAATTTTATATGGTCCATATCAGTCATCAGTTCAACCTGTAATATATAGTCATCGCCATACGAGCCACTCGCTCGTATGGTAAATCTTCAACCTCGTCACACAAGCTCCAAATTCTTATGTTGTATATGATGAAGTATGCCTATCTTCGAGAAGTATGCCATGTAGTGTAGTTCAAAATTAATTGTTACTATCCTATGACAACGTTTATTATTACATGCAGAACAACCAGCACTCCGTATCAAATGGCATTCACAGGAGTTGATATAATAATAAAATTGTGCATCCAACTCATTAAGGTTTACCTATTTGTCGGGCACAAAATTAAATTCTTTACTCAACAGCTAATCCATTTACTTGTTTCAAACATATATAATGCACATGTATATATTTCTATCTATTTTTAACTCAGTTCAATACGTGACTTAATGGAATAAATTCTACCATTCATTCTCTTATTGATTAAATTAACTATCGTCTAATAATTTAATTAATCAAATCTAATATCACACAACCCAAACAACAATCAATTTTATTTTTAACTTTTCAAAATCATCCAAATTAAGTCAAACATTCTTTTGAAAATATTCAGACTACATAATTAAAAAGTTTATATCACTGCAAAGAAAACAACAGCAAAGTAAAGAACATAATGGAAATGCAAAATATGGTAGATGTACCTTGCACCAGAGTCAATCAGAGATATCCAACCTGCATGTAATGACCCGGATTTTCGGCGACTTTGGTTATCGACATAAGCACGATGTCGATAACCAAAACATCGAAAAATCCTGGTAATTTGTGAAAGAAATTAGAGGGTGAGGAAAGATAAGATAGAAAATCAGTATAGAAGAAGAAGAAGAACACAACATCAGAGTAACACGAATCTCACAGCGGAACGAATAACATATAATATATGTAACATAACTTTGAAATATACATCTGTATTTGAATATACATCATTATCAAAGTACAACACTTACAACACAGCGGAAATAACTATAGCTATATGATCCTGAAGCCTCCTGCTCCAACTCTTCAACTATATCTGTAAAATCCCGACTACTTGACTGCCCATAAAAATTTAGGCACCCAAGAGTTTAGGGAAAACAACAAAATAAACTCCGGGTCAGTCATGGGACTGTATGAGTAAAACAGTTTAAAAACAGTTCGAACAAGTAAACGATATCTCATAAGACCACGCCGCATAACGGAACGGGTTTTTCCCTTATGAGAATCCAAAATAACTTTATATCAAAAATCTTTTGATATTATAATAATGCCTATCAATCACAGTATATATATAATCATCTAGCAGAAACGCTTTCATCTCACGTTCTACATATATAGTATACAATCAAAACCGCAAGCACGTATTGGGTAATGGGTTTCCAACTATGACAAGGTATGGAACCACCTTTCGCTCGTGTACCTCTAGAGAGGAATACACTGGGTTCAACAAGAACATCTTGCAACCCGGCCACACATGACCGACCACTCATTTCGCTTGAGCGTATCGAATGTATATCACCAACAGTTGGGATCAGCAACCGTTTCCCGAATGGGACAGCATCAACAATAGATTTTAAGAAGTAAATGAAACTCTAGATCAGGTGATCATACACTCTACTTCGGTGCGACCGACTTAGCCATGCTGCCTGCCCGATTTCTGTCATTTACCGGATGATGAGGCTAGAAGCTACGCTTTATCATCATACCAGATTCACTTTGAATGCCACATCGTCAAATCCATCAAATCACCAATTGACGTCTACAACAATACATTATGTGTTAGCTTAAAGAAGTTTCCTTCTCCGCTTCCACTCTTGGTACGATTGGAGAAATCAATATACGTGATCGTCTGGACATACTCTGTCAGACATCCATCCATACAAGTCATCCAGGAACAGGATGAACCGAAGGCACTATTCTGTAAACAGCATAGCCCTTGCATAACTCCGTCTTCAATTTCCTTTGGCATATATTATTCGCAACGCTTATGCCAATACAGAGTGGTTCTTTGGATAATAATCCAACCGGTCTCTCCATATTAACAACGTTAAAATGGTCAAAACTTCGATAGTCTGTGATTTAACTATCGAATAAAAACAGATGTGCAAACAACGATATTATTTCCAAATGGAAATTATATCGATCAAACATCATTCAACATTCATCTCCTTAGTCCATTAATCTACTTATCTCCTGTTTCCCTATATTCAGTATTTCTTATTTTCTAAATTTGGAAAATATACGTTATTATCAATGGAAAACATTTCCATTTCTTGTTTTCTTTATTAGAAAACATTTCTGGTTTCTTATTTGGAAAACATTTCCAAAGCTTCTTCATTGGACTTAGACAGATGTTTAAACAAACCATCGCGATGCCAACTCAAACCATTTCCTTCACTGCCGAACATTAACTATTCCTTAGTTAAAAACGAAGCCAATCAAGTTGGGGTATAACTACCTCTCAGACCTTGACTGAATAACATTTATAACTTCAAAATAGGCAAAGTTCACTTTATATTTCTTTTACTAACTTCCTTACTTAACCCTCCTTCGAATAGCTATATTCGATTGACTCTTTTCACTTAACTCTATTCGATTAACCCTTATCAATTAACTCTATTGGATTAACACTATTGGATTAACTCTATTTGACTAACGCTATTGATTTACTCATTTCACTTAACTCCTTTCGAATAAACTATATTCGATAATTCCTTTTACTTTCTATTCGAATAACTATATTCGATTAACTCATTTGCTTCTATTCGAATAAACTATATTCGATTAACTCCTTTAACTTTCTATTCGAATAACTATATTCGATTAACTCATTTGCTTCTATTCGAATAAACTATATTCGATTAACTCCTTTTACTTTTTATTCGAATAACTATATTCGATTAACTCATTTTACTTTAACACTAATCGATTAACTAACATCGATTAACTCACTTTACTTTACCTCTAATCGATTAAACTAACATCGATTAGCTCCTTTTACTTTATCACTAATCGATTAAACTAACATCGATTAGCTCCTTTGCTTTAACTCTAATCGATTAACTAACATCGATTAGCTCCTTTTGATAAACTACGTTTTCCGTTACAACTATTTCCTTTTTATAACGTTTACTTACCATTACAAATATTTCCTATTTATAACTTCTATTTACCGTTACAAATATTTCCTATTTATAACTTCTATTTACCGTTACAAATATTTCCTATTTATAACTTCTATTTACCGTTACAAATATTTCCTATTTATAACTTCTATTTATTTTCTAAATAAATATCCCTTTTATAAAACCGTGTTCGTTTTATAAATATTTCCTTTTATAAAATCCTGTGATTTTATAAAATTCCTTTATTTCAATATACATTGAAATACTTCTTTTTTTTACATCCCAGGGTTTCTTATGATATTTAAAATATCGAATAACAAAGATCAATATCATTCCAACACCCATAATCCATAACAGATTATATAACACATCATATATCACAATATATGATAACAGTAAAATAAATGTTGAGGAATCCAGTTGGATTCCTCCAACCTGTTTCCCTGCATCACAGATGTTAAACAATGTAGATAACATCACTTTTCAGTTCCATATGATATATTCTGTTAAACAGAATCAATATAGAAAATTTAACTAACTGACTAGCAGTTCAATCAAACAGTCAGTACACAGTCAATCAGCCAATATCTAACAGTTCTAAAAATGCAACATGAAATTATAAACTGTTCAGAGTTAGTGAGATTTACTTACTTTGGCGCGTTAATCGTTAAATAACGGTTTGCGTTATTTGATTTCGACGGACAATTTATTTCGCCATAAATTGTAACGGGCTCCAATCGACTCGCGGTCAGTTCCATTATGTAGAGCTCGTCCATACGATCCTGTCGGATCTTGTTTCTTCTGATTCTGATATCGTATGAGATAATTACACATTTTATAAATTAAAGCACTATTTTCTTTAAAATAAACTTAAATAATAAAATTCATCGGGCTATAACCTTATGATCCGGCCCGATATCCCATACTACATCTGCGCCTGGTAAACAAAGTCCACCCGTATGCTAGCTTCTTCCACCTCACTCAACAAATATAATGCTCCAGGAAATAAAGTCCGACACCCACTCCTTATTCAAACTCCATTTCTTTAACTTACTATATATTTAACCCTTGATAAATATCTCCAAATCCACGTCATATCCCCCTAACCCGCTCCTCGTCCTCTTCTTCCAACCACCAGTTCGAACGCAACAGAGAGCTCCTCCACCACTTATACATTTCCTTCCTCGTCCTTATTATACTATCAAATGCATGCTGCTTTACTTCCCCTGTACAACACCATCGGACGAAACTCCTCCTCTTCAAACGTTTTTCACCTACTCCCTTCCATCTGTTCTTCATTCTTCACCACACCCTAGCTTGTCACCACTTTCCATCATCCTCGACAAGGCTGCGTCCCTAGGCATTTCGCCATCTGCTCCTGAAACCCGGACCTCCGTTCAAAAACATCCCCAACGTGATTACTCGATCCAGCGTTTTACAAATAGGTGTATGAGAATGGTGCGTAAGTAGTATGGGTTTCGCATGTATACAGTTTGGAGTTTGAAAGGCCATGCGATTTTTGTTTTGAGAAGTATTTGTTGGCGGCTACGAGAGCTGGGAAGAGGAAACTTAGTTCAAGTGTTGGGAAGGGTATTTATATGGTTTTCTTGTGGCTGAGAATAGTGAAGACATGGTGGGTTTTAGATCGTGGAAAACAATTAGGTTAGGAAATAATATCTCATATTCAATTTTTAAGGACGTGGTCTCATTGAATTGATGCGGTAGTTGTGTTGATAAGGGTTGACACGTTTGGTTATTTCTAGCCGTGCAGTCATATTAATAGGTGCATCTGCATTGATATTTTTAAATTAAAGTTTTACACACCTTGTTATGTAAAATTTTGCTTACAAACAGACAGATATAAAAATACCATCGTGTCGAGTCCGGTGCCACGATCCCAAAAATATAATAATACCGGTAGATGGACTCATATTTTGAAACTTCAAAATGTTGATTTCAGGGTGTCAAATACTTCAAATAAAAAGTTGCTTATTAAATTAATTGAAAATTACAGTAAAATTCCAAAAATTAAATTATCATTATGTCCCAAAAGAACCTTGTCTAAATTCAAACCCGATCTCTAGTTATATCGAATAAACTGATACGGCCGATAAACGATTTTATAGCGACTATTTTAAAATTTGATTTGGACATATCTCAAAATCTACACGACGAAATCCTGATTTTTCTCTTCCACTAGAAAGATATACTCCACCAGCTCCACACGTTTCTTGTTTCACAGAAATCCGACTTAAAACGAATCCTGTACATTCAGTTGAATTTCGAATCGCCAATTTACGAACTGCAGCGCCATTTCGAGCTCGCTTATAATTATATTATAAACTATACGTTCAACTGTCTACGATTGAATATATTCGTGATATCAAAATTCAATTTCCAAGCTGAATTAAATATCATAGATGATCCGGTTCACACCATATCGCCATTTCAGCCAATTCTGTTTATTTCAGAATTAAATATATTATTTAATTTATTAATTTAATTAAATATTCATTATTATTTAATTCCACGACCATTAAATTCTCTAAACCACCATTGATATAATTAAATAAATTAATCATAATACCCCTGCCAATGCGGGTCATTACAATCTTCCCCACTTAAAATAATTTCGTCCTCGAAATTGCTAAAAAGTAGAGGACGACCCTATCGACTGGTTAGAACATATTTGTTCACTTATTAACTTCAGTTTCAACTGAACCAATTTAATTTCAATTAAATATTAATTAATTCTTATCAACGAAAATTTCCAAAAATCATGAAAATTTTCTAATGCCTTACTCTTCGAAAAAATTTCGCCAGCACCTCCTTCGTACTGGTTAATATCTCAAACTCCAACTTGCCTCTATGGGCCATCTCCATCCCAAAAGAAAATCAAATAGCCAAGCGGCTTGCCTATTCGGCTCATCGAAATCTCATACCGTATGAAATATAACTTGTACCTTTTTGTCGGGCATATCTACTCTGTCACTTCCATATGCTATCAACTCAGCATATACAAGAGTTACCCCAATAAAATCCAATCTGCTTTTATCCACGACACAACCATTCGCTTATATCCTAAGTCGAATTTTATTTCAAATTCGAGTTCCATTCTCGATTTCAAACTCTTAACTTCCCAATCCAATTTTCATTTCAGATTCTTATCCCGACAATCCAATTTTATTCAAGAATAAATCCTTCCTGATATCGTTCTATTTCCATTCAGTTTTCACTTAACTGTTTCAATTCAATTTCAGCTTACATCCGCAAACTTCTATTTAAATTTGTTTTTAATTCAAACAGTCTCTCCCTGGGAGTTTTTTTTTTACAGTTCACTCTTTTCAAAAATCAAATTTTCCTTTTGAACATGTCATTGAGCCCTTAATTAATATTCCATTAGTTAAATCACTTCTCTATTTCTTTATCAATATTTGTTAACCAAATATTTTCAATAACCATATTGACCTTTTATGTTATTGGGAAAACATTTCTGAGTATCGCCTTCCTTTATTTTCTAGTTTAGAAAATTTATGCTATTTATAATTGGAAAATATTCCAATTTCTTATCTCTTTTCCGATCTCGTTTATTTCTATACTTAGGAAATATTCTTTATTCTATTTCCAAGTTCACACTTATTTGGGTTAAAACGGATGTTGTGTAAAACATCGTTACGACAACCCAAATACTATATTCAAATAACTCTTATTTAACATTGATCTTCGAGTCTGAAATCTTACTATTTATTTGTTAATAATGAAATCAATCAAGTTGGGGTATAACTACCTCTCAGACCTTGACTGAATAACATTTATAACGTCAAAACAGATATGACTACTTACTCGAATAATCAATATCACACAACTACTTATTCACTTTTAAATACGTATACACTTCCTCTTTCTATTCTTAGTGGATTTTTCTTAGTCTTCCTTTTCGATTTCTATTCTATTTCTAAGCTTGTTTCCTTATCGACTTCTACATATATATCGATACATTGATTTCTAACTATCAAATTATCTTTAAAATATTCTAACTCCTTAAATTCCCGGAAAAATTCTCCATAGCCTCCTTTGTACCGGGAGCATCGGGAAAATCCCCAAACTGCCACATAGGCCTTTCCCAATCAAAAAGAAAAAGAAAGCCAAACGGCTAGCCGATACGGCGCATAAAATCTCATATATGAATTAAATACATACCTTTTCGTCGAGCATTATATTTATATACCTTCATACTTTATCCATACCTATCTCATGTATATCCATACATTTCTAATTCATTCCAACTTACTCCAATCATTTTAACTTATTTCATTAAGTGATTTTCAAATTATTGGTTTGCCTATTTCACCTTCATATTTGAGTATAACATGTTCAAATATATTTTAACTTGTTTATCAACTAATTGAATTCCTTTTCAATTCTATTTGAATTTCCTATATTCAAATTCCATCTCAATTCTCTTATTCAAATTCTATACTTGAATTTCATTTCAATTCTCTTATTCAAATTCCATACTTGAATTTCATTTCAAATCCATTTGAATTCTCTTTATTCAAATCCCCTTTGAATTTTCTATATTCAAATTTCAAATTCAATTCTATTTGAATCTTCTTTATTCAAATTTCCTTTCCAATTCTATTTGAATCCTCTACATTCAAATTTCATTTCACTTTCGATATTCAAATCCTATATTAGAAATCTCTTATATTTTCTATATCCAAACGCCATTTGAATTTCTATATTCAAATTCTATATCACTTCCATTGAATTTCATATATTCAAACTCCCTTTAAATTTCTATATTCAAATTCCATTTCACTATCGATATTCAAATCCTATATTCAAACTCCATTGAATTATATATTCCAATTCCCATTGAATTATATGTTCCAATTCCCATTTCAACTCTATTTGAATTCTATATTAAAATTCCATTTCAAACTATTTGAATTCTATATTCCAATTCCATTTCAATTCTCTTATTCAAATTCTATGTTTGAACTTCCTTTATTCAAATTCCTTTTCAAACTTTCTTTATTCATTCTTTACATAAGTCTCGATTTCAATTCCTTTTGAAATCGATATTTCTACCTTAGGAAAATAGGCTTCCCTTTCAATTTCACACTTGTATTTTTATTTTTGAATTATCCAATGATAATTCTTTTCACTTCATTTATAAGCTTCGTTTATAAAATAACTATTTATAAACTTCGTTTATGACGGAACTTCTCATTTTATTTCTTTTAAAACAAGTAAATATTTCAAATCTATTTAAAAGTTCAACTTCTATATTTTAAATCCCATTTTGAAATTCAACACAACTTGTCTTTCCCAAAACAAATTCAAAACAGTATCTCTGGTAGTATTTTGTCACTTACAACTCGAAAATGAATACTGATGATGTAGCTGTCATCATCAGAATCTATTATCCAGCGATCGAAGTGAGTTCAATACTATAAAACCATTTCTAAACATTTCCACTTTGAAATTCATTTCAAAATATAATTCACACTGCTTGTAAAACAATTTAAAATCTCCCAGGATCTTAAATTTTCCTTATTTTTAATCCAAATCCATTTACAAACACTTATCCAATTCTCCAGAATTTTAATTCAATTTCTGATAAAATTTCAGATTCAACTCATCTGATTTCACATATTTCACTTATTGAATTCTGATTGGTTATTTACATAACCATTCAATTTATAATCTTACTCGATTATAATCACAACCAATATATCCAATATGTTATAATTTTGATATATATATCTTCTCTATATCAAGATTTACCTTGGGTAAATTTATTTTAATTTACCACCTTTTTAAAACATATCGTGCCGACTCGTCGTATTCGAGTGTTTATTTACTCCTACCGATACAGTGGATCAAACTGATCGACCAGAACTCATCAACAACTCAACCAATGAATCCCCACAATATAAAACAATTTTTTTATATCAAATAACAAATACGTTCACTCGTATATATACACTCAACTCAATCTAGGGTATTACTAACCCTATCTCTACCGAGTCACGCCACAGAGCCAAGAAATTCTTAACCTAAGCTCTGATACCAACTGTAATGACCCGGATTTTCGGCGACTTTGGTTATCGACATAAGCACGATGTCGATAAATAAAACATCGAAAAATCCTGGTAATTTGTGAAAGAAATTAGAGGGTGAGGAAAGATAAGATAGAAAATTAGTATAGAAGAAGAAGAAGAACACAACATCAGAGTAACACGAATCTCACAGCGGAACGAATAACATATAATATATGTAACATAACTTTGAAATATACATCTGTATTTGAATATACATCATTATCAAAGTACAGCACTTACAACACAGCGGAAATAACTATAGCAATATGATCCTGAAGCCTCCTGCTCCAGCTCTTCAACTATATCTGTAAAATCCCGACTACTTGACTGCCCATACAAATTTAGGCACCCAAGAGTTTAGGGAAAACAACAAAATAAACTCCGGGTCAGTCATGGGACTGGTATGAGTAAAACAGTTTAAAAACAGTTCGAACAAATAAACGATATCTCATAAGACCACGCCGCATAACGGAACGGGTTTTTCCCTTATGAGAATCCAAAATAACTTTATATCAAAAATCTTTTGATATTATAATAATGCCTATCAATCACATTATATATATAATCATCTAGCAGAAACGCTTTCATCTCACGTTCTACATATATAGTATACAATCAAAACCGCAAGCACGTATTGGGTAATGGGTTTCCAACTATGACAAGGTATGGAACCACCTTTCGCTCGTGTACCTCTAGAGAGGAATACACTGGGTTCAACAAGAACATCTTGCAACCCGGCCACACATGACCGACCACTCATTTCGCTTGAGCGTATCGAATGTATATCACCAACAGTTGGGATCAGCAACCGTTTCCCGAATGGGACAGCATCAACAATAGATTTTTAGAAGTAAATGAAACTCTAGATCAGGTGATTATACACTCTACTTCGGTGCAACCGACTTAGCCATGCTGCCTGCCCGATTTCTATCATTTACCGGATGATGAGGCTAGAAGCTACGCTTTATCATCATACCAGATTCACTTTGAATGCCACATCGTCAAATCCATCAAATCACCGATTAACGTCTACAACAATACATTATGTGTTAGCTTAAAGAAGTTTCCTTCTCCGCTTCCACTCTTGGTACGATTGGAGAAATCAATATACGTGATCGTCTGGACATACTCTGTCAGACATCCGTCCATACAAGTCATCCAGGAACAGGATGAACCGAAGGCACTATTCTGTAAACAGCATAGCCCTTGCATAACTCCGTCTTCAATTTCCTTTGGCATATATGATTCGCAACGCTTATGCCAATACATAGTGGTTCTTTGGATAATAATCCAACCGGTCTCTCCATA
This sequence comes from Allium sativum, assembly GCA_030737875.1. Lineage (NCBI taxonomy): Eukaryota > Viridiplantae > Streptophyta > Magnoliopsida > Asparagales > Amaryllidaceae > Allium > Allium sativum. The sequence continues at coordinate 340,523,232 of CM060922.1, forward strand.
TTAACAATGTTAAAATGGTCAAAACTTCGATAGTCTGTGATTTAACTATCGAATAAAAACAGATGTGCAAACAACGATATTATTTCCAAATGGAAATTATATCGATCAAACATCAGTCAACATTCATCTCCTTAGTCCATTAATCTACTTATCTCCTGTTTCCCTATATTCAGTATTTCTTATTTTCTAAATTTGGAAAATATACATTATTATCAATGGAAAACATTTCCATTTCTTGTTTTCTTTATTAGAAAACATTTCTGGTTTCTTATTTGGAAAACATTTCCAAAGCTTCTTCATTGGACTAAGACAGATGTTTAAACAAACCATCGCGATGCCAACTCAAACCATTTCCTTCACTGCCGAACATTAACTATTCCTTAGTTAAAAACGAAGCCAATCAAGTTGGGGTATAACTACCTCTCAGACCTTGACTGAATAACATTTATAACTTCAAAATAGGCAAAGTTCACTTTATATTTCTTTTACTAACTTCCTTACTTAACCCTCCTTCGAATAGCTATATTCGATTGACTCTTTTCACTTAACTCTATTCGATTAACCCTTATCAATTAACTCTATTGGATTAACACTATTGGATTAACTCTATTTGACTAACGCTATTGATTTACTCATTTCACTTAACTCCTTTCGAATAAACTATATTCGATAATTCCTTTTACTTTCTATTCGAATAACTATATTCGATTAACTCATTTGCTTCTATTCGAATAAACTATATTTGATTAACTCCTTTAACTTTCTATTCGAATAACTATATTCGATTAACTCATTTGCTTCTATTCGAATAAACTATATTCGATTAACTCCTTTTACTTTTTATTCGAATAACTATATTCAATTAACTCATTTTACTTTAACACTAATTGATTAACTAACATCGATTAACTCATTTTACTTTACCTCTAATCGATTAAACTAACATCGATTAGCTCCTTTTACTTTATCACTAATCGATTAAACTAACATCGATTAGCTCCTTTGCTTTAACTCTAATTGATTAACTAACATCGATTAGCTCCTTTTGATAAACTACGTTTTCCGTTACAACTATTTCCTTTTTATAATGTTTACTTACCATTACAAATATTTCCTATTTATAACTTCTATTTACCGTTACAAATATTTCCTATTTATAACTTCTATTTACCGTTACAAATATTTCCTATTTATAACTTCTATTTACCGTTACAAATATTTCCTATTTATAACTTCTATTTATTTTCTAAATAAATATCCCTTTTATAAAACCGTGTTCGTTTTATAAATATTTCCTTTTATAAAATCCTGTGATTTTATAAAATTCCTTTATTTCAATATACATTGAAATACTTCTTTTTTTTTACATCCCAGGGTTTCTTATGATATTTAAAATATCGAATAACAAAGATCAATATCATTCCAACACCCATAATCCATAACAGATTATATAACACATCATATATCACAATATATGATAACAGTAAAATAAATGTTGAGGAATCCAGTTGGATTCCTCCAACCTGTTTCCCTGCATCACAGATGTTAAACAATATAGCTAACATCACTTTTCAGTTCCATATGATATATTCTGTTAAACAGAATCAATATAGAAAATTTAACTAACTGACTAGCAGTTCAGTCAAACAGTCAGTACATAGTCAATCAGCCAATATCTAACAGTTCTAAAAATGCAACATGAAATTATAAACTGTTCAGAGTTAGTGAGATTTACTCACTTTGGCGCGTTAATCGTTAAATAACGGTTTGCGTTATTTGATTTCGATGGACAATTTATTTCGCCATAAATTGTAATGGGCTCCAATCGACTCGCGGTCAGTTCCATTATGTAGAGCTCGTCCATACGATCCTGTCGGATCTTGTTTCTTCTGATTCTGATATCGTATGAGATAATTACACATTTTATAAATTAAAGCACTATTTTCTTTAAACTAAACTTAAATAATAAAACTCATCGGGCTATAACCTTATGATCCGGCCCGATATCCCATACTACATCTGCGCCTGGTAAACAAAGTCCACCCGTATGCTAGCTTCTTCCACCTCACTCAACAAATATAATGCTCCAGGAAATAAAGTCCGACACCCACTCCTTATTCAAACTCCATTTCTTTAACTTACTATATATTTAACCCTTGATAAATATCTCCAAATCCACGTCATATCCCCCTAACCCGATCCTCGTCCTCTTCTTCCAACCACCAGTTCAAACGCAACAGAGAGCTCCTCCACCACTTATACATTTCCTTCCTCGTCCTTATTACACTATCAAACGCAAGCTGCTTTACTTCCCCTGTACAACACCATCGGCCGAAACTCCTCCTCTTCAAACGTTTTTCACCTACTCCCTTCCATCTGTTCTTCATTCTTCACCACGCCCTAGCTTGTCACCACTTTCCATCATCCTCGACAAGGCTGCGTCCCTAGGCATTTCGCCATCTGCTTCTGAAACCCGGACCTCCGTTCAAAAACATCCCCAACGTGATTACTCGATCCAGCGTTTTACAAATAGGTGTATGAGAATGGTGCGTAAGTAGTATGGGTTTCGCATGTATACAGTTTGGAGTTTGAAAGGCCATGCGATTTTTGTTTTGAGAAGTATTTGTTGGCGGCTACGAGAGCTGGGAAGAGGAAACTTAGTTCAAGTGTTGGGAAGGGTATTTATATGGTTTTCTTGTGGCTGAGAATAGTGAAGACATGGTGGGTTTTAGATCGTGGAAAACAATTAGGTTAGGAAATAATATCTCATATTCAATTTTTAAGGACGTGGTCTCATTGAATTGATGCGGTAGTTGTGTTGATAGGGGTTGACACGTTTGGTTATTTCTAGCCGTGCAGTCATATTAATAGGTGCATCTGCATTGATATTTTTAAATTAAAGTTTTACACACCTTGTTATGTAAAATTTTGCTTACAAACGGACAGATATAAAAATACCATCGTGTCGAGTCCGGTGCCACGATCCCAAAAATATAATAATACTGGTAGATGGACTCATATTTTGAAACTTCAAAATGTTGATTTCATGGTGTGAAATACTTCAAATAAAAAGTTTCTTATTAAATTAATTAAAAATTACAGTAAAATTCTAAAAATTAAATTATCATTATGTCCCAAAAGAACCTTGTCTAAATTCAAACCCGATCTCTAGTTATATCGAATAAACTGATACGGTCGATAAACGATTTTATAGCGACTATTTTAAAATTTGATTTGGACATATCTCAAAATCTACACGACGAAATCCTGATTTTTCTCTTCCACTAGAAAGATATACTCCACCAGCTCCACACGTTTCTTGTTTCACAGAAATCCGACTTAAAACGAATCATGTACATTCAGTTGAAGTTCGAATCGCCAATTTACGAACTGCAGCGCCATTTCGAGCTCGTTTATAATTATATTATAAACTATACGTTCAACTGTCTACGATTGAATATATTCGTGATATCAAAATTCAATTTCCAAGCTGAATTAAATATCACAGATGATCCGGTTCACACCATATCGCCATTTCAGCCAATTCTGTTTATTTCAGAATTAAATATATTATTTAATTTATTAATTTAATTAAATAATCATTATTATTTAATTCCACGACCATTAAATTCTCTAAACCACCATTGATATAATTAAATAAATTAATCATAATACCCCTGCCAATGCGGGTCATTACACTGCACTTGGGATAGGCTGTCCTAATGCTTTCCTCTGTTTCCCAAGTACAATCTCGCGGATCTCCACTCCATTGCACTTTGACTAAGTGAACCTTCTTGTTCCTCAGTTCTTTGGTTTCTTTCCCAATAATCTTTAGCGGCTCTCTTCTCACTGCTAATTCTGGAGTAATTTCAATATCCTGTTGAGCTGCTTCTTCCACGATCAAGTCTGGATCATGAACGTGCTTTCGAAGTTGAGATATGTGAAATACATCATGCACTCCAGGCAACCAATCAGGCAATTTAACCCTATAAGCGAGAGTTCCTATCCGTTCAAGAATAGGAAACGGACCAATGAATTTGGGTGCCAATTTCCCTGTTTTACCGAACCGGATGACTCCACTCATCGGCGATAATTTCAAATATACATAGTCGCCAACAACAAATGATATATCTCTTCTTCTCTTATCATCATAGCTCTTCTGTCGTCTTTGAGCGGCGAGTAATCGTTTCTTAACGAAATCGACTTTGTCGGCAGCTTCTTGGATCATATCAGGCCCCAATACAAGCCTATTACCAGGTTCGACCCAACAAGCAGGGGATCGACACGGTCTACCATACAATGCTTCGAATGGTGACATTGTCAGGCTCGCTTGGTAGCTGTTGTTATAGGAGAACTCAGCCAAATGCAAATGGCCTTCCCATGATCCACCAAAATCTAGAACACAAGCCCGCAATAGATCTTCTAGTATATGATTCACCCCTTCAGTCTGACCATCTGTCTGAGGATGATAAGCGGTGCTCAAGTTCAACTTCGTTCCTAGTTCTACTTGAAATGCCTCCCAGAATTTGCTAGTAAATATTGGATCTCTATCACTAACTATACTGAGCGACACTTCATGTAGTCTAACAATTTCCTTGAAATATATCTACGCCAGACTCTAAGCAGTTCTGTTCGATCTGACAGGTATGAAATGGGCAGTCTTCGTGAAGCGATCTACGATCACCCAAATACTGTAATTTCCTTTCCTGGTTCTGGGTAAACCATCAATGAAGTCCATGGAAATATGTTCCCACTTCCAACCTGGAACGTCCAGCGGTTGCAACAATCCAGCCAGCTTTTGTTGGTCGCTTTTGACTAGCTGGCAAGTAGGGCATCGGCTAACATATATTGAAATGTCCCTTTTCATAGCCTTCCACCAGAATGTTCGCTTGAGATCATTATACATTTTAGCCACACCTGGATGGATACTCAGCTTGGACTTGTGACACTCGTCCAACACTTCCCTTTTCAACTCGGGGATGTCGGGAACACAAATCCTTCCTCTCAATCTAAGAGTCCCATCGTTATCTATTTGAAAACACGAGGGTTCGCCTTTTTGAATCCTTTTGATCATATCCTTAATAAAATTATCATCCTTCTGAAGAATAGATATTTTGTCAATCAAGGAAGTCATAATGATAAAACTGGCGATCATTACATTCTTTCGGCTTAACGCATCGGCCACGACATTGGCTTTCCCTGGAGTGTATAAAATCTCAAAATCATATGCTGCAAGAAACTCCAGCCAACGTTGCTGCCTCAGATTCAAGTCTTTCTGGGTGAACAGATACTTTAACGACTGGTGATATGTAAACAGTTCGAATTTCTCACCCAGAAGATAGTGTCTCCGGATTTTCAAAGCAAATACTATAGCCAACAACTCAAGATCATGAGTAACGTAGTTCTTTTCATGTGGCTTCAGCTGACGGCTAGCATAAGCAACAACTTGACCTCTTTGCATTAATACTGCACCAAGGCCTTCTCTAGAGGCATCTGTCCAGACTTTCAATTCCTGATTGCCATCGATTATCGTTAACACCGGAGTCGTTGTTAATCTTAACTTTAGCTCCTCAAAAGCCTCTTCACATTCTGGAATCCACTTGAATTTTGAGTGCTTCTTTGTAAGCTTCGTTAAGTGACTAGATATCTTCGAAAAAAATTTAATGGACTTCCAGTAACAACTAGCCAACCCGAGAAAACTGCGGACTTCTGTGGGAGTACTAGGCTGTTTCCAGTTTTGAATAGCTATGATTTTACTTGGATCCACAGCAATTCCCTCTTTCGATACGACGGGGCCAAGAAACTTTACTTCATCTTGCCAGAATATACATTTGGACAGTTTAGCTTTCAATACATTCCTTCTCAGAATTTCTAGAACTTGATCCAAATGTTTTTCATGTTCGGCTTTTGACTTAGAGAAGATTAGAATATCATCGATAAAAACCAGAACAAACTTATTCAGGACTCCTCTGAACACTCGATTTGTCAAATCGACGAAGTATGCTGGAGCATTACATAAGATGAACGGCATTACTAACCGCTCATATAATAAGTCTGGACCTTTGAATGCTGTCATAAGAATACACTCTTCGGCAATTCGAAGCTGATGGAAGCCTGTAGCTAGGTCCATCCTTGAAAATACTTGTGCTCCATTTAGATAATCCAATAAATCATCGATTCGAGGCAATGGATATTTGTTCTTTATTGTCTGCTTGTTCAAGTCACGATAATCCACACATAGTCATAGAGTACCGTCAGACTTTGGGACAAACACCACTGTCGCTCCCCAATCAGAGAAACTAGGCCTGATCAGACCCTTCCATACGAGCTATCGTGTTTGATTGTCTAGTTCTTCTTTCTCCTTTAGGGTCATCCTCCGAATGGCGTGCACTACTAGCCTTGCGTTCGGAATTAAAGCGATCTTGAAATCAATTTCTCTCTGCGGAGGTAGAGTAACAACTTCCTCGAACACATCTGCATAATTCTTTACAACAGGAATATCTTTGATGAGGTCCAGAATATTCTCTATGACTACAGGGATATTTTCTATTTGAACAGGAGAAACATCCAAAGCTGCCCAGAAGTCTTTTCTATTAGAATTCTGACCTTCACAGGGAATGTTTATATAATCACCTGATTTAATCTTCGCCTTAACGACTCGGTCGGCGCATTTAACCTCAGCTTCATATTTGGTCAACCAGTCTAACCCCAAGATAAGGTCAAATTCTGTAAAGTTCATGACGACCGCGATGGTAGGGAGACGATAACGAGAAAAAGAAACTGACACCCCACAAACCCAACTGAGATCGAGGGAACCCCCAACCGGATTATGGACAGTCATTGGTTCTTTGAGCTTCTTCAAATTCAAATCCAGTTTCTTAACCGCATTCTTTGCAACAAAGCATCGCGACGTGCCGGTGTCAAACAGTACTTTAACTGGAATATCTTTGACAGTTAGCGTGCCTTCTAAAACATCAGGCCTCTCCTGACCAGAGGAAGATGCAGGCCCTTCTGTCACTTCGTTTGCATGTACCGCTTCAGACTCTTTCTTTAATAGCTAGCAATTTTTCTCAATATGGCTAGCCTGATGGCACTTCCGGCATTTTCTAATTTCTCGAGCCTTCCTACCGGGTTTAAATCCATCTTTCTTCAAAGATCTACAATTCCTGGTAAAATGTCCTTCTTTATTGCAGTTAGAGCACGTGGCTATCGTTACTGGTTCTTTCTCAGATCTAGCCCTTTTTCGATTGACTTTGGGCTTCCTGCTCACCTCGGACATCGTACTGGCCTCAGGACGATCAGTTTTAGACTCACCTTTATTACTAGAACTGACTTCCTCTTCGTAACACAAGATACCTTTCTTTTCGAGATCCTCATACTGGTAAGTCATGTATATCATTTCAGAAAAAGGAAGCTTCACATTCCTCATTACACTATTCTGATATTTTCTTTGCAGGCCATGAATAAACCTCAAATTCTTCCTCTTTGGATCTTGAATCAGATGAGGGGCAAAATGAGAAAGTTCGTTGAATTTCTTATGATATTCTGGGATGGTCATATCTCCTTGTATCAGATAAGAGAATTCATCACATAACCGCTCAGTCGCTTCAGGAGGAGTAAATCTTTCTAGGAAAATCACTTTAAATCTATCCCAGATGATATCACCTTCTGGATTATCCTTAATATTCGAATCCCACCAGAACAAAGCTTCGTCTTTGAGTGCCCAAGACGCCAGTAATCTTTTCTGATCATCTCTCAGCTTTAAACCCTCAAAGATTTTCTCAACAGAACGAATCCAAGCTTGTGTTTCCATAATGGACTCTTTGCCTAAGAATGGTGATCCACCCAGATTTTGAAATCTCTTGAATAGAAATTCTATATCTGATTCTGGCTGCGGGAGCACAACTGGCTCATTAGCTTGACGAGCCATACGATTATTTCTTCTGTTCCTGTCACTCATTTTCTAGTGCGTCTGCAATTAGCAGACAAAGTGTCAGGTCAACAGAAAAGATATTTCAAAACATAGAGACAAATACTTCAAATGTAAATGTGCCTAATGTGGTGTATTTCATTCTGCTTTACTCATACTAGGATATTGCAGATCCTATCTGTAATGAGCAACTCGTCCTAGAACACTACTGGTTCTATTTCTGATGAGTTCGTTAATATGTTATATTCCAGCACTAAGCTTAACCAAAGCTCTGATACCACGTTGTGACGGCCCCAAAACCCGTACTGACGGTGTTAAGGTTAATCTTTGGAATATAACACATAAACAGATATAACAGAAAAGAATTAAATAAATACACCAGAATAATGTACAAATAATACACTGGATAAACACAATCATCAGAGTTACACAGTATACAGGATCATACTTAGTACAAATACAGTTCAGCTATACATAAATGTCTACAGCGGAAAACAAACATAATATGTATAATAGGAGCTGAACAGCATAAAAAGAGATAAAGGATAGAATCCATCTTCAGCTCCAGCTATCCTGAAAGAGCCAGCTAAAACCTGAATACAAGGCTGCCCATGTAGGAAAAGGGGCACCCGAGTTTGCAAGTGAAACAAACTACGAGTCAGTCATGGGAATGGTATGAGAAATCTACTTAACACACTATACACTTGGCTAATCACAGGACCACGCCACTTTCGCGAAACGGGTTTACTCCATTGGATTGCCAGTGCTTTAAAACAAGTAAATCTTTTAAACATCGCAATGTTTTTTATAAAAATGAAACCATTATAAGACTCAGTTCCCATCACACAATGCGACACAAACCGGAGGATAGAGTTTTTACCTTATAATGGCCAAAATATGCTTGATACGAATAAAACAAAAGAATTTGATATTATTACTAGTGTTTATATGTTTCAAAAACAACTTCGAATCATAAGTATCAGTCATAGACGACATTAATGCCCCATACCACTATGTCGCCATATATAGGTATACAATCAAAACCGCACAGTCACGTATTTGGAAATTGGATTTCCATCATGAACCAAGGCAAAAGATAGTCCTTACCGAATTCGAGACTGCCTAGCCCGAGCCTTAGGACCCAGACACAGGTGGGCCCTTGGATCGTCAGGGCCGGTCCACTGATGTGGATTAAAATGCCTGAACACTGCGTTTCCCCACCCTTTGGGGCGTAAATGAGCCAACAAATGACTCCATCGGTCCCAGATCGATCGATATAACCGAGGCGCCTCGCAACAGCAACAACCACATAGGTGAAAATAATAAAAATGTCAGCCAATTTAAGCACTGACACCACCTCTAGCTAGGAAGAAATGCAAGCCCTCCCTGAGGTCCCCTCCCGTTTCTGGTTCATACCGGGGTGTAAGGTTTGCGAATTCACGTTATACACAAAGCTACGCCACACAAGCGGTGCTTTGATCATCACCACAAGACTTTTCTTTTCAACAGAAGCCCGGATCACTGCATCTTAGCATGCCACACAGGCAATTCACGCCATGTAACTGATGGCTATCAATCACACCGAATGAATCCCAGTGTCAGACACACAGTCCATTTACAAGCCCGTTCTGGGTCTGAACGAAACCGGAGGCATTATATGCCTCACATACCCATCGATCTCCACGTACGTCGGGACGATCACCACTCATTATCCATATTTTGAGATGCCTCCCAATCAGGACATTAGTTACCATCCAAACGAGGTGAAGAACTCCGGTCTTCGACCACCGTCTTTATCTTCCATTTTTCTTATCGTCGATTCAGTTATTCAGAATGGGATAAACCCGGTCTTTCTGAGCAACTCGCATATATAATAAACAAGTGCTACACAAACACAACATATGCATCATTTAAATTCATCAGTTACTAACCGTAAATCAGTAAGAGAACGATTTCCCAAATATTAACCCCGAAGGCCGAAACCAACATCAGATCAAAACCCAGGGACCCATTCAACTTAGCTAACCTTCAGTTAGTTTCTAAATTTCACATTCCATATCATTTATAATATTTTATAACGATTTATCGCTATTTTTATTTATTAATTTATAGCCAATTTATTTAAACGACTCTTCGGGCCATAACGCGGCTGTGGCGCTATTTTTCCTCGGATTTGATTTACACATATCTAAAAATCTAACTGTTGGATCTTCACAAATTTTATATCATTAGAAAGATCATTTCAAAACGAACCCAACGATTCCTGTTTTGGGAAAATCCGACGGTCAGATCTCCCGGTACACTCGTTTGAAGTTTCGATTTCAAAATACGAACTACAGCGTCGTTACTCGATTTAATTTAATTATATATATATATACATATAATGGATTCTGGCACTGTTTTTCCTCAGATTTGAATTAAACATTCCAGACAATCCCACCGTTGGATCTTTACAAAGTTGGTGTCGTTGGAAAGATATTTCCAAAGCGAATCCAACGGTTTCGGTTTCGGGAAAAATCCGATGGTCGGATCTCCCGCACTAATCGTTTGAAATCACGGTTTCAAAACACGAACTGCAGCTTCGTTATTCGATATATTTCAATTCTATTTATATATATATAATCGATTCTTCGATTTCAAAACTATATTCTTTTCATACTTTTGATAAAAATGATATTTTTATCCAACCGACAATTATTTCAACACTTCGATATTTTTTACAATTTATGTATATGGGAAAAATGTGATTTTTATTGTAAAACAATTCATTCCAAAACACGACTATTTTATATAGTTCATATAGATGATAAAAATATGATTTTTATTATAAAACAATTTATTTCAAAACACGAATACCATTCAATACATGAATTTCAATTCAACAAATGAATTTCTATTCAACACATGAAGGTTTTCTATAGTTCGTATATATATAATAAAAATGTGATTTTTATTGTTAAAACAATTTATTTAAAACACGAATACCATTCAACACATGAATTTCTATTCAATAAATGAATTTCTATTCAACACATAAAGGTGGTTTCAATATATGAAATAATTTCAACAAATGAAAATAATTCTAACACATGAATATTTCAGAAAATTTCGGCAACATAACGGCAGGGTAGTTAAAACCGGGGCCGTCCCTAGTACTGCTCCTCGCTCTACCTTAAAGCCTCGCAACTTTTGACAATGGGGATTTCATGCATCTAGTTCGCAAGCAGGCGGCATGTATATTTTTTTCATTTCCACAAACTAATCCTATGTGGTTTCAACCAAATAATTCTCAACCACAAACGGGTATTTTTCAACCACAATCAATCAATTTCAACCACAAACAATTCTAATCAACCATTCGCTATCAACCAATTTTCAAACCAATCACAACCAATAAATATCGTTCATGGTTTGTGGACGAGGGGCGTGTATATATATATATATAAGCATTTCACTTCTATTTCAACACATATATAATTTTTACAACGCATATATAACTTATATATCGAACGTACAACTTATACAACGCTTATACGAGAGGTGTACAACGCTTATATAACTCATACATCGACTATATAATTTATACATCGTCGTTTTCCATATCGTTTATAATTTAGAAATCTCACCTTTGGTTCAACTTCACCAAAAATAGCAGAAGGCTCAGAAAAATATGCGCTCTCTTCTAGAATGTAGAAGACATCCACACGAGTCCACTGTCTCTTGTTTCACTGAATTTCGTCAACAAACGAAAAAGATATGATTTTTACAGTGAAAACAAAAACCGTAGCGCTTTAAAGTGCTATTAAATAGTTTAATATAAAATCAGCTGTTACCTCACTAAAGGGTTCGAAACTAGGTCACGCGATTTCTTGAAATCCGTGAATCGATAGGACGATCGGGCTATGCAGCGTCAAAGAGGGGCGAGAGGCACTCAGGCGCGTGGTGGATGGGCCCCACTCGATCGTGGCAGGAGGTGGCGGCGGCGAGTTGAAGTCGCCATCTTCCAGGCGTCGATCCACGTGCTACAGGCCACGAAAAAATCCAATCTTTATATGGATGTGAAGATCTCGTGATGCTCTTCAAAATCTTCAACTGGAGCTTGGTCTAATTTCGCGTGGATTGATCAGAAAATGAACGGGAAGCTTGGAAGCTTTAGTCGTCATCGATCGGGGGTTTCGGAGAGAGAGAAGGGCTGATGTGGACAAATGAAATAATTTTTTTATATTTATAAATTTTTAAATTTCGAAAATACCCTCTTTCACCCACGAACCCCAATTCAAGCCCAGCGACTGTCGTCCCTAGCTAAATACCCCCATTCCGAACACAATGGGATATGTTTCGTAGGCCCATTCGACTGTTTCAGTCAGTTTTTCTTCAAATTAAAATATAAAACATTCGATATTCAATTTGAACGTACATTTCAATTTGCCAGGGCCACATACTGATTCTAAAAATTCCCGAAAAATAAATCTAGCTATGTTTTGACGATACGGTCTCAACAAAACTAGCTTCGTCGAATTCTGAGACCGTTTGAAAAATGGCCCATTTCTGGTCGATCCAATTTAACTGTAATTGACCAAAACATGTTTTCCTTTGCCATGCTCACATACTAGCTTCAAAAATTATGAAATTTGAAATCTAGTAATAGTTTAACATCTCGTATCCAACAAAAGTGGTTTCGTCGAATTCCGAGGTCGTTTGCAAAATGGCCATTTTCAAGGGCTATATAAATTCTATAGCGACCTTTCTGAAAATTCATTTGGCCATAACTTTTGCTTCCCACTATGAAACTTCGATTTTTCAGATTCTTTAGAAAGATATTCACTAACAGATTTAAATATTTTTGGTTTCACTCAAATCCGTTTTGTTTTGCACCCGGTACAGTCAGTCAAAGTTTGAATTCAAATTTCGAAACTACCGCGCCATTTCAGGCCTTGTTTATAATTAGAAATAATTATATTCCTTTTCAAATGTCAATTCAAACTTACTTTTCATCATTATTATTTAATATATTTATTTTAAATATTTAAAATCCACTAAAATAGCCAATTTAAAATTTTTAAATTGGTTCAGATTTTCTGGGTTGTTACATTATGCTTTCAGCTTGCTTGGACCTGCTTAGATGTACTTCTAGTTCCATATTTTTCTCTACTATGGCTTATGTTTTGGGGATTATGCTTCCTTCATTGTTGTATTTTGATATTTTACTGGGTTTATGTATTTTCAAACTTAATATTTAATTTGAACCACGAATCTTTATGATTAATAAAAGTTTTTATTTCCATTGCTATTTTATATCTGTCTTGTAATGTTTCTATTTACCTATAACCCTCCACGAAACTCAATGCATTCTCTTAATGAGTGACATTAACGGACATGGGGTGTCACACTTGGTATCGGAGCTGAAGATTACCAGATCGGATAAAAGATTTTGAAAATTGTTTTCAAAAAGGTTTCAAAAGAAAGCATTTTCAAAAGAAAAGTCTGTTTTGAAATACATACTCCCTAAAGCCATATGTAATATCTCTCGATTCTCTGATTGATCCCTTTTTGTTGGGGGAACCGATTATTCCCAAAAGGTGTCCCCATTGCGGTATGGTTCCGTAGGCATGTTAAAACAACGGCACATGTCGAAGGGCAATGAAGTGCCGAACCTCCATCTGTAGCCGCAGTATTTTTACCTACAGCTAATTTTCTCGAGTTTCGTAAGGATTTCCATGTGATGGAGGCAGCTTTCGAGAGACTTGTTAACAAGGATGGTAAAAAGTAGAATAAGGAAGTTAGGGCTAAGGAGTACAGTCCAAGGATGAGGAAAGTGATGGCCTACGAAGGGAACATAGATAAAGTTCAGATAAAGGTGAAAAGAAAGAAGCTAAGGTTGAGGAAACACAAAACAAGGAAGTGTGGCCCAAGAAAGGACAACAACAACAATAGAAAGGCAGAAAGAACGACAAGGATAAGAGTAAGTGCCATAATTGCAGACACGAGGGTCATTTGATCAAGGACTGCAAAACAAGGAAGAATACTTGCTTTAATTGTGGAGAGGTCGGACACTTTGCTAAGGAGTGTCCAAAGAAACAGGGACAAGGTTAAAAGGCAGTAGCTTCTAGAGGTCAGGTGCAAGCTTTCGCGACCAGTGCCCCAGATAGAGGTAGAAAAGTTTCTGTGGAAGGTTTGATTTCTCTTTCCAGTCATCCTATTATAACTCTTTTTGATTCTGGCATTTCACATTCATTTATATCTAGTTCTATGGATGAGTCTTTGCACCTAAAAACTGTTATGTTAGTGGTTCCCGTAGTTGTCTCAAACTCCATTGGTGGTTCGGCTCATTTGTCCATGATTTGTCGGGGTTTGAGAATATCTGTGTTAGGCGTCGAATTTGAGTGCGACGCATATGTGCTCGGTTCTTTGGGTTATGGTTTGATTCTAGGGATGGATTGGCTAGCTACGTATGGTGCCATTTTAAATTGTGAGAGGGGGGTCGCTAGACTTTTGACTTGCCATGGGAGGACCCCCGAGATTTCTTGTGACCCTTAGGGGTCTATCAGGCTTAGTTTCCTAGAGTCATTTGATTCATCTATAGATGATCTACGATCTGTACCAGTAGTCTATATGTATCCTGATGTTTTTGAGGAGGTTCAGGGTTTACCTCCAAGGCGCGAGATTGATTTCAGTATATACTTGGTGGATAATGCAAAGCCAGTTGCATTACCTTTGCACTATATGGCTCCAAGGGAAAGAAGGGAGCTCAAAAAGTAAGTATAGGAGCTACTTGAGAAAGGGTTTTCTTTCGGGCTGGAATGAAGAAAGATGTAGCAGAGTTTGTTTCTCAATTTTTGATTTGCCAGCAAGGCAAAGCTGTGCAAAAGAAGCCCAGTGGTTTACTTCCTTTGGAAGTCCCATCGTGGAAGTGGGAGAGCATCCCAATGGATTTCATCGATGGTTTTCCTATATCAAAGAAAGGCAACACCAGTGCATGGGTTGTAGTGGACAGACTTACTAAGAGCGCTCATTTCATTCCAGTCAAGAGTAAGAGGACGACATCATGGTTGGAAACAGTTTACATTCGTGAGATAGCCCGTCTTCATGGAGTACCTTCCCGTATCATAAGTGATCGTGACACATTTTCACCAGAAAATTTTGGAGGAGTTTGCAAGAAGTATTAGGTACACGGTTATGTTTGAGCACCACTTATCATCCTCAGACCGATGGACAGAAGGAGACGGTGAACAGAGTTCTAGAGGATCTTTTGAGGCTGTGTATCCTAAACTTCGGAGGGACTTAGGAAGAGCATCTTCCTTTAGTAGAGTTCACCTATAACAATAATTATCAAGTTAGCATTGCCATGGCACCGTCCAAAACATTGTACGGACAACCCTGTAGGCCACCAACTTGTTGGTGGGAATCTACAGAAAGGCTATTACTTGGACCAGATATGGTTAAGGAAATGTCCTGGAAGATTGATCTTATTAGACGACGAATCAAAACCACTCAAGATAGGCAGAAATCCTATGCTAACAAGAGAAGAACTGACATTGAATTTGAAGTAGAAGATATGGTTTTCATTAAGGTGTGAACTTTGAGGAATGTGGTTCGCTACGGATCTGTAGGGAAATTGGCACCAAGATTTGTAGTGCCATTTCCCATAACAGAAAGGGTTGACCAAATGGCCTATAGAATAAAACTACCAGAGAGGCTATCTGGCATTCATGAAGTTTTCTACGTTTCTCATTTGCGGAAGTGCTTGCATGATACCGCAGAAGTAGTTGAGCCGAGTATATTGGAGGAAGTAGAGGTGGAATGGGAGGCGATGGTCAGACGAGTTCCTTCCCGTGTTCTTGAATCAGAAGTTAAGAAGCCACACAATAGAGAAGTCAAGTTGATAAAAGTTCAGTGGGGAGATAACCCAGAGGATGCGACTTGGGAGACCGAAGACAAGATTCGTGCTTCGTACCCTTTTCTTTTCGAGGGTATGTTCTTAACTTCCTTTCTGAAGCTTTTATTTATGTTTGTTCAATCATTTAAAGTATGTCCTATCGATTGAATCTTCGACCTTTAGGTAGGAAACCAATGGATTTAAACATGTGTTTGAGACATATTATGTTTGAGGATGCAAGTGTTTGCTAGTGGTTTCTCGTGGATGCATATACACACACATTAGGCACTAGATCGGCTCAATCACTCTCATACTATATATGGGTGTGTGTGCATTTTTCTTCTTTTAATGGATGGAAATGGATGTAGCATCATATGGATGTTGCCTTTGGATGAATGATTGTGCACACATATTGAACTTACATGTTATAATAGGATTATTGCATACATGTTGGATTCATGGCACTAACATACATTGCATTAAGGAGGTCGACTGAATCAGTAGACCGCTTGATCTTTGCATTAGAATAAGGACATATACACACACCTTTGCATATGTTCATATAAGCATTAGAATTCTCTAAGGGAAATGGACGCCTATGATTGGTGGATGAATAAATGGTGATGGAGGGTAGGATATACATTCTTATTAACTTGGAGATTTTGGGGATGAAATCCTTTGAGTAAGGGAGAATGTAACACCCTGTAACAACCCGGAAAATCTGAACCGGTTTGAAAATTTTAATTTGGCTATTCTAGTGAATTTTAGATATTTAAAATAAAATATTTTAGATAATAACGACGAAAAGTGAGTTTGAATCGACGTTTGAAAATAAATACAAAAATTGGCACTAACACCCAAATGCTATGTAAAATCCTTACAGTCGCAAATCACAGAGAATAAATGCAGAAAAAGCAGTAAAATAATAGGAGACACACGAGATTTTTATAGTGGTTCGGCTCAATCCAAGCCTACGTCCACTTTATCATTTCTTAAATCCTAAGAGAACTATTACAATTGTTGTATGTTTGCGGTTTATACACGAAATCCTCGTGTTTACAATGAAAAAGAGGAGATTATACATGAAATCTTCGTGCTAAAATGATTTGAATCGGCCATCCTATTGTTGTTGCAAAGTCCTTGCAATGGTGGAAAGAATGGCCGAGAGAGAGGAAGCCCAAAATCTTCCAAAAAGATCCCTTCAAATGGCCACCTTGTGGTGTATTTATAGGCGTAGAGGAGCTGCTGGGAGTCCTGAATCGGATCGGATCGGAGGGGCACGTGGTAGGCCCTGAGGTGATCTCGGAAGCAGTGGAGAAATGGTCTTCGGATCGTGCTAGGACAGGTGTAAGCCGATCCGGATAAATAGGAGGTGGTTACGCCTGAAGAACAAGTCAAAGATGCTGCGTCTAAGCAGGTGCAGGGTGGTCGGTTCGGACTTCCGAACCGAACCGAGTTGGTGTCTTCAATCCGAAGACTTCATGTGCCAATGTGCTCGAAGGTGAAGCGGATCGGGTTTTCCCCTTCCGATCCGGTCCGGACTGATGAGAATGGGAGCTGTGACAAGCTAGTGTGCCAGAGACGTTCGGATCAGGTCCTCCGTCCTTCCGGGCCGATCCCGAGCATTCCAAAGGAAGGCGAGACGTGTTGCTACCATCTGGTGCAAGGCGGGTCGGGTCGGACTACCTCTCTCCGATCCGAACCGAGGTGCCTGTATACGAGCTAAGATTCAAAATCATGCGAGGTGATTGGACATGATGGGATCGGGTTTGCTTCCGCCGATCCGAACCGCTAAGGGGTGATGCTAATTCCAGAATTCATGTCTCCGGTTCTGTATGCGTGCACGGAAACGGGCATAACATTCAAATCGTAAGTCCGATTGAGCCAAACCAAAGCTCAAACTGAAGATAATTCAGAGATCTACAAGAGTTACAGAGCATAGCTCTGTAATCGCTGTTTTCGGGCCCAAAAAAGGTCATATGGTAGGAGTTTCGGGCCTGTTTTTGCTTGTGATGAGACTTTGACCAAACCGCTGCCTGTCTTCTGATGATATTCCCGACACTTGAGCTTACTGTTGATCAAAGATTCCATGTGTGACTGCTTTGACTAAAAAGTGGGTCAACAATTTCTAATTATAAACAAGGAAAGAAATAGCGCGGTAGTTTCAAAATTTGAATTCGAACTTTGACTGACTGTACTGGGTGCAAAATGAAACGGATTTTAGTGAAACCAAAAATATTTAAATCTGTTAGTGAATATCTTTCTAACAAATCTGAAAATTTGAGGTTTCATAGCAGGAAGCAAAAGTTATAGCCAAATGAATTTTCAGAAAGGTCGCTATAGAGTTTATATAGCCCGTGAAAATGGCCATTTTGCAAACGACCTCAGAATTCGACGAAACCACTTTTGTTGGATCCAAGATGTAAAATTATTACTAGGTTTCAAATTTCATAATTTTTGAAGCTAGTATGTGAGCGTGGCAAAGGAAATGTGTTTGGTCGATTTCTATTAAATTGGATCGACCAGAAATGGGCCATTTTCCAAATGGTCTCAGAATTCGACAAAACTAGTTTTGTTGGGACTATATCGTCAAAACATAGCTAGATTTATTTTTTGGGAATTTTTAGAACCAGTATGTGACCCTGGCAAATTGAAATGTATGTTCAAATCGAATATTGAATATTTTATATTTTAATTTGAAGAGAAACTGACTCAAACAGTCGAGTGGGCCTACGAAACATATCCCATTGTGTTCGGAATGGGGGTATTTAGCTAGGGACGACAGTCGTTGGGTTTGGATTGGAGGTCGTGTTAGAAAACCCTCTTTTAAAATTTTAAATAGCTCCCGGCCAATCAGAATTTTATTAAAAAAAGGAAATTCTCTCTCGTTCTCTGTCGCGATAAACGGCGGAAGCCGCCTCCTAGCTTCCCGATCAATTTCCAGCCGCCACGATCGTCGATATCCCCTGGCCCTGTTGAACTTTTTGAAGATCGAGACTTCCTCTCCACATCCATAGCTGCTACACCCTCCCTCGCGTTGCGTGCATCGAGATCCAGTGCCACGAAGTTCAGCCGTTCCATCCGCCGATTCGCCTCCTCCACCAGTTCGAGTTCAAAGCGGTGGTACCCCCTGGAGGCGCCTCTCCAATCTCTACGCTGTGGCGCCATCCGATCGGCCCCTAGCTACACGGATTTCGAGAAAAAGGGTGACCTAGTTTTGAACAGAACATAAAAGGTATGGCCTTTAAATTTTGAACTGTTCTATAGCACTTTAAAGCGCTACGAAATTCGATTTCACGATAAAAAACATATCTTTTTCATTTGTGGTCGAAACACAGTGAAACAAGAGACGCTGGGACCATGAGGACGTCTTCTGCATTTTAGAAGAGACCGCATATTTTTCTGAGCCTTCTACAATTTTTGGCAACGTGGAACCCAATGTGATATTTCTGAATTATAAACGATACGGAAATGACGATATATAAATTATATATTCGAAGTATGAGTTATATAAGCATTGTACACTTCATGTATAAGCTTTATATAAGTTGTTTGTTCGATGTATAAGTTATATATGCGTTGTAAAAATTATACATGTGTTGAAATGAAGTGAAATATACTTATATAAATATATATATAAGCCCCTCGTCCACAAACCATGGACGATATTATTGGTTGTGATTCGTGTAAAAATTGGTTGATAGCGAATGCTTGATTAGAATTGTTTGTGGTTTAAATTGATTGTTGTGGTTGAAAAATACCCGTTTGTGGTTGAGAATTATTTGGTTGAAACCACATAGGATTAGTTTGTGGAAAAGAAATAAAAATAAACATGTCGCCTGCGTGCGAACTAGATGCATGAAATCCCCATTGTCAAAAGCTGCGAGGCTTTAAGGTAGAGCGAAGAGCCGTACTAGGGACGGTCGCGGTTTTAACTACCCTGCCATTATGCTGTCGAAATTTTCAATAATATTCACGTGTTTGAATTATTTTTATGTGTTGAAACTATATTCGTGTGTTGAATAGAAATACATATGTTGAATAGAAATTCATGTGTTGAATAGAAATTCATGTGTTGAATAGAAATTTATGTGTTGAACGACATTCATGTTTTGAAATAAATTGTTTTATAATAAAAATCATATTTTTATCATCTATATCAACTATATAAAATAGTCGTGTTTTGAAATAAATTGTTTTATAATAAAAATCATATTTTTATCATCTATATGAACTATATAAAATATTCATGTTTTGAAATAAATTGTTTTATAATAAAAATCATATTTTTATCATCTATATGAACTATATAAAATAGTCGTGTTTTGAAATAAATTGCTTTATAATAAAAATCATATTTTTATCATCTATATGAACTATATAAAATAGTCGTGTTCTAAAATAAATTGTTTTACAATAAAAACCACATTTTTATTATAAACATGAATTGTTAAAAATAGTGAAGTGTTGAAATAAATGTCTGTTGGATAAAAATATCATTTTTATCAAATGTATGAAAGGAATATGGTTTTGAAATCGAAGAATAGATTATATATATATATATATATAGTCAAAATAAATCGAATAACGAAGCTGCAGTTCGTGTTTTGAAACCGTGATTTCAAACGATTAGTGTGGGAGATCCGACCATCGGATTTTCCCGAAACCGAAACCATTGGGTTCGCTTTGGAAATATCTTTCTAACGACACCAACTATGTAAAAATCCAACGGTTGGATTGTATGGAATGTTTAATTCAAATTTAAAGAAAAACAACGCCAGAATCGATTATATTTATATATATATAATTAAATTAAATCGAATAATGACGCTGCAGTTCGTATTTTGAAAACGAAACTTCAAACGAGTGTACCGGGAGATCCGACCGTCGGATTTTCCCAAAACTGAAACCGTTGGATTCGTTTTGAAAAGATCTTTCTAATGATATAAAATTTATGAAGATCCAATGGTTAGATTTTCAGATATGTGTACATCAAATTTGAAGAAAAACAGCGCCACGGTCGCGTTATGGCCCAAAGCGTCGTTTGAATAAATTGGCTATTTTAAATAAATAAAAATAGCGATAAATCATTATAAAATATTATAAACGATATGGAATGGAAATAAATCGAATTTACCTGGTTTATTGGATATTTGATGGTTGAATGTGAAATTTATAAACTAACTGAAGGTTAGCTAAGTCGGATGGTTTCCTGGGTTTTGATCCGATGTTGGTTTCGGCCTTCGGGGTTAATACTTGAGAAATCATTCTCTTACTTATTTACGGTCAGTGAATGATGAATTAGAATGAGGCGTATGTTGTGTTTGTGTAGCACTTGTTTATTATATACGCGAGTTGCTCAGAAAGACCGGGTTTATCCCATTCTGATTAACTGAATCGTCGATAAGAAGTCGATGATGAAGACGGTGGCTGAAGACTGGAGATCTTCACCTCAGTTGGATGATAACTGATGTCTTGATTGGGAGGCATCCCGAAATATAGATAATAAGTGGTGATCGTCTAGTCGTACGTGGACATCGATGGGTATGCGAGGTATATAGTGCCTCCGGTTTCGTTCAAACCCAGAACGGACTTGTAAATGGACTGTGTGTATGACATCGGATTTCCTTTTGTGTGATTAATAGCCATCAGTTGCATGGCGTGAATTGCCTGTGTGGCATGCTAAGATGCAGTGATCAAGGCTTCTGTTGAAAAGCAAAGTCTTGTGGTTGATGATCAAAGCACGGCCTGTGTGGCATAGCTTTGAGGATAACGTGAATTCGCTAGCCTCACACCCCGGTATGAACCAGAAACGGGAGAGGACATCAGGGACGGCATGCGTTTCTTTCTAGCTAGAGATGGTGTTAGTGCTTAAACTGGATGACATTTATATTATTTTCACCCGTGTGGTTGTTGCTGTTGCGAGGCTCTTCGGATATATCGGTGACTATGTGAAGCCGATGGAGTCATTCGTTGGCTCATTAATGCCCCAAATGGCGGGGAAACGCAGTGCTCAGGCCTTTTAATCGACATCGGTGGACCAGCCCTGACGATCCAAGGGTCACTCGAGCTATGATCCTGAGACACGGGCTAGAGCGTCTCGAATTCGGTAAGGACTATCTTTTGCCTTGGTTTATGACGGAAATCCAATTTCCAAATACGACACCGTGCGGTTTTGGTTATAAACCTATATTTGGCTATATATGGCATGGGACGCTCATGTCGTCTATGATTGATACTTATGATTTGAAATTGTTTTTGAAACATATAAACACTAATAGTAATATCAAATGCTTTTGTTTTATTCGTATCAAGCATATTCTGGCCATTATAAGGTAAAAACTCTATCCTCCGGTTTGCGTTGCATTGTGTGATGGGAACTGAGTCTTATAATGGCTTCATTTTTGTAAAAAGCAGTGCAATATTTAAAAGATTTACTTGTTGTAAAGCACTGGCAATCCAATGGAGTAAACATGTTCCGTGAAAGTGGTGTGGCCCTGTGATTAGCCATATTATAAAATGTGTTAAGTAGATTTCTCATACTAGTCCCATGAATGACTCGTAGTTTGTTTCACTTGCAAACTCGGGTGCCCCTTTTTCTACACGGGCATCCTTGTGTTTAGGTTTTAGCAGGCTCTTTCTGGATAGCTGGAGCTGAAGATGGATTCTATCATTTATCTCTTTTTATGCTATTCAGCTCCTATTGTACATATTATGTTTGTTTTCCGCTGTAGACATTTATGTATAGCTGAATTGTATTTGTACTAAGTATGATCCTGTATACTGCGTAACTCTGATGATTATGTTTATCCAGTGTATTATTTGTACATTATCTGGTGTATTTATTTAATTCTGTTCTGCTATTATCTGTTTATGTGTTATATTCCAAAGATTACCCTTGCCACTGTCAGCACGGGGTTTGGGGTAGTCACAACGTGGTATCAGAGCTTTGGTTATGCTTAGTTCTGGTATATAACACATTAACGAACTCGTCAGAGATAGAACCAGTAGTGTTCTAGGACGAATAACTCATTACAGATAGGATCAGCAATATCCTAGTACGAGTATAGCAGAATCAGAATAACTCGTTAGAGATGGGGTCAGAAATGCCCCAGAACGAGTTGAGAGTTATATGTTTATAAATAACGTATTTTTGATTATATATATAGTCTGGCTTTAGAAATATGATTTTTGAATATGTAAAAGATATATATTTGAAATGTAAAAGAGTATATGAATCGATTAGTATATTTTTGAAAAGTTAAAAACAAATTGATTGTTGTTTGTATTGTGTGTTGGTGGATTTGATTAATTAAAATGATAATTAATTCAATCAATGAATAAAGGGTAAATTTATGAAATTAAATCACGTATTGAACTGATTTAAAAATAGATAGAAATATATGCATGTGCATTATATATGTTTGAACAGGTAAAAGGAATAGCTGTTGAGTAAAGAATTTATTTGCGTGCCCGACAAATAGGTAAACCTTATTGAGTTGGATGCGCAATTTTATTATTATATCAACTCTTGTGAATGCCATTGGATGCGGAGTGCTGGTTATTCTGTGTGTAATAATAAATGTCGCCACAGGATAGTAACAATTAATTTTGAACTACACTACATGGCATACTTCTTGAAGATAGGCATAATTCATCATATACCACATAAGCACTTGGAGTTTTTGTGACGAGGTTGAAGATTTAGCAAACGAGCGAAAGGCTTGTATGGCGATGACTATATATTACAGGTTGAACAGATGATTGATATGGACCGTATAAAATGTAACGATAAATTGCCACATTAATAAAAACCCCACATGGGTCTAGAAATGACAATAAACACGTCTCTCTGGTCATTAAGATACAAAAACCATTTATAGGGTGACAAGAATTTATTCTCTGGAGTTATGATCTATACACACTCCCTTGTGGACACTAGAATATATCACTATAAATATGTGCATGCTTATTATGATTTATTGGGTACCTAATACGGCCCAATAAATTTCCAAACCTTCCCCGTACAAAGGAGGTTATGGCTAAATTTTTCGAAAATTTAGGGTGTTAGCCAAATTTTTAAAGAATTTGAAAATTCTTAGAAACTGAAAAGTTGAAGAATGGAAGCTAGATTGAAAGTAGAGTTGATTAATGAAACCACTTTCGACTTTGTTCCTTTTCGGGGACGAAAAGTTTTAAGTGGGGGCGATTGTAACAACCCGGAAAATCTGAACCGGTTTGAAAATTTTAATTTGGCTATCTTAGTGAATTTTAGATATTTAAAATAAAATATTTTAGACAATAACAACAAAAAGTGAGTTTAAATCGACGTTTAAAAATAAATATAATTATTTCTAATTATAAACAAGGCCTGAAATGGCGCGGTTGTTTCAAAATTTGAATTCGAACTTTGACTGACTATACCGGATCAAAAATGAAACGGATTTTAGTGAAACCAAAAATATTTAAATCTGTTAGTGAATATCTTTCTAACAAATATGAAAATCGAGGTTTCATAGCGGGAAGCAAAAGTTATGGCCAACTGAATTTTCAGAAAGGTCGCTATAGAGTTTATATAGCCCGTGAAAATGGTCATTTTGCAAACGACCTCAGAATTCGATGAAGCCACTTTTGTTGGATCCGGGATGTCAAATTATTGCTGGGTTTCAAATTTCATAATTTTTGAAGCTAGTATGTGAGCGTAGCAAAGGAAAATTTGTTTGGTCGATTTCTATTAAATTGGATCGACCAAAAATGGGTCATTTTTCAAACGGTCTCAGAATTCGACGAAACTAGTTTTGTTGGGACCGTATTGTCAAAACATAGCTAGATTTATTTTTCGGGAATTTTTAGAATCAGTATGTGGCCCCGGCAAATTGAAATGTACGTTCAAATCAAATATTGAATGTTTTATATTTTAATTTGAGGAGAAACTAACTCAAACAGTCGAATGGGCCTACGAAACATATCCCATTGTGTTCGAAATGGGGGTATTTAGCTAGGAACGACAGTCGTTGGGTTTGGATTGGAGGTCGTGTTAGAAAACCCTCTTTAAAATTTTAAATAGCTCCCGACCAATCAAAATTTTATAAAAAAAGGAAATTCTCTCTCGTTCTCTGTCGCGATAAATGGCGGAAGCCACCTCCTAGCTTCCCGATCGTTTTTCGGCCGCCACGATTGTCGATAGCCCCTGGCCCTGTTGAACTTTTTGAAGATCGAGACTTCCTCTCCACATCCATGCGTGCATCGAGATCCAGTGCCACGAAGTTCAGCCGTTCCAGCCGCCGATTCACCTCCTCCTCCAATTCGAGTTCAGACGGAGGTACCCCCTAGAGGCGCCTCTCCAAGGTCTACGCTGTGGCACCATCCGATCGGCCCCAGCTACACGGATTTCGAGAAAAAGGTTGACCTAGTTTTGAACAGAATAGAAAAGGTACGACCTTTAAATTTTGAACTGTTCTGTAGCACTTTAAAGCGCTACGAAATTCGATTTCACGATAAAAATCATATCTTTTTCGTTTATGGTCGAAACTCAGTGAAACAAGAGATATCGGGACCATGAGGACGTCTTCTACATTTTAGAAGAGACCGCGTATTTTTCTGAGCCTTCTACAATTTTTGGCAACGTGGAACCCAATGTGAGATTTCTGAATTATAAACGATATGGAAATGATGATGTATAAATTATATATTCGAAGTATGAGTTATATAAGCGTTGTACACTTCATGTATAAGCGTTGTATAAGTTGTATGTTCGATGTATAAGTTATATATGCGTTGTAAAAATTATACATGTGTTGAAATGAAGTGAAATATACTTATATATATATATATATACACACGCCCCTCGTCCACAAACTATGGACGATATTTATTGGTTGTGATTGGTGTGAAAATTGGTTGATAGCGAATGGTTGATTAGAATTGTTTATGGTTGAAATTGATTGATTGTGGTTGAAAAATACTCGTTTGTGGCTGAGAATTATTTGGTTGAAACCACATAGGATTAGTTTGTGGAAAAGAAATAAAAATAAACATGCCGCCTGCGTGCAAACTATAGGCATGAAATCCCCATTGTCAAAAGCTGCGAGGCTTTAAGGTAGAGCGAGGAGCCGTACTAGGGACGGTCCCGGTTTTAACTACCCTGCCGTTATGCTGCCAAAATTTTCAATAATATTCATGTGTTAGAATTATTTTCATGTGTTGAAACTATATTCGTGTGTTGAATAGAAATTCATGTGTTGAATAGAAATTCATGTGTTGAATAGAAATTCACGTGTTGAACGACATTCATGTTTTGAAATAAATTATTTTATAATAAAAATCATATTTTTATCATCTATATCAACTATATAAAATAGTCGTGTTTTGAAATAAATTGTTTTACAATAAAAATCATATTTTTATCATCTATATGAACTATATAAAATATTCATGTTTTGAAATAAATTGTTTTATAATAAAAATCATATTTTTACCATCTCTATGAACTATATAAAATAGTCGTGTTTTGAAATAAATTGTTTTATAATAAAAACCATGTTTTTATCATCTATATGAACTATATAAAATAGTCGTGTTTTGAAATAAATTGTTTTACAATAAAAATCACATTTTTATTATAAACATGAATTGTTAAAAATAGTGAAGTGTTGAAATAAATGTCTGTTGGATAAAAATATCATTTTTATCAAATGTATGAAAAGAATATGCTTTCGAAATCGAAGAATAGATTATATATATATATAATCAAAATAAATCGAATAACGAAGCTGTAGTTCATGTTTTGAAACCGTGATTTCAAACGATTAGTGCAGGAGATCGGACCATCGGATTTTTCGGAAATCGAAACCGTTAGGTTCGCTTTGGAAATATCTTTCCAACGACACCAACTGTGCGAAGATCCAACGGTTGGATTGTCTGGAATGTTTAATTCAAATCTGAAGAAAAACAGCGCCAGAATCGATTATATCTATATATATATATAATTAAATTAAATCGAATAACGACGCTGTAGTTCGTATTTTGAAAACGAAACTTCAAACGAGTGTACCGGGAGATCCGACCGTCGGATTTCCCCAAAACTGAAACCGTTGGATTCGTTTTGAAAAGATATTTCTAATGATATAAAATTTGTGAAGATCCAATGGTTAGATTTTAAGATATGTGTAAATCAAATATGAAGAAAAATAGCGCCACGGTCGCGTAATGGCCTGAAGCGTCGTTTGAATAAATTGGCTATTTTTAAATAAATAAAAATAGCGATAAATCGTTATAAAATATTATAAATGATATGGAATGCAAATAAACCGAATTTACCTGGTTTATTGGATATTTGATGGTTGAATGTGAAATTTATAAACTAACTGAAGGTTAGCTAAGTCGGATGGTTTCCTGGGTTTTGATCCGATGTTGGTTTCGGCCTTCGGGGTTAATACTTGGGAAATCATTCTCTTACTAATTTGCGGTTAGTGAATGATGAATTAGAATGAGGCGTATGTTGTGTTTGTGTAGCACTTGTTTATTATATACATGAGTTGCTCAGAAAGACCGGGTTTATCCCATTCTGAATAACTGAATCGACGATAAGAAGTCGATGATGAAGACGGTGGTTGAAGACCGGAGATCTTCACCTCGGTTGGATGATAACTGATGTCTTGATTGGGAGGCATCCCGAAATATAGATAATAAGTGGTGATCGTCCAGACGTACGTGGACATCGATGGGTATGCGAGGTATATAGTGCCTCTGGTTTCGTTCAGACCTAGAGCGGACTTGTAAATGGACTGTGTGTCTGACATCGGATTTCATTCTGTGTGATTGATAGCCATCAGTTGCATGGCATGAATTGCCGGTGTGGCATGCTAAGATGCAGTGATCAAGGCTTTTGTTGAAAAGCAAAGTCTTGTGGTTGATGATTAAAGCACGGCCTGTGTGGCATAGTGTAATGACCCGCATTGGCAGAGGTATTATAATTAATTTATTTAATTATATAAATAGTGATATAGTAAATTAAATGGTGGTTTTATTAAATAATGGTGAATATTTAATTAAAATAATAAATTAAATAATATATTTAATTCTGAAATAATCAGAATTGGCTGAAATGGCGATATGGTGTGAACTGGATCATCTGTGATATTTAATTCAGCTTAGAATTGAATTAGAATAACGAATATATTATTTGAACGACAGTTTGAACGTATAATTATATTATAATTAAAATCGAGCTTGAAATGGCGCTGTAGTTCGTAATTTGGCGATTTGAACTTTAACTGAATGTACAGAGTTCGTTTTAAATCGGATTTCTGTGAAACAAGAAACGTGTGGACCAGGTGGAGTATATCTTTCTAGAGGAAGAGAAAAATCAGGATTTCGTCGTGTAGATTTTGAGATATGTCCAAATCAAATTTTAGAATAGTCGCTATAGAATCGTTTATCGACCGTATCGGTTTACTCGATATAACTAGAGTTTGGGTTTGAATTTAGACAAGGTTCTTTTGGGACATAGTGATAATTTAATTTTTAGAATTTTACTATAATTTTTAATTAATTTAATAAGCGACTTTTTATTTGAAGTATTTTGCACCCTGTAATCAACATTTTGAGGTTTAAAAATATGAGTTAATCTACCGGTATTATTATATTTTTGGGATCGCGGCACCGAGCTGATTACAACGGTATGTTTACTTCTGTCGACAACAGTTTGTAAAGGAAGGAAATTCTTTATCACGTGATGGTAAACTTTGTAACATAAAACAAAGATCCACGTTCATGCTTCTCAAACCACCTTTTCTCCTTGGCCTAAAAACAAATACGTGGTCCTCCAAACTCCATAGCAAAACACTGTATAATACCCCTTTAACCTTTTTCCAACCTAAAACCTAATTCCATTTTTTCATCTCACGGTTAAGTATTACAAGCCGCCACCAAACAAGGAAACGCAGAAAAAAACGAAATCAAAGAAGAATCCAAAGAAATAAAACCAAACTCTTACTTAAAAATCTTAGAACGTATGTATTCGAACTTTTGAGGTGATGTATACTTTATGAAGAAACGAGAATGGAGGAGGTGTGTAAAGTGGACTGTTTTGATTGTAGCGAGGTGGTGTCCGTGTTATATAAGGAGGAGCGGACTGGAGATGTAATGGAGAAGACGGTGAGTGGATGCAAGCTGAAGTTTTTGTGAAGCGGAGGAGTTATACTGGGAACAAAGTCTTTTACTTTGGGAAAATGAAGGTTTGAGGGCGTGAGGCCATGTTAAAGATGGGATCGGAGTTAAAGTAATGAGCAGCTTGTGTAATATTTTGTTTTTGGGTGAAGGTGTAATGGGTAATGCCGCTGTTTTGTGCTGAAGCACGGTGAAGATGATGAACAGAAGTAAGTGTGCAGTAAGCGAGCAGTAAGGGATCAGTATTGGTGATAAGTTTTGAATGGTGGTGAATACAGAAAGGTGTGTGAAGTGCAAATATGAGAGCTGAAGAGGGAGGCATTTCTTTATCACGGTGAGGGGATTAAAGGACTTGCGGTTCTGTTATGCGATGGAAAACACTGGTGAGGCCATTTCGGAAATGCACTACTGTACAAACGTGGGTGGTAAATACTTATATGTATAATAACGTGAAGGGTGCTGGGTTGTTTAAGGTGGGTAGAAGAAGGTGCGGGATTCTAGTGTTCAGAAAGAAGGTGTTGGTTCAACTGTTTGTACAAGGAGAGTTAACGTATAAAGAGTATGGTAATGGGGTAGGTGGGTGGTTGCAATAAAATCGGTAATGGTGGGGGGTTTGATTTTTATCTGGATTGAAATGTTTTGGAAGGGGAGTACGGTTCATTTTGAAGCATGGCGTGGGGCTAGGCCCATCAGTTTAAAGCCCAGATTCATGAAAAAGAAAACTAAAGAGAAGGGGCTTGCAATGTTGAATGGATGGAGCAGCAGCGAGTTTGAATATGGACAATGGACCAAAATCAAAGGGATCTGGCAAGATCGTATGGACGAGCGCAACGCAATGGAACTGACGGGTAGTGAATAGGAGATCGCTACAATTTATGACGAAATAAATTGTCCATCTGAATCAAGCGATGGTTATCGTTATTAACGATGATCGTCCAATGTGAGTAAATCTCACTAACTCTAAAACAGTTTATAATTTCATGTTGTATTTTTAGAACTGTTAGAAATTGTCTGTTTGACTGCGTGTTGACTGTTTGATTGAACTGCTAGTCAGTTAGTTGAAGTTCTATATTGATTCTGTTTAACAGAATATATCATATGGAACTGAAAAGTGATGTTATCTATATTGTTTAACATCTGTGATGCAGGGAAACAGATTGGAGGAACCCAACTCGGTTCCTCAACATTTATTTTACTGTTTTTCATATATTGTGATATATGATGTGATATATAATCTGTTGTCGATTATATGTGTTTGGACGATACTGATCATCGTGATTTGATATGTTGAATACCATAACATACCGAATGTTGATAAAGGAATATTTTCAAAGTGTATTTTGAAAATGAATTATTTATATAAAATCGATGGATTTTATATAGAAAAGAAAAAGGATTTTTACAAAAGAAATATTTATAAAATCAAAAGGATAAGTTAGAATAAAAAAAGGAAATCATTTGTAAAGTGAAGAACCGTTACTAAAAGTAAATCTTTATAAATGAATAGATTATTCGAAAAGGAGTTAATCGATGTTAGTTTAATCGATTAGAGAACAAAGTAAAAGGAGTTAATCGATGTTAGTTTAATCGATTAGAGAATAAAGTAAAAGGAGTTAATCGATGTTAGTTAATCGATTAGAGAATAAAGTAAAAGGAGTTAATCGATGTTAGTTAATCGATTAGAGAATAAAGTAAAAGGAGTTAATCGATGTTAGTTAATCGATTAGAGTAAAGTAAAAGGAGTTAATCGAATATAGTTTATTCGAATAGAAAGTGAAACGAGTTAATCGAATATAGTTTATTCGAATAGAAAGTAAAAGGAGTTAATCGAATATAGTTTATTCGAACAGAAGCAAATGAGTTAATCGAATATAGTTTATTCGAAGAAAGTAACAGGAGTTATCGAATATAGTTTATTCGAAAGGAGTTAAGTGAAATGAGTTAATCCAATAGCGTTAGTCAAATAGAGTTAATACAATAGTGTTAGTCCAATAGAGTAAATTGATAAGGGTTAATCGAATAGAGTTAAGTGAAAAGAGTCAATCGAATATAGCTATTTGAAGGAGGGTTAAGTAAGGAAGTTAGTAAAAGGGATATAAAGTGAACTTTGCCTATTTCAAAGTTGGAAATGTTGTTCAGTTAAGGTCTGAGAGGTAGTTCTACCCCAACTTGATTGGCTTCGTTTTAACTAAGGAATAGCTAAGGTTCAGCAGTAAAGGAAATGGTTTGAGTTGGCATCGCGATGGTTTGTTTAAACATCTGTCTAAGTCCAATGAAGAAGCTTTGGAAATTTTTTCCAAATAAGAAACCAGAAATGGTTTCTAATAAAGAAAACAAGAAATGGAAATGTTTTCCATTTGTTAATAACGTATATTTTCCAAATTTAGAAAATAAAGAAATATTGAATATAGGGAAACAGGAGATAAGTAAATTAATGAAATAAAGAGATAAATGTTGAATGATGTTTGATCGATATAAATTTCCATGTGGAAATAATATCGTTGTTTGCACACCTGTTTTTTTTTTATGGTTAAATCACAGACCATTGAAGTTTTGACCATTTTAACGTTGTTAATATGGAGAGATCGGTTGGATTATTATCCAAAGAACCACTCTGTATTGGCACAAGCATTGCGAATCATATATGCCAAAGATAATTGAAGACGGAGTAAAGTGCAAGGGCTATTGTATAAGTCTTAGATAACAGTGCCTAAGATGGACGTACTGAATAGTGCCTTCGGTTCATCCTGTTCCTGGATGACTTGTATGGATGGATGTCTGACAGAGTATTTCCAGACGATCACGTATATTGATTTCTCCAACCGTACCAAGAGTGGAAGCGAAGAAGGAAACTTCTTTTAGCTAACACATAATGTATTGTTGAGGACGTCAATCGGTGATTGGATGGATTTGATGATGTGGCATTCAAAGTGAATCTGATGTGATGATAAGCGTAGCTTTTAGCCTCATCATCCGGTAAATGACAGAAATCGGGCAAGCAGCATGGCTAAGTCGGTCGCACCGAAGTAGGGTGTATAATCACCTATCTAGAGAATATTCATTTGCTTCTTTAATCTATCAATGCTGTCTCATATATATACGGGAAACGGTTGCTGATCCCAACCGTTGGTGATATACATTCGATACACTCAAGCAAAATGAGTGGTCGATCATGTGTGGCTGAGTTACAAGATGTTCTTGTTGAACTCCAGTGTATCGTTCCTAGAGTACACTGATCGGAAGGTGGTTCCATATCTTATCATAGTTGGAAATCCATTACCCAATACGTGCTTGCGGTTTTGATTGTATACTATATATGTAGAACGTGAGATGAAAGCGTTTCTGCTAGATGGTTATTATTATTGTGGTTGATAGTCATTATTATAATATCAAAAGGTTTTTGATATAAAGATATTTTGGATTCTCATAAGGGAAAAACCCGTTCCGTTATGCGGCGTGGTCTTATGAGATATCGTTTACTTGTTCGAACTGTTTTAAATTGTTTTACTCACACCAGTCCCATGACTGACCCGAAGTTTATTTTGTTTTGTTTTCCCTAAACTCTTGGGTGCCCAATTTTGTAAGGGTAGTCAAGTAGTCAGGAATTTACCGATATACTTGGAGAGCTTGGAGCAGGAGGCTTCAAGATCATATAGCTATAGTTATTTCCGCTGTGTTGTAAGTGTTGTACTCTGATAAATGCTATTGTATACATAACTGTTATATTCCAAAGTTATGTTATATATTATATGTTATTCGTTCTGCTGTGAGGTTCGTGTTACTCTGATGTTGTGTCCTTCTTCTTCTTCTATTCTAAGTTTCTATCTTATCTATTCTCACCCTCTAATTTCTTTCACTAATTACCTGGATTTTTTGAGGTTTTGGTTATCTACATCGTGTTTATGTCGATAACCAAAGTCGCTCAAAATCCCGGGTCATTACACATAGCTTTGTGTATAACGTGAATTCGCGAGCCTCACACCCCGGTATGAACCAGAAACGGGAGAGGACATCAAGGAGGGCATGCGTTTCCATCTAGCTAGAGGTGGTGTCAGTGCTTAAACTGGCTGACATTTATATTATTTTCACCCATGTGGTTGTTGCTGTTGCGAGGCGCCTCGGATATATCGATGACTATGTGAAGCCGACGGAGTCATTCGTTGGCTCATTGACGCCCCAAAGGGCGGGGAAACGCAGTGTTCAGGCATTTTAATCCGCATCGGTGGACCGGCCCTGACGATCCAAGGGTCACTCGAGCTCTAATCCTGAGACACGGGCTAGAGCATCTCAAATTCGGTAAGGACTATCTTTTGCCTTAGTTCATGACGGAAATCCAATTTCCAAATACGACACCGTGCGGTTTTGATTGTAAACCTATATTTGGCGACATAGTGGCATGGGACCCTCATGTCGTCTATGATTGATACTTATGATTTGAAATTGTTTTTGATATATATAAACACTAGTAGTAATATCAAATGCTTTTGTTTTATTCGTATCAAGCATATTTTGGCCATTATAAGGTAAAAACTCTATCCTCCAGTTTGTGTTGCATTGTGTGATGGGAACTGAGTCTTATAATGGCTTCATTTTTGTAAAAAGCATTGCGATGTTTAAAAGATTTACTTGTTGTAAAGCACTGGCAATCCAATGGAGTAAACCCGTTCCACGAAAGTGGCGTGGTCCTGTGATTAGCCATATTATAAAATGTGTTAAGTAGAGTTCTCATTCCAGTCCCATGACTGACTCGTAGTTTGTTTCACTTGCAAACTCGGGTGCCCCTTTTTCTACATGGGCGGCCTTGTGTTCAGGTTTTAGCAGGCTCTTTATGGATAGCTGGAGTTGAAGATGGTTCTATCATTTATCTCTTTTTATGTTGTTGAGCTCCTATTGTACATATTATGTTTGTTTTCCGTTGTAGACATTTATGTATAGTTGAACTGTATTTGTACTATGTATGATCCTGTATACTACGTAACTCTGATGGTTATGTTTATCCAGTGTATTATTTGTACATTATCTGGTGTATTTATTTAATTCTATTCTGCTATTATCTGTTTATGTGTTATATTCCAAAGATTACCCTTGCCACAGTCAGTACGGGGTTTGGGGTAGTCACACACCCCGTAATTTTAACAACACTAAAGAGGAAAAATTAAAGAACGTTTAATTTAATATTCTGAATTAAGGGAAACGGGCTGCTTCATTGCATCTGTCTCGAAATTCTGGTCAGAATAGACACCTAGTTTGCATACAACGGACACCATATGAAGAAGTTACGAAGGTTTGAAGTTTGTATACGTGTAAGAAATTTATATATATACATAACAGTTCAAACCTATCCAGAAATCAGTTAAAAATTCGAAATTGGGGAAGTGGGAATTCTTCCACCAAGGGGTGTCGGCCACTTGAGGGGGGTGTCGACCCCCCTTCGGCAGACTGGGCAGATTAGGTATTCGGGGGATTTGACTATAAATATGGCCTAATTTCTCTAATTTTCCCACACTAAAAATAATGGAGGACTAGATGCTGTCACTGGCCGGATTGAATCAAACCTTTTTCTTCTTCTGCAATCGAGTTAATCAAGTTTAGAGTTATTCAAGCATAGATCTGTGATTCAACATCTACTATTCTCCTTCTATTTTTCTAGATCCAAACACCGTGAGTTTAAGTTACTTTTATATTTAAATAATTAAAAAGTAAAACATGATATGACTATAATTTGATCTATGCCTGTGATTGCTTGAATCATATCAGATCTGTTATAACTTGTGTATCTATGATATTCTGACATGACTATGACTTGGATCTTAACCTTCATCATGTCAGATCTACCATTGATTATAGATCTAATTCATTATTTAGATCTTAACATGTCTGTCACTATCGTGTTAATGATTAAATCAGTGTTATTGTCATAATGGATCTGTTATTAGTTGGGTATCTAATTCATTATTAGGACTCATCATGCCTGTTTATGATGTCTTTATTATGTTAGAATCAGTTCTATTATCACATGTTCATCAGATCTGTTCCTATATGCTTATCTTGTCATTATACCCAACATTGTTACTGTATGTTTATTAGTTGTTATGCCTATTTCGGACATTATATGTCAATATTGTCATTATGTTCATTTCTGTCCTGTTCCCTCCTTTTTTCCGTTTTTATTTTTATAGTCAGGCTACCTTCGAGCCTAGGCATGCCGCTGGAATAGGCGAACGTGTTAAATTAGGAAAGGGGGAAATACGCTAAAACCTAGGGCATAACTTGTATCGGGAAATTCGGGCATAACTTGAATGAATATATGAATATGGATTTTGGGCATAAATCAAATTGTGATTTAGATCTTAAATTTAGGGCATATGGTACATGATAAATATGACTTGGGAAAGAGGCATGAAAGCCTTTACTGAATAGGAATAATTGGTTAATAAAGAAAGTGCCTAGAATTACAATAACTGAAATTGTAATCATGCTTAGACAAGAGGTTAGATTACACTTGTGGTGGAAGTCTGCCCAGAACCGCCCGGCATAACCAGCGACCACAAGTGGTGAATCTAATGTGAGGGGTCTAAGTGCATAAACACGTGATGTGCTAAGACACGAGGTTAACTCCAATTTATGGAATAAGTTTGCCCGGACCAGCCTAGCATATCCAGCATCCACAAGTTGTAGGCTTAATGTGGGAGGTCTAGTGTATTACGACTATAAATGGATATATGGCAATGAATTGGAATAAATAGTGAATGATAGTAACCTATTATAATTAATTACTTTAATGAGAATGTTATATAATGTGTATTCTTGTCCTGGCGACAAGTAGAAATTATAACATAGGCTATAATAAAAGGAAAGTAAGCTTATTAGTAAACCTTAATTAAGAAAACTAAGTTTATAAGTAAATAATGTCAAGTTGTAGTGATATGTTAAACAGAAAACAGGTGAACTGAGTTGAAGTATACTTAATTACATATTAAGTAAAAAATGTTACTGTAACTATGGAATCAGACAATAAATAATACAAAGGGATCGTAAGATTACTTCCATTAATTACAATCCAGGGGTGAAGGATTGTAAGATTTCTTCCGTTTATTACAATCTAAAGAATAACATGTAATGGGGCTTATTAATAAACTTAAATGGATTAAGTTATATTTATATGAAATTAACAAGCAAATGGAATTTTGGCAAGTGAAAAAAGTCAATGTGAATGGGGATAACTGTTAGTCTGTAATACTTAACCTAGCTGAATCCATAGGGATTGTATGAATATGTTAACTTGAGTAGGGGTTAAGTAAACTTGGTTGAAACAGTGGGAGGGTTTAGTATATCTGGGTGGGGTGGGTAATATTCATATATAGGCCCACAAAACTTAACCAGTTGGGGTTATGTAATAAAAGACACCGTTAGGTAAGCATAACCTATGGAAATCCTAAAGGGGATGCAAGACAAAGGGAAGAGCTTGCAACATCTTGTGTGTGGGACACGTTCAGTCAGTAACTCAAATAACAGTATCAAACGAGTACTCCGCCCTAGGTTGGAGTCGGGGCATGCTTACTGGGCTGATTGTAAGAGATCCAAATGTGGAGGACGATGTAATGACCCGGGGATTTCACAACCCTGAGTAATCGACATATAACCCAATGTCGACTATCGAGCATCGGAAATACCGGATATTCCATGAAATAAATTAGAGGATGAGAATAGATAAGATAGAAACTTAGAATAGAAGAAGAAGAACATACAACATCAGAATAAACACGAATCTCATAGCAAAATGAATAATATATAATAGATACATAACTTTGAAATAAAATCTGTATACGTATACAGTAACATTTATCAGAGTATAACACTTACATTACAGCGGAAATAAACAATAGCTATAAAAACGCTACTGAAGCCTCCTGCTCCATCTCCTTCTAGTGCATCTGTAAATCCCGACTGCTTGACTCCTCGTAGAAATTTGAGCACCCAAGAGTTTAGGGAAAACAAAACAAACTCCGGGTCAGTCTTTGGACTGGTATGAGTAAAACAGTTTAAAACAATTTGAGCAATTAAACGAAATCTCATAAGACCACGCCGTATAACGGAACGGGTTTTTCCCTTATGAGAATCCAAAATAGTCTTTATATCAAAATTTCTTTTGATATTATGATAGTTTCTACCAACCACAATATAATAATCATCTAGCAGAAACGCTTTCATCTCACATTCTACATATACAGTATACAATCAAAACCACGAGCACTTATTGGATAATGGATTGCCAACTATGACAAGGTATGGAACCACCTTCCGATAGTGTACCTCTAGAGAGGAATACACTGGGTTCAACAAGAACATCTTGCAACCCGGCCACACATGACTTCAAAAATCACGAAACTTGAAATCTAGCAATAATTTAATATTCTGAATCCAACAAAATTGGTTTCGTCGAAAACGGAGGTCGTTTGCAAAACTGGCTATTTTTAAAGCTCAAAATAAATCCATTTAAATATTTAATATATTTAAAAATAATTAAATTAAACATAAATAAATTTATATTATCGTATATATTCACAATAGAATATCACACAGCTCCAATTGGATTTATAACTCGATACTCAAATCCCGGTTGAATCGATATTCAATTTATATTGAAAATTTTATTTATAATATAAATAAATCATTATAAATTATAAAGGAATTCCATAGCGACTTTTCGAAAATTTGACTTGGACATAACTCACAATCTATACGACGAAAACCCGATTTTTCTCTTCCATTAGAAAAATATACTTCACCAGCTCCGAACATTTCTTGTTGCACAGAAATCCGACTTAAAACTAATTTTGTATATTCAACTGAAGTTCAAATCCCCAAACTTCGAATTGCAGCTCCGTTTCGAGCTCGATTTAAATTATAATATAATTATACGTTCAACTGTCGTTTATATAATATATTCGTTAATATAATTCAACTCTAAACTGAATTATATATTATAAATAATCCAATTCACACAATATTGTGAATTCCACTATTTCTGATTATTTCGAAATTAAATATATTATTCTATTATTTAATTTAATTAAATATTCACTATTATTTAATTAAACAGCTATTTAACTCTTTATATCACTATTTAAATAATTAAATTAATTAATTATAATACCGTAAAAATACGGGACATTACATTCTTCCCCCCTTCAAATAATTTCGTCCTCGAAATTGCTAAGGTAGAAAACAAACCCTGTTAACTGGGTAAAAATTATTTGTTTACTTCTTAACTCCGGTTTCACTGAACCAATTCAATTTCAATTAAATATATATTCATTCCAACGCAAACGAAAATCAAACAGCAAGCGGCTTGCCAAATCGGCTCATAAATCTCATACCCAATAGAAATATAAACTTGTACCTTTTTGTTAGGCATATCATTATATCCTTTCCATCTGCTATTAATTCAGCATATAGCAATGTCATTCCCAATCAAACTCAAATCACTTTTATCTCCGACACAACCATTCGCTTATCCAAGCCAAATTCAAGTTTATTTTTTATTCCAAACTCATAATCTAATTTTTCCTGATACCATTCCAATCCAATTCAATTCAATTACCACTGAACTGGCTTTGTTTCAATTTCAAATTTGCTTTCACATATTTCTATTTAATTTGTTTTAAATTCAAACAATCTCTCTTGGGAATTTTAAACAGCTAAACCATTTCAAAAATCAAATATTTATTTCGGAATATCAAAGCAACTCTTTTTTCCAAAATAATTCAAAAACAAAATTTTTGGTAGTAATACATCACTTAAAACTCGAAAATGAACACCGATGATGTCAAGAACATCATCGGAATCTATTTCCAGCTACCGAAGTGAGTTCAATATTATATCACTTTCGAAACCATATCTAAACACTTCCATTTTGAAATTCATTTCAAAACATAATTAATAAAGCTTGGAAAACATTTCTAAAATCTCCCAGGATTTTAAAATTCTTATATATTTAATCCAATTCCATTTACAAACACATTTCATGTTTTCAGAAATTTAGTTCCAAATTATGTTTTTAATCCAGAATTAATTCTACCGATTTCATATATTACACTTATATGAATTCTGATTGGCTATTTATATAACCATTCCAATTATAATATCATTAGATTATAATAGTGACCAACATATCAAATATAATAATTTCAATATATATTCACTTTTATATCAAAATATATTTCAAGTAAATTTATTTCATTTACCCTCTTTTCAAAACATTCTATGTCGGTTCGTCGTATTCAAGTGTTTATTAACTCCTACCGATACAGTGGATCAAACTTATCGACCAGAACTCATAAACAACTCAACCAATAAATCTCCACAATATAAAACAATTTTGATAAAATCTACATAGTTCACTCGTATATATACAGTCAAACTCAATCTGGCGTATTGCTAACCCCATCTCTACTAAATCACGCCAAAAAGACAAGGTAATAACTTAACCTTAAGCTCCGATACCACTGTAACGACCCAGGGATTTCATGACCCTGAGTAATCGACATATAACCCAATGTCGACTATCAAGCATCGGAAATACCGGATATTCCATGAAAGAAATTAGAAGGTGAGAATAGATAAGATAGAAACTTAGAATAGAAGAAGAAAAAGAATATACAACATCAGAATAAACATGAATCTCACATCAGAACAAACAATATATAATAGATACATAACTTTAAAATAAAATCAGTATATGTATAGAGTAACATTTATCAGAGTATAACACTTACATCACAGCAGAAATAAACAATAGCTATAAAAACGCTACTGAAGCCTCCTGCTCCATCTCCTTCTAGTGAATCTGTAAATCCCGACTACTTGAATGCTCGTAGAAATTTGAGCACCCAAGAGTTTAGGGAAAACAAAACAAAACAAACTCCGGGTCAGTTTTGTACCGGTAT
This sequence comes from Allium sativum, assembly GCA_030737875.1. NCBI lineage: Eukaryota > Viridiplantae > Streptophyta > Magnoliopsida > Asparagales > Amaryllidaceae > Allium > Allium sativum. The sequence goes on from CM060922.1 coordinate 340,563,157, forward strand.
GAGTAAAACAGTTTAAAACAGTTTGAGCAATTAAACGAAATCTCATAAGACCATGCCATATAACGAAACGAGTATTTCCCTTATGCGAATCCAAAATAGTCTACATATCAAAATTTCTTTTGATATTATGATAGTGTCTACCAACCGCAATATAATAATCATCTAGCAGAAACGCTTTCATCTCATACTCTACATATATAGTATACAATCAAAACCACGAGCACTTATTGGATAATGGATTGCCAACTATGACAAGGTATGAACCACCTTCCAATAGTGTACCTTTAGAGAAGAATACACAGGGTTCAACAAGAACATCTTGCAATCCGGCCACACATGACTTCAAAAATCATGAAACTTGAAATCTAACGATAATTTAATATCCCGGATCCAACAAAATTAGTTTCGTCGAAAACGGAGGTCATTTGCAAAACTGGCTATTTTTAAAGCTACAAATAAATCCATTCAAATATTAAATTTATTTAAAAATAATTAAATATAAATATAAATAAATTTATATTATCGTATATATTCATAATAGAATATCATACAGCTCCAACTGGATTTATAACTTGATATTCAAATCCCGGTTGAATTGATATTCAATTTATATTGAAAATTTTATTTATAATATAAATAAATCATTATAAATTATAACGGAATTCTATAGCGACTTTTTGAAAATTTGATTTGGATATAACTCACAATCTACACAAAAAAAAAACTCGATTTTTCTCTTCCATTAGAAAAATATACTTAACCAGCTCCGAACGTTTCTTGTTTCACAGAAATCCGACTTAAAACAGATTATGTATATTCAATTGAAGTTCGAATCGCCAAATTTCGAATTGCAGCGCCATTTCGAGCTCGATTTAAATTATAATATAATTATACGTTCAACTGTCGTTTATACAATATATTCATTAATAAAATTCAACTCTAAACTGAAATATATATTATAAATAATCCAATTCACACAATATTGTGAATTCCACTATTTTCGATTATTTCGGAATTAAGTATATTATTCTATTATTTAATTTAATTAAATATTCACTATTATTTAATTAAACAACTATTTAAATCTCTATATCACTATTTAAATAATTAAATTAATTATAATACCGTAAAAATACAGGACATTACAAACGGTGTGGGTAGCGCAAACCGACCGGGGTCATGTACGTGCATGGTCAGGGCAGAGGAGGATAAGACGACCGTGACACCTATAAATATGGTTGTGCACATCATAAAAACGAAGGGTTGCCACTTTAGGAAGTGATACATCCTACTGTGAGGCCAGTACATGGTATCTACGGAGTAGGGAGCTGATCGATTAAGGTAATAATTATGGTAAATTTAGACTGCGGTATGTTTAGGAGCCCGTTATTACCCTCAGAGGTGATTCCGGAACATTGGGCTGCCTGTTGATTGTATTGGGTAAAAACCTCTCACTGGAAGTACACCTAAGTCACCATCTTACAGTTGTTGGGATCATCTTGTTCTAGTTATACTAGTATTGGTGCAGAGCAAAGAAAATGTTAGAGAAGTGCTATTGGTGCTATCCTATTTTTTCTTGTCTTATCTTGTCATACCTACCCTATATGTTGTTATCTCTCTCATCCATTTTATATGCCTGTCATGATACTTTTACTTATTTACCTGCTAAAAATACTTGGACTCGCCAGACTTTATGTCTAACCCATTTTTGTTTCCTCTTCTTTCTCTTCCGTCCCCCCTCCCCAGGTTCTCGGGGTGGGAATACACAAGCTTGGTCAGGATTCTTCTTTCATCTTGCTTGGAATTGCTTAGATGTACTATAGGTTTCATATCATTCTCTACTGTGGCTTATGTTTTTGGGATTATGCTTTCTTTATTATTGTACTTTGATATTTTAAGTACAAGACAGAAGTTTTAATGATGTACCGGGTTTATGTATTTTCAGACTTATGATGTAATTTGAATCACGATGCTTTATGATTAATAAAAGTTTTTAATTCTGCTGCTATTTTATATCTGTCTTGTAAATTTTCTGTTTACCTATAATGCTTCACGAAACTTAATGCATTCTCTTAATGAGTGACAATAACAGACGTGGGGTGACACAGATAATAACGAATAACAATGAAAATAAATAGCACACAGAATTTATAGTGGTTTCACTAAAACTTGTTAGCGTACATCCACTTTAGAGTGAGAGTTTTATTACCCCGATGAGAGGAGCACAAGAGATTGATACAATGATCACCAGTATTCAATATAAAATTGAGTTTATGGAAAACATAATTGAAGAACTAAAATTAGGTTATTAACCCCGATTTATCTCTAAGAAGAACCCTTGATCAAGCAAGCTCTTAACCTTCAAATCTGAAAATAGCTTATATTGGTAAAGATCTCATTAAGGCAAATTATTATTTTGCCTTTCAAAACTCCAAAAAAAATCTTGATAAAGAAACATGTTGAAATCAACCCGGAACTCGATTTAGACGTTTGAAATTGGATTCAGATGATGAATATAGATTCACCATCTAGGCTACAGTAATCTAGACATAAATCACCAATATTCGAGACGTTTGGATTTTGTTGTAGCCATTGCAACATGCACTTCTGTACCAGCTAGCTTCACCTCTTCATAACTTGGGCTCTCGAAATACAAATCATATCTTGTTTCAACGTTTTCAATATATCTTCGACCACTTTAATCCCATATATAGTTTTTCGTTATATAATTAACAAAGAGGACAAGAAAAAATCTCTAACCTAATAAAAGTTTCTCCTCAATATCCAAGAATGTCTGACGTTACACAAGGATTCACAGTGGGTAGAGGTAAACGACTTCCAATAATAACAAAAATTTATGTCATCACTTGTTAATTCATTTATAGGTAGACCTATAATACTAGTTAACTCATTTATTTTTAAATGAGTCAAAGTTTACTTTTGCAAGAAGAAATATGAATATTAAGCATGTTTAGGATGGCAACATTGAAGAGACTGATACACACAAAAGTCAGCTTGTACCCGAAGAGGAGTGAGAGAAAGTTGGCTTTTGTTAGAATTCAAACCCTTCTGGCATAATAGTTTTATTGAATCCATGCACTAGTTAATGTGAAATAAAAGTATAACAACTACTTTAGTGCGAAAGTAAGAAAAGCACACATCCTGGAAATGTGCATGGTCTCAAGGATGGTAGGTATGGCTTGTAATGAAAGCAAGTCAATAGTTGTAGGCGGTAATAAATAATATAATGAATTAAGGAATGATCTAAACATAAGTTTTTTAAAGCCTATAAATAAGGCAGCCCATATGTATTGTAGGAACACACTAGGTGAAATATAAGTGAGAAAAAATAGTTGAGAGAAAAAGTAAGAGCAGAAGCTCTGTGTCTTTACCATTCCATATATATAGAAGTGTGTTGTTATTTTATCGTAAAATCATATCATACAACACATCTTCTCTTTGTTTTGAGTTATAATAATAGAGTGAAACTCATACACGTTTCCAATAAGTGGTATCAGAGCGAAGGTTCCGTTCATGGAAAATTGCAAATATGATGCAATTGTAAATCCCAAAGTTGACGGCTACAAATTATGGGAACTGGAGTATCCAAATGAAGGTGTTACTCGGTTCTTACGAGAATTGGGAAATTTTCGAAAAAGGGTACATTGAACCCGTAAACGCAACTGTTGAAGCACGTTTATCCAATGACGAGAAGACATCATTGAAAAATCCCCAAAAAAAGACAAGTAAGCTTTGTTCATGATTTTTCTAAGGGTTGACGAATCGACCTTCGAAAAAATCTCAGAAGCAAAAACATCAAAAGATGCATGGGAGATTATGCAGAAATCATTCCAAGGAGCCGAGAAAGTAAAAAAGGCGCGGCTCTAGGTATTACGTGGCGAGGTCGAAAATATAAAAATGGAAAGTCTGGAAAGCATCGATGAATATGTTATGCGTTTAAAAATGATGACAAATGAAATGAAAAGAAATAGTGAAAGTCTCGATGATGTTTGGGTGATGGAAAAGCTTCTATGTTCGTTAATAAGAAAGTTTGTTTATGTTGTTACAACAATCGAAGAGTCAAAAGATTTTTCCACAATTTCGATTGATGAGCTTGTTGGTTCGCTTCAAGTGCATGAGAAACGGATGAACCAATACGATGATACTGGTCATATAGAAAAGGCTTTACAAAGTAAGGTGTCCATGGGCGCCAGTTGAAACAGTAGCAGTTATGCTCGTGGAAGAAGTGACTATCGAGGTGGACATGGACGTGGAAGGCAACTTTTTAACAGAGGTCAGAATGACGAAGGCTATCAGCAATCTGGTCGTGGTCAAAATTTCAGAGGCCGAGGAAGAGGCTACTACAACAATAAACACTTTTCGTAATAGGAAATATCGGTTGTAGTAGGGCAATTGTAACAGACCCGCGCCTGTAGGGATGGCCGGAGTCGTAATAGGTCGGTCCATTTTCGCAACTGGTACTGCCAGTTGCAGTAGCTTTTTAGCACCTGCAAAAGCCTATTGCAATAGCTTTTTTACAACTCAAAATGTTAGTTGCATTATTTTTTTTGCAACAAAAAAAGCCAATTGCAATAAACCACTTATCCGTTAAAAAAACAAATAGCTACAACATATAAAATGTTCTATATTAAATGTATTTATTGAAGCATTATTATATACCATCATAGAATAAAATAAACAAGTAAAAAAAATTATCTCAACAATTTTATTCTAATAAAATTTTAATAGTACAAACAATTACAACATAAGTACTCATAGTAGACATCTCAAACTCATCTATCAAACTTGGCATAATACACAAATTGGAAAGCTAATCACCTTCAGACCAAACTGCTCTTGAACCTACTTTAGACGACACCTACCAGTCCTTTATCCACACTGAAATCATCATTGAAACGTCTTTCAACAACCTTTTACCTTAAGTGTCAACCCCTTTCAGAATAGACATAAAAACTAGTTAACAAAAACCATGGAAGTATTAAGTATTAATATCAGTATCAGCATGGTGACATAGAACCAAGATGACAATTTTGCAGAACACGACTGTCAAAATCACTATATGATACTATTAAAACCTAGACAGTTAATTAAGTGGTTATGTACATCCATGAAGGCCAAATAATCAATTGTATAAGATGTTGAGTCAACGGTTTCAATGCTTATTTTGATTAATGACAAGAAGGAGCTTCATGATCGACAAAAAGAAGATTCAATGTTTTATAGGTTAGAAGATGGTTATTTAGAGTATTTTATGTTAAAATCTATCCTCAAATAATCATACTTCTCATTGCTTTCAAAATTATGCATGAAAACTCGTTTTTATGGTATATTGACAAAAACAGGTCAACCTGTTAAAAATAACAGGTCAACCTATTTTTAAATATAACAGGTCAACCTGTTAAAATTAACAGGTCAACAGCTTTTTGAAATAACGGTCAAAAACCTGTCAACCTATTAATTTTTCCTGTCGACCTATTTTTGAATTTCATGAAGAGTCATCTTCTTTCTTGAAAAGTTGCATCCGTCTCTCTTCATTTAAAATCATTTCTTTTGATTGCAACTTTTCACCAATAATTGCAACTTCTCAATTACTATAAATACATCAGTTTTCAATCAATCAACTTACCGAATTTTCTCTCCATTCCCTGATCTATATTGTATTATTCTTAGCATTCTAAAAGCACTCAAAAGCATTCAATTATCGTTTGAATCTCCAAGCATATTTAACACACTTGTGATTCAACTCGATAATCCACTTCCAAATCTTTGCAAACATCAATATATATTTGAGGATAAGATTATAGGAAGGTTGTACTTAATCATTGACTAATCAGTGTTGAAGAAAGAACACATTCAAGGTCAAACTCTTGTAATCGTCTTGTGGGTAAGCTTGTAGCCCATGAAATCAAGTGGGTAAGCTTGTAGCCCGTGAAATCAAGTGGGTAAGCTTGTAGCCCGTGAAATCAAGTGGGTAAACTTATAGCCCGTAAATCAAGTAGTTGTGAACCTGTTCCTCCGGGTGAAGCGAGGGTGTTGTTTAGTGAAAAGCCGAAGAGGAGCTTCGGGACTGGACGTAGGACTGGAGGTCCGAACCAGTATAAAAATCCTGGTGTCGTTACTCTACTTTACTTTACTTTACTTTACTGCATTTATAGTTATTTGTGATATATATCTTGTTTGCGAATTTTTACCTGCATAACTATTGAATAGCTTAAGTTATCGCATACATTCCGCATAGCCATATTATCGATCCTTCACAAGTCGTACACAACCGACCTTTTCAATTGGTATCGGAGCAAGGTCATCTCATAACTGTAACACAGTTATTTGATATATTCTAGTAATATGGCAAATAACGCTAGCACTAGTAACATCACTTACACAGAAGGTCAATCGACACAAAGATCTCCTTTCTTTAATGGCCTATACTATAGTTATTGGGCAACACGTATGACTTTTTATATGCAATCAACTAGCTATGATGCTTGGAATGCTACTCAGAAAGAGATAATAAATCCAACTACTGAGTATGCATAATGGACTTCTGCTGAGAAAACAGCAGCTACTGTAAATGCAAAAGCAATGAATATGTTGTTTTGTGCATTAGACCAAAATGAGTATAACCGTGTTAATATCTGTACCACTGCCTATCAAATTTGGCAAACACTAAAAACCACTCATGAAGGTACTAACAAGGTTAAACAAGCAAAAATAGCTTTGTTAAAAAGTCAATTTCAAAATTTCAAAATGAAGCCAAATGAAACAATCAATGAGATGTATTCAAGGTTTCAAACTATTCATCATGCTCTTATCGGGTTAGGACAAAAATATTCTGACTTCGATGTAGTTTCAACAGTCCTACATTCACTAACTAATGAATGGGAAGGAAAAGTATTAGCCATAGAAGAAGCTAATGATCTTTCCACCATGAAGCCAGATGAATTGATAGGAAATCTTATGTCCTATGAAGCAAACTTGCAGGCTCGAAAAGAACAAAAAGAAGAAAAGAAAAATGTAGCTTTTCATGCTGATGAAGACATCTCAGATTCTGAAGATGAGGATCTAGCATTCATTGCAAAAGGATTCAAAAAATTCTTAAAGCAACGAAAAGCTAGTCGATACAACAGAAAGAAGTTCAGATCAAACAGACCATCATCATCGAATGTAGAATGCTTTAACTGTCATAAGAAGGGACATATGCAAAATGATTGTCCAGAACAAAAGAAGAAGACAGAAAATGACAAGTTCAAACACAAAAAGGACAAGTCAAAGAAACGGGCATTCTCAGTAACTTGGGATGATTCAGATTCATCTTCATCCGAAAGTGAAAGCGACTCAGATAATGAACAAGCAAATATATGCTTTATGGCTAAAGAAAATGAGGTACAAATTCCTTCTTTTGAAGAAGTTCTTGATATAAATGCTGAGTTGATATATAAATTTAAAGATATGAAACGACAATGCAAACAAGCTCAAGCTGATTTAAGTAGAGTAGAATTTGAATGAGATATGTTAAAAGATGAAAAGAAAATATTAGAAGAGGAACTTGAAAAGGCTCAAGAATCATCATCTAATATTGACTCTCAACTATCTCTTTTGACTCAAGAAATTGAAGTTCAAAAAGAGAAGAATGATACTCTTACTACTGAGAATCATGAGCTTAAAGCAAAAGTTAAAACTCTAGACCTAGAAAAAGTTAGTTTACAAAATAAGTTAGAAAATATTACTCAAAATGTTTCTAACTTTAACAAAGGTCGAGAAAATTTGACAATGATCATTGAGAATTCACAATCTACTTCAAATAAGCAAGGTTTGGGATATAAAAACCAAGAAATTAAGAAGCATCTTGGTTATGGAAAGAAGAAAATAGTGCAAAAGAACAAAGCTAAGAAAAATCTTAGTTTATCTTTCAAACCAAAATCGATTGTGAAATATCAAAAGAAAAATGTCAGTAGCAACTTTGGAAATAAATTTAATAATACTAATCTTAGAAATAGTACTAGATATGCTTTCATGTACAAAAAGAATATCACTGCTAGTACTAATACACATCCAATACCCAATTATTATGGAAATTCGAATACTTCTATGACTAGCAAATTTTATAATAAATCTAGAAGTACAAAAAGGAATATCAATAGAGATTGCATAAGTATTTGGGTTCCTGTAAGTTGGAAAAACAGAGAAAAATATATTGATGATTATTTTGATACAGTAGTTAATAATGAAAATTATATTTTTAAAGGTTCCATTAGACCCTCTTGTGTATGGTTACCTTTCATCTAACCTCTGGACCCTAATGAAGTAAGTGGGTACCAAAAGTATACATGTCATTTTTGCAGGTACACCACAACAAAAAGAAGGCTATTCGGTATCTCTAAATATCTTTGAAAATTTAGCTTATCAAAAAGCACATGTTTCAATATTTCATCGTCATCGAGGATACAAAATTCATGGGATAAGAATTACAACAAAAATGAAGGTGGAAACGGAAAATATTCTCCATGGGAACCAAGGAAATAATGATTATAATGGGTCTAAGGAGATTTCTTTATATTCCGTTTAATAATGTTTTAGTTCCTTTTTCATGTGTTTACTTCCTTTTATTATAATAAAAAATTATTTGAGTATTGATTTCATTCAAAAAAAAAAACAGTTTGATTCAAATCCTGTCGACCTAAAATAAAATCCTGTCGACCTAAATAGGTGAATTTCAAGTCAGAGAGTTTTTAGGTCGACCTGTCCAATAATTTATGTCGACCGGTTCTGTTTTTCATAATTCAGACAAGTTTTCGGCCGACCGGTCACAAAATTTATGTCGACCGGTTCTTGCCTTTCACTATCCAGAAAAGAATTAGGTCGACCGGTAACGAAAATTATGTCGACCGGTTTTGTTATTCTCAATCCAGAGAAGAATTAGGTCGACCGGTGGCAAAATATAGGTCGACCGGTTTCAAGTTGTTCATACAGGTCGACCGGTTTTAATACATGTAGTTTCTAGAGACTTTTTAGGTTGACCGGTTCCGAAATTCATGTCGACCGATGCTGTTTTAGCAACAAAATAGGTCGACCGGTTAAAAAAAAAAGGAGTCGACCGGTTTTGCCTTATTTCCTCTATCTCGAACCCGAGAGTTTTTAGGTCGACCGCCTTGATTTTATAGGTCAACCGGTTTCTCTGAAAACTGTTTTTCTTATAAAGACACGTCGTTTCAAATTCCAAACTCAAACACCATTTCTTATACTATTTTAAAAATTATACTACTCTCGATTATTGAGGTTATTATGATATTTATTCTTTTTAATCGATGACAAAGGGGGAGAAATATTTTACTTATACTATTTAAAATATATGTGCTTAATATGGTAAAAGTATATGTGTGCTAACATTTGTTAATGCAGGAATCAAAAGGTAAGATTATTTACTAACAAATGTTGCAGAAATTCAGGGGGAGCTTTATATTCAAAGGGAGAAAATCCAAGGTGTTGTCATCAATCAAAAAGGGGGAGAATGTTGAGACACGAGAATTTCGATTGATAACAACAAAATAAAGTTCAATGGAAATCATGACATGGAGCTAAGATTATGGATACGTAGATGTTTAAAGGGAGACAGAGCTTATATACAGGGGGAGATAGCAATAAAGATTAAAATATCAAGCTATATTGTCATCAATCAAAAAGGGGGAGAATGTTGAGTCAACGGTTTCAATGCTTATTTTGATTAATGACAAGAAGGAGCTTCATGATCGACAAAAAGAAGATTCAATGTTTTATAGGTTAGAAGATGGTTATTTAGAGTATTTTATGTTAAAATCTATCCTCAAATAATCATACTTCTCATTGCTTTCAAAATTATGCATGAAAACTCGTTTTTATGGTATATTGACAAAAACAGGTCAACCTGTTAAAAATAACAAGTCAACCTATTTTTAAATATAACAGGTCAACCTGTTAAAATTAACAGGTCAACAGCTTTTTGAAATAACGGTCAAAAACCTGTCAACCTATTAATTTTTCCTGTCGACCTATTTTTGAATTTCATGAAGAGTCATCTTCTTTCTTGAAAAGTTGCATCCATTTCTCTTCATTTAAAATCATTTCTTTTGATTGCAACTTTTCACCAATAATTGCAACTTCTCAATTACTATAAATACATCAGTTTTCAATCAATCAACTTACCGAATTTTCTCTCCATTCCCTGATCTATATTGTATTATTCTTAGCATTCTAAAAGCATTCAAAAGCATTCAATTATCGTTTGAATCTCCAAGCATATTTAACACACTTGTGATTCAACTCGATAATCCACTTCCAAATCTTTGCAAACATCAATATATATTTGAGGATAAGATTATAGGAAGGTTGTACTTAATCATTGACTAATCAGTGTTGAAGAAAGAACACATTCAAGGTCAAACTCTTGTAATCGTCTTGTGGGTAAGCTTGTAGCCCGTGAAATCAAGTGGGTAAGCTTGTAGCCCGTGAAATCAAGTGGGTAAGCTTGTAGCCCGTGAAATCAAGTGGGTAAACTTGTAGCCCGTAAATCAAGTAGTTGTGAACCTGTTCCTCCGGGTGAAGCGAGGGTGTTGTTTAGTGAAAAGCCGAAGAGGAGCTTCGAGACTGGACGTAGGACTGGAGGTCTGAACCAGTATAAAAATCCTGGTGTCGTTACTCTACTTTACTTTAATTTACTGCATTTATAGTTATTTGTGATATATATCTTGTTTGCGAATTTTTACCTACATAACTATTGAATAGCTTAAGTTATCACATACATTCCGCATAGCCATATTATAGATCCTTCACAAGTCGTACACAACCGACCTTTTCATAAGACACAAACCACCTATATATAAATAATGTCGAAGTTGAGCAAATCAGAAGCTTGACTCGTAAATAAAGGGCATTTTATACAACATAAACAACAATCCCACGAAATTATAGTGATAAATACATCAAGTTCAAGTTGACCCCCTTTGTTGTAACACACGTAATGCATTCAAACATCATTTGCACAAATGATTAGCTTTGACGCGAACCATAAATTAACCTACAACAAAGAATCATATATGACAAGCCAAATTCCAAGGAGTGAAAAAAGGGAAGAAGAAACAAAACTCACAAGTAGGATGGCTAGAAATATCAGCAGAACCAGTGCATAATATTCCTAAATTGTGTTGGGTATTCCAGCCCATATTTGGCATAATTTTATGCAGGCACATTTGGCATAATTTTATGTAGGCATATTTGGCATAATTTTATGCAGGCATATTTAGCATATCTTTTTATGCAGGCCATGCTTAATTTGTGGGTGAGATTTATTGGTTTTGTCTTTTTCCCAGATTTGTTGTGCAAGCATGTCATTTGTGCAATAATATCTTTTCTTTTCAGGAAAGACATTTGGTAGATTACTCACATTTTTTGTATGCACATTAAAAGAAAAGAGGGTTAATATAACCAGATATGGTCACATAAGGCAGTAGCAGTTTTTGGTCATTTTATCATCTTCTTCAAGGTGTTTTGGTCTTCAAGATTGAGCTTTATTCTTGCTCGATTCACCGCTGGCCTGAAGTGCGCACATAGGGTGTTCTCTTACACCTTTTTCATCTCTTATTGTTTATTGGATTCCGGTGATTAGAAGCGAATCTTTTGTAAACATTTTGGGGCTGTTTTCCCTTTTTGGTTTATCAATAAGAGAAGAGGGTAGACTCCTTAAGAGGTCTCGTGGTTTTTACTCTTCACATCGAAGAGGTTTTCCACGTATAAAATCTTGTGTCTTGCTATTTTACTTTCATCGTATCTTTTTTATTTGAATGGTGTGTTGATTGATTGTCTTGTGTGTGATATTGTGGGTGTAGCTTGAAGTAACCCCTAATCAATCCTATCAAATTGGTATCAGAGCTTGAGGTAGGTTATTTATCACACTATGGAGTCGAACAGTCATAGCTCAATGATTAAGTTGACATCAACCAACTATTCTATTTGGAGACCTATGATGGAAGACTTGTTATATTGCAAGGATTTACATGACCCAATTGAAACCGTCACTAGTTCGAGTGGTATTATCTCTAAACCTTCTAAACCCGATAAAATGGAAGAGAATGAATGGATAAAGTTGAAAAGGAAAACTTTAGGAACCATTAGACAATGGGTTGACATTAGCATTTTTAACCATGTGTCACAAGAGACCGATCCATATGATTTGTGGAAGAAATTAGAAGGTTTGTATGAGAGGAAAACTGCCCATAACAAAGCTTCATTGATTAAAAGGCTTGTTAATCTAAAGTTGAAAGGTGGAAAGTCAGTTTCTGAGCATCTTAGTGATTTCCAAGACATTATTAACAAGTTGACAACTATGAAGACCATTTTTGGTGATGAATTGCAAGCTTTGTTCTTATTGAGTTCTTTGCCAGATAGTTGGGAAACTTTAGTTGTGACCATTAGTAATTCAGCTCCAGATGGTGTGCTATCTTTGGATGTGATCAAAGAAAGCATGTTTAATGAAGAAATTAGAAGAAAGGAGATTGGAGTTTACAATTCACAAGCTCTTGTTGTAGTGAATAGAGGAAAAAGCAAGAGTAAAGGACCCAAAGGCCGTGATAACTCAAGAGGAAGATCCAAGTCTAGTGATGGAAAGAATCACTTCATATGCAACTATTGCAAGAAGCCTGGCCATATTAAAAAGTATTGCTTTTGTTGGAAAAGAGAACATGGGAAGAAGAATGATTTTCAGAAAGAAGGCGATGATAAAAATGTTGCAGCAGTAGCCTCTAAAAGTGATGATGATGTCACTTTAATTTGCGCAACTAGTGAATGTCATCATGTTAGCAGTACAGATTCTGAGTGGCTGGTTGATACAGGTGCTTCATATCATTGTGTTCCTAAAAGAGAGTATTTTTTGAATTATCAAGCAGGTGATTTTGGCAGTGTCAAAATGGGTAACCAGAGTTCAGCAAGCATAGTTGGGATTGGTGATATTCGTGTGAAGAGTAATGTTGGATGCATGCTTACATTGAAAGGTGTACGTCATATTCCGGATTTGCGTCTTAATTTGCTTTCAGCTCATATTCTTGATCAAGAAGGCTTTCGTCACACATTTGAGAGTGGCAAGTGGAAATTTTCTAAGGGATCCATGACAATTGCAAGAGGCGAGTTGTGTTGTTCTTTGTACAAGACATATTTGACTGTATGTTTTGGTGAGCTCAATGCAGTGGAAGAAAAAGATTCTCCTAGTTCGTGGCATCGAAGATTGGGACACATGAGTGAAAAGGGTTTGAAATGTTTAGCAGGTAAATCTCTTATTCCTGTCAATACTACAATTTCTCTTAACCCTTGTGATCATTGCTTAGCAGGAAAACAACATAGATCTTCTTTTGCTAGAAAGTCTACAAGAAAGCAGGCTAAGTTGGAGCTTGTACATTCGGATGTATGTGGTCCTATTGAGGTTGAATCCAATGGTGGCAACAAATATTTTGTCACTTTTATTGATGATGCTACTAGAAAGACATGGATTTACATTTTGAACACCAAAAGCCAAGTGTTTGAAAATTTTCAGAAGTTTCATGTTATGGTGGAAAGGGAGACTGAAAGCAAGTTGAAGTGCCTTCGTTCAGACAATGGTGGAGAGTATACTTCAAATGAGTTCAAGAATTATTGTGCGCAATTTGGTATTCGACATGTGAAGACAGTTCCAGGCACTTCCCAACACAATGGTGTAGCTGAGAGGATGAATAGAACCATTGTGGAGAAGGTGCGATGCATGTTGAAGATGTCCGATCTACCAAAGTCATTTTGGGCTGAAGCAGTGAATACAGCAGTTTATCTGATCAACCATTCTCCATCTATTCCATTGGGGCTTGACATTCCAGAGAGAGCATGGAAGGGATGTGATCCTGTATATACACATCTTAGAGTATTTGGATGCAAGGCATACATGCATGTGCCAAAAGACCAAAGATCAAAGCTGGATTCCAAGACTAATCCATGTGTTTTTTTGGCTATGGTGATGAAGAGTATGGGTTCAGGCTATATGATCCAGAAAAAGGAAAGGTAGTAAGAAGCAGAGATGTAGTGTTCTTTGAGCATGAAAAGGTGCAGAACTTTTGAGTGCTAGGTATCATACTAGCTCAGATTTTTTTATTGATACTACTGATGTTTCTTTGTCCCCTACTCGTGGTTTTGTTGAACAGCCAATACAGGTTGATCTTGATGCAACACACGAAGGTGTTGATGATGCACAGCTTGATGGTGCACATTTTGATGATGTTCATGATGAAGCTCAACCAAATGGAGAAGTGGCTTGTGAGCAGGGGGAGCAAATTGCCCCACAAGTGGATGATGCTCAAGTTAGAAGGTCAACCAGAGAACATAAACCATCTACAAGATATCCAAGCACAGATTATATCTTAGTTATAGCTGATGGTGAGCCCGAGAGCTTCCAAGAAGTGTTGTCTAGTCGAGGCAAGAATCTTTGGCTTCAGGCTATGAAAGAGGAGATGGATTCTTTGATGAAGAATCAGACTTTTGAGCTAGTGAAACTTCCAAAAGGCAAGAAAGTTTTGAAAAACAAATGGATTTTCAAGAACAAGAAAGATGGTGAGAAGATAGTAAAGCGCAAAGCTAGATTGGTAGTCAAAGGATGCAATCAGAAAAAAGGCATTGATTTTGATGAGATTTTTTCACCAGTTGTCAAGATGACTTCTATCAGAACTATTTTGGGTTTAACAGCAAGTTGTGACCTTGAATTGGAACAACTTGATGTAAAAATCGCATTTTTACATGGTGATTTGCAGGAAGAAATCTACATGGAACAACCTGAAGGATTTGAAGAAAAGGGAAAAGAAAAACTTGTTTGCAAGTTGAAGAAGAGTCTTTATGGACTTAACCAAGCACCAAGGCAGTGGTATCGCAAATTTGATTCATTTATGACAAGCAATGGTTACAAGAGGACTGTTGTAGATCCTTGTGTGTATTTTAGAAAGTTTCCTGGCGATATCTTCATTATTCTTCTTTTATATGTGGATGACATGTTGGTAGTTGGACAAAACTTAGAATTGATTAGCAACTTGAAGAAAGATTTGTCCAAGTCATTTGACATGAAGGACATGGGTGCTGCAAAGCAAATCTTAGGCATGGAGATTGTTCGTGACAGAAAAGCTAGGAAGTTGTGGCTATCTCAAGAAAAATATATTGAACGTGTGCTTGAAAGATTCAATATGAAGCATGCTAAGCCGGTTTGTACACCACTCGCATCTCATTTTAAGCTAAGTAAGAGGGATCGTCCAACAAAGGAGAAGGAAAAATCAAGTATATCTTCTATTCCTTATTCATCTGCAGTTGGTTCATTGATGTATGCTATGGTGTGCACTAGGCCAGATATTGCACATTCTGTTGGTTTGGTGAGTAGATACTTATACAATCCTGGTAAAGTTCACTGAGATGCAGTAAAGTGGATTTTCAGATATTTGCGTGGTACTTCTAGATTTTGCTTATGTTTTGGAGGTAGCAAACATGTTCTTGATGGGTATACAGATGCAGACATGGCTGGTGATATTGATAGTAGAAAATCTACCTCAGGTTATGTGTTCAAATTTTCAGGGGGAGCCATTTCTTGGCAATCCAAGTTACAGAAGTGTGTGGCTTTATCTACAACCGAGGCAGATTATATAGCAACTGTGGAAGCAAGTAAAGAGATGCTTTGGTTGAGGAGGTTCCTTCAAGAGTTGGGTTTGCAACAAGAAGAGTATATAATATTCTGTGACAATCAGAGTGCTATGGATTTGAGCAAGAATTCCATGTATCATGCATGCACTAAGCATATTGATGTTCGGTATCATTGGTTAAGAAATGTGATTGAAGAAAATATGCTCAAGTTAAAGAAAATTCATACAAATAAGAATGGTGCAGATATGTTGACTAAAGTGGTTCCAGGAAACAAGCTTGATTTTTGTAGCAAGCTTGTGGGAATGAGTTTCAAATGATGATTGAAGCATGCACATCTTCCCCAAGTTGGGCTGGAGGGGGAGATTGTTGGGTATTCCAGCCAATATTTGGCATAATTTTATGCAGGCATATTTGGCATAATTTTATGCAGGCATATTTGGCATAATTTTATCCAGGCATATTTAGCATATCTTTTTATGCAGGCCATGCTTAATTTGTAGGTGAGATTTATTGGTTTTGTCTTTTTCCCAGATTTGTTGTGCAAGCATGCCTTTTGTGCAACAATATCTTTTGTTTTCAGGAAAGACATTTGGGAGATTACTCACATTTTTGGTATGCACATTAAAAGAAAAGAGGGTTAATATAACCAGATATGGTCACATAAGGCAGTAGCAGTTTTTGGTCATTTTATCATCTTCTTCAAGGTGTTTTTGTCTTCAAGATTGAGCTTTATTCTTGCTCGATTCACCGCTGGCCTGAAGTGCACACATAGGGTGTTCTCTTACACCTTTTTCATCTCTTATTGTTTTTTGGATTCCAGTGATTAGAAGTGAATCTTTTGTAAACATTTTGGGGCTGTTTTCCCTTTTTGGTTTATCAATAAGAGAAGAGGGTAGACTCCTTAAGAGGTCTCGTGGTTTTTACTCTTCACATCGAAGAGGTTTTCCACGTATAAAATCTTGTGTCTTGCTATTTTACTTTCATCGTATCTTTTTTATTTGAATGATGTGTTGATTGATTGTCTTGTGTGTGATATTGTGGGTGTAGCTTGAAGTAACCCCTAATCGATCCTATCAAATTGTAGAGAGCTCCTCTAATAATTCCACATGGTAAATGCAAGTACATGTTTTTAGCTTGAACGGTTTGGTCATCGGCAGGGGCCTTAGGCATGGAATCAACAGATAAGTGCGAAAGCCATCGAAATTTGTTGTCTTGCAGCACAAATGTACCTTTGTGGTTTGTCTTTAAGTTATCAGTTCGTTTTTTGAACACCTTGGACCAAAAATCTTTGCATATGAACTTGAATGCATCTAGATATTCTGTGAACCTTGGTCGATCCATGGTGTACCTGTACAGCACATAGGAAGTTACTCTTTTCAGATAAATACATCAACAAAATGAATTTACAAAGAGGGATGTACTATTCGTAGATACATTGATTTGGACACAAAAATGAGGCTGGCTTAAGAAAATAGGCATCTAACTAATTTAGTTAATTTATATGCAACATCTTCTTTTATCTATGGATAGTGGTTTTCAGAGGTGTAGTTAATGAAACAACATAAAATAATTTCATATGCTTGAAGTAAATAAGAGAGGTTATGAAGATAGAGACAGCAAGACAACGATATTGACGACTATGAAAAGCCATGGATGTAAGAATTAAAAACAAAAGAACCAGAAATTATAGCCAGCAAATACGATTTATTTAGCTATAATCCTATAACCCATTCCAGCACAAATCAACCACTACAAAACCTGAATTCCCCGGAAACAAGCAGTATCCTAATCAACAACAAATCCACTACTAGAACTCAAATTTTAGCGACTAAACTACTGTAAACCAATTACCCTTAACATTAACGAATTAGGTTTCCAATAGAAAAACAAAACTCACCAAAAGCAAATGGTTTTGAACAATAGGCGTAAGGACCTTCGGTGACATCTACTGCGCCAGGCTTCTCAGTTGGAAACACTGCCATTTCCATCATTAGTGCCTTTAGGGATGCTGAGGCCGACGCATCAACGACTGCAGCCCTATCTTTTGGAGCCGCACCTAAGATCGATTGCAGAACAGTAGAGTTGACACGAGGTCGAGGAGCAGTCGAATTTTTTTTCCCAGATCTAGAAGAAGATAGTAGATCCAGACGTAGATTTTGGGCCTTATGTTTTTTCTTTCCCATCGAGCTTAGTTTTTACGAGACGAGAGCAAAGAGGAGGGGAAGGGGAGGGGAATCGTTAGCGATGTTAAGGGACGGGGATGGAAACAAAGACGATGGAGGTAGGAAAATGAATCATAGGGAAGCTAGCTGCCATTAAAACTTGATCATACGAGTTATTTTTTTCTTCTGAAATTTAAGGCGGTTAAAAAGATTATTAGGGTTTTGTAAAGAGCGAAGGGACTGGGAGGGAGGGGAATGAAATGTTAGGCACGCATCAAAATGTATAAGCATCAAAACAAAATTTATTTGCGCCATTGGCTGTCGCACGAAGGAAATTTGAAACTGAAATTTTACTAAAGAAAAGTTAATAAACGATTATTAAATATTAAGTATATATTATTATTTATATATTTTTGTTTGTACATTATTATTCAAAATTAAGGACTATAATTTAGTTATCAATAATTAATTATAATTAAAATTTTATTACTAATTATATTTTGATTTATTTCGTAAAATTTCAAAATTTTCATTTAAAAATAAAAATAAATAATAAATATGCCATTTTATTATAATTATAAAATATAAAATGCTAAATGTCACTTCTCAGATATTAAATTTTATTATTAATTACTAGTGTTAATTATTACATAATTGTTAATGTTTAATATTTGATGGTGATTATTAGTAATAATTGTTAAAAAGTTAATTATTAATTATTAAATATTACTTTTTAATTATTAATATTAGATATTAATTCAATGTCGAACATGAATATTAATTACTAAAATTTACTTATTAATTATTTGATAGTAACCATTAATTTTTTAGTATTACTTTATAAATATTAGTTAAATTTATAATAAGTAAATGTTATTAATACATGACAGTTTCTTAAGATCATTTATCGCAATTATCATATGTCGCTTGTTTCAAATAACTAGTTCCAATATGGTATTTTTCTTGTAGTAATATAATTTTTTATTACTTTAATTATTTATCTATGTTATTAACTTATAAAAAACAAAGTCATAAACAACGTTTATTTATTAGATTATATTTTAAGTGATATTAAGATTTATTAGTTATCACATATTCAGTATTAATTATTAAAAGTCATATCAATCATTAAATAATTACTTCATATTTGTTAATTATTAAAGTATTAATTCATATTAGTAATTATTATAACTTAATACTTCTTATATTATAACTAAATATTACTTATTACTTTGTACTTTTGTATTTCATAGTAATTATGTTTACTAAAGGTGGAAGAAAATAATAATTTCTAAAAGTATGTTTTTCGCAACTGGCTTTACCCGTGTATAAAAATACAGTTATTGCAATTGGCAAAAACAATTGCTAAAGATATTATTTTTTTGCAACAAGTTTGAAAGCGTAGTTGCAAATAATATATTTTTGCAACTGTTATGGAAGCGCAGTTGCTAAAAGTACGTTTTTGCAATAGGCAGTGAAATCATGTTGCGAAAAACAAGTTTTTCGCAATAGGAACAAAAAGTCTGTTACTAAATCTCATATATTGCAATTTCTATGAAAGGTCTGTTGCTAAATATCATTTACTACAACTGTCGTGTGAGGCCACTTGCAAATAGCTAGTTGCGATAGGGTATTTTTCTGGTAGTGATTTCAACAATGAGGTGACATGCCTTATTTTCAATGTTATAATTGCAATAAACATGGTCACCTCATTTACGGGTGTAGATCTCCAAAAGTAGAAGAAAGAAGTCATTTTGCTGCAGCAAAAGAAGACAAAGAGGTAGGAACTGCTGTGTTCCTCACTTACAAAGGAGAAGAAGAAGACAAGAAGAATATTTGGTATCTTGATTCAGGCGCTAGCAATCATATCACTAGCCACAAAGATTTATTTATGCAGATAGATGACTTCATCAAAGGGGATGTTATTCGGTGATTCTTCAAAGATTCAAGTCAAAGGGAAAGGTACAATTATGATCGTGTCAAAGAATGGTGAGAAAAAAATACGTAAATGATGTTTATTATATTCCTTATTTGAAAAGCAATATCATAAGTCTTGGCCAATTTATGGAGAAAGGATATAACATACAAATGCAGGACAATTCTCTAACAATTGGAAATCAGGTTCGAGAATTGATTGCAAATGTGGAGATGTCAAAGAATCGTTTGTTCACACTTGATATGCATATAAAGGCGCAAAAGTGCTTGAAGTCGGTCATTAAAAATGACTCGTGATTGTGGCATTTAAGATTCCGTCATCTTGGATTTTCTGGACTAAAAATATTGTCAAAGATGGTGGATGGCTTGCCATAAACCAATGAACCAGATAATTTATACGAAGAATGCATCAAAGGAAAGCAACACAGACAAAGCTTTCCCATTGGAAAATCATGGAGAGCTAGGAGGTCAGTAGAGGTTGTTCACACCAACATAGCTGGTCCATTTGATATTACATCACTTGGCGGGAGCAGGTATTACCTAACATTTATTGATGATTTCAGTAGAAAAGTTGGGTATATATTGTGAAAGAAAAGGCAGAGGCTCTTAATGAATTCAAGGAGCTCAAAGCAATAGAGGAAACGAAAAATGAAAACTTTGTGAAGATACTCAGATCAGACATAGGAGGCGAGTATACTTCAAACCTATTTAAACAATTTTGCAGGACACGTGGAATCAATCACCAGTTGAAAACAACATATACTCCACAACAAAATGGCGTTGCTAAAAGAAATAACCGCATTATTCTTGACATGGAGAGAAATATGGTGAAGGGAAAGCACATGCCAAGATGTTTTTGGGCTGAAGTTGTACTATGTGTTGTTTATTTGTTGAATTGCTGACCAATAAAAACTGTCCGAAAAAGTACTCAAAATGAAGCCTGGAGTGGTAGTAAGTCATCAGTTGGACATCTCTGAGTTTTCGGATGTATTGCATATGCGCATGTTCCCGATCGAAAAAGAAAGAAGCTGGATGACAAAGCAAGAAATGTTTTTTTGATGGATATGACAAAAGAAGCAAGGACCATAGACTCTATAATCCACTCACAAAGAAATTAATCATTTTTTGAGATGTTGAATTTTATGAATATGATTACTGTAGATGGAGCGCAAAAGAAAGATAAGTTGCAAGTCTTTTCTTTAACGAAGATGATAATGATGATGATGGCTCCAATACAAATGGTGATGGAAATGATGATCGGACTCCTCCAGAAAGCCCTAATCAACAAACTCTTGCTTCGATGCCATCAAGTTCAAGATACAACAATAGTTCAGAGGAAGCACCTAGAAAGACGCGGAGTCTGGATATCATTTATGATGCAACAAGCCCGGTACAGAAAACTTTTGATTTTTTTTTAATGGTTGAATGTGATCCAGTGACATTTAAGGAAGCTAATGAAGAAAGCAAATGGAACAAAGATATTAATAAAGAAATTAGTGCAATAAAGAAGAATAACACTTGGGATCTCACATTTCTTCCAGAAGAACAAAAAGCAACTGGTGTCAAGTGGTTCTAGAAGACAAAGACCAATCAAGATGGAGAAGTGGAAAAGTACAAGGCAAATCTAGTTGCTAAAGGCTACAAAAAGAGATACAAAATTGATTATAATGAGGTATTTGCTCCAATTGCAAGAGTTGATACCATAAGACTACTAACAACACTTGCAGCACAGAATCAGTGGAAGATCTATTAGATGGATGTAAAGTCAACATTTTTGAATGGTTATCTCGAAGAAGAAGTTTACATTGAGCAACCTCCTGGATATGTTCAGAAAGGCCAGGAAAATAAAGTCTACAAACTAAAGAAACCTTATATGCTTTGAAGTCTACTCCTTGAAAACTGATCCGCGAGCATGGAACACGCTGGTTGATGAATGCTTTTAGAAAATTGGTTTTGTCAAGAGTCCGTACGAGCATGCACTATACATAAAAACAAATTTAGGGGGAGATATTATGATTATGTGCTTGTACATGGATGACATGATCTTCACTGGGAACAATCCTGGTTTGTCTGATGATTTTAAGAAAGTTATGACTAACGAATTTGAGATGACAAATATTGGTAAAATGTCGTACTTTCTTAGAGTCGAAGTCAGGAAAAACAAAGATGGGATTTTTATGTCATAGAAAAAATATGTAGAGCAGATTTTAAGAAAATTCAGAATGGAAAATTGCAAACTAGTAAGCATACCAGCAGATGCAAGCATAAAGCTGAGAATTGATTTAGCCAGAGAGTTGGTAAATCTGACATTGTTCAAGAGTTTGGTTAGAAGTTTAAGGTATCTAACTTTCACTCGTCCCGATATTATGTACGTGGCTGGATTGGTTAGTAAGTACATGGAGAAGCCAAAGCAAGATCATTTCATGGAAGCTAAAAGAATTTTGTGGTACATAAAAGGTACACTTGATCATGGGTTGTTTTACACTCATTCACAAAATTCGAAATTAGTTGGCTACTCAGACAGTGATTATGGTGGCGATTTGGATGATGGGGAAAAGCACTTCGGGATATGACTTTCATATCGGTTCGATGATATTTTTGTGGTCATCAAAGAAGCAGCAAACAGTTGCTCTCTCGACATGTGCGGCAGAGTATCTTGTAGCAGCAGTATGCACATATCAAGCTATGTGGCTAGGCTACATATTGGGTGAATTAAATCTTGCAAAGGAAGACCCAACTACTATTTACGTGGATAAAAAATCCGCTATTTCACTTGCGAAGAATCCCGTGTCACATAGTTGAATCAAGCACATCAATACTAAATATCATTTTATTCAAGAACAAGTGAATGACAAAACTATGGAGCTGGTACACTGCAAAACTGGAGAAAATTTAGCGGATATTTTTATGAAGCCATTGAAGCCGGATGTATTTTAGAAAATGAAAATCATGCTCGAAATGCAAAGTCGGGTTTGAAGGGGAGTGTTAGAATTCAAACCCTTCTAGAATAATAGTAGTATTGAATCAATGCACTAGTTTAATGTGAAATAAAAGTACATCAGCTACTTTAGTGCGAAAGGAAGAAAAGCACACATCCAGGAAATGTGCATGGCCTCAAGGATGGTAGGTATGACTTGTAATGAAAGCAAGTCAATAGTTGAAGGCGGTAATAAATAATACAATGATGCAAGGAATGACGTAATCATAAGTTTTTATTAAGCCTATAAATAAGGAAGTTCGTATGTATTGTAAGAACACACCAAGTGAAATATAAGTGAGAAGATATAGTTGAGAGAAAAAGTAAGAGCAGAAGCTCTGTGTCTTTACCATTCCATTTATATAAAAATGTGTTGTTCTTTTATCATAAAATCATATCATATACACATATTCTCTTTGTTTTGAGTTACAATAATAGAGTGAAACTCATACACGATCCAACAAGCTTTGGCATTGAATTATGGTGATGTTGCTCATTATTTCCCTGTCAAAGATGCTATATAGAACCGACGTTTAATACACCAGATGGTTTAGGTATTTCTATGCTATTTGGAGCATTGATAGCTACACAAAACCTTGTATGTTTCTCAAGATAGTACTTTTTATTTTATACTATGGATATTCTACTGTTGGGACTTGTAAAGAACAGGAATTTTCGACCCCGAAAATCAACACAAAACACCATGTTGATTATTCAAGCATCAGAAATACTAGATCATTAATAGAAAGAAGTTAGAGGGTGAGAAATAGAAAGAAATAAAATTAGAATAGAAGAAGGGAAAGAAGACAACAGAAAAAAATCAAAGTAAACATGAATCTCACATCGGAACAAATAAAATATATTATATAGCATAACTTGGAAATACAAAACTGTATTTATAATTACACACATTATCAGGGAACATCACAGTGGAAATAAACTCTATATTTATCTAGTGTTGAAACCTTCTGCTCCAAGCTCCTCCAAGTATATCTGTAAAATCCAAACTACTTGACTGTCCGTACAAATTTGGGCACCCAAGAGTTCAAGGCAAAACAAAACAAAATAAACTCTGGGTTAGTCATGGGACTGGTGTGAGTAAACTCCGGACATTTGGTTTGACTTTTAAAAATCCTTTTAAAAAAAATGACAATCATAAGACAGATCCACACATAAACACGGATGGTTTTTACCTTACGTTAACCCAAAATATTCTTAGACAATATTATTCAGATATTATAATAGTGTCTAATACAAGTAAATAGCAATCTAGCAGAACGCTTGCATCTCATGCTCTACATATATAATATACAACCAAAATCGCGGGCTTTTATTGGGTAATGGATTTCCAACTATGATAAGGTATGGAACCACGTTCTCATCAGTGTACTCTAGAGGGGATACACTAGAATACAACAAGAACATCTTGCAACTCAGCCACACATAACCGACCATTCATTTCGCTGAATGTTCCGAATATATTGTCACCTTACGGTTTGTATACCGACATAACCGTTCCCAGGAGATATAGAAATGAAAAGAAGTAATAAATAAAAATATTCTCTAGATGGTGATAATATACCCTAATTGGGTGCGACCCACTTAGCCATGCTGTCTGCCGAATTTTTGTCATTTCCAGGTTGTTGAGGCTTGAGGTCATAAAGTATCTTTTAACAGATCACGCCTTTATTTACTTTGAATGCCACATCGTCATACCCGCTAAATCCCAAATTGATTTCCCCAAAAATACCACGGGTATAAAGCTAAGAGAAACGAATTCCTCCGCCACCAAACATAAATACGTTTGAATCGATCAACTTACGCGATCTATTAGATATACCCTATTAGACATCCATCCACACATGTTGTCCTGGGACTGGATAAACAGAAGAAATTTCTACCTAATATCACCAGGACGGCTCTTACATAAACTCCGTCTTCAATATACTTGTTTCGTAACTCTAATGCCCGTACAGAGTGGCTTTCAGATAATAAATCTGATCCCGGTCTCTCCGTATTGACAACGGAAATGATCAAAACTTTGATACTCAGTTATTTAACTATCAAACGGAACATACATACAAACAACAGTCATATTTCCAAATGGAAATTTTACCGATCAATCATCAATCAACACTGAGCCCCTTTAAATAGATTTATCAATAATAAATTCATTTCCCAACTTCCCATTAATATTTATACCCAAGTATTTTTCCAACTTGCTTAGCCCCTCTCACGATTTCTTGGAAAACGTTTCCATATATTCACATCTCTTTATTTCCCGTATTTAGAAAATATACTTTATTAACATTGGAAAACATTTCCATATCTTATTCACGCATCACAATTCTGTTATATTCATCGGTCCCTAACCGTAAACTAGTAAGAGAACAATTCCCTAAGTATCAACCCCGAAGGCCGAAACCAACATCAGATCAATACATAGAAAGCCGTTCAACTTAACTAATCTCCAGTCAGTAATTTCCTTAAATCCATTTCTTAATTTCTTATCAAATCATTGCTTATGCAACTTCTCGGATTCGGTTTACGAATCCACTTCTTTTACATAAGATATTGATTATAACGATAGCATTAAAATGCCTGTTTCAAAAATATTTAACTTTAAAATATAACTCTGATTCGTTACTTTGAATAAATAAATAATATTTAATTAATTAAATAAATAATCTTCATCTAAAAACAGAAAGAAAATATTACTTTCCTGGATTTGATATAATCGAATTTCAACTATAACTCTCTTATGCATAATATGCATCAATTAACATTCCAAACCTTGGAATAAACTCACCGTTTCAGCTCAACCCAAATTTCTAAATGCACTTTTGAATTTATCACTTCCAGCATTTACCTATTTCATTTTATCACCATCCCGATTTGCAAAACGTTCGCTTCTAAACCGTTATTCAATTTAAAATGCAAATATTATTCTTTACAGAAAATTGGATCGTTATATTAATCAAATCTTAAATTTTATTTATAAATACCCTTACAGGTTCAAATCCTATTTACCGAGTTATTTTATAAATTCATATTCATAATTCACTTCATAAATTCTAATTATAAATCAATTTCTTATTAATTATATATTAAGTTTATACTTAATCTCGATCATATATTCGAATATACATTATTGGTTTTACCCAATATTAATTATATTGTCACATTCTAAATTATATAATATAAAATTTCTAAAAATAATATATTTTACTAATATCTGACTTAGTCAAATTCTCATTATAAATTTTAGTGGACTTGGTTCCATTTTATTTACATTTCGAACCTCGAAATATTTTCATTGGTTTCTTTTGAAAACGAATTTCATTTCCACTTCATATTCATTCCTGAATTTACAATTCCAAATAAATTAATAATATTTTTTTCTTTTCCTTTATAACTATCGTTTATAAATCAAACTACTTGCTTTAATATAATTAAAACAAGTTATTGTACTCTAGTCCATTTGAAATTCGACTTCTATTTTTAAAATAGAAGTTCCTTTTTAAAACCCCAATTTCTTTTCTAATATATTCAAATATATTTTACGGTATTTAGATACCAATTATATCAGGTCAATGTTGTTTAAACATCCCAAACACACAATAATCAACCACATATTATTTGTCACATCATATAATTCAATATATTAAAAACAACATTTTTTTTTTTTTTGAGAATCTAGTTGGATTCCTCCACCCTGTTTCCCTGCATCCACAGATATTAATCAACATAAATAACATTAATTTCATATATTAATATGAAATATTAAAATAAATAGAACCAGTATTTAACCAACAACTTCATATATGTATGTATATATATATATAACTATCAACCAATTTATTTGTAAACCATCCCAACAACCAACATACAGTATTCAATCTTTATTTATAAATATTATATAACGTTTATAATATTATAAAACTGGACAGAGTTATTGAGTTTACTCACCTTGGTCGTTAATTGTTGAATAACAATTAACGGTTGATAGGTCTGATTAAGCATTTAATTTCGCCATAAATTGTAACGTGCTCCAAACCAATCCAAACTAGTTCCACTGGGTAGCCTATGATCCTACGATTCCAAACGACAGACCATTCGTGATTCTGACACCGTGTGAATGAGGTATTATGTATACAAGTTTATATAATATTTTAAAATAAAAACTATTCTAAATATTATTAATTTCTTCCGGGCCTTATCTCTCTTCTAGCCGGCCCAAAATCCGCCTCCTCCTGTTAGAATTCGAACACGCAAACCACTTCTAAGACCCCCAAACTCCTCCCTTGTTAACAATATATGCTCATGCCATTTTCATGCTTAAGTTTATATAATTTTTTTTCTTATAGGCCTTACAATATAATAACCAGCCCATGTTTTCAAATTGAATTTGCACTGCCACAATAGTCGTAGAGGATTCCTCTTCTTGCTGAAATTTAAAGTAACCCACCCCAGTACATATTCGAACTCATTTTCAAAAGTTTGTAGCTTCCTTTCTTCCCATCCCAGCCATTTTTTTTTTTTTTTTGCATGCAAGCTCCAGTAAAAGGAGACCAGCATGTCGTGCTTCTCTCCCTCCCCACTCCTTTTCCTTTCGCCCAACTTATCCCCCTTACAACGCATAACACATGCCACAGTCCACACACCTAATCCAACCCCATTCTCGCACCTCAACATCACCTCGCAACACACCCTTTCTTCACCGGCTTCCACGTAAAAACTCCTGAACCCTCACTTGCATGAAAACATGAGTGACACTTATATATTTCTAGCATTAGTATATGCCACTCGATCCTCTCCCTATCCCTTTGTCTTTTCTGGCCTGCACGCAGAATCTCGGTGAACAAAAACTACTCTAGCCACCCCAAAATGATACCGGCGTGTAGCCATGAACAAGAGGAGATTTATGAATCTTGTTTCATAATTTTTTTAAAGGAGTATAACAATTTATTTTTGAATTAGAAGCCGTTGGGGACTCGCTGAAATGGATTTCATAAGTTTTTATGACGGGCTATGATCGATGTATATTTATATCTTAGGTCTGCCATGAGTTTCTTAGGGTAGCAGACATAGTGAAAAATTTGGTTGATTCTAAAACACATTGCGGCGTAATAAATGGACTTTATTTGAAAATACATGTCACTGGTTCCTATAGCATGATGCATCATATATTTATTAATATATATTTACAAGCTAGGTTTTAGGGTACCAAGCTATACAAAGCTTCATCATTTTAGGACCACTGCCAGCAAAAAAAAAAAATATCATTAAGTTGAGCAATGTGCCACGATTTCAAATATCTAATAATATAGACAAGTTAACTATTTTTGTGAAATCCAAAAATGTTGTTATAGGGTGTAAAATACGTTAAACAAAAAGTTGATTATTTCCGAAAATAAAAATTATAGAAAAATTCTATAAATTAAATTACACACACGTCTCAAAAATCTTATCCAAATTCGAAACCAATATTAAATTAAATTAAATAAATCGTTGTGGTTTATAAACGGTTCCATAGCGACTATTTGAAAATTTGATTTGGACATAACTTACAATTTATAACACGAAATATCAATTTTTCACTTCTGTTAGAAAAATACAGTTTTATAGATCCCAACGTTTCTTGTTTCGAGGAAATCTGACTTAAAACGAATCTTGTATTCCCAGTTGAAATTCAAAACTCAATATTACGAACTGTCACGACATTACGAGCTCGATTATAATTTATATTATAATTAATTCGTTCAACTATCGTTTATAAATATATTCGTTATTATAATTCAATTATAAACTGAATTATATATCATATATTATCCAAATTACACAATATTGAAAAATTCGACTATTTTCTGATTATATCAGAATTAAATTTTATCATTCCACTATTTATATCAATTTAAATATTCAAAATATTTGAATTCAAACAATTTAAATTATCAAACCACTATAAATAATTAAATTAATTATTAAATCACCATAATTACGGGATGTTATATGACTTGTATTATCCCTTCAGAAACTACCTCAAATTGGGATGCATTCCCCATAAATTGTTAGTTATTGGAAGCTTAATTAGGATGCATTTCTCAAGCCAATGCAAAGTTCCTTTTCTGGTGTAGTTATTTATAGTTATAATTAGTGTTATGTTAAAAGCACCCAAAAATGTGCTACTTAATACCATTAAAAAAATAATTAGTGCTAATTAATTCATATGCTTCTTAATACCATATCTATTTCTCCATTCAGTTCCTAATCACCTAACAAAACCTTTGCTTTTCTTCTCATTCACGTCAATTTCAAATTTTTTGATCAGAAAACCCTAATTTTCATGTCTTCTCTGTAATCAAATCTCTTTGTTTCCCCATCAGAAATCCTAAAACCCTAAACCCAACTATCTCATATGGCATGGTTGAACCATTAATAATGGAAAGCAATACATGACAAGCAAAACCGTACTATTCCAACCAGTTCTCACGTCTAATATTCACCTCATGTTACCAAGTGTCTTCGTGTTTTATTTTCAGGCTTGCACCTGATGCCATGCGTTTCATATTTACTTGTATTAATCATAATTTCCATGTTGAGAGAATAAAAGTGAGGGATACATGCATGAATTGTTTGCAGGAGCCATGAAAAAAAAATGAATGGATGCCTCCCTGTTGCTTGTGTCTCTATTATATACATATATAGGGAGTAAAATTTAGGTGGTAAGGAAACAAAAGGCCATGTATTAAATTCAAGGAAATGGTGTTTTACATGTGGCGATAATTCAAAAACTCACGGATACACAGAAGGAACAGTTATTTAGAACTGAGGAGAGAACGGTTGCATGGTGATTTATAACATAACAAGAATTGCTTCTTAAAAAATTCTAAACAGAAGTCAAGGCCGGCTTACACCATTCAAAAATTGAAGCCACTGTGAGTTTATGACCATGTAAATATTGGATAGTTTAAATAAAAATTTAACCATGGCTATTTTCAACCGATCAGTTTCGAAAACCATGGCCTTTTTCCACCGGCTAGTTTCATGCATTAACATTAAAATAACAGTTGAATAAATACTAATTTCATTGAAAATTTATGGTAACAGTGCAACCTCCAATACTAATTGAAATGCTGTGATACCAACTGTTATGACCCCAAACTCCCGTAGTACGAAAGCAAGATAATCAATTTATTCCTTTCTTTTATTACATTGGAAAAATGTAATCTTTTTATTCATTCCTTTTATTACATTAATAATGTAATCTATTTAATCCAATTTACTATTACATTGAAAAATGTAATCTTTAATTTCAATATATTATTACATTGAAAAATGTAATCTTTTATTTCAATCTATAATTACATTGAAAAATGTAATCTTTTATTTCAATATATTATTACATTGAAAAATAAAATCTTTTATTTCAATATATTATTACATTGAAAAATGAAATCTTTTACTTGTTAACACCTTTTATAAACAATGCATCTTTTCTAATTATTCATTTACATTGAAAATGTAAATCTTAATGTTTTCTCATATAAATGTGAATTCCTATTGTTAATATATTTCCATTTCAAACCAATGAATATTTTTAATGATTCATTTACATCTAAAAATATAAATTTCAATGTAACACATTTTTATATAACTAATGATCATCTTTAAAGTTTTATTTACATTTAACATGTAAATTTCACAGAAAACCATCTTTTTATAACAATGGACATTTTTAAGGTTTTGTTTACATTAAAAAGTATATTTCAAAGCAAACACATTTTATATTACAATGTTTATTTTTAATGTTTTATTTACAATAAAAATGAAAATTTCAAATGTAAATACATTTTTATTTAACAGATGACCATTTTTGATTTACAACAAAAATATGAATTTTATGTTGACATATAATGATCATTTTCATATCCATATATATATATATACACACACATATATATGTATATATTAAAAATCTACTTTTCACATTATTCAAACAACTAATATATAATAACATGAATATTTTATAACATAAGAATATTTCAGAAAATTTTGGCAGCATGACGGCGGAGTAATTAAAACCGGCACCATCCCTAGTACGACTCCTCGCGCTACCTTAGGCCTCGCGGCGTTTACAAGGGGTTAAATTTCCTAATACATTTTTTTCTAGGCAATCTATTACCACAATATCAACCAATTTCGTTTCAACCACCATCAATCACCAAAAATCAACCAATTTCACCTCATAATATAATCAAGTCGTCCATGGTCTACGGACGACGGGTGTCGGGAGTTTCTAAACTCCGTCTGCATTCTAAAATAATTTTATTTAATTAATTTGGATACAGAAATCTCACATCGTTGTTTATTTCTTCTAAAATCATAGAATGCTCCAAAAAATTCTACGGTCTCTTCTGAAATGTAGATCTCGAATTTACGGTCCTAATGTTTCCTGTTTCATCGAATTTTATTAACGTATGAGCAAGATATGATTTTATGAAGTTTGTTAATAATTTAAATATGATAATTAAATTAATTAAAATACCCTTTTTCTTAAATCAGACCAAAGCCGACTTCCATCTTAATTGTTCGAAACTAGGTCTTGACTTGGCGCGCGACACGAGGCACGAGAGGTTGATCTGGCGGCGCGGCGTGGAGGAGCTGGGGGAGGCGCTCCAGTCGTCGACGGTGGCGCAGGGTGCGGTGGCAAATCGAAGGAGCGGCAACGCAATGAACGCAGTAACTTCGGTGGCGTCAATCTCGGTGAATACTCCACGATATGGGGCAAATCAGGTATGGGCATAGAGAGGAGGGAGAGCACTAACAAAAACTCCAAAGGACCTATGGGCTTTGCTGATTAGTTTGGGAGAAATCAGAAGAGGAAGGCGTGAGGTTTCTGGCCATTCAAACGATTGTGGCGGCCGTATAACGAAATAGGGTTATACGCTATACGCGTATTTTTATAGTATTTCCATTTTATTTTTGTTTAATTCCATTTAATTTCAATTTAATTCCTATATCGCTCTTAACTTCAAATCAAACCCAACGAGTATCGAATCTAGCTAAGTACCCCCATTCTAAACACAATAGGATATTTCCCGTAAGCTAATTCAATTGTTTCGATAGGTTTTCCCTTAAATTTAAATATAAAATATTTAATTATTTAATTTGATCGTACATTTTAATCTACCGGGGCCACATACTGACTCTAAAAATTCCCAAAAAATAAATCTAGCTATGTTTTGACGATATGGTCCTAACAAAATTAATTTCGTCGAATTTGGAGACCGTTTGAAAAATGACCATATTCTGGTCGATCGAAATTGTTTGAAATTGACAAAACACATTTTCTTTTGCCACACTCACATATTAATTCCAAAAATTATGAAAATTGGAATCTTGCAATAATTTGACATTCCGGATACAACCAAGGTGGTCTCATCGAAAACGGATGTCGTTTGAAAAATGGCTATTTATACGGGTTATATATTATATTGAATTCCATAGCGACTATTCTGAATATTCAATAAGCCATAACTTTTGATTCCTGCTATGAAATTTAAATTTTTTGGATTCGTTGGAAAGATATTTTTAAACATATTTAAATATTTTTGATTTTACTAAAATCCGATTTACTTTGCATCCTGTACATTCAATCAAAGTTCGAATTCAGATTTTCAAACTGTCGCGCTGTTTCTAACTCCTTTTAAAATTAAAATAAATATATTCTTTCAAACTTCGATTTAAATAATTTTTTAATCATTATTATTTAAAATAAATTATTTTAACTATTCAAAATTCAATAAAATAGCCAACATAAAAATTTTAAATTGGTTCTGATTTTCCGGGTTGTTACACGACAGAGAAGCCGGAAATTATTTTTTAGGTTTTGTGGTAGCCTAGTTATGGTATTGTGTAGCATGTTTGAGTTATTTTTAAGGTGGCCTTTAGTTATGGTATTTAGCAGCATATTTATGGGTGCTTTTAGCACCACTATAATTATAATGCAATGCTAAAATATGGCCCCAGAATGGAAATTACAAATTTAAGTTAAAAAATAAAAATATGAAAATTAAAATTTTAAACATGTAAACATTCAGTTAGGAATGGATGTTAGTAGAATAATATCTTATCATAACAAACGCATAATATATAAAAACATATACATGGGCTACAGCCTGCAAATTATAAAGAGAAAATCGCTGAATAAGTTTGATTTGAACGCGTTGAAATCATAGTTATAAAGACCGGACCGACCATTAAACCGTAATGCTCCATGGTTGAGGGTTTTGAAGGTCCAATCGGTTGAACCGTTAAAGCCATATAAAAAAATAATACATTAATTTTGTATTTAATATGACTAATTTTACTTAATACAAGAAATAGAATTATGAAGATAGACTATAAAACAGGAAAAAACTAAGTATGGTAGTCAAAAAAATGGAAGTATAATTTTGAAATATGTTATGTTGGCTATAAGCAAATGTCCCATATTCTCAGAAAAAGAAGTATTGGCTATAAATATACCAGCCTGGAGCCATCTGTTGCTGTAGCAGCAGCAGCTGAGCGCATTATCGTGCTGGTCTAGTGGGCCAATATTAGATTGGCCTGCAAAAGTTGCAATTATTTTTCAATTTGATTGAAAAATAGACCCGGTTTATTTATGTTGAATCGCGGTTCTGAAAGGTTTTTGCGGTTTATTAGGAATAACGGCTTAAATACATTCCGGGCCTTAAAGGCTTTCACCCCGTAGATTTTATGGTTCAACCACGGGTCCGGTCCGATCATGAAAACATGGGTTGAAATTAGGAATGTGTAACTTCTATTTTGCTTGATTGCTAAATATACATAATATCATAACATGTCTTTTGATTTTCTTTTCTTTTTTCTCTCTGTCTGTCCTTTTTTTTTTTTTTTTTTTTACCCATAACAAACAAGAATCAGCGGTTTTGATTAGAAACTGAATCGAATGAGAATCAGCAATTTTGTTATTTCTTATTTTATGTTCTCCATTACAAACGACCAAAAAACAGGAATAAGTTCATTTCCAGCTGGAGCTGGACAACTCCCATGTCTTTTTCTTGTGAACAAACTAAATCCGTTACGAAGAAAAACAAATAACAAAAACAAGATAACCAATTTCAATGGATTTAAAAACACAACCCGTACTCCTCCCTCTTCCATGGATCCTTGTTCCCATGAATTTTCCATACAAAGGAATGCTAAGATCCATTCACAGTTTGGAATTTGCAATGCATATGGATCAATATCAGATTCTGAATCCTATGCATTTTCGAAAGTAATAACCTTCGCAATTCGTCGCATATCTACAATTGCCGCAGAAGCATTACAGGATAAGAAGCTATTGATTGATGATGAAAATGCTATGCTTAGCATACTGAAAAACATTAATCTTATGAAATCAACCATAGGTTATCTTCTTCAAGATAACCCCGATGGTGCAGACATTAACCATTATCAAAGAAGTTGTACCTCATTATTCGAATTGAACGACGAAGCAGAAGAAAATGACATTTTATATAGCATGTTCTGTGCGAACCAATACAAGCAAAAAGATCATGAACAAGAAAATGCAGAAGGTGACAACAAAGAACAACTAATAGCTGAGATATCAAGAGGACTAGTAGGAGGAATCACTATCTTATCAATGAAAGCCAACAATGGATTTAATATAACGAACTTAGTGCTGGCTGAAGACAAGGAGACGCTGAAGGAGATGCTCGAAGTTGTACAAATGATGAGCTTGTTGATTACATAAGCATGTCTGAAAGCTGCATCACTTATTTGTTGCATGTCCAAATTTAGAGTTGGGGCATATTTTATTGAAGGGAGGAACTGTAAAAGAGCCATTGAGCAATCCGGTAGCCATGAGGTGATAGCCTGCTTCTGTAAAATGAGGACCATCCCAGTTTGCATATTTCCATGGTTCAGAACAAGCTTTTGCATTTTTTGTACCACAGG
The DNA here is from genome assembly GCA_030737875.1 of Allium sativum. Taxonomy (NCBI): domain Eukaryota; kingdom Viridiplantae; phylum Streptophyta; class Magnoliopsida; order Asparagales; family Amaryllidaceae; genus Allium; species Allium sativum. Next base: position 340,597,900 of record CM060922.1, read on the forward strand.
GATAATTTAAATTATAAGGGCCGCCGCCTCCACAGCATGCTTCTAATGGAACGGCTCCATAGCCTAAATACATAAAAAATGTGAATATTTCCGATTTAACTGGAAATAATAGAATAAAAGTGAGTGATGTAGCCTACCAAAAGGATTGGAAGAGGCATAGATGCTCATTCCTGCGTTGTAGTAATCTGCGTAGATAATGTTTGCATAAGGGTGAAGCAGCCGAAGCTTTTCCAACTCTTCTACAAGCTTACTGTTGAAGTACTCCGCAAACTCGTTTAACCAGTTTATGCAACCAGTGTTTTTATCGTAGTAGTTGTCCTGTGAGCTATTAAATTGCGACAGATACAGTGGATTGCATCCGATCGGAAAATTTCCCGGGACTAGTAGAGTTCTAGCACCGAGTTTGATTAATTCCTTCATGTTAATTAGAAACAGCTTAAGAAAAAGTGTTCCATGTAATCAACCAAATAAACGAAGAATTATCCATACTTACATTGATGGCTGAACTAATTGCTTTTATTGTCAAGGGAACGAATGTTAATATCTCTTTAATATCAGTTCCTTGGGAAAAAGGAATGTTGTAGTCGTTGCCTCCGATCTCACCCACAAGAAAAAGTGACTTGCTCAGGTAATCCGTGCAATCTACTTACATGTAAAAACCATGAATATATATATATATATATATATATATATATATATATATATATATATATATATATATATATATATATATATATATATATATATATATATATATATATATACACACACACACACGTGCTTAGTTTCAACTTCAAGAGAAAAATTATATCTAATATCTATGTTAGATTTATGCTTCTTGTTCAGTATTTTGCATTATAACTGGGTAGATGATGATAAGAAGCACACAAGTGTATCATATTTGATCAGAATTCTTGTTCACCAGTTTCAGTATTAGTGACTTCTGCAATATTAATTAATCAAAATAGTCATTCAATTATTAGAAATGGAAGTATGATAATTCCTACATCCGTTCTTGAATGAGTAGGTACGTGTAACACAGAACAAAGATGAAGATAATAATAAATTTTTTTATTTATTTTTGCAGGATAAATGGAGACAGATATGTTAATATGTTGCTAAATTTGCTTTAAAGTGCCTAAACAAAAGATACGGGCCTTTAAAAAATTGCAAGTTTAACAAAAAAAATAACAGAATACAACAAGAACGCTAATGGCCTGTGCAATAAAAAAAACTGTAAAGTAAAAAAGGTCCTTCAATTTCAGAACTAGGCAATAACCGGGATTGTCAATGGATACCCGAAAATCCGAAATTCGGCCCCATCCATACCCGAAAAACAAATAAATATCCGATATTAAAAAAAAAAAAAAAGGCAGATGCGGATTTGAAGATATCCGCATTCGAGAATGTCCGTTGGGCTTTTTTCAAAATTACGGTTAAAATTTGATGTATTTTAGGACAGTGGAAAAAAAATTAATTATTGTTTTATTAAGTCATAAGTTTATATTATATAGACAAAATGCTTATTAATTGCTCAAACTCAATTATTGTCATTATATTTATTTAGTTTTAATAATTTAGTAATTAATGAGTTTGAAAAATATTTATAACTAAAAAAAATCATTTGTGTTGGTGAAAACAAGGAAATTCTGATTAATGACCCTTCCTGGGATAAAAACCGCATTTTACCTCCTTTCAAAGTGGTTGATTTAGCTCTACGCTTTTGGATTTATAAGCATAATATGACACACTACACGGGCTCTTTCTATGACGATGATCCCGATTTGATGAACTTTAGTTTCGCATAACTTTTGTTCTATGTCTTAGTGTTAAGCTTATGGTTTCTGTATATGTAGTTATCCTTAATATTTTGCTGTATTGATAGTGACTGGACACTTCAAAACAGAATGTTACTCTGTCCATGTACAGAGTACCAGTGCTTTTATCGTTAATAAAAGTGGTAGGGGTCCACTTAACCCCGTAAGCCTTGCAAAAAAAAAAAAAAAAATCATTTATTTTTTTGGTTTATCGATCACTGACAGATAGGATAATTATCCTATATCTATCCGTAGCCGCGGATACATATACCCAAAAATAATTTTGGATGCGGATACAGATATATCACTATTCGTATCCGAAAGCATCATTTGACAATCCTAGCAATAACAATACTCCTGGAGTTTTGTTTTAAACAGAGAGGACTTTGTTACACACAAATTGCAGACATGATTTGCCATGTTAGAATACATGGAAATTCGTGAAGGTAGTTGCATCGATGATCTAAATGTATGTATCACTATATTCTTTGCTTACAGAGACGTAATCGGGAATTCATTCAAAGGGGTTGGGGGTGTGGCAAAAAAAATATTTTTTGTTATTAATTTATCATGAATTTGTTTTAGTTTCAACATATAATACTACAGAAGAAAGTATTATATAAATATCAATAAAAATGTCTTATAAGCGGTAACCCGGGGTTTAAACGGATAATAAAATATCTAATAGTATTAAAATCAAGGGGGGCCATGCCCCCCCACCTCCTGTACATAAGATTTGAATGAATGGACGTAAATTGTTTATGTTTTCCTTGTAATAATAATAATCCAATCTTCCAGCTAGTTGATCCGCATCAAAAAAACTGTCAGCATCATTTTCTACAGGAAAAAAAAAAAAAAAGTTTCCTTTCTGATATACAGTATAGAATTGGATTAATTGCATTACGATAAAAGAAGGTAATCACAAATACTATTACAGTCTTATTTCCATCACCCGTTTTTTCGCTCAGTACGTTCTTTTAGAAGAAAAAAAAGGTGTGTTTCATTGTAAAAAAGAATGCCTACCAGGAAGGCTGCACGCATGATTTATAAATAACCACCATGCCCACCATGAGAAAGAGTGAGACATTGTTTGATAATTGAGAATGAAAAGAAGTTTAAACTTCTTACCTCCAGAGAATCTGATTATTTAGTATTATTAAACATGTCAACAAATCGTATTCGAATAAAATCAACGATCAATCGTTGTTAGTTTGTAACAAATATTAATTATGATTTGTATCCAGTTCATTTGTATGTGGTAGATTGGTAAGAACTGCAAGATCTAACAAAGTAGCATGAGTTTGATCCCAAAACAATATTCAACAAAGCCAACAGTTAAATCGTCAAAATTTAATATTAACTACCAGTAGGTTAAAATAATGGATATGATAAGCAAAATTATTCCGATAAAAAGTTTTAACCAAAATACATTAATAGGAAACTTGTACGTTTAATCTTGACTTGTTTTGAAATTTTTGTACTATGCCAATATTTTTTAACATTTAGTACAGTTAAATGCATGTAATCTTAAAAATGATTTTCACAGATATTTAGTTATATTTTTATGTGCTAGTTTTAAAATTTATTTGTTGCACCATCTATATTTCTTATCTATTATTAATTAATAAAAAAGTAAATTTGTTAATAAATGTTATTTGTTAGATTCTATTTTTAAGCGATATTAGGACCATGTAATACTACTTGTATATATGAACGTTTTGAACTGTTAGATGAACTTTATATTAAAACTTTCATGTGCTAGGTTATTATCACCTTTTGTAGAAAGTGGTGGACAAAGTAGTATTTCAGAAAGATGTTTGTGGTTGCCTATGTGATTTGCAACTTAAAGCTCACAGTAATGAATCATAAAATTGTACCTGAATGCGAAGCGCAAAGTGAAGTCCAAAACTGTCTAAACCACTGCATCTGAACATTTAATGATAAATTTGTCCCCGGCTTCATTCCCCTTTCATAAAAAAAGCTTGCATCAATGGCAGTGGCTCCAGCTACTGCAAAATTAACTCCAGAAGTATAATTTTGCCCACCCAGATATGGAGGAATATGAGGTTTTCCTAGTGCTTCAGCTGCATGTAGACACATAATTGGGAAACTTATACCAAAATCAAAAACTTCAAATTGGGATTGAGCCTTATTCATTCGGCATGGCGCTCATCAATCGTAAAGGCGAAGCAGTTCAGTTTCATGTGACGAAGCAAAATGAACAAACGAAATCATTAACAAAATCGTAGTAGAGAAAGGGTGAAGGAAACAAATTACCAATAAAATCGATGATGAGACGACCATCAGAACATCGGCCGGTTGGACGATGAAAGAAAGTCTCGCCGTATGGCAGATTGGCGATAGGAGTAGAGTTAGCACCTACAGAAATGAGCAAGTTTCCAGTATCAGAAATGGAGTCGCCGAAGTTGAAAATGGAGGTGTAGCTGCAGCCATCGGCAGTGCAAGAGAGTACTGTGGTCAATATCGTGATCACAATGACATAAAATTGAATCAAGGTGGGAAGGGTACGTGCAGTCATTATGGCCTAGTATCAAATGTGATTATTTTGACTTAGTTTGGATTATTATATAGAGCTGGTGGACGGGACGAGAACTGCTAATTCTCCTTAAATAGTAAGTGGGTTTTTGTTGCAAGATATGCTCAGCAAATCACATTCGTTGCACAGCAAATTGCATTAACCGCAAATTATATTCATTCATTACTAGTGTATAACTTACACGTTGTAAATACAATAATAATAATATTGTGAAAAAATATACTTGTATATTCATTGCTAATTACATTCATTCATTATGCTCAGCAAATCACATTCATGTTAATTACATTCATTGTTCAGCATTACGAGGATTTTTACTTAAAGAGAACTTCTTATTAATTCAAGTTAATAAAATTTAAAGACCAACACTTTTGAAAATTAAATTTTAAGGGTAATTTGTAGCAAAAAGATAAATTAATTTATCACTTTCAGTTATACAAAAATAATGTTAAATTCAGTTTATCATTTATCATTTTATTATTCCTATATAACTGAAAATGATAAACTGATTTATCTTTTTTCTGCAAATTATCCTTAAAAGTAATGTTTCAGAAATGTTATACTTAAAACTTATTTTGTTGAAATAATAAGCTTTTGAACCTAATTTTCAATTGCATTAATTGCAAATTGTATTCATTCGTTACCGGTGGGTAACTCATACATTGCATTGCATATGGTAATATCATAAAAGATTACTTATGTTTCAAACACACACACACACACACACACACACACACACACACATATATATATATATATATATATATATACAATTTTACGATAAATTTGTAGTAATACATTATGCTCAACAAATCACATTAATTGCAATTTACATTCATTCATTACTAGTGTATAACTCATACGTTGCAAATGATATTACTGTAAAAAAACTTTATATTTTAATTATTACTAAATACTTTTATTACGCAATTTATGGTATGTTTGTTGTAATGTATTATGATCAGCATATCGCACTAGCTGCAAATCAAATTCATTTATAGTAGTTTACAAAAAAAAAAAAATTATATTATAAATATTACTACATGTTTTTTATTATGCAATTTATTATAAATTTGTTGTAGGTGAAAATTAGTTTAAAGGGCTTATTATTCCATGGTAATAAGTTTTAAGGATGTCACATTAACTGCAGATTACATTCATTTGTTATTAGTGTATAACCCATACTTTGTATATGATAATACTGTAAAAGATATATTCATATTTTAATTATTGCCAAATATTTTTTTAATATGCAATTTATGATAAATTTGTTGTAATCTATTATGCTTAGTGAATCACATTAATTGAAATCACATTCATTCATTGCTAGTGTGTAACCCATACATCGCATATGGTGATAGTGCAAAAGGAAAAATTATATTTTGAATATTGTTGTATATTTTTAGTATGCAATTTATGATAAATTTGTTGTAATGTATTATGCTCAACAAATCACATTAATTGGAAAGTACATTCATTACTAGTGTGTAACCCATATGTTGCATATGGTAATGTTGTAAAACATATATTTATATTTTAATTATTACCATATATTTCCTATTATGCAATTTAAGATAAAATTTGTCGTAATGTATTAATCATAACTTAAAACGTCATGCCACTGTAAGATATAAGATTAAGGTATGATCCCGCTAACTACATATCTTTATAAAAATTAATGTCCTAAATCAAAATAAGAAGTAAATTAAAATTGTTACTACTGCATATATATATATATATATATATATATATATATATAATTGTCAATTTTCAAAGGATTTATAAATAGATTAATGAACAATGAATAACTGAACTGATGGGACTAGTCCATTGTGTTCCGGGCTTTTTGACGATCTGTTAGTCCACCGTGTTCTGTCGAGTGAGTTTGGCGTTCGAGTGGTTGTTGTGTAAGTGCCTCGATTTGTGAATTTATTTTTCTAGTTCTCACTGTTTTTGTAAGTGGAGTGAGTTGATCTTGAGTATTTTCTTGGGTTTGTTTGGCCATTTGTGGATGGTTTTATTGTGAATCGGTTTGTCATCATTGCATCACTCTACTCCTTACATTGGAACAGTTGTTCCTCTTCTCGACGACTGCTTAGCAACGGGGAAGATAACTGGTCTAGGCTTGGTTCTTGTTGATCCTTGTGATGGCAATCTTTCTGTTGCAATAGGGAGATGCACATGATGTTAGTTTGCTTATTTGGAAGTAATGACCATAAAGTTGTATGCAGCAACATGTTATTATATGTAATTCATGTAGAAGTTAGCATGTTGCAGCTGTTATTGTTTTGTCTGCTGCAATTTGGTCATAGCTATGGTGCTTCCCCTCGCCCTTGGTAGTGTTTGGCAATCTTCAGTGTTAGTTTCTTGCGACGATGTTGTTATGTCATGCGTAGGTTTGTGGCTGGCTCTTGGATCTAGCTACTGCTTGTGTGAACTGTTAAGTGATAGTGTCTGTCATATGTATTGGTTTGTTATGTACTTAGTATGCTTCAATGTATGTAATGTCTGCCATAGACAAATTGTTGTATTGTAATTGCTCCTTGCGTGGAAAATCAATGGATGGTCCACTCTAAGTATTTTTGACTAATTCCTATTGCCTAAGCTAGTATAGTATTTATAGTGGTCAGTTGGCGCTAAAAACTTGTTGACGCGCTTTTTAGTTAAAGACGTCACACGTCAAGTTCACACTCAACAACGCACTTAGAATCGAGTCAAAACATAATTCATTCCCGGAATCAGCATCTTTTCGAGCACGTATGGAGAACGCACGTCGATCACTTCAAAAAGCTTGCATGTGTCGCGCTGATCGCCATAAACTGCTAACGCAACTCATCTCGGCAAGGCAACATTTGGCAACTGCATCCCTGGTTTTCCTCATCCCTTGGGATGCGAAAATGCATAATTTGTATCCCTTATGGGATGGGATTTCTGTTTCTTTTTTTATTTGAATCGGTGGATCGGTTCTCGCGATTGATTGGAAAAATTAAATGAAAGGCTGAGGGTTAGAATTGAATTTAGAATGGAAAGATATGAACGCGAGCTTGGTTTGATTTCGTTGATTTTAGAAGGGGAAGAAATATGATCGAACGCGATATATATAGGTGAAGGATATAAGGATAGAAACAACAACGTTTCTAAAGGTACAGGTAGGTTTAGTGGTAGAATAGGCTTGCAGTGTACCATTGTTGGCAAGCTTAGGGTAGAAGAAACAATTCGTACGTGAATTAAAGAAGAAGGCATCTAAGCTAAAGGTAGGTTCTCAGAAATACTTCGGTATGAAGGAATAGGCAGACCAATTTTGAACCCTTATTTTGCCGTAACAACCGACGTTTCTAGGTTTATACACTATTCTAAACACACTAGAATATGTTTTGAAGTCTATTACGATCGTATGGAGAAGATATCAATTTAAATCGACGATTGAAAATTAAATTCGATTTAATTATTCTTAGGCGTTTTCTGATCGTACGTTTTAACCAATAAATCCAGACATTACGAAATTCAAGATCCGATAATAACAAATTATTATGGATCCGATGGAGTTGGTTTCGTCGAATTCTGAGACTATTGAAATATTGTTATTTTTACATTCCATATTAAATCGATATAATATAAATCGATTCAATAATAACAAATTTATTGATAATAAATTATTATTATTATATTTATACAAACGAATTCATATGCCTACCAAAATAAACTAACTTAATTTTAAACCAGATATTTCATTTTCAAGTTAAACCAATATTAAATTTATTTAAAATTCTTTTATTTTATTATATAAATCGTTATGATTTATAAACGATTCCGTAGTGTTTTTCTGAAAATTTGATTAGGGCATAACTCATAATCTACAATACAAAATCTCGATTTTTCTCTTTTATTAGAAAATCATAGTTCAACAGATTCGAATATTTCTTGTTTCAACGAATTCCGACCTATAATGGATACTGTATACTCAACTGAAGTTCGAATCGCAAAACTACGAACTACCCCACCGCTAGGAGCTTGTTTATATTTAATGTATATTTATACATTCAAACTTCATTTAAATAATAAATTTTATATAAAAATCCATTTATATTACCAATTCAACATTTAAAACTAATTTAAATATTCAAAATTAAATCGAAAAAAAATACGGGGCGTTACACTTAACATCAAAGAAATACTTAAAACTCTTCTTATATGATATTTCAAATATATATACTAAAATAGTATTTTTCAAATTGTTTCTTTATTGTAAATTTCAGACAGGTAAAATCATATACATCTCCCCCACTTATTTATTTGTCATAATTTAACTTCAATCATTTTATAATTATAGCAAATTCATAATCACATAAATATTATTTCCAATTCATATACCTTATCTAGTTTCATAACACATGTTTTAATTTTATTTTATTTTGTAGGTTATCATGCACTTACTTAATTCCTAGTTCATACCTTTTCCTTTCTAAAGCTTACATTTGCATTTCATATTTTCATTAAGGATACTCATATTCAATCATCTTTAAGAGTATATTAGCTAAGTATATATTAAATATCAACTCAATATATTAGTTCCACACAACATTATTCTATATCATACCAAATACTACCAAGTTTTTAAACTATCATTATTATTATTTTCAACTATTTCTAGGTTCAAAATTATTTTAAATAAACCAAACTCAAATTCACATGTTCACAAATTAGCTTTATCATTTTGTAAACATGCTTTAAATTTAATGTTTCTTATAACACACTCATAACCCATAAAATTTATAAATCAAATATATATATTACTCACAAGTCATTATTTTTTATAAATTCTGAATCCATATAAATTGGAAAATTTTAATTTCATTAATATCCCTCTTCGTATGCAAATTTGTATTATAATAATTTTTACTCAAACCCAAACTAATATTCATATTTATTAAAAATAAAATAAGGTTAGCACTTTCAAAACATCATGTTTCAAACTACTATCTTATAATCTTATTTGTATACATTCACTTTGTATATTATCTCAAGTTTTTAACGTATATTACTTTTCAAAATATTTATTTCAATATTAAATAACTAAGTTATTATTACCATAGTTATTAACACATTCACATTAATTTTTAATACCATTTTATACTTAAAAATCCTTCCATTGTTAATTTTTTAAGTTCAAAGATAAGTCTAAAACACAAGCTAGAAACTATACCAACGAAAGAACCTAACTAATAGAAATCCATAAAGATGGAGGCCCTAATCAATATAAACTAGATAATATTAAGGAATTCGAAAGATACCAATTATAAATTTCCTAAGATATAAATTTAGAACAAAGATCAAGGTCTAAACTTAGGAAATCCTTATCTAAGAGAATTCTAACAAAGGGAATGAATTTAATTGAACGAGACACTTAGGAAAGATAGAATTTATAATAATTCTTTTTCATTTCACCATTTAAAACCATTTCAAAACTGTTTATACTTTCCAAAATACGTTCACTCAAAAAAGGTTATGAGATTGATTCTACTCATTCTAGGGCATCACTAACCTATCTCTAATGAGCTTTAACCCCAAAAGATAATGTTTTTTTTTGCTAAACCAAAGCTCTAAAACCACATGTAACGACATGCTTTTTCTTACCATTTAAGTCCATAATTAAACCAACTCAAATCATTCGAAAAAAATAGATTGTTTTAGCTATTGGGTTTAATAAAATCAATCATAGAACATAGACAGATCACAGATAGAAAATAGCAAAATAACTTGCAGCGGAATGAATAACATAGTAGTTCATGAAGCAACTAATCACAAATCTCAAAATCAAATTCCATAATATCATAGTCATAAATCAATACATTAGAAAACCTTAGACACATAAATTCCTAGCATATAAAAATGATGGAAATGGAATAAGTGAATCACCAAGATAGTAATAGCAGATAGATAGTAAGCTGAATCTCCAATAGATCTCTAGCTTTCTAAGGATGAATCGCCAAAGTTGAACTCCTCAATCTGATCGAGCATAAAGTCAAGACAAAACACTCGGATTATGAATAACAATCTAAACAGTAAATTAACTCAAGTAAAATATTCAAATGAAATGCATCAATAACTTAAGGAATGTATGAGATTCCATTCATTAAGGATCCGTTAAACTAGATATCATATAATACAATACGCTATTGTAATAGTGTTTATGGTTAAATATACTATTAAAAATAGCGTAAGCTAGATTACATTTTTACGCGTACGTTGATTCTACATTGTCATAAACATTGCATATAAAATACCTGTTAAACGGTTGGCGGATAAAGATGCGTCGCTATATGACAACGTTAAATTAAAATCGTAGTGGGATCGACCAGGATAATATGACAAGGCACACATGGAAATACTCAGGGTAGGATTTTACCAACTGAACACCCAGACCGGCGGTAGCGCATAGCCGCAACTACTGCCCACCTCGAAACCTCCCATAATCAAAGGGGCCCCAAATCAATCACAAAGCAATAGAGATGGTACCGAAGAAGTGCGTTAGATAGGAGGTGCGACCTCACTTAATCACAGTATAACACTCGTTTTAGTCATTTTAATTATGGCCCAAAGGTCAAGGTTATCCATTATCGTTCTCTTACTTCATTTCCAGTAGTGTTTGCCAAACCAACCTACTTTATTCTGGATTCTACCCACGTACACAGTTGTTAAAGTTGTTCTTGATATTGGCAGAGAGCATGACAATATTCAGTCCCAGTCTCTTTAATAACCAAACTCTTATTTCATGCTGTGGTCATTTATATTCAAAGTCATATTAAATATCATAATCAAATAATAAGAATAATGCTTTACATTCAAATAATTACGTTCAAATGGTTAAAGGTCGTAACTCATATTTTAAAACATCACAAATCAAATAATAACGATATTGACTTATATTCAAATCATTGATTTCAAATATGTCAACGTAATAACTCATATTTCAAACCAATTCATTATTGAATAAGGTTCAAGATACACATTTCATGTTTACAAAACGGTTTATTAACAAAATACATTTCATTTCATATTCCTATATCTCAAATATCACTATTTCAAAAATCTTTATATTATCATTATGGATTCAGTGGCTTAGACATTATTTCAAAATCTTAATATTAAACATTTCAGATTTAATAGTTCGAACTTGTTTCAAAACCTTTATTTTGAACACTTTGGATTCAATAGTTCGGACTGGAAAGAGATTTAATTTAAAATTTGTTATTATAATATAAAATAGTTTATTTAAAATAATTAAATTTATATAAAATAATTTTTATTTAAAGTATATATAATAGTTGGATAAATATAGATAAAATAGTTATAAAATAAATATTAACTTTACAAAGTAAAAGATAGTGCAGATTTTAAATAACTTAAAATGATTGTGACGACCCCAAAACCCGTACTGCGGTGTTAAGGGTAATTTTTGGAATATAACACATAAACAGATAATAGCAGAACAAAAATAAATAAATACACCATATAATGAACAAATCATACACTGGATAAAAGTAATCATTAGAGTTACATAGTATACAGGATCTTACTTAGTACAAATACAGTTCAGCTATACATAAATGTCTACAGCGGAAAACAAACATAATGTACAATAGGAGCTGAACAGCATAAAAAGAGATAAATGACAGAATACGTCTTCAGCTCCAGCCATCCAGAAAAAGCCTGATAAACCTGAATACAAGGCTGCCCATGTAGAAAAAGGGGCACCCGAGTTTGCAAGTGAAACAAACTACGAGTCAATCATGGGACTGGTATGAGAAATCTACTTAACACATTATACAATATGGCTAATCACAGGACCACACCACTTTCGTGGAACGGGTTTACTCCATTGGATTGCCAGTGCTTTAAAACAAATCATTCTTTTAAACATCACAATGCTTTTTATAAAAATGAAGCCATTATAAGACTCAGTTCCCATCACACAACGCAACGCAAACCGGAGGATAGAGTTTTACCTTATAATGGCCAAAATATGCTTGATACGAATAAAACAAAAGCATTGGAAATTACTACTAGTGTTTATATGTTTCAAAAACAACTTCGAATCATAATTATCAATCATAGACGACATGGGTACCATATATCATGTCGCCATATATATATATATATATATATATATATATATATATATATATACAATCAAAACCGCACAGTCACGTATTTGGAAATTGGATTTCCATCATGAACTAAGGCAAAAGATAGTCCTTACCGACTTCGTGACTCTCTAGCCCGAGCCACAGGACCCAGACACAGGTGGGCCCTTGGAGCGACAAGGTCGGTCCACCGATGTGGATTAAAATTCCTGATCACTACGTTTCCCCGCCCTTTGGGGCGTAAATGAGCCAACGAATGACTCCATCGGTCCCGGATCGACCGATATATCCGAGGCGCCTCGCAACCGCAACAACCACATAAGTCAATCTCGTCAGGGCGTGTAAAACCATTGACGCCACTTCTAGCTAGAAAGAAACGCATGTCCTCCCTGAGGTCCTCTCCCGTTTCTGGTTCATACCGGGGTGTGAGGCTCGCGATTTCACGTTATACACAAAGCTACGCCACACAGGCGGTGCTTTGATCATCACCACAAGACTTTGCTTTTCAACAGAAGCCCTGATCACTACATCTTAGCATGCCACACAGGCAATTCACACCGTGCAACTGATGGCTATCAATCACACAGAATAAATTCCAATGTCAGACACACTGTCAATTTGCAAGTCTGTTCTGGGTCTGAACGAAACCGGAGGCACTATATACCTCGCAAACCCATCGATCACCACGTACGTCTGGACGATCACCACTCATTATCCATATTTCGGGATGCCTCCCAATCAGGACCTCGGTTACAATCCAAACGAGGTGAAGATCTCCAGTCTTCGACCACCGCCTTCATCTTTGATTTCTTATCGTCGATTCAGTTATTCAGAATGGGATAAACCCGGTCTTTCTGAGCAACTCGCATATATAATAAACAAGTGCTACACAAACACTACTACGCATCATTTCAATTCATTAGTCACTAACCGTCAATCAGTAAGAGAACGATTTCCCAAATATTAACCCCGAAGGCCGAAACCAACATCAGATCAATACCCAAGAAACCATTCGACTTAGCCAACATTCAGTTAGTTCCTAAATTTCACATCCATATCATTTATAATATTTTATAACGATTTATCGCTATTTTTATTTATTTTAAAATAGCTAATTTATTCAAAACGACGCTTCGGGCCATAACGCGGCCGTGGCGCTGTTTTTCTTCAGATTTGATTTACACATATCTGAAAATCTAACCGTTGGATCTTCACAAAATTTACATCATTAGAAAGATCTTTTCAAAATGAATCCAACGGTTCCAATTTCGGGAAAATCCGACGGTCGGATCTCCCGGTATAATCGTTTGAAGTTTCGATTTCAAAATACGAACTGTAGCGTCGTTATTCGATTTAATATAATTATATATATGTATATATATATAATCGATTCTGGCGTTGTTTTTCTTCAGATTTGAATTAAACATTCCAGACAATCCAACCGTTGGATTTTTACAAAGTTGGTGCCGTTGGAAAGATATTTCCAAAGCGAACCCAACGGTTGCGGTTTCGGGAAAATCCGATGGTCGGATCTCCCGCACTAATCGTTTGAAATCACGGTTTCAAAACACGAACTACAGCTTCGTTATTCGATATATTTTAATTATATATATATATACATATATATAAATATAATCGATCCTTCGATTTCAAAACCATTTCCTTTTCATACATTTGATAAAAATGATATTTTTATCCAACTGACTTCTATTTCAACACTTCACTATTTTTAACTATTCATGTACATGATAGAAAGGTGATTTTTTTTGTAAAACAATTCATTTCAAAACGCGATTATTTTATATAATTCATATAGGTAATGAAAATATGATTTTTATTATAAAACAATTTATTTCAAAAAAAGAGTATTTTATATAGTTCATATTGAAGATAAAAATAGGATTTTTATTATAAAACAATTTCTTTTAAAATATGAATACCATTCAACACATGAATTCTATTCAACGAATGAATTTCAATTCAACATATGAAGGTTTTCAATAGTTTATATATATAGATAAAAAGGTGATTTTTATATTTAAAACACGAATACCATTCAACACATGAATTCTATTCAACGAATGAATTTCAATTCAACACGTGAAGGTTTTCTATAGTTTGTATATAGAGATAAAAAGGTGATTTTTATATTTAAAAGACGAATACCATTCAACACATGAATTTCTAATCAACGAATGAATTTCAATTCAACACATGAAGGTTTTCTATAATTTATATATATAGATAAAAAGGTGATTTTTATATTTAAAAGACGAATACCATTCAACACATGAATTTCTATTCAACGAATGAATTTCAATTCAACACATGAAGGTTTTCTATAGTTTATATACATAGATAAAAAGGTGATTTTTATATTTAAAAGACGAATACCATTCAACACATGAATTTCTATTCAACGAATGAATTTCAATTCAACATATGAAGGTTTTCTATAATTTATATATATAGATAAAAAGGTGATTTTTTATATTTAAAAGACGAATACCATTCAACACATGAATTTCAATTCAACGAATGAATTTCAATTCAACACATGAAGGTTTTCTATAGTTTATATACATAGATAAAAAGGTGATTTTTATAGCAAAACAATTTATTTCAAAACATGAATGACGTTCAATAGATGAATTTCTATTCAACACACAAATATAGTTTCAACACATGAAAATAATTCTAACATATGAATATTATTCAAAATTTCGGCAGCATAACGGCAGGGTAGTTAAAACCGGGGTCGTCCCTAGTACGGCTCCTCGCTCTACCTTAAAGCCTCGCAGCTTTTGACAATGTGGAATCATGCATGTAGTTCGCATGCAGGCAGCATGTGTATATTTTTCATTTCCACAAACTAATCCTATGTGGTTTCAACCACAAACGGGTATTTTTCAACCACAATCAATCAATTTCAACCACAAACAATTATAATCAACTATTCACTATCAACCAATTTTCACACCAATCACAATCAATAAATATCGTCCGTGGTTTGTGGACGAGGGGCGTGTATATATATATATATATATATATATATATATTATATAAGCATTTCACTTCTAGTTCAACACACATTTTATTTTTACAATGCATATATAACTTATACATCGAACGTACGACCTATACAACACTTATACATGAGGTGTACAACCCTTATACAAGTCATACATCGACCATATAATTTATACATCGTCATTTTCCATATCGTTTATAAATTAGAAATCTCACATTCGGTTCCACTCCACCAAAAATAGCAGAAGGCTCAGAAAAATATGCGGTCTCTTCTAGAATGTAGAAGACGTCCACACGAGTCCACTGTCTCTTGTTTCACTGAATTTCGTCAAGAAACGAAAAAGATATGATTTTTACAGTGAAAACAAAAACGGTAGCGCTTTAAACTGCTATTAAATAGTTAAAAATAAAAACAGTCGTACCTTCACAGTTTCGTTCAAAACTAGGTTAGGGATTATCACCAAATCCGAGCAACTAGGGGATAATTGGTCGATGCCACGACGTAGGGCTTCGAACGACGCACCAGGGGATGGGGACCGCGTTAGGCGCGATGGGGGGTGCTGGTCGTGGCGGCGCTCCAAAGGTGACGCCTTCTCGAAGGTGATTCTGCCTCCCCGCTCAACGATAATCAGCAAATCTTACATGGATGTGAAGCTTGAGGGGTGCTCTGCAAAATCCCTAACTGGAGCACTTGATTTTACTGAGTGTGAAAGGAGAAATCGAGGAGAGAAGGAAGAAAGGGGAGGCGCCGTTCGATTTTGGGATTGTCGGGGAGAGAGAGTGTGGAGTGGCCAATGAGATAATTTTATTTATTTATATATTTTTGGATTTTGAAAATACCCTCTTTCACTCACGAACCCCAATCCAGACCCAACGACTGTCGTCCTTAGCGTTTTACCCCCATTCCGAACACAATGGGATATGTTTCGTAGGCCCATTCGACTGTTTCAATCAGTTTTCCCTCAATTTAAAATATATAACATTCAATATTTAATTTGAACGTACATTTCAATTTGCCAGGGCCACAAACTGATTTGAAAAATTCCAGAAAAATAAATCTAGCTATGTTTTGATGATACGGTCCCAACAAAACTAGTTTCGTCGAATTCTGAGGTCGTTTGCAAAATGGCCCTTTTCTGGTCGATCCAATTGAACTGTAATTGACCAAAACACGTTTTCCTTTGCCACGCTCACATACTAGCTTCATAAATTATGAAATTTGAAATCTAGCAATAGTTTGATATCTCGGATCCAACAAAAGTGGTTTCGTCGAATTCCGAGGTCGTATGCAAAATGTCTATTTTCAAGGGCGATATATATTCTATAGCGACCTTTCTGAAAATTCATTTGGCCATAACTTTTGACTCCCGCTATGAAACTTCGGTTTTTCAGATTCGTTAGAAAGGTATTCACTAACAGATTTAAATATTTTTGGTTTCACTCAAATCCGCTTTGTTTTGCACCCGGTACAGTCATTCAAAGTTTGAATTCAATTTTTGAAACTACCGCGCCATTTCAGGCCTTGTTTATAATTAGAATTAATTATATTCGTTTTCAAATGTCGATTCAAACTTATTTTTCATCGATATTATTTAAAATATTTCAAATCCACTAAAATAGCCAATTTAAAAATTTTAAATTGGTTCAGATTTTCCGGGTCGTTACAATCTCCCCCACTTAAAACTTTTCGTCCCCGAAAAGGAACAAAGTTGAAAATGGTTTGATTAATCAACTCTACGTTCAATCTGGCTTCCATTCTCCAACTTTTCAGTTTCTGAGAATTTTCAAATTCTTCAAAAATTTGGCTAACACCCGGAATTTTCGAAAAATTTCGCCATAACCTCCTTTGTACGGGGAGGGGTTTGGAAATTTATTGGGCCGTATTAGGTACCCAATAAATCCTATAAAGCATACACATATTTATAGTGATATATTATGGTGTTTACAGGGGAGCGTGTATAGATAATAACTCTAGAGAATAAATTCTCGTCACCCTGTCTAAGCCTGAGAGAGTGTGTATTTTTAATGCTCCAGAGGATAAATCCTCGTCACCTCATCCCGTGTGGGAAATAAATAGTCCATGTGTCGTATCTAATAACTAGAGAGACGTGATTATTGTCAAATCCAGACCCGTGTGGGTTTTTTTATTAATCTGGAAATTTAATCGTTACAATTTTTAAATAGTCCATATCAGTCATCAGTTCAACCTGTAAAATATAGTCATCGCCATACAAGCCTCTCGCTCGTATGGTAAATCTTCCACCTCGTCACACAAGCTCCAAATGCTTATGTGGTATATGATGAAGTATGCCTATCTTCAGAAGTATGCCATGTAGTGTAGTTCAAAATTAATTGTTACTATCCTATGGCGACGTTTATTATTACACACGGAATAACCAGCACTCCGCATCCAATGGCATTCACAAGAGTTGATATAATAATATTTCGCATCCAACTCATTAAGGTTTACCTATTTGTCGGGCACGCAAATAAAATCTTTACTCAACAGCTATCCATTTACCTGTTCAAACATATATAATGCATAAGTATATATATTTCTATCTATTTTTAAATCAGTTCAATGTGTGATTTAATCGAATAAATTCTACCATTCATTCTATTATTGATTAAATTAACTATCGTTCTAATAATTTAATTAATCAAATCTACCATCACACAACACAAACAACAATCAATTTGTTTTTAACTTCTCAAATATATATCTTTTATATATGTTCAAAAATCATATTTCTAAAACCAGAATATAATCACAAATACGTTATTTATGAACATATAACTCTCGACTCGTTCTGGGGCACTTTTGACCCTATCTCAAACGAGTTATTCTGATTCTGCTTTACTCATACTAGGATATTACTGATCCTATCTGTAATGAGTTACCCGTCCTAGAACACTACTGGTTCTATCTCTGACGAGTTCGTTAATGTGTTATATACCAGAGCTAAGCTTAACCAAAGCTCTGATACCACGTTGTGACGACCCCAAAACCCGTACTGCGGTGTTAAGGGTAATTTTTGGAATATAACACAGAAACAGATAATAGCAGAACAGAAATAAATAAATACACCAGATAATGAAGAAATCATACACTGGATAAAAGTAATCATCAGAGTTACATAGTATACAGGATCTTACTTAGTACAAATACAGTTCAGCTATACATAAATGTCTACAGCGGAAAACAAACATAATGTACAATAGGAGCTGAACAACATAAAAAGAGATAAATGATAGAATCCGTCTTCAGCTCCAACCATCCAGAAAAAGCCTGATAAACCTGAATACAAGGCTGCCCGTGTAGAAAAAGGGGCACCTGAGTTTGCAAGTGAAACAAACTACGAGTCAGTCATGGGACTGGTATGAGAAATCTACTTAACACATTATACAATATGGCTAATCACAGTACCACGCCACTTTCGTGGAACGAGTTTACTCCATTGGATTGCCAGTGCTTTAAAACGAATCATTCTTTTAAATATCGCAATGCTTTTTATAAAAATAAAGCCATTATAAGACTCAGTTCCCATCACACAATGCAACGCAAACCGGAGGATAGAGTTTTACCTTATAATGGCCAAAATATGCTTGATATGAATAAAACAAAAGCATTGGATATTACTACTAGTGTTTATATGTTTCAAAAACAACTTCGAATCATAACTATCAATCATAGACGACATGGGTACCATATATCATGTCGCCATATATATATATATATATATACACAATCAAAATCGCACAGTCACGTATTTGGAAATTGGATTTCCATCACGAACCAAGGCAAAAGATAGTCCTTACCGACTTCGTGACTCTCTAGCCCGAGACACAGGACCCAGACACAGGTGGGCCCTTGGAGCGACAAGGTCGGTCCACCGATGTGGATTAAAATTCCTGAACACTACGTTTCCCCGCCCTTTGGGGCGTAAATGAGCCAACGAATGACTCCATCGGTCCCGAATCGACCGATATATTCGAGGCGCCTCGCAACCGCAACAACCACATAAGTCAATCTCGTCAGGGCGTGTAAAACCACTGACGCCACTTCTAGCTAGAAAGAAACGCATGTCCTCCCTGAGGTCCTCTCCCGTTTCTGGTTCATACCGGGGTGTGAGGCTCGCGATTTCACGTTATACACAAAGCTACGCCACACAGGCGGTGCTTTGATCATCACCATAAGACTTTGCTTTTCAACAGAAGCCCTGATCACTGCATCTTAGCATGCCACACAGGCAATTCACACCGTGCAACTGATGGCTATCAATCACACAGAATAAATTCCCATGTCAGACACACTATCCATTTGCAAGTCCGTTCTGGGTCTGAACGAAACCAGAGGCACTATATACCTCGCAAACTCATCGATCACCACGTACGTCTGGACAATCACCACTCATTATCCATATTTTCGGATGCCTCCCAATCAGGACCTCGGCTACCATCCAAACGAGGTGAAGATTTCCGGTCTTCGACCACCGTCTTCATCTTCGATTTCTTATCGTCGATTCAGTTATTCAGAATGAGATAAACCCGGTCTTTCTGAGCAACTCGTGTATATAATAAACAAGTGCTACACAAACACTACTACGCATCATTTCAATTCATTAGTCACTAACCGTCAATCAGTAAGAGAACGATTTCCCAAATATTAACCCCGAAGGCCGAAACCAACATCAGATCAATACCCAAGAAACCATTCGACTTAGCCAACCTTTAGTTAGTTCCTAAATTTCACATCCATATCGTTTATAATATTTTATAATGATTTATCGCTATTTTTATTTATTTTAAAATAGCCAATTTATTCAAAATGACGCTTCGGGCCATAACGCGGCCGTGGCGCTATTTTTCTTCAGATTTGATTTACACGTATCTGAAAATCTAACCGTTGGATCTTCACAAAATTTACATCATTAGAGAGATCTTTTCAAAACGAATCCAACGGTTCCAGTTTCGGGAAAATCCGACGGTCGGATCTCCCGGTATAATCGTTTGAAGTTTCGATTTCAAAATACGAACTGCAGCGTCGTTATTCGATTTAATATAATTATATATATATATAATCGATTCTGGCACTGTTTTTCTTCAGATTTGAATTAAACATTCCAAACAATTCAACCTTTGGATTTTTACAAAGTTGGTGCCGTTGGAAAGATATTTCCAAAGCGAACCCAATGGTTGCGGTTTCGGGAAAATCCGATGGTCGGATCTCCCGCACTAATCGTTTGAAATCACGATTTCAAAACACGAACTGCAGCTTCGTTATTCGATATATTTTAATTATATATATATGTGTATATAAATATAATCAATCCTTCGATTTCAAAACCATTTCCTTTTCATACATTTGATAAAAATGATATTTTTATCCAACTGACTTCTATTTCAACACTTCATTATTTTTAACTATTCATGTATATGATAGAAAGGTGATTTTTACTGTAAAACAATTCATTTCAAAACACATTTTTTTCATATAATTCATATAGGTAATAAAAATATGATTTTTATTATAAAACAATTTGTTTCGAAACAATAGAATGTTATATAGTTCATATTTATGATAAAAATAGGATTTTTATTATAAAACAATTTCTTTCAAAATATGAATACCATTCAACACATGAATTCTATTCAACGAATGAATTTCAATTCAACACATGAAGGTTTTCTATAGTTTATATATATAGACAAAAAGGTGATTTTTATATTTAAAACACGAATACCATTCAACACATGAATTCTATTCAACGAATGAATTTCAATTCAACACATGAAGGTTTTCTATAGTTTATATATATATATATATATATATAAAGGTGATTTTTATATTTAAAAGACGAATACCATTCAACACATGAATTTCTATTCAACGAATGAATTTCAATTCAACACATGAAGGTTTTCTATAATTTATATATATAGATAAAAAGGTGATTTTTTATATTTAAAAGACGAATACCATTCAACACATGTCTATTCAACTAATGAATTTCAATTCAACACATGAAGGTTTTCTATAGTTTATATACATAGATAAAAAGGTGATATCTAGTTAGGTGGTGCAGAGATATATAGTTTATCATTCTATACATAGTTTATATAGTTTCTATAGTTTATCATTCTATACATATTACTAGTTTATATAGTTTCTATACATAGTTTATATAGTTTCTATAGTTAGGTGGTGCAGATATATAGTTTCTATAGTTTTCTATAGTTTATCATTCTATACATATTACTAGTTGGGACACTAGTTAGGTGGTGCAGAGATATAGAAACTAGAATAACAGGGTAGTAGCGAAGCAGAGAAAATGTAGAAGCGCATTCAGTTTATCTTGCCTTATCATATCTTCTGCTAATCTTATCTTGTTATCCCTCTTATCACGGTATTGTCTTATATTCAGTTTATCATGTCATGTTGCTTTTACCTGTTTACATACTGAAAGTCACTGGACTTACCAGGCTTTATGTCTGACCCGTTTTCTTTCGTCTTCTTTTCTTCCGTTTCTCCCCCCAGGTAGTCAGGCAGGGAATAGCTCAGCTCAGTTTGGACTGTTTCTCTTTCCAAGCTTGAAGATTCTTTGATGTATTGCTTGGATCCTCTTATCTTTGGCTATGGCTGTGTTTGCACTTTAATTTGGGGACTTATGCTACTTTGTTATGTTTTATGCTTCTTATATACTTGGAAGTTTTTGAATCAGGACAAAAGTTTTATTTAGTACTTTTAAGTATGATTGAGTCAATTGTTGTAAAAGCTTGACTGAACTACATTGCTTATAAAATGACTTTGTTTTCCGCTGCTTTATTTGTTTGTCTTGTAATTTATCTGCATCTTTTACCTATAACGTTTCACTGAAGTTAATGCATTCCCTTTGTGAGTGACATTAATGGAGGTGGGGTGTTACACTTGGTATCAGAGCTGAAGGTTACCAGATCAGATAAAAGATTTGAAAAATTATTTTCAAAACGGTTTTAAAAGAAGCATTTCCAAAAGAAAAGTTTTGTTTTAAAGGCATATTCCCCAAAGCCATATGCACTAACTTTTGATTCTCTGTTTGAATCCTTGTTTCCTTCTTTTCTGAGTCTCCAGGGCTCTTGGCTTCCTGGGAGGTAACCTCATCGCGGCATGGTTCCGTAGGCTTGATGAGACTACGACACCTGTCAAAGGGCGAAGAAGTGCCCAACTACCATCTATAGCCGCAGTAGTTTCACCTGCGGCTAATTTTCTTTCAAGCTTTGTAGGGTTTTCCGTGCATTGGAGTCATCTTTCAAGAGACTTGTCAACATGTTACATAAGGATGGTAAAGATGAGAATGAGGGAGCTTGGCTAAGGAGCACAACCCAAGGATGAGAAACTCATGGATATGGACTTGGTTCACAAAAGAGGTAAAAAGAAAGAGGTGTAAATGGAAGAACCACGGGACAAGAAGGGAGGAAAGAATAGTAAAACCTAAGACAAGAGGAAGTGTCTTTATTATGATATAACGGGTCATATAATTAACGACAAGGACAAGAACAAGGACAGGATTTTCAGGAGAGCAAGTGCATGCTCTCACCGCCAGCGTACCAGAGAGAGAGGTAGTAAAGTTTCTGTTGAGAAAGTTTAGTTTTTCTTTTTGATCATCCTGTTAGTACTCTTTTTGATTTTAGCACTTCACATTCGGTTATATCTGCTTCCATAATTGAGTCTCTGCACCTTAGTACTTGTATAGTAGAAGATCCCATTATTGTCTCAAATCCAATTGGCGGTTCGGCTCATTTATCTTTGGTTTTGTAAGGATTTGAGAATAGCTATATTAAGTATTGAGTTTAAGTGTAATGCTTATGATTTTGGTTTCATGGGCTATGGGTTGATTCTAGGCATGGATTGGTTATCTAGTGATTGGGAAAGGAGGGTAGTTAGGCTTTTGACTTGCCTCGGGAATACCCTCGAGATTTCGTGCGATCCTAAGGGATCAGTTTGGCTTAGCTACCTAGGATCACTTGATGCATCTATCGACGATTTACGATCCGTTAGAGTAGTCCATGAGTACACAGATGTTTTTGATTAGGTTAGGGGTTTGTCCCCTAAAAACGCGAGATAGACTTCCGCATATATCTAGTTGACAATGCAACGCCAGTTGCATCACCTGTACGACACATGACTCCAAGGGAAAGGAAGGGCTCATTTAACAAGTAAAAGAGTTACTTGAGAAAGGGTTCATAAGGCGATATATTTTTGAATGGGGTGCTCCAGTTGTTTTCGCTACAAAGGCGGATGGTTCACTTTTCTTATGTGTAGATGATATTTTGGTTTTCCCTAAGAGTGGGGAAGAACATGCTTTGTATCTAGGGGAAATCTTGGATACCCTCCAAGCGCATCGGCTTAAGGCTAGATTCTCCAAATATCATTTTTGGAGAGAAGAAGTAAGGTTTCTAAGACATGTGATATCCAAGGAAGGGATAACAGTAGATCCCGCAAAAGTAGTTGTGGTGCAAGATTAGAAGGTCCCAAGAAATGCAACGGAAGTAAGAAGTTTTCTTGGATTAGCGGGCTGGTATAGGAAGTTAATTAAGGACTTTGTGAAGGTATCAGCCCCACTTACTAGATTGACGAAGAAGAATCAAACTTTTGCTTGGAATTTGATTCGTGATGTTGCTTTCCAACAATTGAAGAGAACCCTGACAACAACCCCAGTCTTGACATTGCCCGAAGGGGACAAGACGTTTACAGTTGATACGGATGCATGCGGGATAGGGCTAGGTGCTGTTTTGATGCTAGAAGAAAGGGTAGTTAGTTAAGGAAGAAGACAGCTGGAAGTACACGAGAAAGACTATCCTACCCACGACTTGGAATTAGCTGTTATAGTGTTCGCTCTTAAGTCATGGCATCATTATCTTTTAAGAGAGAAAGTTTGAACTATATACGGATCCTAAGTCCTTCAAATATTTGTTCTCGCAAAAAGATTTGAAATAGAGGCAACAACGATAGATGGAATTTCTTGCCTCACACGATCTTGAGATTGCTTATACTCCTAGCAAGGGTAATGTTGTGGCAGGCGCCCTAAGTAGAAAGAGACTGACCTTAAGAGGGATAAAGTTTGAAGTACATAGCAACCTTTAGCTTTAAACCCCCAGTCAAGTTTGTACCTGGTTTGTTAGCATCGCTAGAAGAGCGGCCTACGCTTTTGGATTGGATAGAAGCGGCGTAACATGAAGACCCTCCGATTTGTGACATGATGGATAAGCTAAGTTGAGGAGAGACCTCTAATCATCTTAGTATATGCACTTGGTATCATGGTTAACATCTGTTTATCTTGGAACATAGTCTGACTACATGGGATACCCTCTAGCATAGTAAGTGATCGAGATCCTATCTTTACTAGTGAGTTTTGGAAATGGAGGTTAAGAAGCTTCAAAATCGTGAAGTCAAGCTAGTTAAAGTACAATGGGGTGACGCTGAAGAAGATGTGACTCGGGAGACTGAAGATAAGCGCATCCTACCCTTTTCTTTTTAAGGGTACATCCTTGATCTCTTTTTCCATAAGTTTACGCATGCTTGTATCTATCTTTTAAGTATATCTCCTCGGTCCTATTCTTGATCCTTAGTTAGAAACCAATGGATGTAAACATGTATTTGAAACATGTTATAATTGATGGTTGCAAGTGGTTGCAAGTGAATGCATATACACACACATTAGGTACTTGATCGGCTCAGTCACTTTCATATTGCATATGCATATATGTATTTAGATATGGATTGAAACTTGATGTGTTATCATATGGATGTTGCATTTATATGGATGACTGTGCACACATGTAGAGGTTATAAGGTACGATTACGAATAATTGCATGCATGATGGACTCATAGCACTGACACAATTCGCATTAAGGAGGTCAACTGAATCAGTAGACTGCCTGATTTTGCATTAGATAAGGACATATACACACATACACACACACTATGCATATGATCATGAAAGCATTAGAAATCTTTTTAAGGACAATGGATGCCTGTGACTGAATGGTTAAGTAAATGGATGTTGGATGGTAGGATATACATTCTTCTTAACTTGGAGATTTCGGGGATGAAATCCTTTAAGGAGGGGAGGATGTAACACCCCGTATTTTCTATGAATATTAAAATTAACAATTCTAAGAACACTTAATTTTTAGGAGAAGAATTGGGTGAAATGGGTTACGCCATTGCGTTCGTCTCGGAATTCTGCTTGAGATAGAGTCCGAGTTTGCCTAAATCGGGCTCCGTATGAAGAGGTTATGGAGTTCGGAAGATTTCAAGTTTAAACAGAAATTAAATTAAAATAATAATTAAAAGTCAAAACTGTTCAAAATTCGAAATTCGGTCAGAGCGGGCTGAGCGGGAAATTTCCCGCTCATAGGTGTCGACCACCCCTATGGGAGTCGACATAGGTGTCGACCCCCCTATAGGGGTGTCGACATAGGTGTTGACCCCCCTTGTAAGGAGTTGACCCCTTTTTGATCCAGATCCAATGACAAATTTTTATAGCCCTGAGCTGATGTGGCCTTCCCTGATTGGCCTGATGACAGATTTTTGAGGTATTAGGGCTTATGTGTCGTGCTGTTGTTGGCTGGATGACACATCTCTTTGGTTTGGATGGCTCTGATTACTCCTAGACTAATCTAAAGGCTAGAATTAATCTTAGACATCCATATATACACTCATAACCCAACCCTAATTCTATTGCTCCAAAGTTATGACGCCGTCATGCTGTTCATCTTCAACCTTGTCTAGCCACCGCCATCTTCTCCAAACTAGAACTCAAATTAGAGAGACTCAATTCAACTTTGAAGATTAATCAACATCAAATTAGAATCTCTGCAACAACAATGATTCAATTATCTTTTCTTAATCCTAGCAATGTAAGTTCATGTTATTTTCAGATTTAAACACCTAATAGTAATCTTGGCATGTAATAAAATGGATCTAAGTCTATGCTTGATGATGAGACAATCTTTTCAGATTTACCCCTATCTTTCTATTGAATCTATGATTTTACATGCCTAAGAAGTTATTATATCGATTCAATCATGCCTATCTTTGTTCAACATCGAATACATAATCCTTTTTGGTTCATGAGGTTATTCTTATGCCTGCGATAATGATTGCATCAGCTTATTCAAGAATCTATCTTTATTAGATCTAAATTTCTTGCATTAGCTCTGTTGTTACATGCCTATTTTTATGCCTATTCTTATTTCATGCTCCTTCTCTCTCTTCCCCTATTTCCTTTTTCTTTTATGAACCTGGGTTACCTTCGAACCTAGGCTGAAATCACGAAATGCGAACGATTGGAATACGGGGAATATTTGGGTATAACTTGTAATTGATATTGGGGAATAATCTATTTGGTAATAGTGGAACATAATTTGTAACTTGTGATTTGGAAGTATAATTGTTATTGTTGCGAACTTGGGGTAAATTGAAATATTAAATCTAGATTGGACGAAAACTGTAAATTGAAATATTAAGTCTAGATTGGGCATAACTATTGTTTAGCACGCCAAGCATAATGTATATTGCGATTCTAGGGCATGACTATTATTCCAAATTTGGGAGGATTTGGTGTAACCTATATTTGAGTAATAACTTGTAATTGAATTTGTTGGGCATAACTTGGGAATTGGGACATGACTAGTTTGGTGAATTTGGGGTAATTAGCATATAAGATTCTAGACTTGGACATGAATGGTAAATATGTAAATTGGCTAAAGATGAACGTGCCTAACCCGAGGTTAGATTTAGTTGCGGTGTAAGACTGCCCGAAACCGCCCGGCACATCCAGCGACCGTAACAATATAGATCTAATGTGAGAGGTTAGCGCATTAAGCCCAAAACCCCAGGTTAGAATGAGTTTGCGGTAGAAGTCTGTCCGGAACCGCCCGACACATCCAGCAACCGCAAACAACAGTTCTAATGTGAGAGGTTGAGGCATTAATGAATGAATTAATGCTAATGAACGGACATGCCAAGAATGGTAGGGTTAAGCTAACACAAGAGGGCAACACTTAACCAATATAACATGATATGTGATAGGGCAACGCTTAACCAAGGTAACATGACAAGTGGAAGGGTTAAGTTAATAGGAAACACTTAACCAAATTCAACATAATGAATGAGTAAGGTTAAGTTAACTAACATAACATGATGAATGAGTGGGGTTAAGTCAAGGAGAAACACTTAACCAATATAACATGATGAATGAACAGGGTTAAGTTAATAGGAAACACTTAACCAATACAACATGATGAATGGGAAGGGTTAAGTTAATAAGAAACACTTAACCAATATGACATGTTAGGTGAGTGGGTTAAGTTAATATGGACAAGAAGACAACTTAACCAATATTATATGAACATAGTGGATAGGGTTACTGCAAGCTTAACCAATAATACATATGGACTTGATAAGGGGAACAGTTAAGTAAATCTTGGGTAAGTGGGTAATATTAGTATATATAGACCCACAAACTTAACCGTCAAATAAACATGTGTGAATCAGTGAGAGGGTTAAGTAACATATGAATAGGCAACACTTAACCAGTACAACATGTTAATTAAGCAAATGGGTGGGGTTTAGTTAAATTGAGAACACTTAACCATTAAAACATGTTGATTAATAAACCCTAGTAACGGGGACCCATTTCAGCAGTAACCCACATAGATGTATCATGGTACCCTGAGCTAGGCAGGGTGGGGCACGAATACTAGGCTGATTATAAGCGGTCAAAATAGCGGCGGGTGGTGCGGCAGTGTAGTTCCGACGGAGTATGGGCGTGCACGTGCTCCGGAGTGGAAAAGCAGGCACTGGGCATCAGTAGTATACATTGTGCATCTTGAATCATGTCGGGTCGCCATCATGGGAATTGATACACCCCATAATGGGGACAACACAGGTATCTACATACAAGCGGGGCCGAATGACACAAGTAATGAATGCATACAAGCGAGATCAAATGACACAAGTAATACATACATGCGAGTTAGAGTGCCGATTGATAGGGTAGTAAGGGTACATCTAACATATCCATGGAAGTTAGGCAGATTGAGGTGGGATCCTCATAATGGATGTACACCTGAAGGCTACCACAATTGCGAGGATTGGGATCATATTATCATTCTATACAAATTACTAGTTGGGACACTAGTTAGGTGGTGCAGAGATATAGAAACCAGAATAACAGGGTAGTAGCGAAGCAGAGAAAAAGTAGAAGCGCATTCAGTTTATCTTGCCTTATCATATCTTATGCTAATCTTATCTTGTTATCCCTCTTATCACGGTATTGTCTCATATTTAGTTTATTCATGTCATGTTGCTTTTACCTGTTTACATACTGAAAGTCACTGGACTTACCAGGCTTTATGTCTGACCCGTTTTCTTTCGTCTTCTTTTCTTCCGTTTCTCCCCCCAGGTAGTCAGGGAGGGAATAGCTCAGCTCAGTTTGGACCGTTTCTCTTTCCAAGCTTGAAGATTCTTTGATGTATTGCTTGGATCCTCTTATCTTTGGCTATGGCTGTGGTTGCACTTTTATTTGGGGACTTATGCTACTTTGCTATGTTTTATGCTTCTTATATACTTGGAAGTTTTTGAATCAAGTTAGAAGTTTTATGTAATACTTTTAAGTATGATTGAGTCAATTGTTGTAAAAGCCTGACTCAACTACGTTGCTTATAAAATGACTTTGTTTTCCGCTGCTTTATTTGTCTATCTTGTAATTTATCTGCATATTTTACCTATAACGTTTCACTGAAGTTAATGCATTCCCTTTGTGAGTGACATTAATGGAGGTGGGGTGTTACAAATACCGCGATATCCTGCATCGAAGCAAGATGGGTATTATTTATGTTGACTAACATCTGTGGATGTAGTGAATCAGGTTGGAGGGATCCAACTGGATTCCTCAAAATTTATTATTGTTTGTTTATATGTATATAT
Organism: Allium sativum; assembly: GCA_030737875.1. Classification (NCBI taxonomy): domain Eukaryota; kingdom Viridiplantae; phylum Streptophyta; class Magnoliopsida; order Asparagales; family Amaryllidaceae; genus Allium; species Allium sativum. Next base: position 340,627,424 of record CM060922.1, read on the forward strand.
ATATTATCATATATGATGTGTTAGAAAACCTATGATTTATAATTGGGTATTTTGAATGTTTGAATATCAATGGGTGTAAATGTTGATTTATAAAAATATCATGAAAGGAAATTTTTAGATTTAAAAATGGGAATTCTATTTTTCTAAAATAGAATTTGAATTTCTAATGGACTAAGAAATATTAACTTGTTTTGAGTAATAAAAACAAGTGGTGAATTTATAAATGATGTTTATAAATTAGATGGGATAATTTTCATTAGATATAAGGGGAATTGAAATGAATTTATAAACAGTATTTGTAAATGAAGTGAAATGAATTATCATTGGATAATTCGGGAAATGCAAATATAAGGGTGAATTTAAAAAGGAAAATTTATTTTTCTAAAGTAGAAATTTAATTTCAAATGGATTTTAAATCGTGACTTGTCTAAATATATAAACAAGTAATATAAACGATGTTTTATAAAGAATGATGAAAATTTTATCATTTGGATAATTTAAATATTTAAATTTAAATAGGAATTTAAAATGAGAATTGTGAATCGTGTTAAAAAAGAAAACAATGAAATTATTCCGATGTTCGGAATATAAATTGAATTAAATATAAATTTTTATTGATCTATGATTTGAATTCGATTAGATCGAATTTATTTAGATAAAATATTTTCAGAACATATATTAGAATTATATTAAATAGAAGTTTAAATTTAATTATAAAAATAGATTCACTGTTTATATATATATATATATAAGTCACAATCAATAAAATATTCTAGAATAGGAATTGAGTTTCAAATGGATTTGAAATGGAAACTTGTTTTAGAATATAAAACAAGGAAGTTCATAAATTAGCATTTCTAACTTCAATTGAGTATATAGAACTCAGTTTAAGTCGGAATTCTTCGAAATAAGAATCGTCAGGACCGATTTAATAATAGTTTTCTAATGGAAGAGAAAAACTGGATTATGTCTAATAGATTTTGAGTTATGTCAAAATCAAATTTCCAGAGAAACAGTGTCATAATCATTTAAAAACCAAAACGGTTTATATAAAACTAATATAAGGATTTTAAGTAAACAAAATCCAAATTTCCATCAGAAAAATCCAGATTTGAGTTATAAAAAAAATGTATGAACTCAAGTAAAGTAAACGGAATGATTTTTGAAACAAAAATCATATTTTTAATTATTGAATAAGATTAACTAATTTTAAGAATAATTAGTTAATCAAGTTTGATACGAAATTGGGCTTTGGGATAAGTGAATGTAATTTAAGAATTTAAATTCGAAATCGAAAAGGAAACTTGAATCCAAAATGGAATTCGACCGGTTTATAAGCAAGTTAAAATTTTATTTGAACATGTTATGTTCAAATAAAAAGTGAAATAGGCAAAAGAACTAATTAAAGAATAAACTAGTGAATTGAGTTAAAAATGATCAGACTGAGTCGAAATAAATTAAGAATGGACGTATATGGGTTTGATATAAATGGAATGAAGTGTATGAAGATTATAATTCGAGTGTCCGACAAAAAGGTACACATTTAAATTCCATATGAGATTTTATGTGCCGAATTGGCAAGCCGCTTGGTTTTTTATGTTCTTTTTGAATGGAAAGGGCCTAGAGAGGCGAGTTGGAGTTTGAGCTATTGACCGGTACAAAGAAAGTGCTAGCGAAATTTTTCGAAAATTTAAGGAGTTAGAATATTTTTAAGAAAATTTGATAACTAGAAATCAATATATCGATATATATATATAATTCGATAAGGAAACGAACTTAAAATAGAATATTATAAACAAAATGGAAATCTATAATTAAATCTGGTAAAAATAGAAAGAGAAATATATATACGTTTAAAAACTGAATAATTGATTTTTATGGTGTTGATTATTCGAGATAAGCGGTCTTGTCTATTTTGAAGTTACACATGTTATTCAACCAAGGTCTGAGAAGTAATTATGCCCCAACTTAATTGATTTCATTATTAACCGATAAATAACAAGATTCAGTCTTGAAGATCAATGTTAGAATAAGACTTAGTTGAATGCAGTAATTTGGGTTGTTGTAACGATGTTTTACATAACATTCGTTTTAACCCAAGTAAGTGGAATTTTGGAAATATAATAATAAAAATTTCCTAAGTATAGAAATGAATGGTCGTGAAAGGAAGAAGTAATTGGAATGCTTTCTAGTTGTTTAATATAAGATATTTTCTAAGTACAGAAAATAAAAGAAGGTGATAAAGGAAAATGTTTTCCAAATAGTGTAAGAGGCCAAGAAGATTATTGAAATATTGGGTTAACAAATATTGATAAGGAAACGGAGAAGTAATTTAATTAATGAAATATTAATTAAAGGGCCCAGTGATTGTTTGATTCTTTGGATGGATGTTTTTTTTCCTTCGATAGTTAAATAACCGACTATCAAAGTTTTTGACCATCGTTGTCAATATGGAGAGACCGGTGGGATTATTATCTGAAAACCACTCCGTGTTGGCAGTAACGTTTTGAATCAGATTATATAAAGACAAATCGAAGACGGAGTAAAGTGCAAGGAATTTTTCTGTTAATCCTAGGTAGCAATTGTTTAAGATGGATTAATGAAAATTGTGCCTTCGATTCCATTCAGTCCCAGAACGAACGTGTATGGAAAAATGTCTGACAGAGTATTTCCAATGATCGCGTATGTTGTTCAGTACAAATATACATCTGGTGGCGGAGAATTTATTCTCTTAGCATAATATCCAAAATATTTTTGTGCAAATCAATTAGTGATTAACGGATTTGACAATGTGGCATTCAAAGTGATTGCGTTATCAATGAAAGGTAGGTGATCGTAACCTCAAGCCTCGGAACCCAGAAATAATATAAAATCGGGTAGGTCGCATGGCTAAGTGGGTCGCACCCAAGTAGGGTGTATTGTCACCTGATTTAGAGAAATTCCATTTGCTTCTTAAATCTTTCGATGCTGTCCCTTTCGGGAAACGACTGCTGATCTCAACCATTGGTGACAATACATTCAGTACTCTCAAGCGAAGTGAGAGGCCAGTCATATTTAGCCGGGGTTGCAAGATGTCCTTGTTGAACCCGCTGTATTCCTTTCTAGAGATACACTGTCAGAAGGTGGTCCCATACCTTGCCAGTTGGAATCCATTATCCAATAAGAGCCTGTGGTTTTTATTGTATACTATGCATGTAGATCGTGAGATGCAAGCATCCTGCTATGCTGTTATTTATTTATTTTAGACACTGTTATAATATCAGAAAAATATTGATTTCAAAGTATGTTTCGGGTTATCGTAAGGTAAAAAACATCCGTGTTTATGTGTGGATCGGTCTTACGATTATCATTTCTTTTTTAAGAAGGATTTTTAAAAGTTAAACCAAGTGGTTGGAGTTTACTCACACTAGTCTCATGACTGACCCAGAGTTTATTTTGTTTTAATTTACCCTAAACTCTTGGGTGCCCAAATTTGTATGGGCAGTCAAGTAGTTTAGGTATTTACATATTCTTGGCAGAGCTTAGAGCAGGAGGCTTCATCGTTAGATATTTACTATTTATTTTCCGTTGTATTATATTATACTCTGGTGATGGTATGTATATGTATACAGAAAATTTTGTATTCCAAAAGTTGTTATATATATTACATTTTATTCCGCTGCGATGTGAGATTCTGTGTGTGTATGTCCTTCTGTCTTTTTCTTCTTCTATTCTAATATTTCTTTCTTTCTATTTCTCACCTTCTAACTTCTTTCTATTAATAATCCGGAAATTTCTGGTGTTTGGTTAGTTGATACGGTATTTATATCGATAATTAGGATCAGAAAAATGACTGTTTGTTACATTTTTGAATGAGGAGCTTAAGAGAAAATGATTGGGTTTGAATCAATTCAAAATGAAGCAATGTTGGAAACGGACTCAAAGAAAAATACAATTTGGAGGAAGAAAGAAGTTAATGGTGAAGGTACTATCACTGTTAGCAATGTAACATAAAATGTCACATACGCAACAAGTGTTATGCTTATAAAAGAGATAAGAAGAAGACTACGCTTGGTGATAGTAGGGATGATGCACAGGCAGGTTTTGTTGATGTTACTAATAGTGATGCTTCTTGTGATGTCCTCTTTAGTGAAACTAATCCTTGGAAGAAGGATTTGGAAACCAGTTTTCACATTTGTAGTGATGTGCATTGCTTCTCTTCTTCTGAGAAGAATGTTGGCATGATTAGAACAACCAATGGGGTAGAGCTACCACTTTGTGGTATTGGATCAATCCAGTTTCGTATGCATGACTGTGTGGTTAGGAAAGTCTCAAGAGTCGGACATTTACCCACTTGCTTGCATAATCTTATTTCTCTTGGTCGGTTGGATAGCCGTGGTTGCACTTATGAGACTCAAGGTCGAGTTTTGAGAGTGAAGAAATGTAGTCGTGTAAAGTTGAGAGGAGTATTAGAGGAAGGAAACCTTTACACAATGGTTAGCTATGTAGAAGATTTGGGAAGTGAGTGACATTTGAAGGACCTAAGCTACAACAAGGTGGATATGTTAATGTGGTCACTGCTTATGATTCTAGGATGGAGAATCATATTTCAAACAGAGGTCTTCATGTTGATGATGCTCGAGGGATCAATATTGATCAGGTAATGAGCTCAGGTAAGTGATAGACGAGTGTCGAGTTGGAAAATCCACAAAAGATAAGATGGAAATCTTTTGTGGTCTTACAAACGTATTTTAGACCACTTTTGTATAGTGCACCTTGTGAAGGAGATGCATCACTTGCAAGTGATGGTCGAGCTTTGTAATATAGTATGACTGAGATAGGTGAATTTTTGAAAGAGCAATGATGACATGTTTGTGTTTGTTGGAGTTTTTGATGTGATTTCATATTAAGGTGGAGTGGTATGGTTTGTGATATTAAACCACACGTCCATTGAACCCAACCATGTGTGTTAGTTATGGAAGTAGCTTCGTGATGGAGAAGATGGTTTACAAAGTGGAGATTGAAGGAGGCTGAGTTGTTTTAGCTTCGATGTCTGAAGTGCAACCGGATTTTTGAGGGTAGGTCTGAAATTTCCAAAGACTCAACTCAGACGTCTGGTCCTTCACCTCAGACGTCTACACCAGAGAACATATGTTTTGACTGGGTTTTCCTCAGTTTTGATTTGTGATATTTCTGACAGGCAATTTTGATATTTGCTTTGGTCTTCTGCTCTTATATATAAGCTACCTTCAAGATTGAAACAAAGAGTTGTTTTCTTCTTTTCCAACAATATTAATCATTTAGATATTCTTTAACTTTCTCAATCTAGTTATTGATTTAAATATATTTTGTTTATTTTAGCTTTGTTCTATTAATTGTAAACAAAATTTTGATGAATCAATAAAGTAGATGGTTGATTGAAATATCTTGTGTTATTGTGTATTAATTTCAATTCTGTCTTGTTTTCAATTAAAATTATCTCTTTGTTGTTTCAATGAAGAAGATCCTAGTGTATGCTTTCGCAAAGCGCTAGTACTTCTGTTTTGAGGTTGGGGCACAACGAAATCTGTTACCATGACTACAACTGTAACACCCGTGAATTCTATGACTGTGAAACTCACAAATTAAAGTATAATTAATTTCAAATCAAAGAACTAAGGGAAACGGGATACGCCATTGCGTTCGTCTCGGAAAAATACGCGAAATAGAGTCCGAGTTTTCGAAAAACGGATATCGTATGAAGAAGTTATGGACGAACGAAGTTGGGCGAAAAACCGAAAAAAAGGGCCAGAATGCACTGGCGCACTTGGGAAGTGCGCCAGAACAAAAATGAACTGGCGCACCTGTGAAGTGCGCTAGTACATTTTTGACCTGGCGCACCTGCCAAGTGCGCCCAGGTCAAAAATGACCTGCTGGCCAGGTCTGGTCTAGCCCTGGCTGGCCAGGTCGGTGTGTGGTCGAATTTCTGTGGTCTGCTTTGTCATTAGGGCTAGGTGGCGGGTTTTTATTGGTCTCTCTTCCTAATGAATGGCTACGATCTAACCTAGCAACATCAATGGTCCTAATCAATTCCTAACCTCTATATAAACAGCCCTAGACTAAACCCTAATCTATTCATTCAAAATAAGATTATAGCCGCCATGTTGCTGAGGAACGACAAAGAGTAGCCGCCGACTAGAGAGAGAGTTAGGAAGAAAGTTCTAAAGTCTAAAGCAATTCAAGCAACCTAAAGCTAATCAATTCAACAAAGGAATCGTGTCTCTTAATTAGAGAATTCGCCGCAACCATTGTAAGTAGAGTATTACTTTGGTAAAATAAACAACTGTGTTGATGTGTATGCTTGGATTGTGGCAATGGAAGTAATTCATGTTTGTGCAAAATTATGTTATTCATTATAAAGAACTACATGCGGTAGTTCTATGCAAATATACGTTTGGAATATTGCGCAAAATTATGTAATCATGTTGAAGCTACATGTATGTAGTTGAGTGAAATTTATGCAAGTTTGGGGCTTTGTTATTATGTCGTTATGATGTATACTTTGTGCATAAATCTTTTTGCAAGCAGTTGAGACTAGTTTGGTTGTTATAGTTCATATGAAACTATGTTGGAATTTTGACACCTTAATCCATGTATTAAGTCATGCTTATGAATATGGCTAGGCTATGAATGATATTTGGCATAATTGAAATCTATGATTAAGTCTATCTTGTTTAAAAGAATTATATGATGACATATGTGAGACATGGCTAGGTTAGACTCAAAAATCCCTTTTTGCAAGTTTAAAGCAAACACCATGATTAGGAATATTTATGCATAAGTATATTTATATCATCGTTATGTAATTAGACTTAAACCATGATTAAGTTGAACTATGCTTTTGTGTTAGTAACAAAGTATCCCCTTTGTAAACATATAGAAACCTTATGAACATGACTTGTTTATGTTTATGTCATGAACAAATTGAACTTTACCTATGCCATGCTTATGTTTGACATTATGCCATGTTTATGCTAGAAGTATTTATGCCATGCTTATGTTTGACATTATGCCATGCTTATGCTAGGAATATTTATGACATGCTTATGTTTGACATTATGCCTAAATAAGAATATAGGTTCATGTTGTAGTTAAACCTATGCAAGTTCACATGCTTTGATTCATGTCACCTATGTTACCACTATGCAAGTACACCAATTTCTATTTTGTATTTCCAACGTCGTATTGCAAGTTCATGCGCTCACCTTCCCCTCTTTGTGTATACGCCATAAGCCTCCCCTTTTCGCATGGCTAAATTGGGCTTTAAAAGGCTAAGCCCAATATATATATAAACGGACGTGTAAAACGGGGGAAAATAACGTTGGGTTAAAAATAAATTAATGAATGAAAATATAAAATAGAAGGGCCCAAATTCAAGTATGGGTTGGGCCCGTGATTGGTGTAACCTTTACACCATTAACTTAATAATGGGCCGCAAATATTTACATATAAATAAAGAAGAATGACAAGATATGTAAATGTAGAACATACGATGTGTTTAACCCGAGGTTGGATTGAGTTGTGATGTAAACCTGCCCGGAACCGCCCGGCTGTCCAGTAGTCACAACAATACCTATCCAATGTGGGAGGTTAAACATGGAGCCCAGCAAGAACCCGAGGTTAGACTGAGTTGTGGCGTAAGACTGCCCGGAACCAACCGGCAACAGGCAGCCACAACAATACCTGTCTAATGTGAGAGGTCAGGGCCTTAATAAGACAATTAAGGCTGAGTCAGGATTGTTAGGATTAAGTGGACTAAAAACTTAATCAAAATGGAACATGCTAAACTAAACGGACTGGTGGGGGTTAGGTAGGAAACACTTAACCAACTTAGCATGTTGGCTAGAGATAGAAAACCTAGTAACGGGGGACCCTTTCAGCAGTAACCCTAAAAGGTGTATCATGATACCTTGAAACTAGGCAGGGTGGGGCACGATTACTGGGCTGATTGTAAGAGGTCAAAGCGACGGCGGTGGTGTACCAGTGTAGGTTCTAACGGAGTGCGGGCGTGCACACACTTCGGCGCAGAAAAATAAGGCACTGGACACCAGTAGCATACCTGTGCACTCTAAGGTTGTGTCGGGTTGCCACTATGGGACTTGATACACCCCATGGTGGGACCAGCATAGGTAACTACAGACATCGGGGGCCGTAAGACACATGTAACTATGCGAGTAGGAGCCGATCATCATTGAATGGATCACATCACCCTGATTATGGGGTGCAAATTGGAAACTAGTTTATATGGGTTCAGAGATTAACATGGGGTACGGTAGTATATTCGACCCTAGGTAACTTAACCAAGTTCATAGTGTTTGCCCACTTCCTGTTTTACTTATCATACCCAGTTCTTTATTCATAGACAAAGTAGTACTAGACTTACTCAGGCTTTATGTCTGACTCTATTTTTTCTTTTGTCTTCTTTCTTCCGTTCCCCCCCCCCAGGTCCTCAGGGAGGGAACACAGCAGCTTGACCAGCCTCAACATCCAGCTTGAAGAAGAGAAATGTATTGCTTGGACTTTCCTGTTTTGAACTATGGCTTTGGATAATCCACTAAGGGGCTTTTGCAGTTTATCTATGTTTTATTTATGCTTCTTTAAATAATGTACTCAAGACAGATTATGAAAGTGTTATGTTATGTTTTTGGAAAGGATGTTGTTGTAACACGTATTTGACTTAATGAAATAAAGTTTGTTGTTCTTCCGCTGTTTTACAAATATGTGTTCTTATATCTGTCTTGTATATCTGTGACTTGTACTTATAAACCTCCACCAAAATTAGGGCATTCCCTTTGAGAGTGACCCTAACGGAGGTGGGGTGTTTCACTTGGTATCAGAGCATAGGTTTACCAGATAAGATAAAAAGTTTTGAAAAATTATTTTCAAAAAGGGAATTTAAAGAAGCATTTTTAAAAGAAAAATATCATTTTATTTTTTAAAAGGAAAAGTCCACTCCCCAAAGCCATAGGAACTATCTCTTATCCTTCGTTTTGAATCTATCCTTTTTGTTTCAGCATGTCCCAAGATCTTAACTTGCCTGAAGGGGTGCCAATACCTGGTTGGTTTAGACGGTTCTTAGAAGCAAGGGCCACTCAGCCAGGTCCTACCGTTCCTCCTCCCCCAGCTGAAGAAAATCATCCAGCTGCAGCAGCACCTTTTCCTCCACCTCCTCCGCGGGGAAACGCATTCGCTAAGATATGTAAAGATTTTAAAGCCATAGGAGGAAGGGATTTCCATGGAACTGAGTCCTTCGTAGCAGTTAGGAATTGGCTGAAAGAAACTGAAGACCTATTCATCATCTTTGAGGTAGAGGATAGACAAAAAGTACAGTTGGCAGTGTGGCTATTGAAGGGTGAGGCTTCCTACTGGTGGGAAGTCACTAATGCTGAAAGACCAGTAGAGACATGGGAGGACTTTAGGGCAAGGTTTGAGACCAAATTTCTCTCAGATGCAGAAAGGAGTTTGCAGTTAGAAAAATTCCTATTTCTTAAACAAGGGGACAAGACAGTCAGAGAATATGTGAATCAGTTCGATGAGCTGGCTAGGTTTGGGCTTGACCTAGTCAATACCCCACACAAGAAGGCTCTCCGTTTTGTCAAAGGGTTAAATGAGCCATTACACAGTTTGGCCATGACCCATATACCCATGGGAGCCACGTATGAAAGATTGGTGCAAATGGCATTGCTGAATGAGGAGGATAAGGGCAAGAAGGAGACGAAGGCAGAAAGCTCTCAAGGGAAGAAAGAGGGTTTGCAGCCCAAGAAGACAGACTTTAAGAAGGGCGGGAAAGGCAACAAAGAGAAGAGGAAGTGTAATTTTTGTGGCAAAGTGGGGCACTTAGTAAAGGACTGCCGGAAAAAGAAGGCCAAGGAGAATGGTGGGTGCTTTTCTTGCGGTGAGACGGGCCATAGGGCTAAGGACTGCCCAAAGAAACGAGGACAGGGGCAGGGCACTGGATCCACCCCAGGGGCACAGGTTCATGTGCTAGAAGCGCCACCATTGCAACAGCGAGGTACAAACACTTCTGTAGAAAGTGTAGTTTATCTTTATGATCACCCCGTTCGCACTTTATTTGATTCTGGCGCATCACACTCCTTTATCTCGTCTGCTTTAGTAGAATCTCTGCACCTAAAAACTAGTATGGTAGAGGACCCCTTAATTGTTTCAAACCCAATTGGGGGCCCAGCTCATTTGTCTATGATCTGTGTGGGATTGAAAATCTCTATTCTAAGCGTAGAATTTCAATGTAGTGCCTTTGTTTTGGGCTTTTCGGGGTATGGTTTGATTTTGGGTATGGATTGGCTATCCAGTAATGGGGCCATCCTTGATTGTGAGAAAAGGGTTGTTAGGCTCCTAACCCAGCTCGGTAATACTTTGGAAATTTCTTGTAATCCCTCGTATGCGGTTATGCTTAGTTATCTTGAATCGCTAGATGCCTCTGTTGAAAATTTGCAATCAGTTAGAGTGGTCCGGGAATATCCGGATGTCTTTGAAGAGGTGAAGGGCTTGCCTCCAAAGCGGGAAATAGACTTCCGCATATATCTTGTAGATAATGCAAAGCCCGTTGCGTTGCCGTTAGACATATGGCTCCACGAGAAAGGAAAGAGCTCAGTAAATAGATTAAAGAGCTTCTAGAAAAGGGGTTCATTAGTAGGAGCATTTCAGAATAGGGTGCTCCAGTAGTGTTCGCCACTAAGGCTGAAGGTTCATTTCGCTGATGCATGAGTTGCAAAGAATCACCTTAGTAAGTACATTTGGCAACATAGTTGACATTTGTTTATTTTCAAGAGATAATTCATCTATGTGGAATACCTTCTAGTAAGTGAACAAGATCCAAGATTCACTAATGAATTTTGGAGAGCTTGCATGGAACCATGAGTACGTAGTTAAGGCTTGAGCCAAGTATACTAGAAGGAGAATAAGTGAAAGAGGAACGAGAGGCAAGGGTTCCAACTCATATTTTGGAAAGAAGGATTAAGAAGCTACGAAATTGTGAAGTTATAGACGGACAAAGCATAATGGAGTTAAGCTCAAGGAAGTGCGACTTAGAAGATTGAAGACTAGATTCGTGCATCGTATCTCTTCTTAAGAGTATATCCTTGATTCCTCTCTTCCTGTAGAGCTTACTTGCATGGTATCTTTTCTGTATATCCTCTCGGTCCCATTCTCAGTCCAATTTCTGTTGCAAACCACATAGGGAGTATGACTCATCTGTTAGTAACACATGTTGGGGCTCGAGGGTGTTCATCGGTTTGACTAAAGTTTTCGGGTTTTATAGGATACAGATTGGTCTTAGGAAGGGACTCCCTTATGACCTAAAAGGAGTCCATCATGCTTAGTTGCCTAGAATCATATATGGTGGTTGGGTTGAGTAATTCTTTGGGTGTCAGTCTGATGTTGATTTCGGTCTTCGGGGCTGATGCTTAGAGAGTTCTTCTCCTAATCAATATATATGTGGCATAGGTTTTCAGTTTTGACATTGCCTAATGGGCACAAAGTTTTTACTTCGACTATACCTTTAGGTAGGACCATTCCCTATCATTATCGAGAAAATTGGGAAAATGGCTTATAGATTAGAGCTACCCGAGAAGTTGGCTGGAGTCCACAACGTCTTTCACGTTTCACATCTCCGAAAATGTCTGCATGAGTCTGCTGAAGTGGTAGAGCCAAACATCCTCGAAGAGGCCGAAGTGGAGCGCGAAGCAATCATAAGAAGAGTTCCAACCCGCATATTAGGAATGGAAGTGAAGAAGCTACGCAACCGCGAAGTCAAGCTCGTCAAAGTTCAGTGGAGCGACGCCGAGGGAGACGCGACTTGGGAGACTGAAGCTAAAATCCGCACAGCCTACCCTTTTCTGTTCGAGGGTACATCCTTGATCTTTCCTTTTCCTTAAGTTGCGCTTTTATCTTTTTAGGTATATTTCCTCGACCGTATCTTTTAGGTAGAATCTTTTTGGATGGAAACATGTAATTGAAACATGTTATGTATGATGGTTGCAAGTGGTTGCTAGTGGTTGCTCGTGGTTGCATATACACACACAATCTAGGTTTTAGATCGGCTCAGTCACTTCATATTGCATATGCATATATGTTTGCACTCGTATATGGTTGAACTTTAATGTGTTGTCATGTGGATGCTGCATTTGTATTGAATGATTGTGCACTCATGTAGAATCATGAATAGAAAAATTTGCATACATAATGGATTCATGGCACTTACATAATTTGCATTAAGGAGGTCAACTGAATCAGTAGACCGCCTGATTTTGCATTAGATAAGTTCATGTACACACACACTTTGCATATGATCATGAAGCATTAGAAGTCTTTTAAGGACAATGGATGCTCGTGTTTGATGGATGAGTAGATGGATGATTGGATGTTAGGATATACATTCCTCCTAACTTGAAGATTTCGGGGACGAAATCCTTTTAAGTGGGGGAGAATGTAACACCCGTGAATTCTATGACTGTGAAACTCACAAATTAAAGTATAATTAATTTCAAATCAAAGAACTAAGGGAAACGGGATACGCCATTGCGTTCGTCTCGGAAAAATACGCGAAATAGAGTCCGAGTTTTCGAAAAACGGATATCGTATGAAGAAGTTATGGACGAACGAAGTTGGGCGAAAAACCGAAAAAAAGGGCCAGAATGCACTGGCGCACTTGGGAAGTGCGCCAGAACAAAAATGAACTGGCGCACCTGTGAAGTGCGCCAGTACATTTTTGACCTGGCGCACCTGCCAAGTGCGCCCAGGTCAAAAATGACCTGCTGGCCAGGTCTGGTCTAGCCCTGGCTGGCCAGGTCGGTGTGTGGTCGAATTTCTGTGGTCTGCTTTGTCATTAGGGCTAGGTGGCGGGTTTTTATTGGTCTCTCTTCCTAATGAATGGCTACGATCTAACCTAGCAACATCAATGGTCCTAATCAATTCCTAACCTCTATATAAACAACCCTAGACTAAACCCTAATCTATTCATTCAAAATAAGATTATAGCCGCCATGTTGCTGAGGAACGACAAAGAGTAGCCGCCGACTAGAGAGAGAGTTAGGAAGAAAGTTCTAAAGTCTAAAGCAATTCAAGCAACCTAAAGCTAATCAATTCAACAAAGGAATCGTGTCTCTTAATTAGAGAATTCGCCGCAACCATTGTAAGTAGAGTATTACTTTGGTAAAATAAACAACTGTGTTGATGTGTATGCTTGGATTGTGGCAATGGAAGTAATTCATGTTTGTGCAAAATTATGTTATTCATTATAAAGAACTACATGCGGTAGTTCTATGCAAATATACGTTTGGAATATTGCGCAAAATTATGTAATCTATGTTGAAGCTTGAAATTTATGCAAGTTTGGGGCTTTGTTATTATGTCGTCATGATGTATACTTTGTGCATAAATCGTTTTGCAAGCAATTGAGACTAGTTTGGTTGTTATAGTTCATATGAAACTATGTTGGAATTTTGACACCTTAATCCATGTATTAAGTCATGCTTATGAATATGGCTAGGCTATGAATGATATTTGGCATAATTGAAATCTATGATTAAGTCTATCTTGTTTAAAAGAATTATATGATGACATATGTGAGACATGGCTAGGTTAGACTCAAAAATCCCTTTTTGCAAGTTTAAAGCAAACACCATGATTAGGAATATTTATGCATAAGTATATTTATATCATCGTTATGTGATTAGACTTAAACCATGATTAAGTTGAACTATGCTTTTGTGTTAGTAACAAAGTATCCCCTTTGTAAACATATAGAAACCTTATGAACATGACTTGTTTATGTTTATGCCATGAACAAATTGAACTTTACCTATGCCATGCTTATGTTTGACATTATGCCATGTTTATGCTAGAAGTATTTATGTCATGCTTATGTTTGACATTATGCCATGCTTATGCTAGGAATATTTATGACATGCTTATGTTTGACATTATGCCTAAATAAGAATATAGGTTCATGTTGTAGTTAAACCTATGCAAGTTCACATGCTTTGATTTATGTCACCTATGTTACCACTATGCAAGTACACCAATTTCTATTTTGTATTTCCAACGTCGTATTGCAAGTTCATGCGCTCACCTTCCCCTCTTTGTGTATACGCCATAAGCCTCCCCTTTTCGCATGGCTAAATTGGGCTTTAAAAGGCTAAGCCCAATATATATATAAACGGACGTGTAAAACGGGGGAAAATAACGTTGGGTTAAAAATAAATTAATGAATGAAAATATAAAATAGAAGGGCCCAAATTCAAGTATGGGTTGGGCCCGTGATTGGTGTAACCTTTACACCATTAACTTAATAATGGGCCGCAAATATTTACATATAAATAAAGAAGAATGACAAGATATGTAAATGTAGAACATACGATGTGTTTAACCCGAGGTTGGATTGAGTTGTGATGTAAACCTGCCCGGAACCGCCCGGCTGTCCAGTAGTCACAACAATACCTATCCAATGTGGGAGGTTAAACATGGAGCCCAGCAAGGACCCGAGGTTAGACTGAGTTGTGGCGTAAGACTGCCCGGAACCAACCGGCAACAGGCAGCCACAACAATACCTGTCTAATGTGAGAGGTCAGGGCCTTAATAAGACAATTAAGGCTGAGTCAGGATTGTTAGGATTAAGTGGACTAAAAACTTAATCAAAATGGAACATGCTAAACTAAACGGACTGGTGGGGGTTAGGTAGGAAACACTTAACCAACTTAGCATGTTGGCTAGAGATAGAAAACCTAGTAACGGGGGACCCTTTCAGCAGTAACCCTAAAAGGTGTATCATGATACCCTGAAACTAGGCAGGGTGGGGCACGATTACTGGGCTGATTGTAAGAGGTCAAAGCGACGGCGGTGGTGTAGCAGTGTAGGTTCTAACGGAGTGCGGGCGTGCACACACTTCGGCGCAGAAAAATAAGGCACTGGACACCAGTAGCATACCTGTGCACTCTAAGGTTGTGTCGGGTTGCCACTATGGGACTTGATACACCCCATGGTGGGACCAGCATAGGTAACTACAGACATCGGGGGCCGTAAGACACATGTAACTATGCGAGTAGGAGCCGATCATCATTGAATGGATCACATCACCCTGATTATGGGGTGCAAATTGAAAACTAGTTTATATGGGTTCAGAGATTAACATGGGGTACGATAGTATATTCGACCCTAGGTAACTTAACCAAGTTCATAGTGTTTGCCCACTTCCTGTTTTACTTATCATACCCAGTTCTTTATTCATAGACAAAGTAGTACTAGACTTACTCAGGCTTTATGTCTGACTCTATTTTTTCTTTCGTCTTCTTTCTTCCGTTCCCCCCCCCCCCCCCCCCAGGTCCTCAGGGAGGGAACACAGCAGCTTGACCAGCCTCAACATCCAGCTTGAAGAAGAGAAATATATTGCTTGGACTTTCCTGTTTTGAACTATGGCTTTGGATAATCCACTAAGGGGCTTTTGCAGTTTATCTATGTTTTATTTATGCTTCTTTAAATAATGTACTCAAGACAGATTATGAATGTGTTATGTTATGTTTTTGGAAAGGATGTTGTTGTAACACGTATTTGACTTAATGAAATAAAGTTTGTTGTTCTTCCGCTGTTTTACAAATATGTGTTCTTATATCTGTCTTGTATATCTGTGACTTGTACTTATAAACCTCCACCAAAATTAGGGCATTCCCTTTGAGAGTGACTCTAACGGAGGTGGGGTGTTTCAACAACAACTAAAATTTCAAATGTTATTCAGCAAATACAGCTTACAATATTCCAATTGCATTGTTCTTCTTTCAACAAACAATCACTGTTCCTTGCTTTGCCAAGGATCCTTATTTCCACGAATTTTCCACACAAAGGAATGCTAAGATCCCTTCACAATTTGAAAATTGCAATACATGTAGATAATTATCAGATTCAGAATCCAGTGCACTTTCAAAAGTAATAATGTTGGCAATTCATTGCATATCTACAATTGCCGTAGAAGCATCAATATAAGAAGCTATTGATAGATGATGAAAATGCTATTCTTAGCATTTCGAAAACCATTCATCTTATGAAATCAACCATCTGTTATCTTCTTCAGGAAACCCTGGATGATGTAGACAACAATCACTATCAAAGCAGTCGTATTTCATTATATGAATTGAATGATGGCGTGAAAAGGATGACATTTTATATAGTACATTCAATATGACACAATATAAGCAAAAAGATCTGTGATGAAAAAAATAGGGAAGATGACAACAAAGACAAACTAATTGCGAATCACTATCTTATCAAAGAAAGCAAGTAATGGATTTAACATGAGGAACTTGGTTACTGGCTTTGGACGAGGAAATGGTCGAAATTGTACAAATGGTGAGCCTGTTGATTACATGGATTTATATTAAAGCTGCATCACATATTTATTGCATATCCAAATTCAGCGACTGGGCATATTTTATTGAAGGGAGGAACTGTAAAAGAGCCATCGAGCAATCCATTAGCCATGTGGTGGTAAGCTGCTTCTGTAAAATGAGCACCATCCCAGTTTGCATATTTCCACGGTTCAGAACATGCTTTTGCATTTTTAGTACCACAGTGAGAATTTAAATTATAAGGGCCACCGCCTCCACAACATGCTTCCAATGGAACCGCCCCGTAGCCTTTAAGAAAAAAAAAAAAAAACTAAAATGTGGATAATTTTCAATAAATTAGAGGGGAAAAAGTGAATAATGTAGCCTACCAAAAGGGTTGGAAGAGGCATAAATGCTCATTCCTGCACTGTAGTAATCTGCATAGATAATGGTTGCATAAGGGTGAAGCAACCGGAGCTTTTCTAACTCTTCTACAAGCTTACTGTTGAAGTACTCTGCAAACTCGTTCAACCAATTTATACAACCAGTGTTTTTATCGTAGTAGTTTTCCTTGTCTTCTGAGCTCTGAAAACGTGTTAGATAAATTGGATTGCATCCGATTGGAAAATTTCCTGGGACTAATACCGTTCTAGCACCAAGTTCGATTAATTCCTTCAAGGTAAGAAAGAGTTTAAGAGAAGTGTTTCATAATCAACCAAATAAATAAAGAATTATGCATACTTACATTGATGGCTGAACTAATTGCATTTATCGTCAATGGAACAAAAGTTAATATCTCTTTAACATCAGCCCCTTCAAAAAAACCAATATTGAAGTCATTGCCTCCGATCTCACCAACAAGAAATAGCGACCTATTTAGATGATCTGTACAATCTGCTCAAAAGTAAAACCATGAAGATATATACATATATGTATGTGTGTATGCATGCCGCTATGTATATGTATGTGTGTATTTTATTTTTAACTTCAAGAGAAAATTATATGTGTATATCTGAAATGCTAGATTTATGCTTCTTCTTCATTATTTTTGCATCAGAATTATACTTCAGCAACCCTAAGTACTAGTATCTTCTGCAATATTAACCAATTAAAATAGTTATTTAATGGAGATAATAATAATAATAATTTTTATTTACTTTGCGTTTTTTTGTGTTGGGGGGGGGGGGGGGGGGGGGGGACATGAAATCTACGTTAGTTAGGTTTGTCAATAAGTTTGCTTGAAAAAAGCCCAAACAAAAGATTGAGAAATTTAAACCTTCATAAAAAAACTTTTAAAACGATAAATCACACTATTGTTTTTAACTGGATTATCAAACGTTATCATATTTTTACTGTATGGGCCGATAGAAAATTGCAAGTTTAACAAAATGAAACAAAAAATGACAAGATCACTCATGGCCAGGAAAAAAAAAAAGAACCCCAAATTATGAAATATCATCTGAACTAGGCAATAATGGGGCACCTGTACTCTTGTTTTAAATACAGAGGACGTTGTTGCATATTGTAGTCACAACTTGTTCTCTTCTCAAATGCTAACAAAATCCTCCAGCTAGTTGATCCACATCAACGGGTAAGTGGTTATCATTTTCAATGGTAATAATGGAGAAAAAAAACATTTCTGATAAAAAGAAGAAGAAAGCTCCAAGTTTTATTTCCATCTCTCTGTTTTCTTTCCACGTTTCTCTATGAAAAGGTCTCTAAAAAGGAGTGTTTCATATAAAAAAGCAAATATTGTTAGTGCTGAAATATTCAGAAGGAAGTGCACATACATGATTGATAAATGTGATGGGGCGTGGAAGGTTTTGATCCATTTGTTCTCGGCGGAAGAACGTGAAATTCTTTTTCCTTTCCGCAGGGACCATCTTAAAATGATAATCACTAATGTCAACAACAGTTATACATCAAAATTCGATACTAACTGCTAATATATTACTTAAAACAGGAACCACTCTTTGCGCATTTGTCATTCCTATATTCTACCATTTCAAAATACTCGAATACTGTTCCATTCCTCTTTTACTATTACCAAATAGCAACTGCCTCTATCCACGTATTCCAGGAAATCCTTTAACTTCCCCCTCCAAATCCTACTCTCTCTTGCATCCCAAATTTTCTTTTAGCAAACCACCCACTTTTCCAAATTAATTTGCGCTTTAATCAAAACCGATCCTTCCCCTTTATTCGCTATTTATCTTCAGCACAACTCCAACTTGGCAACTACTACCGTTCATACCACTTCTCCACCCTTAATTTAGGATATCTCCTTCAGCATCAATCCGACCATCAGCAACTGCTGCCATTAGCCCACTCAGATTTATCAATCTACAACCATACAAGTACGGATCATCTAATCATACACGTGAGGTAGGAGCTTCTACAATCCCACATTTCACTCATCTTTGCTTGGACAGGTATATGACAAATTAAACGACGGGCTTAATGTGTTAAGAAAGTAAACATTTTGACATATATGATCATCTTTATTCTACCATCGAGGTACCTTCTCCCAAAGCTTAACATTCTTGTGCTCCTCTTCTCATGGACTGCATTTCAGTGTTAAGAAAGTAAACATTTTGACATATCTGATCATCTTTATTCTACCATCGAGGTACCTTCTCCCAAAGCTTAACATTCTTGTGCTCCTCTTCTCATGGACTGCATTTCATTATATGTATAATTTTTGTATTTGACAGTTAATGAAATTAAAATTTGTTATTTCCACAGAGGAATTCTTCAAGAATCCACTTTCTTTTTCTCTTACATTTTCCCCTGTTCATGTAATGTGGTTAGTCGTCTTGAGAAGCATGTAACAAGTACATGGCATGCACGGTCGTATGACTCCTTATGTTGCAGCATAATATGGTATGCCAAATTTTGACAAACTCTATTGTACTCCTATACTGAACCTAAATTCATTTCATCTCAAGGTTATTTTACTATTTAATTACTTGATTTTTTCATACCAAATATACATTATAGATTCAGGTAAGGACGAGTTTCATAGCAAGTATGTTTCATAAGAAAAGGATAATAATGTGTTTGACAATGGTCTCTTTTTTCTGTGATGTTCGTAGTGTGCCATCTACATCATTTCCCCAACCTAAATGACTAAAGGTGCAGGCGGGGATGGCCATAAATATGGGGACATGAATCAAACGAGTGGATTTGGTTCATAAGCAATGCACGGCCATCACGAAGATTATAGAAATCATATAACCAACAAGATTTTGCTGGACAATCAAAGAACTATGGATCACTACTAGTGTCACATGCCATGCAAGCAAATAGGAGATTCCTTGCAGAGAGTTGCACTTAGAATTTGAAGTTTCTTAAGTATTTATGAAATTTATATTTTCCCAAAAACACGACAGAAGGAGGACTAAAAAAATCTAATCTTTGAATGGTGTTAGAACTATATTTTTCTGAAGATCGCGTGCATCTAATTGAAGTTATAAAGATTTAAGGCAAATAAGGCTTTAAACAATCAAAAAATAAAAACTGCATTTGTGCTCCATCATTTATACATATCTATGACGGCCATAGTGATTTGTAATGGTAGCTCACTAATAAGACTAATCATAAACATGTCGGATAGCCATGTAACCTTCAAAGGACTAAAATATGAAGCTGAAAATAACATATTCCGAAATTATCAAAATTTATGGGCCAGTAATGCTCTTACATGTAAGTCTGTCATTTAATTATATCACGCACGCACGCACGCACGCACGCACACACACACACACACACACACATATATATAATAAATGAAATAAGATCATGTTCTTTGGCAGCTACTCCTACTAGCCTTTGCTTATAAGTCCATCAAAGTGTTTTAAGTATTCCAACCGCTTACACCCATACGTCGATACTGACCAATACATGCTACAACCATTTTTTTGGCCATTGACTTACTCTCTTAAATCAAAAATACTAAGTGTAACGCTTTCCGTTTGCAAAGCATGCGCCACTCACTAGTAGGTCAAAATAATGAATACGAAGACCAAAATTATTCCAGTAAAAAATCTTTTAACCAAAATACATTAATAAAAAAACGTATATTAATCTTGATTTGACTGGAAAATTTTGTAGTATGCTTTGTGTTTCTTATATTTTATCATTTAGCACATACATACAGGTAACGGCATAATGAATCTAAAGAATGGCAGGTCTTTCTTGATTCAGTCATAAACTTCTAGAGTTTATGAACTCATTACCTCTTGTAGAAAGCTGTGCGCAAAGTAGTATTCTAGACTGCTAAAACCTCATCGTTAGAGGTTATGAACTTATTACCTCTTGTAGAAAGCTGTGTGCGAAGTAGTATTCTAGACTGCTAAGCTTATTTGAACATTAAATGAAATATATAAGATGTGCTCAGATATTTGCGGTTGCCTTGCTTTGTTTTTTGCAGCTTAACGCTCATAAGCATTAGCCGTACCTGAATGAGAAGCACAGAACGAAGTCCAGAACTGCCTAAACCACTGCATCTGAACATTTAATGATAAATTCGTCCACGGCTTCAATCCTCTTTCATAAAAAAAGCTTGCGTCAATGGCAGTGGCTCCACCTACTGCAAAATTCATTCCAGACGTGTAATTTTGTCGACCCAGAAACGGAGGAACATGAGGTTTCCCTAGTGCTTCGGCTGCATATAGACAAACTAAATTATTCGGTACCATACCAGATGCATAATTGGGAAAACTACACCGAAATCAAAATTTCCAAATTGGTACCGAACCTTATTCATTCGACATGTTATCTTAAATCAAAGTTCAATTATAGCCTTTATTGTAAAGATGAAAATGTTCAATTTCTTATTATGGAAAAAAAAAATGTAAATGAAATCACTGTAAAAATATATAGCAGAAACAAGATGGAGATAACGAACCGATAAAGTCGATGATGAGACGACCATCAGAATATCGGCCGGTTGGTCGATGAAAGAAAGTCTCGCCGTATGGCAGATTGCCGATAGAAGTAGAGTTAGCACCTAGGAAAATGAGACCGTTTCCAGTATCAGATATGGAATCGCCAACGTTGAAAATGGAGGTGTAACTGCAGATATCAGCAGTACAAGAGATGATCGAGGTCAATACTGCGATCTTAATGATATAAAATTGAATCGAGTAGGGAAGGGAACATGTAGTCATCCTCCTACACTCACCCGTGAGTACGTCGGTTTGATTTTAGATTAACATATACTGGTACACAGGTTGGTGTTGGTGGGTCCTTTTTATCATTCATTCATTCGGCAGTTCAACTCCTCATGTCCACATAAATCATTTATATTTGCATAAAATATAGGGAATACTAGGGATGCATCTGCATTGCGGATCCCGATCCTCCTAAGTTCCAATGTAAAGATGAATTGCGGATCCTCCTAGGTGAGACCGAGTTTGTACACACTGTTTTGGGCAGTGTGTACAAAACACTCGGTGCTATTGGTTGAAATCAGGGGGGCCAGTATGGCCCCTACTGATTTCAGCCAATAAAAAGCAGTGTTTTGTACACACTGCCCAAAAGCAGTGTGTACAAACTTATATTCCTCCTAGGTTCCAATGTAAAGATTATCTTTATTTTACTCAAATTATTACATATTATGAATTTTAAATGAAAAGGTGTAACTTTATTTTAATTGAATGTAAATAAAATGTAAAAGTGAACATTGAAGGGAAATCTTATAATATGTGTTAGTTTACCAAATGCAATGATTTTGAGTATTTTGGAATAAATTAAATAATTTAATATAATAAGAACTTTATTCCAATTTATATTTGTAAAATTATAATTTGTTGATTAAAGTGAATATTGGAAACATAAAATATTGATTAACAATCAATATTTAAGTGTATGATGTATTTCCAGTATATGTGTCAAGTTGTTCTAAATTGACAATTAATAATGTGTGAATATTGTATTTGGAAATGAGTATTGGACAGCCATGTTTATTTATATTAATGTACTTATGTCAAAATTAATAATTTTATCGCTTGTGAATAATATAAACATGTTTGTATAATTTTGTAAAACATAAGCAATGCAAAATATGTGCAAATAAATTTAAAGTGGAGTGGTTATGTGTTATTTTGTGTGTTTTGTTAAGAATATAAATTTGCAACACTTTATAAGTTTGCAACACCTTGGCTTATTGGGTCAGTAGGTTTAGACCCAAAGCTTTAATGTTTTTGGAAGGGGAAAAAGAAAGATACGTACTTTCTTTTCCTCTAAGTTATTTTTTTTCTTCTTTTTTGGCTTTCAGAGAAAACTTGAGAAAGAAATGTATTAATGTCCACTCCTTTATCCTTAAAGTCTAAAACAAATCTCATTCAAATTGAAAAGAGAAAGAACTTCAATCTTCTCAATTAGTGTTGATTTAAGACCAAATCAGAGGACTCTCCATCAATTGTTTCTAGAATTTAAGAAGATACAGGAGGTTTTCCTGTTGCATGTTTGAGAAACTTGTTGCTGAGGCTTTGATTCATCTCCTGGCTGCTAATTCAAGTTGGAAATCCTTTCAAATCCAAGCAAGGTGAGTTCTTCGACTCACACTTTCTAGCTAAACATATCAATTGATTTTAATGTGGAACGACAATTGATTGAATGATTAAATATCCTTCCTATTTCACGGCTGGTTGCTGAAAACCTAGCGTTTCGTGAATTTTTATGCTACTGTCTAATTTTTTTTATAAATATCAGAAGATTACTGAAAATAAAAAAAATTATTAAAATGTGTGCAGTTATTGTGAAAAATGCATTCATATTAGCAACTATTATATAATATATGTATTGATGATACTAAGAAAGGAAAATAAGTTATTGAAATATGTGCACTTACTGTGACATACTAGCAAATATTCCGTAGTACATTGTGTAAAGGAAAAAAGTTGTTGAAATATCTGCATTTGTTGTGAATAGGGCTGACATATCTGCAAAAATCTCAAAGTGTGTTGTAAACATGTCTCAGTGTATCTAAAAACTACAAACATGCCTGTAATTTTTTGAATAGTTACTGCCATTTTTTACAATTTTTCTGGAATTGACATATTTTTCATTTGCATGCAATTTCATCATTTTTTTTGATGATTTTTCTACAATACCGTGATGTTTGAATAAGTGTACGCAATGAATTTGAAAGCTTGAAGCAATAAGCAAAAATTGTATTTAAATTATGCAATATTTTAATATAATTGCTACGATGTCTGTAATTTTTCGGAAATTTGCAGGATTTCCTGCATTTTTGCGGAAACATGATTTTATTTTTTGGGTTTTTTTTTTGTTTATAAAGCATTTTGGTTACTTTTCTCACATGAATATGAAGATGATTATATATTAGATTGATTTTTGAAGTTTGGTAGTTTTTTACATTGATTTTTGATGTTTTTTTTGGCTGATCTTCGAAAAACTGAGAAACTAATTTACAAAGTTTTATGACGAAGAGTTTTTGTATATTCTAAAACTTAACAGGGACATGGCCAAACTATCCCTAAAAATACGTAATAGGGCATAACAAATCAACAGAGATAGAGAAATTATTTTAATTCACGCGCACGTAATGCAACTCTTATGTTATTACTATTATCATTGTATTATTTTTTACTAAAAATAAAAGTACAGTGGTTGTTCTTTGTTTAGCAAAAGGGTTTAATCGAGCCTATAAATCTATGCATTTTAACTGGTTAGATTAACTTTTTATACTAATTTAGATCGAAGTGCCTTATAACAATTTGACAACAACTTTTTCTTCTTTATTCAAAGTCTGACTATTTATTTCATTAGTACATTCGTTTTAAAGTATGAAGACTGAGGAAAATGTGGTGATAATCAAAATTAGATCACGACTAGCATCTTTCTAATTAAAAAAGCGGAGTAAACTCATGCTTCGCATAAGGGCTGTGTTTGTGAAATTATTATTATTATGATAATTAAGTTCAGTATCACTTTCAACTCATTTCACAAAAAATCATTTTAAAATTGAATTGTCTTAACATTTGTATTGGCAGAGAATCAAATAGCTTATCAATTTAAAAAAAAAAAACAATATCCTTAGTTAAAATTCACGTACAAACTGTATTATATGACCAGCATTACGGCATAATCATGATACATTCTTTGTGCGTGAATTATATTTTTAGAAACTGTGTATGTTTAACACATTCAAGAGAAAATAACTTGTGCGGATATTTATTTTATATTTTATGTTGAAATCATGTATGGTTAGTTCAAACTTTTGTTTCTAAATTGCAATGTCTAATTTTTAATTATTTTTAATTTTTAGCTATGTTATTAATTAATAAAGAAAGATGATATAAAGAATGTCTATTTGTTAGATCTTATGTTCAATTGATATTTAGGTTTGGATATATATATATATATATATATATATATATATATATATATATGTGTGTGTGTGTGTGTGTGTGTGTGTGTGTATGTATAGAATTAATGGAGTTTGATTTTGTAAAAAAACATTATTAGTCAAATAATATTTTTAAATGATATATAAAATTAAAAATATACAAGGTCATTTTTTTGAAACTTCACGATTGGACCAAAATTTGCGCTTCCAACGCAATTATTAATAAAGATTACATAAAAACATTACATAATTTTCGCATAAAATAATTGTTTTATGAATAACTGCTTTAATTTATGAAAAAGTGAGACTTGACAACTTCATACTAAACTAGGATAACTACAAAAAAACACAACATGATGGTTGCAATATTCAAATCAACCATATTACATTACAAATACGAGCAACATAAACAACAATATTATGACATCTACTTGTGTTACTTTGTGATAAGAAATTATGTATCACTGTCGTCATATAAATGGTTCTATTAGCGTGATCTTCAAAACAGATATACGTTGCACTAAATCGAGAAAATAAAAAAAAATTCCATATATACCTTTGTCACTCTTATTGTTTCATTTAATTTTAGCAAAAACATATTAAGAAAAATAATTTTTTGTTTGTTAAAGGAACATATATAACTTAAGTGTGATTCTGAGCAAAACGCCGGTTGAAGTTTTTGCATAGCTTGACTATATATTAAAAAACTTGTTTCTTCCAACTACAATCAATGACAAACTACTAAGAATGGTTCTGTTAACACAAAAAGGGCATTAATCCTAGATTTATTCGAAAGCATTGGCCTTTTATAGACAGTTAGATCTATGTTGCGTAAATTCAACACAAATAATCGAAATAAATGAAATATGAAATAAATAATAGAGAAAAAGAAAATTTCACATAGAATTTATAGTGGTTCGGCTGGTAATTAAGCCAACGTCGATTTTATAAGTTTATATTTCATTCTACACAGCCTATGATAAGTGTTTTTCAGTACAAGTATTTGAATTGATCTACTAGAGTCGATAAATTCGCAATCACGATTACAAGGGTCTACTGGAGCATATCACGATAGCCCTCTTGGTTATTGACCTTGATTGGTCTTGATGGAGAATTATGTTAGAGAAGTAATTTAACAACATTTAGGCAGGAAGAGACTAAATTCCTTGCACGTAGAAGGTTGGGGATATTTATAGAAGTTCAGAGAAGAGTTGGGCCAACATATTTCACCAGTGGAGGCCTTTAAGGATTAGAATGTCTCGCACAAAGTATTGACCCAATCTGACAATATCTACGGATTGATACCTATCGATAGATTTAAAGATTTTTAGGTCTCATTTGTTTTTTTGGGGCCTTTAATGCTCTTGTGATGCTACATGTCAAGCTTCGTAGGATTTGGACTTCGTTTGTATATACTTAAGAATCGAGTCATGTTGAACTGTCTTCAAACGATATAGTACATCGAATGTCTTGAGTTAAAGATATCTGATTGCAACCAAGCTTGGTGAAGAGGCTGATGGAATAATTGAAGTCATAACAGAATGACTTCTGATGGATCTCACCCAATATTTTTGGATCGCCACCTATCCATAGGGGATGAATAAGCACCTATCTGTTTACTTCGCATATTATGGGTAATTTTAGATCTAATGAGGAAGATTTATCCATAACTCGCACAATGCTCAATGGAATGACATGAAACTTTACATATATAATGTAGATTAATAGAGGACTTGTAACGACCCGAATTTTTGGTCGATTCGTTTTAAATATATAATACGGTTTTAAATATTAAGTTGATAATAAAAATCGATTTTTATATTGAGTAATCGATTTAATAATCGAAATATGATTTATTTCAAAAATATACAGTTATCGTAATACGAGAATCTGAAATAATTCAATTCGAAATTAAAATAGAGTCAAAATGAATTAAATGATTAATAGAAATTCTATTTGAATAGGAACGATAACAATAATAATTCAAATTAAATTTCAGAATCTATTTTGTTGAGTTCAGAGTAGTGTTATAACATTGAAACATCAGTTGTTGCGTTAAAATAAGGGTTCGTGATTTCAAGTTATGGACCCCGAGATATTTAATTAGTGGATAAGATCAAAATAAAATTAAGATCCATTTAAATGAAATAAAAAATCTCTTTATATCGAATCAAATTAAATTCAAATCAAATCGAAATTTAATACAATGTACTTTACCTACATATATGTGTACTGTAACGACCCGTATTTTTGGTCGATTAATTTTAAATATTTTATATCGTTTTAAATATTATGTTGATAATATAAATAAATTTTATTTATTAATTTATCGTAATATGAAATAAAATTAGAATCGAAGTTGAAAACTGAATCAAATCAATTCAGATGACCGATATAAATTCTATTTGAATATAGACGATGATAATAATAATTTATTATCAAAGAATTTATTTGTGTTGAATTTAAATTATTTTATATTTATTTAATATGGTTATTTCATATATACGTTCAAATTAAATTTTTTTAGTCTATTCTGTTGAGTCCAGAATAGTGTAATTACGTTAAAACGTCGGTCGGTAAGTTAAAATAGCGGTTTGTGATGTCGAGTTATGAACCCCGATATTATTTTAGTGGATAAGCATGAGATCAAATCAATATCTGTTTAAAATAAAGTGAAAATCTCTTTAAATCAAATCGATATCGTTTTAAAAAGGAAAAAAAAATCTCTTTAAGTCAAATCAAATTAAAATATATGTACCTAATCTATACCTATAATGTACCATCAGTAGACTAAATTACATCGGGCTGAAGTATCTTCATTTATATAAACGTGATAAATCCCTCCCCTCCTCTTCTCTGTTTCAATTCCTTCCAGGCAAGGAAGTGCATAATAAAAATGGCCGTTTCTTTTTGTATAACCGCGAGTATTCCTCCTCCCTTTCAATCATTTCTTTCCTCTACTATATTTTGAAATCGAAATATAAGTCCACCATGTTTCTTCTAAACAATAAAAGGGCTGCTTTCTCGTTCATTTGAAATCAATATTAGCTTCTACAAAGCAAAATTTCCTCATTTCCTTTTTCCATTTTTCCGCTCCTCGGCCAAGACAAACGAAGGCCATTCTTTAATTTCGGAAATCTTCAACAAATAAAATCGAATTCGAATTTGGAATTCGTATATGAAATCGACTCAAGGATAACCAAAATTTGGCGTCGCGGTTCATTTCTGGAGCTCGGCTTGATGTTGGAGCATTCGCGAACCATGGAAACGAAGTATCGATGGCGTAAGTTTGTTCGAGATTTAGGAGGACGGAGGCTGTTGCGATAGGGTTGAAAGGATAGTACAAAGTGGTTCAACAGAGTTGAGGGGTTCGATTGGAAGTTTGCGATTTCAAGGAGGAGCGAACTAGGTTTTGTGATTGACGATGAAGACTGGGAGAAGTCGCAGTGATTTTTGGGTAGGAAAAAGGTGCAATGACTGCAGTTTGCTCTCTGATGATGTCATGGAGCTCATCTGGCCGATTGGAGCTTGCTGTTTGATTGGTTAGGAAGGTGTATAGGAGTCTAGATTTATGAATATTAGTCTGTGATTTGGGGACTGGAGTAGTTGAACTATGGTTGAAAGGATTTGAAGCATTAAAGTTGTGTAGAAGTTATGAAAAGGAGCTGTCAATGGGGAGTGTTTGGATAGCGGTGATGGCTGTGGATTTGAAGGCAGTACAATATGTTGTTGGGATGTTTGGAAGTGGGTTTGTGGCATTGTTTGGTGATCAATTTGGAATAATATTGATGGTGCGACAACGTGATAGTTTAGAGCTGATGGTATTGTTGATGATGGTATGATGTTTGATGATATGCCATAATGAATGTAGCAGTGTTTGAGGCCATTTTCGGTGAGAATGGATAGATGAATTATTGAGCTTACTTCATTGTTAATCGAAGATGGTGAGGTACAAATAAAATTTCATTCATGACGGTTCGAGCTGATCCGTAGACGTAGCAATATGGATATTAAATGTATACTCGACAATGGAAACAAGGTGAGTAAACCTCACTTAAAAATTTATTTTTATCATTTAAAATAAATGGTTGGCTGCTTGGATGCATTTGCAAATTTATTATCAGTCTTGATGATTATATATGTTGGTTATACCTAGGCTTGGTGATTGTGGTTATTGGATATTTCCCGCATTTTTATTAGCGGATGCCCGCAGTATCATTAGCGGATGCCCTAGCGCCCACGTGTATAAGAGGATCCCCTTTTATACCGTGATATCCTGCCTTGAAGCAGGATTAGTATTATTTGTGTGACTAACATCTGTGGATGCAGGAAAAACAGGTTGGAGGGATCCAACTGGATTCCTCAAATTTATTTATTACTGTTTACATATTTATATGTGTGTGATGCGTTGAATTGGATTGTTGGTTTGCTTATTTGGGGATTTAAATATCATTGGCCCTAGAAATTGATAATTAAAGATATCATAAAAGGGATTTTTTAGATTTAAAAAGGAAGAATATTTTTTTTTCGAATAGAAATTGAATTTCAGATTTGGCTAGGAAAATATTGACTTGTTTTTAGAAATAAAAACAAGTGTTGAATTTATGACCGATGTTTATAATTGAGTAGAGAAATTTTCATTGGATAAATTTTGGAATGCAAACTCAAGTCCTAATTTGGAGAAGGAAATTTATTTTCCGAAAATAGAATTGGGATTTGGAATCGGAAACTTGTTTTAATATTTAAAACAAGAAGTGTTATTTATAAATGATTTTTATAAATAAAAGAAGGAAATTTTTATTGGATAATTTATTTAAATTCAAGAATGAACTTAAAGGGATTTTTAAATGGTAAAGAAAGGGAAATTTTTACTTTTTGAAATAGAAATGGTATTTCGAATAAATTGGGAAATATTAACTTGTTCTTAGAAAAATAAGTAGCTCAAATTACAAACGCTGTTTATAAATAGAAAGAAATATTATCATTCTATAATATTAAACTTTAATTTCAAGGGATTTAAAGAAGGAAGTTATCTTTCGAAGTTGAAATTGGAATTTCAAATGGAATATGAAATATAAGCTGGTTTTAAATATTTAAAACCAGTAAAATTTATAAACTATGTTTATAAATAGACGAGTGTAGTTATCATGAGATGATTTGGATATTTAAATTCAAATTTGAATTTAAAAAGAGATTTATAACTTGAAAGCGTTTCAAAAGGAAACGATGAATTTTATTCCGATATTCGGATTTTAAACTGAATTTAAATAAATCCACACGGATTTATGATTTTAACTCGACTATTGTCGAATACATAAATAAAATTATAATTCAAAAGATACTAGAATAAATGTAAATTTATGTTCTAATATGAAAATAGATTATATAGATATAAGTTATGATATTTTCAAATTAATTTGAGATTCAAAGGGAAATCAAATATTCCAAAATAGAAATCGAGTTTCAATGAATTACTTAAATGGAAGTTGAATCTAATCAAGAAATGAATTTATAAACAAGGTTTATATATGTGATGAAGAAATTTTCATCGATCAAATTTGGAAATAAATTTCCAAATGAAAGAAATGGAATCAAAGGTGAGATTTAAATCAAGTTTTGATATTACAAGCTTTTATCCATCTCAAGATAAGAACGTCATCGATCAATGTCTGAGAGGTAATTAAAATACCCCAACTTGAACGACTTCACTATTATCGAGAGATGATATTGGCTTGTAATGGTAAACGATGTTGAAAATTGATCATGCCCATAAAAGGAATTTATAATTAAATTTTAGGGTATTGATATTTTGTAATTTCATATGAATTGAACTTGGATATAGGGATTTGTGTTTCGAATAAATTCATAACTAATTTATGAATGTGAAATGAAATAATCGACAAGTTGAATAACCTGAATTATTAAGTCAGATTTGGTGAACGAGCTTGAGATATTTCAAAAAAATTGAAAGTGGGATTGAGATTCATTTATTAAACGATGTTTTTAAACGTTATATATAAATTATAACTAAAACGAACTCGCCGCGGCATGGTAGTTCGTAAGTTGACGATTCGAACTTCAATTGAGTATATAGAACTCAAAATAAGTCGGAATTCGATGAAACAAGAAACACCCGGACCGATTAAATGATAGTTTTCAAATGGAAGTGAAAAATCTTGATTTCATCGTATATATTTTGAGTTATACAAAAATAAAATTTCAGAAAAGTCGCTGTAAAATCGTTTATAAACCATATCGGTTTATTAAATAAAATAAAGGGACTTTTGTGAATAAAAATCCGTATTTCCAATAGTTAAAATCCATATTTGAGTTATAAATTAAATACGAACTCAAGTGGAATATATGAAGTGATTTTGGAACAAAAAAAAATCACATTTTTATTTATTGAATAAAGTTAACTAATTTCAAAAGGGATTAGTGAATAGAGATTTGATTTACACTTAGTTTAGTTTAAATGAATTGATTTTCTTAATTGAAATTGGAATTTCGAATAAAAACTTAGATTTGAATTCAAAAACGAGCAAGGGATTTAAGTTTGATTTTTGGGTAAGCAAATGCATATGTATTGAACGCAATATGTTCAAATTAAAAACAGGTTAAGCCAAGAAGCTAATTAGAAAATTAATTAGTAAATGGAAGGCGATCAAAGTAAAAAGTGTTGAACTGATTTGGAATGAATTAGGAATGGGCGTATATATGTCAAACAAGTATGGGATGGAGAATATGAAGAGAGTATGAAGAACATATTTAAGTGCCTGATAAAAGGTACACGTTTAGATTTCCATATGAGGTTTTATGTGCCGAATCAGCAAGCCGCTTGGCTTTTTGATTTTCTTTTTGAATGGAAGGGGCCTAGAGAGGCGAGTTGAGGTTTGAACTATTTGCTGGTACAAAGGAGGTTATGGCGAATTTTTCCGGAAATTTAAGGAGTTAGGATATTTTTAAGAAATTTTGATAATAGAAATCGATATAACGATATATATAGAATTCGCTTAGAAAATGGATTTATTATGAAATATTATAAAGGGCCAGTGATTGGTTGATTGTTTGATGGATGTTTATTTTCCTTTGATAGTTAAAACACCAGCTATCAAAGATTTTTGACCATCGTTGTCGATACGGAGAGATCGGTTGGATTTAATATCCGAAAACCACTTCGTATAGGCATAGGCGTTGCGAATTATATTATACTGAAAATAATCGAAGACGGAGTGAAATTCAAGAGCTGTTATGTTTGTCCAGTCCCAGGACAACTTGTATGGACGAATATCTGACAGAGTATTCCTAACGGTCACATAAGACGATCTTTTCTAGGTATTACGTCTGGTGGCGGAGAAATTCGTTTCTCCTAGCTTTTATACCCGTAATATTTTTGGGAAGTTCAACTAGTGATTTGACGGGTTTGACGATGTGACATTCAAAGCGTATGGTGGCCAGATGTTCTAAAAGATAGACGTAGCCTCAAGCCTCATAACCGGGAAATGACAAAAATCGGGCAGGCAGCATGGCTATGTGGGTCGCTCCCATTAGGGTGTATAATCACCTATCTAGAGAAGTTCCTTTTACTTCTTTAATCTATTTCGATGTTGTCCCTTTTCGGGAAACGGTGGTTTGAGTCCAACCGTTGGTGATATACATTCGATACACTCAAGCGAAATGAGTGGTCGGTCATGTGTGGGTCGGGTTGCAAGACGTTCTTGTTGAACCCAGGTGTATTCGCCTCTAGAGATACACCATCGGAAGGTGGTCCCATACCTTGTCATAGTTGGAATTCAATCTCCAATAAGCGTCCTGCGGTTTTTTATTTTATACTTTATATGTAGAGCGTGAGATGCATGCGTTCTACTACTGGTTATTTATTTGATTAGACATTATTATAATATCACTGGAATTTGATATCAAAAATGGTTTGGGTTATAGTAAGGTAAAAATAAACCGTCCGTGTTTATGTGTGGACTGGTCTTACTATTATCCTTTTCTTCCAAATGATTTTTGAAGTTAAACCATATGGTTGGAGTTTACTCACACCAGTCCCATGACTGACCCAGAGTTTATTTTGTTTTGTTTTCCCTAAACTCTTGGGTGCCCAAATTTGAACGGGCAGTCAAGTGTTTCAGGCTTTTACAGATACACTTGAAGGAGCTTGAAGCAGGAGGCTTCACCGTTAGTTATCTAGAGTTATTTCCGTTGTACCAAATGTTGTATTGTACTCTGATGATGGTATGTATATATGTACAAATCAGATTTGTATTTCAAAGCTTATGTTATATAATATATTTTATTCGTTTCGATGTGAGGTTCTGTATTGTTATTTCTGTTCTTCTTCCATCTTTTCTCTTTTCTTTAACCCTAGTGACTCGTATTTCTGTATTATTTGAGTTGAACGCGTGTTGTGTTAGTCAGCTCAGATAGTATGAATTTGTTGGTCGTTACAGTTGGTATCAGAGCTTAGGTTTAGCGAACACCTAGGCTTTGGTGGGAGTTTACTCATTAGAGATAGGGTCAGTAGTACCCTAGAATGAGTTGAGTGTATATATGAGAGAGCGTATTTGTAAGTTGATAAAAAAAATTATATTGTGTTGGCTTGTCCGTTGAGTGGTTTATAAATTCTGGTCGAATCGTGGGACGCCACGATGTCGATAGGAGTTTCTAAACACTGGAACATAAGAATTGACATAATATTGTTCTAAAGTGGGTAAATGCAATAATCTTACCCAAAATTATATTTCGATAGTAAAGGAATAATTTTTCTAAATTATTATAACATATATGGATGAGTTAATTGCTATTATTATCATCAAATGAGATTAGAAAATTGAAATGGTTATATATAACCAAATGGAACTTGTATATGAATAATATATGCAAATGTGATCAACTAAAATTGAATTCAAACCAGAAATTGGAATTTAAATCCGAGAAGGTTGGAAAATATTTTTTTTTCAAAGTATATTAAAATAATATAGCATTATTTTGGAAAGGATTTTGGATAAAAATCATTTTTTAAATAGGTTTTGAAAGTGATAAAGTACTAAACTCACTTCAGTGGCTGGGAAATAATTCTGATAATGACTGCAGCATTATCAGTGTTCATTTTCGAGTTTCTAAGTAATGGATTGCTACCTTAGAATAGTTTTGATGGAAATTTGTTTGAAAAGAAACAAGTTGTTTTGGAAAAATTCAATTTTTTTGAATTTAAAATAGAAATAAATATATGTATATATATTTATGTGACTTCAGAAGGATTTGGAATAAAATCCGGGTATTTGAATTCTGGCATTTAAATTTAACTTAAACAAATTAAATGGATCGAAGTAAATAAACGGAAACCAAAAGTTTTGGTAGAACTAAAATTTGTAGAAATTGAAATGTTGAGTTTTAACATGAATTTTGAAAAGTAAATGGATTAGTAGCATTTTTCTTACCTTAGCAATTTCGGGAACGAAATTCTTTTAAGGGGGGAAGAATGTAATGACCCATATTTTTGATCGATAAATTTTAAATATTTTATATCGTTTTAAATATTGTGTTGATAATATAAATAAATTTTATTTATTAATTTATCGTAATACGAAATAAAATTAGAATCGAAGTTGAAAACTGAATCAAATCAATTCAGATGACCGATATAAATTCTATTTGAATATAGACGACGATAATAATAATTTATTATCAAAGAATTTATTTGTGTTGAATTTAAATTATTTTATATTTGTTTAATATGGTTATTTTATATATACGTTCAAATTAAATTTTTAGTCTATTCTGTTGAGTCCAGAATAGTGTAATTACGTTAAAACGTCGGTCGGTAGGTTAAAATAGCGGTTCGTGATGTCGAGTTATGAACTCCGATATTATTTTAGTGGATAAGCATGAGATCAAATCAATATCTGTTTAAAATAAAGTGAAAATCTCTTTAAATCAAATCGATATCGTTTTAAAAAGGAAAAAAAATCTCTTTAAGTCAAATTAAAATATATGTACCTAATCTATACCTATAATGTACCATCAGTAGACTAAATTACATCGGGCTGAAGTATCTTCATTTATATAAACGCGATAAATCCCTCCCCTCCTCTTCTCTGTTTCAATTCCTTCCAAGCAAGGAAGTGAATAATAAAAATGGCTGTTTCTTTTTGTATAACCGCGAGTATTTCTCCTCCCTTTCAATCATTTCTTTCCTCTACTATATTTTGAAATCGAAATATAAGTCCACCGTGTTTCTTCTAAACAATAAAAGGGCTGCTTTCTCGTTCATTTGAAACCAATATTAGCTTCTACAAAGAAAAATTTCCTCATTTCCTTTTTCCATTTTTCCGTTCCTCGTCTAAGACAAACGAAGGCCGTTCTTTCATTTCGGAAATCTTCAACAAACAAAATCGAATTCGAATTTGGAATTCGTATCTGAAATCGACTCAAGGATAACCAAAATTTGGAATCGCGATTCATTTCTGGAGCTCGGCTTGATGTTGGAGCATTCGCGAACCATGGAAACGAAGTATCGATGGCATCAATTTGTTCGAGAATTAGGAGGACGGAGGCTGTTACAATGGGGTTGAGCGGAGAGTACAAAGTGGTTCAACAGAGTTGAGGGGTTCAATTGGAAGGTTGCGATTTCAAGGAGGAGCGAACTAGGATTTGTGATCGACAATGAAGACTGGGAGAAGTCATAGTGATTTTTGGGTAGGAAAAAGGTGCGATGACTGCAGTTTGCTCTCTGATGATGTCATGGAGCTCATCCGGCCGATTGGAGCTTGCTGTTTGATTGGTTGGGAAGGTGTTTAGGAGTCTAGATTTATGAATGTTAGTCTGTGATTTGGGGACTGGAGTAGTTGAACTATGGTTGAAAGGATTTGAAGCGTTACAATGGTGTAGAAGTTATGAAAAGCGGCTGTCAATAGGGAGTGTTTGGATAACAGTGATGGTTGTGGATTTGAAGGCAGTACAGTATTTTGTTGGGATGTTCGGAAGTGGGTTTGTGGCATTGTTTGGTGATCAATTTGGAGTAATATTTATGGTGCAACAACGTGATAGAACTGATGGTATTGTTGATGACGGTATGATGTTCGATGATATGCCATAATGAATGGAGCAGTGTTTGAGGCCATTTTCGGTGAGAATGGATAGATGAATTATTGAGCTTACTTCATTGTTAATCGAAGATGGTGAGGTACAAATAAAATTTCATTCATGACGGTTCGAGTAGATCCGTAGACGTAGCAATATGGAAATTAAATGGATACTCGACAAAGGAAAGAAGGTGAGTAAACCTCACTTAAAAAAATATTTTTATCATTTAAAATAAATGGTTGGCTGCTTGGATGCATTTGCAAATTTATTATCAGTCTTGATTATTATATATGTTGGTTATACCTAGGCTTGGTGATTGTGGTTATTGGATATTTCCCGCATTATTATTAGCGAATGCCCGCAGTATCATTAGCGGATGCCCTAGCGCCCACATATATAAGTGGATCCCTTTTTTTACCGCGATATCCTGCCTTGAAGCAGGATTGGTCTTATTTATGTGACTAACATCTGTGGATGCAGGAAAAACAGGTTGGAGTGATCCAACTGGATTCCTCAAATTTATTTATTACTGTTTACATATTTATATGTGTGTGATGCGTTGAATTGGATTGTTGGTTTTCTTATTTGGGGATTTAAATATCACTGGCCCTAGAGATTGATATTTAAAGATATCATAAAAGGGATTTTTTAGATTTAAAAAGGAAGAATATATTTTTTCTGAATAGAAATTGAATTTCAGATTTGTCTAGGAAAATGTTAACTTGTTTTTAGAAATAAAAACAAGTAGTTGAATTTATGAACGATGTTTATAATTGAGTAGAGAAATTTTCATTGGATAAATTTTTGAATGCAAACTCAAGTGTTAATTTGGAGAAGGAAATTTATTTTCCGAAAATAGAATTGGGATTTGGAATCGGAAACTTGTTTTAATATTTAAAACAAGAAGTGTTATTTATAAATGATTTTTATAAATAAAAGAAGGGAATTTTTATTGGATAATTTATTTAAATTCAAGTATGAACTTAAATGGATTTTTAAATGGTAAAGAAAGGGAAATTTTACTTTTCGAAATAGAAATGGTATTTCGAATAAATTGGGAAATATTAACTTGTTTTTAGAAAAACAAGTAGCCGAAATTACGAACGCTGTTTATAAATAGAAAGAAATATTATCATTCGATAATATTAAACTTTAATTTCAAGGGATTTAAAGAAGGAAGTTATCGTTCGAAGTGGAAATTTGAATTTCAAATGGGATATGAAATATAAGCTGGTTTTAAATATTTAAAACCAGTAAAATTTATAAACTATGTTTATAAATAGAAGAGGGTAGTTTTCATGAGATGATTTGGGTATTTAAATTCAAATTTGAATTTAAAAAGAGATTTATAACTTGAAAGCATTTCAAAAGGAAACGATGAATTTTATTCCGATATTCGAATTTTAAACTGAATTTAAATAAATCCACACGGATTTATGATTTTAACTCGACTATT
Source organism: Allium sativum (assembly GCA_030737875.1). Lineage (NCBI taxonomy): Eukaryota > Viridiplantae > Streptophyta > Magnoliopsida > Asparagales > Amaryllidaceae > Allium > Allium sativum. Next base: position 340,664,700 of record CM060922.1, read on the forward strand.
GTCGAATACATAAATAAAATTATATTTCAAAAGATATTGGAATAAATGTAAATATATGTTCTAATATGAAAATAGATTATATAGATATAAGTTATGATATTTTCAAATTAATTTGAGATTCAAAGGGAAATCAAATATTCTAAAATAGAAATCGAGTTTCAATGGATTACTTAAATGGAAGTTGAATCTAATCAAGAAATGAATTTATAAACAAGGTTTATATATGTGATGAAGAAATTTTCATCGAGCAAATTTGGAAATAAATTTCCAAATGAAAGAAATGGAATCAAAGGTTAGATTTAAATCAAGTTTTGATATTACAAGCTTTTATCCATCTCAAGATAAGAACGTCGTCGATCAATGTCTAAGAGGTAATTAAAATACCCCAACTTGAACGACATCACTATTATCGAGAGATGATATTGGCTTGTAATGGTAAACGATGTTGAAAATTGACCATGCCCATAAAAGGAATGTATAATTAAATTTGAGGGTATCGATATTTTGTAATTTCATATGAATTGAACTAGCATATAGGGATTTGTGTTTCGAATAAATTCATAACTAAGTTATGAATGTGAAATGAAATAATCGACAAGTTGAATAACCTGAATTATTAAGTCAGATTTGGTGAATGGGCTTGAATTATTTCAAAAATATTGAAAGTGAGATTGAGATTCATTTATTAAACGATGTTTTTAAATATTATATATAAATTATAATTAAAACGAACTCGCCGCGGCGCGGTAGTTCGTAAATTGACGATTCGAACTTCAATTGAGTATACAGAGCTCAAAATAAGTCGGAATTCGATGAAATAAGAAACGCCCGGACCAATTAAATGATAGTTTTCAAATGGAAGTGAAAAATCTTGATTTTGTCGTATATATTTTGAGTTATACAAAAATAAAATTTCAGAAAAGTCGCTGTAAAATCGTTTATAAACCATATCGGTTTATTAAATAAAATAAAGGGACTTTTGTGAATAAAAATCCGTATTTCCAATAGTAAAAATCCAGATTTGAGTTATAAATTAAATACGAACTCAAGTGGAATATATGAAGTGATTTTGGAACAAAAAAATCCAATTTTTATTTATTGAATAAAGTTAACTAATTTCAAAAGGGATTAGTGAATAGAGTTTTGATTTTCACTTAGTTTAGTTTAAATGAATTGATTTTGTTAATTAGTGAATAGAGTTTTGATTTTCACTTAGTTTAGTTCAAAAACGAGCAAGGGATTTAAGTTTGATTTATGGGTAAGCGAATGCATATGTATTGAACGCAATATGTTCAAATTAAAAACAGGTTGAGCCAAGAAGCTAATTAGAAAATTAATTAGCAAACGGAAGGCGATTAAAGTAAAAAGTATTGAACTGATTTGGAATGAATTAGGAATGGGCGTATATATGTCAAACTGGTATGGGATGGAGAATATGAAGAGAGCAAGAAGAATATATTTAAGTGCCCGAAAAAAGGTACACGTTTAAATTTCCATATGAGGCTTTATTCGCCGAATCGGCAAGCCGCTTGGCTCTTTGATTTTCTTTTTGAATGGAAGGGGCCTAGAGAGGCGACTTGAGGTTTGAACTATTTGCCGGTACAAAGGAGGTTATGGCGAATTTTTCCGAAAGTTTAAGGAGTAAGAATATTTTTAAGAAATTTTGATAATAGAAATCGATATAACGATATATATAGAATTCGCCTAGAAAATGGATTTAATATGAAATATTATAAAGGGCCAATGATTGGTTGATTGTTTGATGGATGTTTATTTTCCTTTGATAGTTAAAACACCGGCTATCAAATATTTTTGACCATCGTTGTCGATACGGAGAGAACGGTTGGATTTAATATCCAAAAACCACTCCGCATAGGCATATGCGTTGCGAATTAGATTATACTGAAAATAATCGAAGACTGAGTGAAATTCAAGAGCTGTTATGTTTGTCCAGTCCCAGGAGAACTTGTATGGATGAATGTCTGACAAAGTATTCCTAACGATCACATAAGACGATCTTTTCAAGGTATTATGTCTGGTGGCGGAGAAATTCGTTTATCTTAGCTTTTATACCCGTAATATTTTTGGGAAGTTCAACTTGTGATTTGATGGGTTTGACGATGTGGTATTCAAAGCATATGGTGGCCAGATGTTCTAAAAGATAGACGTAGCCTCAAGCCTCATAACCGGGAAATGACAAAAATCGAGCAGGCAACATGGCTATATGGGTCGCTCCCATTAGGGTGTATAATCACCTATCTAGAGAAATACCTTTTACTTCTTTAATCTATTTCGATGTTGTCCCTATTCGGAAAAATGGTGGCTTGAGCCTAACCGTTGGTGATATACATTCGATACACTCAAGCGAAATGAGTGGTCGGTCATGTGTGGGTCGGGTTGCAAGATGTTCTTATTGAACCCAGGTGTATTCGCCTCTAGAGATACATCATTGGAAGGTGGTCCCATACCTTGTCATAGTTGGAATCCAATCTCCAATAAGCGCCCTGCAGTTTTTGATTTTATACTTTATATGTAGAGCATGAGATGCAAGCGTTCTACTACTTGGTTATTTATTTGATTAGACATTATTATAATATCACTGGAATTTGATATCAAAAATGGTTTGGGTTATAGTAAGGTAAAAAAAACTGTTTGTGCTTATGTGTGGACTGGTCTTACTATTATCCTTTACTTCCAAAAGATTTTTGAAGTTAAACCATATGGTTGGAGTTTACTCACCCCAGACCCATGACTGACCCAGAGTTTATTTTGTTTTGTTTACCTTAAACTCTTGGGTGCCCAAATTTGTATGGGCAGTCAAGTGTTTCAGGCTTTTACAGATACACTTGAAGGAGCTTGAAGCAGGAGGCTTCACCGTTAGTTATCTAGAGTTATTTCCGCTGTACCAAATGTTGTATTGTACTCTGATGATGGTATGTATATATGTACAAACCAGATTTGTATTTCAAAGCTTATGTTATACAATATATTTTATTCGTTTCGATGTGAGGTTCTGTATTGTTATTTCTGTTCTTCTTCCGTCTTTTCTCTTTTCTTTAACCCTAATGACTCGTATTTCTGTATTATTTGAGTTGGACGCGTGTTGTGTTAGTCAGTTCAGATAGTATGGATTTTCTTGTCGTTACATGTTCCTTACGCCACCTACCTACTATTTCTTTGGTTATAAATTCGTGACTAACTCTGTTGGTTCTCTCTTTCATTTACACCTCTAGGAAACCAAATTGAATTCCATTCCTTCCTATTTCAGAAAATTAAAATGGTCGTGGCTCCCTCTTCTTTTTAAAACAAATGGTGCATATACCTCCTTTCTCTCACACTTAGAAATCAATTCGTTCAAAGGGAAATTGTCGCTGCCCTTTCCTCACTATTTTCATTTCATGAAATAATTCAAAGTCGGTTCCTCTCGAACTAAAATCCTTCAAGGAATAGGAAAAAAAAGAATCCAGTTCTTCAAAAAAACAATTCCAATGAAATTTTAAAACCCTGAATTAGATTTATATGCAATGAGGGTTTAGATAGCTCGACAGTTAAAATCGCGACCTAGGGTTGGCTCGCGCACGAGTCTGTTGAAGTCGAAGGGAGAGCCAAGGCTTGTTTCAAATTCGTTGTGAACGGTGGCATCTATTGTGAGGGCTTGGTAGTTTTTCTTTGAGAAATAAACGGCGCAATGGCTTTTTCTTGTAGCAGCAAAGATGCAGAGTCGACGTTGAGGCTTGCCAGGTCGGGTTTTTGGTGAATATGAAATGGCATGGAAGAAGGGAGTCGCTGTGTGAGTGTGGTAAGGTAGATTGGTCTTGTCTCAGAGATGCTGGGTTATGGTAGAGCCTACGTGGCAAGGGGATATAACTCCTCGGAATTTCAGACAAGTTAAAATTACCGAAAATCCTTCCATCCAAAACAAACAATGAAAGCTACCATTTTATTTGATAAGTATTCAACATCACTAATTGCTTTGGATAATTTTTTTTTAATAAATACCACTTATCTAATTAACTGCTTGTGCTTAAATATGAATTAAACACAACTACCGTAAATCTGCCATTGTGCAACTCTAATGAGATGGGCATCGATATTCATTCCTGCACACTTGATAAACACGTTAGCATAGCTTAAATGGAAGATGCACTATTACAAGATGAAATAGCAAATAATAAACAAAATATATTTTTATTAATAAAGAAGCTGCATCACTACCCCTTGTGACAACCTACGTACCTTTATCTAACTGGGTAAGCAATTGGATACAGGATCAATCCAACATAGTTTTTCTTTACAAAACGTTTAAAATCAATATTTACTTTCAATAATACTTTTTATACCAAGTAGAAACACTCTATTTATACTCATTTTGAAAGATATCTAAATATTTCTTGTAAAACTTCCTTTGAAAAGATCTTCTCTTATAAATACGAAAAATTCCCTTGCGATAAAATAGATTATAACTAATCATCAAAAAAGGAATACTTGAAAATAATATTCACATAAGACATTAATCAAAGGAATGCATTTCGCTAATGCAACTATAGCTATCAAACCATTGGTAGTCTATGTCTGTCCCAGTCCCCTACTAATCCTTATGTTCTTGGTTTCAGAACTTTATGCTAGACGTACTAAGTCATCAATGCTCTTAATCATCAGTCATATATGTTCTTTACTTACCGAAGCAAAGATTGCAGTCAATATAGTATGTTAAAGTCATATGCATCTTTAAATAAAAACACAAGCTTGTGAAATAATAATGGATTAGATGATAAGTACACTCACCGTACTCCTTGCTATCTTTATGCAAAAGTATCGCTGAACATCCTACAGTACTATTCATCACTCCAAAGCAATCAATTATTTTCCTCGAATCATCGAAATTCGTCAACCTTCTTTGGTCTCAATTTTGACACGTTTTGACTCTCTTTTACTTTTATTTAAAACCCTCGATTTGTGTTAGTTTGTTTATGATACTATAAGGATACTCAAGTCCATATTTGAGAGGATTTGGAATTGTTTACCATGATTTTATACTCAAAACATAAATAACAGCGTTTCTGTCATGCTCTAAAAAGTTCTGTTCGTTTTAAAATGCTTCTTAGTCAATTCAGATAAAAGACAGCACTTCCAGAAATGCTATGATAAGATTTGGATGGTTTTTAAGCTTAAACCAGCTATTACAACATTACAGATGTGATATGAAAAGTTCTGGGTTGTTTATAAATGATTTTAGTCTAGAATCAGCTGCTATAGCATTTCTGGGTGCTATAAAAGGGTTTGGCTTGGTTCTGTGCTTCATAAATAGAAAAGACATCATTTTGAAGTGCAATAAAAAGTTCTGAAAATCTCTTTTTGCCTGTTTTTGGGCAAAATGTTTGACGCTGTTTCTCTAGGATAAAAATAGATTTTGACAACAAATTTTTTACAGTATAAAGCTATCTTTTTCTATTTAATTATCATAAAAGGAAACCCTTAAAATTATTTATCTATTCAATAAATAAAATTCAACAATGCAAGGCATTTTTAATATGTCCATTTCGGGTTGATTTTTACCTTACATTACATCCAGTTTTCGGGTATGCAAACAGCCAAATTAGAAAAAAGTGCAACAGGTGAAAGTTGTAGCCCTTTGAATTAGCTTTCCAAATTGATAGATAAGTCTTAATTTCATTAAGAATTGCAAAAGTTATGCCAAAAATACCAAATGCCATTTTTAGGGGTTCACGTCCAAACATTCCTTCATGAATTTCTCAACTTATCTTCAAAGTACGGAATGAATACATGAACTTAAATAGTTTTTTTTCTCACCTTAGATATCTGAATTCAACTTGTATTCCTTCTCTTGGATTCCTCTAAACCTCTCCTCTTTTTCTTATATTGGTTTTATGTTTGTGAATGCATGATAAAGAATGAACCTTTCCACCCTTTATATAGTAGTTTTCAAGGCTAGTTTAGTAATTTAGTTTTGAACACTTGTCCTCCTTATCTTCATGCAAGCTTTAGGATGAAGACACATGTCTACTTAGGTGACTTTAGATGTTTCTACATATGAACACCTAATATGTTTATGTGTCTTTATCTTATTTACTTATAAGACATGTGTACAATTCTTTTGATGACACATGTCCCTATCATTTTAAGCCATTTTTCATATTTTAGAACATGTACACATATACCATTTATTTTGATTTATATGCTATGTTACTATATGCACATGATATTCTAACAACTTTTAACAAGAAACACCTCGTTTATTGATAGAATTGTTTTCGGTCACATTATCGATTTTTCTTCAAATACTTATCTTTGTAAACAAAAACACAACAACATGTTTTGTCCTTATTAATTATTATTTATAAAGGATTTAATCAAGGTTTTGAAACCATTAAATCCAAGATTTAAATATTTAAATAACCTCAATATTTAAATATTTACTACCTAAAATTTCAGGTTGTTACATTCTACCCTCCTTAAAAAGGAATTTCGTCCCCGAAATTCTATGCAATACTTAATCAATAGTAAACCAAATATTCCACGACAGAAACTCTAAGTATCCAGGAAATTTTCTTGAAAGTATACTTTCAAAATAATTTCATAAATTGAAATCATACCTGGATATTATACGATTCAAACCCTTTTAACATTTTGTCACTCTTGCAAGCTGTTACTGGATCAGGCATGCCATAGCTTCTTTTTATGCCTAAATTCAGGATCATGTTCTTTGCAATCCACATCGATACCCGGTCTCCTTCTCTTCTTTTGTGGTATCCATCGAAATGTACCAAAGATTCATCGTGCATTGGCTCATCCAACTCATCATCATCTAGTTAGAATGTATTCTTCATGTTGTGGTATCCATGAAAATGTATTAGAGAGTAATATTTTCTAAATAGATATCTCAAATAATATCTTCAATGATTATATTCATCAAAGTCAACCACTAGTACAAAACTGCTTATTTGCGTCGGTTTAGCAAAAATCAGTAGCAAATATGATTTTGTGCGATGGTTTTTTTGAAAACCGTAGCAGGATGTATATGAGAAACACTATTACATAAATTTGCGATGGTTTTTTATAAAAGCCGTAGCAAATATTTTAATATTGCGACGGTTATATTGACAACCGTAGTCAATTATATGGTCATTGAAAATGCTAATGTTCCGGTTTGCGACGCGACAGTCATCATTTAACAATCGCACATTTGTTACCCCCACCATCTAAACTTGCTGTTTAGTTTCTCTCCCATATTCTCTCGACTTTCTTTCTACTTCAAAACCCTAAAATTCATTCTAAATGATGAAAGCGATCTGAATTTGAAATTTCGAGATGCAAATATTTCGATTTGAATTTTTATCGTGCATTCTCTGTTTGCTACTCGTTCTTTTCTTCCCAGCAACTAGGGCACGCGTTCTTTCGTCTCAACAGGCAAAATCTGCAAGTGTCGATGCTAAATCAACTAGGGCACGCATTCATTTGAATCACCTGAGCTTTAGAAGGTCAATCTAGAAAATCAATTTGTTCTCTTTGTGGAATTTAGTTTTAGTTGAATTTCCAAGGAGTATCTAATTGATTTCTTCATTCTAGATCATGAGATTCGAGTTTGGGGGTTCTACTTTCATTTAAGAATTCGTGGTAAGTTTTCTAAGATACCAATTCACCTGTAGTAATAAGATTCATGTATGCTAGCTAGCATGTGGTTGGTCCATTAAATGTGTACTTTTTTTTGTAAGAATCTATAGAAATAATATTTATGCCCTCCTGTCAAGCCTATATCATTTAATATGATATTTTGACGAAATATACAATTAATCGTTTTTTACAGCCAAGCCAATTTACTATGAGACCATAAAAATGAGCAAAGAAATGTTAATGTTGACTTACAAGTTCTGGCTTCAGATATATTACCATAATACTTCTAAAATTAAGATAAAAATTGGATTTGAGTTTATCAACATGAATGATTATATCATCGATGTGAGGTCGGACTGCAGGCTGAGACTATAGCATCAAGAGAATGAACTGATGAAGCGGTTCTAGGTATTGAGGAGCAGGAGTTGCGGGCCATTTTATTTGTGCATTCATAATTGCAAGCTGCAAACTACCTCCTGATTCACCAAGTGCATATTCAAAAGGCGATACGCTGTACGTTATTGCATATAAGGTGCATCCTAAGGACCAGATATTTGTCCTTGCATCAATGTCAACTTGGCTTGGGTAGTCCCACTATTCAGGAGCTCGGAAAGGTGCGGTGCTCGGCAGCCCATTGCCAGGTTTAACATCATTATGAGCGTACGGAGGATCAAAACAATGCATATGCTTTAGGCCGGCACATAACTGTCTGAATATTTGAAGAATAGTAAGAGTGGGGTAAAATTCTTTCTTTGCTTGCATTATTTTTGCGTTGTCCAGCAAGGTTCCATCCAAATGAACAGGAAATAGCAAATAGGCTTCATGTTGCCATGATCCTTGTTGGCTTCCCTTGACTGCTATAATCGCATGATCAAAAAGTGAAAGCAAATTGGGATGACCAAAAAGAGAAGAAACATGGGATCTCTTCTCTTACAAGTGCCAATTGTTCCTCACTTTGAATTATAACTTTATTCATTGCGTATGTTCCATCATCTAAACGTGAGAACGATTCTTGATTTTATTTCCAGCTAAACCGCCATTAGAAGTAGAGCTATCTTAAATGATTCTTTAATAAGATAAATAGATGCGAACCTCCTTTGCCTAATTGTTTTAAGATTTTAAATCTGTTTTTGTTGATCCAAACATCCCCTCTGCCGTTAACTGCGTCATACAAAGCGTTCAGACCGGAGAAAGGGCATCCCATGCTTCTGTTGCTAGCATTGACAAACTGAAGCCTGAGGGATTAAGTGTGTATAGTATGTATTTCTTTGCTTGCCTTGGTTCTATATGTGCTGCTTTACATTTTTGTGGATTCCATCAAACGATGGGATGCGGTGAATTCTTTCTATTTGTTATGCATATAGTTTGATTCACGTTTCTTTTCCACTGTATAATAGATATGAAACACACTTACAAAAACTAGTTGATAGCAACTATACATTTATGTTTATACAAATATATTATTACAGGTGATTTCATGCATGTATTTCATTTTATAGAGGCTCTGATATTCAAATCCAGGTTTTGCTTAACCATCATTTCTCTAACTGTCACTCTAACCATTTTTGTTAATGTATTCACTTATGTTACATAATAGTATTGATTTACTTGTTTTAACATTATTATCATTCTTATCCATATTTTCCGGTGTATAACTCGTATCAATTTGCTAGCTTTCTATACATAGCAAAGCAAAAGGTTCAGGTACAAGAAGGTACTTCCAAATAGAATTGACTATTACAAGTACATATTAAGTGTTCCAACCAGTAAAAAGAGCCTTCTTAATTTCAACTTTTTGGAGCTAAAATTGATGCCATATGTTAAATTCTTTGGTCAAATATAGGTTCCTTGCTATCAAGATTTAGCGTGTGATAGAAAGTGCCAAAGAGTGCGAGATTGTGGGTACAATGCTTGTCATCGCCGTTGCCGTGATGGTGATTGCCTGCCATGCCCAGAGGTTTGCCCCCATAGTATAGTATTATCTTTATTGTTTAAATGCTTACATAAACGTTGATAACTGAATGCTCAGATATGTGGGAGGAAGCTTCGATGTAATAATCATAAATGTCCTTCACCATGCCATAGGTATATTATCCTATTACCAATTATTATTATTATATTATAAATTGGTATTTTGATGTTCTACTTTGCTTTCTTTGCTCCATCAGTTGTTTTGAGTTGACCACATATTATAATATATAAGTGCATCATTTATTTGACTAATACCATATTGTTTAGATCTTAATGTTTCCTTACCCATGTTCTGTTTAATATTTGCTTATAATTCTTAGTTTGCTTTGGAAAGAACAAGCTGGTTTGATATTCTATAGAATAATTCATTCTAATCAAAGTTATTTAAAACACCCTTTTTACAACATTTCTATATGATGTCTAATTTCTAAGTAAATGCATTATCAAAAAAGTACTGCTTTGTTTTGACACATTGTGTTTTTTTTATGTTTTGTTATTCGCTGAAATATAAGTTCATCGGTCCTTCTCGGAGGAGATTGTGTTCCTTGATCCCTGATGGTCACTATTTCAAGTTTCTATGGAGAAACATCCTTCGAGGTTAGTTTAATTTTGGTTTTCCATGATCATGAATATTCTTGCTGTACTGTAAATTTGTACTACCAGCGCTCTTATTCGAATCTTTGTGTATCCAAAATCAAAAGCACTTGAAAATAACTTTGGATTTCTACTAATACATAGGTCAGTTCTTCTTGCTGTAGAAAAGGTGAAAGAATTTGGTCGTCGTGAGTGTTTCGTCTTCTTAATTTGTTCCACTGTAAACATAGCTGGAACTTGTTTTCGATCATCAAGTGAACCAACTCAATCATTATTAGTACAGTCAACATTTTCCAGAATTGCAAACCAATAAGTTTGCTCTATAGTACGCTGAGTTCACACCAAATTTATTCAAAAGCGAGTTCTGATCCAGCTTTTAAACTCGCACTCTTAAATGTAGAATTCAATGAACTGCCTTTAATCACAAATTTAAAACTGAATTTAAACTCTGTTTACAAACTGAAATATTAATTACGGCTTATGTCTACATGGAAGTAGTCTCCAGCTATAAATGAGTCGAAGTCCTGAAAACATGGTATAATTAATTGTTTTTATGAAAAACACAATTAGAGCTAAAATATGCCGGAGGTAGACAAAGTGAGAAGATGTGAGAATGTAAAATCACAGAAGAATTTTTGTCCCTTTGTCAGATTTTCGCCATTTACCTCATGTCCACTGTGTTCATCAATTATCCATGGATTGGTGACATGTTTCTGGGCAGGTGACAATGGTTTAAACAAGAATTAGGTGGGATGTTTGAATAGATTTGGTAATTATTTTTTGACTAGGTGATAGGATTGTAATTTCTCATGTAAGTTCAGGTCATACTGGGTGTGGTATTATGAAACTGTCCCCAAATAAGATACTTGTATGAAATAAGCTCCTTTAGTTCCTAGTTCCTTTACAGGTAACGGAGCGGAGTGGCTTACTATTTTGTTCATTGTGTGCCTCTATCTTGATGTTCATGATAATAGGTCTTAGCTGTAAGATTAATAAATGTAATCAACTAACTAGACGAGCCCTTCCTCATAACGTGGAATGGGATTTTACGAAGGAAGAATTCATGGCAAGATGGGGTTCCAGGAACAAACTGCCCTATTCCTCCGAGCTCCAACTTTACTTACCAGTTTCAGGCTAAAGACCAAATAGGGTCTTATACTTCCTATCGACAGCCATGCATAGAGAAGCGGGTGGTTATGGCGTTCTTAACGTTCGTCAGAGGCCGATGATTCCTATTCCTTATGATCCTCCTGCAGGGGATTTTACTCTTCTAGTTGGAGACTGGTTTATGCTGGACATAAGGCACCTTTTTTTTCCTTTCCTCTTTCTGGTGATATTCTTGCCACGCGTATGCAGATTCAAGAATTGAAGGTATTGAACCATTAAAGTTTCCTTCTTTTTTAAGTGTCAAGTTGAGTATTTATGTACCCATATTTAATATACTTTTCTTTTTTTTATACTAAATTATATTCTCAAAACATTCCCTGCTAACACGTGCAGAAAAAAGTAAGTAGACTGCAAGGTTATTAAGTGGAGGACATGAGAACTCAAGTGACATTCAACATGACTCACCCTGTACTTTTAAATGGTATGGAGCACAAGGGTCATTTAGTCCATTAACATTTGACAAAAGATTATCACAGGTACATTCATCAAATTTTGTCCATCATGAAGTGAATAATAATTGAACTGCGATGGTATTACATTACCAATCTGACTTTATTCAATCCATCACAAGTTTTATCAGAGGAAAGAATATGAAGCTGCTCTAGTTGCAGCGTTTAGAAGAGATCATGATAAATCTGAATCTATAAAATCATTGACTGTTGTCACGGAAGCTGCAGAGTAGCTGGTGTGTAAAGTAACGTTCGTTTAATATCTTTCACTTATATGAGAAAAATATAATTGTCTAGCAAAGTAGGCATGATATTATTGTTGTCTTCCACTCACAATCACACCATTTAAACTATATTGTCATCCTTCAGTTCTTTGTTTGTCATTAGGATATGCAAAGAACTGAGGAAGTTAAAGGTTTGAAAATGAGAATAAGTTTTGCGAGGAAGGAATAAAAAGATTACTGGCTGTTAATTCTGGAAAGCTATCAGCTGAAGCTCATCTTATGCAAGAAAAAGAAGAACTCTTAAAGGAGATGGAGGTTCTTTGTAACCAAGTTGATCGCAACCCAGAAGTAACAAGATTTGCTTTGGAAATTTACAGTTAAAAGAGGAACTTAGAAGGTGGTGTATTCATTTCATTACATTTCACAAAAATATTTATGTACACAAAAATAAATCATAACTCATCTTTATATTTAACAGATTACAAGCATCTGTTAATGAGGGTGAAGAGACATGTTGAATGAACAGATAATAGTCTTACAGGATAAGGTGTCTAGCAACATTCATTGACATTGATTCAATAGTAGTTTAGCCTTTTTAAGCATATCTAATTTGTATCGTACAGTTACTGGAAGCATTGGATTGGAAGCTTATGCATGAAAAAGATGCAGAAACAGCTCAGGTTTGAATATTATCTTTATACTGAGTTTAAACTACCAACATTTATTTTTATCACATCAAGGTTTTTTATTTTTAGAACGAATTGTACAATACATATTTGAATGATGTATGAAAGTAGTAACAACTTGGAGAGTAATGTTTCAATCTGTTAAACAGGACAGGCTAACCTTAAACAGGGATTCTGCTTCAACTGAAGAAAATGAATTCCTTCGTATGCAGGTAATTAAAGCTTTTGAGTTGTTTGGTTATTAACCAATCCTTTCTCAGTATTCGATTTAGTGCATTGGCATGTCCTAGGCGTTACAAGGCCTTACCTAACTACATAATGATTTGTATGCCTAACTTCTCTTTTATAATTTAATTGCAGAAGTGCACAATATGAAACTTTATACAACTATGTAGGAAAATTGTATGGCATGAAACATAGCAATATAACAAGAAAAAATTATCTGAAAATAACATCTCATTTTTCATCTAGAAATTCACACAATATCTCCACGCTACACAATTATCCATATGATTAAACATACAGATCATTAAAACATGATAAACCCATTTCATTCATCAATAAATTCCAGTGTCCTATATAATGCATATGTGAAGAAGTAAATAAACTGCTGATTTGTTAATAAGTATGTATTTTATCTTTAGGTAGTGGAAAACTGAAAATGTCTTCTATATTCTACTACATGTCATGTATGTATTTATTTATCATAATTATGTATCTCGATTATCATAGTAAACTGAGCCTATTATGATTATTTTACTACATTTATCATATAATTATTTTCCTTTATTGATTTTGTTATACTTGTATTTATCAAATCATATTCCACGCGGGCCTCAAATAGGGCTGTTTTACTTCAAGCCTTATGCTCGACTGATTATCATAGTAAACCGATGGGTTCAGGTAAACCGAGCCAGTAGGCAAACTTCATCCTCCTTGCAGTAGTAAATCTACCAATGCATTAACAAAAGAAAAGAAAAAAGTTGCTGACAGTTCCTTTCAAGAGGTATGATTTTGATTATCATTTGATTATGCTGAATTGCAATAGATCGCATAATTCACAAAAGCACAACGAACTATTTTTTTTGCAGATTTCGATTTTTTGAAATAGTAAACAATCTCGACTTTGGTCAGGTAAAAATACAACCGATACTAGCTAAACTGAGCATATGCGCATACCTATTATTTTTTCCTGCATAAATTTCAAAATCAGCTGAACAATGACAATTATGAACAAGACACATTTTGTGTCAGTTATACCTCGGTTTACTATGATAATCCCTCGCCTCAGTTTATCTGAGCCGCTACGGCTCAGGTAAACTAAGCCTATGGCTCAGTAAACTGAATAAATACAATATATACCTAAAAAATCAGGTTCCATGAGTTTAACTGACATAATTTAGTTAATAATGTAGTTAATAAAGCCTTTTGTTTTCCTGTTTATCGAATCCTTTATGTCCCACCATATTGCAGTCTTATCATTTTAAGTCATTCTGTTTATGCAATTTTATGATGATGAAGGGGCGTGTAGCAACTATGACCTCTTGGAAGCGGTAGCATTTTTGGATTTGGATATGACATATAATAATTTTGGATTGTTGTCGATTATTCATTGGTTGCTAAGGAGATTATTATGAATATGTGGACTTGTAAGATAATGCAATCTCAGTATTATAGAGTTAATTATAAATTATATAACATGTGAATTTGTATTAATTATGGTAAATGTGACCATTGATATCATTTTGGTTTATGTTAAATGTTCATTGTTGGAAGTACGTTTGATGTCCATTAATTTATAGTTTCTGCTGAGTTATGTGGGATACTAAACCTATATGGATGTAAATCTGACGATATCAGCAATTTTTGGTAGATGTAGGGTGGTGTAAATTTGCGACGATTAATATTAAAAACCGTGGCATAACAAGCCAAAACAGATTATTTGCGACAGTTTCTAAAAAAACAGTCACATAACATGATATTTTTGCGACGGTTGTTATTAAACCGTTGCATACCATGGAAATCCACAATCAAAATAATGTTCATTTGCGACGTTTTTTATATTAAAACTAGTCGCAAAACAAGAAATTTTGCGACCATTTTTAAAAATCCGAAGCATATTAGGAAAATTCAAAACAAAACAATTTTCATTTGCGACGGCTTTTAATTGAAAACCATCGCAAAAAAATACCTTTTTGCCACGGTTTTTAATTAAAAGCCGTCACACAAAACACCCTTTTCGACGGTTTTAAAACCGCCACAGCAAATTTTTGCTATTTGCGACGTCTGCATTTGCTACGGTTGTTAAACCGTCGCAAATCATGTTAAACAACCGTCGCAAATGACCTGTTTTGTAGTAGTGAACCCATCAATTATGTTGCACTATCCTTAATGTAGTACCCATCAAAATGTACCAAGGAGTAATATTTTCAAAATAGACTCTAATCATTATTATTTTTATAATATGATTATATTCATCAAAGTGGATTCACGCCACCCCCCAATTTAGGTTATTCTTGTGTAGTCGGCATCCCCTCACTAAGTAGGGACGTACTCTACTCGGCTATATACCGACATAGAGTAATAGTTTCACTACCCAAGATCTATTGTCTTATACCGCACATCATCATCCGAAGGTAACCATCATATTACGGTCAGCATCCCTTCACTAAGTCGGGGTGTACTCTACTGGCTCGATACCACATAGAGTAATAATGCACTATCCAAGATCCATTGTCTTATACCACACATCGAAGGTATCCACCATTGATGAAATAATCAATAAAATCTTGCATAAGTTTAAACGAAGTATTCTCTCAAAACACTTCTATACTTTGTAATCGTTACTCCCACATGGATAACCATTTTATTTTAGAAAATCCATACTCTCAACTTCGAAAATCATCTTAAGTATAAACCCTTTTTTTCACATCAATCTTTCCATATTACTCGATGTATCTCAAAATCTTATACAGGACACTAGTTACGACATTCGTGTCGAATGATGTCGAACTCTTTTTTTTTTTTTGGTAAAACACATAGTCAATTTATAGCAATGTTTTGAGATAGCAAACTTTCAAACTTTAAAATGTGTATGATGTAAGCATTCTAGATAATTAATCTAGTTTCCCAATAAGATGTGTTTTGACCAAACCTAATCAAGGAATCAAAAGTGATGATCGAATTGCTAAGAGATCTTTTAGCAGCTTTAAGCTGACATCATCAATGCTAACCAACTCCAATATCACATTATATAATAATATAAATATTTAAAGAATTTTCTCACCTTGTTTTGCATGAATGTAAGGTTCAATTTGCTCATCTTAATTTCCATGATGTTTATTTTCTCAAGGTCATTTAATTCCTTCCTCGATAAGTTGTTATTCCATATTCCTTCGAAGCCACTCCATTCCTTCGCTACTTTATAACTAATCATATATGCACTTACAACTTCATTAAACCTCTCTATGTGGTGCGTGATAATGAATCAACACATTATTATTATTAGTATAAACACTAAACAAAAGTTAAACACACAAAATAAATATTACTCATAACCTTGGTTAGAGAAATGGTGCCTTACCCTATCCAGTTATATTTATCAAATTATTGTAACTTCATTTCAAAATTTTAGGATGATTTTCTAATCTTATGTGAAATTTTATTTAGGCACCTAACCTAAGCTCTGATACCACTTATAACGCCCCGGAATTTCAGACTAGTCAAAATTGCCGAAAATCCTTCCGTCCAAAACAAACAATGAAAGCTACCATTTTATTTGATAAATATACAACATCACTAATTGCTTTGGATAAATTTTTTAATAAATACCACTTATCTAATTAACTGCTTGTGCTTAAATATGAATTAGACACAACTACCGTAAATTTGCCATTGTACAACTCTAATGAGATGGACATCAATATTCATTCCTGCACACTTGAGAAACATGTTGGCATAGCTTAAATGAAAGATGCACTGCTACAAGATGAAATAGAAAATAATAAACAAAAAATATTTTTATTAATAAAGTAGCTGTATCACTACCCCTTGTGACTGCCTACGTACCTTTACCTAATTGGATAAACAATTAGATAAAGAATCAAGCCAACGTAGTTCTTCTTGATAGAAGATTTAAAATCAATGTTTACTTTCAGTAATACTTTTTATACCAAGTAGAAACACTCTATTTATACTCGTTTTGAAATATATCTAAATATTTCTTGTAAAACTTTCTTTGATAAGATGTTCGCTTTTAAATACCAAAAATTCCCTTGCGATAAAATAGATTATAACTAATCATCGAAAAAGGAATACTTAAAAAATAATATCCACATAAGACATTAATCAAAGGAATGCATTTTGATAATGCAACTATAGCTATCAAACCATAGGTAGTCTATGTCTGTCCCAGTCCCCTGCTAATCCTTATGTTCTTATTTTCAGAACTTTATGCTACTCATACTACATCATCAATGCTCTCAATCATCAGTCGTATATGTTCTTTACTTACCGAAGCAAAGATTGCATCAATGTAGCATGTTAAAGTCATATGCATCTTTAAATAAAAACACAGGCTTATGAAATAATAATGGATTAGATGATAAGTATACTTACCGTACACCTTGCTATCTTTATGCAAAAATCTCGCCGAACATCTTACAGTACTATTCATCACTCCAAAGCAATCAATTATTTTCCTCGAACCATCGAAATTTGTCAACCTTCTTTGGTCTCAATTTTGACACATTTTGATTTTCTTTTACTTTGATTTAACATCCTCGATTTGTGTTAATTTTTTTACGATACTATAAGGAAACTCAAGTCCATATTTGAGAGGATTTGGAATAATTTACCATGATTTTATACTCAAAACATCTATAACAGCGTTTCTATCATGCTATGAAAAGTTTTGTTCATTTTAAAATGCTTCTTAGTCAATTTAGAGAAAAGACAACACTTCCAGAAACGCTATGATAAGATTTGGATGTTTTTTAAGCTTAAAACAACTATTACAAAGTTTCAGACGCGATATGAAAAGTTTTGGGTAGTTTATAATGATTTTAGTCTAGAATCAACTGCTATAGCGTTTCTGGGCACTATAAAAGGATCTGGCTTGGTTCCGTGCTTCATAAATGGAAAAGATAGCATTTTGAAGTGCTATAAAAAGTTCTGAAAATTAGATTTTAGCCTGTTTTTAGGTAAAATGTTTGACGCTGTTTCTCTATGAGAAAAATAGAATTTGACTCCAAATTTTTTACAGTATAAATATATCTTTGTCTACTTAATTATCATAGGAAGAAACCCTTAAAATTATTTATCTATTCAATAAATAAAATTCAACAATGCAAGGCATTTTTAAAATGTCCATTTTGGGCTAACTTTTACCTTTCATTGCATCCAGTTTTCGGGTATGCAAACGGCTGAATTAGAAAAAAGTGCATTAGGTGAAAGTTGTAGCCCTTTGAATTAGCTTTCCAAATGGATAGAGAAGTCGTAATTCCATTAATAATTGCAAAAGTTATGCCCAAAATACCAAATGTAATTTTCAGGGGTTCACGTCCAAACATTCCTTCATGAATTTCTCAACTTTTCTTCAAAGTACGAAATGAATACATGAACTTAAATAGTTTTTTTTTCTCACCATAGATCTTATAATTGAAATTGTATTCCTTCTCTTGGATTCCTCTAAACCTCTCTTCTTTTTCTTATCTTGGTTTATGTTTGTGAATGCATGAAAAAGAATGAACCTTTCCACCCTTTATATAGTAGTTTTCAAGGCTAGTTTGGTAATTTAGTTTTGGACACTTGTCCTCCTTATCTTCATGCAAGCTTTAGGGTGAAGACACATGTCTACTTAGGTGTATTTAGATGTTTCTACACATAGACGCCTAATATGTTTGTGTGTCTATCTTATTTACTTATAAGACATGTGTACCGTTCTTTTGATGACACGTGTCCCTATAATTTTAAGCCATTTTTCATATTCTAGAACAAGTACACATATACCATTTGTATTTTTATTTATATGCTATGTTACTATATGCAAATGTTATTCCAACAACTATTAACAAGAAAACCTCGTTTATAGACAGAACTGTACGTTATTGATTTTTCTTCGAACTACTTATCTTTATAAACAAAAACTCAACAACATGTTTTGTCCTCATTAATTATTATTTATGAAGGGATTTAATCAAGGTTATGAAACCATTAAATCCAAGATTTCAATATTTAAATATTAACTGCCCAAAATTTCAGGTTGTTACATTCTACCCCCCTTATAAGGAATTTCGTCCCCGAAATTCTATGCAATACTCAATCAAAAGAAAACCAAATTTTCCACAAAAAAACTCTATGTATCCAGGAAATTTTATTTAAAGTATACTTTCAAAATAGTTTCATAAATTGAAATCATACCTGGATATTATATGATTCGAACCCTTGTAACATTCTGCCACTCCTGCAAGCTGTTTCTGGATCAGGCACGCCATACCTTCTTTTTACGGCCAAATTTAGGATCATGTTCTTTGCAATCCACATCGATACCCAGTCTCCTTCTCTTCTTGTGTTGTACCCATCGAAATGTACCAAAGATTCATCGTACTTCAGCTTATCCGACTCATCATCACCTAGTTAGGATGTATTGGTACCCATCGAAATGTACCAAAGAGTAATATTTTCTAAATAGACATCTCAAATAATATCTTCAATGATTATATTCATCAAAGTCAGCTCATCAATTATGTTGTACTCTCCTTGTTGTAGTACCCATCAAAATGTACCAGAGAGTAATATTTTCAAAATAGACTCTAATTAGTATTTTTTTATAATATGATTGTATTCATCAAAGTGGATTCACGCCATCCCCTCAATTTAGGCTATTCTAGTGCAGTCGGCATCCCCTCACTAAGTAGGGATGTACTCTACTCGGCTCTATACCAACATAGAGTAATAGTTGCACTACCCAAGATCTATTGTCTTATACCGCACACCATCATCACTCTTTGAAGGTAACCGTTATATTGCAGTCGGCATCCCTTCACTAAGTCAGGATGTACTCTACTGGCTCGATACCATATAGAGTAATAGTGCACTACCCAAGATCCATTGTCTTATACCGCACATCGAAGGTATCCATTATTAATGAAATAATCAATAAAAATCTTTCATAAGTTTAAACAAATTATTCTCTCAGAACACTTCTTTACTTTGAAATCATTACTCCCACATGGATAACCATTTTATTTTAGAAAATCCACACTCCCAACTTCGAAAATCATCTTAAGTATAAAGCCTTGCGTTTTCCACATCAATATTTTCATATTACTCGACGTATCTCAAAATCTTATATAGGACACTAGTTTCGACATTCAAATTGAATGATGTCGAACTCTTTTTTTTTGTGGTAAAACACATAGTCAGTTTATAACAATGTTTTGAGATAACAAACTTTCAAACTTTAAAACGCGTATGACGTAAGTATTCTAGATAATTAAACTAGTTTCCCAAAAAGATAAGTTTCGACCAAACCCAATCAAGGAATCAAAAGTGATGATCAAATGAATGTACAGAATTCAAAATAAATCAGATTTAAGTGAAACCAGAAATATTTGAATCTATTAAACTATATATTCCTAACGAATGTGAAAAACTGAGATTTCATAATATAAATTAAAATTTATGTACAGTTTAAGATTTAAAATAATCGCTATGAAATTCATATATATTTTAATATAATATAAAGCCCTTAAAAATAGCCATTTTGCAAACGAGCTCCATTTTCGACAAAACCACTTTTATTGGATCCGGAATGTCAAATTATTGTTATATTCCAATTTTCATGAGCGTGGTGAATTTAAACGCGTTTGGTACTTTAAGTTTGAATTTAATCGACTGGAAAATGACCATTTTTAAAATGATCTACAAATTCGACGAAATTAGTTTTGTTAGGACCGTATTGTCAAAACATAGTTAGATTTATTTTTTTGTAATTTTCGGAGTCAATATGTGGCCCCGGTAAATTAAAATGTACGTTTAAATTCAATATATATGAATTTATATTTTAATTTTGATGATAACTGATTGAAACAGTCGAATTGGCTCACGGGACATATCCCATTGTGTCCGGAATGGGGGTATTTGGCTAGAGGCGATAGTCATTGGGTTTGATTTGGAGTTCATATCGGCAAACATGAATTTTTGAAAATAAAGGAATTAAATAATATTATAAATTAATATATATATATATATATATATACAAAACCCTAGCCCATTCCTCTTTAACAGACGCTCCACTACCCTCATAATTAACGGCTGAAAAGCTCACAACTTCCAAGCGATTTTTCGCTGAATCCATAAATTAATTACCGATGAAATTAAAAAAATTTGGAGAGGATCGAAATCTCATTCGAATGGTATGGGGTTGATCGTTCTTCGTGGAGGATGTTTCTCGAATTCCTTGCCTAAACCGCTGTAGTTCGAAACAGTTTTTGAAGCTTCAAGGGAGATTAGATATCGAGGTATGATTGGAGGGGGGAGCTGCCACGTAGGGCGACAACGTGAGGGGTCTTGATCGAATTCCGATCAACTAGGGGCGGCGTGGTAGACGAAAATCCAGATCGACGGGTTGGGTCGAACGACGACCTGTAGAATAAGATGGATTAAACGAGGGTTAGGTTTTAAATTAATTTATTAATTATATATTAATTATCTCAAATTGAAATGAAATGTAATTATTACATAACTTTTGCATACGAGAACCGAATTCGACAAAATCAGTTGCTTTGGAATCGTCTTCGTTAGAGATTCGTAAAAAAACTAACCGAGTCCAATTTGGAGTACATTAGAATTTCGGGCAAATTCAAATTCAAACAAAACTGAAATTCAAAAATAAAAATATGGAGGAGCGGAAACAAACGTAAGAAATCCTTCTCACTAAATTATATTTTATCATGTTATTGTATTCATGTATAAAAATATATAGAATTGCCAATAGAGTATTTTATTAGTTTTAATTATCATAAACTGTTATACGGTGCCTGTTAGCTCAAGTCCCTCGTCCACAGACCATGGACGATTTAATTGATTGTATTGTGTTTTGATTGTGATGTTGTGATGATTAACATATCAAAAATAATGTTGACATTAATGTGGTAATTGAAATTAAATTATAAATATTTATTTATAATTTAAACAGTGAAAAGTAGTAAATAAGAAAAATAATTCAAATCGAATTAGTACTGGTTAAATTAATTAACCAATGATTATTTTGAATAGACTGTTTTGTTTGAAAACACAATATGGGTCTGGGGATGGTAATTTATTTACATCTTCCTTGAATTTAAATTAGCTGTATGTCAATCAATTGGTTGACAGACTGTTGTAAGCGTTAATTATTTATATTTAATGCTTATGCAGTTGTGTGATGCACTCTGGATGATGGATTATTGTTTATCATGGTTGTTATATACATGTGTTGCATGAAATCCATATAAATAACATTATATGCTAATCGATTGTGTCTGATTCCTATTCAGGAATAACGATTATTTTAAAATAATATTCAGTAAAGGATTAAAAAGTAAATTTGTTGTCTGATTTTGGATGGACACGAAAATATGGAAATGTTGAAACTGTGTTGATTAGATTTGCGCCATTTAAATGCAAATGATATTTATATCGATTTTATTCATTTCTATAATGAATATTGAAAAGGAAATTATTTCAAAATCTGAAATATTGAAAATATTATCATTTAAATATTATAATGATAAGAAGTATTCAATTTTGATTTAAAATTGAAATGAAAGTGGGAATCATTTTAAAACGAATTTACAAACAATTTATAAAATACGTTTTAAATGGAAATCAATGAAATATATATGATATATATATTATATATATTTAATGGCCTGAATAGAACGCGTCGCGCCGCGACCATTCGCAAATTTTGACCATTGACTTCGAATTGATATTACTGGAGATCCGACCATCGGATTCTCCTAAAACCAGAACTGTTGGGTTCGTATCGGAAAGGGCATTTCAGCGAATATAAGATATTTGAAATCTAACGGGTGGACTTGGAATTATATCCAAATCAATTTTGGAAAAGGTCGTTGTAAATGCAGTTCGATGACTGTTTATGGAAATCGACTGAAAGGGCCTTGATAAAATTATTAAAAATATTAATAATGTGGGTAAAATCATAGTAAATGATTTGGAAAGAATTAAGATGAAAAATTCCATGTTTGAAAAGATAAAAAAATATTTTTATCAAAATTATCTAGTTATTAACTAGAAAAATAATCAACTCGTTTTAAATAAATAAATTGGATAGGGAAATGGTTTTATTTTAACCAGGAATTTCCAATCTATAAATTGGAATGGATTCGAATAGAAATCATCTTCGGGATATTTCAATATTGGATTCCGTGACTATACAAATATTGTGGATGAATTCGGAAGATAGATATATATCGTTATTCCCTATATGATATGTGTTGGTTTCAGAGTTTGATATTGAATATAAGCTGATATAATTTATGTTTGGAGCCTTGTATTTAATATCGATTTGGATTTTGGGTTTGTCATGAATGGTGTCTTAAATAACACTGTTCTTAAACCCTGTGTGAAAAGAATAAACCTTTTAATTAAGATTATTAGAGTTTCCAATTATATTTAGTAATTGGAATAAAATGGAATGTGAATTGGGTTTATTGTGAATTGTGTTTTTAACGACATTCGTTCTTTAATCTGATTAACAATGAAACATGATTTGGAATTTATAAATCTTTTTATTAAGATTTAGTGGAAACTTTCCAAAGCAAAGTTTTCCAATTTAATAAAATAAATTAGGATTGAATGAAATTCGATTGGGTAGTAATCAAAGTGAGCTTCTATGGAGGAAGACTGTTAATATATATGGAATTTAAAAGGCTTTGTCGTTATTCCATTTATATTATTAGTCGGATGTGGAAATTGATATCGATTATATATTGATCTATTTTCCTTGAAGATTCCATAATTAATGGAATGTGATTTTGGGTTCATCGTGAACTGTGTTTTAAATGACATTGATTCTTTAACCCGGTTAAAGACAGGATTACATGTATAACATTGTATTCCGAACAGTATTGTTGATCTCTGCTAAATATATATCTATTTGGTGGCGAAGAATTTATTCTCTTGCTTAACACCCTTCTTTGAGACGTACAAGCTTAGAGGTTATGTGTTGGCAGAAATCAATGGTACGGTGTAGATTGTCGATGCGGCATGTTTGTGTTTCCAAAGTTAAATAATCATTAATTAATGATTGTTGGAAGAATAAAAACTAATTGGAGTTTTAATAAATCTTTAATTAGATTGAAATGAAAATGTGATAATTTAAAATTATCAAATTTGGGATATGATCGAGAATGGAGTACTACTAGTTTTACTCTAGGCGATAGTTAAATCTTTAATTAGATTTGAATGGGAAATGGTAATTAATTTTACTGGTAACACCGTAGTGTTAGATATGGAGTGCTACCAGTTTTGCTCCATGGGATGAATAGGTTGGGACTGGGAAATAAAATAAGTGATTACTTCAGTAAGGTGCGCTAATCCCGACTGGTTTGGATAAACTTTAATTTGGTTTAAACTGATATTCGAAGGAAGATTAAAGAATAAACTTAAAGAATTTATCTTTGATAAAATTAATGGGAACCTTTCCCTAATGATGTGAATATTTGAATAAAGAATATTCTGAATTGGAATGATGCGTATATTGTGTTTTTATAGCACATTATTATAAGATACGTGAATTATTCAGAAAGGCCGGGTTTCTACCAATTCTGAATAATTGATTTGACGATAAGTCGACGATGAAGATGGTGGTTGAAGACCGGAGATCTTCACATCATTTGGATGATTACTGATGTCTTGATTGCGCCGTACACCCAAGATAAGGTAATAAGTTGTGATCGTCCAAACGTACTTGGAGATTGATTGGATATGTGAGGACCACTCTCCTGTATTAGACATATGGGATGAGGAATAAGGTGTTTCCGGTTTGGTTCAGACCCAGAATGGACTAGTAAATGGATATGTGTCTGACATTGGATTTTATTCTATGTTGATTGATCTCTATTAAATATATATATCAGTTTGGCGGCAGAGAATTTATTCTCTTGCTAAAAACCCTTCTCTGAGACGTACGAGCTTAGAGGTTATATATTGATAGACATCAGTTGCATGGCATGAATTGTCAATGTGGCAGCCGGGATGCAAATGATCAAGTCTTTTGTTGAAAAGCAGAGTCTTGTGGTTGATGATCAAAGCACGAATTTAAATAGCATAACTTTGTTTATAGCGTTAATTCGATAGCCTCATACCTCGGTATTAGTCAAAAACGGGATAAGGGACCCAAGGAGTGCTTCACGTTTCCTTCTAGCTATGGGTGGTGTCATGGTATGGAGCCCAGACATTTATTTATTTTTACCTATGTGGATGATGGATGACGAGGCGCCTCGGATACATCGGTTATAACGGAGCCGATGGATAGGTCCTAAAGGACCGGGGAACATGTGTTCAGGAATTGCCAATCCTCAAACGTAAGGGAGGATCGGCCTTGGGGGATCCAAGGTTACACTATGGGGGGCCCTAAGGCATTTGCTAGAGTGTCTCGAAGCCAGCGAGGAGTACATCCCTTGCCTCGACTCATGATGGAAATCCAATTTCCAATGCATGACATTACGGTTTTAATTGTAGAGCCTAGTATGATGAGATGGTATATGGTACCCATGCCATCTATGATTGATACATTTATATTTGAAGTGATTTTGACACTATATATAGTAATATCAAAATGATTTGTTTTAAACGTACCAAACATGTTTGGCTATTATAAGGTAAAACTTTGTCCTCCGGTTTGCGTTGCATTGTGTGATGGGACCTGAGTCTTATAATAGCTTCTTTTTTTCAAAAGCATTGCGCTGTTTATAAACTATTTTATGCACTGGTATTCTTGGGAGAAAACCCGTTCCGTGTTATCAGCGTGGTCCCTTGATTTACTTTATTTCTAAAGTAAATTTTTAAATAACTGTTTTAGTTCTCACATCAGTCCCATGACTGACCTGGAGTTTATTGTTTTAACCTAAACTCTGGGTGCCCCTATTTTCCACACGGGCAGCTAGTAGTTGGATTTTTGCAAATGTTTCTTTTACACGATCCTGGATTTACAGATGGAGCTATTTTTGGAAAGCTTTGTATCTGTGTATTTCTTTTAGTTGTGTTATTATTATTTTTCCGCTGCTAATGTAATTTAAGTCTTTGATATTTTTCAGATGTATATTATTTATTCATACTCTGATGTAAATTGTTGTAACAACAATGAAATGTTCTTCTGTTTGCGTTCTAATTTTTCGTGTCCTCAACTCAATCTGGGCATTCCCGTAAGGGAGAGTTTGGGTCATTTCATTTATTGTATCAGACCTCTGGTTTACAATGCTCGAGAACAAGACACATTAGAACCGAATGAAAGAATTCATCAGAGATTGGATTAGTATGACCCAACAGGAATGATTCGTTATAGATGGGATCAGTAGTATCCTAGAATGAGTTTCAAAGAGTTATTTTTAAAATAAAAATGAAAACAAATTTTGTTTTGAAGACTTAAACCTTATTATAAGTAATTGAATATTTAATTTTAAATTGATTTTGGACTATCGGGTATATAGAGATTTTAATATACGTCTAATCCACGTGTACACGGAGCCTCAAATATACTGGATAGATATAGAATCACATTAGAGTCGCCCGGAAATGTCCTGATGATTGAGGCCTCGTCATTAGTATTTATTTTCGAGTTTCAAAGTGGGATATCTATATATTTCCAATTGACTGGTGTGAGAACCAAAATTTGATAGGGTTATTGTTTTGATTTTGCACCAAAAATATGACTTTTGAGGATATGAGATATATGTTTGAAAAGCTAATCAACTAATGATTGCTAGTTGTGATGTTTGATTATTTGTTAACTGATAAAACTAGTAAGAGAACGAATGATAAATTTAGGCCAGATAAAATCAAATTTGAACTGAATTGAAATTTATTGGAATTGCATATATGTACATGTATATACAATGAACAGGTCATAGCAGGAAGCTAAGAGGAGGAATAAAATTGTATGCTCAACAAATAGGTATATGTTTATTGTATTTCTTGGGGTTTGATGATTTTATGAGCCGATTGGCTAGCCGCTTGGCTTTCTCCTTTTCTTTTGGATTGACGAGGGCCCTGTGAGGAAAGTTGCGGTTTTAAATATCAACCCATACAAAGGAGGTTATGGCAAAAAAATTTAAAAATTTAGGGTGTTAGCCGAATTTTTGAAGAATTAGATAATTCTTAGAAACTAAAGTTGAAGAATGAAAGTTAAGTTGGTTAGTTAAACAACTTTCATCTCCATTCCTTTTCGAGGACGAAAAGATCTTAAGTGGGGGAGATTGTAACAACCCGAAATTTCAGAACCAATTTAAAATTTTATTTTAGCTATTTTAATGGATTTTGGGTATTTAAAATGATTTATTTTAAATAATGACAACTAAAAATTTATTTAAATCAAAGTCAGAAAGTATAAATTTAATTTAATTATAAAATGAGACTGAAATGGAGTGGTAGTTTGAAAATTCGATTTTAAATTTCAAACAGAATGTACAGAATTCAAAATAAATCAGATTTCAGTGAAACCAGAAATATTTGAATCTGTTAAACTATATCTTTCTAAAGAATGTGAAAAACTGAGATTTCATAATATAAATTAAAAATTATGTCCAATTTAAGATTTAAAATAGTCGCTATGGAATATATATATTTTTTAATATAATATAAAGCCCTTAAAAATAACCATTTTGCAAACGACCTTTGTTTTCGACGAAACCACTTTTGTTGGATCCGGAATGTCAAATTATTGTTATATTCCAATTTTCATAATTTTTGGAATTGATATGTGAGTGTGGTGAACTTAAACGCATTTGGTACTTTCAGTTTGAATTCAGTCGACCGATAAATGACCATTTTTCAAACGGTCTTCAAATTTGACGAATTTAGTTTTGTTAGGACCGTATTGTCAAACCATAGCTAGATTTATTTTTCTGTAATTTTTTGAGTCGGTATTTGACCCCGGTAAATTAAAATGTACGTTTAAATTCAATATATATATTAATTTATATTTTAATTTTGATGAAAAGTGATCAAAACAGTCGAATTGGCTTGCGGGACATATCCCATTGTGTCTGGAATGGGGGTATTTTGCTAGAGGCGATAGTCATTGGGTTTGATTTGGAGTTCGTATTGGTAAACATAAATTTTTGAAAATAAAGGAATTAAATAATATTATAAATTCATATATATATATATATATATATATTCAAAACCCTAGCCCATTCGTCTTTAACAGACGCGCCGCCGCCCTCGTAATTAACGATTGAAAAGTTCACAATTTCCAAGCGATTTTTCGCTGAATCCATAAATTAATTATCGATGAAATTAAAACAAAAATTGGAGAGGGTCGAAATCTTGTTCGAATGGTACGAGGTTGATCGTTCTTCGTGGTGGATGTTTCTCAAATTCCTTACCTGAATCGCCGCAGTTCGAACTGGTTTTTTGAAGCTTCAAGGGAGATCGGATTTCAGGTATGGATGAAGGGGTGAGCTGCCACGTCGGGCGATGGCGTGAGGGGTCCTGATTGAATTCCCACTACAACAAAGATACCATTTCACAACTGTCAAAAACTGTTGTAATAGATCTGTTACAACTGACACCCGCTAGTCTTTATATCCGTAGTTGTAATAGCATCAGAATTTTCTACAACTGTTTCTGATAGTTGTAAAGTTCTGTTTACAACTGCTTCTACCAATTGTAAAACGTTTTTTACAAGCATTTTTAGCAGTTGTAAAAATCTTCTATATAATTGTTTTGTTTGCTACGCTAAATTCTACAACTATTTTTTTACCACGGTTGAAAAAATGCAAAAACGAAGGAATCCTAAAAACATTCTGCAAAATATATGTGCATAAACAATGTAATAGGATTAATAATACATTATAAACAAATCAAGAATTACACTATAAGAAACTTTTATAACGAACAATTGCATTATTAATTACTTGTCATTAGCTACAAAAAATCAATCTAAACAACGTTCCCTAATGTAAAACAACTCAAAACTACAACTCAAAAAGGTTTTGCAATGAAAAAGTAAGCTCTATTAAGCTCCTTTCAATGAAGTTATGGTCAACACCTCTAGATCACTTTCCTTTTGTCCATCACAAATTAGTTGGTAGCCGGATCATCATTAACATGACACGCCAATCATCTCATATCAGAAATCAGCACCACTCTCATAACAGAAACCACTTCAGCAACTTCCAAAATAACCACTTTATTTTTTAGTTTCTTCACAGCATTACTAGAAATCATCTCCATCACATCACAAATCCGCGACACTCACTGCAGAACCTGAGCCACCATACACCTCCATCTCAAAACCAGCTTCTTTTCTTTTTTCTTTTTTATCGATACAAGGTGGACAACTATTCAGTTAAGCTGCAATAGCAAACGACTTAGTTTTAAGAGAGTTTATAAGAGCATTCGTTATATATTACATAGAAGCATATAATAATTCAAGAAAAAAGGCCACGTTTACCTCCTAGATAACACCTATATATAAATTAAAATAACCAGGTTTGGCCAGTAAACTTGCAAAATTCTTAAGAAAACTCACATAAGAAAGCAACTTTCATTTCTCAGTCCGCTGGAATTTACATGAATCTAGCCCAAATCCATGCCGCAGAAAATGCTAAATCGCTTGATGAGATAGAGTTTTGAGGAAGCAATGTAGAAGTAGTAATCAGGTACTAATTTTTCAACCTGACCTAACTTCCATGCATGGTTGCGCCTAGCTAGAGAAATCAAAACCAGCTCCTATTCACCATTCAAACTAGCTCCTCCTACATAGCCATTCACCAACAAATCAACACCACTAACCATCCCAAAATTAACAGCTGTACGGAATTGAATCAGATATTATCATAGATGACAAACAGCAGCAAAAATCAACAGCTGTATGGAATAGTTGAAAAGAGACTTAAACAAACTGAAATGAAAAATAAAAGGAAGTTACAAGCCATAAATTACTTTCAATACGTTCAATTCAAAATAGATGTCCAAAACATAAGAAATCCAAAACTAGCAACTACACTGAATTAAGAATATATCCTCAAAAAGGACCAAAAAGAGTTATTTCTTATTTCTGTGTTAATAGATGACTGGATCAAACTATTTCAATGTTACCACCAAAATGTTTAAAAGGTCCAAATATTGGATTTTAATCCTACTGCATTGTATAAATCAAACCGTGTTAGTAAGATAAGAAAGCAACAAATCTGGAAGGATTGAAATGTGCGGTTCTTCAAGTTGTGTAAATTAAGGGGACGGTTTGGTAATTATACTACGGATTCCAACTACATTTAAGTTTGTTGCCTTCAAGTTCGTTTTCTTTATGGTTACGCACTGGTGCAGATCTATGTTATCACACTATTATCCTTTCCAACAACCATTTACAAAAAAATTATCTGCAAGCAAGGCTTCTTTTGATGCATTTATTTGGCAAAATAGCTACAAACCGAATTACCAAACAAGTGGTTTGGTAATTATCATCACACTATTATCCTTTCCAACATAGCCATCACCAACAAACTAGCTACAAACCGAATTTTCATCGCAAAATACAGCATAATCAAAACACGGTACTGCAAAATCAAGATAAAATATTGCAAAATTGAAACACAAACAAATTTTATGGTCTGAGGTACAGACGAACCTCAAGGCGCAGCGGCAGGGATCTCGACATCAATGAAGGACGGAGTTAGACAACGATAGTTACTTTTTAGATCTGCGGTCTGAGGCGCGAACGAGACGCGTCCAGATCGGATTAAGCACATGTGGATTCAGGCACGAAATCCAGAACAAAGAATGACGAAATAAGGCGATGCTATTAATTTGAGTATAGTTTTATTTTTCAAAGCGAAGAAGATTTCTTTTAAGGAGAATTGTTTTGATTGGGAGGTTGTAGATTATTCCAGATCTGAACAATGGGAAAATGGAAAACGTAATACGGGTTTGTTTTTAATCGAGAAGCTTAGGGAAGTGGAAAGAGCTGCTGACAAAGAGTAATAAAAAATAACGGTGGATAGGGAAATACGGGGAGGGATCCTCTGGACCGCATGTTCTCTGGATCCCTGGACCCGACCAGTAAAATCACTCCATTTGGGGTGATTTACACTTTGCCCCCTGAAATTCGGGTGTAATTCAAGGGGGCAAAGTGTAAATCACCCCAAATGGGGTGATTTTACTGGTCGGGTCCAGGGGGGATTGCGGTGTCAAAGCCTTAATTTAAAGCGGCATAATTTTTTATTTGAACGGAAATTTTAGTTTGGAGCCAAGATACAAAAATAAATCACAAGTTGTAGACAAAATTTCTACTACTTAAAACAAAAGAAAACTTGTATATACTAAGTAAAAATTATTACTAAAGAAAACCTCAAAATGTATACAAAAGTAATAACTAACAATTAACTTTTATTTTTTTCGAATTTTTTAACATTTATGAGTTTTCTGAAGGTTGAACAATAAATAAGAAAATTGAAGTAACAAGCAAAAATAATCACTAGTTATTACTTATTTACAATTAATTATTTATTCTTAAATATTAATAATGGATTTCAAAAATTAAGTATCAAATTTTATTCTTAATTACTGTTATTAATTTTTAAAATTAAATTCAAATTTATTAATAATAATTACTATTTAACAAATATTTTATATTTATTGGTAATAATATTAATTATAGTGTGTTTTACCGATTATTTAATTAATAATTATTTAGTATTTTTTACAAGTGACATACAGAGTTGTAATAGAAATTTATTACAATTGGCCAAAAAGAAGAGTTGTTAAAAACAAACATATTTTACAATTGACAGGGAGAGTTGTAGCACTTATTTATTACAACTAACGTATAGGAGAGTTGTCTAAAAGAAGTATTTATTACAACAGGCCAAAATTAACAGTTGTAACATTCCTTTATTGCAACTAGCAAAATGAAAGAGTTATTGAAAACTAATCTGTTACAACTGTCTAAACAAAACAGTTGTAAAATTTTTTTTTCGCAACTAACATTTTGTGACAGTTGTAAAATTACAGTTGTAATAGGGTATTTTTGTTATAGTGTCCAATCAACTCGGGGCGGCGCGGTAGATGGAAATCCAGATTGACAAGTTGGGTTGAATGATAGCCTTTAGAAGAAGATGGATTAAACGAGGGTTAGGTTTTAAATTAATTTATTAATTATCTCAAATTGAAATGAAATGTAATTATTTCCATAACTTTTTCATACGAGAGACGATTTCGACAGAATTAGTTGCGTCGGAATCATCTTCGTGAGAGCTTCGCAACAAAACTGACCGGGTCTAATTCGGAGCACGTTAGAATTTCAGGTAAATTCAAATCCAAACAGAACTGAAATTCAAAATAAAAGAATGGAGGAGTGGAAACGAACGTGAGAACTCCTTCTCACTAAATTATATTTTATCATGTTATTGTACTCATGCATAAAAATATATAGAATTGCCAGTAGAGATTTTTATCAGTTTTAATTATCATAAACTGTTATACGGTGCCTTTTAGCTCACCTCCCTCGTTCATAGACCATGGACGATTTAATTGATTGTATTGTGTTTTGGTTGTGATGTTGTGATGATTAACATATTAAAAATAATGTTAATATTAATGTGGTAATTGAAATTAAATTATAAAAATTAATTACAATTTAAACAGTGAAAAGTAGTAAATCAGAAAAATACACTACAACAAAAAACACTTTTTGCAACAAGCCATATCTGTTGCAGTAGACCTATTGCAACAGGCCAGCGCCCGTCTATATAGCCGAAGTTGCAAAAGATCGGTCCCTTTTCGCAACAGTTTTTGCCCGTTGCAATAAGATGTTGCAGTATACTTTTTTGCAACGGACTTTTGTTGTTGCAATAGATACTTTTGCAACAGTATATGCCCGTTGCAATAGATTCATAAATCATTATAAAAAAATACAGTTTATAGATATTCCATATTAAATGTATTCGTTAAATAATAATGTATATCAGAAAATGAAATAAACAAATAAAAAATTTATTTTAACAAAGTTTTAATACTACAAACAATTATAACAAAAATTTCTATAATTTTCATACATTATTCATGTACAACAATTTCTACTCCCATGCAACACATTTTTTTCAAATATAATATTTTATACCATTTCCCAAACACACTATTTCTACTCTCATACACTAATACAATAGTTCAAACACTTTAATGAGCTTGCCCCTCTTCTTGAAAAGCTTTTCATTCTAAACCTTAGCACCCTACTCCGTCGCAAGGAAAGCCATCGTTCTTGCAGTCTTTACTAACCGGACATGCACAACATCATTTGCTAAAAAAATATAAAATGCAATTATAGCAAGGTAAAATTATGCCTACACTAAAATCATTTGCCTAGAACGTAGCTAAGAATATATTTTTACAAGTCAAGACACATGTGGAAGCTAAACAAATTAGAGAGCCCTAGTTCATTATAGCCACGAGATCACTTTGTATTACATAAATAACTGATTGCTACATTTAAATTGTACATCATACCATAAGTAATTTGAGCAATATAGACTCAACATCTTCTCCTACATAGCCTGCCTGTATAACTCATTATATAAAAAAAAGTGTTAGCCAAAGTTTGACAGCATGCAACCTACAACAGAAAAAAGAATCATGATGTATAAGTAGTATATAACCTCAATACTAATTAGACCGTACCAAATATCCACATGCATTTTTATACAAACAACATATACGTACGACTTTCCACTATCAAGTATCATCTGGTTGTTAAGAAACCCAAATGATCATAAATCGTATTATTTTAAATTTTTAATATGCGGTAGGAATCTACTGTAGGACTTGAGTAAGAACATAAATAATGAGCTTACTTGTGTTAAGGTTGTTGCATCCGCAATAACAAATGGTACATTCACAAATCGAGCTGATGTCTTTGCAATAAGTGTTTTCCCTGCACTTGGAAATAACATAATTGGAACCTAATAAATTGACCAGTAACATTTAGGATTGAGGGAAATCTTACCAGAGCCTGTGGGACCCATCAAGAGTACATTACTTTTTTCCAACTCAATCTCCTCCATGTCTTTTCTTTTGGTGAAAAGTTCACCAAGGGACCTGAAAATTATGCTAGAATATTCAACCCAAAAAAGTGAATAGAAGGTTTATGTTTGAAATTAGTGAACTTCACAAACAGCTCGAGCAGCTTGCATAAATATAGCAGGATTCCTTTGGATGATGAAGGACATACTATGGACAAAAATTCTAGGCATGACCCCCACATTCACATTTCTATTTGCAGCTGTGACAAGGCAGTGACGTACTTCTAGCTCCATAATTTGTTGTTATGTATGAGCATCTTCTAGGATGTGACGAATAATTGTAGCAACAGGATTGTTAAAACCAGAAAACATGCTACTAGTTGGTAAGCTAAACAAAGCAAGAAGGCCCCCTGCTTCGAAGAAACTGACTGCGACAGAGTGAACTTTGGTCAGTGATGCACATAACTGAATCACAACATGCATAGTTTCAGAAGGCAGCTGGTTTTGTATACATCTGCAAGATATCTCTGTTAAAATCTTTTGATCATCTATATCAATAATTCCAGACAAGGGCTCTAACTGTTCTGAATCCTTCTTCTGATTTGTATCATCAATTACTACAGAAGTTTGGATACCCATATCCTTCTTTTTCAACCGATCAAATTCAAACATTTCAGGAGTTAGCTTAGGGTCTACTAGCAACTGTCGATCAATTGAAAGAAAACATATTTGAAATTAGTTTTAGAACCTTATAAAGTACAAACTTATATGACAAGGTTATATAGTTATCCGACTATGGTAATATGGTGCACCTTACAAACTTACTCAACATTAACTAGGTAGAAGAGTCATGCACAAAACTAACCCTTCCTGTTGGTATCCATGGTAGATTCTCTTGTAGTGGTTATAAACAGCAACAGATAACCCTACAAATATATAAATATTTTTAGTGCACCACATCAAATAGTAGCGTTAACAAACAAATCTAAGGTGAATTACTAAACAGTACAGCTACGAATGGTGCTTTCATTCTGATGGCAAAAAATTCATTTGCCTCAAGCAAAGATAAATCATACACAGAAGAATATACACATATATAATCATATTAAACCAGTAATGAGATTTCAAGTAAACAAATACAAAACTAAATTACCTAAATTAAGAATAAAATGAAGAATGTGATGTCATTTCTAGAAAGGGGAGAAGGGGACAAGGAAGAGGGGAAAAAAAGAGGGGAGGGGGTGTTGAAGGGGGAAAAGATAATAAACGACATATGATCTGAACTAGATAGAGGAAACCTATTTGTACGTTGTTTAATATTCAATACCATGCTTACTTTCATGTTTCTGTGTTGCAATTTGCAAGGGAAATGAATTCATCGTGCTTTCGGTTTAAATCCTGATGGCTGAATAATGTAAAATACTATAGATTTACTATAAAAGGATTGAAGACATGGGCAATTATCGACTTTTGTTTCTTGCGATCTTAACCAAATCTTTATTATGTTTGGTCATAGTAAATCACACTAGTTTTTGCCTACACTAAAATCATTGGCCATACTGCAAATTCAAGAATATTAGTGTCAAATTCACACATGTGCGCGCACGCACATCCATTGGAACATGAATTGATGACACTGTTTGGTTTAATAATTTCACATAAATCAAAGGACTGCTGTGACGCTGTTTGGTTTCATTCTAAGTTTACAGCTTACTAGAATGTAAATTATAACATAGGTTTTTTTTTCTTTACTACAAGGATGGACAGGTCCATGCACTTTACTCAACTCTTTTATTTACACAGATGCAAAACATGCTACCAATGAGTCTTGGCCTCTCAAGACAGATGACTTCTTCCCGTGAGTTTAATGTTTGAATAGGTTGGGTCCTATTAAAAATTCACTCAATGATGTTATGCAAGTAGTATTTATTCATTATATTAGATATGTTGATCGAGCAAATGGTTATTGGACAGGCTATTTCAAAAGCATTTGCAGTTTTGTAAGTTAAACAACATATTTATTGTGTAATAAAATAAAGATGCTTAGTTTTAATTTTGATGGATTTTCACACTAACCATGGTTGAGTAATTGGATTTCACTGCATGTGCAAGAACAGACTGTAGTTTATGCATTTGTTAATTGAAAATGGACTTGGAAATTTTAAAATGATAAGCTAAAAATGGAAACAGACAGGACCAAATTGTCTTGGTTTATAGACATATATTTCCAGGGGTTGAAAGTAAAACTTAAATTTCATTTGTCATGTTTCATAGTTACATCTTACAGAGCATTTAGAAGAGGCGTTTTTGCATGGATGAAAGAACAAACTGGTAAAATACATTGTACCACTTTTTTTTTCTTCTTTTCCCAGTTTCTCTTACCTTTGGTCTTGATATACTTACTGACCATTTGATTTCTATGCACAGGAGCCAACTAATGAAAAGATAATATGGGTGGTCTATATGTTCCCCCTTGATTTTTTTTCTTTAGTTTTCTATCAGATTTACAAATACTCATCACTTCTTTGAGTGCACAATCTACAAGTGAATATAATACTATACCTATTGGTTCAGTTCATCATGAAGATGTGCAGTTAAACTTAGAAGCAGAGATAACTCAAGTATTCACCATGTATCTACAAGTGAATATATGTAACAATTCACTGTCCAAACAATTACAAGCTTAAAGCCAATCAGGATATACCTGAACCCACTCAGGTTTATGTATTAATTCGAACCCCCAAATAACTCTAGCGACAATCAAAGCCAAAACAAGAACTTTGCAGCAACAAATGCAGCCAATATTTAATAAGGATTGACTAATATATTCTAGTTCACTTCAAAGTTAAAACACTTAGGGCGAGATAAATCGTGAGTTTAAAAACTCACCAGCAGCAAGTGACGAGCGAGAAGCGGGGCTCGGCAATACGAAAACGAGGCAGCTCGGGCTTCGATAGAGGAGCTGTTGCGACGTCTTTGATGAAGGAAAAGGCGATTTAGGTTTAGGAAAAGGCGATTTAGGGATTTTTCAATTTGGCGGCTGGTATGGGACGAGGGAGGTAGGAATACGGTTTTCTAATATGAAGTTTCTAGAAATCGAAACGGGTTGGATATTGAAGCTGTTGCACTCGCACTGTTTGATGACCAGGGAAGTTGTTACATATATAAATTATAATTACGAGCGTAACGGCACGCGCTCCGCGCGTGGATTATTATCGACCCATTATTCAAAGGCCAACGCATACATAAATGAAGTTTTGAAAAGAAAAAAAATCAACCGCACAAATCCTATTTTTATGGGACCCTTTATTTAAGTTTAAAAAAAAATTATTTAAATTTTAAAAAAATCAACTGCACAAACCCTATTTTTATGGGATAGTTTTTAATTTGAAATAAAGGGCAATTTTGGCATTTCACGGTCGGACCAAAAATATGTGTTTCCAACAG
This sequence comes from Allium sativum, assembly GCA_030737875.1. Lineage (NCBI taxonomy): Eukaryota > Viridiplantae > Streptophyta > Magnoliopsida > Asparagales > Amaryllidaceae > Allium > Allium sativum. The sequence goes on from CM060922.1 coordinate 340,702,115, forward strand.
AATTATTAATAAAGATTATCAAGTATAATAAATCGTTGAACATTGTATATATAAATTATAATATTATAATTATTATCAAGTATAATAAATCATTGAACATTATAACAGGCATACGCTATTATCATAATGTACTGCTATACTAATAATTATTAAATATAATAATTATTAATTACTGGTTTCAATATTACTTATTAAATATTAAATATTCATTAATAAATAGTAATTATTAATCATTAAAAATTTAACTTCTTATTTTTTAATTATTGTTTGTTATTTAATATCTATAATTGAATATTAGTTATTAAATGTTAATTATACCCATATGATACTGCTTATTAATATTAATTATTACACATTTAGTACGTATTAATTATTAAAATATAACTCTTTTTTGACTAATTATTACCGATTATTTATTATTTCGTGAATATAATTAAATGTTAATCATACATATATATTGCTTAGCTACTATTAAGAATTATTAGTTACTGCATATTTATTATTAATCATTAGACGTTATATTAATTATTAAATAATTACTTCGTTTTTATTTATTATTAAAGTATTAATTCATAGTATTTAATTGTCAGTTATAAATATCACTTTATAATACTTAAAATTTATTATTAATTAATAATTATTAAATGTTAATCTTAATTATTATATAATTACTATTATTTAATCATTTAATAGTAACTATTTAAAATTAATTAGTAAAAGTTAATCATTAAAAGCTAATGCTGATTTTTAATAATATGTTTTTCGCAACAGGCTTTATCAGTTGTAAAAAATACAGTTATTGCAAGTGGCGAAAACAGTTGCTAAAGATATTTATTCGCAACTGGCTTGGAAGCATAGTTGCAAATAATATGTTTATTGCAACTGTTACGGAAGCACAGTTGCTAAAAGTATGTTTTTGCAACAGGAAGGAAAGCACAGTTGCTAAAAATATGTTTTTCGCAACAGGAAAAAAAGGCATGTTGCTAAATCTCATCTATTGCAACTACTATAATAGGTCTGTTGCTAAATATCATTTACTACAACGATCATTTGTCGCCTGTTGCAAATGGCTAGTTGCAGTAGGGTATTTTTCTTGTAGTGATAATTCAAATCGAATTTGGACTGGTTAAATTAATTAACCAGTGATTATTTTGAATAGACTATTGTTGTTTGAAAAACCCACACGGGTCTGGGAATGGTAATTTATTCACATCTCCCCTAAATTTAAATTAGTTATATGTCAATCGATTGGTTAATAGACAGTTGAAAGCATTAATTATTTATATTTAATGCTTATGCAGTTGTGTGATGCACTCAGGATGATGGATTATTGTTTATCATGGTTGTTACATACATGTGTTGTATGAAATTTATATAAATAAAATTATATGATAATTGACTGTGTCTGATTCTAATTCAGGAATAACGAATATTTTAAAATAATATTCAGTAAAGGATTAAATAGTGAATTTGATGTCCGATTTTGGATGGACATGAAAATATGGAAATATATGAAGTCGTATTGATTAGATTTGCGCTATTTTAATGCGAACGATATTTATATCGATTTTATTCATTTTTATAATGAATATCGAAAAGGAAATTATTTCAAAATCTGACATTTCGAAAATATTATCATTTAAATATTATAATGATAAGGAGTATTCAATTTTGATTTAAAATTGAAATGAAAGTGGGAATCATTTTAAAACTAATTTATAAACGATTTATAAAATACGTTTTAAATAGAAATCGATGGAGTATATATAATATATATATTATATATTTAATGGCCTGAATAGAACGCACCATGCCGTGACTGTTTACGAATTTCAACCATTGACTTCGAATTGATATTATGGGAGATCCGTCCGTCGGATTCTCCTAAAACTGGAACCTTGAGTTTGTATCGGAAAGTGCTTTCCAACGAATGTAAGAGATTTGAAATCTAATGGTTGGATCTAGAATTATGTCCAAATCAAATTTGGAAAAGGTAGTTGTAAATGCAGTTCGATGACCATTTATGGAAATCGACTGAAAGGGCCTTGATAAAATTATTAAAATATTAATAATTTGTGTAAAATCATAATAAATGATTTCGAAAGAATTATGATGAAAAAATCCATATTTGAAAAGATAAAAATATATTTTTATCAAAATGAACTAGTTATTAACTAGAAAAATAATCCAGTAGTTTTAAATAAATAAATTGGATAGGGAAATGGTTTTAATTTAACCAGGAATTTAAAATCAATAAATTGGAATGGATTCGAATAGAAATCATCTTCAGGATATTTCAGAATTGGATTCCGTTACTATACGGATATTGTGGAGGAATTTGGAAGATAGATATATATCGTTATTCGCCATACGATATGTGTTGGTTTCAGAATTTGATACTGAATATAAGTTGATATAATTTCTATTTGGAGACTTGTATTTAATATCGAATTGAATTTTGGGTTTGTCATTAATGGTGTCTTAAATAACACTGTTCTTAAACCCGGTGTGAAAAGAATAAATCTTTTAATTAAGATTATTAGAGTTTCCAATTATATTTAGTAATTGGAATAAAATGGAATGTGAATTGGGTTTATTGTGAACTATGTTTTTAAGGACATTCATTCTTTAACCCGATTAACAATGAAACGTGATTTGGAATTTATAAATCTTTTTATTAAGATTTAATGGAAATTTCCCAAAGTAAAGTTTTCCAGTTTAATAAAATAAATTGAGATTGAACAGAATTCGATTGGGTAACAATCGAAGTGAGCTTTTGTGGAGGAAGACTGATAATATATATGGAATTTAAAAGGCTTTGTCGTTATTCCATTTATATTATTAGTCGGATGTGGAAATTGATATCGATTATATATTGATTTGTTTTCCGTGAAAATTCCATAATTAATGGAATGTGATTTTGGGTTCATCGTGAGCAGTGTTTTAAATGACATTGGTTCTTTAACCTAATTAAAGACAGGATTACATGTCTAACATTGTATTTCGAACCATATTGTTGATCTCTGCTAAATATATAACTGTTCGGTGGCGAAGAATTTATTCTCTTACTTAACACCCTTCTCTGAGACGTACGAGCTTAGAGGTTATATATCGGCAGAAATCAATAGTACGGTGTAGATTATCGATGCGGCATGTTTGTGTTTCCAAAGTAAAATAATCATTAACTAATGATTGTTGGAAGAATAAAACTAATTAGAGTTTTAATAAATCTTTAATTAGATTGAAATGAGAATGTGATAATTTAAAATTATCAAATTTAGGAAATGATCGCGAATGGAGTACTACGAGTTTTACTACAGGCGATAGTTAAATCTTTAATTAGATTTGAATGTGAAATGGTAATTAATTTTACCGATAACACCATGGTGTTAGATATGGAGTGCTACCAGTTTTGCACCATGGGATGAATAGGTTGGAATTGGGAAATAAAACAAATGATTACATCGGTAGGGTGCGCTAATCCCGACTAGTTTGGATAAACCTTAATTTGGTTTGAATTGATATCCAAAGGAAGATTGAAGAATAAATTTAAAGAAGTTATCTTTGATAAAATTAATGGGATTCTTTCCTTAATAATGTGAATATAAGAATACTCTGAATTGGAATGAGGCGTATGTTGCGTTTTTATAGCACTTGATTATAAGCTACGTGAATTATTCGGAAAGGTCGGGTTTATACCCATTCTGAATAATTGATTCGACGATAAGTCGACGATGAAGACGGTGGTTGAAGACCTGAGATCTTCACATCGTTTGGATGATTAATGATGTCTTGATTGGGCCGTACACCCAAGACAAGGTAATAAGTGGTGATCGTCCAGACGTACTCGGAGATCGACCGGATATGCAAGGATCTCTCTCTTGTATTAGACATATGGGACGAGGAATAAGGTGCCTCCGGTTTCGTTCAGACCCAGAACAGACTTGTATATGGATGTGTGTCTGACATTGGATTTTATTCTATGTTGATTGATCTCTATTAAATATATATTTGTTTGGTGGCGGAGAATTTATTCTCTTGTTTAACACCCTTCTCTAAGACGTACGAGCTTAGAGGTTATATATTGATAGACATCAATTGCATGGCATGAATTGTCAATGTGGCATGCTGAGATGCAAATGATTTGTTGAAAATCAGAGTCTTGTGGTTGATGATCAAGGCACGACTTTAAATAGCATAGCTTTATGTATAGCGTTAATTCATGAGCCTCACACCTCGGTATGAGTCAAAAACGAGATAAAGGACCCAAGGAGTGCATGATGTTTCCTTCTAGCTATGGGTGGTGTCATCTTATGGAACCCAGACATTTTTACTTATGTGAATGATGGATTGCGAGGCATCTCGGATATATTGGTCGCTATTGGCCAAGTGATAGGTCCTATAGGACCGGGAAACGTGTGTTCAGGAATTGCCAATCCTCAAACGTAAGGGAGGACCAGTCTTAGAGGATCCAAGGGTTCACTACGGGGGACCCTGGGGCGTTTGCTAAAGTGTCTCGAAGCCAGTGAGGAGTACATCCCTTGCCTCGACTCATGATGGAAATCCAATTTCCAATACGTGACATTTCAGTATTAATTATAGAGCCTAGTATGGCGACATGATATATGGTACCCATGCCATCTATGGTTGATACATTTATATTTGAAGTGATTTTGACACTATATACTTATAGTAATATCAAAATGATTTGTTTTAAACATACCAAGCATGTTTGGCTATTATAAGGTAAAACTCTATCCTCCGGCTTGCGTTGCATTGTGTGATGCGACCTGTGTCTTATAATAGCTTCATTTTTCGAAAAGCATTGCGCATTTTATAAACTGTTTTATGCACTGGTGTTCTTGGGAGAAAACCCGTTCCGTGTTACCGGCGCGGTCCCTTGATTTACTTTATTTCTAATGTAAAGTTTTAAATAACTGTTTTAGTTCTCACACCAGTCCCATGACTGGCCTGGAGTTTATTGTTTTAACCTAAACTCCAGGTGCCCCTATTTTCCATACGGGCAGTTAGTAGTTGGGTTTTTGCAAATGTTTCTTTTCCAGGATCCTGGATTTACACCTGGAGCTATATTCGGAAAGCTTTGTATCTGTGTATTTCTTTCAGTTGTGTTATGTATTATTTTTCTACTGCTAATGTAATTTAAGTCTCTGGTATTTTTCTGATGTATATTATTTATTCACACTCTGATGTAAATTGTTGTAACAACAATGAAATTTTCTTCTGTTTGCATTCTGATTTGTCGTGTTCTCAACTCAATTCGGGCTTTTCCGTAAGGGCGATTTTGGGTCGTTTTATCTTTTAGCAATGCTAAACAATTCCAATATCACATTATATAATAATTTAAATATTTCAAGAGATTTTCTCACCTTATTTTGCATGAATGTAAGGTTCAATTTGCTCATCTTAATCTCCATAAAGTTTATTTTCTCAAGCTCATTTAATTCCTTCGTCGATAAATTGTTATTCCATATTCCTTCGAAGCCACTCCATTCCTTCGCTACTTTATAACTAATCATATATGCACTTACAACTTCATTAAATCTAAGGGTTTGTTTAAATGTTGAAGTGGGAGATTTAAATTTTAGGAGACTGATTGTAGTATTTAGAGATGTTGGGGATCTGTTCGTGGATTTTGTCAAGTGATTACAGTGCTGTAAGGTATATGTTTTAAAGAAAATTCAAATATACGTTGAATAATTTATTTAATTATTTTAGTTGTTAGTTAAATTAATAATAGCTTGATTGTTAAATAAAAATAAATAATCATTCGAGACAACTTGGCTAGATTTGTAGACGCAATGGTTTGGAATTAAAAGGGATATTCGGCGTAATAAAATCAAGTGAGTAAACTTACTCTCTGGGTTCGTTTATAATTTTATTATAAATGAATTATTATTTTAAATAATTTTTATATGCTGTTTGTTGGTTGTTTGGATGCATTGAAATATTATGTGGCTATTATATATATATATATATATATATTAGTTATTTAGGCTTGGCGGTTGTGACTATTATATATATATATATATATATATATTGGTGGTTGAATACTTCCCACAGTACCATTCGCAGATGCACGTAGTATCATTAGTGGATGACCCTATGCGCCCTACAATATATTATAGTGGATGACCTTCTGTACCGCGATATCCTGCCTTGAAGCAGGATGAGTATTCTTTATGTTGGCTAACATCTGTGGATGCAGGAAAAACAGGTTGGAGGGATCCAACTGGATTCCTCAAAATTTATTATTTATTTCTTTTTCATATATATTATCATATATGATGTGTTAAAAAACATGTGATTGATAATTGGGTGCTTTAGATGTTTGAATATCACTGGCCCTAAATATTAATATATATGAATATCATGAAAAGTAATTTTGGGATTTAAAAAGGAAAATCTAAAATAGATTTTGAATTTAGAATGGGCTAAGAAATATTTGCTTGTTTTAAATAATAAAAACAAGTAGTGAATTTATAAACAGATTTTACAAATGAAGTGAAATAAATTATCATTACATAATGTGGAAATGAAAATTCAAATGTAAATTTAGAAGTGGAATTGAAATTAGTTTATAAAAGAAATGATGAAATATATTCCGATGTTGGGAATGTAAATTGAATTAAAATAAATCCATACAGATTTATGATTTGAATTCGACTATATCGAATGTATTAAAATAAATCATATCCATAAAGGATATTAGAATTGTATTAATTAGAAACTAAGATTTAAAATCAAATATTAAAATAGATTCTATGTTATATATAGATAAGTTATAATAAATAGAATATTCCAAAATAAGATTTTTGGTTTTAAATAGATTTTTAAATGGAACTTGTTTAAATATATAAAATAAGTAAACTTATAAAAGATGTTTATAAATATAATGAAATAATTTTCAAGAGATAATTTGAAATTTTAAATTCACCTTTAAAATTAAAAATAGAATTTGAAATCATTTCAAAAAGGGAACGACGGTTTTTATTCTGGAATTCGGAATATAGCATGAATTGAGTTTCCAATTGATTTTTGAAATGAAACTTGTTTTAATATATAAAATAAGGAAGTTGAATTTATAAACGATGTTTATAAATCTAGTGACATAAATTATCATTAGAAAATTTAAAAGTTTAAATTCAAGTAAGAATTTAAAAAGTGAATTGAAAATTGCTTCGAAAAGGGAACGATGGATTTTATTCCGGAATTCAGAATACAAACTGAATTGAGAAAAATCCAAAGGATTTATAATTGAAATTCGATTATATCGAATTATATAAAATAATTTATTTCCAGAGGATTTGGAATTTAAAATAGAAGATCGAATTATTAATAAATTCATAATTGAATTATGAAATAATCAACAATTAGGAATAATCAAAATATTAAGTTAAATTTGGTAAATTGGTTTAATTTATATTTAATATTTGAGAAATGGAATTGGTATTTATATAATAACCGAAGTTTAAACGTTTATATTTAAGTGTAATTAAAACGAACTCGCCGCAGCGTGGTAGCTTGTAATTTGATGTTTCGAACTTCAGTTGAGTATATATAACTCAATATAAGTCAGAATTCTCTCAAACAAGAATCGTCAAGACCGATTGAATAATATTTTTCTAATGGAAGAGAAAAATCCAGATTTTGTCTTAAATTTTTTGGGTTATGTCAAAATCAAATTTCCAAAAAAACAACGCCATAATCATTTAAAAACCATAACAGTTTATTTAAATAATACAAGGATTTTAAGCAAATAAAAACTTAGATTTAAATTAGAGAAAAATCCAGACTTGAGTTATAAAATATATCTGGACTCAATTGGGTAATGAATTGATTTTAGAAACAAAAATCAAATCAAATTTTAAATTATTGAATGAAGTTAACTAATTAGAAAAATAATTAGTTAATTGAGTTAGCTTGAGTTTAATTTTGGTTAAGTAAAATTGTTTGATGAATTAAAAATTTGGAATCGAATATGGAAAGTGAATTTGACTTGTTTATCAGTCAATAACAATGTATTTAAACACAGTCTATTCCAATTAAAAGTGAAATAGGAAAATGAGCTAATTAAAGTATAAACAAGCGAATTGAATAAGGTTAAATGAAAATGTTTAATGCTGTTGGAAATAAATTAGGAATGGACGTATATATGTGGAATAGGTTTGGAATGAAGAGAATAAAGAGTATAATTCGAGTGCCTGACAAAAAAGTACATATTTAAATTTCATATGAGATTTTATGAGCCTATTGGGCAAGCCGCTTGAGTTTTTGATTTTCTTATTGAATGGAGGGCCTAGAGTTATGAGTTGGGTTAGAGCTATCGAGTCGTACAAAAGAGGTGCTAGCGAAATTTTCCGAAAATTTAAGGAGTTAGATATATTTAAGAAAAATTAATAATTAGAAATCAATATGTCGATATATACAGAATTCGATAAGGAAACGAACTTAAAATAGAATATTATAAACAAAAAGGAAATCTATGATTAAATATGGTAAAAATAGAAAGGGAAACATATACATGTTTTAAAAATGAGTAATTGGTTTTATGGTGTTGATTATACGAAGTAAGTATTCTTGTCTGTTTTGACGTTAAGGATGTTTTCGGTTAAGGTCTAAGAGGTAATTATACCCCAACTTGATTGATTTCATTATTAATCTACAAATAGGAAGATTTAGTCTCGAAGATCAATGTTTAAATAAGATTTAGTTGAATACAGTATTTTAGGTTGTCTTAACGATGTCTCACACAACATTCGTTCTAACCTAAGTGTAATTTTGGGAATATAATAATAAATATTTTCTAAGTATAGAAATAAATGAGTTTGGGAAAGAGAGAAGTAATTGGTATGTTTTCCAATTATAAATAGAAGATATTTTCTAAGTATAGAAAACAAAAAAAGGTGATATATGAAAATCTTTTTCCTGGTAGCGTAAGAGGCCAAGATGATTGTTGAAAATATTGGATTAACAAATATTGATAAGGAAATGGAGAAGTGAATTAATTATTGAAATATTAATTAAGGGGCTCAGTGATTGTTTGATGCTTTGGATGAATGTTTGTTTTTCTTCGATAGTTAAATAACCGACTACTGAAATATTGGCGAATATCATTGTCAATATGGAGAGAACGGTTGGATTATTATCTGAGAACCACTTTGTATTGGCAGTAGCGCTACAAACCAGATTATATAAAGATAATCGAAGATGGAGTAAAGTGAAAGGGCTTTTTCTATTAATCCTAGGTAGAAATTTCCTAAGATGGATTAATGGAAATTGTGCCTTTGGTTTCATAGAGTACCAGAATTAACAGGTATTAACGAATGTCTGGTAGAGCATTTCCAATGATTGCATATGTTGGTCTGTACAAATATACATCTAGTGGCGGAGAATTTATTCCCTTAGCATTATATCCAGAATATCTTTGTGCAAATCAATAAGTGATTAACGGATCTGACAATGTGGCATTCAAAGTGATTGTGCTAAAGGTAAGTAATCGTGACCTCAAGCCTTACAACCAGGAAATGGTATAAAATCGGGTAGGTCGCATGGCTAAGTGGGTCGCACTCAAGTAGGGTATATTATCACTTGATCTAGAGAAAATCCTTTTACTTCTTTATCTTGTCACTGTTGTTTCTTTGGAACGGTTGCTGATCCCAACCGTTGGTTGTGACGGCCCGCCCCGCACCAACCGACATTTACTCCAAAGGTGCGATGTACACATGTCCAGTTAGCACGGAACGGGTCGTCAGAAGGAAAAGGAAGAAGGAAATGACCTAACAAAGAACCTGTAGAATGTCTCACAGCGCATAGAACAAAATATAATAATAACATACTTGACATAAAACAGGAGAGATAGTGCATAAGCTAAAAACCAGAACTAAACATCATAGCAGCGGAAATCTAAAGTATAGCTTATTACAACCTTTCAACTGTCTCAAAACAAAAGTAAGATAAAGGAGGTACACTACTAATGCCCAAGTAGCGACCACCAACGACACAGGGAGAATATATATATATATATATATATATATATATATATATATATATATATATATCATACATGGAAGCCTCCTGCCCGCCTCCGAATCAGCTACTCGCGCATCACCAGCTAACCTGTCTCTAGTCTGCTCGTGTGAGCACCCAGAGTAATAAGAGGAGACATAAAACTCTGGGTCAGACATAAAGCCTGGTATGAGCGATAAGCATCTAAAGTGAACAATAACAGGTAGACTAAAACATACCTGAACCTGGAACTGCAACCAAAGAGTTAGCACTACATACTGTACAACACTCTAAGGTACCATATCAAACAGTGTAAAGATACGGAGGTGAGGGAGGTGTGCATGTCATAGTGATGGCAAACAATCAACCATAGCATCCATCCTCACATCTCTCACTCAGTGAGTAAAGCAAACGATATTCACCACTTCGATCACCCAACATACCTTGCTACGATCACTCTGCCCCATGAAGTCATAAATGGCTTCACTGCACTGATAACGTAGCCACAAATCCTTCGCTATGTCCACTTTGCCCCATGGAGTCACAAGAACCCCACTGCACCGGCTCATAGCCTTACTAATCCTTACTATGTCCACTCTGCCCCATGGAGTCGCAATGACCCCACTGCACTGGCTCATAGTCTTACTACACATCACCTTGCCCTTCGGGTCATAATGACCCTACTGCACTGATAACGTAGTCTTGCTACCATCACCTTGCCCCTCAGGTCATAATGACCCTACTGCACTGATAAGTAGCCATCATTCATTTTTAGTGGTGAATCGAAGTTATGAACGTCGACAACTCCTTAGCACACGTCCCGTATTGGACTACCTTTGCATCTCGGGTTATTGGTTCCCAACTGGATCATGAGCTCTAACTTCCCATATTGGACTACCTTTGCATCTCGGGTTATTGGTCAATACTGGGTCGGGTCAGGTTCCTCCTCAAGCCGTCGGTTCGGGTCGGGTATCCTCCATCGGTTCGGATCGGGTCTTCTTCTGGTATGGGTCGGGTGTTTCTCCTCGGGTCGGGTCGGGTACTTCACTTCGGGTCGGGTCGGGTACTATCTCCCCTCCAGTTCGTGCTTCCGCTCCGATCCGCCTCCTCATCCTTCACGTGCTCCGATCCGATCCATCCTCCTCTATCCGCTCCGATCCCTCCTCCTTAATCCGATCCGATCCCAGTTCAGTTAGCGTGGCCTTCCTTTTTGCCAATTTTCTCAAGTGTCTGGTTCCGATCCGATCGGATTCCTTGCCCAGTTCAACATATCCGATCCGAGCCCCATATCCGATCCGATCCGAAACCTGCACTGTTTTCTGAAACTGTTCCAGCAAGTGTTTACGCCATTCGACGACGTTTTCGACCATTCTAACTATCGAAATCAATCACAAAGCATATCATACAGTCATAGCAAGATGCATAATCAACCACAAACATCAAAACATCAATATGATAGGTTAAAATGGATCAAACATACCCAAGACCCCATATTTCCCCTTAAGCATGTTTAGGTGAAACTAATGATAGGATTAGCAAAACTTAACCAAATCAACCCAAATACATATCAGAGGTCTAAAACATCATTTAGGAATTTATGAACATTTTTCCCGAATTTATTAGTGTATAAATTCGCTAATTAACACTAATTACCCTTAATTAGCCATAATTAGTGCAAAACTATGCAAATCACTCACCTTAGCCACGAATAAACTAAGATCTAAAATAAATCTCTGATTTGATGTGAATCCCAATGCTAAACAGCAGCTCCAATGTTGCTTTGGTGTAAATCTTCCTTGATTAGAGGTTGCTAAGCCAAATCCTTGACCAAAAGGTGATTTGGAGGTAATTTAGAGGTTGGAGGCCATTTTTAGGGTTCCTTGGTGATAAGTGGAGGCTAGAAAACTGAAATGGAATGATTCTCTACTTAATTTCAGCCTTCCCATAACCCTAATCCCGAAATGGGTTATGGGACTATCCACTAATCACCCGATTTGGCCCGGTTAAGCAGTTTTTCACCTTCCAAACCCTATTTCAGCCATATCTCCCAAACGGTAAGTCCGTTTGGCTATTATGACCACTCTACGGAAAGGTAAACCATCAAATGAATCTAATGAAAGTGGTTTCAGGTTAAAATTACTTTCCAATCAAAAGTTATAGCCAAAACAGTACCAACTAAGGGCAAAATGGTCATTTAAAAATCGACAAAAAACATGAACATGGGAAATGACTCTAATGGATGTTTCCCAAAGTTACATGACCATACAACTTCATACGGGAAGGAAATAAATATTCTACGATCCCCCGATGCGTAGAATGCGAGTCATTACTCTCCCCCCCTTAAGAAATTTCGCCCCCGAAATTTCCTAATCAAAACACACACAAAGGTTCCCGCATGCCTATCAACCATAAAACAACCATCAAACATGCAAAACAAGTAAAATAAGTCTATCCTAGCATGCGGAATAACTAAATCGCAAAGTAAATCTTACCAGGCAAAGAGTTCTGGATATGCCTTCCTAATGCTCTCCTCTGTCTCCCAAGTACAATCATTCTCGTCCTCGCCCCACTGAACCTTGACTAGCTTCACCGCCTTCCTTCGAAGTTGCTTCGTATTGTGCCCCACAATACGAGTCGGCTTGCGGTTCTCAACCGCCTCGGGTTCTACTTCGAATTCCTCTAACTGATCAGGTGAAATAGTCATATCTGAGTCGTGAACGAACTTCCTTAGTTGGGAAACATGAAATACATTGTGAACTCTCGCCATTTTCTCTGGTAAGCCAACTCTATATGCCAAATTCCCGACTAGTTCAAGAACAGGGAATGGGCCAACAAGTCTTGGTGCCAACTTGCCTCTCCTGCCAAATCGAATCACGCTCTTTAACGGAGAGATCTTGACAAACACCAAGTCACCAACGGAGAATTTCAAGTCTCTTCTCCTCTTATTAGCATAACTCTTCTGCCTATCTTGGGCAACTTTCATTCGTTGCTGAATGATCTTAATCTTATCTGAAGTTTCTCTCACCACATCTGGTCCAAGCACAAACTTCTCGCCAGTCTCTATCCAACATGATGGTGAGTTGCACGGTCTTCCGTACAAAGCTTCATATGGAGCCAAACCGATACTGGATTGGTAGCTATTATTATATGCAAACTCTACTAGATGCAAATGGTCATCCAATGATCCACCAAAATCCAATATACAAGCTCTCAAGAGATCCAATATACGATTCACCCTCTCCGTCTGACCGTCGGTCTGAGGATGATATGCGGTACTGAGATGTAACTCTGACCCTAGAGCCTCCTGTAAGCTTTTCCAAAACCCACTAGTGAACAACGGGTCTCGGTCACTCACAATGCTTTTGGGTACTCCATGAAATCTCACTACCCACTTCATATACGATTCTGCCAACTTGGCTGCCGTCCTGGTCGATTTGACTGGTATAAATCTTGCACTTTTAGTCAATCGATCTACAATTACCCAAATGCTATCACATCCCGATCTAGTCCTTGGTAAGCCATCGATGAAATCCATCGAGACTTGCTCCCATTTCCATTCGGGGATTTCTAATGGTTGCAACAAACCACTAGGCTTCTTTTGCTCGGCTTCAACTAGCTGGCAATTCATGCATTTGGATATAAACTTCCCAACGTCTCTTTTCATCCCTTCCCAGTAGTAAGTCTGTCTCATATCTCGATACATCTTATTACCACCGGGATGTATAGTCAGTTTTGAGTGATGACATTCTCTAAGCACTTCATCTCTCAAACCATTCACGTTGGGCACAACTAGTCTTCCATTCTTCCGAAGCCATCCATCTCGATCAAGCCCATACGCATTCATCTCCTCACCGTCGATGTATCTCTAACTTGGAGATGATTTCCAATAGATTAGGATCGTTCCTCTGGCTGGAACCAATCCGCTCTATCAAAGTGGGTCTGATCGTCAAACTAGCTAGCATGACTGGATCCAATTCGCACTTTGGTCTGAAATCAAACCCCGCGATATACTCCAGTTGCTTCCACTCAAGAAACATTGCCCCTAAGCTGACATGTCTCATACTCAAGGCATCGGCTACCGCATTACCTTTCCCAGGTGTATATGCGATATCAAAATCATACGAAGCCAAGAACTCTAACCATCTTTGCTGACAGAGATTCAGATCTTTCTGAGAGAAGAGATATTTTAACGACTTATGATCGGTAAACAACTCAAATCTTTCTCCCAAGAGATAATGTCTCCACATCTTCAACGCAAACACAATCGCTGCTAGTTCCAAATCATGGGTAGGATATTTCTTCTCATGAGGCTTAGTTGTCGACTAGCATAAGCTACAACCCTACCTCCTTGCATCAATACAGCACCCAGTCCAGTACCACAAGCATCCGTGTATACCGTCATCTCTTCATTTCCTTTAGGAATAACTAACACTGGCGCACGCGTCAACTTCTCTTTTAGACTCTTGAAGGCATCCTCACACACTTCGTCCCAGGCGAAGGACTGATTCTTCTTAGTCAACTGAGTCAACGGTGCTGCTATCTTGGAGAAGTCCTGGATAAACTTACGATAATATCCAGCTAATCCCAAGAAACTTCTTACATCTATTGCATTCTTGGGCGTAGGCCAATCCTGTACCATAGTCACCTTCGCAGGGTCCACGGCAATACCATTCTCGGAAACAACATGACCCAAAAATCTCACTTCCCTTCTCCAAAAATGACACTTAGAGAATTTCGCTTTCAATTGGTGTTTCCTCAACACCTCCATCACTATCCTCAAGTGTCCCTTGTGTTCCTCCTCTGTCCTTGAGTAAACAAGGATATCATCCACGAACACAAGAACAAACTTATTCAACTGATCTCTGAATACTCGACTCATAAGATCCACAAAATAGGCTGGTGCATTGGTCAACCCAAATGGCATGACCAACCACTCTTAAAATCCAGACAGCGTCCTAAATGCCGTTTTCGGAACACTCTCATCCGCTACTCGTAGCTGATGAAATCATGTCGCGAGGTCCAACTGGGAGAACACTCTTGCTCCTTCCAGCTGATCAAACAAATCATCTATCCGCGGTAGAGGATACTTATTCTTCCTCGTCACCTTATTCAACTCGCGATAGTCCACACACAAACGAAGGGAACCATCTGCCTTAGTGGCAAACACAACTGGTGCTCCCCACTCGGAGACACTCCTTCTAATAAATCCCTTCTTCAAAAGATTGCTGACTTGCACCCCGAGCTCTCGCTGCTCCCTTGGTGCCATGCGACAAAGTGGCATCACTATAGGTCTGGCATCTTTCACTAAATCAATACGGAACTCAATCTCTCGGTGTGGTGGAAGGCCGGTCACCTCCTCGAAGACGTCCGGATTCTGGCCAACCACGGGCACATCTGACAACTCATCCTGCGGGATGTCGAGGGAATTTACAAAACTAGCCATAACCCCATCACTAGGTAGACTACCAAACACTACCCTCTGCCCATCATCTGCCCTCACTGTCACCAAAAAGCCCTCACAGTCTACCACCACCCCGTATCTTTGGAGCCAATCGACTCCCAATATAATGCCATACCCAGTAAAGCCCAAAACAAAGCAATCACATACAAACATACATCCATGACTCGATAAGACCAAATTCCTGCAAATCATACTAAGGCTAGTCGAACCACCAATCGGGTTCGCCACAACCAATGGTCTATCGACTATCTCGGGTTCCAGTCCCAACCTATCTACCAGGTCACTAGATATGAAGGAACGGCAAGCCCCAGCATCAAACAAAACTCGAACTGGTACATCATAAATAGAAAGCATACCTTGAATAACAACATTCTTTCCTTTCTCCGCCGCAGTTGGGGCATTCGATGAAGAAGGAACAACATCAATAGCATATGCTTTCACAATCTGCTTCTCCTTAAGAGGTTGCGGACACTTATCCTTATGATGTCCCACTTGACCACAGTTGTAGCACTTCCTTTCCGCTGGCTTGGCCCGACATTCTTTAGCATAATGGCCCTTCTTACCACAGCTGAAGCACTCAACATCCTTCTTGCTCTTTTTCTGGCCACCTTTTGATTGGTCCTGCTTCCTCTTATTCCGAGAGTTATTCTTGCCTCCACCGCCTGCTTGCGACTTTGGCCCTTCCGCAGATGCAGCCTCAGTCTTTGACTTAGGGTAAAGACTTTCTGATCTTAAAGCTTTCCCCACGATCAATTCAAAAGTCTCATCGATTTGGTTGATAAGCCTTTCCCCCAAGTACCCATCCAAACCAGTAATGAACTTCTCATTCTTCTTCTCGGGAGTATCAATGAGAGACAGTCCATACTTCGACAAAGTGTCGAACTCAGCAATATAATCAGGAACTGCCCTTCCGTTCTGCTTGAGTTCCAAGAACCTCTTAAACAACACTGACTTCTGGGCAGCTGGAATAAACTTCTCGCTAAAGCGAGCCTTGAACTGATCCCAAGTAACCTGATCTTCTGGAGTAGCTGTTCTAATAGCATTCCACCAATTCATCGCTCGCCCTTGCAGCTGATGAGACGCTAGCCTTCTCTTCATCGCATCCTCAAGACCCAAGTAATCAAAGATACGATCACAGCTATCCATCCAATCTTGAACATCTGTGGCCGACTCCGTCCCGTGGAACGGCTTCCCACCAAGATTAGTGTAATCCTTGCACAACTTGGCGAAATCGACCCTAGGCGCCTGCACTACTGGGCCAACACCAACTCCGGGATTGGGGAGTGCCCTTTGCACTTCTCTAAGCATGTCTCTCATGAGGTTAGTAAACATCGCCCTCATGTCAGCGGCATTCCCTTGGTGGGTCCCTCTACCAGCACCCCTCGTGTCTCGGCTCATCGTCAATCTGAAAAAGGGAAACGATTAACGACCCCATAGTGGTGCTAGTGCAGTGCGACTTCATTCTTATACTACCAGTAGTATATATATATAGCTTTTGAAAACCAAAGTAATTACAAATACGCGCTCTCATATACGTACTATCTCTCCCTGGTGTCTTTCCCTAGGTTAACTACGCAACCTAGAGCTCCGATACCAAGTGTGACGGCCCGCCCCGCACCAACCGACAATTACTCCAAAGGTGCGCTGTACACATGTCCAGTTAGCACGGAACGGGTCGTCAGAAGGAAAAGGAAGAAGGAAATGAACTAACAAAGAACCTGTAGAATGTCTCACAGCGCATAATAACATACTTGACATAAAACAGGAGAGACAGTGCATAAGCTAAAAACCAGAACTAAACATCATAGCAGCGAAAATCCAAAGTATAGCTTATTACAACCTTTCAACTATCTCAAAACAAAAGTAAGATAAAGGAGGTACACTACTAATGCCCAAGTAGCGACCACCAACGACACAGGGAGAATGTATATATATATCATACGTGGAAGCCTCATGCCCGCCTCCGAATCAGCTACTCGCGCATCACCAGCTAACCTGTCTCTAGTCTGCTCGTGTGAGCATCCAGAGTAATAAGAGGAGACAAAAAACTATGGGTCAGACATAAAGCCTGGTATGAGCGATAAGCATCTAAAGTGAACAATAACAGGTAGACTAAAACATACCTGAACCTGGACCTGCAACCAAAGAGTTAGCACTACATACTGTACAACACTCTAAGGTACCATATCAAACAGTGTAAAGATACGGAGGTGGGGGAGGTGTGCATGTCATAGTGATGGAAAACAATCAACCATAGCATCCATCCTCACATCTCTCACTCAGTGCGTAAAGCAAACGATATTCACCACTTCGATCACCCAACATACCTTGCTACGATCACTCTGCCCCATGATGTCATAAATGGCTTCACTGCACTGATAACGTAGCCACAAATCCTTCGCTATGTCCACTTTGCCCCATGGAGTCACAAGAACCCCACTGCACTGGCTCATAGCCTTATTAATCCTTACTATGTCCACTCTGCCCCATGGAGTCACAATGACCCCACTTCACTGGCTCATAGTCTTACTACGCATCACCTTGCCCCTCAGGTCATAATGACCCTACTGCACTGATAACGTAGTCTTGCTACCATCACCTTGCCCCTCAGGTCATAATGACCCTACTGCACTGATAAGTAGCCATCATTCATTTTTAGTGGTGAATCGAAGTTATGAACGTCGACAACTCCTTAGCACATGTCCCGCAGCAAAGCCCAACCATGAAGTGAACTCATTGGTTCCCAACTGGATCCTGAGCTCTAACTTCCCATATTGGACTACCTTTACATCTCGGGTTATTGGTCAATACTGGGTCGGGTCGGGTTCCTCCTCAAGCCGTCGGTTCGGGTCGGGTATCCTCCATCGGTTCGGGTCGGGTCTTCTTCTGGTACGGGTCGGGTGTTTCTCCTCGGGTCGGGTCGGGTGCTTCACTTCGGGTCGGGTCGGGTGCTATCTCCCCTCCAGTTCGTGCTTCCGCTCCGATCCGCCTCCTCATCCTTCACGTGCTCCGATCCGATCCATCCTCCTCTATCCGCTCCGATCCCTCCTCCTTAATCCGATCCGATCCCAGTTCAGTTAGCGTGGCCTTCCTTTTTGCCAATTTTCTCAAGTGTCAGGTTCCGATCTGATCGGATTCCTTGCCCAGTTCAACATATCCGATCCGAGCCCCATATCTGATCCGATCCGAAACCTGCACTGTTTTCTGAAACTGTTCCAATAAGTGTTTACGCCATTCGACGACGTTTTCGACCATTTTAACTATCGAAATCAATCACAAAGCATATCATACAGTCATAGCAAGATGCATAATCAACCACAAACATCAAAACATCAATATGATAGGTTAAAATGGATCAAACATACCCAAGACCCCATATTTCCCCTTAAGCATGTTTAGGTGAAACTAATGATAGGATTAGCAAAACTTAACCAAATCAACCCAAATTCATATCAGAGGTCTAAAACATCATTTAGGAATTTATGAACATTTTTCCCGAATTTATTAGTGTATAAATTCGCTAATTAACACTAATTACCCTTAATTAGCCATAATTGGTGCAAAACTATGCAAATCACTCACCTTAGCCACAAATAAACTAAGATCTGAAATAAATCTCTGATTTGATGTGAATCCCAATGCTAACAGCAGCTCCAATGTTGCTTTGGTGTAGATCTTCCTTGATTAGAGGTTGCTAAGCCAAATCCTTGACCAAAAGGTGATTTGGAGGTAATTTAGAGGTTGGAGGCCATTTTTAGGGTTCCTTGGTGATAAGTGGAGGCTAGAAAACTGAAATGGAATGATTATCTACTTCATTTCTGCCTCCCCATAACCCTAATCCCGAAATGGGTTATGGGCCTATCCACTAATCACCCGATTTGGCCCGGTTAAGCAGTTTTTCACCTTCCAAACCCTATTTCAGCCATATCTCCCAAACGGTAAGTCCGTTTGGCTATTATGACCACTCCATGGAAAGGTAAACCATCAAACGAATCTAATGGAAGTGGTTTCAGGTTAAAATTCCTTTCCAATCAAAAGTTATGGCCAAAACATTACCAACTAAGGGCAAAATTGTCATTTAAAAATCGACAAAAATCATGAACATGGGAAATGACTCTATTGGATGTTTCCCAAAGTTACATGACCATACAACTTCATACGGGAAGGAAATAAATATTCTACGATCCCCCGATGCATAGAATGCGGGTCATTACATTGGTGACAATACATTTGGTACTCTCAAGCGAAGTGAGGGGACGGTCATGTTTAACCTGGGTTGCAAGATGTTCTCGTTGAACCCGGTGTATTCCTCTCTAGATGTACACTATCGGAAGTTCGTCCAATACCTTTCCAATTGGAAACCATTCTCCAATAAGTGCATGTGGTTTCGATTATATACAATGTATTTAGAGCGTGAGATGCAAATATTCTGCTTGATTGTTATTTACTTGTTGTAGACACTATTATACTATCAGAATAGTATTGATTTAAAAAAAATGTTTTGGGTATCGTAAGGTAAAAACCATCCGTGTTTATATGTGGATCGGTCTTACAATTATCTTTTCTTTTGAAAAGTTTTTTTTTGAAAAGCTAAACCAATGGTTGGAGTTTACTCAAACCAGTCCCATGACTGACCTAGAGTTTATTTTGTTTTATTTTACCCTAAACTCTTGGATGACCAAATTTGTACGGGCAGTCAAGTAGTTCAATTGTTTATAGATATACTTGGACGAGCTTGGAGCATGAGGCTTCAGCGTTAGATATGTATTATTATTTCCGTTGTGTTGTATATGTGATGTACTCTGATAATGTATGCAAGTACAAATTTTGTATTTCAAAAATTATCATATATATATATATTATATTTTATTCCGTTGCAATGTGAGATTCTATGATCTTATTTCTGTTCTTCTAATATCTTTTTCTTCTTTATTTCATAATGATTCGAATTTCTGTGCAATTTAGTTTGGACGTGTGGTATATTTAGCCAACTCAGATAGTACGAATTTGCGAGACATTGCGGTTGGTATTAGAGCTTAGGTTGAGAAAATACCTAAGCTATGGTGGGGAATTAGTCGTTAGAGATAGTGTCAGTAGTACCCTAGAATGAGTTGAGTGTATATATACGAGAGTGCGTATTTGTTAGTTGATATAAAAATTGTTTTGTATTGTGTTAGTTGGTTTGGCGAGTGGTTTATGAATTCTGGTCGATATAGGAAGTACAACTGTATCGATAGGTGTTTCTAAACACTTGAGCAGAGCAATTCAGCACAGTATAATTCAAAGTGGGTAAATGAAATAATTTTACCCAAAACTATATTTTGATATAGAAGGAATAATTTTTCAAAATTATTGTAATATATGGGTGTGTTAGTTGTTATTATTATAATTAAATGAGATTATAAGAAATGAAATGGTTATATATAACCAAGTAGAATTTGTATACGAATGAAATATACAAATGAGATGGACTTGAATTGGATTCAAACCAGAATTTGGAATTTAATGCCCGTGAAGTTGAGAAAAATTTTCTGAAGCATATTAAAATAATATAGCATTGGGTTGAGAGGATTTTTGAATAAAAATCATTTTGAATGGATTTTGGAAATGACAAAGTAATGAACACACTTCAGTCACTGGAAAATAATTCTAATGATGACTGCAGCATCATTAGTGTTTATTTTCAATTTTCTAAGTGATGAATAGCTACCTTAGAAAAGTTTCTAACATAACTTTATTTGAAACAAACAAGTTTGTTTGAAAATTCAAACATTTTGAATTCGAGATGGTTATAAATATACGTAGATATATTTATATGATTTCTAAAAGATTTGAAATAAAAAACCGAGAATTTGAATTCTAGAATTTAAATTTAACTTAAGCAAGTTAAATGGATCGAAGTGAATAAATTGACTAGAATTAATCTGAATAGAATTTAAATGGAATATGAATCATATGTGAATGTGTTGATTGAAAATCATTCGAATTAATTAATGTGAGCATATAAGGTGTGCAGTGTAAATTGAAACAAAAAGTTTTGGTAGAACGAGTTGACTTTCAACGTAAGTGAATTTTTGGAAAGTAAATGGGTTTGTAGCATTTTTCCTACCTTAGTAATTTTTTGGACGAAATTCTTTTACGGGATGAAGAATTCAACGACTCGGATTTTTGGTCGATTTATTTTAAGTATTTAATATGGTTTTAAATATTGAGTTGATAATATAAATCAATTTTTATATTGAGTTATCGATTTAATCATCAAAATACGATTTATTTCAATTATGTATAATTATTGTAGTACGAGAATCTGAAATAATTCAGTTCGAAATTAAAATGGAGTCAAAATGACTCAAATGGTTAAATGAAATTCTATTTGAATAGGAATGATAACAATTTATTATCGAGGAATTTATTATTTCTGAATTTGAATTATATTATATCGATTTAACAGGTTATTTTATGTATACGTTCAAATCAAATTTTAGAATCTATTCTGTTGAGTTTAGAGTAGCATTATAACATTGAACGTCTATCGTTGCACTAAAATAAGTGTACGTGATTTCAAGTTTGGAACCCGAGAGATTTAGTTAGTGGATAAGATCGAAGTCAAATCAGAGTCCATTTAAATAAAATAAAAAATCTCTTTATATTAAATTAAGTTAAATTCAAATCGAAATTTAATACAATGTACTTTACCTACCTATATGTGTACCTTATGCCACCTACCCACTATTTCTTTGGTTATAAATTCGTGACTAACTCTATTGGTTCTCTCTTTCGTTTACTCCTCCAGGAAACCAAATTAAATTCCATTCCTTCCCTTTTCAGAAAGTTAAAATGGCTGTGGATCTCTTTTCTTTTTAAAATAATAAAAGTCAAACCGTTCATGTTCCTTCTTTCTCTCACACTTAAAAATCAATTCGTTCAAATGGAAAATGATCGCTGCTAAAACGACCCAGACTTCCCGATCCCCGAGGAGACGGAGGGTCCCAAATTGCTTTGAGAACACAACGCATCAGAACCATGACGTATCTGAACACAAACACCAGAACATTTCATTGCTATTACGACAATTTACATCAGACTACAAAAATATCAGAGTACGAATAAATATTACACAGCGGAAAAATAATATAAGAGATTAAATTACATAGCAGCGAAAATAAAAATGTATAAATACAAAGCAAAACGGAAATACATCAACTAACAAAACTAAATGAAATACAAGGATACAAAGCTTTCTGAATATAGCTCCAACTATAATCTAGGATCTTGAGAAAAGAAATATCTGCGAAAACCAAAACTACAAGCTACCCGTGTGGAAAATATGGGCACCCGGAGTTTAGGTAGAAACAATAAACTCCGAGTCAGTCAAAGGACTGGTGTGATAACTAAAACAGTTATTAAATATTTACTTTTAAAAGTTGGGAAATCATGAAACCACACCGTATAACACGAAACGGGTTTACTCCACACGAATCTCAGTTTAAAATAAAACAATACAATGATTTTGGAAAATGAATCCATTATAAGACTCAGGTCCCGTCACATAATGCAACGCAAGCTGGAGGATAGAGTTTTCCCTTATAATAGCCAAACATGCTTGATACACATAAAACAAAAATTATTTGATATTATTATTAGTGTCTAGTTGGTTTAAAACACTTTCAATATAAATGTATCAATTCTAGATAGCATAGATACCATATACCATGTCGCTATATAGGCTTACAATCAAAACTAAACGATGTCGTATTGGAAATTGGATTTCCATCATGAGCCAAGGCGAGGGATGGCTCCTCCCGATTCGAGACACTCTAGCAAATGCCTCAGGGCTCGGACGCTGGCGAGCCCTGGATCCTGCAGGGCTGGTCCACACTTACTTTAGTGGATTGGTTATTCCTGAACACACGTTTCCCGGTCCTATCATACCTATCACTTGGTAGTAGCGACTAATATCCTAGGCGCCTCGCAATCCATCATCCACATAAGTAAAAATGTCTGGGCTCCATACCATGATACTACTTCTAGCTAGAAAGAAATTTCTTGCACTCCCTGCGTTCCTTATCCCGTTACTGACTCATACCGGGGTGTGAGGCTCGCGAATTAAAACTATACACAAAGCTATGCTATTTAAAGTCGTGCTTTGATCATCAACCACAAGACTCTACTTTTCAACAAAAGCCTTGATCATTTTCATCTCAGCATGCCACACTGACAATTCACGCCATATAACTTATGTCTATCAATATATAACCTCTAAGCTCATACGTCCCAGAGAAGGGTGTTAAGCAAGAGAATAGATTCTCCGCCATCAAACAAATATATATAATAGAAATCAATCAACACAGAATGAAATCCAATGTCGGACACACATCCATTTACAAGCCCGTTCTGGGTCCGAACAAAACCGGAGGAACCTTATTCCTTATCCCATATGTCCAATACAGGAGAGAGGTCCTCGCATATCCGGTCGATCTCCAAGTATGTCTGCACGTTCACCACTTATTACCTTGTCGTGGGTGTACAACCCAATCAACACATCAGTAATCATCCAAACGATGTGAAGATCACCAGTCTTCAACCACTGTCTTCATCATCGATTTTTAGTCGCCGTATCAGTTATTCATAATGGGATAAACCCAGTCTTTCCGAATAACTCACGTATTTTATAATCAATAATCAAGTGCTATAAAACACATCATATGCCTCATTCCAATTCAGAATGTCCTTTTATTCAAATGTTCACATCTTCAGGGAAAGGTTCACATTAATTTTATCAAAGATAAATTCTTTTAAACTTATAATTTAATCTTCCTTCGGATATCAATTTCAAACGATTTTATTTTATCCTTTAACAATTCTAAGCCAAATTACAGTTTATAAAACTAGTCGGGATTATCCAGCCTTATCGAAGTAATTATTTATTTTATTTTCCCATCCCAACCTATTCATCCCATGGAGCAAAACTGGTAGTCCTCCATATCTAACACCCACTGTGTTATTGGTTAATTACCATTTCTTGTTCAAATCTAATTAAAGATTTAACTATCACATGGAGTAAAACTAGCGGTGCTCTACTCCCGATCATTTCGTGAATTTGGTAAATTTAGTTATCTCATTCACTTTCAAATCTAATTAAAGAGTTACTAAAACTCCAACTTGGTTTTAATCTCAAATATCATTGCTTAATGATCATTCCACTTTAAAAAATTAATCTTGTCTTTCACTTGGTTAAAGAACCGACATTATAAAAACCATAGTTCGCAATAAACCCAAAATCATCTTCCATTAAAATGGAATCTTCATGGAAAACAGATCAATATATATATATATATAATTGATATAAATTTCCATATCAGACCAATAATATAAATGGAATAACAACAAACCCTTTTAAATTCCATATATAGTAACGGTCTTCCTTTACATAAACTGATCCCGATTATTACCAAACCAAATTCCATTCAAGTCCAATTCAATATATTAAATCGGAAAACTTTACTCGGGAAAATTTTCCCTAAATCTTAATAAAAAGATTTATAAATTCCAAATCATATCTTCACTGTTAATGGGGTTTTAAGAACAAATATTATTTAAAACATCGTTTACAATGAACCCAAAATCATCTTCCATTTAATTCCAATTTATAACTACAAATTGGAAAACTTCAATTATCTTAATTAAAAGATTTATTCTCTTCTCAACGGGGTTTAAGAATAGTGTTATCTAAGACTCCATTCATGACAAACCCAAAATCCAATTTGATATTAAATACAAGGCTCTGAATAGAAATAATATCGGCTTATATTCAATATCAAATTCTGAAACCAACAGATATCTTATTGGTAATAACGATATCTATGTCTTCCAAATTCCTCAACAACATCTGTATAATTATGGAATCCAATATCGAAATATTCCGAAGATCATTTCCATTTAAATCCTTTCCCCTTCACTCATTGGAAAATTTTGGTTATTTCAAAAACCATTTACAAATATAGTTTATTTATTTAAAAACATTGGATTATTATTCTAGTTAATAACTAGTTCATTTGGATAAAAATATCCTTTTACCTTTTCAAAACTTGGAATTTTTCATCCACAATCTTTCCAAATCATTTATTATGATTTTACACAATTTTTCCATATTTATTAAGGACTTTACAGTCGGTTTCAGATAACGACCACTGAACTGCATCCAAAGCGACCTTTTCTTAAATTTATTTTTACATAATTTAAAATCCAATCGTTCAAATTTAAATATCATATTTTCATTTGAAAGCTCTTTTCAATACAAACCCAACGGTTCCGGTTTTAGGAGAATCCGATGGTCGGATCTCCATCTATGTCCATTTGAAGTCAATGGTTGAAATTCGCGAACGGTCGCTGCGCAGCGCGTTCTATTTAAACCATTTATATATATATATATAATATATATTTTGTCGATTTCTATTTAAAACGTATTTTATAAATCGTTTATAATCCATTCCAACTTCCATTTAAATTTTAAATCAAAATTGAATATCCCATATCATTATAATTTTAAAATGATAATGTTTTCAAAATACTGATTTGAAATCCATTTTCTTTTCATATTCATTATAAAATAAATAAAATCGACGAAAATTCCATTCGAGTTAAAATGGCGTTTAGCTACTTAACTCGACTTTATATTCCTTATATTTTCGTGTCCATCCAAAAGCGGACATCAAAATCTTTTTTTAATTCTTTACTGAATATTATTTTAAAATATTCGTTCATATTCTAAATTAGAATGCGATTCAATCAGTTATCATATAATTTTAGTTATATGGATTTCATACATCGCATGTATTCAAAAATAATGATAAATAATCATTAAACATTCAAACATCACCTAGAGTGCATTCTACAACTGTATAAGCATTAAAATAAATAAATAAATAAATAAATAATGCTCACCACAGCCTGTCAACCCATCGATTGACATACAACTAATATTGGGATTAGTGTATGTCAAATATCATCCCAATACCCATGTGGGGTTTTCAAACAACAACAGTTGATTTAAATTAATCACTGGTTAATAAATTTAACCAATTGTAATTCGGTTTGAATTATTTTTCTATCTAACCAATTTCCACTATTTAAATTATAAATGGATATTTATAATTTAATATCAACTACCACGTTAATGTTAACATTATTTTTAATGTGTTAATCTTCATAATCACAATACATAAATCACCAAATCATCCATATAAATAAATACTCAACTACCCAATGCTATTTACGGCACTGCAAGTGGCCATCTGCGGAGTATGAAATGCGAGCGTCGTTAATATCCATACATCTCTTTCAATTCAAATGATTTGTGTGAGTTCGTGTGTTGAACTCCAAAAATAACTAACACACAATAGATAAAAATCAATACTAGTGTAACAACCTGGAAAATCTGAACCAATTTAAAGATTTTATTTTGGTAATTTTAATGAATTTTTGGATATTTAAAATGATTTATTTTAAATAATAACAATGAGAAATTTATTTTGAATAGAATTGGAACACATAAATTTATTTGAATCAATGTTAGAATATAAATATTTTAATTATAAAAGGAATTGAAAACGGCGCGGAAGTTTGAAAATTCAATTTCGAATTTCAAATGAATGTACAGGATTCAAAATAAAACGGATTTTAGCGAAACCAAAAATATTAGGATCTATATAAAAATATATTTTCAAATGAATCCGAAAAATCAAAATTTCATAGCGAGAATAAAAAGTTAGACCAAGTTGAAAATTCAGAATAGTCGCTATGGAATTATAGCCCTTAAAAATGGAAATTTTGCAAATGACCTTCGTTTTCGACGAAACCACTTTTGTTGAATCCAGTATGTCAAGTTGTTGCTAGATTAAAAATTCATAATTTTTCGAATTAATATGTAAGTGTGGCAAAAGAAAACGTGTTTTGACAGTTTCAGTCAATTTGGATCAACTAGAAAATGACCATTTTTCAAACAGTCTCCAAATTTGACGAAATTAGTTTTGTTAGAGCTGTATCGTCAATACGAAGCTATAAATAATTTTTCAGGAATTTTTAGAGTTAATATGTGGCCCCAGTAAATTAAAATGTGCATTCAAATTCAATATATAGATTTATATTTTAATTTTAGAGGAAATTGATCGTAACGGACGAACTGAGTTACAATATATATCCCATTGTGTTCGGAATAGGGGTAATGTGCTATGGACAACAGTCGGTGGGTTTGACTTCGAGTTCAAATTAAATTCTAACTTTTAGAGGAAGGAAAAAATAAAAATAATATAAAATATATATTCGAGTCCCATTTTAATCTCTCTCCCTCTAACCCTTGTCTCTCTCTTCCCCGCTCAAAATAAAAGAAATAAAAAAAAACCACGAAGCAGCGACGAAACCCTAGCCCATTGCCGCCACTGGCGATTCCCCCTCTCCCTGTTGACGCCGTCACGTCGTTCCCTCCCTCTTCCCCTTTGTCTCCTATCCTCCGTCGTTCCTGTGATGGCCAAGACATCCAAGCCCTCGCGCGCTGGCTCCCTTCTCGCTGAGGATCGGAATCCGCCTCCCCCCTTTTGTTGCGCGCACCTTCCCCTTCCTCGTCCGACGCCATCTCATCCCCCCTGCAAAACACTGTAAGCTTTTCTTTTTTCTCCATATTGGTTTGTCTATTTTAAAGAAATTAGTTTTAAAAATTATAAAAATCAGTTCTCTTTTATAGCATGATATAAAAGATTATATTTTTATCATATAAAAAGTTTAGATATTTATATAGGAAAAAGTTATGATTTTTATATATGTAGCAAAGTAAAAATACGATTTTTATATATGAAGTGACGATATAAAAATGTGATTTTTATCATATATGTAGCAAAATAAAAATATGATTTTTATCGTTTGAATCGCAATGTAAAAATGTGTTTTTTATATATTCATTAGCGATAGAAAGATTCAATTTTTATCTATGTAGTAGCGGTATAAAAATGTGATTTTTATCTATGTAGCTTTGTTACAAAAATATGAAATTATTCTTAGAAAGATAAAAATATAATTTTTTGCCTGTATATGTTATTTATAAAATAATCATACAAAGAAATAATTATTGGTTGGTTAAAAATATGATTTTTAACGTAGGCATACTACATAGATCGACAATCAAAGCACGACGGAGTGGATTCCAATGGTGAGAACTTATCACTTTAATTTATTTTCTAGTTAAAATGTATACTAGGATGCAGACGGTGCTTAACAGCACCCGACACCCGTCGTCCACAAACCATGGACGACTTGTTTGTTTGATTGATTGTGTTGTGGATTAATTATGTGATGTGGAATGGAATAAAATATTTCATAGTTAAAAATTTAATTTTTAACGTGTATATGAATAAAATAAATATTCATAAACAAATCGGACGATTTGTTTATGTACACACATTTGACTGATATTGATTGGGATGATAAATTTTACACATCGCCCAATTGCACAAATAAAATTCATTATTTGTGGATTGAAACCCCACACGGGTATTGGGACGATGTTGGACACACACTGATCCCAATATTTAGTTGTATGTCAATCGATTGGTTGACAAACTGTTACAAGCATTAAATATTTATATTTGATGCTTACGCGGTGTAGAATGCACTTTGGATGACGGTTGACTGTGTTTGATTGTTGTGTACATGTGAGTATGAAATCCATATAATCACAATATATGGTAATTGACTGTGTCTGATTCCAGTTCAGAAAGAATATAAATATTTTAAAATAAATATTATTTTAAAATAATGAATATTTCAAAATAATATTCAGTAAAAGATAAAAATCTATTTTTGATGTCCTATTTGGGATGGACACAAATATATTTAAATATATAAAGCCGTGTTGATTAGATTAACGCCATTTTGACGTGAACGATATTTATATCGATTTTATTCATTTTTATAATGAATATCTAAAAGGAGGTGATTTCAAAATCTAATGTTTTGAAAATACTATCATTTATATATAGATGATATGGAATATTCAATTTTGATTTGGAATTGAATATGAAGTTGAAATCATTTTGAAAACGAATTTAAAGCATTTTATAAAATACATTTTAAATGGAAATCGACGAAATATATATATATATATATATATATAATATATATATTATATGTATAATGGCCTGAATAGAATGCGCCGCGACACGGCAGTTTGCGAGTTTTGACCATTGACTTCGAACAAACATTATGGGAGATCCGACCGTCGGATTCTCCTAAACCGGAACCGTTGGTTTCGTATCGAAAAGAGCTTTCTAAAGAGTATGAGAGATTTGAAATCTAATGTTTGAATTTGTAATTATGTCCAAATCAAATTTGGAAAAGGTCGCTGTAGGTGCAGTTCGATGGCCGTTTATGGAAATCGACTATACGGGCCATGATAAAATTATTAAAAATATAAATAATTTATGTAAAATCATAATAAATGATTTGGAAGGAATTGAGATGAAAAATTCCATATTTTAAAGGATAAAAATATATTTTTATCGAAATGAATGAGTTATGAACTAGAATTATCAATCCAATATTTTTAAAATAAATAAATTGGATTTGAAATGGTTTTAAAGATAACCAGAATTTCCAATATGTGAATTGGAATGGATTTGAATTGAAATTATCGTCGGAATATTTCGATATTGGATTCCGTGATTATACGGATATTGTGGAAGAATTCGGAAGATATATATGTCGTTATTCCAATACGATATTTGTTGATTTTAGAATTTGATATTGAATATAAGCCGATATATTTTCTATTCAGAGCCTTGTATTTAATATCAAATGGGATTTGGGTTTGTCGTGAATGGTGTCTTCATTAACACTGATTCTTAAACCTAGTTGAGAAAAGATTAAATCTTTTTATTTCGATTTAATGAAGTATGCCAATTAATTGATATTAAATTGGAATTGATTTTTGGTTTTACTGTGAACGGTGTTTTAAATAACACTTGTTCTTTAACCCGATAATAAATGCAATGTGAATTGGGTTTATTGTGAACTGTGTTTTTAGCGACACTCGTTCTTTAACCTGATTTACAGTGAAATGTGATTTGGAATTTATAAATCTTTTTATGAAGATTTAACAGGAATTTTCAAAAGTAAAGTTTTCCAATTTAATATATTAAATTGGAATTAATGGAAGTCGATTGGATAATAATCGAAGTGAACTTCTGTGGAGGAAGACTGTTAATACATATGGAATTTAAAAGGCATTGCCGTTATTCCATTTATATTATTGGTCGGATACGGAAATTGATATTGATTATATATTGATTTGTTTTTCCGTGAAGATACCATAATTAATGGAATGTGATTTGGGCTTATCGTGAACTGTGTTTTAAATGACATTAGTTCTTTAACCCAGTTAAAAGCAGGATTACATGTCTGTCATTGTATTTCGAACTGTATGGTTGATCTCTGCTAAATACATATCTGTTTGGTGGCAGAGAATTTATTCTCTTGCTTAACACCCTTCTCTAAGACGTATAAGCTTAGAGATTATATATCGGCAGAAACCAATAGTACGATGTAGATTGTTGATGCAACATGTTTGTGTTTCCAAAGTTAAATAATCATTAATATTGATTTTTGGTAAGATTAAAACTAAGTGGAGTTTTAATGAATCTTTAATTATATTGAAATGGGAATTGATAATTTAAATTATCAAATTTGGGAAATGATCAAGAACGGAGTATCACCAGTTTTGCTCCAAGCGATAGTTAAATCTTTAATTAGATTTGATCGGGAAATGCTAACTAAATTTACCGATAACACCGTGGTGTTAGTTATGGAGTGATAACAGTTTTGCTTCCTGAGATGAAAAGGTTGGGATTGGGAAATTAAATAATGGTTACTTCGGTAAGGTGCGCTAATCCCGACTAGTTTGGAAAACCGTAACATGGTTTGAAATGATATCCAAAGGAAGATTAAAGAATATATTTAAAGAATTTATCTTTGATAAAATTAATGGGAACCTTTCCCAAAGTAT
The DNA here is from genome assembly GCA_030737875.1 of Allium sativum. Taxonomy (NCBI): domain Eukaryota; kingdom Viridiplantae; phylum Streptophyta; class Magnoliopsida; order Asparagales; family Amaryllidaceae; genus Allium; species Allium sativum. Next base: position 340,733,653 of record CM060922.1, read on the forward strand.
ATGAATATTTGAATAAAAGGATATTCATAATTGGAATGAGGCGTATGTTGTGTTTGATAGCACTTGTTTATTATATACGCGAGCTATTCGGAAAGGTCGGGTTTCTACCCATTCTATATAACTAATTCGACGATAAGTCGACGATGAAGACAGTGGTTGAAGATCAGAGGTCTTCACATCGTTTGGATGGTTACTGATGTCTTGATTGGGCTGTACACCTAAAACGAGGAAATAAGTGGTGATCGTCCAGACATACTTGGAGATCGACGGATATGCGAGGGCCTCCCTCCTGTATTGGACATTTGGGACGAGGAATAAGGTGCCTCCGGTTTCGTTCAGGCCCAGAACGAACTTGTAAATGGATGTGTGTCTGACATTGGATTTTATTCTGTGTTGATTGATTTCTATTAAATATATATCTGTTTGGCGGCGGAGAATTTATTCTCTTGCTTAACGCCCTTCTCTGAGATATACGAACTCAGAGGTTATATATCGATAGATATCAGTCGCATGGCATGAATTTCCTGTGTGGCATGCTGAGATGCAGTGATCGAGGCTTCTATTGAAAAGCAGAGTCTTGTGGTTGATGATCAAAGCACAGCTTTAATATAGCGCCGCTCTGTGTATAGCGTTAATTCGCGAGCCTCACACCTCGGTATGAGTTAAAAAAGGGATAAGGGACCCAAGGAGAACATGATGTTTCTTTCTAGCTATGGGTGGTGTCAGCATTTTACTAGCCCAGACATCGTGGTTATATCTTTACCTATGTGGTTGTTGGATTGTGAGGCGCCTCAGATATATCGGCTACTGCGGGAGCTGATGGATATAGGTCTTATAGGACCGGGAAACGTGTGTTCTGGAATAATTAATCCACTAACGTAAGTGTGGACCGTCCTTGGAGGATCCAAGGGTCTACTGCGGGAGATCCTGAGGCATTTGCTAGGGTGTCTCAAAGCCGGCGAGGAGTACATCCCTTGCCTCCACTCATGACGGAAATCCATTTTCCAATACATGACATTTCGGTTTTGATTGTAGAGTCTAGTATGGCAACATAGTAACATGGGGTACTATGCCGTCTATGATTGATACATTTATATTTGAAGTTGTTTTCATACACTTTACACTATAATAGTATCAAAATGATTTGTTTTAAACGTATCAAGCAATATTTGACTATTATAAGGTAAAACTTTATTCTCCGGCTTGCGTTGCATTGTGTGATGGGACCTGAGTCTTACAAAAGCTTCATTTCTTCAAAAAGCATTGCGCTGTTTATTCTATGCACTGGTATTCTTGGGAGTAAACCCACTCTGTGTTATACGGCGTGGTCCCTTGATTTACTTTATTTTCAAAGTAAATATTTACTAACCGTTTTAGTTCTCACACCAGTCACATGACTGACCTGGAGTTTATTGTTTCAACCTAAACTCTGGGTGCCCCTATTTTCCACACGGGCAGCTAGTAGTTTTGGTTTTGCAGATTTATATTCGCAGGATCCTGGTTTACAGCTGGAATGATATTCGGAAAGCTCCGTATCCATATATCGCCTTCAGTTGTGTTTTTATTTATTTTCCACTGCATTGTAATCTATAAATCTCTGATATTTTCCGTGTAATATTATTTATTCATACTCTGTTATATTCTTGTATTCTGATGGAATTGTTATAATAAGCAATGAAATGTTCTTCTGTTTGTGTTCTGATTTGTCGTGTTCTCAACTCAATCCGGGGCTTTCCTTTACGGGGAAATTGGAGTTGCTTCAACTAGCATATAATTTCAGTTATAAAATAAATAACTGTACAAATATTTTAGTGAGAGAATTCTCACATTCGTTTCTACACGGTCAGTACTTATTGGATGATTTTATTTTCAAACTAAATTAAACGTGCATTTAATTCAACAAAAAATCAAATTTGCTCTGTTTCTGGTCTGGTCAGTTCCATTGCGTAGTACTCTTCGACATGATTCCAACGCGATTGAAATCGTCGGATTTGGACCTCGTATGAAAAAGATACAGTCATTAATACATTTCATTACAAAATTGAATTAATTAATACTAATTACCCCCTTAATTATCTCCCTACCATTCGTTAATTAGTCTAGGAAGCCGAACCCAACGTCGACATTTAGGGCTCAATGTTGCACGACGATCAAGGCACCAGACGATGATCAGGAGGTGCCACGACGACCGCCTTGGAGGCGCATCCCTTCTGCCCAACACGAGTCGAACTCGCGGGTCCCACGGCCACGAAAATCGGCTACAAGCGGTGACATTTCCAACTCCAAAATCGCACAAAAAATCATGCCATTTTCAATCGTCACCATTGAGCTTCTAGAGCTTGACGAGCTCTTCCATTTTCTCTTTGGAATTTATGGATTTGATTGAATGGATCTTGCGAAAATGTGAGGAGAAGGATCAAACGATTTCTGTTGTTCTTTTGAGGGTGGCGGCGCAGTTCTATTATGAGGGAGAAAGGTTTGATTTTTTTATTTATATTTATATATATATTTAATATTATTTTGTTTCCAAAAATAGAGATTTTGCATTCGAACTTCAAATCAAACCCAACAACTATCATTCCTAGCTAAGTACACCCATTTCGAATATAATGGAATATGTTTCATAAGCCAATTCGACTATTTTGAACATTTTTATCAAAATTAAAATATAAATTAATGTAACGGTCAACATTAAATTCCAATGTACATTTAATTTACCAGGGCCATATACTGACTCCAAAAATTATAAAAATTTAAATGTAGCCATGTTTTGATGATATAGTCATAAAAAATTAGTTTCGTCGAATTTGGAGACCATTTGAAAAATGACCTTTTGTGGTCGATTAAATTTGAAATGAAACTACAAAACACATTTAAATTTACTATGCTCACATATTAATTACAAAAATTATGAAATTTTAAACTTAATAATAATTTGACATTCCGAGTCCAACAAAAGTGGTTTTGTCGAAAACGGAGGTCATTTGCAAAATGGCTATTTTTAATTGCTATATATTATTTAAAATATAAATAAATTCCATAGCGATAATTTTAAATTTTAAACTGGACCTAACTTTTAATTTATATTTTGAAATTTGAAATTTTCACATTTGTTAGAAAGATATTTTTAAACAGATTCAGATGTTTCTAGTTTTACCAAAATCAGATTTATTTTGAATTCTATATATTCAATTGAAGTTTAAAATCGAATTTTCAAAATACCATGCCATTTCAATCTCATTTTAATTAAATTAAATATTTATATGTTATAACTTCAATTTAAATAAATTTTAAATCATTAATTTTGAGAATAAGTCATTTTAAATCTTCAAAATCCATTAAATTAGTTAAAAATAAAATTTTAAATTGGTTTAGAAATTTCGGGTTGTTACAGCTACCCTTTCCTCACTATTCTCATTTCATGAAATAATTCAAAGCTGGTTCCTTTTGAACTAACATCATTCGAAGAACAGGAAAAAAGAACCCAGATTTTTCAAAAAAAAAAAAAAAACAATTCCAACGAAATTCTGAAACCCCTAATTAGTTTGTTCTAAGTTCAGTATTGTGTGCGTTGAGAGTTTAGATGGCTCGACAGTGAAAATCACGACCTAGGGTTGGCTTGTGCTCGAGTCTGTTGAAGTCGAAGGGAGAGCCGAGGCTTGTTTCGAAGTCATTGTGAATGGTGGCATCTATTGTGAGGGCTTGGTGGTTTTTCGTTGAGAAAAAAAATGGAGCGATGGCTTTTTCCCATAGCATCAAAGAGGTAGAGTCGATGTTGAGGCTTGCTAGGTCGGGTTTTTAGGTGAATATGAAGTAGCGTGGAAGAAGAGAGTCGTTGTGTTGAGTGTGATAAGGTAGACTGGTCTTGTCTCGGAGGTGTTGGACTCCAGTGGAGCCTACATGGCCAGGGGATGTTGTTGTCGAGGCTGACAAGTTCAGGTGGAGCTCAAAAATGGGCTATGATTTTAGAAGAGAGTATGGGTTTTGAGGAAATTTAGTTTGAAGCAAGGAAGTAGCTGAGGATAAAAGAAAAGGATCGGTGCATTGACCGTAAAGTGTTTGTTAATTTGTAGAAGTGGGACGACCGAAATTTTAGGAGAATGATTGCAGTATTTGGAGTTGTTGCGGATGTGCTTCATGGATTTTGTCAAGTGATTGCAGTAGCTGTAAGGTATATGTTTTTAAGAAAATTCAGATATACGTAGAATAATTTATTTAATTATCTTAGTTGTTATTTAAATTAATAAAAGCTTAATTGTTAAATAAAAATAAATAATTGTAGGTATATACTCATTCGGGACAACTTGGATAGATTCATAGACGCAATGGTTTGAAATTAAAAGGGATATTCAGCAAAATAAAATCAGGTGAGTAAACTCACTCTCTATATTAATTTATAATTTTATTATAAACGAATTTTTATTTTTAAATATTTTTTATATGTTGTTTGTTGGTTTCTTGGATGCATTGAAATATTATGTGGACATTATATATATATATATATATATATATATATATATATATATATATATATATATTAGTTATTTAGGCTTGGTGGTTGGATATTTCCGGTAGTAACATTAGCGGATGACCGCAGTATCATTAGAGGATGACCCTACGTGCTCCACAATATATTATAGTGAATGACCTTCTATACCGCGATATGTTGCCTTGAAGAAGGATAGGTATTATTTATGTTGGCTAACATCTGTGGATGTAGGAAAAACAGGTTGGAGGGATCCAACTGGATTCCTCAAAATTTATTATTTGAGTGTTTTTCATATATATTATCATATACGATGTATTAGAAAACCTGTGATTGATAATTAGGTGTATTAGGTGTTAGAATATCACTGGCCCTAAATATTAATATATAAAAATATCATGAAAATAAATTTTGGTATTTAAAAGGGAAAATCTTTTTTCTAAAATAGATTTTGAATTTCGAATGGGCTAGGAAATATTTACTTGTTTTGAATAATAAAAACAAGTAGTTAATTTATAAACAGTTTTTATAAATGAAGTGAAATAAATTATCATTGCATAATGTTTGAAATGTAAATTTAAAAAGGGGAATTGAAATTAGTTTCAAAAAGAAATGATGAAATCTATTCCGATGTTCAGAATGTAAATTGAATTAAAATAAATCCATACGGATTCATCATTTGAATTTGACTATGTTGAATTTATTAAAATAATTATATCCAGAAAGGATATTGGAATTGTATTAATTAGAAACTAAGATTTAAAATTAAGTATCAAAATAGATTCTATATTATATATAAATAAGTTATAATTCCAAAATAAGATTTTGGTTTTAAATAGATTTTGAAATGGAACTTGTTTAAAAATATAAAACAAGTAAATTTATAGATGATGTTTATAAATGTAGTGAATTAATTATCAAGAGATAATTTGAAAATTTAAATTCAAGTGTGAATTTAAAAACAGAATTTGAAATCATTTCGAAAAGGGAACAACAGTTTTTATTCCGGATTTCGGAATATAAAATGAATTAAGTTTCAAGCAGGTATTTGAAATGAAACTTGTTTTAATATATAAAACAAGTAAGTTAAATTTATAAACGATGTTTATAAATCTAGTGAAATGAATTATCATTAGATAATTTAGAAGTTTAAATTAAAGTATGAATTTTAAAAATGAATTGGAAATCGCTTTGATAAGGGAACGATGGATTTTATTCCGGAATTCGGAATATAAACTAAATTGAGAAAAATCCAAAGGATTTGTAATTAAAATTCGATTATGTCAAACTATATAAAATAATTTATTTCCGGAGGATTTGGAATTTAAAATAGAAGATTGAATTATCAATAAATTTATAACTGAATTATGAAATAATCGACGATTAGGAATAATCGAAATATTTAGTTAAATTTGGTAAACTGGTTTAGTTTATATTTAATATTTATGAAATGGAATTGGAATTCATACAATAACCGAAGTTTAAACATTTATATTTAAATATAATTAAAACGAAATCACTACAGCGCAATACTTCGTAATTTGAAGTTTCGAACTTCAATTGAGTATACAGAATTCAATATAAGTCGGAATTCTTTCAAACAAGAATCGTTAGGACTGATTGAATAATAATTTTTTAATGAAATAGAAAAATCTGGATTTCATCTTAAAGATTTTGAGTTTTGTTATAATCAAATTTCCAGAAAAACAGGGCCATAATCTTTAAAAACCATAACAGTTTATTTAAATTTATATAAGGATTTTAAGCAAATAAAAACTTAGATTTACATTAGACAAAAATCCAGACTTGAGTTATAAAATATATCTTAACTCAGGTGGAGTAATGAATTGATTTTTGAAACAAAAATCAAATTTTAAATTATTGAATGAAGTTCACTAATTAGAAAAATAATTAGTTAATGGAGTTGGATCGAATTTAATTTTAGTTAAGTAGATTGGTTTGACTAATTAAAAATTTGGAATCAAATATGGAAAGTGAATTTGACTTGTTTATTAGTCAATAACAATGTATTTACACATGGTTGATTCCTAAAAGTGAAATGGGAAAAATGAGCTGATTAAAATATAAATAAGCGAATTGAATGAGGTTAAATGAAAATGTTGAATGGAGTTGGAAATAAATTGAGAATGGACGTATATATGTGGAATAGGTATGGAATGAAGAGAATGAAGACTATAATTCGAGTCAGACAAAAAGGTACACATTAAATTCCATATGAGATTTTGTGAGCCTATTGAGCATGCCGCTTGGCTTTTTGATTTTCTTTTTGAATGGAAAGGGCCTAGAGAGGCGAGTTAGGATTTGAGCTATTGAGCCATACAAAGGAAGTACTGGCGAAATTTTCCGTAAATTTAAGGAGTTAGAATATTTTTAAGAAAAAAATATAATTAGAAATCAATATAGAATTCGATGAGGAAACGAACTTAAAATAGAATATTATAAACAAAAAGGAAAAATGTAATTAAATATGGTAAAAATAGAAAGGGAGACATATACACGTTTTAAAAATGAATAATTGGTTTTTATGGCGTTGATTATTCGAGGTAAGTGGTCTTATTTGTTTTGATGTTAAGGATGTTTTCAGTCAAGGTCTGAGAGGTAATTATACCCCAACTTGATTGATTTCATTATTAATTGATAAATAAGAAGATTTAGTCTCGAAGATAAATGTTTAAATAAGATTTAGTTTAATACAGTATTTTGGGTTGTTGTAACGATGTTTTACACAACATTCGTTTTAACCCAAGTAAGTAGAATTTTGGAAATATAATAATAAATATTTTCTAAGTATAGAAATAAATGAGTTCGGGAAAGAGATAAGTAATTAGAATGTTTTCCAATTATAAATTGAAGATATTTTCTAAGTATAGAAAATAAAAGAAGGTGATATATGAAAATGTTTTTCCCAATAGCGTAAGAGGCCAAGACTATTGTTGAAAATTTTAGATTAACAAATATTGATAAGGAAATGGAGAAGTGATTTAATTAATGAAATATTAATTAAGGGACCCAGTGATTGTTTAATTCTTTGGATAAATGTTTGTTTTTATTAATAGTTAAATAACCGACTATCGAAGTATTGGCTAATATCGTTGTCAATATGGAGAGACCGATTGGATTATTATCCGAGAAACAACCTGTAATGGTAGTGGCATTGCAAATCAGACTATGTAAAGATAATCGAAGATGGAGTAAAGTGCAAGGGGTTTTTCTGTTAATCCTTGGTAGAAATTGGTTAGATGGATTAACAGAAATTGTGCCTTCGGTTTCGTTCAGTCCCAGAGCGAACAAGTATGGATGAATCTCTGATAGAGTATTTCCAGTGATCGCATATGTTGGTCTGTACATATATACATCTGGTGGCGGAGAATTCATTATCATAGCATAATATCCATAATATCTTAGTGCAAATCAATTAGTGACTAGCGGATCTGACAATGTGGCATTCAAAGTGATTATGCTATCGATGAAAGGTAAGTAAACGTAACCTCAAGCCTCGCAACTGGGAAATGGTATAAAATCGGGTAGGTCGCATGGCTAAGTGGGTCACACCCAAGTAGGGAGTAATGTAACCTGATTTAGAGAAATCCTTTTTTCTTCTTTATCTTATCATTGTTGTTGCTTCAGAATGGTTGTTGATCCCAAACCGTTAGTGACAATACATTCGGTACTCTCAAGCGAAGTGAGGGGACGTTCATGTTTAGCTTGGGGTTGCAAGATGTTCTTGTTGAACCCGATGTATTCCTCTTTTGAAATACACTGTCGAAAGGTGGTCCCATACCTTGCCAGTTGGAATCCATTCTCTAATAAGCGCCCGCGGTTTTGATTGTATACTATGCATGTAGAGCATGAGATGCAAGCGTTCTACTAGATTGTTATTTACTTGTCGTAGACACTATTATAACATCAGAATGTATTGATTTTAAAAAAGTTGTTTTGGGTTATCGTAATGTAAAAACCATCCATGTTTATGTGTGGATCGGTCTTACGATTATCTTTTCTTTTGAAATTTTTTCTTTTGAAAAGTTAAACTAATGGTTGGAGTTTACTCACACCAGTCCCATGATTGACCCAGAGTTTATTTTGTTTTGTTTTACCCTAAACTCTTGGGTGTCCAAATTTGTGCGGGCAGTCAAGTAGTTCACGTGTTTGCAAATATACTTGGAGGAGATTGGAGCATGAGGATTCAGCGTTAGAAATGTATTATTATTTTTGCCGTGTTGTATGCATGATGTACTCTGATAATATATGTATTTTGTATTTCAAAAAGTGTTATATATATATATTATATTATATTCCATTGCGATGTGAGATTTTGTGTTGTTATTTTTGTTCTTCTTCTCTATGGATCTATGACATGGAACCCATTCCTTATGGGTCGGGTCATATCCATAGGGCCTACTTAATTTTGAAAAGATCCATTCGTATCTCACTCATTACTTATCTAATTTACATGAAATTCTACAGGTGCACTCTAGAGGGTATGATGGACATACCCTATGAATCTCAGATTGTAGGATCCACTGGAGATGGATCAACGTACTCTTATTGGGTTGGCCGAATGATCTCATTATTCTTATAAGCATTCTTTTTTCTACTAAGTGTTAATTCCAAATTTTAAGTCAATTCGAGTTCGCAATAGTGAACTATATTTAGTTAAAGCTGCTTCAGTTAAAAAGCGGGGTTAAAACTTGGTTTTCAAAGTACGTCTTTGTTGTAAGTAAGATATGCATTAGAATAAACTATCCTTAAGTGGCTGGTTTGGTAGTCCTGGTAAAACTTATAGACTTATTTCTGAAAGGTTGTCTCTGACTTGTTAGTCATTTACTTGAGTTTCCTGATTTGGATCCTCTTTTCCAGTGGCGATAATGCAACTTTGATTCCCAACTTCCTAAGATGATTCAGAATGGTTAGTAGACCATATAGGTGAACTCCGTATTAAATTGAATCAAAAGAGATAATTTATTTATGGATCATAGGCATGACTCTGTAACAACTCTTCTTTAATAACATGGACAGGTAGATGGATAAAGAGGAAAACATGTACTGAAGAACATGGTGATGCAGTTTTCAGACCAAGGACGTCAGAGAGTAATCGGAGTTCATCAGAGATGTTACTGGAAGGTGTCAGTGGACGGTCAGAACTACCAGGTGAAGCAGGCATCACTTGAAGGAGGAAGAGGAAGCATGTATCAGTTGTGCACGTGCACACTGATACACCTAGAAATGCAAACTAGTGTGATCATAAATCGAATGCTATTTTTATGTGTTAGTGGGCTGTTGAAACTGATCTGTTATATGACTAAATAAGGTCCATCTGGCCTGTTAAGGGAGAATGTATTCATGTATAAATAGGCATATGCATTGCCTGTAGTGAAGTGATGAAAAGTGATCAAAAATCTAAAGCATTTCTTCTTGTTATTCGGTTTTGTGCCAATCTTACCTTACTTGTTCTGTTCATTTTATTGCTCTTTATCTTTTCTGCACCTTTACTTTCATTGCTCTGTTAATTCTTGTTCTTTCCAGTTTTATTCTTGTTTCATACTTAATCATAGTGTAGTTATTCTTGGCATTTGATTCGATTAATAAGTGAAGTTTGTTGAATGATTACGATCACTATTCAATTTGATTCATGTCCATGTTATTTCTGCATAATTCAGATAACCACAAGATACTCGTATAATTGATCAATCTGTGCAAATCAATTCAAGTCTTGTTAGGGTTTACCTTGTCAATTCGTCAAACACCTTCAAAACTCCTTATTCCTCGCAAATCCTTATCAATTTCTATTAAATCTCCACCGTTCCTGACCTTAACATCACTTCTGATCTATCTTAAACCAATTCATCTTCCTTCCGCAAACTCTGTCAATTTTCACAAGTGTTCGACCTTATTCTTCTTTACCTTCAAACGCTCCAAATTCAATGGCACAAAACCAAAACTTAGTAGACCCTGCCAAAATGGTATCGGAGCCGATGACTGGGGTAACCTCTGACAACCAGTCTGATCCTTACTTCACCCATCTTTATTCTTCAAATGATCCTTGGGCCAAACAAAGGGGATTCAACCCTAGCTCCACAAATGTTCAAGGAGGATATGAATGTCAGCCTCTACTTCCTCAAACACCACCACCAAAACACTATCAAGATCCATATGTTCATTATCCGTACCTGACATCCCCTATGCCAGCGTATCCATCTTCGGACCCTAACACCACCACCACATACTTCCACCCATATCAAGATCCAACATGGAGTACAAGGCAAGAGGAAATCACCAATGTTGTACCTCAACAACAACCACCTGTGCATTATCAAGATTACTACTCGCCCAACCCATACACTGCCTCGACTATGCCAGCATACCCTCCTCCCGATCCAGGAACTGAAAAAACTGCAGTGCCCAAAGATGCTCCATCGTCTTCAAGATCGGTTGCAAACCCACTAAGAATTGCCTTACCACCGCCATGAAATGCTCCATTCTCTAACAATCCTCCTATATATTCCCGAAAGTATCAACAAGCACCCAAAAACCAGCAAGAACTCTCACAAAAGTCTGCCACTAACTCCAAAAATCAGTTTCCAAATTCAAAAACTGCTCCTAACAGCGTTCCTCAAGTCCGATAATTTGAATCATCATCAAGGTTGATATTGGATCTAGAGCATTCCGTTGAGAAATTGGAATCAATGGAGTTGAGCAACATAATGAAATCTATCCGATCTATCAACAAAAATCTTGGTGATACTATTATTCCTCTTCAAGGCAGCCTACCATCATGTTGACTTTCAAATTCTGAAACAGTAAAGCTCATTAAGCTTCCTCACAAAATTTGGGGTATTTGCCTTGAATTGACAAAACAATATCCTACAGGTTATGATTCAGAGCTTAATGACTTCGGGCTCTTCGCTATTGCCTTGGACGAACTAATAAAGAACTGCTGTATTACTGCGCCTACCACCAAAAATTCCTCTCAGCCTGCTAAACACTCCCCTAGATCAAATGTCAATCATAACATACAGTCTCCATCGTCAAAAATGCTGGGTGAAGACAATTTCGAAACCGTGGCAGAAGGCAGCGATTCAATACATGGAGAATTGCAGGAAAATATAAAAGAAGAAGAATGTGGTGATTGTTTATAAAGCAGGACTAAAAATGAAGAAGAGAGTGTTGGTGATATTGAACATAAAGAAAAAAATGTGGAAATAGGAAAACAGTCAGAAGTTGATTCAGTGGCTACAAATGAAGAGGAGTTATCTAGGTCTGTGTGTAACGACCCAGAAAATCTGAACCAATTTAAAAATTTTAAATTGGCTAAAATAATGGATTTTAAATATTTAAAATAAATATTTTAAATAATGGCGATGAAAACTGAGTTTGAATCGACAATTGAAAACGAATATAATTAATTATAATTGTAAACAAGGCCTGAAATGGCGTGGCAGTTTCAAAAATTGAATTCAAAGTTTGTCGGACTGTACCGGGTGCAAAACAATCCGGATTTTAGTGAAACCAAAAATATTTAAATCTGTTAGTGAATATCTTTCTAACGAATCCGACAATCGAAATTTGATAGCGGGAATCAAAAGATATGTCCAGTTGAAAATTCTGAATAGTCGCTATGGAATTCAGGCCCTTAAAAATGGACATTTTGCAAATGACCTCGGATTTCGACGAAACCACTTTTGTTGGATCCGTGATGTCAAATTATTGCTAGGTTTCAAATTTCATAATTTTTCGAATCAATATGTGAGCGTGGCAAAGGAAAACGCGTTTGACCAGTTTCTGTTGAATTTAATCGACTGGAAATTGGCCATTTTTCAAACGGTCTCAGAATTCGACGAAACTAGTTTTGTTAGGACCGTATCGTCAATACGAAACTAGAAAATATTTTTCTGGAATTTTTCTAGTTAGTATGTGACCCCGGTAATTTGAAATGTACGTTTAAAATTGAACATAAGGATTTAAATGTAAATTCAACGGAAACTGATTGTAACGATCAAATCAGCTTACGATACATATCCCATTGTGTTCGGAATGGGGGTAAAATGCTAAGGACGACAGGCGGTGGGCCTCGTTTCGAGGTCGTATGTAAAAGTCAACCTTTTTGCAAAATTAAATAATTAAATAATAAAAATAATTTTAATTTCCCTCCTTTATCTCCCTTTCTACCCCCCCCCCCCCCCCCGTTCATTTTTATTTCAAACAAAAAGAAGAAGAAAAAACCTAAAAACTATCGACAGACCGCCCCCCCTAAAGCGAACGCCGCCACCACCGCAGCTCCGACGAAGACGATCCGCCCCCCCCCCCCCCCCCCCCCCCCCCGTCGAATCAAATCGTGAGCCCCCTGAAGCAGCGCGACGCCAAGACCCATGCCCGCCGTGCCTCGCTCCACCCTCCGCTTCGCCAACTCTTCCTCCTACTGCCGACATCGACGCCCCCCCCCCTAGAAGCCAGCCACGACGAAGACGACGCCCCCTTCTTCGAGATACAGTAAGTATTTTACATTATTATTTTTTTCTTATTTTATTTTAATAATGTAATACTGATTTTGTTTTAAAGGAAAAACTGATTTTTATGTTTTTAAATTCTGATTTTAAAATGATTTAAAACTGATTTTATAAAACATTTAAAAACTGATTTTGAAAAGGTTTTAAAAACTGATTTTATTTTAAGATTTTAAATAGAAAAGGATTTAAACTTTAAATAGAAAAAGGTTTAAACTTTAAATAGAAAAAGGTTTAAACTTTAAAAAGAAAAAGATTTGATCTTTAAAATAGAAAAGACGGAATTTTTATTAAGTAAAAGAAGTAAGATATGATTTTTATATTTGTAAAGCAATAAAAATATAATTTTTACGTCATAGGAATATTAAAAATATAATCTTTATATTAAAAATATAATCTTTATATATTGAATGGCGAAGTCAAAATTCGATTTTTATATATTGAATAACATAGTAAAAATTCGATTTTTACATATGTAGAGAATACAGGCAACGAAGCGACAAAAGGCGAGAAAGGCGAAGATTTCTCTAAGTGAAGTGTCGTGAAGTTGGATAGCTATTGGTGAGATTTCTGATTTAAAAATATATATATGTGTGTGAAATGAAAGTGAATTGCTATATATATATATATATATATATATATATATATATATATATATACGCCCCTCGTCCACAAACCATGGACGATATTTATTGGTTGAAATTGTTGTGAAAATTGATTGATAGCGAATGATTGTTTGGGATTGTTTGTGATTGATATTGGTTGATTGTGGTTGAAAAATACCCATTTGTGGTTGAGAAATATTTGGTTGAAACCACATAGGATTAGTTTGTGGAAATGAAATAAATATATACATGCCGCCTGCGTGCGAACTAGATGCATGATCCCCATTGTCAAAAACCGCGAGGTTTTAAGGTAGAGCGAGGAGCCGTACTAGGGACGGTCCCGGTTTTAACTACCCTGCCGTTATGCTGCCGAAATTTTGAATTGATATTCATTCGTTGATTAGAAATTCATGTGTTGAATGGTATTCATATTTTGAAATAAATTGTTTGATGATAAAAATCCCATTTTTATCACCAACTTGAACTATATAGAAAAATAGTGTTTTGAAATGAATTGTTTTACAACAAAAATCACATTTTTTATTGTATGCATAAATCGTTGAAATGTGAAGTGTTAAAAATAGCCACTTGTTCAAAATAAACATATATGAGTTGAAATATTCCTTAATTAGCTAATGAAATGATTTGCACCTATTTATGTGACATTAGAATGAATGGTGTTTTTAAACCAAATAGAAATCAAATATGAAGTTGAATAGGAAATGATAAATGATAAGAACTGTATATATATATGTACATGCATATTCATTGAACAGGTTATAGCAAAGGGGCTAGAGAAGAGGAATAAAATTTTGTGCCCGACAAATAGGTACACATTTACTGCTTTGTTTGGGTGATGATTTTATGAGCCTGTTGGCTAGCCGCTTGGCTTTTTCTTTTTCTTTTTGAGATTAGAAGGACCAGGAAAGCTATTTGCGATTTCCCGATGCTCCCGGTGCAGGGGAGGTTATGGCGAAATTTTCCAAAATTTTAAGGTGTTAGAAAAATATTTGAAGTGAAAACGATATGGAAATCATTGAATGAACTATATTTATATAAATATATAAATATAAATAAAATTAAAACGAAACGAGGCCGTGCAGTTCGTATTTTGAAACCGTGATTTCAAACAACTAGTGCGGGAAATCCGACCATTGGATTTTCCCGAAACCTCAACCGTCGGGTTCGCCTTGGAAATATCTTTCCAACGGCACCAACCTTGCAAAAATCCAACGGTTGGATTGTCTGGAATGTTTAATTCAAATCTGAAGAAAAACAGCGCCACGGCCGCTTTATGGCCCGGAGCGTCGTTTTAAATAATGAGCTATTTTAAAATAAATAAAAATAGCGATAAATCATTATAAAGTACCATAAACAATATGGAGTGGAAATAAATTGAATTTGCTTGATTTATGTTGTATTTGATGGTTGAATGTGTTCGGTGTGAAAATTACATTAAAGAACAATATTGGTGTTGTCGAATAATTTAACCGTTGAAATAAATTGATTTGAAATTCTAAATATACGTGAATTATTTGAAAAGGCCGAGTTAATTCTCGTTTCAAATAATTGACCGACGATTGAAATTCGAAGATGAAGACGACGGTCGAAGACCGGAGATCTTCACCTCGTTTGGATGGTAACCGAGGTCCTGATTGGGAGGCATCCCGAAATATGGATAATGAGTGGTGATCGTTCAGACGTGAGTGGTGATCGAAGGGTTTGCGAGGTATTTAGTGCCTCCGGTTTCGTTCAGACCCAGAACGGACTTGTAAATGGACTGTGTGTCTGACATTGGAGTTTATTCTGTGTTGATTGATTTCTGTTAAATATACATCTGTTTGGCGGCGAAGAATTTATTCTTTCGCTTAACGCCCTTCTCTGAGACGCACGAGCTCAGAGGTTGTATATCGATGGACATCAGTCGCATGGCATGAATCGCCTGTGTGGCATGCTAAGATGCAGTGATCAGGACTTCTGTTGAAAAGCAAAGTCTTGTGGTGATGATCAAAGCACCGCCTGTGTGGCGTAGCTTTGTGTATAACGTGAATTCGCGAGCCTCACACCCCGGTATGAACCTAAAACGGGAGAAGGACCTCAGGGAGGGCATGCGTTTCTTTCTAGCTAGGGTGGTGCCAGTGACCCACCAGCCCTGACATTTATATACTTTTCACCTATGTGGTTGTTGCTGTTGCGAGGCGCCTCGGTTTGGTCGGACGATCCGGGTCCGATGGAGTCATTCGTTGGCTCATTTACGCCCCAAAGGGCGGGGAAACGTATTGTTCAGGCACTATAATCCACATCGGTGGACCGGCCCTGTCGCTCCAAGGAGCAGTTGCGGCTGTTCCGGTGGCTCGGGCTAGAGAGTCACGAATTCGGTAAGGACTATCTTTTGCCTTGGTTCATGACGGAAATCCCATTTCCAAATACGACATCGTGCGGTTTTGATTGTATATATATATGGCGACATGATATATGGTACCCATGCCGTCTATGATTGATAGTTATGATTTGAAATTGTTTTCAAAACATATTAACACTAGCAATAATATCAAATGCCTTTGTTTTATTCGTATCAATCATATTTTGGCCATTATAAGGTAAAACTCTATCCTCCGGTTTGCGTTGCATTGTGTGATGGGAACTGAGTCTTATAATGGTTTCATTTTTATAAAAAGCATAGCGATGTTTAAAAGAAAGATTTGTTTTAAAGCACTGGCAATCCAATGGAGTAAACCCGTTCCACGAAAGTGGCGTGGTCCTGTGATTAGCCAAATTATATATATGTGTTGAGTAGATTTCTCATACCAGTCCCATGACTGACTCGTAGTTTATTTCACTCTCAAACTCGGGTGTCCCTTTTTCTACACGGGCAACCTTGTATTTAGGTTTAGCTGGTTCTTTCTGGATAGCTGGAGCTGAAGATGGATTCTATCATTTATTTCTTTTTATGCTGTTCAGCTCCTATTGTACATATTTTGTTTATTTCCGCTGTAGACATCTATGTATAGCTGAACTGTATTTGTACTAAGTAAGATCCTGTATACTGTGTAACTCTGATGATTACTTTTATCCAGTATATTTTGTTGTTCATTATCTGGTGTATTTATTTAATTTTGTTCTGCTATTATCTGTTTCTGTGTTATATTCCAAAGATAGCCCTGTTTCCGTCTGAACGGGAATTCGGGTCGTCTCATCGTGGTATCAGAGCTTTGGTTAAGCTTAGTTCTGGAATATAACATTTGAACGAACTCGTCAGAAATAGAACCAGTAGTGTTCTAGGACGGGTAACTCTATACAGATAGGATCAGTAATATCCTAGTATGAGTAAAGCAGAATGAAATTACACCTTGATAGACACATTTACATTTGAAGTATGCGTTTCTATATTTTAAAATACCTTTTCTGTGACCTGACACTTGATCTGCCATTTGCAGAAGTACTAGAAAAATGAGATTCAGAAACAGAAGGAATGCAGAACCGGATATTGAGGCCCTATTAATCAAATATCGAAATATGGGTGGAATACCGTTCTCTGGTGAAGAATCTATTATGTAGACACAAGCTGGGATTCGTTCGGCTGAGAAAATCTTCGAAGCATTAAAGCTGAGGGATGACCAGAAAAGATTACTGGCCTCCTGGGCACTCAAAGATGAAGCTTTGTTCTGGTGGGATTCTGTTGTTAAGGATAATCCAGAAGGTGATATCACCTGGGATAAATTCAAAGTGATTTTCTTGGAAAGATTTACTCCTCCCGAAGCAACTGAGCGATTATGCGATGAATTTTCTTATCTGATACAAGGAGACATGACAATTCCCGAATATCATAAGAAATTCAATGAACTTTCTCACTTTTCTCCTCATCTAATTCAAGACCCAAAGAGGAAAAATCTGAGATTTATTCACGGGCTTCAAAAGAAATACCAGAATAAAGTATTGGGGGCATGTGAAGCTTCCTTTCTCAGAAATGATTTATATGGCTTATCAATACGAAGATCTAGACAAGAAAGGAATGTTGCGCGACGAAGAAGAAGTTTGTTGTAGTGACATAGCAGAGTCGGAAACTGATATTCCTGAGGCAAGTACAATGTCTGAGATCAGTAAGAAGGCCAGTGCCAAGAGAAAAAGGGCCAAATCAGAGAAGAAACTAGTAACGACAACTGTATGCTCTAACTGCAATAAGCAAGGACATCTCTCGATAAGTTGCCGATCTCTAAAGAAACAAAGAAAGGAAGGATCTGAGTCTATTAAGAAGTTTCAAGAGACTAGAGAATGCAGCATTTGCCATCGGTTTGGCCATGTAAAACAGGATTGTCGGCTGTTAAAGGCAACCAAGGGGGCTCAAATAAATGAAGTAGCAGAAACCTCGGCACCCTCAGATAATCAGGGAAGATCTGATGTTTTAGAAGGCACGCTCAATGTCAAAAACATTCCAGTTAAAGTACTGTTTGACAAAGGCGCGTCGCGAAGCTTTATTGCAAAGAGTGAAGTCAAGAAACTGGACTTGAATTTGAAGAAGCTCAAAGAGCCAATGACTGTCCAAAATCCAGTGGGAGGTTCCATCAATCTCAGTTGGATTTGTGCAGTACCTGTCTCTTTTTCTTGTTATAAATTCCCTATTATCTCTATCATCATGAATTTTAATGAATTCGATCTTATTCTGGGATTGGATTGGCTAACTAGATATGAAGCTGAAGTTAAATGCGCCGAGAGAGTGGTTAAAGCAAAGGCCCAATCGGGGAATTATATAACCATACCATGTAAAGGCCTGACTTCAAATAGAAAAGATTTCTGGTCAGCTCTCGATGTTTCTCCAGCTCAAATAGAAAAGATCCCTGAGGTCGCAGAGAATATTCCTGACCTCATCAAAGACATTCCTGTCGTTAAGAACTATGCGGATGTGTTCGAAGAAGTTGTTCGCTTACTTCCGCATAGAGAAATAGATTTCAAGATTGCCTTAATTCCCAATGCAAGGCCGGTAGTTCACGCTATTCGAAGAATGTCCTTGAAAGAGAAGGAGGAATTAGACAATCAAACACGACAGCTAGTATGGTAAGGTCTGATCAGGCCTAGTTTCTCTGACTGGGGTGCAGCCGTGGTATTTGTCCCAAAATCTGACGGTACTCTACGGTTATGTGTGGATTATCGTGATCTGAACAAACAGACAATAAAGAACAAATATCCATTGCCGCGAATAGATGATTTGTTGGATCGATTAAATGGAGCACAGGTATTCTCACGAATGGACCTAGCTACAGGCTTCCATCAACTTCGAATTGCCGAAGAGTGTGTTCCAATGACAGCGTTCAGAGGCCCCGACTTATTCTACGAGTGGTTAGTAATGCCATTCGGCTTATGTCGTCGATCTGATGAATAGAGTGTTTAGAGGAGTTTTGAATAAGTTTGTTCTGGTTTTCATTGACGATATTCTAATCTTCTCTAAATCTAAGGCCGAACATGAAAAGCATCCGGAACAGGTTCTAGAAATCCTCAGAAGGAATGTATTGAAAGCCAAGTTTTCCAAATGTATATTCTGGCAAGATGAAGTGAAATTTCTGGGCCATGTTGTATCGAAAGAAGGAATCGCTGTGGATCCAAGTAAAATCACGGCCATTCAGAATTGGAAACAGCCCAGTACCCCCATTGAAGTCCGCAGTTTTCTCGGATTGGCTAGCTATTATCGGAAGTTCGTTAAAGACTTTTCGAAGATATCTGGTCATTTAACAAAGCTTACAAAGAAGCATTCTAAATTCAAATGGACTCAAGAGAGTGAGGAGGCTTTCGAAACGCTAAAGTTAAGGCTAACGACAGCTCCAGTGTTAACCATCATCGATGGCAACCAAGATTTAAAAGTCTGGACTGATGCTTCTAGAGAAGGCCTTGGTGCAGTGTTGATGCAAAGGGGCCAAGTGATTGCTTATGCTAGCCGTCAACTGAAACCGCACGAGAAAAACTATGTAACTCATGATCTTGAGTTATTGGCTATCATATTCTCTTTGAAAATCTGGAGACACTATCTTCTGGGCGAGAGATTTGAACTGTTTACAGATCACCAGTCGTTAAAGTATCTGTTCACTCAGAAGGACTTAAATTTGAGGCAGCAACGTTGGCTAGAGTTTCTTGCAGCATACGACTTTGAAATTATATATACTCCAGGAAAAGCCAACGTCGTGGCCGATGCTCTGAGCCGAAAGAATGTAATGATTGCCAGCTTTATTATCACGACTTCATTGCTAGATAAGATATCTGCTCTTCAGGAAAATGATCACTTCATTCAGAAGATCAGGGGGATAATTCAACAAGGCGAACCCTCGAGTTTTCAAGTAGACAATGATGGGATTTTAAGGCTCAAAGGTCGAATCTGTGTCCCTAACATTCCTGAACTTCGAAAGGAAGTACTGGATGAATGCCACAAGTCAAAACTCAGTATCCATCCGGGAGTAAGCAAAATGTATAATGACATCAAACGCACTTTCTGGTGGAAGTCGATGAAGAGAGACATTTCCTTATATGTTAGCCGGTGCCCTACTTGCCAACTAGTCAAAAGTGACCAACAGAAATTGGCTGGATTATTACAACCGCTGGAAGTTCCTGGTTGGAAGTGGGAGCATATTTCTACGGATTTCATTGATGGTTTGCCCAGGACAAGAAAAGGAAATGATAGTATTTGGGTGATCGTAGATCGTTTCACGAAGACCGCCCATTTCATACCTATCAAATCAAACAGAACCGCTCAGAGTCTGGCGCGGATTTACACCAGGGAAATAGTTAGACTGCATGGAGTGCAGCTCAGTATAGTAAGTGATAGAGATACAATATTCACTAGCAAATTCTGGGAAGCCTTTCAAGTCGAGCTGGGAACGAAGTTGAACTTAAGCACCGCTTATCATCCTCAGACAGACGGTCAGACTGAGAGGGTGAATCGCATTTTAGAAGATCTATTGCGGGCTTGTGTTCTAGATTTCGGTGGATCATGGGAAGACCATCTGCATTTGGCTGAATTCTCTTATAACAACAGGTACCAGGCGAGTCTGACAATGTCGCCATTCGAAGCATTGTATGGTAGACCGTGCCGATCTCCTGCTTGTTGGGTCGAGCCTTGAAATAGACTTGCGTTGGGTCCCGATATGATTCGAGAAGCTGCCGACAAAGTCGATTTTATTAAGAAGCGATTACTCGCCGCTCAAAGCCGACAAAAAAGCTATGCAGATAGAAGAAGAAGAGATATATCATTTGAAGTTGGCGACTATGTATATTTGAAAGTATCGCCGATGAGAGGAGTAATCCGGTTCGGTAAAACTGGAAAGTTAGCGCCCAAATTCATTGGTCCGTTTCCTATTCTGGAACGGATCGGAACTCTCGCTTATAGGGTCAAACTGCCTGACTGGTTGCCTGGAGTGCATGATGTATTTCATATATCTCAACTTCGAAAGCACGTTCATGATCCAGACTTGATCGTGGAAGAAGCAGCTCAGCAGGACATTGAAATTACTCCAGAATTAGCTGTGAGGCGCGAGCCACTAAAGATTATCGACAAAGAAACCAAAGAGCTGAGAAGCAAGAAGGTTCACTTAGTCAAAGTGCAATGGAGTGGAGATCCACGAGATTGTACTTGGGAAACTGAGGAGAGCATTCAGAAAGCTTATCCTAGATGCCGAGTAGATATCTCTGATTGACTCTGGTGCAAGGTACATTTACCCTACTTTGCATTACCATTTAATTCTCTAATCTGTTGTAATTTTCTTTTCATGGATGTGCACTTTTAAATTCTATAGGCTGAATGATTTTGAAAAGGAGTATAAAAAAAAGATTAGTATATTTTTGAAGGTTAAAAACAATTGGATTGGTTGTTGTGTTGTGTGATCGTAGATTTATCAAACCACTTTCGACTTTATTCCTTTTCGGGGACGAAAAGTTTTAAGTCGGGGAGATTGTAACGACCCAGAAAATCTGAACCAATTTAAAATTTTTAAATTGGCTAAAATAATGGATTTTAAATATTTAAAACAAATATTTTAAATAATGGCGATGAAAACTGAGTTTGAATCGACAATTGAAAACGAATATTATTAATTATAATTGTAAACAAGGCCTGAAATGGCGTGGCAGTTTCAAAAATTGAATTCAAAGTTTGTCGGACTGTACCGGGTGCAAAACAATCCGGATTTTAGTGAAACCAAAAATATTTAAATCTGTTAGCGAATATCTTTCTAACGAATCCGACCAATCGAAATTTGATAGCGGGAATCAAAAGATATGTCCAGTTGAAAATTCTGAATAGTCGCTATGGAATTCAGGCCCTTAAAAATGGACATTTTGCAAATGACCTCGGATTTCGACGAAACCACTTTTGTTGGATCCGTGATGTCAAATTATTGCTAGGTTTCAAATTTCATAATTTTTCGAATCAATATGTGAGCGTGGCAAAGGAAAACGCGTTTGACCAGTTTCTGTTGAATTTAATCGACTGGAAATTGGCCATTTTTCAAACGGTCTCAGAATTCGACGAAACTAGTTTTGTTAGGACCGTATCGTCAATACGAAACTAGAAAATATTTTTATGGAATTTTTCTAGTTAGTATGTGACCCCGGTAATTTGAAATGTACGTTTAAAATTCAACATAAGGATTTAAATGTAAATTCAACGGAAACTGATTGTAACGATCAAATCAGCTTACGATACATATCCCATTGTGTTCGGAATGGGGGTAAAACGCTATGGACGACAGGCGGTGGGCCTCGTTTCGAGGTCGTATGTAAAAGTCAACCTTTTTGCAAAATTAAATAATAAAATAATTTTAATTTCCCTCCTTTATCTCCCTTTCTGCCCCCCCCCCCCCCCCCCGCGTTCATTTTTATTTCAAACGAAAAGAAGAAAAAAAAACCTAAAAACTATCGACAGACCGCCCCCCCTAAAGCGAACGCCGCCACCACCGCAGCTCCGACGAAGACGATCCCCCCCCCCCCCCCGCCCCCACCCGTCGAATCAAATCGCGAGCCCCCTGAAGCAGCGCGACGCCAAGACCCAAGCCCGCCGTGCCTCGCTCCACCCTCCGCTTCGCCAACTCTTCCTCCTGCTGCCGACATCGACGCCCCCCCCCCCAGAAGCCAGCCACGACGAAGACGACGCCCCCCTTCTTCGAGATACAGTAAGTATTTTACATTATTATTTTTTTCTTATTTTATTTTAATAATGTAATACTGATTTTGTTTTAAAGGAAAAACTGATTTTTATGTTTTTAAATTCTGATTTTAAAATGATTTAAAACTGATTTTATAAAACATTTAAAAACTGATTTTGAAAAGGTTTTAAAAACTGATTTTATTTTAAGATTTTAAATAGAAAAGGATTTAAACTTTAAATAGAAAAAGGTTTAAACTTTAAATAGAAAAAGGTTTAAACTTTAAAAAGAAAAAGATTTGATCTTTAAAATAGAAAAGACGGAATTTTTATTAAGTAAAAGAAGTAAGATATGATTTTTATATTTTTAAAGCAATAAAAATATAATTTTTACGTCATAGGAATATTAAAAATATAATCTTTATATTAAAAATATAATCTTTATATATTGAATGGCGAAGTCAAAATTCGATTTTTATATATTGAATAACATAGTATAAATTCGATTTTTACATATGTAGAGAATACAGGCAACGAAGCGACAAAAGGCGAGAAAGGCGAAGATTTCTCTAAGTGAAGTGTCATGAAGTTGGATAGCTATTGGTGAGATTTCTGATTTAAAAATATATATATGTGTGTGAAATGAAAGTGAATTGCTATATATAAATATATATATATATATATATATATATATATATATATATATATATACGCCCCTCGTCCACAAACCATGGACGATATTTATTGGTTGAAATTGTTGTGAAAATTGATTGATAGCGAATGATTGTTTGGGATTGCTTGTGATTGATATTGGTTGATTGTGGTTGAAAAATACCCATTTGTGGTTGAGAAATATTTGGTTGAAACCACATAGGATTAGTTTGTGGAAATGAAATAAATATATACATGCCGCCTGCGTGCGAACTAGATGCATGATCCCCATTGTCAAAAACCGCGAGGTTTTAAGGTAGAGCGAGGAGCCGTACTAGGGACGGTCCCGGTTTTAACTACCCTGCCGTTATGCTGCCGAAATTTTGAATGATATTCGTGTGTTTGAATTATTTTCATTTGCTTAAACTATATTTATTCATTGAATAGAAAACATTCATGTGTTGAATTGATATTCATTCGTTGATTAGAAATTCATGTGTTGAATGGTATTCATATTTTGAAATAAATTGTTTGATGATAAAAATCCCATTTTTATCACCAACTTGAACTATATAGAAAAATAGTGTTTTGAAATGAATTGTTTTACAATAAAAATCACATTTTTTATTGTATGCATAAGTCGTTGAAATGTGAAGTGTTAAAAATAGCCACTTGTTCAAAATAAACATATATGAGTTGAAATATTCCTTAATTAGCTAATGAAATGATTTGCACCTATTTATGTGACATTAGAATGAATGGTGTTTTTAAACCAAATAGAAATCAAATATGAAGTTGAATAGGAAATGATAAATGATAAGAACTGTATATATATATATATGTACATGCATATTCATTGAACAGGTTATAGCAAAGGGGCTAGAGAAGAGGAATAAAATTTTGTGCCCGACAAATAGGTACACATTTACTGCTTTGTTTGGGTGATGATTTTATGAGCCTGTTGGCTAGCCGCTTGGCTTTTTCTTTTTCTTTTTGAGATTAGAAGGACCGGGAAAGCTATTTGTGATTTCCCGATGCTCCCGGTGCAGGGGAGGTTATGGCGAAATTTTCCAAAATTTTAAGGTGTTAGAAAAATATTTGAAATGAAAACGATATGGAAATCATTGAATGAACTATATTTATATAAATATATAAATATAAATAAAATTAAAACGAAACGAGGCCGTGCAGTTCGTATTTTGAAACCGTGATTTCAAACAACTAGTGCGGGAAATCCGACCATTGGATTTTCCCGAAACCTCAACCGTCGGGTTCGCCTTGGAAATATCTTTCCAACGGCACCAACCTTGCAAAAATCCAACGGTTGGATTGTCTGGAATGTTTAATTCAAATCTGAAGAAAAACAGCGCCACGGCCGCTTTATGGCCCGGAGCGTCGTTTTGAATAATGAGCTATTTTAAAATAAATAAAAATAGCGATAAATCATTATAAAGTACCATAAACAATATGGAGTGGAAATAAATTGAATTTGCTTGATTTATGTTGTATTTGATGGTTGAATGTGTTCGGTATGAAAATTACATTAAAGAACAATATTGGTGTTGTCGAATAATTTTACCGTTGAAATAAATTGATTTGAAATTCTAAATATACGTGAATTATTTGAAAAGGCCGAGTTAATTCTCGTTTCAAATAATTGACCGACGATTGAAATTCGAAGATGAAGACGACGGTCGAAGACCGGAGATCTTCACCTCGTTTGGATGGTAACCGAGGTCCTGATTGGGAGGCATCCCGAAATATGGATAATGAGTGGTGATCGTTCAGACGTGAGTGGTGATCGAAGGGTTTGCGAGGTATTTAGTGCCTCCGGTTTCGTTCAGACCCAGAACGGACTTGTAAATGGACTGTGTGTCTGGCATTGGAGTTTATTCTGTGTTGATTGATTTCTGTTAAATATACATCTGTTTTGCGGCGAAGAATTTATTCTTTCGCTTAACGCCCTTCTCTGAGACGCACGAGCTCAGAGGTTGTATATCGATGGACATCAGTCGCATGGCATGAATCGCCTGTGTGGCATGCTAAGATGCAGTGATCAGGACTTCTGTTGAAAAGCAAAGTCTTGTGGTGATGATCAAAGCACCGCCTGTGTGGCGTAGCTTTGTGTATAACATGAATTCGCGAGCCTCACACCCCGGTATGAACCTAAAACGGGAGAAGGACCTCAGGGAGGGCATGCGTTTCTTTCTAGCTAGGGTGGTGTCAGTGACCTACCAGCCCTGACATTTATATACTTTTCACCTATGTGGTTGTTGCTGTTGCGAGGCGCCTCGGTTTGGTCGGACGATCCGGGTCCGATGGAGTCATTCGTTGGCTCATTTACGCCCCAAAGGGCGGGGAAACGTATTGTTCAGGCACTATAATCCACATCGGTGGACCGGCCCTGTCGCTCCAAGGGGCAATTGCGGCTGTTCCGGTGGCTCGGGCTAGAGAGTCACGAATTCGTAAGGACTATCTTTTGCCTTGGTTCATGACGGAAATCCCATTTCCAAATACGACATCATGCGGTTTTGATTGTATATATATATGGCGACATGATATATGGTACCCATGCCGTCTATGATTGATAGTTATGATTTGAAATTGTTTTCAAAACATATTAACACTAGCAATAATATCAAATGCCTTTGTTTTATTCGTATCAATCATAATTTGGCCATTATAAGGTAAAACTCTATCCTCCGGTTTGCGTTGCATTGTGTGATGGGAACTGAGTCTTATAATGGTTTCATTTTTATAAAAAGCATAGCGATGTTTAAAAGAAAGATTTGTTTTAAAGCACTGGCAATCCAATGGAGTAAACCCGTTTCACGAAAGTGGCGTGGTCCTGTGATTAGCCAAATTATATATATGTGTTGAGTAGATTTCTCATACCAGTCCCATGACTGACTCGTAGTTTATTTCACTCTCAAACTCGGGTGTCCCTTTTTCTACACGGGCAGCCTTGTATTCAGGTTTAGCTGGTTCTTTCTGGATAGCTGGAGCTGAAGATGGATTCTATCATTTATTTCTTTTTATGTTGTTCAGCTCCTATTGTACATATTTTGTTTATTTCCGCTGTAGACATCTATGTATAGATGAATTGTATTTGTACTAAGTTAGATCCTGTATACTGTGTAACTCTGATGATTACTTTTATCCAGTATATTTTGTTGTTCATTATCTGGTGTATTTATTTAATTTTGTTCTGCTATTATCTGTTTCTGTGTTATATTCCAAAGATAGCCCTGTTTCCGTCTGAACGGGAATTCGGGTCGTCTCATCGTGGTATCAGAGCTTTGGTTAAGCTTAGTTCTGGAATATAACATTTGAACGAACTCGTCAGAAATAGAACCAGTAGTGTTCTAGGACGGGTAACTCTATACAGATAGGATCAGTAATATCCTAGTATGAGTAAAGCAGAATGAAATTACACCTTGATAGACACATTTACATTTGAAGTATGCGTTTCTATATTTTAAAATACCTTTTCTGTGACCTGACACTTGATCTGCCATTTGCAGAAGTACTAGAAAAATGAGTGTCAGAAACAGAAGGAATGCAGAACCGGATATTGAGGCCCTATTAATCAAATATCGAAATATGGGTGGAATACCGTTCTCTGGTGAAGAATCTATTATGAAGACACAAGCTGGGATTCGTTCGGCTGAGAAAATCTTCGAAGCATTAAAGCTGAGGGATGACCAGAAAAGATTACTGGCCTCCTGGGCACTCAAAGATGAAGCTTTGTTCTGGTGGGATTCTGTTGTTAAGGATAATCCAGAAGGTGATATCACCTGGGATAAATTCAAAGTGATTTTCTTGGAAAGATTTACTCCTCCCGAAGCAACTGAGCGATTATGCGATGAATTTTCTTATCTGATACAAGGAGACATGACAATTCCCGAATATCATAAGAAATTCAATGAACTTTCTCACTTTGCTCCTCATCTAATTCAAGACCCAAAGAGGAAAAATCTGAGATTTATTCACGGGCTTCAAAGGAAATACCAGAATAAAGTATTGGGGGCATGTGAAGCTTCCTTTCTTAGAAATGATTTATATGGCTTATCAATACGAAGATCTAGACAAGAAAGGAATGTTGCGCGACGAAGAAGAAGTTTGTTGTAGTGACATAGCAGAGTCGGAAACTGATATTCCTGAGGCAAGTACAATGTCTGAGATCAGTAAGAAGGCCAGTGCCAAGAGAAAAAGGGCCAAATCTGAGAAGAAACTAGTAACGACAACTGTATGCTCTAACTGCAATAAGCAAGGACATCTCTCGATAAGTTGCCGATCTCTAAAGAAACAAAGAAAGGAAGGATCTGAGTCTATTAAGAAGTTTCAAGAGACTAGAGAATGCAGCATTTGCCATCGGTTTGGCCATGTAAAACAGGATTGCCGGCTGTTAAAGGCAACCAAGGGGGCTCAAATAAATGAAGTAGCAGAAACCTCGGCACCCTCATATAATCAGGGAAGATCTGATGTTTTAGAAGGCACGCTCAATGTCAAAAACATTCCAGTTAAAGTACTGTTTGACACAGGCGCGTCGCGAAGCTTTATTGCAAAGAGTGCAGTCAAGAAACTGGACTTGAATTTGAAGAAGCTCAAAGAGCCAATGACTGTCCAAAATCCAGTGGGAGGTTCCATCAATCTCAGTTGGATTTGTGCAGTACCTGTCTCTTTTTCTTGTTATAAATTCCCTATTATCTCTATCATCATGAATTTTAATGAATTCGATCTTATTCTGGGATTGGATTGGCTAACTAGATATGAAGCTGAAGTTAAATGCGCCGAGAGAGTGGTTAAAGCAAAGGCCCAATCGGGGAATTATATAACCATACCATGTGAAGGCCCGACTTCAAATAGAAAAGATTTCTGGTCAGCTCTCGATGTTTCTCCAGCTCAAATAGAAAAGATCCCTGAGGTCGCAGAGAATATTCCTGACCTCATCAAAGACATTCCTGTCGTTAAGAACTATGCGGATGTGTTCGAAGAAGTTGTTCGCTTACCTCCGCATAGAGAAATAGATTTCAAGATTGCCTTAATTCCCAATGCAAGGCCGGTAGTTCACGCTATTCGAAGAATGTCCTTGAAAGAGAAGGAGGAATTAGACAATCAAACACGAAAGCTAGTATGGGAAGGTCTGATCAGGCCTAGTTTCTCTGACTGGGGTGCAGCCGTGGTATTTGTCCCAAAATCTGACGGTACTCTACGATTATGTGTGGATTATCGTGATCTGAACAAACAGACAATAAAGAACAAATATCCATTGCCGCGAATAGATGATTTGTTGGATCGATTAAATGGAGCACAGGTATTCTCACGAATGGAACTAGCTACAGGCTTCCATCAACTTCGAATTGCCGAAGAGTGTGTTCCAATGACAGCTTTCATACGCCCCGACTTATTCTACGAGTGGTTAGTAATGCCATTCGGCTTATGTAACGCTCCAGCTTACTTCGTCGATCTGATGAATAGAGTGTTTAGAGGAGTTTTGAATAAGTTTGTTCTGGTTTTCATTGACGATATTCTAATCTTCTCTAAATCTAAGGCCGAACATGAAAAGCATCTGGAACAGGTTCTAGAAATCCTCAGAAGGAATGTATTGAAAGCCAAGTTTTCCAAATGTATATTCTGGCAAGATGAAGTGAAATTTCTGGGCCATGTTGTATCGAAAGAAGGAATCGCTGTGGATCCAAGTAAAATCACGGCCATTCAGAATTGGAAACAGCCCAGTACCCCCACTGAAGTCCGCAGTTTTCTCGGATTGGCTAGCTATTATCGGAAGTTCGTTAAAGACTTTTCGAAGATATCTGGTCATTTAACAAAGCTTACAAAGAAGCATTCTAAATTCAAATGGACTCAAGAGAGTGAGGAGGCTTTCGAAGAGCTAAAGTTAAGGCTAACGACAGCTCCAGTGTTAACCATCATCGATGGCAACCAAGATTTAAAAGTCTGGACTGATGCTTCTAGAGAAGGCCTTGGTGCAGTGTTGATGCAAAGGGGCCAAGTGATTGCTTATGCTGGCCGTCAACTGAAACCGCACGAGAAAAACTATGTAACTCATGATCTTGAGTTATTGGCTATCATATTCTCTTTGAAAATCTGGAGACACTATCTTCTGGGCGAGAGATTTGAACTGTTTACAGATCACCAGTCGTTAAAGTATCTGTTCACTCAGAAGGACTTAAATTTGAGGCAGCAACGTTGGCTAGAGTTTCTTGCAGCATACGACTTTGAAATTATATATACTCCAGGAAAAGCCAACGTCATGGCCGATGCTCTGAGCCGAAAGAATGTAATGATTGCCAGCTTTATTATCACGACTTCATTGCTAGATAAGATATCTGCTCTTCAGGAAAATGATCACTTCATTCAGAAGATCAGGGGGATAATTCAACAAGGCGAACCCTCGAGTTTTCAAGTAGACAATGATGGGATTTTAAGGCTCAAAGGTCGAATCTGTGTCCCTAACATTCCTGAACTTCGAAAGGAAGTACTGGATGAATGCCACAAGTCAAAACTCAGTATCCATCCGGGAGTAAGCAAAATGTATAATGACATCAAACGCACTTTCTGGTGGAAGTCGATGAAGAGAGACATTTCCTTATATGTTAGCCGGTGCCCTACTTGCCAACTAGTCAAAAGTGACCAACAGAAATTGGCTGGATTATTACAACCGCTGGAAGTTCCTGGTTGGAAGTGGGAGCATATTTCTACGGATTTCATTGATGGTTTGCCCAGGACAAGAAAAGGAAATGACAGTATTTGGGTGATCGTAGATCGTTTCACGAAGACCGCCCATTTCATACCTGTCAAATCAAACAGAACCGCTCAGAGTCTGGCGCGGATTTACACCAGGGAAATAGTTAGACTGCATGGAGTGCCGCTCAGTATAGTAAGTGATGGAGATACAATATTCACTAGCAAATTCTGGGAAGCCTTTCAGGTCGAGCTGGGAACGAAGTTGAACTTAAGCACCGCTTATCATCCTCAGACAGACGGTCAGACTGAGAGGGTGAATCGCATTTTAGAAGATCTATTGCGGGCTTGTGTTCTAGATTTCGGTGGATCATGGGAAGACCATCTGTATTTGGCTGAATTCTCTTATAACAACAGCTACCAGGCGAGTCTGACAATGTCGCCATTCGAAGCATTGTATGGTAGACCATGCCGATCTCCTGCTTGTTGGGTCGAGCCTGGAAATAGACTTGTGTTGGGTCCCGATATGATTCGAGAAGCTGCCGACAAAGTCGATTTTATTAAGAAGCGATTACTCGCCGCTCAAAGCCGACAAAAAAGCTATGCAGATAGAAGAAGAAGAGATATATCATTTGAAGTTGGCGACTATGTATATTTGAAAGTATCGCCGATGAGAGGAGTAATCCGGTTCAGTAAAACTGGAAAGTTAGCGCCCAAATTCATTGGTCCATTTCCTATTCTGGAACGGATCGGAACTCTCGCTTATAGGGTCAAACTGCCTGACTGGTTGCCTGGAGTGCATGATGTATTTCATATATCTCAACTTCGAAAGCACGTTCATGATCCAGACTTGATCGTGGAAGAAGCAGCTCAGCAGGACATTGAAATTACTCCAGAATTAGCTGTGAGGCGCGAGCCGCTAAAGATTATCGGCAAAGAAACCAAAGAGCTGAGAAGCAAGAAGGTTCACTTAGTCAAAGTGCAATGGAGTGGAGATCCACGAGATTGTACTTGGGAAACTGAGGAGAGCATTCAGAAAGCTTATCCTAGATGCCGAGTAGATATCTCTGATTGACTCTGGTGCAAGGTACATTTACCCTACTTTGCATTACCATTTAATTCTCTAATCTGTTGTAATTTTCTTTTCATGGATGTGCACTTTTAAATTCTATAGGCTGAATGATTTTGAAAAGGAGTATAAAAAAAGATTAGTATATTTTTGAAGGTTAAAAACAATTGGATTGGTTGTTGTGTTGTGTGATCGTAGATTTATCAAACCACTTTCGACTTTATTCCTTTTCGGGGACGAAAAGTTTTAAGTGGGGGAGATTGTAACGACCCAGAAAATCTGAACCAATTTAAAATTTTTAAATTGGCTAAAATAATGGATTTTAAATATTTAAAATAAATATTTTAAATAATGGCGATGAAAACTGAGTTTGAATCGACAATTGAAAACGAATATAATTAATTATAATTGTAAACAAGGCCTGAAATGGCGTGGCAGTTTCAAAAATTGAATTCAAAGTTTATCGGACTGTACCGGGTGCAAAACAATCCGGATTTTAGTGAAACCAAAAATATTTAAATCTGTTAGTGAATATCTTTCTAACGAATCCGACCAATCGAAATTTGATAGCGGGAATCAAAAGATATGTCCAGTTGAAAATTCTGAATAGTCGCTATGGAATTCAGGCCCTTAAAAATGGACATTTTGCAAATGACCTCGGATTTCAACGAAACTACTTTTGTTGGATCCGTGATGTCAAATTATTGCTAGGTTTCAAATTTCATAATTTTTCGAATCAATATGTGAGCGTGACAAAGGAAAACGCGTTTGACCAGTTTCTGTTGAATTTAATCGACTGGAAATTGGCCATTTTTCAAACGGTCTCAGAATTCGACGAAACTAGTTTTGTTAGGACCGTATCGTCAATACGAAACTAGAAAATATTTTTATGGAATTTTTCTAGTTAGTATGTGACCCTGGTAATTTGAAATGTACGTTTAAAATTCAACATAAGGATTTAAATGTAAATTCAACGGAAACTGATTGTAACGATCAAATCAGCTTACGATACATATCCCATTGTGTTCGGAATGGGGGTAAAACGCTATGGACGACAGGCGGTGGGCCTCGTTTCGAGGTCGTATGTAAAAGTCAACCTTTTTGCAAAATTAAATAATAAAATAATAAAATAATAAAAATAATTTTAATTTCCCTCCTTTATCTCCCTTTCTGCCCCCCCCCCCCCCCCCCGTTCATTTTTATTTCAAACGAAAAGAAGAAAAAAAAACCTAAAAACTATCGATAGACCGCCCCCCCTAAAGCGAACGCCGCCACCACCGCAGCTCCGACGAAGACGATCCACCCCCCTCCCCCCGTCGAATCAAATCGCGAGCCCCCTGAAGCAGCGCGACGCCAAGACCCAAGCCCGCCGTGCCTCGCTCCACCCTCCGCTTCGCCAACTCTTCCTCCTGCTGCCGACATCGACGCCCCCCCTAGAAGCCAGCCACGACGAAGACGACGCCCCCCTTCTTCGAGATACAGTAAGTATTTTACATTATTATTTTTTTCTTATTTTATTTTAATAATGTAATACTGATTTTGTTTTAAAGGAAAAACTGATTTTTATGTTTTTAAATTCTGATTTTAAAATGATTTAAAACTGATTTTATAAAACTGATTTTGAAAAGGTTTTAAAAACTGATTTTATTTTAAGATTTTAAATAGAAAAGGATTTAAACTTTAAATAGAAAAAGGTTTAAACTTTAAATAGAAAAAGGTTTAAACTTTAAAAAGAAAAAGATTTGATCTTTAAAATAGAAAAGACGGAATTTTTATTAAGTAAAAGAAGTAAGATATGATTTTTATATTTTTAAAGCAATAAAAATATAATTTTTACGTCATAGGAATATTAAAAATATAATCTTTATATTAAAAATATAATCTTTATATATTGAATGGCGAAGTCAAAATTCGATTTTTATATATTGAATAACATAGTAAAAATTCGATTTTTACATATGTAGAGAATACAGGCAACGAAGCGACAAAAGGCGAGAAAGGCGAAGATTTCTCTAAGTGAAGTGTCGTGAAGTTGGATAGCTATTGGTGAGATTTCTGATTTAAAAATATATATATATGTGAGAAATGAAAGTGAATTACTATATATATATATATATATATATATATATATATATATATATATATACACGCCCCTCGTCCACAAACCATGTACGATATTTATTGGTTGAAATTGTTGTGAAAATTGATTGATAGCGAATGATTGTTTGGGATTGTTTGTGATTGATATTGGTTGATTGTGGTTGAAAAATACCCATTTGTGGTTGAGAAATATTTGGTTGAAACCACATAGGATTAGTTTGTGGAAATGAAATAAATATATACATGCCGCCTGCGTGCGAACTAGATGCATGATCCCCATTGTCAAAAACCGCGAGGTTTTAAGGTAGAGCGAGGAGCCGTACTAGGGACGGTCCCGGTTTTAACTACCCTGCCGTTATGCTGCCGAAATTTTGAATGATATTCGTGTGTTTGAATTATTTTCATTTGCTTAAACTATATTTATTCATTGAATAGAAAACATTCATGTGTTGAATTGATATTCATTCGTTGATTAGAAATTCATGTGTTGAATGGTATTCATATTTTGAAATAAATTGTTTGATGATAAAAATCCCATTTTTATCACCAACTTGAACTATATAGAAAAATAGTGTTTTGAAATGAATTGTTTTACAACAAAAATCACATTTTTTATTGTATGCATAAATCGTTGAAATGTGAAGTGTTAAAAATAGCCACTTGTTCAAAATAAACATATATGAGTTGAAATATTCCTTAATTAGCTAATGAAATGATTTGCACCTATTTATGTGACATTAGAATGAATGGTGTTTTTAAACCAAATAGAAATCAAATATGAAGTTGAATAGGAAATGATAAATGATAAGAACTGTATATATATATGTACATGCATATTCATTGAACAGGTTATAGCAAAGGGGCTAGAGAAGAGGAATAAAATTTTGTGCCCGACAAATAGGTACACATTTACTGCTTTGTTTGGGTGATGATTTTATGAGCCTGTTGGCTAGCCGCTTGGCTTTTTCTTTTTCTTTTTGAGATTAGAAGGAACGGGAAAGCTATTTGCGATTTCCCGATGCTCCCGGTGCAGGGGAGGTTATGGCGAAATTTTCCAAAATTTTAAGGTGTTAGAAAAATATTTGAAGTGAAAACGATATGGAAATCATTGAATGAACTATATTTATATAAATATAAATAAAATTAAAACGAAACGAGGCCGTGCAGTTCGTATTTTGAAACCGTGATTTCAAACAACTAGTGCGGGAAATCCGACCATTGGATTTTCCCGAAACCTCAACCGTCGGGTTCGCCTTGGAAATATCTTTCCAACGGCACCAACCTTGCAAAAATCCAACGGTTGGATTGTCTGGAATGTTTAATTCAAATCTGAAGAAAAACAGCGCCACGGCCGCTTTATGGCCCGGAGCGTCGTTTTGAATAATGAGCTATTTTAAAATAAATAAAAATAGCGATAAATCATTATAAAGTACCATAAACAATATGGAGTGGAAATAAATTGAATTTACTTGATTTATGTTGTATTTGATGGTTGAATGTGTTCGGTGTGAAAATTACATTAAAGAACAATATTGGTGTTGTCGAATAATTTAACCGTTGAAATAAATTGATTTGAAATTCTAAATATACGTGAATTATTTGAAAAGGCCGAGTTAATTCTCGTTTCAAATAATTGACCGACGATTGAAATTCGAAGATGAAGACGACGGTCGAAGACCGGAGATCTTCACCTCGTTTGGATGGTAACCGAGGTCCTGATTGGGAGGCATCCCGAAATATGGATAATGAGTGGTGATCGTTCAGACGTGAGTGGTGATCGAAGGGTTTGCGAGGTATTTAGTGCCTCCGGTTTCGTTCAGACCCAGAACGGACTTGTAAATGGACTGTGTGTCTGACATTGGAGTTTATTCTGTGTTGATTGATTTCTGTTAAATATACATCTGTTTGGCGGCGAAGAATTTATTCTTTCGCTTAACGCCCTTCTCTGAGACGCACGAGCTCAGAGGTTGTATATCGATGGACATCAGTCGCATGGCATGAATCGCCTGTGTGGCATGCTAAGATGCAGTGATCAGGACTTCTGTTGAAAAGCAAAGTCTTGTGGTGATGATCAAAGCACCGCCTGTGTGGCGTAGCTTTGTGTATAACGTGAATTCGCGAGCCTCACACCCCGGTATGAACCTAAAATGGGAGAAGGACCTCAGGGAGGGCATGCATTTCTTTCTAGCTAGGGTGGTGTCAGTGACCTACCAGCCCTGACATTTATATACTTTTCACCTATGTGGTTGTTGCTGTTGCGAGGCGCCTCGGTTTGGTCGGACGATCCGGGTCCGATGGAGTCATTCGTTGGCTCATTTACGCCCCAAAGGGCGGGGAAACGTATTGTTCAGGCACTATAATCCACATCGGTGGACCGGCCCTGTCGCTCCAAAGGGCAGTTGCGGCTGTTCCGGTGGCTCGGGCTAGAGAGTCACGAATTCGGTAAGGACTATCTTTTGCCTTGGTTCATGACGGAAATCCCATTTCCAAATACGACATCGTGCGGTTTTGATTGTATATATATATGGCGACATGATATATGGTACCCATGCCGTCTATGATTGATAGTTATGATTTGAAATTGTTTTCAAAACATATTAACACTAGCAATAATATCAAATGCCTTTGTTTTATTCGTATCAATCATATTTTGGCCATTATAAGGTAAAACTCTATCCTCCGGTTTGCGTTGCATTGTGTGATGGGAACTGAGTCTTATAATGGTTTCATTTTTATAAAAAGCATAGCGATGTTTAAAAGAAAGATTTGTTTTAAAGCACTGGCAATCCAATGGAGTAAACCCGTTCCACGAAAGTGGCGTGGTCCTGTGATTAGCCAAATTATATATATGTGTTGAGTAGATTTCTCATACCAGTCCCATGACTGACTCGTAGTTTATTTCACTCTCAAACTCGGGTGTCCCTTTTTCTACACGGGCAGCCTTGTATTCAGGTTTAGCTGGTTCTTTCTGGATAGCTGGAGCTGAAGATGGATTCTATCATTTATTTCTTTTTATGCTGTTCAGCTCCTATTGTACATATTTTGTTTATTTCCGCTGTAGACATCTATGTATAGCTGAACTGTATTTGTACTAAGTAAGATCCTGTATACTGTGTAACTCTGATGATTACTTTTATCCAGTATATTTTGTTGTTCATTATCTGGTGTATTTATTTAATTTTGTTCTGCTATTATCTGTTTCTGTGTTATATTCCAAAGATAGTCTTGTTTCCGTCTGAACGGGAATTCGGGTCGTCTCACTGTGCTCAAGTATCAGAGGTTTACTATGTCTGCTGATCTACCCCTGTTTCCTCTTGAAGAATGTCAGATGGTATTGGAAGCTCAAGAGATGAAAAGCTCTGGTGAATTCATTAACCTGGAGCACTTGCAAGTGAAAATTCAAGTGAAAATTATTAATAAGAAGAAAATGACTAAAGTATGTGCTAAGGGACAGTTAGCCGTGATGTCGTGCTTTCAAGTTGCTACTGCAGGAAGGCACATTTCTCTTATGGCTTCAGAAATTGAAGAACTTATTTTCATATTTGATCCCGGCGGCATCTCATTAACTGATGTAGCAAAGTTGAAGCATTTTTGTTGAAATAGGAACTGTGGAGTTATTCAAGATATACAGCCTTGGAAAGCATTGCCATTTCATCTGATATGGCTGCAGCAAATGTCTGGCTGATCAATCGATCTTGAGGACAAGATCCATTCTTGAAGGGGAGAGGGGTTGTAACAACTCTTCTTTAATAACATGGACAGGTAGATGGATAAAGAGGAAAACATGTACTGAAGAACATGGTGATGCAGTTTTCAGACCAAGGACGCCAGAGAGTAATCAGAGTTCATCAGAGATGTTACTGGAATGTGTCAGTGGGCGGTCAGAACTACCAGGTGAAGCAGGCATCACTTGAAGGAGGAAGAGGAAGCATTTATCAGTTGTGCACGTGCACACTGATACACCCAGAAATGCAAACTAGTGTGATCATAAATCGAATGCTATTTTTATGTGTTAGTGGGTTGTTGAAACTGATCTGTTATATGACTAAATAAGGTCCATCTGGCCTGTTAAGGGAGAATATATTCATGTATAAATAGGCATATGCATTGCCTGTAGTGAAGTGATGAAAAGTGATCAAAAATCTAAAGCATTTCTTCTTGTTATTCGGTTTTGTGCCAATCTTACCTTACTTGTTCTGTTCATTTTATTGCTCTTTATCTTTTCTGCACCTTTACTTTCACTGCTCTGTTAATTCTTGTTCTTTCCAGTTTTATTCTTATTTCATAGTTAATCATAGCGTAGTTATTCTTGGCATTTGATTTGATTAATAGGTGAAGTTTGTTGAATGATTACGATCACTATTCAATTTGATTCATGTCCATGTCATTTCTGCATAATTCAGATAACCACAAGATACTCGTATAATTGATCAATCTGTGCAAATCAATTCAAGTCTTGTTAGGGTTTACCTTGTCAATTCGTCAAACACCTTCGAAACTCCTTATTCCTCGCAAATCCTTATCAATTTCTATTAAATCTCCACCGTTCCTGACCTTAACATCACTTCTGATCTATCTTAAACCAATTCATCTTCCTTCCGCAAACTCTGTCAATTTTCACAAGTGTTCGACCTTATTCTTCTTTACCTTCAAACGCTCCAAATTCAATGGCACAAGACCAAAACTTAGTAGACCCTGCCATACTCGGTGACCGAGTCTTATGCTTAGGTATCTTTTGGAAGAAAAAAAATCATTTTTTTCTGAGCTTCGGATAAACTCAATCGACAATGAACTCGTAAATGTCTCGAGTTGTTAAATGGTGTATAAGCAATTTCAAGCATGTTAATAGTTTTATCAATTTTTATATTGCATTTGCACATCCAATGGTCCTGAAAAGGAAAAACTGTCTTATCCGTTTTTGATAGTGAATCTATTATTGATTTTTCAATCAATAACCGATAAGTTATATAAAGAGAGTACATAGACTGTCCTTTTGGAACAAGTGAACCACATATGTGGCATGATCTGCTAGTAAGTTCGGGGTCCACTGAACTTTGTTTTCAAAGACAACGCACAACACCGGCCCTGGTTAATGCTTAGAATCTAATCGCCAAACACGAGTTGGTTTCCTTTGAATACTAAGCATTTTTCGTTCAGTGATTTATTTTGAAATGAAATGTACGTAGCCATCTTGAACACAAGTTTTATTATGTAGAGTAGGTCGTTGCTTACTGCAATTTAAGCCCAAAAGGGAGGTTCTACCACAGAATGGTCATAGTATTTCTAGCGATGACATTGTCGCCATTCAGTTTAGCCTTATCATTCACTTGTCAATTCCCAACTTAGAGTTATGATCCATCCCGTGGAGGGGTAGTCAATGATGGTAATAACTAAATTGCTCAGGAGCATTTGTGTCTTGGACTTGACGTTCCAAAGGCTAACGTGAAATTGCTTTTGAGAAGTTATTTCGTTTATAGACTGCTTTTGAATCTATCAGCCTGCCACTAGTTTGTGTGTAGTGATGGAGTAGTGTCCCCTTTCCACCTATTTTGTATATTTCTTTCAGTGGAGCCATATTTTTTGTTTTATGTTTGGAGGGATTCAGTTGGCCCTGGTCCATAAGCGGTGGTCATTTAATCTTCTTCTTCAGTCTAGTTAGAATATTGAAAATTCTTTATCAAGAATTTTTCATCTTTTCAATTGCGATATAACATGCGCTCCATAAATTTTGCCATAATTTTTGGTTAGCATAGAAATCTTTTTCTTTAGATTTTTAGGATCGCTAATGCTAGAAGGCCCGAACGCGGTTTTGTCACAATGTGCGGAAATATAATCTAACGACTGCTGTAGCCTTTTACACATGTCCACCCCTGAATCGCGTGGCTTCCCGTGATTTGCAGGGATTTCCGCACATATTGACATCCATATTTTCGGGCCTGGTAGCAGCATTCTTTAAGGATGGAAGCAGTTTGCATATGAAGATAGTTGAATCTTGGATTGTGCTTAGTTTGGTGTGAAAAAAAGCTCCGTCTTAGTCAGAGGCCTGTAGCTTTAGAGCCAACTCTTCTTTTCTTGAATTTACCTGTCTGCTTTTTTGAATGTAGTCAAGTACTTTTTCTTATTTGAATTTTTTTGTAGAT
Source organism: Allium sativum (assembly GCA_030737875.1). Lineage (NCBI taxonomy): Eukaryota > Viridiplantae > Streptophyta > Magnoliopsida > Asparagales > Amaryllidaceae > Allium > Allium sativum. The sequence continues at coordinate 340,773,055 of CM060922.1, forward strand.
ATTTGTTTAACGCTTGGCATGATTAATGATCCCACAACTCAAGCTTTCTTGTTTTCATGCTTTCAAGGATCCTACAAAGGAAGTTTCCCCCATATCACTTCGGACAACGACCCCGTTATTGATTTTTATCAACAGTTGGTAAGTTTGGAGAAGATAATTAAAAATTAGGATGTAAGTTGCTTTATTCTAAGGAAAAAGAGTTATTTGCATTGGATGGTCCATTTGCGGTGTCGGGTACCAGACTTGCTTTGCATAAACAACACATTATACATGCCATTGCCAACATTCGAAATTTGAATTGTCAATGTTCGTCATCTTCCTTTGGATTTCAAGTGTCACTCATATGGAAACATTATTCAAAATAAAACATACCTGGCGGTATTGATTATCAGTAATTGTTGTATAGAATAACTTTTTGGTAATTCAGTTTCCACTCTGGTGAAAAGACATCTGTTCCTCTTGAGGCTAGGTCCTTCATAACTTAAACTTATCTTTATTTCATTTTCATATTTATCATACTAGTACGGTTGATTATGAATGAATTACGAGGGAAGACTGCTCTTAAAGAGGAATTGGTGCTAACTTAGTTTCCTCTTTTAGATTTATAACCTAGGTACCTTTGTGTGGAATGGGAAAGATACTTAGAAGTCCATTAATCTTGCAATTAATATGTTTCTTTTTAGGCTATACAACCTTGATACTTTTGTCTCTGCTTCGACGTATGTTTCATTCCTTTCGACGAATTGTTTATCATCGACTCCAGTTATTTTCCACTCCTACCATCTCGAAGCAACAGTTGAGATATTCTATCATCTATTTGTGTGTTTCATGCTAAATTTTATTGGTGGAGTCTACCCTCTAGATGCTTAGCTCTTGGGCTCATATGGTGGCCAAATGTTTGGGTTGGTTCTTTCAATTGTGCCTGCTTGAGTATATCCTTAAGTCCATGTCTTGGATAGGAATCGTCCAATGATTCATGGTTTAGTTCCTTTTAATTATCATTATTTGTATTAAAAAAATGTGCTCCCTCAGTTGTTAGCATCCATGTGAGGTTTTGAGTGCATCTATCTTGAAGTCTGAAGACCAGAGCATGGATTTTTAAACTTCGAGCTTCCTTGGCTTCACTTGCCCTTTTGCCTTGATTGTGGTAGAGTTCATTCTTTGTCTTCCATGGTCTAAATTAGGCCGAGGTTTCACATGCTCAGCGCTCGCTATTTATCCATTTAGTTCTGTTTTAGTTGCCAAAATACTTTGTTTGACGAAGTAGAACTATTAGGTTCCCTAGCTTAGCCATTTCGATGGCCGTATCTGTTTTGGCTATGTCGAGTTCATCTCGGTTGAGTTTTAGCGCACATGCCTCAGTTGGAAGAGCTGGTCTCTGTGAATGCAAGAGTGTAAGAGTTCTTTTATTTGTTGAACGACTGGATATTCTAGGCAATTTGTTTGATTGCCCTTGGTCTGATTTGCACGACGATTCATAACCTTAGAAATTAGCGTTTCAAACACTTGATTCTAAGCTCCATGTCCTCCCTTTCCTTAAAAAAATTATCATTACGCATTTTTCTAGTTCGTTATTGTAACCTCAGCGGTTCCCCTAATTACTATTTTGGTAGCCCACATACGAGTGGCTTAAATTTTAGGCTTCTTCTTAAAGATGCCTATCTTTGGGCACTGGTTTGTTAAGTAAAATCGTAGGGAACAGTTTTAGACTTCACCCACCTTTACTTCTACTTTGGGAAGTGAAACAATAAATCAGAAATGATGTTTAGTCCAGTTTAAAAAATGCCACCTTCTTGTTGAGTAGCATTATAGAGAACGCTGTTATACGACATTCAACTAAAAGTTTGAATATTTTTACTGCATTTTTATAAACGCTACCATAACCTACCATTTTGTAACGTTTTCTAAATGCAGCATAAATTCTTTCCATTAAGATCTAAAAGACGCCGCCAAAGCATTTTTTTATGCAACTACAAATTTTTTGTATTAGTTTACATTTGTTTCTGTAGCAACTTTAAGACGTTACTAAAAATTGTTTGCAACATATTTTAAATGTTGTTATTTACTGTTGATGGCCTGTAACATTTTCAACAACTATGCATATAATATCCATATTAAAAGCAGCAATCAATCATATAATTATCATATTCACATAATAAACAAGTTTAAACATACAAGTTTTGGGCAAAATAAGTCACATAACATAAGCATTCATAAACAAGTTTACATAAATAGTACTAACAATATATATATATATATATATATATATATATATATATATATATATATATATATAACAATCAAAACCATCCACAAGCATTCGTAATCAAGCTAGTCTTCTATTCAAAGAAAGTAACCACCTGTAGACAAGTTTAACAATCAACAATTAGAATATAACATGAATTACTTACATAAATATTAAGTTCTGTAATTATTCAATTTTGGGTGTGCACATTGAGCTATGATTATGTGTTGTGTAGAACTTAATCGAACTAACCAACTATTTTGAAAACAAGTTTAAAGAAAGCTTGAGATATCAATTGCAATAACTATCTTTTGGAAATGGCCAAATGACCAATATGCAATTTTAGAAATTGTTATGTATGTTGTATACTTGAATAATTTTACACTTGTTATGCTTCATGTACTGTACATTTTTGGAAATGGCTGTAATTGTTTTACTTATCAACAAAGATCCAAGTACTGTACTCCATAAGACACTTGAACAAAAGAAAGCTCATAATAATGTCAGACACAACACTACATATTCATTTATTAGACCCTAAACAAACACTCAGAGACACTCTAATCCAAGATGATCTTGACCTGCAACAGAACCAAAGCTTGACCACTTTAATGATCAGTGGTGGGCATCTCTTTCATCCTTAATTTCATGTTTGTAACATCAATACATATATAAAATTGCTGGAAAGGAGAATTAAGGATCCTAAGGCTAATTAACACTAGAGAGGACGAATAGGTTTTAATGGAATGTATGAATTTTTTTAAATCTTATTGAATTTAACAGAATCAAATGCAAATCACGGACATAAATCAAACATAGAATCAGTCACTGATGCAAATAATAAGTAAAAGCAGAGAAGGAAAGAACATACCGAGTTTTTATACTGGTTCGAAGTTACCCTACACCCAGTCTCACGCAACTCTGGGTTGTGTTGATTTCTTTTCAAATAATAATCTTCTTACAATCCTCGATTTCTATGGTCACGAGGTACACGACCACTTGCTTTCAAGCGAGCGCTCTCTTGATTTGACTTGGCTACAAGATCATCAAATTGATTTACGGGCTACAATCACACCTAGTTGATTTGAACAGCTGCAACTACACCTTTTCAGTATTAGTTTTGGAAGAGAGACTTGATATAACTTTAATCTTGCGATCTTTGATTACGAATACTCCCGTAACTCTAAATAACACTTGAATCTTTTAGAGAGTGTAAGGTAAAGAATCATACTAGAAAGGTTTGGTTGATTCTCTTTGAATTTTGGCAGGATTTGATTGTAGAAATTTGAATATTAAGAGTATAAATGGAGAGGAGAAAAAGAGAGAAGAAGATAATGAAAGTAGTTAAAAAAAATTGTATTTAGATGGGCATTTATAGTATACCACCAGTTATATCCTTTCAGGAAAACATTTACACCAATAGACACATCTATTGAAATTTGAAATAATGGTCATCACGTCGACTTGGAAGGTAGGGGATGTCGACATACCTTAGAGAATTTTGAAATTTAAGTTTTTGAAAACAATTTAAATGATACTTAAATAAATCAAGGAAATTCTGGAGTTTAAACGAATTATTTTCTTATATATCAAAGTAGTACAATAGAGTAAGAATACAAATTAAAAATATATATTTGTAACCTATAAAAGTGATAAAACTTAATATAAAACTATAAATATAAAAAAACTTTAAAACTTAATGTACAAAACTATAAATATGAATATAAGGAAATAATGATATTAAAACTTAAGTGTGTATATATATATAATTAAAACTAAAATATACGTAAGAAAATCTAAAATATTTAAATTAGGAGTTAGTTTAAAATCTAGGAAAATAAATTTAAATATTAAGATATATATATATATATATATATATGTATGTATGTATGTGTGTGTGTGTATGTATTTCAAAAAAGAAGTATTTTTGAAATCAAGTTAAAAACAAAAGTTGAGAACATTTTAATATCTTACAAGGCTAAAATGATAAGAAAGTTGAAATAAGGATTTAAGTGATATTACAGAGTTTTAACAAAAATACTAGAATCTATTACTTATCCTGATTTCTTGAACTCTTAAACTATTGTTACTTATGAGTCTTCAGTCTTGAACTCTTCTTCTTTGTAATCTTGCCCTTAAACTAATACAGGACTTGTCTTAGGCTAACAATGAATCTAATACTCCCTCTAAAACTATGATACTATTAATATTGATAGTATAAGATTAAATCGATATGATATAATTGAACTAAATATTATTGATACTTTAAATATGATAGTTTACAACAAGTACTTATTTTAAACAATTGAACATTTATAATTATAATATAAACTATACCATGAATATTGTTGAATGCACGTAATCTATCTAATGAGTGTTTCTGACAATGGGTGCTTTATGAATTGGACAATTTGGATAATGGAGGAAAATTTCTCCATTTTGTTCAATTACATTACCATCCTTATCAAAACTCACTTCGCTAACATATATGACTCAATCGTTTTCTTCCATCTGGTCATCTTATTCTTCTTCTTCCTCCTCCTCTTCCTCTTCTTCTTTATCATCCATTGGGTTATGACAAGGATATTATATGAATTGTCTTCAATAATGATTGGATTAGAATGATTATCCATCAAGAATTTCTATAGACCCCTAATGATTTTTCCTTGTTTCTCCTTTTCCCTAGCCATTCGTAGTTGTATATTGGATTTAGCAAGTAATTACAGAGAATCCTTTATAGGTTCTTCCACTTTGATCACACGTGCAAGCGTAGCACGTTGAAATAGCCGAACAAAGGCAAGGAGATAGTGTTGTTTTGGTTAGTATTGGATGAAGAGGCCATTATTTTATTGTTTTCAAAAGTTTTTTTAAAGAGAAAACGAGTGAAGAGACAAGAAATTTTGAAGTAAGAAGTTTAAATAAGTATATAAACTTATTTTGGAGGGAATTTTAATTTCGAAAATTAACTATTATATGTCGACATAGGGGGTAGTACATTTCAACATGTGTATGTTAATTTTGATTTTTTTTATTTTTCTTTATATTTTAATACATATATATACACACACACATACACATTAATATTTCTAGTTATGTTATTTCAGTTAATGAGAAAATACCTAGTTCTCTTCTTAATTTAGTAAATGTTGGTTGTTCAAGGGTCAGTGAAAGTATCTGTAAGTTAATTCTCAATTTTATTGAATTCTAGTGAAATATTTTTTGATTTACATTTTCTCTTAGAAAATAATAATATCTAAATCGATATGTTTATTTCTAGCATGATGAGTAGGATTTCTAGATAAATTTATTGCACTAGTATTATCATAATAAATTTGTGATTTAGTTAAGTTTAATCCAAAATCTCTTAGAGTTTGTTGCATATAAATTACTTGAGAACAAGCCAAAGTAGCAGAGATATATTCTTCTTCGGTTGTTGACAAGGATACGACATTTTTCTTTTTTACTAAACCAGAAAACTAACAAAAATGACAAGTTCCACTTGTACTTTTCCGGCTTGATTTACAATCGGCATAGTTTGCATCACAATATAAAATTAAATTAAATGAATCATTTTCAGGGTAAAATAAACCAAAGTCTAATGTATGTTTAACATATCTTAGAATACGTTTTTCGGCTTTTAAGTGAGTTTCCTTACGTTGAGATTGATATTTAGCGCAAATACAAACACTATGTATTATATCTGATCTACTCGTAGAACCATATAGTAATAAACTCATCATTCTTATGTATAATTTTTTATTTACGTCTTTTGATGAGTCATCTTTGCTTAAAGCTTCATTGGATGCCATAGGAGTAGTATTTCCATTGGCATTAGTCATATTAAATTTATTAATTAAACCTCAAGCATAATTTTATTAATTAATTAAATTACCATTATCTAATTGTTTTATTTGTAATCCCAAGAAGAAATTGAGTTCTCCCATATGACTCATTTCAATTTTTTGCCATAATCTTAGAAAATGCTTGATTCATTTCATTATTTGTTGATCCAAAAATAATCTCATATACATATACTTATACTAATTGAATGCTAATTTTATTTCTTTTAATAAAAAGATTAGTATCCATTTTACCAATTTCAATGTTTGATTGTAACAAATATGATCTTAGTCTATCATACCAGACTCTAGGAGCTTGTTTTAGAACATATAAAGCTTTCTTTAATTTATAAACTTGATTTGGAAATTCTTCATCTTCAAATAATGGGGGTTGTCAACGTAAACATGACTTAAACATATTCATTTAAAAATGTATCTTTTACATCCATCTGAAACAATTTGAAATTATTATAATTAGTGAAAGCAAATAGAATTCTTGTAGCTTCTAGTTTTTATACAGGTGCAAAGGTTTCATCAAAACTTCCTTCTTCTTGACAGTAACCTTGTGCAACTAATCATGTTTTATTTCTAACAACCTCACCAAGTTCATTCATTTTATTTTTATAAACCCATTTAGTTCCTATTATTGTCTTATCCTCAGGTCTAGGAATAAGTTCCTATACATCCTTCCTGGTAAATTGGCTCAATTCTTCTTGCATAACAAGTTTCCAAGAATCATTTGACGATGCTTCCTTGGATTTTTAGGTTCAATAATCTAAAAGCTACATTACTCATTTTATTTAATTGACTTCTAAATCTAATTACAGATTCGATATCTCCTAGTACATTTTCTATAGGATGATCTTTTAGAAGTATGATTCTTTTATTGGGTTGATTGATTTCACAATTTATTTCATTTGGATTATTATTTTCATTATCCAATTCATCTTCACCATTTATTTGACCAAAATCTCTATAATTATCATCAAAAGATACACGCATTGTTTCTTCAATAGTGTTGGTTTTTAGGTTGAAAACTTTGTAAGCTTTACTGCAATTCGAATATCCTACAAAAATTCCTTTATTAGATTTAGAAGCAAATTTATCCAAATTTTCTTTCGTATTTAAAATAAAATATTTGCTTTCGAAAAATCTAAAATAAGATACTCTAGTTTTCTTATTGTTAAGAAGTTCATATGGTGTTTTTTGGTTAATGGTCTAATTAAAATTCTATTTAAGATATATCAAGTTGTAGCAATCGCTACAACACAAAAATTTCTTGGTAATTTACTATTTGAAGCATAGTTCTAGCACACTCTTGAATCATTCTTGTACGACCCACCTTTTTGGTCAACAAAAACCGACATTAAATACAATCACTGTATTTCAAGGTCGAACATTCAGTAATCGAAAACATAGATTGTTTGGGTAAAAAGAAAATAAATTAACTGAAGAATACGAAATCTCACAGTGGAATTAGATAACACATAATAATAATACTGATAGATGAATTGTCACTCCAAGATACGATGCATGTCAAGGTTAAAAACAAATCCTATCAGATGGACAACTATAAAATTCTAACAGTACAAATGCTGATGGATGAAATAAAATACAGTGGAAATAAAATAAAGCGACAAGAAAACTTCCAGCTCTACTCCATGATCTCACATCCAACAGAAGACAACCTAGAAAACAAGCTTGGTCCGACCCGAGCATTATAATGAAATAATACACGGATCAGTCTGGAATACCTACACAAGAAAACTATAGCAAAAGGAAACATACAATAATTTTGTGCGACCACATCGCTGATCGCGGAACAGGTTTGCACCTCACAAGAACAACATAAATGAATAAGCATCAACACAAAAAAAATCATCAAAAAAATAAAATAATGGGTGTCATATGTAAAATTTGCCAATATAAAAGTAATAACAGAACAATACACCATTGAGAAGAGGGAACGCCACTTTCAGTGGAAACAAAGAAACTAATCCAAAATTTTGGATCGAACATGGAAAAGGTTAATTTTCCAAAATAATTGGACCACACTGCTTACTGTGGACTAGGCCTGGAATGCCCCAGAAATTTCAGACCAGTTAACATTTCCAAAAACGCGTCCATCCATACAAACAATGACAGCGACCATTTTATTTGATAAATATATACAACACCGCTAAATACACTAGATAAAATTTCAATAAATTTCACTTATCAGATTTTTCATTAAATCCACTGGATGTGCTTAAATACGAGTTAAGCATAATTACCATACATCTACCAATGTGCAACTCTGATGAGATGAACATCGGTATTCATTCCTGCACACTCGATAAACACGTTAGCATGGCTTAAATAATAAACATGAAAAATGCACCATTACAAGATGAAATATCAAATAATAAACAAAAATTATTATTATTAATATACCAGCTGCATCACTACCACTTGTGATTACCTACATACCTTTATCTAATTGGGTAAGCAAATAGATACATGATCAAGCCAATGTAGTTCTTCTTTACAAAAACATTTAAATCAATATTTACTTCCAAAATACTCTTTATATCAAGTAAGGAGAAAACACTCTACAAATACTCGTTTGAAAGATATTTATATATCTCTTGTAGAACTTCCTTTCAAAAAAATAAACATCTTCTATTACAAATACCTAGAAACTCCCTTGTCATAAAATAGATTATAACTCCAGTCTAATTATGAAGAAAAGGATTACTTGAAATTATCATTTTACATAAAACATTTGTCAAAGTAATTCATTTCGATAATGCAATTATGGCTATCAAACCATACGTATTCTATGTCTGTAATACTCCCCTACTAATCCTTATGTTCTTGATTTCAGGACTTTATGTAAGTCATACTAGGTCATCAATGTCCTTAATAATCTTTCATACATATTTTTTGCTTACTGAAACAAAGATTATAGTCAATATAGTATGTTGAAGTCGGGTGCAACTTTAAATTAAAACATAAGCTTAAGAAATAAGTAATCATTTAGATGATGAGTATGCTCATAGTACTCCTTGCTCTCGTCATGCAAAAGCTTACTTATCTGAAAAGTTGTGTTACTTTGTGTAGGATCTTTGTATATGAAATAAGGCGAAATTGACTATGACATACTAACTTGTCTAATACAATAGTTCTGCAAGTAAAACTAAATGATATAGAATATCACAAATAAGTGAAAGCAGTAAGTAAAGTGACACCAATAATTTTATACTGGTTCGAACTTCTCGTCTTACGTCCAGTTCCAGAATCCTTCTGGAATTCACTATCAACACCCTCTATTCACCTGGAGGAACAGGTTCACCACAATACGAGCCCCAAAAATGATTTCTCCGCCTGAGCACGACACAAGACTTTTACAAATTACAAGAGTTTGACTTTCGCTTGTGTTCTTGAAATACTGAATAGCCAATGATTGACTACACCCTTCCTATAATCTTATCCTCAAAAATGTAATGTGAATGTGAAGATTGAAGGAAGTATGTTACTTATTGAATCAAGAGATATGAAATAATTTCAATGATTCAACAAGTATCTTGAATATTTGAATTTTTTTAGAATGCAAGAGTATAGAAATGTAGATCAGAAAATAGATTAAAATTAGAAATAATTGGTGATTAGAAAACTGAGATTGAAGTGTATATATAATAGTTAAAAGGTAGTGATCCTTCATGAAGAGTTTAATCAAAGAGATGCACCCATTTCTTTTTTGAAATGAAGAGAAACCCCTTCATGAAGAATGACAACCTTTCATAAAAATGGCTGTTGTTTCGAATCAGTCAAATGGTTCGTAAATCACCAGTCAACTGGTTAAAAACACTGAAAATCGTATATATTTATAGTTTGTCAAAAACTAGCCATTACTGGGTAAAATAAGCTTGGCCAGTCAATTGGTTCACCAGTCGACCGGTTCACCAGTCACCAGTCGACTGGTTAAGTATATTTTGTCTAGACTTGGCTATTTATAGCCATTTACATATATATATATATATATATTATGTTTTGCGCATTTTTGTTATACTATGAGGATATATTTTAACAAATATCTAACACGACTAAATGCTCATATATATATATATATATGTACGTATATATATATATATATATATATATATGAACTTAGCTATTCAATATGATCTTCATTAATCTCCATTCCTTTGTTATCATGAATCAAAAATCTCGTGATTCAACATTATCATCACCCGAAAACAATCAAATGTCTTCCTCGAATCATAGTAATTCGCAAAGCTCGCATTAGCCTACTTTGTTCTTCGTTTCGACACGTTTTGACTCTCTTTTACTTTGATTTAACAACCTTATTTTTGAAAATTTATTTATAATACTATGAGGAAGCTCAAGTCCAAATTTGAAAGGATTTGAAATCATTTACCATGGTTTTATACCCAAAATGGTTAAAACAACGTTTCTATTGCGCTGTGAAAAGTTCTGGGTAGTTTATAATGATTTTAGACTAAAAATAACTACTACAGCATTTTTGGGGCGTTACATACACATATATGTAACGTTGTTTATCGACGAAACTGTTTTCATAACAGTGTTCTAATGACTCTTAATAAGCAAAACGTTGTTTATCGACGAAACTGTTTTCGGCCACATTATCGATATTTCTTTGAACAACTTATCTTTGTAAACAAAAACTCAAAAACATGTTTTCTCCTCATTAATTATTATTTATAAAGGGATTTAATCAAGGTTATAAGAACATTTTTATAATGTTAATATTTACTGCCCGAAGTTTCAGGTTATTACATTCTTCCCTCCTTAAAAGGAATTTCGTCCCCGAAATTTTATGCAGTAATTAATCAAAAGAATGGAAAATATTCCACGAAGGAAACTCTATGTCTCCAAGGCATTTTTCTTGAAAGTACGCTCTCAAAATAATTTCATAAATCGAAAATTTAAGACATACCTGGATATTACATGATTGGAACTTCTCAATTTGTGATCAATATTTTATCAATCCTGCAAGCTTGTCTTCTTCCCATGCTCAATTTGAGGTAGATTCTAGGACCTCCTCTTCTTCTTCTTTTATGTATATAATTGTTGTCAGTGTCAAATCATCAAGTATAGACATAATCTTCCTGTTGTGGTACCCTTCGAAATGTAACAAAAATTCATCATATTTCGACTCATCCAGCTCATCATCAAGTAAGGATGTATTCTCCATGTCGCGGTATTCATCAAAATGTACCAGAGAGTAATCATGACACTTTTATTATAAGAACTTCCATATAGGCTTTCAAATAATATTTTCAAACAAGTCAAACAAGTTTTATAAGAAATTATTTTGTTAAAACTAAGATCATATTCATCAAAGTGGATTCAAGCCACACACTCAATTTAGGCTATTCTATTGCGGTCGACATCCCCTCACTAAGTAGGGATGTACTTTACTGGCTCAATACCATATAAAGTAATAGTTGCACTACCCAAGATCTATTGTCTTATGTTGCACATCATCATCATCATTATCCGAAGGTAACCATCATATAGCGGCCAACATCCCCTCACTAAGTAGGGATGTACTATACTGGCTCGATAACATATAGAGTAATAGTTGCACTACCCAATACCTATTGTCTTGTACCGCACATCATCATCATCACTATTCGAAGGTAACCATCATATTGCGGCCAACATCCCCTCACTAAGTAGTGATGTACTCTACTGGCTCGATACCACATAGAGTAATAGCGCACTACCTAAGGTCCATTATCTTATCCCGCACATCGTCACCCGAAGGTATCCATCATTGATGAAATAATCCATAAAAATCTTTCGTAAGTTTAAACAAAGTATTCTCTCAAAGAACTTTGTAATCATTACTCCCATATGGATAATCATTTCTTTTTGGAAAATCCACACTCTCAACTTCGAAAATTATCTCAAGTATGAATCCCCTATTTTTTTCCACATCGATCTTTTCATATTACTCGAAGTATCTCAAAATCTTACATGTGTCACTACTTATGATATTCATATTGAATGACATCAACCTCTCTATTTTTTTTGTCAGACACGTAATTCATTTTATGAAAATGTTTTGAGAAAGCAGACTTTCAAAATTTAATGTGCATGATGTAAGTATTCAAGATGATTAATCTAGCTTCCCAATAAGATAAATTTCAATCAAATCCAACAAAGGAATCAAAAGTCATTACTGAATTGTTGAAAGATCTTTTAGCGGCTAAGCTAACATCATAAATGCTAAACAATTCTAATATCCTATTGTGTAAAAGAAAAATCTCACCTCGGTTTTGCATGAATGCAGTGTTCAATTAACTCATCTTGATCTCCCTTAAGTTTATTTGTCCAAGCCCATTTAATTTCCTCCTCGGCAAGATGTTATTCCGTATTCCTTTGAAGCCACTCCACAACATCCATTTCAAGGTGTTACATTCCTTCCTTTACAACCCACTACATTCCTTCCTTGGTTACTTTATAACATAATCATATGCACTTAAAATTTTGTTAAACCTCTCATTATAAAGAATCATATATGTATAAACACTAAACGAAAGTTAGACACAAAAAATAAATACTACCCATAACCTTGGTCAGAGTTATGGTGCCTTACCCTATCCGGTTTTATTTATCAAATTAAGGTATCTTCATTTTAAAATTTCTAGGATTATCTGCTAATCTTAGGTGAAATTTTATTTAGGCACCAAACCTAAACTCTGATACCAACTTGTAACGCCCCGGAAATTTCAAACTAGCCAACATTGCTGAAAACTTGTCCGTCCAAAACAAACAATGACAGCTACCAGTTTACTTGAAAAATATATACAACGCCACTAAATACACTAGATAAAATTTTAATAAATATCATTTATCAGAGTATTCATTAAATCCACCGGATGTGCTTAAATATGAATTAAGAATAATTACCATACATTTATTATTGTGCAACTCTGATGAGATGGACACCGATATTCATTCCTGCACGTTGGATAAACACGTTAGCATAGCTTAAATGATAAACATGAAAATGCACCATTACAAGATGAAATATCAAATAATAAACAAAAAAATATTCTTATTAATATAGCAGCTGCATCACTACCACTTGTGACTGCCTACGTACCTTTATCTATTTGGGTAAGCAATTAGATACAGGATCAAGCCAACGTAGTTCTTCTTTATAAAAACATTTAAAATCAATATTTACTTCTAAAATACTTTTTATATCAAGTAAGGACAAAACACTCTGCAAATACACATTTTGAAATATATTTATATATCTCTTGTAGAACTTCCTTTCAAAAGATAAACATCTTCGATTATAAATACCAAGAAACTCCCTCGTCATAAAATAGATTATAACTCCAATTTAATTACGAAGAAAAGAAATACTTGAAATTATTGTTTTACATAATTGCAGCTATCAAATCGTAGGTATTTTATGTATGTTCCAGTCCCTTACTAATCCTTATGTTCTTGATTTTAGGACTTTATGCAAGTCATACTAGGTTATCAATGTCCTCAAACATCAGTCATATATGTTGTTTGCTTACCGAAGCAAAGACTGTAGTCAATATATTATGTTGAAGTCAAGTGCAATATTAAATTAAAACACAAGTTTAAGAAATAGGTAATCATTTAGATGATGAGTACGCTCATAGTTTTCCTTGCTATCTTCATGCAAAAGCTTTGTAGTACATATCATCACCCCAAAGCAATCAAATGTCTTCCTCGAATCATTGTAATTCGCAAAACTCACGTCAACCTACTTTGTTCTTGGTTTTGACATGTTTCGACTCTCTTTTACTTTGATTTAACATCCTCACTTTTGAAAGTTTGTTTACAATGCTAAGAGGAGGCTCATGTCCAACTTTGAGAAGATTTGAAGAAGTTTATCATTGTTCTATACTCAAAATAGTTATAACAGAGTTTCTGTTGCGTTGTGAAAAGTTTTGGATAGTTTATAGTTATTTTAGACTAAAAATAGCTACTACAGTGCTTCGGGGGTGTTATGAAAACTTCTGGGATAGTCCAGAGAAAAGAATGTTTCGTAAAATGCCATGAAAATTTCTGGCCTTGGTACAGAGCTTCATCAATAATTCAGAGAAAAGATAACGTTTTGGAATGCTACGAAAAGTTCTGAAATTCAGATTTTCAGCCTGTTTTTCGGCAAAATGTTTGATGCTATTCCTCTATGATAAAAATAGTTTTTGACTCCAAATTTTCTATAGTAAGACGCTCTATTAGTCTACTTAATTATCATGAAAAGAAACCCTTAAAATTATATATCAACTTAATATATATATAATTCAAAAATACAAGGCATTTTCAACATGTCCATTTTAGGCAGATTTTTACCTGGCTTTGCATCCAGTTTTCAGGTACACAAACGATCGAATTAGGAAAAGTTTTACAAATGATAATTGAAAGCCTTTGAATTATATTTTTAGACTGATAAAGAAATCGAAGTTACACCAATAATTGCAAAAGTTATGCCCAAAATACCGAACGTAATTTTCAGTGATTCGGGTTCTATCGTTTCTTCTTAATTTTCACAACTTTTATTCAAAATATGAAATGAATACATGAATTTAAATAGTTTATCTCACCTTAGAATCGTAGATTGAACTTGTAATTATTCCCTTGGCTTCTCCTAAACTTCTCATTTTTATCCTACTTTGTTTTTGATTTGTGAATACATGAAAAGAAATGAACATTTACACCCTTTATATAACATTTCTTGAGGCTAGTTTAGTAATTTGGTTTTGGACACTTGTCCAACTTTTCTTCATGCAAGCTTTAGGATGTAGACACAAGCCTCCTTAGGTGTCTTTAGATGTTTCCATGGTCACCTAATGTGTTTATGGGCGTTTACCTTATTTATATACAAGACATGTGTACCATTCACGTGATGGCACATGTCCCTATCATTTTAAGCCATTTTTCACATTCTAAAATATATACACATATACCATTTGTATTTTATTTATATGCTATGTACATACGCAGATATGTGTTCTTCTATTGCTACTACATACACATGATGGTCTAACAACTTTTAATAAGAAAAGCGTTGTTTATTGACAAAACTGTTTTCGGTCACATTATCGATATTTCTTCGAACTACTTATCTTTGTAAACAAAAGCTCAACAACATGTTTTCTCCTCATTACTTATTATTTATAAAGGGATTTAATCAAGGTAATAAAATTGTTTCTATAATGTTAAATCCAAAATTTAAATATTTAAATAACCTCGATATTTAAATATTTACTGCCAGAAGTTTCAGGTTGTTACAAGGCCACTTACAACATCATCCAGTCTCACCATGGATTAGAATAATTAAACATCGCAAAGGGTTTATATCTTCCCGATGCAAATTAAATCAGGAAAACTCTTAAATCCAAAATCAAAGGAATATAATGAGAAATTTCCCAATAAATAATAACTAGGAGACTGTGCTTCCATGACTGAAAGTATACCTCTAGAATATATGGAGAACTCTGATAGCTCTTGGAAATGTTTAAGTCGGATCTCGTAAAAAATATGAGAATCTGAGTATTTCACATTGGCGCGCGACACAACAGAATACAATTTTGAGTAGTTGTGATAACACACTATTGGTAGCAACCCCATGTAGGTTGACTTCCACTCGGTTTTTTGGTTCAACCATTGCCAACAAAGGATAACAGTGCTCAAATAACAACAAATCATTTTGATTTAATGATACAACTCAAGAAAGTTGAACCAATAGTTGTTAAATCAACTATTAGGAATGTTCAAAATGATCGTATATGGAAACTTAATCACATTCTCTTACCATTATTTATCGATCCTAAATTTATACTATCTCTTTGTTAAAAAAAAGTGAACAAGTTGAGGTAGTGTTACCTGTAGACATCGCACTGACTATGCTTCTCAACCTTCGAGATAAGGCAAAGTTTTTATACTTCGACATTT
Source organism: Allium sativum (assembly GCA_030737875.1). Lineage (NCBI taxonomy): Eukaryota > Viridiplantae > Streptophyta > Magnoliopsida > Asparagales > Amaryllidaceae > Allium > Allium sativum. The sequence goes on from CM060922.1 coordinate 340,789,114, forward strand.
AGTGATAGAGCATAGATAAATATTTTCCATATAAGCGATATCATTTATGGAATATTTTTTCTATATCTGTATCAAAAATCTTTAAACTTCAAAACTCGTACTTGTGCTTGGTTTTCACATTTTAGATATTTGAAAGAAAACACTTTTAATAATACTTTTTTAAATATTAGGTTTAAAGGTATAATTATTATTCTAAGCGCATTTAAAAGAAAATTCGAAACCAATGTTAAATTAAAACATCATTTTCGACAATACCCAACATACTTTACACTTAAATTAAATTTCAAACCATTTTTATTTAAAATGGGCATTCTTATAAAAACTATCGTTTATGAGATCTAAATGATATTCTTTATCCAAAAGGATAATAAATTAGATTTGAATACTTTATTATACTTAAACCAACTTATTAATCATCTTGAAAGATAATTTATAAAACTCGTTTTATAACTTTAATATCCATCTTTAGTATTCTCAAAGGGAAATAAACTAAATACAAAAAAAATCTTTAAACCATCATTACATATCCCGTAAAATAATCAATCACATTTACAATCTTTTATAATCAATAAATTGATTGTTTGCAAACCTTTTATTAATTTAGCTTAAAACCTTATATAAATTAGTCAATTATTTTTAAATCATTTATACTCGATTAATTTATTTAGTTTTACCCATTTCAATAAATCAATTCAATTTCATCTTTAAAAACATATTAAATAAAAATGGACCAATCAAATCATATTTTATTAGGTAAAATAAGTTATTGGAACTAAAGTATTATTCCGTGAAATTGTTATTAAATTTCAATTAACCATTAATTATAATAATTAATTAAAATGAAGTTTTAATAACTATAATAATTAATTCAATTTTAATATCATTGATTAGCACGAAAAATCAACTTTCAGCTTGTTACTGATATGCAAAATTAGACGTGATTACCATTTGTTAAAATAGATAATTGAATTTCATTATTATTACTCGAATAATAAATAAATTTTTAAATACCATTAACTAAAATGATAATTTTATTCAAACATCGATTATGTGAAAACATAAGCTTAAATTAAAAGAATGTTTAATTTACTTCAATCAAATACTATAAAAACAATATGGGAATATGCATAAGTAAATAGAGGCGATAAATGAGGATAGGAAACGAATGCAAAGATAATATAAATATAAATGAATGGATGAATGTGAATAACATATGAATATAAACAACGGAACAATTAATTCCTTGTCAACCACACATAAGTGTGCATATTTTGGAGTGTTTCATCATGACATAATTCTTTACGTACACTCCGCTTTTCCGTTTATATTGTCCCCTACAATGAATGATTATCTATATGCAAATAGAAAAAATAATATAATCTAATTCATTTAAGGTGAATCTTCCACTTAAAAGTAGGCAATGTCAAAAGTCATCCATTCATAGATGAGAATATATATCGACAACTCCTAACAAAGCAGTAATTCAACCAATTAATCAAACAAATAATCAAACATGTCACACAAATAAATATTGATTCAACAATAGATATTTATTTTATACGACACGATAATATAGTATTCCAGAAAGTGTGAGAGTTAACTCACCATCCATTCCTTTTGAACAATTCATGTCATTTTATATAATTTAAAACAGGCATTTGAAAATTCATAACAACTCCAAATCTGACCAATCTAACTCGTATGCATAGTGTTCGCGAATATGAATCCAAATTGCAGTTTGTTTTGCGCAAATCTAAAATAAGAAAAGATATGAATGTTACAAGTTATATATAAATCAAAATTGTTTATTAAATTAATAATGATGGTAATTAGCCCTTAATCATCTCTATCAGTTTAATTAACCCGTTTTAATTCAAACCTAGTTTCGAGTAGAAACATGGACGCCATCGCCTCCGTTCAACCTGTTGTCGCACCACCTAGGGCCCGCTAGACCATCGCCTACCACATTCACTAGCTATGCCTACCTCCGATGATCCTCCAATACCCGACCATGACACCTCTGAGCCCCTATGAAGTCGCAACACCCAAGAACGTTGAACCCATCCATATTTCATTCAGCACTTAATTCCGGCTACCACCGTCTATGCTAGACCATCACACCGTCACCACCAAAACCTCCTCACCACGCTGCACCTTCGCTTGAAACCCCATGCCTCAAATCTCCTCCATTCACCCGCAAAAGAAAGTTGAACGGAAATCACTCAAACCCCAATTTCTTTTCCTATAGGCGATGAAACAACCTTCGACTAACTCCTATGCCTCAGTCTACTTCTTATGCTCACTTCTTCTTTAGGAACAATTGCTTAAAAGTCAACGATGAGCCTGTAATTCCAAGAAACATGAAAACTTCCACTCCTTTGTTAACGGCTGAGTTTCTGACCACCCAAGACCTTCGATGGTCAAGCGTCTCCCCTAGATATACTCTAATCAATGATGCAAACAATTTTCGAGTGGAAGTTTTCCCAAAAGTGGACAGACTGGAAGATTAAATTATGTCCATTGATTAGAAGAAAATTGTAACAACCCCTATTTTTGGGACTAATTTAATTTTTTTTATTGATTTTCATGGAAATTAAATATTTCCAATGATTTATTTGAGAATAAACGATTTAAAATTTACTGAATATGAAGTTGGAACTTATAAATTAATAATTTATATATAATGTGCTCATAATGGCGCGGTAGTTTGGAAATTTAGATTTAAACTTTGAATGAACGTATTGAATACAATATAAATCAAAATTTGAGGAAACCAGAAACATTAGGTTCCAATTAATCATATCTTTCTAATGAATGTAAGAAATTGAGTTTTCATGTTATAAATTGTAGGTTATGTTCAATTTAAATTTTAGAACAGTCGCTATGGAATTTATAAGGTTTGTTTTTGAAAATTTTGAAAATTCATTTTTAAAATCATCGCATAGCCCTTAAAAAGTGAAATTTTGCTATCGAGCTCAGAATTCGACGAGACGAATTTTGTTGGATTCATAGGAGTTATAGCCAGATTTCAAATTTCACGTGAAACGGAATTAGTGTGTGGCCGTGAGTGGCAAACCCTTTGGGGCAAAACTGACAGTTAGTTTACAATGTAACATTACTGCGGCGATCTCAAAATTCAGTTTCAATTTTTTTTCGGATTCATATCATCAAATAATGGTATAATCCAAAATTTCATAATTTTTGGAGTTAGCGTTTGGGAGTATAAGAAGAAAAAATACGCTAAAATTGCATTTTTGAAGCTAATTTGAGCATCTTCGAGAAATTAAACGGAAGGTCAAATGAACTCGAAATTCGACGAAACTTGATTCGTTGGACTCGTCATCACGTGCATTATCTCATTTCGGAATTTCATGTCAAACGGAGATCGTTTGCATTCGGGCAATTCGAGAGAAAGTGGCGTATAATCTTTTTTCTTCACCTTTCTCCCTCACTTTTCTCTCTTCCCCTTTTACTTCATGTTTTCATTTTTAATGGCCTCCCCTCCCCCAAGGGCTACTGCCCCCGCATTCTCCTCTCCCCCGCTGCCACTGGCTAACCGCCCCCCTTCCTCCTCTCCCTCTCTATTTCTCTTTCTCTTCAAAACCGTATGTCCCCAATCCCTAAATCACCACCGCCGCCGCGACCACCCCCGCCACCACCAGCACCCCCCTGCGCCGTCGTCAGGCCCCTCCATCCGACCGTGGGTCCCACCATAGCCCCTCTTTCTCCAATTTCCTGTTTTACACAAAACACCCTCCTCTTCTTCGTGCAATAACTTTCGATCTGTCCATTTCTAGTCAATGCTCTGTAAATGAAAGTTGTAGACCTCATTTTTCTCTACAAATTTGGCATATCAAATTTGAATTCTGGAGTTCGGAGCTGCTCGGAAAATGTGATCAAAGTCCGTAGACCTGATGCAAACTTTCGCGATTTCTGGCAAGTTGGAGCGTTTTTGGAAGAAAGTTAATTAGGCGAAAGTTGTCCGGAATGACATTTTTGTGCTAGTGACAGTGTTTGGTGAAGATTGGAGGTCGCATGAAAATTCTAGAGCCATAATGGTGAATTTGAGCAGTGGAAAGCGATAAACGGTGAGTGCACAACGAAAAAATCTACATTAGAAGTGTCGTGACGATTGGTTTAGCTTTGGTGAGAATTTATGTCATAAATATTTAATGTGAGAAATCTAAGCTCACTAGAAATTTAGTTGCATGAAAACTAATTAGTTATGCATTTTAAGTTGCATGTTAGAAATTGTACCATATAGTTATATTACCCTTTGCATGTAATACCGCTTTTTGGAGTTCAACACTGGAACTATTCACAAATCATTCGCATTAGAAGCGTTGTATGAATATGTGACACTCGCATGACATACGACGTGGATGGACACTTGTGGCGCCTTAAATGGCATTGCATGTTGAGTATTTATTTATTTATGACTACTGTATGTACATTGGATGGAAAAATACATTTACAAGTTGGACGACTTGTTTATGTTCACCTATTTAAATAAAACTAATGTGATGAAATAAGTGATCCATTAAATAATTGTTGTTGGTTGAAAACCCCATATGGGTCTTGAGATGATATTTGACTCACACATCTCCCTTTTGTGAAATTGCGGTTAATTGGTTGATTGATGGATTTATATAAGCGTCAATTATTTGATTGAAGATTATATAAAAATAAAATGCACACTGGATGTCATTTTGGATGTTGATAGTTGTTTGCAACTGTAGTTGGGTGTTTATGATGAATGCAATTCATATAAATTTATTTATATGGATATTGGCTGAGATTTTATTCCAATCCAGAATAAACATGAATATTTTTATAATGTAATATTCAATGAAATTTGAAACTTGGTTTTGATGTCCGATTTGGATGGACACAAAATATTGGAAAATATGAAGCCGAGTTAAGTACACGAATGCTATTTTGAATCAAACTAATTTTTTATTGATTCTATTCATTTTTAAAATTAAAACTGAGAAGAATAAATTTCAAAAACTAACATTTTGAAAATATTATCATTTTGAGATTAAAAGAATACAAGAGATTCAATTTTAATTGGTAATGGAAGTGAAATCATTTTTAAACGAATTTATAACATTTTATGAAATACGCTTTTGAATGGAAACCAACGGTATATATTATATATATTTAAATGGCTTGAATAGAACGTGTCGCGCCGCGACCGTTCGTGAATTTAAACCATTGGCCTTGAATGGACGTAACAAGAGATCTGACCGTCGGATTCTCCTAAATCCGGAAGTGTGACACCAGATATGTCACTCTTTATCAGAATGCATTAAGTTTCGTGAAGTGTTTTAGGTAAACAGAAACATTACAAGACAGATATAAAATAGCAGCGAAATTAAAAAACTTTATTAAGTAGAAAAAATCGTGGTTCAAAACATAGTTACATCATAAGTCTGAAATACATAAAACCCAGTACATCAACTTAAAATTTCTGTTTTGTACTAAAATCGCCAGAGTATAATAAACATAAAAAGAGCATAATACCCAAAACATAGCCATAGTAGACAAGATACGAAATCAAGCAGTACATCTAAGCAGCTCTAAGCGGAGTGAAAGAAGAATCCCGATCAAGCAAGAGTATTACCATCCTGAGAACCTAGGGGGAACGGAAGAGAAAGAAGAGGAAACAAAATAGGTCAGACTTAAGTATGGCGAGTCTAGTTACTTTTAGCATATAAATAAGTAAAGGCACCATGACATGCATATAAACTGGATAAGAGAGATACAACATATAAGGCAGGTATGACAAGGTACATAGGATAAACAGAATAGAATAAATAACGCTTCCCTAACACTTTTCTCTCTCTCTCTCTCTTTCTGCACCCATACTAAGATAACCGAAACATGATCCCAACAAGTACAAGATGATAAACTTAGGTGTACTTCTAGTGAGAGGTTTTACCCCCATATAATAACTGGTAGCCTAACAGAACTAAAGGGTGTTACCCCCAACGATAATAACAGGCTCCTAAACAGGCGAGACTAGATGTACCCTAATTATTACCCCAATCGATCGGCTCCCTAACCCGTAGATTCTCGTGCTGGCCCCACAGTAGGATGTATCGCTTTCTACGGATGTCACAATGTCTTATTTTCCCGAGCAGGCGGGCCCATGCATGCACATGAGCCCGATGGAACACGCCGTCAGAAACCTTTCTCCCAAGTGACCTCTTATAACCATCTCAGTAAGCATGCCCTAACCCCGACCTAGTTCGGGGTTCTCCGTTTGATACCGATATTGGTTACTGACTGGTACAGGTCCCACGCACCAAATAATACAAGCTTTCCCCTAGGCTTGTATCCCCACTACTAGGATTTCAACAGGTTATGCCCATTAGTTTAACAAGATCGCATAACCACAACTAGTTATGTTTGTCAGGTTCATATGTATAACCCGTCCCTACATACTTAACAAGATTAACTTAACCCTCCCATTGAGTCAAGCAAGTCTGTTTAACCCCTACTCAAGTTAATAGGTTCGTGCAATCCTTAAGGATTCAAACAGGTTAAGTATTACAAGTTCATTACCATTCATTTAATTATTGTTTTTATGCACTAGATCTCCCACATTAAGTCTACCACTTGTGGATGCTGGATATGCCGGTTGGGTCCAGGAGACTTCTTTCACAAGTCGGACTTAACCTCGTGTCTTTGCACCGTCACGTGTTTATGCACTTAAACGCCTCACATTAGATTTACCACTTGTGGATGCTGGATATGCCGGGCGAATCCGGGCAGGCTTCTACCACAAGTGTAATCTAACCTCGTGTCTAAGCATGGTTACAGTTTCTAATACAATAATCTAGGCATTTTCATTCTTTAACAATTATTCCTATTTCGTTATAGGTTTTCAGGCCCTTTCCCAAGTCATATTCAATATGTACCATATGCCTCAAATTAAGGTCTTTAATCACAGTTTGGTTTACGACCCAAATCCATATTCATGTTTTCAATTCAAGTTATGCCCCAATTTCCCAATACAAGTTGAGCCCCAATTTTAACATTTTCCCCTCATTCCCAATTTCACGCGTTCACATATTTCAGTGGTATGCCTAGGCTCGAAGGTAGCTTGACTATAAAAATAAAAAAGGGAAAGAAGAAGGGAAGAGAACAAAAATAAGAATAATAACAAGATAGGCATATGATGGAAGAAACATGCATAGCAACTGAATAAGCATATAGTGAAAGAATTGGGCATAATGACAAGATAGGTATATAAGAACAGATCTAATGAACATGTGATAATAGAACTGATTAGGCATAGTTTTAGATCTAAATTCTTATACATGTCAAGATTGCATTTTAGGTGTTTATATTTAAAAGCAACATAAATTCACAGAGAATGGACCTAAGAAAACTGAGAAAAGCGTGTTGATGTTGAATCAACGATCTTTGAATACGTATGAATCGTCGTTGCTGAAGAAAAGGCTAATTTAATCTGAGTTGCAGCAGCATCTCGTCATCGCCGTGGATTTAGATGAATAAAATAAGTAGCATCTCGTCATCACCATGGATTTAGATGAATAAAATAATGAGTATAGGGTCCTTTATATAGCCATCGGCTGACGAACAAAGCCAGAAAAACGTCCAGTTGTGCCCAGGGGGGGTCGACCCTGGGGCCAACACAGGGGTCGACCCATGGGTTGACACCCTGAGGTCATGGGGACGACCCCCAATGGGCTGATTTCCCACATCCTACTGCCTAGTTTGTTTTTCAAATTAAATTGAATTTCCGAATTAATTTGTTTATATATATTTCACTTATGCGTATACAAACTTCTAACCTTAATAACTTCTTCATACGATGTCCGTTTTACGCAAACCACGTGTCTATCTTGACCAGAATTCTGAGACGAATGCAATGGCGCAGTCCATTTCACTTAATTCCAATTATTTAATTAAGTTTTCTTTAATTTATCATTTCGATGTATGTTAAAATTACGGGGTGTTAAATTCTCCCTTACTTAAAGGATTTCGTCCCCGAAATCTCTAAGTTAAGAAAAGAATGTATATCCTAACATCCAACACCCATCTACTCATCCATTAATCACATGCATACATTGCCTTAAAAGATTTCTAATGCATATATGAACATATGCAAAGGTGTGTGTATATGTCACTTTACTAATGCGAAAGATCAAGCGGTCCACTGAATCAGTTGACCTCCTTAATTCAAGGTATGTTAGTGCCATGAATCCAACATGTATTCAATTAATCCTATTATAACATGTAAGTTCTATATGCATGCGTAATCATCTATTAAAATGCAGCATCAGTATGATGATACATCCATTTTTATCCAAAAAGAAAAAGAAAATTAAAACGCACATACATCCATATGCAATATGTAAGTGATTGAGTCGACCTAGTGCCTGATGTGTGTGTATATGCATCCACAAGCAACCACTAGCAAACACTTGCATCCATCAATCATAACATGTCTCAAAAACATGTTTTCATCCGTGGGTTTCCCTACCTAAAGTCGAAGATTCGATCGATAGGATATACTAAATGATAGAAACAAGCCTGAACAAAAGCTTTGGAAAACGAAGTTAAGAACATATCCATGAGATGAAAAGGGTACGAAGCACGAATCTTGTCTTCGATCTCCCAAGTTGCATCCTCTTGGTCATCGCCCCACTGAACTTTCATCAACTTGACCTCTTGGTTGCATAGCTTCTTAACCTCTGATCCAAGAATACAGGTAGGAACTCATCTAACCGTGGCCTCCCGTTCCACCTTTACTTCCCCAAGCATACTTGGCTCCACTACTTCCGCGGTATCATGCAAAAACTTCCTTAGATGAGAAACGTGGAAAACATCGTGAACGTCGGACAATCTCTCTGGTAGCTTTACTCTATAGGCCATTAGGCCAATCCTTTTTGTTATGGGAAATGGTCTTATAAACCTTGGTGCCAATTTCCCAACAGATCCAAAACGAACCACATTTCTCAAAGGTGATACCTTGATGAAAATCATGTCTCCAACCTCAAACAAAATATCAGTCCTTCTCCTATCTGCGTAGGACTTCTGCCTGTCCTGAGCTATCTTCATGCGCCTACAGATAAGATCAATCTTTTCTAAAGTTTCTCTAACTATATCCGGTCCAAGTAGAAGTCTTTCTATAGACTCCCACCAACAAGTTGGCGATCTACAGGGTCGCCCATACAATGCTTCGAAGGGTGCCATGCCAATACTAGCCTGATAACTGTTGTCGTAGGCAAACTCTACTAAAGGAAGATGCTCTTTCCAAGTCCCTCCGAAGTCTAGGATACACAGTCTTAAAAGATCGTCAACCTCAAAAATCCCAAATAAATCCGCCATCTCCTTGAGCCAATTCCTCGCTTCTACAAAAGTCTTTGTCCCTCTGAATTTTCCGCCCATAGCACAGAAATCCTTACATATATTGGAGAAACTATCTATCCGCCGAGGTGAAGGAGGAGGAACAATGGTTGCAGCTAGGGGATGGGCATCTGCTTGGCCTCCAACAGGTGTCGTAGCCTCTAGATACCTACGAAACCAAGTTGGTATCTGAACGCCCTCCGGAATATTAACAGAGAATCTAAAGATATTTTATGGCTTTGGGGAATATGTTTTTCAAAACAGACTTTTCTATTGAAAAATCTTTTTTTAAAACCTTTTTGAAAATAAGTTTCATATTCTTTTATTTGATCTGGTAACCTTCAACTCTGATACCAAATGTGAAACCCTACGTCCGTTAATGTCACTCTTTATCAGAATGCATTAAGTTTCGTGAAGCATTATAGGTAAGCAGAAACAGAAATATTACAAGATAGATATAAAATAGCAATGGAATGTAAAACTTTATTAAGCAAAAAACATTGTGGTTCAAAACATAGTTACATCATAATTCTGAAATACATAAAACCCAGTACATCAACTTTAAACTTCTGTCTTGTACTAAATTCATCAGAGTACAATAAACATAAAAAGAGCATAATCCCTAAAACATAGCCATAGTAGAAAAGATACGAAATCAAACAGTACGTCTAAGCTACTCCAAGCAGAATGAAAGAAGAATCCTAATCAACCTTGAATATTCCCACCCTGAGAACCTAGGTGGATGGGGGGAATGGAATTGAAAGAAGAGGAAACAAAATAGGTCAAACATAAGTTTGGCGAGTCCAGATACTTTTAGCATATAAATAAGTAAAAGCATCATGATATGAATATAAACTGGATAAGAGAGATACAGTATATAAGGCAGGTATGACAAGGTAAACAGAATAAACCGAATAAAATAAATAGCGCTTCCCTAACACTTTTCTCTCTCTTTCTGCACCAATACTAGTATAACCGAAACATGATGGTCCCAACAAGTACAAGATGGTAGACTTAGGTGTGCTTCTAGTAAGAGGTTTTACACCGTATAATAACAAGTAGCCCAATAGAACTGACGGATGTTACCCCCAATGATAATAACAGGTTCCTAAACAAGCGAGACTTGATGTAACCTAATTACTAACCCAATAAATCGACTCCCTAAACCATAGATAACCGTGTTGGCCCCACTTAGGATGTATCACTTCCTAAAGTGGCAACCCCGTTATTTTCAAGATGTACATCTATATCTACTAATGTCACAGCGTCTTATTTTCCCGAGCAGGCGGACCCATGCACGCATATGTGCCCAATGGAACGCGCCGTCAGACACCTTTCTCCCAAGTGACCTCTTCTAACAAGCTCAATAAGCGTGCCCTGACCCCGACCTAGTTGGGGATTCCCCATTTGATACAGATATAGATTATTAACTGATACGGGTCCCACACACCAGATGATACAAGCTTTCCCCTAGGTTGCATCCCCACTACTAGGCTTTCAACAGGTTATGCCCACTAGTTTAACAAGATCGCATAACCCCAACTGGTTAAGTTTGTCCGGTTCATATGTATAACCCGTCCCCACATACTTAACAAGATTAACTTAACCCTCTCATGATTCATGCAAGTGTACTTAACATCTACTCAAGTTAACAGGTTCATGCATTCCTTATGGATTCTAACAGGTTAAGTATTACAAGTTCATCACCATTCATTTAATTATGGTTATAATGCACTAGATCTCCGACATTGAGTCTACCACTTGTGGATGCTGGATATGCCAGTTCGGTCCGGGCAGACTTCTGCCACAAGTCTAACTTAACCTCGTGTCTTAGCACCGTCACGTGTTTATGCATTTAAATCCCTCATATTCGATTTACCACTTGTGGATGCTGGATATGCCAGGCGGTTTTGGGCAGGCTTCTACCACAAGTATAATCTAACCTCGTGTCTAAGCACGGTTATAGTTTCTAATTACTGTAAATCTTGGCATTTTCATTCTTTGTCAATTATTCCTATTTCATTATAGGTTTTCAGGCCCCTTTCCCAAGTCATATTCTACATGTACCATATGCCCCAAATTAAGGTCATTAATCATAGTCCGGTTTATGCCCCAAATCCATATTCATGTTTTCATTTCAAATTATGCCTCAATTTCCCAATACAAGTTGTGCACCAATTTTAACGTTTCCCCTCGTTCCTAATTTAATGCATTCGCATATTATAGCGGTATGCCTAGACTCGAAGGTGGCCTGACTATAAAAATAAAAAGGGAAAGAAAAACGGAAGAGAACAGAAATAAGCATAATAACAAGATAAGCATATGATGGAAGAAATAGGGATAGCAACTAAATAAGCATATAATGACAGAATTGGGCATAATGACAAGATAGGTATATAAGAACAGATCTAGCAAATATGTGATAGTAGAACTGATTAGGCATAGCTTTAGATCCAAATTCATATACATGTCAAAATTACATTTTAGGTGCTTATATCTAAAAGCAACATAAACTCACAGGGAATGGATCTAAGAAAATTGAGAACAGTTTGTTGATGTTGAATCAACGATCTTTGAATACGTATGAATCGTCGTTGCTGAAGAAAAGGCTAATTTAATCTGAGTTAGAGCAGCATCTCGTTGTCGCTAGGGATTTAGATGAATAAAGAAATAGGTATAGAGTCCTTTATATAGCCATCAACCGACAAACAAAGCCAAAAAAACATCCAGGTATGCTTAGGAGGTCGAGCCTGGGGCCGACACAGCGGTTGACCCATGGGTCGACAAACTGAGGGCATGGGGTCAACCCCCAACGGGCCGATTCCCACGTCCTCCCATCTCGTTTAATTTTCGAATTAAATTAAATTTCTAGATTAATTTTTTAATATATATTTCTCTTATGAATATATGTAACAACCCGAAGTTCGATAGACCGATTTTTTTTTTCAAAATTCCAATCTATCAAAACTCAAGTTGTTGTGCTTTGGTCTCCTGCTGAAAAGGCAGAGACATAAAACATGTCAAAGCTCAGAAAATATCTCATAACGGAATGGGCAAAATATAATATAATCAAAATATAGCCTTACTGTATTAATAATACTGCTTAACCAGTACCTAAGGCTATCATGGCTCTGCCACAAATCTAACCTGTGAGTATTTTATGAGGAGGGGGTCAGAACACAAGTTCTGGTGACTAGATTTAAATTATACACTTTAGATTACACCACATATACCATTCAATCATATTCTCTTATTTATTAGGTTACTTGGGTTAACAACACTCAAGGCTTAGACACACGTTGTCCCTATTTACTTCCCAGTGGATTAACCTAATATAGTATATATGTAGTTACCCCCAATATTAAGGTACACCCTATGGTACCCCACTCGCACGGTCTCCACCGTAACACGCTCGAAATAAATGCAGTCCCTCATCCTAGTGACGTACGGATCTCTATATAACAATGTTACATTCCACATATATCTATCATTAATATGCTATGTAAGAGTACGGACTGCCACCTTCGATCAAATCAGATTCCATACTAGAGTAATGCCCTCAAGTCTATGATACACCACCCAGAACCGACATGCATGTATCTAGACTGTCCACATACGTATTGTCAATTGTAGCTCAATGCCACAATCGTATGTCCTCTAATGCGCACCGAGTTCCGTGGCAGGGCGGTACAAGAAACACGGAACTCGTTCGGGAGCTTTTCCATATCGGCATAGGCCCGCCTTTAAGAGCCTCTATATATAGATACTCCTAGGGACCATATTCACGGTGGCTATGGCCCCACCTCGGCCCCTACCTCAACTAGTAATGACTACAAGAGCTAAACATCTGCCTTTAAAGAAAACAATCTAAAAATCTATTTGGTGTCTTCCCTCAACCACCGTACCCTGATAGTGAACGGTGAATGGTCTATTGGTTTTAGCTCTAGTTTTTTTTGCATCCCACTGGCTGCTGATGACAGGTATTCGATGATCTACTATCCTTGTTAGTCATGACCATTCGCCTCCTCGTTGAGGCAACTACCACGCGTCACAACACTCTGACTGCACAACTACTTTTGTAGTCAAGGCCCATCCACCTAGTAGTTACGTGCAGACCCAACCCCTGCGAGCACAACCTAAGCATTTGCCACCACACAGAGGACTACTAGGAGCACCTTACGTATATCTGGAAGCCACGTGCTTCCCCTTCCAGTCCTTCGGAGCCGTCAGAACAATCAGATGAATGTGTGCTCCCCTCGTTCCTTATAACACCACGATGATCTACCCCGTTGGGTAATTCACCCTCAAACGCGCGGACTGGTACAAGCGCCTCCCTTTAATATGTTGTTCGACCCTATGTCTAAACATTCTTTTACGCGCTTGCCTTACTTCATCAGGTTTCCATTTAACTTGGTTATTCCCATTCACATTGAATTCTTAATCAAGTTACCAAGTTTCTCTTGCTTATTAATTCCAGTTATATAACTTAACCCATTAAGTTTATTAATAAGCCTGCAACATATTCTTCTCTAGATTGTGGCGCAAGGTTTGTAATCCACAATCTCTTTTATATTCTTGCTTGATTTCATCATTACAATAACATGTTCTACTTAATATGTAATTAAGTATATCTCAATTCACATGTTTTCTAATTAACATGTCACTTACCATTTATGATTAAATATAACTTATTTCATTTCATAAATTTTCCTCATTCTTTCTCATTTAATCATAAATTCAACTTACACCGTTACTAAAACTTATCGTTGTTTACTTATTAACTTAGTTCTCTTAACTAAGGCCCATTAATAAGTTTCTCTACCCATTTATTATAACCTATGTTATAATTTCCTCTTGTCCCTAAGACAAGTCCAAGCATGTTATCCCTATTAGCGAGTTTCAGACTTCCAAGTTTACAGATTGCTTAATTTATAATTAAGTACAACATCTCATATTTCATATATTTTCCCCCTTTTCTCAACCGGTTTCCGGTTTTCTTCATTTACTGATTACTTAATTTACAATTAAGTGTCCCTTATCTCATTTCACCAGTTATCCCATTTCCTTTCTAGTTTATTATAACTTAAGTTATAATCTTCACTTGTCCCTAGGAAAACTCTAACTATTATACAACATTTACATTGATGTTATTTATTTACAATAAGTGATTATCATTCCTCATTTAAACCATTTTCTTTTACAGTTGTATTCCAGTATTCTTTGTTCACTGTAATTATGTCCCTTGTATTAATTAAGCAAAACACTTCATGCACCTTATCAGTTTGATGTATAGAAGGAATCAGTGATTTATTTTCATAACGTATTCCCATTTAAATCCATGGTGGCAAGTAATTTCTTTCCTTTTTCTTACTTTATTGACTGTGGCTAACTTGCAATCACGTTCTCAGAAATAGGCCATTTAGGGAAATACATCACTTTTCCTTCGCATCACCCTAACTCAGTCCACTACATCCCTTCCTTTCTTATTTTCTGAGTTAGACATTTAATTACCATCATTGTCATTTATTCATATCTTGTTGTATACATATATCTTTATATACATATATCTTTATATATATATATATTAAATGGCCTCGTTAATGGCAACTGGAGAAAATTTCTCTAGATTTTGCTATGCGTGAGAGCCTTCATTTCAATCATCTTTTCATTCCTAATCTATCTTCTCACGAATGTTTTACCATATCAACCTTCAACGATCCTTTTTCGTTGATAAAACTTCAGACATACTTTTGTTTTTCGTTCGTTTTCTATCGGTTTTCTCATTTTTGGTTTTAGATCTGCAACTTGCGAACCCAGATCTGCCCTAAAACGAGATGGATCTAAGCCTAAATCGCAGATCTACAGCCGTTTTTCAGATCTCAGATCTCCTATAACTTGTCTTGAGATCAATGGAGTCGTCACCTTCAGATCTGTTATGGTTTATGGTGGATTTTCGAAGTGCAGCGAATCAAGACATCCGGTTTCTTGGGTTCTGACGTTGTCGGCGCAAGCTTCACGCTTCCAAGTTCTCTAACCGATTTTGCAGGTAGTTTCGATTGAGTTCCTATCATAGTCAGAGCTAGGGTTATGGGTTTTCCAGATTTAATATGTGGAGTTGAGATTTGTTGGTACCTTCTTGCTTTTGTTCTGTACTGGATCTAATAAACAGTTATCTTCTTCATGATATTTTTTAAGTCGGTCCCACTAATCTTCATTGTGAGTAGATGAATCAGGGACAGTGGGACTATTGACACATCTTTTGAAATCCATAATTCAATATGTTGATTCAAGTCCTAGGATTGATTCATAAAGGTTTGTGAATCATCTACCAGACCGAGGATTTTGAACTGAATATCAGATGGGATGTCATCAGTAAGGATTTAATTTTGGTGATATCATTTTGGCTACTGGTGATGGGCAAAAGATTCTGTATATAACAGCATTGAAGCTCTTAGTTGATATGTTTTCCATCAGCTTTTGGAATTTGGTCATCTACAATACACAACAAGTATGTCTTGCGGCTAAAGATGATAATGTTTTTCTAGATTAGTGGGATTGGACGGGAATTTTTGATGAGAGATATGCTGTTTTCTTTTTTGAAGCAAAAGGCTACACTAGATTGAGGAGATGATCGTTTTATGATCATGCTCGTGATGAGCTTTGGGCTCATGTGATGTGCAATGGTGCACGCTAGCGAGATGGTTGCCTTATCATGGGCGGATATATGTTTGCTTAGGCTTTTGTTACTTGAATTTTCATGTTTTTTCGTTTGTATGGTTAGTATGCTAACCTTTTTTATGTACGGTTTTTAGTAGTTAATAAAGTGAACCAATTTTCAATATATATATATATATATATGCACCGGACCTCTCCCATTAAGTCTATACCTGTGGATGCTGGATTTGCTGGGCAGATCCGTGCAGACTTCTACCACAAGTTGACTTAACCTCGTGTCTTAGTACCATTACATGTTTTAATTATGCACTTAGACCTCTCACATTAGATTTACCACTTGTGAATGCTGGATATGCTGGGCGGTTCTGGGCAAACTTCTATCACAAGTGCAATCTAACCTCGTGTCTAAGAGCGTTACAGTGTCAAATTACTGTAAATCTAGGCATATTCGTTATTTAACAATTATTCCTATTTGTGTGAATTTTAGGCATATTATCCTTTTTACTGTAATCTGGTAACCTTCAGCTCTGATACCAAGTGTGACACCCCACGTCCGTTAATGTCACTCACTAAGGGAATGCATTAAGTTTCGTAAAGCGTTATAGGTAAACAGAACAGAAACAATACAAGATAGACATAGAATAGCAGCGGAATTAAAAACTTTTATTAATCATAAAGCACGGTTACACCATATGTTTGAAAATACATAAACTCAGTACATCATTAAAACTTTTGTCTTTTACTTTAAATATCAGAGTGCACCAACAACGAAAGCATAATCCCCAAATCATAACCCATATTAGCAAAGTTAAAAGCTTGAGCAATACATCTAGAAGCTCCAAGCAAGATGATAGCAGAATCCTGATTAAGTCTGATAATTGCCTCCCTTGAGAACCTGGGGGGAAACAGAAGAAAGAAGGAGAAACAAAAAGAGTCAGACATAAAGTCTGGCGAGTCTAGTTATTTTTAGCCAAATAAATAAAAGTAACATGATAGGCATATAAAGTTGATAAGAGAGATTACTACATAATTGGCAGGTGTGACAAGGCAGACATAATTAGGTGTATGTGCCTCACTAGTGATTACTCTGCACTATTACTAGTATAACTGAAATGAGATGATCCATTCCACTATGAGTTGGTAGGCTTAGGTCGTACGTCCAAGTATACCCTAACCACTACCCTAATCGATCGGCTCCCTACTCCGTAGATATCTTGTGCTAGCCCCACAGTAGGAGGTATCATTTCCTAAAGTGGCAACCCATAGTGTGCATAACCATATATACTGGTGTCATGGTCGTCTGAGCCCCCTCTGCCCGGCCCATGCACACACATGTCCCCGGTCGATTTGCGCCGCCCACACCATCCGTCTCGTTTGGATCTCTTACAATCAATCAGTAAGCGTGCCCCTTCTCCGCCTGGTACATAGTTCTTTACTTGATACCAACTCTATGTTACTGACTGAAATGGGTCTCACACAATATGATACAAGCTCTCCCCCTTGTCTTGTATCCCTTCTGGGTTTTCCACTGACTATGTATACCCATAGGTGTCTTTAATTACATAGCCCTATACCAGTTATGCTTACCCTAAAAGGGTGTCTTTAATTACATAACTTTATAATATTTTTTCCCCAAGTTATGTATACCACTAGGTGTCTTTAATTAAATAACCTTATTTATTTCTACCAGTTATGCTTACCTTAAAGGGTGTCTTTAATTACATAATTCCAATCTTTCTACCGGTTATGCTTACTTACAGGTGTCTTTAATACATAACCCCCAATCTTCCAACCAGTTATGCATACCTATAGGTGTCTTTAATACATAACCCTATCATTTCTACAAGTTATGTTTACCCTAAAAGGTGTCTTTAATTACATAACTTTATTATTTCCGCCAATTATGTATACCACTAGGTGTCTTTAATTACATAACCTTATCGGGTTAAGTTTGTGGGCATATATATATATATATATATATATATATATACACACACACTAATATTACCCATCTACCCAAGATTTACTTAACCCTCTCGTTGATTCAAGCATGTTTATTTAACGGTTAAGTTTGTGGGCCTATATATCCTAATATTACCCACCTACCCAAGATTTACTTAACCTACTACTGATCCAAGCATGTTTGTTTAATGGTTAAGTTGTGGGCCTATATATATTAATATTACCCATCTACCCAAGATTTACTTAACCTCCCACTGATCCAATAATGTTTGTTTAATGGTTAAGTTATGGGCCTATATATACTAATATTAACCACCTACGCAAGATTTACTTAACCTCCCACTGATCCAATTAATTTTACTTAACCTTAACTTCAGTTCTATATCATACAATCCCTATGGATTAGATTTGGTTAAGTAATCCAATTCACTACCATGTCCATTTATGTTTTGTAATGGGTTAGACCTCCCACATTAGGCCTCCAACATATGGATGTTGGATATGCCGGTAGGGTCCGGGCAGTATTATTCCATAGTTGGGCCTAACCTCTTGTCTTAGCCCGATTCGTATTTGCGTACTTAGACCTCCCAAATTAGGTTTGACATTAGTGGCTGTTGGATATGCCGGTTGTGTCCTGGCAGACTTCCACCACTAATGAAACCTAACCTCGTGTCATAAGTACAATTACAATTCCTAATTGTAATTACTAAACATTATATTTTAATTAATTTACCAATTAATTAATCCTTTCCTTTTTATAGGTGTCAATACCTATCTTACCCAATAATTTTAATTACATGTCCAAAAATGTTCATATTCAAATTATGCCAATATTAACCCCTTTTCCCCGGTTCCTTAACTAGCGCCCTCACAAAATTGGTAGTATGACTCGGGTAAGCAGCAGCCTAGTCATAAACTATAATAAGGAAAAACAATAGGAATGTAACAAAAATGATTATCTTGGCATAAACATAAACTTAGCATGATAATGTGAACATACTGGCATGAACATGTAATTATTATCATAACAAGAGGAACATAAAACTAGTGAATATAACATGATGTCTCAATAAGCACAGTAAAATCTAAATCAGTAGTTTAGATGTCCCATTTGTTTAGATCTGACATAATAACACGTGGTGATAAATTGGATCACATGATCTAGATCTAGAGGTTAAACTAGATTTGACTTGATAACACAAGGTGATAATCAAGATCTGACTAACAATTTCAATGTTCACATAAATTAGATCTACTAATTTAGAAATAGATCTACACAAATCCACATAATAGCATGCCATAGAAGTTATAATTTAGATAAAGATTTAGATCCAATCCTAGCAACTCAATGTGGCATATGTTCGTGATTTACATAAATGATTAGGTATATCCAACGACATAACTATTCAGATTGACAGATTTATATTAACCACCATTTAGTTACAAACTAAGATCCACAATAATAACATAGTAGAATAATCACCATTGAATTGGATTTAAGGAAATAGATCTATTATGACATAGCAGAATAATCATAATGAAATTGGATCTAAAGAAACAGATCTATCATGACATAGCAAAATAATCACAATCAAAATAGATCTAAAGAAATAAATCTATCATGATATAGCAGAATAATCACAAAGAGATAGATCTATCATGACATAGTATCAGATACGATAATAACATAGATTCATGGTTTACACATATCCTAATCACAGTCTTTCATAATTTGCTTTTATTTATCTAAACCTAAAAGCAACTAGAACTCACAGCGTTAGGTTTAGAGAATAGAGAGAATGGATCTTGAATTCTGAATTTGATTTGCAAAGTATATAGTTGTAGAAAATGGTTCAGTTCACATTCCAGCAGCATATGGCCTCCATGACTATCAATAAAGAAAATATGAGAAATAACCACATATTTATAGCTGCAAAGCCCTCTGAAACCGACTGCCACCTCTGCCCTAGGGTTGTCGACACCCCTGTGGGTGGGTCGACCCCTAGGTCGACGCCCCTCTAGGGGGTCGACCACCTAGAGTGGGAATTTTGGCGCTCTAGCGAATTTTTCAAATTCGAATAGTTCTGGATAGAATTCTGACTCGGCTCTGATTCATCTCTGACTCATACGTATGTATATAATTGTAACACCCCGAATTTTCTGAGAATATTAAAATTAACAAATTCAAGAACAAAATTAATTTTTAGAAGAAGAACTAATTGAAATGGGTTGCGCTATTACGTTCATCTCAAAATTTTGGTCAAGATAGACATTTGGTTTGCATAAAACGGATAACTTATGAAGAAGTTATTAAGCCTCGAAGTTTGTATGCATATGAGAAGAATATATATATATATATATATATTAAAAAATAAATATGCAAAAAAGTTCAAAACAGCGAATCGGGAGGGGGAATAACCGAACCGACCCATTCTTGAGGTCAACCCGAGCCTCGCTTGGTCAACTAGGGGTTGATTCAGGGTGTTTGGCTGTCAACCCGTGGGTCGATTCGCTCCAAGGCAGATGTGGCATTAGATTGGTTCTGATGGACTCCCTGCTGAGTCATTAGGGTTGATGTGGCTATTCTATCTTGTCTGAATGGCTTTGATTTGCTCTAGGTTAATCTGACGGTTCCTATTAAATCAAACTTCTATATAAGCAACCTGATACCTCAACCCTAAATCATATTAAAAATCAAACCAAGAGCCATCATGTAGCCGTTGGACAACCTCGAGTAGCCACCATTCAACTTGAAGCAAATTAAAAGAGACAAACCAAATTAAATAAAAATTAAACTAAAACAATGATTGTCTACATCAAAGGCGAGCATTTCAACTTCAGAATACAGATTCCAGAAATCAAGATTGTCTTTTGTAAGTGTTGCTATCTTTTAGATGTAAATAAATTTAGGACGTGATTTGATATAAAGTGAAAAGTGGAATTATACCATGTTGTATAATATTGACAATGCTAATTCATGTTTGTTTCTTGTAATGATTTTATCATGAATTGTCTTGGAATGTTTGTGGCTTATTAGACTTGGTGTTGGATCTATTAAAGATTGAGAATGAAACTATCAATATCATATGCAAGTTATATGTTTCATGTTAAGATCTACATATATATGTTTATATGATTAATGCAAGTTGTTTGTATTATGTTAGATCCAAGTCAAGATCTACATATATATATTTATATGCTTTATGTTAGATCCATAGGCCTATATATATATTCATATGCAAGTTACAAGTTTTATGTTGGATCTATGTCAAGATCTTTCTAGGTTCATATGATTAATGCAAGTTATATGTTTTATGATAGATCCAAGTCACGATCTAATTATACATATGTTCATATGCAAGTTACATGTTAGGTCCAAAACTAGATCTATATTTATATGCATGTTTGTAAGGAGGACTTATGCAAGTTCACCTTGTTAGATCTAGTTCAAACCTATACGTTAATGTTAAAATTATACATGCCTTGGGATTGTACATGTCATGATTATGTCATATGCTAGTTTATAATTGAGGTTATGTTCACACATGCCTAGATCTACATATTAACATGTTTTAGGCTTATGATTATCTAAGTCTAAATTATATGCAAGTTCATGTGACATGTTAAATTATATGAATAAAGTTTTATGCAAAATTTACATGTTTGGTTGAATCTATATTATGCATGTTCCCTTCTTTATCTCTTGTTTATAAATTGGGCTAATATGTGGGCCCAATGACTTTACGTGATTAATTCTAACGAACAAACGGGGTAACGTTGGGATAGTTATTAAATCAAAGCATGTTAATAATGTAGGCGGGCCCAAAACCATGTAAATGGTTAAGTCCATGAATGGTATAATTTATACCATTAGTCTTGAACACAATTAAAATATGTGACATGAAACACTTATGGAAAATTCACATATATAAAATGTAAAAGATGAATATGCCTAACCCGAGGTTAGACTGAGTTGTGGTGTAAACCTGCCCGAAACCGACCAGCACATCCAGTAACCACAACAATACCTGTCTAATGTGAGAGGTTAGTGCATCAAGCCCAGAAAAACCCGAGGTTAGACTGAGTTGTGGTGTAAAACTGCCCGAAACCGACCAGCACATCCAGTAACCACAACAATACCTGTCTAATGTGAGTGGTTGGTGCTTTAATTAATTAATTAAAGCTCATGAACAATCAAGCTAGAAATGTTGAGGTTAAGTAATTAAGGGAACACTTAACCAACTTAACATGTTAACAAGACAAGACTGGTGGGGTTAAGTAATTGAGGAAACACTTAACCAACTTAACAAGTTAACTAGACAAGATTGACAGGGGTTAAGTCAAACCAAGGACACTTAACCAATTTAGCATGCTGACAAGAAAAACTCTAGTAACGGGGACCCGTTTCAGCAGTAACCCACATGGATGTATCAAGGTACCCTGAACTAGATAGGGTGGCGCACGATTACTGGTCTGAATATAAGCAGTCAAAATGGCGGAGGTTAGGTGCGTCAGTGTAGGTTCCGGCGGAGTACGGGCGTGCACGGGCTCCGAAGTGGAAAAAGCAGGCACTGGGCAACAGGCGTACACTTATGCATCTCTGAATCGTGTCAGGGTTGCCATTATAGCACTTGATACACCCTATACTGGAACCAGCACAAGTACTTAAAAATCACGTGGGGCCGCATGACACCAGGATTACATAAATGCGAGTAGGAGCCGATCAACACATGAATGGGATCACTTTATCATGAACATACATTGCTAGCTAAACAGCTCTTAGTGGGTGCAGAAAAGTAAAAGTGGGTGCGATAGCCAAATCTAGTTAAATCTTACTTTACCTCATTTTAGGACTACCCTATCCTTGTGGTATCATTCTAAGTTTAGTTTATTCATGTCATAGTCTTTTACTTGTTTACATGCTATTAAATAACTGGGCTTACTAGACTTATTTCTGAACCATTTTCCTTTCGCTTCTTTTCTTCTGTTCCCTCCCCCCGGTCCACAGGGAGGAAACACTTCTACTTAGTCCAGATTAGCCAAAGCTTGAAGACCATAGATTTAAGGCTTGGACTTTCCTTTTTGAGCTATGGCTATGGTCAAGCACTTATTGGGGATTTATGTCATTTATTTCCAGTATTGCTTCTTTATGTTTCCAACACAGATGAAAAGTTGTAATAATTTGGAAGGTTGAAACAATTGTTGAATTATTGTGTTGAACAATATTTATGAAATAATATTGATCTTTTTCCGCTGCATAAATTTTCTGTCTTGTTATTTGTTAGTATCTTGTACCTTAAAACGCTCCACCGAAGTTAAGGCATTCCCTTTGAGAGTGACCTTAACGGAGGTGGGGTGTTACACTTGGTATCAAAGCTAAAGGTTACCAGATCGGATAAAAATGTTGAAACTAGTTTTCAAAAAGAAGTCATAAAGAAGCATTTTCAAGAAAAAGTGTTAATTTAAAAATGCATAATCCCCAAAGCCATATGCCCTATCTTTCTATCCTTTGTTTTGAATCTTTCCTTTTTGTTTCTGCATGTCTGGGGATCTTAACCTTCCAGAGGGAGTACCGATACCTGGCTGGTTCAGGAAATACCTAGAAGCTAGGTCCAATGACGCGGGCCTAGCAGATATTCCTCCTCCCCCAGCTGCTGCTCCACCTCCTCCTCCAAGAGGAAATGCTTTCTCAAAGATCTGTAGAGACTTTAGATCCATGGTTAGAAAAGATTTTAAGGGGAGCGAATCATTTGTGGAAGCCAGAAACTGGCTCAAGGAGACTGAGGACTTATTCGTTATCTTTGAATTAGATGAGAGGAAGAAACTACAGTTGGTGGTGTGGTTGCTCAAAGACGAGGCCTCCTTCTGGTAGGAAGTCACTAATGATGAAAAACCGATAGAGACTTGGGAGGACTTCAGGGCGAGATTTGAAATGATGTTCCTCTCATAAGCTGAGTAGAGTCTGCAAATGGAGAAGTTCCTATCACTTAAACAGGGCAGCTTGTCGGTCAAAGAATACATCAATAAATTCGACCAGCTTGCTCGATTTGGATTGGAGTTAGTAAACACTCCACACAAGAAGGCTCTCCGCTTTGCCAAAGGACTGAATGAGCCACTGCAAGGTTTGGCAATGTCCCATCTACCTATTGGAGCGACTTACGAGAGACTGGTGGACATGGCTCTGTTGCAAGAGGAGAACAAAGATGGCAAGAAGGAGGTGAAGAAGGAAGAGCCACAAAACAAGAAAGGAGATGGATCTCAAAACAAGAAGACGGGCCCCAAGAAAGGCAGGAAGGATAATAAATCCTGTAAGAAGATGAAGTGCAATTTCTGTGGGATACCTAAACACTTGGCTAGGGACTGTAGAAAGAAAATGAGGAAATTGGGCGTTGTTTCCAGTGCGGGGATACTGGACACTTATCTAAGGACTGCCCCAAAAGGCAAGGGCAGGGACAGAGGATTGTATCATCTTCTGGAGGGCATGTTCATGCTCTCGTTGCACCTCTGCTGGAACGAGGTAGACATATTTCTATTAAGAGTTTAGTTTATCTGTTTGATAATCCTGTTCGTACACTCTTTGATTCTGGCGCATCGCAATCTTTTATATCTACTGCTTTAGTTGAATCTCTGCACCTAGACACCCATATAGTAGAGGATCCCTTAGTTGTTTCAAATTCAATTGGGGGCTCAGTTTATTTGTCAATGATTTGTTTAGATTTGGAAATCTCTATTTTAAGCATTGGGTTTAAATGTAATGCTTATGTTTTGGGCTTCACGGGCTATGGCCTGATTCTAGGCATGGACTGGCTATCCAGTAATGGTGCCATCCTCGTTTGTGAAAAGAGAGTGGTTAGACTCATGACTTGCCTCGGTAACACTCTCGAAATCTCTTGTAATCCCATGAAATTTGTTATGCTAAGTTACCAAGAATCTCTTGATGCATCTGTTGAGAATTTGCAGTCTGTTAGAGTGGTCCATGAATACTCGCATGTTTTGAAGAGGTAAAGGGATTACCTCCGAAGCAGGAGATAGACTTCCGCATATACCTCGTTGACAATGCAAAACCCGTTGCTTTACCCGTTAGACACATGGCTCCGAGGGAGAGAAACGAACTCAGCAAGCAAGTTAAAGAGCTGCTTGAAAAGGGGTTCATAAGATGGAGTATCTCCGAATGGGGTTCTCCACTTGTGTTCGCGACCAAAGCCGATGGTTGACTCAGCCTATACGTGGATTATAGGGAGCTGAACAAGCTGACTAAGAAGAATAGGCACCCACTCCCAAGAATTGATGATCTGTTTGATCAGCTCATAGGTGCACCCATTTTCTCCCAACTAGATCTGGCTACTGGATTTCATCAGCTAAGAGTGGCTAAGGATAGCATTGACAAGATCGCATTTAGGACCCTGGATGGTTTCTTCGAGTGGCTTGTCATGCCTTTCGGCTTGGCAAACACACCTGCCTATTTCGTGGACTTGATGAGCAGGGTGTTCCAGGAATTCCTCAATAAGTTTGTGGTGGTCTTCGTGGACGATATTTTGATCTTCTCGAAGAGTGAGGAAGAGCATGATCAGCACTTAAGGGAAGTCATGGATACTCTCCGTGTACATCAGCTGAAAGCCAAATTCTTCAAATACCATTTCTGGAGAGAAGAAGTTAGATTCCTTGGACATGTGGTTTCCAAAGAGGGGTTAGCCGTGGACCCCGCAAAAGTGGTTTCTGTGCAAGATGGGAAGATTCCACGAAACGCAACTGAAGTCCGAAGCTTTCTCGGGGTAGCAGGCTTTTACTGGAATTTCATCAAAGACTTTGCGAAAATCTCAGCTCCACTTACAAGGTTGACGAAGAAGAACCTAGTTTTCGCTTGGGATTTGAATTGCGATATTGCTTTCCAATGCTTGAAAAGGGCTCTAACAACAGCCCAATTTTGACATTGCCTGATGGGAGCAAGATGTTTACCATATACACGGATGCATGTGGTACAGGATTACGCGCTGTCTTAATGCAAGAAGGGAAGGAAGTAGCTTATGGTGGAAGGCAGTTGAAAGTACATGAGAAAAACTACCCAACCCACGACCTAGAATTGGGGGCCATCGTTTTCGCTCTTAAGTCTTGGCGCCATTTTCTCCTAGGTGAGAAGTTTGAATTGTTTACTGACCATAAATCGTTGAAGTACATTTTCTCATAGAAAGATCTCAACTTGAGGCAGCAAAGATGGATGGATTTTCTTGCCTCATATGATTTTGAGATTTCCTATACTTCTGGCAAGGGCAATGTGGTAGGAAACGCTCTGAGTAGAAAGAAGCTGACCTTAAGCCCTCTCTTTGTAGAAAGGCAGAGCTTGGAGTACATAGCCAACTTTGACTTTAGAACCTCCTCTGAAATTGTACCTGGCTTGTTAGCAACACTGAAAGTGCGGCCTACACTTTTTGACTCAATAAGAACCACACAACGTGAAGACCCTCAACTGGTAGATGTGATAGATAAGCTGATTAGGGGTGAGACTTTGAGTCACCTCAATAGATACTCCATCGATGATAAGGGATGGTTGAGACGGGATGAAAGGCTATGCGTCCCACAAGTAAGGGATTTAGTGAAAACGGTTCTAGAAGAAGCACACCATTCAAAGTTGACCATACACCCAGGCGGAGACAAAATGTATAAAGACATCAAAAGAGTTTTCTTTTGGAATGGCATGAAGAGGGACGTAGCCGAATTCGTTTCTAAGTGCATGATATGCCAACAGGTCAAGGCGGAGCAGAAAAAGCCTAGTGGTTTGCTTCATCCTATAGAGGTCCAACAGTGGAAATGGGATAGCGTTTCGATGGACTTTATTGATGGGTTGCCTAGGTCAAGAAGGGGCAATACCAGTATTTGGGTAATAGTGGACCGGCTCACAAAAAACGCTCACTTTATACCTGTCAAAAGTAGAAGGACTGCCTCATCTCTAGCACCTCTATATCTTAAAGAGATAGTTCGACTACATGGGATACCTTCCAGCATAGTAAGAGATCAAGACCCTATCTTTACAAGCGAGTTCTGGAAGAGTTTGCAAGAGGTTGTAGGCACACAACTCTGTTTAAGCACGACCTACCATCCCCAAACCGATGGACAGACGGAGAGGGTGAACAGAGTCTTAGAAGACCTTTTGAGATTGTGTGTTCTTGACTTTGGAGGGACATGGGAAGATCATCTTCCTCTGGTGGAGTTCGCCTACAACAATAGCTACCAAGCTACAATAGGCATGGCATCCTCTGAAGCCTTATACGGGAGACCGTGTCGATCACCAACCTGTTGGTGGGAATCCACAGATAAGCTTATACTTGGGCCAGATATGATTAGGGAAACCTCAGAAAAGGTGGACCTAATAAGAAGACAAATGAAGACTGCTCAAGATAGACAGAAGTCCTATGCAGAAAAAGAAGGACCGACCTTGAGTTTGAGGTTAGAGACAGAGTGTTCCTTAAAGTATCTCCCTTGAGGAATGTTGTTCGCTTTGGATCCAAAGGGAAATTGGCACCTAGATTCATAGGACCATTTCCTATCATTGAAAGAATTGGGACGATGGCCTACAGATTAGAGCTACCTGAAAAGTTGGATGGAGTTCACATTGTCTTTAATGTTTCTCACCTACGGAAGTGCTTACATGAGTCTGCGGAAGTGGTGGAACCAAAGATACTAGAAGAGGTAGAAGTGGAACGAGAAGCAATAGTGAGAAGAATCCCAACTCATATCTTGGGAACGGAAGTCAAAAAGATATGCAACCGTGAAGTCAAGCTTGTTAAAGTACAATGGAGTGACAATGAAGAAGACGCGACTTGGGAGACCGAAAGCAAGATACGCGCAGCCTACCTTTATCTTTTTTAGAGTACATCTTTAATCTCTCCTTTATCATAAGTTTGTTCATGCTTCGTTATCTTCTCAGTCCTATTTCTTGATCCTTAGTAGAAATCAATGGATGTAAACATGTATTTGAAACATGTTATGGTTGATGGTGGCAAAGTGGTTGCAAGTGGTTGCTAGTGATTGCTCGTGGATGCATATGCACATACACATTAGGTTCTAGATCGGCTCAATCACTTTCATATTGCAATTGCATATGAACGTATGAAATTGTATGTGAATTGAAACTTGATGTGTTATCATATGGACGTTGCACTTGTATGAATGATTGTGCACTCATGTAGAATTATGAATAGGAAAAATTGCATACATAATGGACTCATGGCACTCTCATGATTCACATTAAGGAGGTCAACTGGATCAGTAGACCACCTGATTTTGCACTAGAAAAGAGACATATACACACACTCTGCATATGTTCATATGGCATTAGAAGTCTTTTAAGGACAATGGATGCTTGTGGATGATGGATGAGTAGATGGATGATTGGATGTTAAGATGCATTCTTCTTAACTTGATGATTTCAGTGACGAAATCCTTTATGGAGGGGAGAATGTAACACCCCGAATTTTCTGAGAATATTAAAATTAACAAATTCAAGAACACTTAATTTTTAGAAGAAGAATTAAGTGAAATGGGTTGTGCTATTACTTTCGTCTCAAAATTTTGGTCAAGATAGACATTTGGTTTGCATAAAATGGATACCTTATGAAGAAATTATTAAGCCTTGAAGTTTGTATGCATATGAGAAGAATATATATATAGATATATATAAAAAATAAATAAATAAATATGCAAAAAAGTTCAAAACAGCGAACCGGGAGGGTGAATAACCGAACCGGCCCATTCTTGAGGTCGACCCAAGCCCCGCTGGGTCGACTAGGGGTTGATTCAGGGTGTTTGGCTATCAACCCGTGGGCCATTTGCTCTAAGGAAGATGTGGCATCTGATTGGTTCTGATGGACTCCTTGCTGAGTCATTAGGGCTGATGTGGCTATTCTATCTTTGTCTGAATGGCTTTGATTTGCTCTAGGTTAATCTGACGGTTCCTATTAAATCAAACTTCTATATAAGCAACCTAATACCTCAACCCTAAATCATATTAAAAATCAAACCAAGTGCCGTCATGCTGCCGTTGGACAACCTCGAGTAGCCGCCGTTCAACTTGAAGCAAATTAAAAGAGACAAACCAAATCAAATCAAAATTAAACTAAAACAACAGTTGTCTACATCAAAGGCGAGCATTTCAACTTCAGAATACAGATTCTAGAAATCAAGATTGTCTTTTGTAAGTGTAGTTATCTTTTAGATATAAATTAATTTAAGACATGATTTGATATAAAGTGAAAATAGAATTATACCATGTTGTATAATATTAACGATGCTAATTCATATTTGTTTCTTGTAATGATTTTATCATGAATTGTCTTGAAATGTTTGTGGCTTATTGGACTTGGTGTTGGATCCATTAAAGATTGAGAATGAAGCTATCAATATCATATGCAAGTTATATGTTTCATGTTAAGATCTACATATATATGTTTATATGATTAATGTAAGTTGTATGTATTATGCTAGATCCAAGTCAAGATCTACATATATATATTCATATGCTTTATGTTGGATCCATATGACTATATATATGTTCATATGTTCATATGCAAGTTACAAGTTTTATGTAAGATCCATGTCAAGATATATCTAGGTTCATATGATTAATGAAAGTTATATGTTTTATGATAGATCCAAGTCACGATCTAATTATACATACGTTCATATGCAAGTTACATGTTAGATCCAAAACTAGATCAATATTTATATGCATGTTTGTAAAGTGGACTTATGCAAGTTCACCTTGTTAGATCTAGTTCACACCTATATGTTAATGTTAAAATTATACATGCCTTGGGATTGGACATGTCATGATTATGTCATATGCTAGTTTATAATTGAGGTTATGTTCGCATATGCCTAGATCTACATATTAACATGTTTTAGGCTTATGATTATCTTAGTCTAAATTATATGCAAATTCATGTGACATGTTAAATTATATGAATATAGTTTTATGCAAAATTTACATGTTTGGTTGAATCTATATTATGCATGTTCCCTTCTTTACCTCTTGTTTATAAATTGGGCTAATATGCGGGCCCAATGACTTTATGTGATTAATACGAACGAACAAACAAGGGTAACGTTGGGATAGTTATTAAATCAAAACATGTTAATAACGTAGGTGGGCCCAAAACCATGTAAATGGTTATGGCCATGAATGGTATAATTTATACCATTAGTCTTGAACATAATTAAAATATGTGACATGAAACACTTGTAGAAAATTCACATATATAAAATGTAAAAGATGAATATGCCTAACCCGAGGTTAGACTGAGTTGTGGTGTAAACCTTCCCGGAACCGACCGGCACATCTAGTAACCACAACAATACCTGTCTAATGTGAGAGGTTAGTGCGTCAAGCCCAGAAAGACCCGAGGTTAAACTGAGTTGTGGTGTAAAACAGCCCGGAACCGACCGGCACATCTAGTAACCACAACAATACCTGTCTAATGTGAGTGGTTTGTGCTTTAATTAATTAAAGCACATGAACAATAAAGCTAGAAATGGTGAGGTTAAGTAATTAAGGGAACACTTAACCAATTTAACATGTTAACAAGACAAGATTGGTGGGGTTAAGTAATTGAGGAAACACTTAACGAACTTAACATGTTAACTAGACAAGATTGATAGAGGTTAAGTCAAACCACGGACACTTAACCAATTTAGCATGTTGACTAGAAAAACCCTAGTAACGGGGACCCGTTTCAGCAGTAACCCACATGGATGTATCAAGGTATCCTGAACTAGGTAGGGTGGGGCACGATTACTCGGCTGAATATAAGCGGTCAAAAGGGCGGCGGTTAGGTGTGTCAGTGTAGGTTCCAATGGAGTACGGACGTGCACGGGCTCCGGTGTGGAAAAAGCTGGCACTGGCCACCGGGCATACACTTGTGCATCTTTGAATCGTGTCAGGATTGCCATTATAGGACTTGATACACCCTATGCTGGAACCAACACAAGTACTTAAAAATCACGTGGGGCCGCATGACACCGGGTATGAATGCGAGTACGAGCCGATCAATACATGAATGGGATCACTTTATCATGAACATACTTTGCTAGTTAAATAGCTCTTAGTGGGTGCAGCGAAGTAAAAGTGGGTGCGATAGCCAAATCTAGTTAAATCTTACTTTACCTTGTTTTAGGACTACCCTATCCTTGTGGTATCATTCTAAGTTCAGTTTATTCATGTCATAGCCTTTTACTTGTTTACATGCTATTAAATAACTGGGCTTACCAGACTTATGTACGACCCATTTTCCTTTCGCTTCTTTTCTTCTGTCCCCCCACCCCCAAGGTCCGCAGGGAGGAAACACTTCTGCATAGTCCAGGTTAGCCAAATCTTGAAGACCGTAGATGTAAGGCTTGGACTTTCCTTCTTGAGCTATGGCTATGGTCAAGCACTTATTGGGGATTTATGTCATTTTATTTTTAGTATTGCTTCTTTATGTTTTCAAGACGGATGAAAAGTTGTAATAATTTGGAAGGTTGAAACAGTTGTTGAATTGTTGTGTTGAACAAGTATTTATGAAATAATATTGATCTTTTTCCGCTGCATAAATTTTCTGTCTTGTAATTTATTAGTATCTTGTACCTTAAAACGCTCCACCGAAGTTAAGGCATTTCCTTTGAGAGTGACCTTAATGGAGGTGAGGTGTTACAATAATTTTTCTACGCGTATACAAACTTAAAACCCTTATAATTTCCTCATACGATATCCGTTTTACATAAACCAAATGTCTGTCTTGACCAGAATTTCGAGACGGACGCAATGGTGCAATCCGTTTCCTCTAGTTCTGAATATTAAATTAATTATTATTTAATTTATTCTCTTTTAGTGTCATTAAAAATTCGGGGTGTTACAATGGGTGTTAAATATGGAGCAGTACAGGTTTCGCTTCGTGGGATGAATAGGTTGGGAATGGGATAAATGAAACAAATGATTACTTTAGTAAGGTTTGATAATCCTGACTAATTACATAAATTTTAATTTGGTTTAAGTTGTGAAAAGAGATAATAAAATCTTTTGCAATGGTTTTAAAAGAAAGATTTAAACAAGAAGTTTAAATGAATTAAAAACTTTGATAAAATTAATAGGAATCTTTCCCAGAGATATAAATAGTTGAGTAAAAGAATATTCTGGATTGGAATGTGGTGTATAATGTGTTTATATTTCAAATGGTTATGAGATGCGCAAGTTATTCGAAAAGACCGAGTTTAACCCTTTCTGAATAACTAAGTCAAATGTATCGAAGATGGCGCAAGTCCAACAATCTTCATATCAAATGGATTACTACTGTTTCCCTATATGGAGTTGCAGCCTTGAAGGGGCTATAGTGGTAGTTGTCCGAATGTACTTGTTGATTGTTTAGATATGCAAGGGAATCTCTCCTGCATTGGACATATGAGAGGAGGAATAGGGTGCCTCCGGTTTCGTTCAGACATAAAACAGACTTGTAAATGGATTATGTCTGACATTGTATTGTGTTTTGTATCATTAATCTCTGCTAAATATATATCTGTTTGGTGGCGGAAAATTTATTCTCTTGCTTAACACCCTTCTCTAAGACGTACGAGCTTAGAGGTTATATATTAGTAGAAATCAATTGTATGGATTTGACAATGTGGCATGCTAAGATGCAAATGATCAAGGCTTTTATCGAGAAGCAGGGCCTTGTGGATGATGATCAATGAACGGCTTTAAGTAGAATAGCTTTGTATATAGCGTTAATTCGCGAGCCTCACACCCTAGTATGATTCAAAAACGAGATAGTGACCGTAGGGAGTGCATGCCTTTCTTTCTAGCTAGAAGTTGTGTCATGGTATGGAGCCTAGACATTTTTACTTATGTGGATAATGGATTGCAAGGTGCCTCAGATATATAACTAACTAAAAAGCTCGAGTGACAGGTCCGATAGGACCGGAAACGTATTGTTTAGGAATAACCAATCCAAAAACGTTCGGTGTGGACCGACCCTGAAGATCCAAGGGTTTCCCATAGGTGTGATCCTGAGGCATTTGCTAGAGTGTCTCAAAACTGGTAAGAAGACATCCTTTTCCTTGAATCGTGATGGAAATCCAACTTCCAATATGATATTTTTTGGATTTAGTTGTAAACCTATATGGCGACATAGTAGGATGGGTACTATGCCGTCTATGATTGATACGTTTATATTCGAAGTTGTTTTATACACTATGCACTTATAGTAATATCAAAATGATTTGTTTTAAACTGTATCAAGCATGTTTGGCTATTATAAGGTAAAATTTTGTCCTCCGACTTGTGTTACATTGTGTGATGGGACCAGAGTCTTATAATAGCCTCATTTTTGAAAAGCATTCCGTTGTTTACAAATTGTTTTTATTTTAGAGTATTCACAAGAGTAAACCCGTTCCGTGTTATACGGCATGGTCCCATGAATTACCTTATTTAAAAGTAAAAATTTAATAACTGTTTTAAGTTCTTACACTAATCCCACGAATGACCTAGAGTTTATTATTTTCACCTAAACTCTAGGTGCCCATATTTTCCAAACGAGCAGCTAGTAGTTTTGGTTTTGCAGATTTCTATTTAACACGATCCTGGTTTACAGTTAGAGCTATATTTGGAAAGCTTTGTATCCGTGTATATGTTTCAATTGTGTTAGTTGATGTATTTCCACTATGCATTGCAGTTATACATTTTTATTTCCGTTGCTATGTATTTTATTCTCTGATATTGTATTTTTCTTCTGTGTAATATCTATTCATACTCTGATATTCTTGTAATCTGATGTATATTGTTGTAAAGAAATGAAATGTTCTGTCGTTTTGCGTTCCGATGCGTCATGTTCTCAAACAATCTGGGTTTTTCCATCACTTCGGAGATCGGGGGATTTCGGGTGGTGTCAGGCGTGGTATGAAAGCTTTGGTTTACAAAGATCGGGAACAAGACACATTAGAACAGAACAAAATAATTCATCAGAGATAGAATTAGTAACATTCTATTTAAGAATATTCATTACAAAAAGGATCAGCAGTATCCTAGTTAGAGAAACTCGTTAGAGATAGGGTTAGTATGGTCCTAAAATGAGTTGAGAGTGACACATTTATAAGTAACGTATTTGTGATTATTATATAACCCGATCTTAGAAAATATGTTTTTGAGTATACAAAAATTATAAGTTTAGAAAGTTAAATAATCAATTAATTGTTTGTATGAATGTTTGATTTCATGTTTGGTTACTTATGAAGTCTGATTTAAATAAATTAGGCGAGACCTTCTGCAATTTTGGACATTGAATATACGAAAACACTTGTTATTTAATTTAATCGAGTTAAATTGAACTGTATTGAATTTTTTTTGAATTAGATATATATGTATATACATATATATGTTGAGCAGGCTAATGGCTTAGCGTTGAGTAAAGAAATAATTTACGTGCTCGACAAATTGGTGCACCTTAATGAGTTGGTCGCACAATTTTATTATTATATTATAACTACTATGAATGATTTGATGCGTTGTGATGGTTGTTATGTGTGAAACTAAAACATACGCCATAGGATAGTAACAAATAAATTATGGATCACACCGCATAACATACTACTAAAAATGGCATAGCATATCATATTCCATATAAGCATTTGGTGCTTATATGACGAGGTTTGGATTACCATACGAGCAAGATGCTTATATGGCGAGGACTGAATTGCACGCATTACTAAGGACTGATTATGAACTTAATAACCTATAACGGTAAGTTGCAGGATTTAATAACAACACATACACAGGACTTGAGATGTCAAAAATACACACATCACGTCTCTCTTGTTTTAGTTAGGCATGTGGGTATGGGGAAGCAGGGTATACAAATCATAATAGGTGCGTATAATTGATTTGTATGCGATATATATGATTTATTGGGCACCTAATACGACCTAATAAATTTTTCAGATCAACTCGTACAAATGAGGTTATGGCGAAAATTTTCAGAAATTTACGGTGTTAGCCACATTTAAAGAAATTTGAAAGTTCTTAGAAACTGAAAAGTTGAAGAACTTGAGACAGAATAAAAGTTGAGTTGGTTTAACAACTTTCAGCTTCATTCTTTTTTGAGGGCGAAAAAGTTTTACATGGGGGAGGTTATAACAACCCGTATTTTTGGAACCAATTTAAAATTTATTTTTTATTGATTTTCATGGAAATTAAATATTTTGAACGATTTATTTTGAGAATAAATGGTTTAAAATTTATTTAATAAGAATTTAGAACTTATAAATTTATATATAATGAGCTCGTAATGGCGCGGTAGTTTGGAAATTTAGATTTAAACTTTGAATGAATGTACTGAATTCAATATAAATCAGAATTTGATGAAACCAGAAATTTAGGATCTAATTAATCATATCTTTCTAAAGAAAGTAAGAAATTGATTTTTCATGTTATAAATTGTAAGTTATGTTCAATTTAAAATTTAGAATAGTCGCTATGGAATTTATAAGCTTTATTTTTGAAAATTTTGAAAATTTGATTTTTAAAATCATCGCAGAGCCCTTAAAAAGTGAAATTTTGCTAGCCAGCTCAGAATTCGATGAGACTAATTTTGTTGGATTCATAATAATGATTCATGGCTAGACTTCAAATTTTACGCGAGTCAAAGTTAGTAAGTGGCTGTGAGAGGCAAACCCGTTTGCGGGAAAATTGATAGTCAGTTTACAAAGGAACATTATTGTGGCGTTCTCAGAATTCAATTTCACTTTTTTTTCGGATTCGTATCGTCAAATAATGGTATAATCCAAATTTCCATAATTTTTGGAGTTAGCGTTTGGGCGTACAAGATGAAAAGGTACGCTAAATTCGCATTTTTGAAGCTAATTTGAGCATCTTTGAGAAATTAAACGGAAGGTCAAACGAACTCGGAATTCGAAGAAACTTAATTCGTTGGACTTGTTGTCACATGTATTATCTGGTATTCGGATTTCATGGCAAACGGAGATCGTTTGCATTTGGGCAATCGAAGAGAAAGTGGCATATAATCTCTTTTCTTCAACTTTCTCCCTCACTTTTCTCTCCTCCCCTTTTCCTTCATGTTTTCATTTTTAATGGCCTCCCCTCCACGTAGGGCTATTGTCATCGCCCTCTCCCCTCCCCCACTGCCGCTGGCCAGCCACCACCCCCTCCTTCTCCTCCTCCCCTCCTACCGCCACCAGCATCCCCTGTGAAAAGGTATAATAAAATATTATACAATGGTTTTCAAAGAAAGATTTAAACAAGAAGTTTAAGTGAATTTAAAATTTTGATACAATTAATATGAACCTGTCCTAGGGATATAAATATTTAAATAAAAGAATGTTTTGGATTGGAATGAGGCATACGATGTGTTTATATTTCGATTACGAGATGCGCAAGTTATTCGGAAAGACCGAGTTTAACCCATTATGACTATCTGTTACGACGATTAAAAGTCGAAGATATTGAAGACGACGCAAGACCGACAATAATCACATCGAATGGATTATTACTGATGCCCTGGATGGAGCTACAGCCTTCAAGGGGTTAAAGTGGTACATGTCCGGACGTACTTGTAGATTGTTCAGATATGCGAGGGTCTCTCTCTTGTATTGGACATATGGGACGAGGAATAAGGTGCCTCCAGTTTCGTTTAGACCAGAATGGACTTGTAAATGGATTATTTCTGACATTTTATTGCATATTGTATCATTGATCTCTGCTAAATATATATCTGTTTGGTGGCGGAGAATTTATTCTCTTGCTTAACACCCTTCTCTGAGACGTACGAGCTTAGAGGTTATATATTGGTAGAAATCAATGGTATGGATTGACAATGTGGCATGCTAAGATGCAAATCATCAGGGCTTTTGTTGAAAAGCAGGGCCTTGTGGATGATGATCAAAGCACGACTTTAAGTAGCATAGCTTTTTGTATAATGTTAATTCGCAAGCCTTACACCACGGTATAAGTCAAAAACGGGATAGTGAGTACAGGGAGTGCATGCATTTCTTTCTAGCTAGAAGTTGTTCCTTGGTATGGAGCCCAGACATTTTTACTTATGTCGATGATGGATTGCGAGGCGCCTTGGATTTAGAGCCAACTAAAATGCTCAAGCGACTGGTCTGATAGGACAGGGTAACGTATTGTTCAAGAATAACCAATCCACAAGCGTTAGGTGTGGATCGACACTAAAGATCCAAGGGTTGCCCATAGGTGTGATCCTGAGGCATTTGCTAGAGTGTCTCGAAACCAGTAAGGAGACATCCTTTGCCTTGACTCACGATGGAAATCAAACTTCCAATACAATATTTTTCAATTTTAGTTGTAAACCTATATGACGACATAGTAGGATGGGGTACTATGGCTTCTATGATTGATACATTTGAATTTGAAGTTGTTTTATACACTATGCACTTATAGTAATATAAAAATGATTTGTTTTAAATCTTATAAAGCATGTTTGGCTATTATAAGGTAGAACTCTTGTGACGACCCCAAACCCCGTACTGATGGTAGCAAGGGTAATCTTTGGAATGTAACACATAAACAGATAATAGCAGATTAGAATTAAATAAACACACCAGATAATGCACAAATAATACACCGGATAAAAGTAATCATCAGAGTTACACAGTATACAGGATCATACTTAGTACAAATACAGTTCAGCTATACATAGATGTCTACAGCGGAAAACAAAAATAATATGTACAATAGGAGCTGAACAGCATAAAAAGAGATAAATGATAAAATCCATCTTCAGCTATCTAGAAAGAGCCTGCTAAAACCTGAACACAAGGCTGCCTGTGTAGAAATAAGGGCACCCGAGTTTGCAAGTGAAACAAACTACGAGTCAGTCATGGGACCGGTATGAGAAATCTACTTAACACATTTTATAATATGGCTAATCACATGACCATGCCACTTTCACGGAACGGGTTTTCTCCATTGGATTGCCAGTGCTTTAAAACAAGTCAATCTTTTAAACATCGCAATGCTTTTTATAAAAATGAAGTCATTATAAGACTCAGTTCCCATCACACAATGCAACGCAAACCAGAGGATAGAGTTTTACCTTATAATGGCCAAAATATGCTTGATACGAATAAAACAAAAGAATTCTTAATCAGACTCCAACTGTA
The DNA here is from genome assembly GCA_030737875.1 of Allium sativum. NCBI lineage: Eukaryota > Viridiplantae > Streptophyta > Magnoliopsida > Asparagales > Amaryllidaceae > Allium > Allium sativum. The sequence continues at coordinate 340,827,292 of CM060922.1, forward strand.
AAATAGTAAGAGAATGATTCCCAAGGTATTAACCCCGAAGGCCGAAACCAACATCAGACCAATACCCAGGAAACCGCCCATCTTAGCTCGTTTCCAATTAGTTTCTAATTTTATAAGCAATCATAAATATCAGTCATAGACGACATTAATGCCCCATACCACTATGTCGCCATATATAGGTATACAATCAAAACCGCACATGTCGTATTTGAAAATTGGATTTCCTTCATGAACCAAGGCAAAAGATCCTTACCGACTTCGAGACTCTCTAGCCCGAGCCTTCGGAACAGCCGCAACTGCCCCTTGGAGCGACAGGGTCGGTCCACACGGAGTGGATTATAGTGCCTGAACAATACGTTTCCCCGCCCTTTGGGGCGTAAACGAGCCAATGAATGACTCCATCGGTCCCGGATCGACCGATATAACTGAGGCGCCTCGCAATAGCAACAACCACACAGGTGAAGATAATATAAATGTCAGTCAGTTTAAGCACTGATACTACCTCTAGCTATAAGGAAACACATGTCCTCCCAGAGGTCCTCTCCTGTTTCTGGTTCATACCGGGGTGTAAGGCTCGCGAATTCATGTTATACACAAAGCTACGCCACACAGGCGGTGATTTGATCATCAACCACAAGACTTTGCTTTTCAATAGAAGACTTGATCACTACATCTTAGCATGCCACACAGGCAATTCACGCCATGTAACTGACGTCTATCAATCACACAGACTGAAATCCAATGTCAGACACACAATCCATTTACAAGTCCGTTCTGGGTCGGAATGAAACCGGAGGCACTATATACCTCGCATACCCATCGATCTCCACGTACGTCTGGACGATCACCACTCATTATCCATATTTCGGGATGCCTCCCAATCAGGACATCAGTTATCATCCAACCAAGGTGAAGATCTCCGGTCTACAACCACAGTCTTCGTCTTCGAATTCTTATCGTCGATTCAGTTATTCAGAATGGGATAAACCCAGTCTTTCTGAGCAACTCGCATATATAATAAACAAGTGCTACACAAATACACCATACGCTTCATTCCAATTCATTATTCACTAACTGTAAATTAGTAAGAGAACGATTTCCCAAATATTAACCCCGAAGGCCGAAACCAACATCAGATCAAAATCCAGGAGACCATTCGACTTAGAGAACCTTCAGTTAGTTTATAAATTTCACATTCCATATCGTTTATAATATTTTATAACGATTTATCGCTATTTTTATTATTTAAAAATAGCCAATTTATTCAAACGACGCTTCAGGCCATAACGCGACCGTGGCGCTGTTTTTCTTTAGATTTGATTTACACGTATCTGAAAATCTAACCATTGGATCTTCAGAAATTTTACATCATTAGAAAGATCTTTTCAAAATGAATCCAACGATTCCAGTTTTGGGAAAATCCGACGGTCGGATCTCCCGGTACACTCGTTTGAAGTTTTGATTTCAAAATACGAACTGCAGCGTCGTTATTCGATTTAATTTAATTATATATATATATATAATCGATTCTGGCGCTGTTTTTCTTCAGATTTGAATTAAACATTCCAGACAATCCAACCGTTGGATCTTCACAAAGTGGGTGTCGTTGGAAAGATATTTCCAAGGCGAACCCAACGGTTTCGGTTTCGGGAAAATCCGATGGTCGGATCTCCCGCACTAATCTTTTGAAATCACGGTTTCAAAACACTAACTGCAGCTTCTTTATTTTATATATTTCAATTATATATATATATAATCGATTCTTCGATTTCAAAACTATTTTCTTTTCAAACATTTGATAAAAATGATATTTTTATCCAACCGACATTTATTTCGAAACTTCACTATTTTTAGCAATTCATGTATATAATAAAAATGTGATTTTTATTGCAAAACAATTTATTTCAAAACACGACTATTTTATATAGTTCATATAGATGATAAAAATATCATTTTTATTATAAAACAATTTATTTCAAAACACGACTATTTTATATAGTTCATATCGATGATAAAAATATGATTTTTATTATAAAACAATTTATTTAAAACACGAATACCAGTCAACACATGAATTTCTATTCAACGAATGAATTTCTATTCAATACATGAAGGTTTTCTATAGTTCGTAAATATAATAAAAATGTGATTTTTATTTTTAAAGCAGTTTATTTAAAACACGAATACCATTCAACACATGAATTTCTATTCAACGAATGAATTTCTATTCAACACATGAAGGTTTTCTATAGTTCGTAAAATAATAAAAATGTGATTTTTATTTTTAAAGCAATTTACCGTTACATTTTATATGGTCCATATTTGTATTGAGTTACCCATCCTAGAACACTACTGGTTCTATCTCTGACGAGTTCGTTAATGTGTTATATACCAGAGCTAAGCTTAACCAAAGCTCTGATACCACGTTGTGAAGTTACCGCAAAATCCGGTAGGCTTTGCAACCATCCCTTCATCCTCCAGTACAGGATCACCAGTTCTTGTTGCTGGTCCTGAGTAGGCTGGGTACGCATGATAGGGGGTTCTCGCTTCGCGGTTTGGTGGCGAATGGGAGACTCTTACCCCTACATGTCCCTGTTGAGGGTTGGTTCGGCAGTGCCGGGAGACTCGAGAGGGTCGTCGTAAAACATGGGATTGGGGGACTATTGTGAGTAACGGTGGGTTTTACCTGCTGTACTGGAGGATGAAGGGATGGTTGCAAAGTCTACCGGATTTCACGGTAAAGTAACAACTATATCCTCCGGCTTGCGTTGCATTGTGTGATGGGACCTGAGTCTTAAAATAACCTCGTTTTTTGAAAAGCATTGCATTGTTTACAAATTGTGTTTATTTCAGAGTATTCACGAGAGTAAACCCATTCCATGTTATATGGCGTGGTCTCGTGAATTACCTTATTTTAAAGTAAAGATTTAACAACTGCTTTAAGTTCTCACACCAATCCCACGACTGACCTGAAGTTTATTGTTTTCACCTAAACTCTGGGTGCCCTTATTTTCCATACGGACAGCTAGTAGTCTTGGTTTTGCAGATTTCTATTTAACAGGATCTTGGTTTACAGCTGGAGCTATATTCAGAAAGCTTTGTATCCGTGTATATCTTTCAGTTGCTTTAGTTGATGTATTTTCGCTATGCATTGTTGTTTTAGCGGCCTGCCTTTTTGCCTGATTCTCGCCGGTAATTAAAACCAAATTAAATCATTCATAACGACGGATAGTCATGGCTACAGACATAATTGAACACAAAGTTTTAGTTTTATTTCAGAATTTTTCTACATCATAGTTACAGTAAATTAGAGTATACCATAAGCTCAGCGGGAACAAAATGCTCACAGTGGAAGAAGTAAAATAAACAAATCTCTAGCTCCAAACTGAATCTAGATCTGAAGTCTAAACATGCAAGCTAAACTACTAGCTGCCCATGCAAATTTATGTGCACCCAGAGTTTAGGTGGGAACAATAAACTCTAGGTAAGTCATGGGACTGGTGTGAGAACTCAAAACATTTATTATTTCTGGTTTATTTTAAAGTTGGGAAAATTTACGGGACCACGCCGCTAGCACGAAATGGGTTTACACCATGTGAATTCATGTGCGTAGAAAATCACAATGACTTTGAAAAGTAAAGCTTTCATTAGCTCGTCCCATATAACACAATGCAAGCGCACATCAGATGGGCGAGTTTTGTCTTATGATAACCAATGATGCTTTATTACGTGAAAATCCTCTTTTAATGCTATAATCAGTGCATAGGTTGAAACCATTTCACAAATAATTATATTAATCTTAGCGAGCATAGTAACTATGCCCACATTCATAGTTTACAAAAAAATTATAGGCTCGTATTGGTTGTTGGATTTTCCAATATGATGGTTCCTGGCATGGATGATCAATCGAGGACACGAAGCTAAATATCTCCCGTTTAACATCCAGACAACGACACCGAATACAGAGGGCGAAAGTATATATCCTAGTTTTCATCCAGACTCGGACACCATATATACTTTATTCCCTCAGGTTTCGTAGGTAGATCTACCGCCGAAGCTTTCGAGTTTCAATAGAGATTATGTATATAGATACACCCTAACCGCCAATTTACCAACAATTTGGGGTGAGAGGTTCATGGAGGTCATGATATACACAAAGCTACACTTCAATAAGCCATGCTTTGATCATTACTAGCTCGTTTCATAACTCGAGTTTGCTATATTCGCAATTCATGACATGTCATTGATTTCTATCAATACATAATCCCTAAGTTCATATGTTTTAAAGATGAGAATAATATATTGCCACAAATCCGATATATGTTAACATAAATCAATACTACGCAGTCAATTTCAATGTTAGACACACAATTCATATAAGTCCATTCGGGGTCTGAATGGAACAACAATCCGAAAATCTCCAAATATATTTAGATTTCATGCCACTTATAGCCTCGTATCGGGTGATCTGCCCAAATGAGACATTTGCCGTCAATCCGAATAATTCGAAGTTCTCGGTCTTTATTTATCGATTTCCAAGTCTTCAATTTCATTATAACGTCGTATTATTACTTGGGATGGTTTTTGAACATACATTCGATCCCAGTCTTTCCATGTAATAAGTGCATTCTTAAAACAAGCTATGGATTATAAAGGTTTCGATTCAAATCTCCTTCCAAATCGTTGTCAATTTATATACAAACCAAGTTGGATTCACTCGAATTTCATAAAACCCTGTTATCATTTAACCCTTCCTAGAAATTTAATATTCATTTCAAATCTTATACTTTGAATCATGATTCTATTATTCGTAGTTAACCTTTTCACAAATTTCAAAATTTCCAAATATTAACTTGGTTTTAAATTCTATTCATGATAATTGAAATAGTTTATATTTTGAATAGAGTTAAAACGACTTATCATTCGATGTCCATTCACAAACAAAAAACTATTAGATTCCCATAATATTTTGTATTTTCTTCTCATATTGAAAGTTCAACTAACCTTAACCCAAATCATTTTCTTTTACATTTTCAAACTTTCAATATCTTACTTAAAATCAGTAAATATTCAAATAAATTTCATATGAACCAGTTTTAAGCTCTTTCAGAACTTTAAAAAATTTAACAAATCTTTCCATAAATTTAAATAATAATTCATGGTTATAATCCTTTAAACCAAATCATCTGCAAAGAAGAAATTTATAATAACGCTAAAAGCGTTACCAAAAGTGTTGGAAATGGCTATTTAGATCAAATAGCTTCAAAATTATTCAAATTTTGAATATTTAAACTCATATCACTTTTATATAATAAAATATGATTTAACATAATTTTTCCCAAATTTTTAATATCAAAATAAACCGATTTTTATTCTATTTTGCTTTAAGGTCGCCGAACTGCACATATGGTGACCTTTTCAAATTTTATTTGAATATAACTTGAAAACTATATGTTAGAATCTGAAATTTCCCCTTTTATTCATAAACTATCATTAATAGGATTCCGACGTTTCTCGTTTCATTTCAATCCGATTTAAAACATTCAATTTATAGTCGTTTGAAAATTTTAATCGATATTAACTAACTGTCGCTACGCGACACATTCGATTCAAGTTATATAACGATTTAATATATATCGGCTAATTTCTTTCCAAAACAAACTTAAATTTTCATAATTTATATTTAAAACTATATTCCGATAATATTTTATTTATTCACATTGAGTCCCAAAATTTCTTTACTTCAAAACTCAATTGTTTCACAAATTTTCAAATATTCATTCCAAATTAAATCAAAATCTTAAAATAATATTTTTTTCAAATCTCGTCCAATCACTCACAATTTATCATTAAATCATATGCACACAAATTCTTAAATACATTTCAAATCCTTATCCGATCTATATTTTAAAACTACTTCTCTTTCGAAGTCGTTTTCAAAACATCGGTTGATCATTTAAAATTTTCAAATAATTCAAAATTTAATTGGAAAAAATAACCAAACCAATCTAATATAAATTTTCAAATTATTTCGGAAGCCACTTCGCCTTTTTACGAAAGTCATTTCATTATCTTTATTATGGAATTTCAAACCATTCCTAATCCTTTCAAAATAATATTTTATATTCCCGTTTAAAACAACTTTATTTCCAAACATCGTTTTAAATTTCCAAATATTCATTTTAGATTAAATCGACTAATATCTATAAAACTTGCTTGATTATTGTCACGAAATCATTTATTGCCTAAAATTCATTATTTTTGTACAAATTCAAAGTCATATTTCTTTACGAACGTTGTTGATTATTTTAAATTTCTAATCAAATTTAAATATAATTCAAAGCTAAATTTAGAATTGTTAATTTTAATAATAAAATCATTTTTTCCAAGGCAAAGAGATTCAAATCGATTATCCGTACAATCACACAACTACGACGTGTGTGATAGAACTATAAACAAGATCATAAACAACCATATGAACCTGAATCCATCCATAGTAACATACAATCAACAACAATCCATTTCATTGTGCATAAAGCGTTACGGCCAATTATGCTTAGTGTCTAGTGTGTTTTAGTTAGATAAACATCCATCAAACTCCATATATAACCACAAATGTCCACAAACAAACAACCAACAAATCATTATAATTACAATTAATTATAACCGATTACTTCTATTAAATTTAAAAATATTAAACCAGGAGTTCTCACCATAATGCCTCCAACCTTTGTTTTAGAATTTCGTGTCAGCTGCGAGAAAACCGACGAACGATGCTACTGTTCAACACATTGCTTCTTTCTCGAACCCATGCATAGATATGATTATATTTTCAGCATGTTACTAAAGCACAATGAAACCAAATTGTGCACTACCACACAAAAGCAGGTTGGTTTAGGGTTAGGAACTGCTAGAAAGGAGTATGGTCAGTGTTGGTCTTACTGATGTGAACCCATATAAAAGAAAGGAAAGGTGATAGGGATGTTCTTGCGTGAGATCTAAAGTAGCTGCGGCTATTGGAAGTGGAGAGAGGAAGTAAAGTGGTTGGCGGTCAACTGTCGACGTGATGGAGGTGGTGGTTGAACTACAGGAAGGGAGGCCGAGAATTTGCTTGTGGAGTGAGCAAAATAAGATGGCGGAACAATTTTTGGAGCAGTAGTTGTTGAAGACAGTAGGCCGTAATTGGTGGTGGGGAAGCAGTACAGTGGTGGACCCAGTGGTGGAGGAAACTGCGAACTGTCAGAGGAGTGCTAGGGGAGGCCGACTGTTTTTGCTTTCTTTTCTTTTGAGGAAACGTGAGCTGCTAATAAGAAGGGAAGCGAAGGACGGTTGCGCTGAAGAGGGGAGAGGAATTGGGGACTAATGTGGGATGCTAGGCGATTGCGGTGGTCAGTGAAGTGGAAGGCTTGGAGGAGAAGGGTTTGGTTGTAATGAGGTTGCTAAGGGAAGGATCGATGAACTGTTTTAAGGGGACAAGAGGGGAAACGTGGTTTTTGAAGGGAACATGGCAATTAGCTAACGAATGAAGGAGAGTGTGCTGGAATGTAGGGCAGAAGTGGGTTGCCAAAAATGGCGGTAGTGGCATGGAGAAGAGGGGGCTTGGCTGTGTTGAGATGGGAAAAGAAAGAATGATGAGGCTAAGGAAGGGAGAAAACAAGGCCGTTTCAATGGGAAGCTTCCTCCTTTATTTTTTTTCTATGCACTTGAAAATCTTATTTTCTTCAGGAGGAAGACACAAGAAACATAAGCAACGTGGAGATGGTTTTCAGGAGAAACATGAAAAGTGTCCTTTGGACTAAATTAAAACTAATTAACTTATATTAAATTTGTTTTTCTTGTGTTACTCACAAAACTTAGCGTGTTGAAGACAAGATCCATGAAGTCATCTTTTAGTTGCGACGTGCTATTTCTAGTTTTATTTTATATTAAATTATAGATGGTGAATAACCACAACTAGAAATAATATCGTGTATAATAATGATCCCAAAACAGTAATAAAATAGTCCGGTTGATTAATTCTATCAAGTGTCAAGAGGACCACAATTGCCCTAAAATGCGTCAGAAATATATGTGCTCAATGTCCAAATTAAGAATTACAGTAAATTCCTATAAAATATTTTAATGCTGCATGTACAGAAATTGAACGATTATTTAAACTAGTCATTTACTTATAATTTTATTTCAAATCCTAACTGTTTCTATCAACTGAATTGACCATTTGTCTAACGATGAACCGTTCTTCCTCAAAACGAGCATTGTTTTAACTAAATAAATTTCAAATCATATTTTTTTCTATTATCTTAAAATTTATAATTAACCAAATTTTTTTTATCATTTAAATACTTTAACATCTATATAAAATTTCTTACGTATATATATAACATTCTAAATCTTAATATTCAAAATAGATTTGTAAAATCTTATGTACTACATTGAATAGCATTTTAGAATAATTCATACTTATTCTTATATCATTTTAGATACCTATTAATATTAAAATCTATTTAAATATCTAATGCTAGTAAATAACATCCTACAAAATAAAATAATTATCACTTATAAAATTCTTATAAATTACATATACCCTAAAATAAGTTTCTATTACCAAATTCTATTTATAAAACAAGACATTTATCAAAATTAAAATTTTATAAACTCATATTAATAAAGCAAAACAAATGTAAAAGATTATTAAATCAATATTTGTATTTAAATATTATAAATTTCAACTTATATTAAGAAAACCCAAATCATATTATAGAAAATTCAATTTAAACTTAGTAAAAATCCTGGCTTATCACAATAGTTATACAATTTTATTTCCATTGTTATGTTTTTTATTCTCTGATATTGTTCCGCTGTGTAATATTTATTCGTACTTTGATATTCTTGTAATCTGATGTATATTGTTGTAAAAGCAATGAAATGTTCTGTCGTTCTGTGTTCCGATGCCCCATGTTTTCAGACAATCCGGGTTTTTCTGTCTCTTCGGAGATCGGGGGATATCGGGCAGTGTCAAAAATAGTGGCTAGGGTTAGAAGTGAGGAGTTAAGGTACTTACATAGTCCTTCAGAAAAACACTATTCATCAAGTTCGAAAAATTTCGAATTCGAAAAGAGATGTTCAGACTATCATTCATTGCTAATAATCCACATTCTGAACGCAATGGAACTTGTTTCAGAAGCTAATTCGAACATATTTAATAGTTATTTTTAAAATCAAATTATAAATTCAAATTGATTATCGATATGCATGTTTATCACGCACGACCATATAACAACTCTGGTTGATAAGAAAATTGAAATCTTACCATAGTTCACTATTCTTAGTTCTGATGAAACTGGTTTTGTCAAATTTCAAGACCGTTTGTAAAATGACTATTTTTCATACTAAAATATTCTTTTGAAATACGATTTAAATATCGATTCAAATTCGAACTATTTATTATCATCAATGGATTTACAAACTTGATTTTTAAATCATTATTGATTAACTAAACAAAGTCAAATTAGATTATTGAATTCATTTAATTAATATCTAATTCCCAATTCAATTATTTAAATAACTACTAAATTGGTATTCGATTTATTAAACTCCAAAAATCCAACCATTTAAATATTTAAAATTAGTTAATTAAAATCTATTAACTAAAATTCTAGGTTGTTACATTTACCCCCTCCCCACTTAAAAGAATTTCATTCCCAAATTTCTGGAAGAAAGGAATGACAAAAAATTCTTAAGTTTAAACTATGTATTTAATTTTACATCAAAAACATTTCTTATTAAAATTGTGTTAATTTTTTCTTACACATGAAATTTTCGAAAAAATTCGGTAGCATCTCCTTGCATGGTTCAATCCGAAAAATTTCACAAAACTAATATATGACACTATACATCTCATCTCAATGACAAGGCATCCCAAACGATGGGGAAACAATATATAAGACCCGTGTACGATATGTAATCTGAAATATGTACCATTTTGTCAAGCAAACGTATGTTTATCATGAAACCAAAAGCTATAATCAAGCAAGTTTTTTGCTTCAATATAACTATGAATACTTACATAATCCGAAAAAGAGTTAAACAAATAAACCAGTAAAATAGCAATAACTAACATATGTATAAACAATACAACAACCATAATGACCACCGAACATGATGCTACCTGGAAATAATGGTGCAATAAATAACAAATAATTTTATATGCAATCAAATTACACAGGATTATACTACAGCAAACCAATATTTATCTACTTTCATAAAAGAAAATGTTAGAACTACCTACCCAGGTTTGATATTCAAATCACACATTCAAATCTCTCTGAATACAAATGAAACCAAAAAATCAATTATGATAAGGAGAGGGCTCCTTCTACTGAAGCATGGTATAACTCTAAAACAATATGGAGCTCCCAGTGGTATTCTGGTTCCTCCTACAACAACAACTAGAGTGAATAAATCTACCTAGCGAGTCTTCCGATTAGAAAAACTCCCAAATGTCGTTTTTAGTCATAACTAAATATTTTAAATTTCACATCGAATGATTTTTTCCCCAATTTTTTTAGGATTTAAGTTCTAATCAAGCATCAAATTTTTTATAAACCATGGTCCATAATAGCACATAATCCACTAACCCAAAACAATCAAACTCCAAAATGGAATAAACCAACACAATAATTAAATGAATTCCAAAAAGGAAAATCTAACACTTGACATTATTTAAAATATCAAATAAATATCACCCAGATTTTTGGATTAGTCACAAACAACTAATACAATTATACTCAATTTCATATGATATACATTAATCATTTGTACGCTAAATTTGATCTAATCACTTTCTCGAACACATAGACTTCACTTTAGAACTAGTACAGCTCACTCAGACTTCCGAGTATGGACACTGATCGGGTTTCTAGATTATAACATTTGTCTTCCTTACATAGCCTTCAACTATGACGGAAAATTTTAGTATCATACCCAGAATCAAAATCAAGTGTTCGTTATTAGAATCAAGTGTAAAATCCTTTTTCTGATTAATGTAAGTTACCACAAAGTTACATATCCAAACTCTAAACCATACATCATGCAAACCAAAAAATCTATGTGTTTCCTACATACACATTTTGACTGGTTTCTTAATTATACCAATTCCTACTAAATCACTTTCGTTACACGTTCAACTTCAAATCGAAAATTTATGAATGACCACTATGCGGTTGTGACAATCAGAATTTCGGTACCCTTTGAGTCAATCAAATACAACACAAGTCCAACCCAAATAACGCAAAAACTAAGATGTTGAAGAAAGAAATTAGAAGGTGAGAATAAATAAGATAGAAAAGTTAGAATATAAGAAAATAGATAGAAGATATAACTGAACAACAACATAGAATCTCCCAAGCGTAGCGGAATATAACATAATATATATAATCATCTTTGAAATGCAAGATTGTATTTTCACTTACATACATCATCAGAGTACAACACATATACAACACAGTGGAAATAAACTCTAAATATCTATCGTTGAAGCCTTATGCTCCAAGCTTCTCTAGAAAATCTGTAAAATCCAAAACTACTTGACTGCCCGTACAAATTTGGGCACCCAAGAGTTTAGGGAAAACATAGAAAAATAAACTCTAGGTCAATTATGGAACTAGTGTGAGTAAAAAATTAAAAATAGCTTGATTTTACCTTTCAAAAACCTTTTGAAAGAACGGATAATCGTAAGACCGATCCACACGTAAACGTGGATGATTTTTACCTTATGATAACCTAAAACATCTTTGAAATCAATACTATTCTGATATTATAATAATGTGTACAACTAACAAATAACAGTCTAGTGGAATGCTTGCATCTCATGCTCCATACACATAGTATGCAATTAAAATTGTAGGCGCTTATTGGAGAATGGATTTCCAACTATGGCAAGGTATGGGACTACCTTCCAATAGTGTACCTCTAGAGAAAATACAATAAGATTCAATCAATAACATCTTCAAGCCCTAGCTAAACTTGACCGGCTAGTCATTTCGCTTGAATGTTCCGAATATATTATCACCTACGGTAGGTACCAACATAACCAGTCCCAGGAGATATAAAAGCGAAAGAAGAACAAATACAAATTTCTCTAGATAGTGAAAATAAAACCTAATGGGAGCGACCCACATAGCCATGTGACCTACCCGATTTTATACCATTTCCTGGTTGAAGAGGCTTCAGGTCAAAACTTACCTTTAGATATATCACATCTTCATTCATTTTGAATGCCACATCATCAAACCCATCAATATCACAAATTGATTTCCCCAATACCATTGGTATAAAACTAGGAGAAAAGAATTCCTTCGCTACCAGACATAGTTTGAAAATCAATCTTATGATCTGTTAGGCATATTCTGTCAGACATTCGTCCATATAAGTTTCCTATGACTAGACAAACCGAAGGCATTATCCTGCAAAGCCATCTTAGGCAATTTCTACCTAGGATAAATAGAAAAGCCCTTCAACAAACTCCGTCTTCAATGGTCTTCAATAATCTCTGACTTGCAGCATATAAATTGAGTCGAAGTGGAATTTAGATTCCAGACTCTTCAAAATGAGAATGTAAAAGGTCTAGATTTGATAGTCGGTTATTTAACTATCAAATATATAATAAAATAAATAGATCTGTTTCCATTGGTCCTACTAAGCCTTGTTTAAATAATCTTTAATTATAATTAAACACCTATTTATTTATACTTATCTGAAAACATAAGTATTGTTTAACATAGAGAATTCTTATTATCAGTATTACATGATAATCCCGCTCTTGATTATATGTTTCATAGCTGAAAGCGATATTCAACTCTAACTCTCATTTTGAATACAAACTAATACGATCTATCGGATAATAGTGAAATCGTTCAAGTTGAGTATTTTAATTACCTCTTAGACCTTGAGTCAAAATCATTTTTATGATTAAAATTTGTAATAGTTCGATATTCAAAATATTCGGCTAACCAGAATTTGTAAATCCATTTAATTTTCAAACCATTTAAGACAACATTGTTGTTTTGGAAATATTTATCAAGTAAACTTGATTAACTTTAAATATTAAAACCAAGGAATTTAATTAGATAACTTGACTAACTACCCTTATCCTTTTATAATTAAATTGTCCTTAAACTTACCTAATCAAGAGATTAATCTTGAATAATTTATCAATATTTGATTTTTCAATTTACTGCACAATTTCCTTACAAAAATCCCTTAATTAAAATAATAATTAGCTTTAATAAAACATTTCTATGTCTTCATAATTACTTGTTAAGATTATTTGCCTTAAATAGTTGTAACCTAATTAATTTAATAATCCCATTTCTATTTAAACAATTGATTTAAATCAAACCAAAATCGCCTGATTACTTTAATAAAACATTTCTATGTCTTTATAATTACTTGTTAAAACTATTTGCCTTAAATAGTTGTAACCTAATTAATTTAACAATCCCATTTCTATTTAAACAATTGATTTAAATCAAACCAAAATCGTCTGGTTAACTAATTACAATTTATATTCTCTTTTAATTTAAAATAATCACCATTGATTGTTTTTTAAAACAATTATTCCAACAACTAGCAACTTGAGTTAATATCTAATTTACTTTACACATATTACATCTTAGCAGTTCCGACGGTACATAACGTTCTCTTAACAAACGACATTCAAGTTGTTAACCCAATTTACACAAAAAACCATGTAAATTCAATTCAATATTATCAATTGATAATATAATAACTCAACAACATATGTTTACTTGATAAAATATGTCATACTAATATAATAGTGGAACCGTGTTTATTTCTGCTAACAGGGTGTCAAACAATTTAGTCAATCCAATTTATAATGGAACAATGTTTATTTCCACGAATAGATGTCAATAAAAAAATTTAATTATGATCAACGTAATCAAACACAACTTAATAAATCAATCAATTAATTTAAAAACTAATTCAGAATTTTCTAAATCACAGATCATTACCAATCGATTAGTTATGGTTTATGCATTAATTTAGTGACTTAATTTTTGTTAGTTTAATTATAAATGATTTCTTAAAATATTTTCAATTTAAATTATTTTAAATTCAACAAACTTGACGCATTGCTTCTACCAAATAAATATTCACTATTTCCTGAGAGAATTGGACAAAGACACTCCCATATGTGTACAGGCACCAACATATAAGCTTATACAAATTTCCAAATCCTACATAAACTCCGTCCTTTTTCTTTTAAATGGTGACGGACCGAGCCCACTTAAATCAACCCACTCAATACTTACGTTAATAATTATATTTTCTTACTAAATACACCAATATATAGATTATTACTATATTATATTTGTTTAAAATTTAACTCATTTTTATAATTTTATTATTATTTATGACTGGGCTGAGCCCAAAGCCCATCATGCTAATTACTCACGTACTCAACCCTATCCCCTTCTTCTCGTTTCTTTCCTGACGTTTCCTTTTCCTCTTCTTTTCCAAACTCATGTTATGAGTATGTATTTATGCAAGAACTTAAGTATTCAACATCACCTTTATGATCCAAACTCACGCATGAAACCGATGCACTCAACCAATCTTCCACCTTATCCCACTTCTTCTTCTTTCTTCTATTTTTTTTCAACGTGCACGGTGCACCTACACCATCGACCCTCCAGTCATCTAACCCCTGCCACCTTCCACGCAAACTCCATCTCCTCCTCAGGTTACCATCGACCAATTATATTGGCCCCACATCACTTCTTCTCCAAAAAACCCATACCCAATAGCCTTAAACCAAAAAACAAGCTTCAAGTTATCCCCGCACATCCATCTTGTTAGATCAACCCCGACCGCCATCTGAGTTCCACCACCACCGAAGTGAGATCCACATCTATACACTCCTCCTAGCCAGAAAATAACACACTCAATCGACGCCATAAGCCATACAATCACATCAAAAACCATTCAACCATAAATAACCATGTACCCTAAAACCACCTCGTTTCACCATCTCTAACCACCAGAGTTCATCGCACTCCTTCCACGTCACCGTCTACCTCTAGTAAATCTCCCTTAATAGCAGTTTCCCAATTCATCCACCTGAATTCACGATTTTAGTTTTTTCAACCCAATCAAACATAAACCCTAACTCTATCTATAAGGTATTAAGAATCATGATTTTTATTTAAAAATACCATTTACAAGCATGAATCCGTTCATATACCTGAAACTTCTAATTTTAATGATTGTAAATTTGATTTTTAAATTCTTTTACTATATCATATATATACACACACGCAAACAGATATATATTCTTTTTTTTAACTAGAATTATTTTTAAAAGAAACTTTAGACATGTATAAACAATAATTCTAATGTTGAGCTCCTCTCTTCTACTTCATTTGAAATTTAGTTATGGGTTTTTAAAGATATAAGGTACTGTATTGTAAACAAAGATTTTATACATACAGGCTTCATCCTGTTGTTTCATTCATTCTAGGAATACATTTAATTAACTAAATACCCCCATTCAGAGGCATGTATACATCCATAACCTTGTATAATCATTAGTAAACAAAATGGAAGAGTTTTCACAATGTCCACAATTTGATACCATTATTTCCAGATCCTAGTCTCTGCTTGCTTTGGTTTTCCAGGCTTTAAGTTTTTGTTTGTTTCCATTATTATTCCAGATTTTTGGGTCTTCTTACCGATGACTTTGTGAGGGGTATAGCTATGTTTTTATAAATGAAAATAAATATAAACTATTGCCTAAAATTGATTGTTTGTAGGAGAGAATATAGCTGCACTTCGAATGTATAGGCCGCAAAATGATGTTTGATTGAGAGGATGAGGTGTTAAGGCTTTACAGTTGTTTTGATTTCCTTCGGGTATACATAGTGCACGGCTAGTGAAAATATGAAGTACAAATGTGTAAAAGGCCATATGTAAATTTCATTTTAATCAGTTAAGCTACCAGGCAATAGGTTAGGCTGCTTTTTTAATTCCTCTTAGCTTCTATGCACATGGCTTGGCTATGAATTTTACCATTGAATTGATGTACACATGTGTACAGGCCATGTGCTTAAATGTTAAAAAAACTAGGCTATCCCATTATTGATTGAAAATAACATTGATTAGGGTACTTATAGGGAAGATAAGATGTTGTATAGGCAGTGGCAAAAGAAGATAGGAAAGAACATGTGTTAGGGTCTTTGTCATTGAATTCTCTAGCATCTTAGCATGACCAGATCATAGGATACATGTGCAGATATGTTTATTAACCCAAAACTTAGCTTCTAAGGCTTCCAAGCTATCTATGCAACCTATACCTATGTCTATGTGTGTACAACAATGTACAAGAAATGTTAAAATAGACATACATTGTCTTAAGCCAAATTAGTCCATAAATGTTCATATGTACTACATGGATTTCAAATATAAATTTTTTTTGTACAGCATGTACAATGGTATATATAATATATACTTATAATCTAGCCTATTAATGCATAAGAATTTATATGCCAATCTAGTCAATTTAATTTCTAAATCTTGGTATTAAAGCCATATCCTCTCATGATTTCTTCCATGTGAGGTAATCAAATTTTATTTATAATGTCTCATTAGTTATATAAATATAAACCAAATTCATATCTAAAATGTATTAAGAAAAAATTATTAACACAACACTTACCTATATATATGTATTAATATAACAAGTGAAAATATGCATATAGGATTTTATTAATATAATATTCAAAATTCAATATTATCTACTTTTATAAAAATATAAAAAATAAAAAAAAATTAATGAAACATTATTTAGTTCAATTTATACACCTATATAGAATGGTTAAAGAATTTTAAAACATTGATATATATATACCTGGAATTTTCTCTCAACGTATTATTTTAAATCTATTTAATTTAGATCAGTTACTGAATTAATCCATAATAAACTATATTAGAAACTTAGCCAAAACCCGAGACATTACACCGGCGAGCTCGATTTAATTTAATTTATACTTTTAACTTCGTTAAAATAATAAATTATAATCATCTCCTCTTAAATTTTCTTATAAACTAAACTATGTTACAAATTCATCTTGGAAATCTCGACTATGCAAAATCATCGAATATTTCATTTCACTTAAAATCAACCTATGAAATATCGTATCAAATGAAAAACAAAATCAAACAAATATAACTTGATTTACTCTATACAATGTCCTTTTAATTCTTAAGAGTATAAATGTAACAACAAATTCATTTCATTCAAAAATTCAAACAGGTACCCAAATAAATATGGGTTTCCAACCGAGCCAACCCCTCGACATATTTACTTAAGAGCATCTAAAGAAATGATGCCTACGGATTAGCTCAAATAACATCGAATGATTTATTAAACTTAGATGTTTATACCAATTTATGATTTTAAATAAACCGAGCTTGTCAAAACTCTCCTACCTACTTAACTCTGTTGAACCTGAGCTAATTGCGGTTCTTTATCAATTAAGAATCTAAAATTTCTAATTATGAACTCATTATACAAAATGGATTTTAATTCAAAACAAAATTTTTTATATGGGAACCTAAAATTTTGAAATATCTAACCTTTGAAATATTTTTGAGCATAACTACAATTTCTTTTCTAATAAACCCTTTTTAATAAAATTTAGATTATATTAACTAGTCTTCTATTAAATGTTGATTTTAACTTAATATTTATATTGAACACCTTATAGTCAAACTGTGAAACTTAATTCATAAAAGGTACGATTCCAATACACTTAAACTATTAATATATGTCCATATATAAATAAAACATAGATTAACAATCAACACACAATAATCAATGCTCTTAAACTATTTGAGCATGAAAAATCAAACAATAACGATAATAATTTAATATTATTATCAAATAAACAACTAAACATAAATAAATATACAGTTTTGAAAATTTAATTTTCTTTGTACATGCAAAATATATGATAGGTAAAGTATTTCGTTTACCAATTTTCAAAAATCAATATCGTGTCTATTTTCCTTTTTCAAGAATTCAGAAATCCCTATTGACATCGTCGCGTCCCACGACTCTACTAGAATTCATAGACAATTCAATAGAATAATTAACACGATATTTTTTTATCACTAACAAAAGCGTTCTCATATATATATATATATATATATATATGTATACACACACTCTCTCAGACTCATTTCAGTGTCTCACTTACCTAATCTTAATGAGTTACTCAACCAGAACCAAAGTTCTCGCTTAACCTTCTGTTTTGATAGAAAATGTAACAAACCCGTATTTCCGAACATTGAAAATTGACATCAAATACAACCATTGTATTGCTTGTTGAAAATTCAATTATCGAGAAATAAATTATTAGGGTAAAAAAAAAAGCACAGAATCTCACAGCGGAATTTGACAACATATAATAATAGTACTAATGGTTGAACCATCACTTCAAGATATAATGTATATTAGAGTTAAAAACAAATCCTATCAGGTGGACGGTTATAAAATTCTAACCTTACAAATGGTGATAGGTAAAATAAAATATAGCAGAAATAAAATAATGCAGCAGATAAACTTCCAACTCTACTCCATGAACTCCACATCAACAGAAGATAACCTGAAAAACAAGTTCGGTCTGATCTGAGCAGTGTAATGAAATAATACTCGGATCAGTCTGGAATACCAACATGAGAAACCAAAGTAAAAGGAAACATACAACAATTCTGTGAGATCATGTGTAATAACCCGGAAATCTGCGCCAATTTAAAATTTTTATTTTGGCAATTTTAATGAATTTTGGATATTCAAAACGAATTATTTTAAATAATAACGATGAGAAATTTATTTTGAATAGAATTAGAATGTATATATTTATATAGATCGTCATTAGAATATAAATATTTATTTTTAATTATAAAAGGAATTGAAAATGGCGCGGTAGTTCGAAAATTTGATTTCAAATTTCAAATGAATGTACAGGATTCAAAATAAACCGGATTTTGGCGAATCCATAAAATATTAGTATCTAATCGAGAATATCTTTCCAACGAATCTGAAAAATTGAAATTTCATAGCGGGAATAAAAAGTTATGCCCAGTTGAAATTTAAGAATAGTCGCTATGGAATTTTGGCCCTTAAAAGTAGAAATTTTGCAAACGGCCTCTGTTTTCGATGAAACCACTTTTGTTGGATCCGGGGTGTCGAATTATTGCTAGATTCCAAAATTCATAATTTTTCGAATCAGTATGTGAGGGTGGCGAAGCAAAACGTGTTTTGACAGTTTCAGTCAATTTCGATCGACCAGAAAATGGCCATTTTTCAAATGGTCTTAGAATTTGATGAAACTAGTTTTGTTAAGAACGTGTCGTCAATACGAAGCTAGAAATATTTTTTCTGGAATTTTTAGCGTTTGTATGTGGCCTCGGTATACTGAAATTTGCGCTCAAATTCATTATATTGATTTATATTTTGATATTGAAGAAACCTGATCATAACAGTCGAACTGGCTTATGATACATATCCCGTTGTGTTTGGAATGGGGGTAATTAGCTAGGCACAGTAGTCGGTGGGTTCGATTTCGAGTTCGAAATAAAAAGTTGCTTTTTGAAATTAAATATAATAAAATATATAAAATATTATATAAACCTAACTCCTTTCCCTCTTCTCTCTCTATCTTTCAGAATCGAAATAAAAGGAAAAATAAATAAATAAACTGCGACGCCTCCTTCTGCCCAACGTCGATCCTCCAGCCGCGCCGCCATTGATCCGGCGACCCCAACCGCCTCGCGTCTCGCTCTCCACGCTCCCCTCTCTCTTCTCCGACCAAACAAAACCCCCCAACACCCAAAATCAACCACCACTGACGGTTAGAGGTCCCGCCGCCGCACCAGGTCCCGCCGCAGCGCCGAGCTCCTCCTCCCCTCCCCCCAGCGACGTCAAACCTCCCCTCCTCTGAAAAAACCGAATTTCAAGTGAGTTTTTATATAATTATTTATTTTAGGTAATTAAAAGCATAGTTATTATGTAATTAAAATCTGATTTGGTTTTGGGAAATGGTTTTGATATAAAGGTGTGATTTTTGTACATTAAAAAAAATGATTTTTACAATTAAAAATAGGATTTTTATAATTAAATTTTGGTTTTTATTGAAATGATTATAAAGGTAATATTTTTATTTATAAAAAGTTAAAAATTTTAATTGTATACAGATATGATTTTTCAATATAAAAAGATTGGATTTTTAACACTAAAAAGATTTGATTTTTGACACAAAGAATAAAAATATGATTTTTATATTATATAAAGAATAAAAATACGATTTTATATAATAGAGAATATAAAAATATAATTTTTATATATGTAGCAAAATAAAAACCTGATTTTTAATATATATAGTGAGATAAAAATATGATTTTTATATGTGAACAGCGAGAAAATGAAGTTGGAAAGTCGGGCGAATCCAAACCATCGTCCGTTAAAGCACGGAGGAGTGGAAGCCAAAAGTGAGAACTCCTCACTTTTATTTTATTTTATTTTTAGTTGAAATATATACTAGAATGCAGACGGTGCTTAGCAACACCCGACACTCGTTGTCCACAGACCATGGACGAATTGTTTGTTTGTTGTTTGTGGTGTGAAAGTTGATTGTGTGATGTGGAATGGAGTAAAATATTTTATAGTGGAAAATATTTTATAGTTAAAAATATAATTTTTAACGTGTATATATAATAAATATTTATAAACAAATCGGACGATTTGTTTATGTACAACCATTTGACTGATATTTATTGGGACGATAAATTTTACACATCGCCCAACTACACAAATAAAAATCTGTGTTTGTTGATTGGAAACCCCACACGGGTGTTGGGATGATATTTGGCGTACACTAATCCCAATTATTTAGCTGTATGTCAATCGATTGGTTAACAGACTGTGGAAGCGTTAATTATTTATATTTATTGCTTATACAGTTGTGTGGTGCATTCTGGATGATGGTTGATGATTTTTTGTTGCAATTATATACATGTGTTGTAGGAAATCCATATAATTAACATTATATGGTAATTGATTGGGCCTCATTCCAATTTGGAAAATAAAATATATATTCATGTGTTGAATAAAAGAAAATTCATATGTTGAATAAAATATATATTCATGTGTTGAATAAAAGAAAATTCATGTGTTGAATAAAAGAAAATTCATGTGCTAAAGAAAATATTCATTTGTTGAATAGAATAACGAAGTTATTGAAATATATAAAGCCGTGTTGATTAGATATGCGCCATTTTACGTGAACGATATCTATATCGATTTTATTCATTTTTATAATGAACATCGAAAAAGAATTGATTTCAAAATATAATGTTTTGAAAATATTATCATTTATATATCGATGATATGGAGTATTTAATTTTGATTTGAAATTGAATATGAAGTTAAATCGTTTTGAAAACGAATTTAAAACGATTTATAAAATACATTTTAAAAAGGAAATTGACGAAATATATAATATTGTATATATATAATGGCCTGAATAGAACGCGCCGCGCTGCGGTAGTTCATGAATTTCGACCATTGACTTCGAATGGACATTACGGGAGATCCGACCGTCGGATTCTCATAAAACCGGAACCATTGGGTTCGTATCAAAAAGAGCTTTCTAACAAATATTATATATTTGAAATCTAATGGATGGATTTAGAATTATGTCCAAATCAAATTTGGAAAAGGTCGCTGTAAGTGCAGTTCGATGGCCGTTGATGGAAATCGACTGTACGGGCCTTGATAAAATTATTAAAAATAGTAATAATTTGTGTAAAATCATAAGAAATGATTTAGAAAGAATTAGGATGAAAAACTTCATATTTGAAAAGATAAAAATAGATTTTTATCGAAATGAACTAGTTTTGAACTAGAATTATAATGCATTTATTTTTGAAATAAATAAATTGAATTTAAAAATGGTTTTAAAAGTAACCAGGATTTCCAATAATTGAATTGGAATGGATTTGAATCGAAATTGTCTTTGGAATATTTCGATGTTGGATTTCATGATTATATAGATATTGTTATGGAAATTTGAAAGATATATTTATATCGTTATTTCCAATACGATATTTGTTGGTCGTAGGATTTGATATTGAATATAAGCCGATACATTTTCTATTCAGAACCTTGTATTTAATATCAAATGGGATTTCGGTTTATCGTGAATGGTGTCTTCATTAACACTGTTCTTAAACCCAGTTGAGAAAAGATTAAATCTTTTTATTTTAGATTTAATGAAGTATACCAAATAAATGGTATTTAATTGGAATTGAATTTGAATTGATTTTTGGGTTTATCGTGAATGGTGTTTTAAATAACACTTGTTCTTTAACCCGATAATTAATGGAATGTGAATTGAGTTTATCGTCAACTGTGTTTTAACGACATTTGTTCTTTAACCCGATTTACAGTGAAATGTGATTTGGAATTTATAAATCTTTTGATAAGATTTAAAAGAGATTTCCCAAAGTAAAGTTTTCCAATTTAATAAAATAAATTGGAATGGAATGGAATTCGATTTGGTAATAATCGAAGTGAATTTCTGTGGAGGAAGACAACTAATATATCTGGAATTTAAAAGGCTTTGCCATTATTCCATTTATATTATTAGTCAGATATGGAAGTTTATATCGATTATATATCGATTTGTTTCCATGAAGATTCCATTGTAAATGGAATGTGATTTCAGGTTTATCGTGAACCGTGTTTTAAATGACATTGGTTCTTTAACCCAGTTAAAGACAGGATATGATTTCCCAAGTTAAACAATCATTAATATTGATTTTTGGGAAGATTGAAACCAAGTGGAGTTTTAATGAATCTTTAATTAGATTGAAATGATCGAGAATGGAGTATCACCAATTTTGCTCCAGGAGATAGTAAAATCTTTAATTAGATTTGAACGTGAAATGGTAACTGAATTTACCGATAACACCGTGGTCTTAGATATGAAGTATTACCGGTTTTACTTCATGGGATGAATAGGTTGGGGTTAGGAAATTTAACAAGTGATTACTTCGGTAAGGTTCGCTAACCCCGACTAGTTTGGATAAACCATAACCTGGTTTGAATTGATATTCAAAAGTAGATTAAAGAATAAATTTAAAGAATTTACCTTTGATAAAATTAATGGGAACCTTTTCCAGAGTATAACAATATTTGAATAAAAGAATATTCTGAATTGGAATGAGGCGTATGTTGTGTTTGTGTAACACTTGTTTATTATATACGCGAGTTATTCAGAAAGTCCGGGTTTATCCCATTTTGAATAACTGATTCGACGATGTGTCGAGAATGAAGACAGTGGTCGAAGACTGGAGGTCTTCACATCGCTGGGTAATTACTGATGATCTTGATTAGGCTGTACATCCAAGAGGAGGGAATCAGTTAGTGATCGTCCAGACGTACTTGGAGATTGATGGATATGCGAGGTACAAGGTGCCTCCGGTTTCGTTCAGACCTAGAACGGACTTGAAAATGGACTGTGTGTCTGACACTGGATATCATTCTGTGTAATTGATGGAAATCGGTTGCATGGAGTGGTTTGCCTGTGTGGCATGCTAAGATGCAAATGATCAAGGCTTCTGTTGAAAAGCAGAGCCTTATGGTTGATGATCAAAGCACCGCCTGTATGGCACAGCTTTGTGTAGCGTTAATTCGCGAGCCGCACACCCCGGTTGTGAACCAGAAACGGGAGAGGACATCAGGGAGGGCATGCGTTTCCTTCTAGCTAGAAGTGGCATCAGTGGTTTTACACGCTATGACGAGTTTGACTTATGTGGTTGTTGGATTGCGAGGCGCCTCGGATATATCGATGACTATATGGAGCCGATGGAGTCATAGGACTCATTTACGCCCTAAAGGGCGGGGAAACGTAGTGTTCATGCATTTTAATCCACATCGGTGGAACGGCCCTGACGATCCAAAGGCTTGACTGAGTACTTGCCCAAGACTCGGGCTAGATAGTCTCGAATCGGCGAGGACTATCTTTTGCCTCGGTTCACAGGTGGAAATCCAATTTCCAAATATGACATCATGCGATTTTGATTGTATACCTATACATGGCGACATAGTGCTATGGGGCACTTATGCCGCCTATGATTGATACTTATGATTGAAATTGTTTTTATACACTTATAGTAATAATAAAAGATGAAATTTAGCGTATCAAGCATTCTTTGTCTATTATAAGGTAAAACAATATCCTCCGGCTTGCGTTGCATTGTGTGATGAGACCTGGGTCTTATAATAGCTTCATTGTTCTTTATTTAGCATTGCGCTACTGTTTAATGCACTGGTATTCTTGGGAGGAAACTCGTTCCGTGTTATACGACGTGGCCCCTTGATTTACCTAACTTTAAAATAAAGATTAATAACTGTTTTAGTTCTCACACCAGTCGCATGACTGACCTGGAGTTTATTGTTTTAACCTAAACTCTGGGTGCCCTTATTTTGCACGGGCAGCTAGTAGTTTTGGTTTTGCAGATTTATATTCTCAGGATCCTGGGTTACAACTGGAATGATACTCGGAAAGCTCTGTATCCGTGTATTTCTTTTGGTTGTCTGTTGTATAATTTTTTCGTTGCTATGTATTTAAATGTAATTTAAATCTCTGATATTTATCAAATGTGTAATATTGATTTGTACTTTGTGATATTCTTGTATTCTGATGGAATTGTTGTAATAAGCAATGAAACGTTCGTCTGTTTATGTCCCGATGTGTCTTGTCCTCAAAGTATCTGCTCTTTCCTTCATGGGGAAGTTACGGGTTCTTATATTTGGTATCACAGCTTTGGTTTACAGAACTCGGAGAACAAGACACGTTAGAACCAAACGAAAGAATTCATCAGAGAATGGATTAGTAAAATCCAATGGGAAAGACTCGTTGAGATAGGATGAGTAGTATCCTAGAACGAGTGTAAAGAGTGTGTTTTTAAAATGAAAACAAATTTTGTTTTGAAAATTTTAACTTTATTATTCGTATTTGAATATTTATTTTAAATTGATTTGGACAATCCAGTATATAGAGATTTTCATATACGTTTGATCCACGTGTATTGGAAGTCTCAAATATACTGGATGGATATAGAATTACACTCTAGTCGACCAGGGGTGATTCTGATGATTGATATATCATCATCATAATTTTTATTCGAGTGCAGAAAGTGGGATATCTATATATTTCCAATTGACTGGTGTGAGAATCAAAATATGGTTAGAATATATTGTTGTGACTTGGCATCAAGAATATGATTTTCTATATATATATATATATATATATATATATATATATATCGAAGTTATGAATTTGAAAAGATAATCAACTAATTGATTGATGGTTGTGCTGTTTGATTATTGGTTTGATATTTTGAACCATTTAACCAAATTGTATCAAATATTTAACTGTATTGAAAATTGTTTGGAAATGCATGCATGTACATATATATATGTGTGAACAAGTCATAGCAAGGAGGCTAGAGCAGAAGAATAAAATTGTTTGCCCGACAAATAGGTACATGTTTACTGTATTTCTTTGGGTTTGGATGATTTTATGAGCCGATTGGCTAGCCGCTTGGCTTTTTCTTTTTCTTTTGGACTGGTGAGGGCCATGGGAGGCTATTTGAAATATCCCGAAGCTCCCAGTGCAGGGGAGGTTATGGCGAAATTTTTCGAAAATTTTGGGTGTTATCCAAATTTTTGAAAAATTCTTAGGAACTGAAAAGTTGAAGAACTTAAGTCATAAAGAAAATAACGAAAGTTTAGTTGGTTAGTAAAACAAATTTCAGCTTCGTTCCTTTCCGGGGATGAAAAGTTTTAAGTGGGGTAGATTGTAATAACCCGGAAATCTGAGCCAATTTAAAAATTTTATTTTGGCAATTTTAATGAATTTTGGAAATTTAAAATGAATTATTTTAAATAATAACGACGAGAAATTTATTTTGAATAGAATTAGAACGTATATATTTATATAGATCGTCGTTGGAATATAAATATTTATTTTTAATTATAAAAGGAATTGAAAATGGCGCGGTAGTTCGAAAGTTCGATTTCAAATTTCAAATGAATGTACAGGATTCAAAATAAATCGGATTCTGGCGAAACCAAAAATATTAGAATCTAATCGAGAATATCTTTCCAACGAATCTGAAAAATTGAAATTTCATAGCGGGAATAAAAAAGTTATGCCCAGTTGAAATTTCAGAATAGTCGCTATGGAATTTTAGCCCTTAAAAGTGGAAATTTTGCAAACGGCCTCTGTTTTCGACGAAACCACTTTTGTTGGATCCGGGGTGTCGAATTATTGCTAGATTCCAAAATTCATAATTTTTCAAATCAGTATGTGAGGGTGGCGAAGCAAAACGTGAGTTGACAGTTTCAGTCAATTTCGATCGACCAGAAAAATGGCCACTTTTCAAATGGTCTCAGAATTTGATGAAACTAGTTTTGTTAGGACCGTGTCGTCAATACAAAGCTAGAAATATATTTTTTGAAATTTTTAGGGTCCATATGTGGCCCCGGTAAACTGAAATGTGCGCTTAATTCATTATATTGATTTATATTTTGATTTTGATGAAAACTGATTGTAACAGTCAAACTGGATTATGATACGTATCCCATTGTGTTTGAAATGGGGGTAATTAGCTAGGGGCGACAGTCGGTGGGTTCGATTTCGAGTTCAAAATAAAAAGTTGCTTTTTGAAATTAAATATAATAAAATATATAAAATATTATATAAACCTAACTCCTTTCCTTCTTCTCCCTCTACCTTTCAGAATCGAAATAAAAGAAAAATAAAAAATAAAAAAACCGCGACGCCTCCTTCTACCCACCGTCGAGCCTCCAGCCGCGCCGCCATCGATCCGGCGACCCCAACCGCCTCACGCCTCTCTCTCCACGCTCCCCTCTCTCTTCTCTGACCAAACAAAAACCCCCAACGCCCAAAATCAACCACCACTGACGGTCAGAGGTCCCGCCGCCGCACCAGATCCTGTCGCCGCGTTGAGCTCCTCCTCCCCCTCCTCAGCGACCTAAAACATCCCCTCCTTTGGAAAAAAACGAATTTCAAGTGAGTTTTTATATAATTATTTATTTTAGGTAATTAAAATCATAGTTATTATGTAATTAAAATCCGATTTGGTTATGGGAAATGGTTTTGATATAAAGGAATAATTTTTGTACATTAAAAATATGATTTTTACAATTAAAAATAGGATTTTTATAATAAAATTGTGGTTTTTATTGAAATGATTATAAAGGTAAGATTTTTGTTTATAAAAAGTTAAGATTTTTAATTGTATAGAGATATGATTCTTCAATATAAAAAGATTGGATTTTTAACACTAAAAAGATTTGATTTTTGACATAAAGAATAAAAATATGATTTTTATATTGTAGAAAGAATAAAAATACGATTTTTATATAAAGGAGATTATAAAAATATAATTTTTATATATGTAGTGAAATAAAATTCTGATTTGCATTATATATAGTGAGATAAAAATGTGATTTTTATATGTGAACAGCGAGAAAATGAAGTTGGAAAGTCGGGCGAATCCAAACCTATTCCGTTAAAGCACGGAGGAGTGGAACCCAAAGATGAGAACTCCTCACTTTTATTTTATTTTATTTCTAGTTGAAATATATACTAGGATGCAGATGGTGCTTAGCAGCACCCGACACCCGTTGTCCACAGACCATGGATGACTTGTTTGTTTGTTGTTTGTGGTGTGAAAGTTGATTATGTGATGTGGAATGGAGTAAAATATTTTATAGTGGAAAATATTTTACATTTAAAAATATAATTTTTAGCGTGTATATATAATAAATATTTATAAACAAATCGGACGATTTGTTTATGTACACCCATTTGACTGATATTGATTGGGATGATAAATTTTACACACTGCCCAACTGCACAAATAAAAATCTGTGTTTGTTGATTGGAAACCCCATACGGGTGTTGGGATGATATTTGGCATATATTGATCCCAATTATTTAGCTAAATGTCGATCGATTGGTTGACAGACTGTGTAAGTATTAATTATTTATATTTAATGCTTATACAGTTGTGTGGTGCACTCTGGATGATGGTTGATGATTTATCGTTGCTATTATACACATGTGTTGTAGGAAATCCATATAATTAACATTATATGGTAATTGATTGGGCCTCATTCCAATTTGGAAAATAAAATATATATTCATGTGTTGAATAAAAGAAAATTCGTATGTTGAATAAAATATCTATTCATGTGTTGAATAAAAGAAAATTCATGTGTTGAATAAAAATATATTCATGTGTTGAATAAAAGAAAATTTACGTGTTGAAGAAAATATTCATTTGTTGAATAGAATAACGAAGTCATTGAAATATATAAAGCCGTGTTAATTAGATATACGCCATTTTGACGTGAACGATATCTATATCGATTTTATTCATTTTTATAATGAATATCGAAAAAGAATTGATTTCAAAATATAATGTTTTGAAAATATTATCATTTATATATCGATGATATGGAGTATTCAATTTTGATTTGAAATTGAATATGAAGTTGAATTCGTTTTGAAAACGAATTTAAAATGATTTATAAAATACGTTTTAAAAAGGAAATCGACGAAATATAATATATATATATATATATATATATATATATATATATATATATATATATATATATATTATGTATATAATGGCCTGAATAGAAAGCGCGGCACTGCGGCAGTTCGCGAATTTCGACTATTGACTTCGAATGGACATTATGGGAGATCCGACCGTCGGATTCTCCTAAAATCGGAACCATTGGTTTCGTATCGAAAAAAGATTTCTAACGAATATTAGAGATTTGAAATCTAACGGTTGGATTTAGAATTATGTCCAAATCAAATTTGGAAAAGGTCGCTATAAGTGCAGTTCGATGGCCGTTGATGGAAATCGATTGCACGGGCCTTGATAAAATTATTAAAAATAGTAATAATTTGTGTAAAATCATAAGAAATGATTTGGAAAGAATTGGGATGAAAAACTCCATATTTGAAAAGATAAAAATAGATTTTTATCGAAATGAACTAGTTTTGAACTAGAATTATAATCCATTTATTTTTGAAATAAATAAGTTGGATTAAAAAAAGGGTTTAAAAAGTAACCAGGATTTCCAATAATTGAATTGGAATGAATTTGAATCGAAATTGTCTTTGGAATATTTTGATGTTGGATTTCGTGATTATACAGATATTGTTATGGAAATTTTAAAGATATATTTATATCGTTATTTCCAATACGATATTTGTTGGTCGTAGGATTTGATATTGAATATAAGCCGATACATTTTCTATTCAGAGTCTTGTATTTAATATCAAATGGGATTTGGGTTTATCGTGAATGGTGTCTTCATTAACACTGTTCTTAAACCCAGTTGATAAATAGATTAAATCCTTTTATTTTAGATTTAATGAAGTTTACCAATTAAATGGTATTTAATTGGAATTGAATTTGAATTGATTTTTAGGTTTATCGTGAACGGTATTTTAAATAACACTTGTTCTTTAACCCGATAATTAATGGAACATGAATTGGGTTTATCGTGAACTGTGTTTTAATGACATTCGTTCTTTAACCCGATTTACAGTGAAATGTGATTTGGAATTTATAAATCTTTCGATAAGATTTAAAGGAGACTTTTCAAAGTAAAGTTTTCCAATTTAATAAAATAAATTGGAATGGAATTCGATTTGGTAATAATTGAAGTGAATTTTTGTGGAGGAAGACAACTAATATATCTGGAATTTAAAAGGCTTTGCCGTTATTCCATTTATATTATTAGTCGGATATGGAAGTTTATATCGATTATATATATATATATCGATTTGTTTCCTATGAAGATTCCATTGTAAATGGAATGTGATTTCGGGTTTATCGTGAACCGTGTTTTAAATAACATTGGTTCTTTAACCCAGTTAAAGACAGGATATGATTTCCCAAGTTAAACAATCATTAATATTGTTTTTTGGGAAGATTAAAACCAAGTGGAGTTTTAATGAATCTTTAATTAGATTGAAATGATCGAGAATGGAGTATCACCAGTTTTTCTCCAGGCGATAGTTAAATATTTAATTAGATTTGAACGTGAAATGGTAATTGAATTTACCGATAACGCCGTGGTGTTAGATATGAAGTATTACCAGTTTTACTTCATGGGATGAATAGGTTGGGGTTGGGAAATTTGACAAGTGATTACTTCGGTAAGGTTCGCTAACCCCGAATAATTTGGATAAACCATAACTTGGTTTGAATTGATATTCAAAAGAAGATTAAAGAATAAATTTAAAGAATTTATCTTTGATAAAATTAATGGGAACCTTTCCCAGAGTATAAGAATATTTGAATAAAAGAATATTCTGAATTGGAATGAGGCGTATGTTGTGTTTATGTAACACTTGTTTATTATATACGCGAGTTATTCAGAAAGACTGGGTTTATCCCATTTTGAATAACTGGTTCGACGATGTGTCGAGGATGAAGATGGTGGTCGAAGACCGGAGGTCTTCACATCGTTTGGATAATTACTGATGATCTTGATTGGGCTGTACACCCAAGAGGGGGGAATTAGTTGGTGATCGTCCAGACGTACTTGGAGATCGATGGATATGCGAGGTACAAGGTGCCTTTGGTTTCGCTCAGACCCAGAACGGACTTGTAAATGGACTGTGTGTCTGACACTGGATATCATTCTGTGTGATTGATGGATATCGGTTGCATGGAGTGGTTTGCCTGTGTGGCATGCTAAGATGCAAATGATTAAGGCTTCTGTTGAAAAGCAGAGTCTTGTGGTTGATGATCAAAGCACCACCTGTATGGCATAGCTTTGTGTAGCGTTAATTCGCGAGCCTTACACCCCGGTTGTGAACCAGAAACGGGAGAGGACATCAGGGAGGGCATGCGTTTCCTTCTAGCTAGAAGTGGCATCAGTGGTTTTACATGCCCTGACGAGTTTGACTTATATGGTTATTGGATTGTGAGGCACTCAGATATATCGGTGACTATGTGGAGCCGATGGAGTTATAGGACTCATTTACACCCCAAAGGGCAGGGAAACGCAGTGTTCAGGCATTTTAATCCACATCGGTGGACCGGCCCTAACGATTCAAAGGCTTGACGGAGTACTTGCCTGAGACTCGGGCTAGACAGTCTCAAATCGGTGAGGACTATCTTTTGCCTCGGTTCACAGGTGAAAATCCAATTTCCAAATACGACATCGTGCGGTTTTGATTGTATACCTATACATGGCAACATAGTGGTATGTGGCACTTATGCCGTCTATGATTGATACTTATGATTGAAATTGTTTTGACACTATACACCTATAGTAATAATAAAAGATGAAATTTAGCGTATCAAGCATTCTTTGGCTATTATAAGGTAAAACCCTATCCTCCTGCTTGCGTTGCATTGTGTGATGGGACCTGGGTCTTATAATAGCTTCATTGTTCTTTATTTAGCATTGCACTGTTGTTTTATGCACTGGTATTCTTGGGAGGAAACCCATTCCGTGTTATACGGCGTGGTCCCTTGATTTACCTAACTTTAAAATAAAGATTAATAACTGTTTTAGTTATCACACCAGTCACATGACTGACCTAGAGTTTATTGTTTTAACCTAAACTATGGGTGCCCTTATTTTGCGCAGGCAGCTAGTAGTTTTGGTTTTGCAGATTTATGTTCTCAGGATCTTGGGTTACAGCTAGAATGATACTTGGAAAGCTCTGTATTCGTGTATTTCTTTCAGTTGTGTGTTGTATAATTTTTCCGTTGCTATGTATTTAAATGTAGTATAAATCTCTGATATTGATCAAATGTGTAATATTGATTCGTACTCTTTGATATTCTTGTATTCTGATGGAAATGTTGTAATAAGCAATGAAATGTTCATCTGTTTGTGTCTCGATGTGTCTTGTCCTTAAAGTATCCGCTCTTTCCTTCATGGGGAAGTTATGGGTTCTTATATCATGCCTCTGATCATGGAAAGGGTTTTTACCTCACAAGAACAACATAAATGAATAAACATCAGCACAAAACAAAATCACTGAAACAAAAAGGAATGGATGTCATATGTAAAATTTTCAAACATAAAAGTAATAATAGAACACACCATTGAGAAGAGCGCACAACATTTTTCGGTGGAAACAAAGAAACTGATCCAAAATTTTGGATTAAACAAGAAAAAAGTTAATTTTTCCGAAATAATTGGACCATACAGCTTATTACAGACTAGGTCACTTACAACAATATCCGATCTCACCATGGATTAAACTAACTAAACATCATAAAGTGTTTATATAATCCCAATGAAAATTAAAATAAGAAAACTCATAAATTCATAATCAAAGGAATATAATGATAAAATTTCAAACAAATAACGACTCGGATAGTGGCTCCCTGACTGTTCGACGCTTTCTAAGAACTAGAAAAGTGCGAAATTTTAAATTAAATTCTGCAAGCGCACATGTCGTGTAACATGCAGGTCGAATCACAGGGAGATAAAATTAAATATTATTATTTATAGCATTTCGTGGGCGAGTTAGACGACTTTTGAGATTTGGTTGAAAATAGAACAATTGAAATTGCAACAATTAGGATTATCGTTGAATCTAATCAAACGATTAATCACTAATGAAAGTAAATTGCAAAACAAGAATAAAAATGCGGAAAATAAAAGTGCAGAATAGAAATAACAACAAAAACAAAATTAGGATTATCATTGAAACTAATCAAACGATTAATCACTAATGAAAATAAATGTAAAAACAACTAGTACTCTACCAAATCTAATTGTGTAGATGGCACTAGTTGCTAAGAAATAGAAAAATGCAGAAAATAAAAAAGAAAAGAACCTTGTCAATGGAGAAGAAGATAGAAAATGAGATGGTGGATACAATGAGATTACATGGGTATTTATATGTTAGATAGCCAACTCTAACCCTAACTCTAATACAATGACAAATGGGCCTTAGGGAAATCACAAAAGAGTTTACAATGCGAATTACAATTAGGCCTTAGTGAAATCTAGTAAATTTAGGCCTTTCCTCTGTTCCTCTTGCTTCCTTGACATCTCTTCATTGATTTGTGATATGCATAGCCTTTCTACCGATTATTTTCTTTTCCCAAAAGCAATTAGATGTGAGATCTTCGTCAGCAAGTCTTCAAATGTAAATGTGCAACAATTTGATCTCTATTTTTATATTTTCTGACTGCATGTGGCTAAGTCAGCATATCTGTAAAAGTGACAAAATAGTACCCAAGTAATATTTATTTATATACAAAAGATAAGATTTAAGAGCATAAAAATAAACACATTTCTAAGTCAATCAAATACCCCCACACTTATCTTTTACTCGTCCTCGAGTAAAACAAAAATTAAAAACTAACTAGGTCCCACTTTCATAGGAAACACGATTGCATTGAGCGTATATAGCAAGCCATTAAACCTCTAGGTATCCCTAGTAGGATGAGTGGTGTCTCGTGAGGGTTTTCAGCGGATACTACCCACAAAATCCAAATGCAGTATGCTATGGTTCTAATGCAACGACATGAATGAAACAGACATATGCAAATGAAAATAAAAATGAAAACATGAATTATTTCAGGAAAGCGGTACAACAAATTAAGTTAACAATTTCTAATCAGTTGATTTTATTTTAGATACCTCAACTTGTCACAATTTTTCAACATAAATCAAGTTTTCAATGTTAAACTCTATTTTGGCCAGTTGATTTGGTCGATAACATGGTGCAGCCATGAAATAAATTCTTAGTTTGTTTGTCACAGTTCGTAAAGTGGTATTCTAATTTCCTTGGGCATGGCTAGTCAAATCAATAAGGTCAAGAAATGTTTGGGCATCATTCCTTATTCTCTATCTCTATAAAAGTTAAATTTTATGGTTAATTACATACACCTAACTTAAAAGACCAAGGTATACCACCCATACACTGCCTTGCGGACTGACGGAGAGTTGGGACAGAGCTTGGCGGATTGTGCAGACAGACGCTGACTTTGTCAACAACATGTCGGTAATCCTTAGGTGTCCAACTCATAAAATGAGACCAAGATATTCCAACGCTGATTTTGTCAACAACATGTCAGATAGAGCTTGTCAGGTTTGCACACCAACGCTAGATATACAAGCAATGTTGGATCCCCTTGGATTACTATTATTATTATTGAAAATATAAGCACAAAAGAGAGTCCCGCGAATTCAGCTTAACACAACTTAGTTTTAAAGATTCGAAAAGCCTATATAAGTATTTTAAGTCCTCCACTTATTTAAAGGAAGTCTACAATATAGAATAGATTTTTTGGCCATCACCTAAGAATCTCCCTATGTACCGGTTACACTATTATCCCTCAAAATTAAACTTTTCATTGTATTTCAAATTCGAACTTAGTTGAGAGGAAAAAATACCATCAACTGATTAACAATCCTTAACTTATTTTGTCGTATCAAATCTAAAATGAGTCGTATTTTCAATAATAATAATAATATGGTATGTTACTACGATCTAAAATGCATGATGGTCCTACATAAAAAGAAAGAGGGATAAATTAAATAAAAATCAAAAGAATGTAATGCAGACTCCCCTACACTATAACTAAACAGTGTCCACACTGTGAACGTTTCCTAAATTTGAAAGATCGTACCCAAAGGTGAATGAAATGCAAAATCATTTGAAGAATGAAATGCAATCTAACTATATGTAAGAATGGATCATATGTACAATGATATATGTGTTTACCATGCATGCGACGCAAAGAATACCACCAACTTTTCCCCCCACACTTGGTTCTAGCCCGATGAATCCCGTTCCCACTATGTCTAGGCATGTTTTCTAATAAGCAAAGGTTTTGAAAACCATCTCATCTTTATACCTAGATTTATAGTCCAGTAGATAAATATCCAGGGTCGTCCTAACATGAAGGTTTTCAAGCAAGCCAGCATTCCAAAAGTAATTCATGTGTTTAACAAATTTATCAGTGTAATTTTTCAAAAATTTGTGATTATATACAAATTCAATGAAATTTGAATTTTGAGTGTTGTTCAAGACTATGTGATCACATTTCTCATCATTAACTGGCAACGTATTTTCGACACTGACAATTTTAAGTTCGTTTGAAACCTCAGAATCAAAATTTTCAAACTTGGATTGGTGGCTTGATTCTATTTCATCCTCCTTTGGCAACTCATCCTCATACAATCCGAAAAATTCATGTTCATTAAAACCATTCTCTAATTTAGAGTCCTCGAAAAATTCAACATTTCTATTTTGTTCAATTTCTAAGATTTCAAGTTTCTCGCAGCCCAAAAGAGGAAGATCAAAATCTGAGCTTAAATCTTTTTCCTGAAAAGAATCGAAGTCCAAATCATTTGTTGAATTTTGAACAACCTCATTTAGATCGTTATTCTCAATTTCCAAAGTTGTTATATGAAGATTTTCACTATCAGTAAAGAATGGATTATTTTATGATTCGTCGCTTGTTTGAATTTGATTTTTTTGCTCTCGTTGTTCTTTCAAAGTTGTCATTAAACAAAGAAGTTCATCCATCTTTCTACCTTTTTCATCAAGCTGTCTATCTTGCCTTTCTACTCTCTCTCTCTCTCTAAGAATGTTAAGATGATATTCTTCAGAATCGTTGATTTGAGAGCTCTCGTTTTGGATTTCTTGATTCTCAAAATTATAGTCCACATCAATTTCATGATCAATATTATTTCCACTAAGGTGGTTGTATGAATTTTCAGAAAAATGACAATGATATTGGAAATCATTTTTATTACAAAAATTATGTTCGTAACCAAAACTGTTGGAATTTGAGGGAAAATTGAAATTTTGGTTATTTTCAAGATGTTGATATGGGCTATAACTTTGGAAATTTTGGTTTACAACCCCATATTGATGTTGATCAAAGCTATACTGGGATTCAAAGCTATTTTGATGCGAATGTGGCCCATAATTAAAATTATTGAAATTTGAATTGAAATCGCAATTTCGATCATTTCTATGATTTTGAAAATGTTCGTCAGTTGGAAATTTTTGAAAATTGTTGGCATTGGGCTCATAAAATTATGGAAAATCTTGCCCCATGAGTTGTAATTCATACTCATACTCTTCCAAGGAATGTTTTCTCAGGTTATTATCCCACAATTCTATCAAGGATTTTTTTGAATCAGACATTTGAATGAAATCAAGAGAAGACAAAAAAAATTCTAAGTTCAAAATGGTATAAAATACTAAGTTGTGCTCTATTAATTAACTAACTTAATTAGAAGGGGGAAGAGGGTCTTATGTTCGTTGACGTATAGTATAAATACTAAGGGATACGACCAATGTTTTACGGGTAGTACGCAACCTCTTTTGCTAATAGTTCAATAAAATGAACTACTAAATATCCGCAATCCAATTATACGAGACAGTCAACTTCACAAAACACCACTTTTCAATTATATTATTTTGCAAATAAATCAAGTTTCAGAATTGAAAAACGACGAGAGTGACGATTTTAGTTATGGAAATTCGTTCCTCACAAACATATTCAGAAATATCAGTCACAGAACAGTCACAGAATAATAACAGAAAATTAAAATATTGTACAAGCAAGCCGCTGCCCCTACAGAAGATTTTTACAAGCAATTTCTATATTTTTCAAAGCAGCAGAGCTCCTGTAGATTTCAGAGAATTTTACAGTGGGGTATGGCAGTCCGTCCAGAGCCGTTGAGCAGTACTGACAATACAAATCAATTGTTTGCTTCGTTCGACTCCTATATCTTTGTTCGCTTTGCTGGAATCTGATCCTTCACCTTGGCTTATGGTTAGACCCTTGTTTTTTTAAAGAGAACTACTGAAATAAACAAGCGAACAAAAAGCAAAAGTTAACTTCACCAAAGTTTAAAACAAAAAAGAAGGTACCACCTCAAAACAAAATATAGCAGCTCAATCAATAAAACACGTCCTTCTGTGGTTTTCAAAATCAAACGAGTCCACAAATTAATAAAAATGGGAACAGATTGCACTTATATGGTTTTCCAGACGCAATCAACTATTTCAAAAAGAAAACGCTCAAACAAATAAAAAATATCGCCTCTTCTCAGAAAGTACCCCAAGAAAAATTGAACATCAGAATCTCGCCCCTTCTCTTAAAAAAATCACGAAAATTTTCTCTTTTCAAAGTCTAAAACAGGTCTTCGATTTCTGATTGGGAATTGCGTGTGGAGTAGCTGTGGTTTAGTGTTGGTTTGAATGTTGCGACTTGATGCTTGTTGGAGGAACTGCACGAGTGAATTGATGATTCGGGCGGTGGGGTATTCGAAGATGATTTTGCAAGATGCGGTTGATGGCTCATGATCTGTGGTTTGCTTTTGAATCGGGTTTCGTGATTAAGGGGGCACGGAGTTGTTTGTTCGGGTTCAGATTTCGATGACCGAATTGGATGTGATGATGGGGTAAGTTATGAATTGGGTAGGGGATGTATGGGAATGGAATTGTGGCTTTTGCGCGAGTTGGGTGATGCTCAGTGTTTGTTGAGTCAACGTGGTTGGACTGTGAGTTATGGCGTTTATGAATATGTGGTAAGTGGAGAATTATTTGTTGTAGGTTCTAATGGGAAGGGGATGATGATCTAAGGGTTCGCAAACGATTTGTGGAGCGGATGTATGATCTGGAGGTGGAGGATTCATATGGACGTGTATTTGGTTATGCTATGGAAGAAGCTTGGTTAAAGGCTGAACTGAATTGGTTTGTAGCAAGAGAGACGTTGGTTTTACAAGGATGTGGTGTACTTCAGATTTTTGCGATGACCAAGTGGGTTTTGGGGTATGGGTAAAGGGGCTGTTGGAGGTTTGTACATGGATGTGAGGGTTTGATCGCAGGGGATGGTAAGGCAATTGGCGTGGTGGTCTGCTTGTGGAAGGTTGATGATACTTGGTTTTGTGGGTGGGCGTTCAGCTGTTGAGGATGATCTACAGTGTGAGGGACTGACTGGATTTTTGGTATGAACGTGGTGGGACGGGAGTTTTCTGTGGGGTAGGGATTACAGTGGTTGAGGTGATAGGAAATGGTATGACTGCGAACTGAGTGAGGGTATGAATTTGGAGCTGGGGTGAAGACGTGGATGTAGAAAAGTAGTGATGTCCAAAAACTTGATGGTGAAGGTATGTGAAGGAAACGTGGTGGTATGGTATTGAGAGGGCGGTGATGGGAGATGATGTAAATTGCGGATTGGATTTGAGGAGCAGGTGCGGAATGTGTAGATAGAGATGGTGATCTAGGCGAGATCTGTTTTTGGGTCTATGGTAGGAACAAAAGCAGTAGCGGTGGTTTGCCGTGATGAAGTGGCAATATGATCGGGTTGAGTTCTGATGAGTGGCAGAAGGGGAACCGTGAGAGATGTTGATTATTGCGGTGAAGTTTGGCTGCTTTGCGATGGAGTATGATTTGGAAGGTGGATGTGGAGAAACAGAAAGGAATCCAAGGCAAAAGAAGAAGGGAAAAAAAATCTTTTTTTTCCTCTTTTTTTTTACTTGTAAAACAAGAAATGAGAAGATTGGAAAAGGAATAAGAAAAAGGAAAGAAGTCGGAGAATAAAATGCAAGATTTTTTTTATATATGTACATATATGACAGACAAATAAAATAAAAAACTAACATTAATCAGAAATTAAATAAATAATTAAATTTAATTGTTACCTCCTCGGCAACGGCGCTAAAAACTTGTTTGACGCTTTCTAAGAACTAGAAAAACGCGAAATTTTAAATTAAATTCTGCAAGCACACAGGTCGTGTAATATGCAGGTCGAATCACATGGAGGTAAAATTAAAAATTATTATTTATAGAATTTCGTGGGCGAATTAGACGACTTTTGAGATTTGGTTGAAAATGGAACAATTGAAATTGCAATAATTAGGATTATCGTTGAATCTAATCAAACAATTAATCACTAATGAAAGTACATTGCAAAACAAGAATAAAAATGCAGAAAATAAAAGTGAAGAATAGAAATAACAATAGAAACAAAATTAGGCTTATCGTTGAAACTAATCAAACGATTAATCACTAATGAAAATAAATGTAAAAACAACTAGTACTCTACCAAATCTAATTGTGTAGATTGCACTAGTTGCGAAGAAATAGAAAATTGCAGAAAATAAAAAAGAAGAAGAACTTTGTTAATGGAGAAGAAGATAGAAAATGAGATGGTGGCTACAATGAGATTACATTGGTATTTACATGTTAGATAGCCAACCCTAACCCTAACTCTAATACAGTGACAAATGGGCCTTAGGGAAATCACAAAAGAATTTACCATGAGAATTACAATTGGGCCTTAGTGAAATCTAGTAAATTTAGGCCTTTCGTCTTTTCCTCTTGCTTCCTTGACAATTCTTCATTGATTTGTGATATGCATAGCCTTTCTACCAATTATTTTCTTGTCCCAAAAGCAACTGGATGTGAGATCTTCGTCAGCAAGTCTTCAAATGTAAATGTGCAGCAATTTGATCTCTATTTTTATATTTTCTGACTGCATGTGGCTAAGTCGGCATATCTGTAAAAGTGACAAAATAATACCCAAGTAATATTTATTTATATACAAAAGATAAGATATAAGAGAATAAAAATAAACACATTTCTATGTTAATCACTGACCAAAAGTATACGTCTAGAATATACTGAGAACTTCGATGGCCTTCGGAAACATTCAAGCGGAATCCCATACAAAATCTGAGAATCCGAGTATTTTACACCTACGCGCGACACAACTGAATGCAATATAGAGTAGATGTGATAACACCCTAATAGGAGAAACCCCATATAGCTTGACTTCCACTCAATACTTTGGTTAAGCAATTGCTAATAAAGGATAACCGTGGTCAAATAGTAACATATCGTTTTGATTTGACGATACAACTGAAGAAAGCTGAACCAATATTTGTTAAATCAACTATAAGAAATATTCAAAATGATCGTATATGAAATAAATCACATTCTTTTACCATTATTTATCGATCCAAAATTTGTACTATCTCTTGGTTAAAAATAAAGTCAGGCAAGTTAA
This sequence comes from Allium sativum, assembly GCA_030737875.1. NCBI lineage: Eukaryota > Viridiplantae > Streptophyta > Magnoliopsida > Asparagales > Amaryllidaceae > Allium > Allium sativum. The sequence continues at coordinate 340,867,510 of CM060922.1, forward strand.
GGTAGTGTTACCTCAAGGCATCGCCCTGACAGTGTTTCTAAACCTTCAAAATAAGGCAAAGATTTTATACTTCGACATTTAGTGATAAGATTATAAATAAATATTTTCAATATAAGCGACATCGTTTATGGAAATTTCTTTCCATATCTATATCAAAAGATCTTTAAACTTGAAAACTCTTACTTGTGCTTGGTTTTCACATTTTAGATATTTGAAAGAAAACACTTTTAACAATACTCTTTAAAATATTAATTTTAAAGAAATAATCATTATTCAATGCGTATTTGAAAGAAAAGTTGAAACCAATGTTAAATTAAAACATCGATTTCGATAAAACCCAACACAGTCTACCCTTAGATTAAATTTCAAACCATTTCTACTTAAAATGGACATTCTTATTAAAAACTATAGTTTATGAGATCTAAACAATATTATTTATCCAAAAGGATAATAAATTTGATTTAGATACTTTATTATACTTAAAATAAATTTTTAATCATCTTGAAAGATAATTTATAAAACTCTTTTTGTAACTTTAAAATCCATCTTTAATGTTCTCGAAAGGAAACAAATTGAATAAAATTTGTTTAAAAACTTTTAACCAACATGATTTATCCCTAAAATAATCAATCACATTTATGATCTTTTATAATCGATAAATTGAATGTTTGCGAACCTTTTATTAATTAAGTATAAAATCTTATATAAATCAATGAATTATTCTTAAATCATTTATATTCGATCAATTAACTTAGTTTTAACCATTTTAATAAATCAATTCAATTTCATCTTTAAAAAAAGCAACTTAAATAAAAATGGGCCAATCAAATCAGATCTTATTAGTCAAAATAAGTTATTCGAACTAAAGTATTATTTAGTAAAACAATTATTAGATTTCAATTAACCATAATTATAATAATTAATTAAGATAAAATTTTAGTAATTATAATAATTAATTCAATTCTAATATCATAGATTAGAACGAATAATCAACTTTCAGTTTATTACTCATATGCAAAATCAAACTCTAGATAATTGAATCTCATTACTCGAACAATAAGTAAATTTATAAATACCATTAATTAAAATGATAACTTTATTCAAACATCAAAATGCATAAGTAAATAAAAGCGATAAATGAGGATAAGCAAATGAATGCAAATAGAATGCGAATATAAATGAATGGGTGAATGCGAGTAACATATGCACAAAAACAAAGGAATAATTAATTCCTTATTGACCACATATAAGTGTGTATATTTCGGAGTGTTCCATCGCAACCTAATTCAATACGTAAATTCCTCTTTCCTTTTATATTGTCCCCTACAAAAAAATGGTTATTTATATGCATATATAACAAATAATATAATCTAATTCATTTAAGATGATCTTCCACTTAAAAGCAGATAATGTCAAAATTCATTCGTTCATAAATGAGAATGTATATTGATAACCCCCAATAAGGTAGTAAATCAACCAATCAATCAAACAAACAATCAAACATATCACACAAATAAATATCGATTCAACAATAAATATTTATGTTATACGATACAATAATATAGTATTCCAGAAAGTGTGAGAGTTAACTTACCATCCATTCCTTTTGAACGATACATGTTGCTTTATGTAATTTCAAACAGGCGCTTAAAACTACATAAAAATGCAAATAGCTCCAAATCTGACCAATCTAACTCTTATGCGTAGTGTTCGTAAACACGAATCCAAAGCAATTTGTTTTGCACAAATCTGACCTTGTATGAAATGATACGAATGTTACAAGTTATATATGAATTAAAATTGTTTATTAAATTACTAATGATGGTAATTAGCCCTAAATCACCTACATTAGTTTAATTAACCCAGTATAAATTCAAATCCAGGTTCGAAGAAAAACATGGAAGCAATCGCCTCCGTTCAACCTGCTGTCACGCCGCCTCGGGCCCATCGGACCATCGCCTGCCCACCATAGCCACTAGCTGCACCTGCCTTCGATGATCCTCCAACATACGACCATGTCATCTCCGAGCCCCCTATGAAGTCGTAGACCTAAGAACGCCAAACCCATTCATATTTCGTTCAATACCTAATTCTAGCCACCACCGTCCACACTTGTAACAACCCAGATTTTTGGGTACCTGAGGAGTACAAATTTGTTGTGTCTTATGATTCTAAGAACAATATATTGGTGATACGAGTTTGTGAGACCAATTTGTATAGTATTTTATTAAGGAAAATAAAGATTATAAATTTTTAAATTTGAGTATTTTGGAATAAATTATATAACTTAATATAATAGGAAATTTATTCCAATCGATAATCACAAGATTATAAGTAAACGATTATGTGGAAATTGAAAATATAATATTGATTAGCAATCAATATTTGAGAAGAGAATATATTTTTAATATGAAAGATAATTTATTGGTTAAAATAATCGTTGAATTATTAGTTTGGCTTTTAAATACAAGATGTAGTCTTGTCAATAATAATAATTGAGGAATTGTGATTTAAGCTATATTGATAATCTAAAGTAGTAAAACAGACATTGGATTTTTTAGACTATTGTAAAAGTGAAAATGTGGCTTTTAGATAATAGATTATGATTTAGTTGGGTTGGTGTTCATATAAAAATATAAATGAGTTGTGAATTAATATTTGTTAAATTAGAAAAGTGAGAAAACCTTGTTGTATCAATATAATATGTTTCAATAGGGTAAAGCATTATTTGACAAACATATTTATATTAGCAAGTGTGTAACAACCTGAATTCTGACAGACCGATTTTTTTCAAAATTATACTCTATCGAAACTCGTGTTGGTTTGTCTGGTATCCTGCAAAAAAGACAGGGATATAAAATATATTAAAGCTCAGAAAACATCTCACAGCGGAATGGATAAAATATAATGTAATAAAAAGTATAGCCTTACCCAGATAATAATACTACCTAACCAGTATCCAAATCTATCATATCTTTGCCACAAATCTAACCTGCTAGTATGTTATGAGGAAGGGGTCAAAACACAAGTTCTAGTGACTGGATTTAAACTACACATTTTGGATAACCCTACAAATACCATTTAGTTACATTTTTCTTGCTTATTAGATTACTTGGGTTAACAACACTCAAGGTTTACACACAAGTCATACCCATCTACTTCCCTGTGGATTAACCTAATACAATATATATGTAGCTACCCCTAAATTAAGTACACCCCATGGTAACCCACTCGCATAGTCTCCGCCGTAACGCGACAGAAGTATACGCAGTCCCTCATCCTATGCCGGAGTGACGTACAGATCTCTATATAACAATGCTACGTTCCGCGTAGAACCACTATCGCCATGCTAGTAAGCGTACGGACTGCCATCTTTGAACCATTCAATGGAATAAGGTTCCATCACAAAGTAATGCCCTAGACTCTATGATACACCACCCATAACAGACATGCAGGTATCTAGACTTTCCCACGTACGTATCGTCAATCATACTCGATGCCTTAACCGCACATATCCTCCACTGGGCACCGAGTTCCGTCGCAGGGTTGTACAAGAAACACAGAACTCGATTGAGAGCTTTTCAGATATCTGTATACACAGATACTAAGGTCTGCATTTTTAGTGGCTATGCTCCCACCTAACCCCTCCCTCAACTAGTGAAAGACAAACAAAATTGAGAACTAATGACCTGGCCCAAGAGCAAACAACAAACAACAAATCCTAATTGGCACGTCCCTCACCCATAGCCTTGATAGCAAAAGGTCCATGGTATTTTGGTTTAGCTCTCCGTCTTTTCGCATAACGCATCACATATTAATCTGACAGTCGATGGTTGGTACCCGATCACTTGCTATCAACAGATGGTTAGACATACCAGTAACAAAATGGCCGTAACCTAGCCAAGTCATAAGGCAACGGAATCATCGAATCACCTATGCCACCCTACAGTCTTCTGATTGCCCACTATCGTGGAATTAAAGGCGTACTCACCGGGTAAAAACACGCAGACCTAACCTCTACGAGCACAGTTGAATGCTGTCACAACACAGAGGACTACTAAGAGTACCCTCCACGTCCCAGGAAGTCGCATGCTTCCCCTTCAAGTCCTCCAGAGCCAGTAAAAATCAATAGAACAACAAGCAGGACAAGTAGACTAATCATATGGTCGTGCGCTCCTCTTGTGTAATATGACACCACGATGATCTACCCCGTTGGGTTATTCACCTTCAGACGTATGGACTAGTCCAAGCGCCTCAGGTTAATGTGTTATTAGACATTGTGTCTCATCATTTAATTACGTGCTTGCTCTTCCCTTTCAGATTTCCATTCAACTTGGTTATTCCTAGTTATATTGACTTCTTGTTCAAGTTACCAAGTTCCTCTTGCTTATTAATTTCAGTTATAACCTAATCAATTTAAGTTCATCAATAAGCCTTTAACATGTTATTCATATCAATAGATTTCAGATTATCAAGTTTACAGATAACTTGTTCTTCTTGTTAGGAGGATTCAAATTCTTAGATTTGTAAATCACATGATTCATAGTTATGCACAACTTATTGCATTTTATAAGTTTTCCCCCTTTTCTCTAACTTATTACAAATAACAGGTTTCAGGTTTCCTAATTTACAGATTACTTAATTTATAATTAAGTAAAACATATCTCATTACATAAGTTATCTCAATTCACATGTTTTCAGTTTAACATGTCACTTATTATATATGATTAAATATAACTTATTGCATCCCATATATTAACCTCGTTCTTTCTTATTTAATCATAATTCCATCTTACACTGTCACTACAACTTGTTGTTGATTACTTATTAACTTAGTTACTTTAACTAAGGTTTACTAATAAGTTTCCTTTCCATTTATTATAACTTTTGTTATAATTTCCACTTGTCCCTAGGACAAGCCTACATATCATATAACATTCTCATTAATGTAATTAATTATAATAGGTTATTATCAATCCTGTTCATTCCACTTCTTTTGTTGTTGTAACTTTCATTCAATTCCATTCATTTCTGTTAATTACAATTAATGCTATTATATCTATCCCGTTATTTACATAAATTTATGTGTATAATTATGCACTAGACCTCTCACATTAAGCCTACCACTTGTGGATGCTAGATTTGCTGGGAGGTTACGAGCTGACTTCCACCACAAGTGACTTAACCTCATGTCTTAGCACCGTTACATGTATATTTACTCACTAGACCCTGCACATTAAATTAACAACCTGTGGATGTTGGATTTGCCGGATGGTTCCGAGCAAACTTCTACCACAAGTTGAATTCAACCTCGTGTTTAAGTGCGATTACAATTTTCTATTTACTGTAAATTTAGGCATATCCATTCTTTCCAAATTTTTCTGTAATCTATTTTTACATGTCATACTTAATATCATATTAAGTCCATTATTTGACTATCATGTCGCATGTTCTCTCTAACATGTAATTAGCTTCATTTTAAAATAACACCTAATCATCGAATCATGTAATTATTCCATTCTAATGAACTAACATGTTATTATCCCAATTCTATAATTAAGGGTTCAAGTACATAATATGCCATAGATTAACATGTAATTAGAACATGTATGTATACAACATTAGTCGTTTCCACATATTTTAATAGGTTTATACAGTTCAACATACTAACATTTCAACCTATTGACATTTCAACATATTAACATTTCAACATATCAATGTTTAAACATATCAAATTAACATTTCAACATATTAATGTATAAACATATCAATCATTATAGCAGGTTTACATTGCATATTAACGGGGAATGTCAAACGATAAATGAAATGACCCAAAATGCCCCTTACGGGAAAGCCGGATTGTTTTGAGAACACGACTCATTGGAACACAAATAACATAACATTTTCATTGCTATTACAACAATATACATCAGAGTACAAGAATAAATCAGAGTATGAATAAATATTACAGCAGAAAATATCACAGATTTACAATTTCTAAACAGTGGAAAATATAATACATGAAAAAAATGTGCAGAGGAAAATATCTACTGACACAACTGAAAGAGATATACAGATACAAAGCTTCCCGAATATAGCTCCAGCTGTAATCCAGGATCCTATGAAAAGTAATATCTGTGAAAACTAAAACTACTAGCTGCCCAAGTGGAAAATATGGGCATCCAGAGTTTAGGTTAAAACAATAAACTCCGAGTCAGTCATGGGACTGGTGTGAGAACTGAAACAGTTATTCGCTTGATATTAAAGTTAGGTAAATCACAGGACCATGACGTATAATATGGAACGGGTTTATCCCCCATGAATACCAGTGCATAAAAATAACAGCGCAATGCTAAAGAGAAAAATGAAGCTATTATAAGACTCAGGTCCCATCACACAATGAACACGGTCGAGGATAGAGTTTTCCCTTATAATAGCCAAACATGTTTAGTACGCGAAATTTCATCTTTTATTATTACTATAAGTGATGAAATCAAGTTCAAATATAAATGTATAAATCATAGGCAACGTAGGTACCATTATATTACGTCGCCATATAGGTTTACAACTAAAATCGTAAAATCGCGTATTGGAAATTGGATTTTCATCTCGGAACCAAGGCAAGGGATGGTCTCCTTAGCGATTCGAGACACACTAGCAATGCCTCAGGATCACACCTACGGGCAAATCTTGGATCCTGCAGAGCCGATCATCCGTCGATGATTAATTATAACATAAACTATATGTCGACCACTCTAGAGCCATTAGGGACTCAAATCATATCCGAGCCTTTCAATTGGCCCGAATTCCGAGGTACCTAGCTTTCCATCAAATAATATGCAACATCCACATGATTAAACAGTCTGGGCTCCATATCATGACGTTACTCATAGCTAGAAACTAACATATGTCCATTTCCCTGCATCCTTTATCCCATTTTTGGTTCATACCGGGAAGTGAAGCTCGTGAATTAATGCTACACAAAAGCTATGCTAATTAAAGCTGTGCTTTGATCATCAACCACAAAGCCTTGCTTTTTAACAAAAGCTTTGATCCATGCAACTCAGCATGCCACACTGTCAATCCATATAGTACCACTGATTTCTACTAATATATAACCTCTAAGCTCGTACATATCAGAGAAGGGTGTTAAGCAAGAGAATAAATTCTCTACCACCAAACAAATATATATTTAGCAGAGATAAACGAATACAGCATAAAGGAATACAATGTCAGACACACTATCCATTTGCAAGTCCGTTCTGGATCTGAACGAAACCGGAGGCACCTTATTCTTCGTCCTATATGTCCAATGCAGGAGAGAGGCCCTTGCACATCCGGTTGATCTCCAAGTACGTCTGGACGATCACCACTTATTACCCTGTCTTGGGTGTACATCCCAATCAAGACATCAGTAATCATCCAAAAATTGTGAAGACCTCCAGTCTTCAACCACCGTCTTCATATCATCCACATTTAGTCGTCGGATCAATTATTCAGAATGGGATAAACCTGGTCTTTCTGAATAACTCACGTATTTTATAATCAAGTGAAATAAAAACACATCATACACCTCATTCCAATCTAGAATATTCTTTTATTCAAATATTCATATCTTTAGGGAAAGGTTCCCATTAATTTTATCAAAGATAAATTCTTTAAATTTTCTCTTTAATCTTCCTTTGGATATCATTTTCAAAAGATTTTATTTTTTCTTTTAACAATTCTAAACAAAATTTGTCACGACCGCCCATAAACCCCACACTATACAAAAGAAATAATGCGCTGAAAGGTGTGCAAGGCAGTCATGGATGATCATCAAAGTAGGTAAACACAAGCGGAATCTATCGTAAACTCATAGCACAAGGATAAAATATAATAGAACATATACAACAGGTAGTAGTAGTGAAGTAGAAACACAAGACTTTCATACAAACAAAAAGTAATATCCACAAACTTGGAAAAAGTGTTTATAAAAAGTTGCATCACTACATTATTCAGAAAAGCAAGCAGCGGAAACCCAATTATTAGATATTAGTAAAACTAGTACGTGAGCCTCCTGCTCGCCACCGATCAGCACCATCGTCCTCATTGAAGCATCACCTGTTACCTGCTATTTAGTCTGCCCATCCACAACCGGATGAACAACCCAAGGTAATAAGAGGAAACATAAAACCTTGAGTCAGACAACAGTCTTAGTGAGCGATAAAACAGAGAACAAACTTCAACAATAAAGTGTATGAGAAAGGACAGATAAACATACTAATCTACCCACAACACCAGAGAAGAACTCAACCTTATCTTCCCCACATCAGACAGTGATAGCCTTTACAATAACAATTCAATCACTCATCCATGGAAACCAGAACACCCATTCAATCATGGAAAACACACATGACATCCATATTATATAAGTCTCACACAGACAACCCTAATCGAGTTTAATATCCCCCAAGTACTATCCCTAGAGGCCTATACCAATATCAGTTAAGCAATCAAAGAACATCTCCCTTGACATTGGATAATCTATGTGAGATAGTACAAACAGAACAACCAATCATCCATGACCGACTCTGGCATCACCGCCAATCCTGCTTTGAAACCACCATTAATCGTATGATGGCCAACCTTGCCATATGTCAAGAGCTAATGGTAACCCCAGTTCTAGCATAAACTCCATATGTCCAACCTTGACAATGTCCAACCTTGACAACTAGGTCATTCCCCAAGACCTAGGGTACTAGAACTTACGACAACGATAATCCCTCGACCTTTAATATCTCTAGTCGTCCAACCATGATGGCTATTTACTGCTCAAGCGACCTTCTCGAGCAACCATTATCCACCAACCCATGACCTTTGAGTTTTTACTTCATTCGATGTTCTACTCCAATCAACGAACACCTCTCAACACTTTGAATCTTCCTACTTGAACTTAATTCGAAGTCACAACATCATCGAGCTAATTACATCATTGCGCTGTGGCTAGGTTCGGGGGGTTGCCCCCGGAAAATATATTTTTCTAGACCTTTTTCTCCAAATCTGAATCGTGCTCGAAAAACATACTTTTTTAGAAAATGACCCTGTTGGAAACAAACCATAGCATCATCACTATCAACCACATCGTTTAAAAGCGCTGTTAAAAACATGACCGATCTTCCCTCTTTCAGACCGACCCGATCCAAACTAGGCCGATGTGATCCAAGATGACCGATCCAATCCATATAACAACCAACCGACCCGATCCAGTCTAGCCCGACCCGATCCAGTCTGGCCTAACCCGACCTAGTTGTGCTATCGTGAATATGAGCTTCGATCCGACCAATCCAGTTGTAACCTGCCAACCCGATCCAAGTATGATCGGATCCAAATAGGACCCGATCCAAATATGACTCGATCCGATCCACTCCTAGCCGATTCAACCTATAGCCGAGCCAATTCCTAGCCGACTCAATCTCTGGCAAAGTCAATCTATGGCCGATCCAACCCCTGACCGAGCCAATTTCTGCATATTGCAATTCAACTCCGATTTCGACCAAAAATTTGCCAAACAACGAATCCGACGGAACCAACTCAACTAAAATCACCAAACACAACCATAAACATATCATAACATTACTATCCACATGAATTTGACGATTACCACAAAAACGATGTAAATCTCACCAAAAACCATTAAAATGAACATACGATCAAAATAAGAGATCTAACTAACATAAACATGTAAAATGACATGAAATTAATGAGTAAAACTTATTAGATTAGATCATAGGGTGATGCATATGAAAATGAACTTATAATGGTGTAAATCTATGATAAAACATCCCAATTTGTTGAGAAACATGCACAAACACTCTTATACTTCATTGCATTCATGTGAGAGATGTAAATCACTCACCGATTTGCCAAAACAATCTAAAACTGTAGAAATAAGAATCCGGACAGCGAGCACTCCAAATCAAACCCCTTGATCTAATGAATTTGCCTTTGAAATGATGTAGATCTTGCCTTTGATGGTGTAGATTTTCGATTTCCTCTCTTAGATTTGGATTTTTAATGGTGGAAAGGTGTAGGAGGAAGAAGGAGATCAAATGCCTTCAAATGAGAGAATGGGAAAAAGTAAACAAAATACAATGATATAACGATATAACGAAGATACAATGATATAACGAAGATCAAAATCCTAGCACGCGAAATTCTAACAATCAACAACAAGATACAATGATATAACGAAGATACGATATCAAAGGGGTCCTACCGACGAAGAGTCCTGGATGAGTCGCTCTCACGCTCTCTTCCGTCTCCATCCTCACTCCGTTGCACCTTGACTAGCTTAACCGTCTTTCTCCTAAGCTGTTTCATGTCATTCCCCACATCACGACGTGGCTTAAGAGGTTTCGAAACTATGGTCTCTAAGTCTTCGTACTGCTCTGGAGATACCAGTATATTCAAATCATGCACGAACTTCCGTAGAAATGACACATGGAACTCGTTATGCACACTCGACATCTTCTCGGGTAACTCCAATCGATATGCAAGCTCTCTAATTCGCTCGACTATCGGAAATGGTCCAACAATCCTTGGAGCTAACTTTTCTTTCTTACCAAATCTAACTATGTGCTTTAGCGGCGAAGCTTTCATGAAAACCATATTGCCCAAGTCGAATTCTAAGTCCTTACGACGCTTGTCGGCGTAACTCTTCTGACGGTCCTGGGCTGCCTTCATTTGTTGCAGAACTAACTCGATACAATCCGAGGTTTCTCTAATCATATCGGGCCCAAGTCTAACAAACAAGCCCTCAGGAGATCTTCCAAAACTCGATTGACTCTCTCGGTCTGACCATCAGTTTGGGGATGATATGCCGTACTTAAGCACAACTAGGTTCCCAAAGCTTCTTGCAAACTTTTCCAAAATCCACTCGTGAATAATGGATCTCGGTCACTCACTATGGGAAACCATGGAATCGAACTACCTATTTCACATAAAGTTCATCCAATTTCGATGCCGTCCTAGTCGACTTGACAGGAATGAATCTCACACTTTTGGTCAAACGATCCACGATGACCCAAATCCCTTCGTTTCCTGCCTTGGTTCCAGGTAGTCCGTCGATAAAATCCATCGATACCTGCTCCCACTTCCACATATGAACTTCCAATAGCTGAAGTAAACTGCTCGGCTTCTTCTGTTCATCTTTCACCAACTGATAGTTCATACACTTGGAAATGAACTTTCCAATATCTCGCTTCATCCCTTCCCAGTAGTAGACTCTCTTCATGTCCTGATACATCTTATTTTCACCGGGATGAATCGTCAGCTTTGAGTGATGACATTCTCTCAGAACCTCATCACTCAATTCGTCAATATCAGGAACAACTAATCGCCCTTGCTTTCGAAGCCAACCTTCTCGATCGACCTCGAACTCTTTATCTTTTGGTTCCAGTTTCTGAATGAACTTGACAAGCTTCGCATCTTTCTTTTGGTTCTCACCAATCCTTTCGATAAGAGTAGGCTTTATCGACAAGCTCACCAATATTTCAGGTTCCAACTCACACCTTAGCCTGAAATCGAACCTTGCCAAGTACTCGAGGCTCTTCCATTCCAAAAACATCACTCCCAAACTTGCTTTTCTTCGATTTAACGCATCTGCAACTGCGTTACCCTTGCCCGGAGTATAGGCTATTCCAAAATCATATGACTCTAGAAACTATAACCATCTTTGCTGCTGAAGATTCAAATCCTTTTGGGAGAAAATATACTTCAATGACTTGTGATCCGTAAACAACTCGAATCGAACTCCCAACAGTTAATGTCTCCACATCTTTAGAGCAAATACAATCGCTGCCAACTCCAAATCATGAATTGGGTAATTCTTCTCATGCGACTTCAGTTGTCGACTCGCATAGGCCACAACCTTATCCTTCTGCATTAACACTGCTCCAAGTCCAGTACCACATGCATTAGTATATACCACCATCTCTTCATTCCCACTTGGAATGGTCAACACAAGTGCACTCGTCAAACTCTCCTTCAGGATTCCAAACGCTTGTTCACACTTTGCATCTCATGTGAACACTTGGTTCTTCTTCGTCAATCCTGCCAACGGTGCAGCTATCTTGGAGAAATCCTTGATAAATCGTCGGTATTATCCTGCCAACCCAAGGAAACTCCGAACATCCATCGCATTCTTAGGTCGATCCCAGTCCTGGATTGCTGAAACTTTAGAGGGGTCAACCGCTATCCCTTTTCCAGAAACTACATGACCTAAGAACCTCACTTCATCCTTCCAGAAGTGACACTTTGAGAACTGTAACACCCCGAATTTCAGTTAACACTGATATTCACTAATTACAGGATAAATAATCTCAGATGTGGGAATTAGGGGAAACAGGTTGCGTTATTGCGTTCGTCTCAGAAAAATACGCAAAATAGAGTCCGAGTTTTTGAAAATCGAAGTCCGTATGGCCCAGTTATGGCCCGGTGAAGTTTGCAGAAAATTCAAAACTGAAACAGATTTAAAAATTTAAAATTTCAGATTGTGGGATGGAACAGGCGGGGTCAGGCGGGAGGATTCCCGCCCTACCCATGTCGACAGGGGTGTCGACTTGCCTGTCGACTTGCCTGTCGACAGGGGCGCGCCGTCCATTGAACCTGGGTGCACCAGGTTGCACCAGGTTGGGTTTCAGGCTGGCTAGGAGGGCTGGTTCTAGAGATTTCCGAAATCTAAGGGTCCTAATCTAATCTAGGGTTAATCTAAGGGCCTAAAACACTCACCTAATCTATAAATACACCCTAAACCCCCCTTAATCCTTACCAAAAATAGAAATGATGGCCTCATGCCGCCAAATTAAATCCTAAGAGGAGCCTCCACTAATTTATGAAGGGAGTTGCAAGCTAATCACTCTCTAATCAATCTTTAATCATCATTATCTTCATAGTTAGCAACTAATTCTACTTCATAAGGTTGCTAATCTTGAGTTTGGTGAGTTTCTATCACTTTAACATCAATTGTTAAAGTAAGTAGATTGGGTGTAATGAGACTTATGGTCTTAAATGCGGATTAGTGAGTTTGAATCATGTATAATGATATATTACTCTATGTTGTTCTATGTTTATGCATACTTGATAAGTTGGTTTATGCATGCTTAATAAGTTAATTTATGCATGTTTAACAAGTTGGTTTATGCATGTTTAACAAGTTGGTTTATGCATGCTTAACAAGTGGATTTATGCATATTTAATGAGTGGAATTATGCATGTTTAACAAAGTGAGTTATGCAAGTTAAGTATATGTTTAAATGCAAGTTTAATGTGTTATGCAAGTTATGCATGCTTATGCAAGTATATGGATGCTTATGTAAGTCATGTATATGTTCAAATGCAAGATTTATGTGATATGCAAGTTATGCATGCTTATGCGAGTATATGAACGCTTATGCAAGATATGTATATGCTCAAATGACATGATATGCAAGTTATGCATGTTTATGCAAGTATGTGAATGCTTATGCAAGTATGTAGATGCTTATGCAAGTATGTGAATACTTATGCAAGTTATGTGTATGCTTAAATGCATGTTTAACATGTTATGCAAGTTATGAGAATGCCTATATGCAAGTTCAACATGTTATGCAAGATATGTGTATGATAATATGCAAGCTCATATGCAACATGTTATGCAAATCATGTGTATGATAATATGCAAGTTTGGGTTATATGTAGTTGGGTTAATATATGCTCATATATGCAAGTTGACATCCTCTTAACCCATGACAAAGTTGTATGCTAAACCCATGATATTTGTGATGATCTTCCCCTTATTTATGTCATGAAATGAGAACGATTTACGTGGGGAACGATGGGGTTGGTAAATGAGTTAATAAATGAATGATTGGGTATGATTAAGCATACCATAAAAATAAATTACCATAAGTGGGAATTTACCTATTGAGTTAGGTCTACCCCATGGGAATTTACCTATTGAGTTAGGTCTACCCATGTTATGGAAAATTTGATATTAATTAGGGATAATTAATATGGGGGTGATTAATTAGGTGTAATTAATCGACTAAGACACGAGGTTGGACTCATTTGTAGTGTAAAACTGCCCGGACCCGACCGGCTTAACCAGTTGCTACAAATGTCAGCCCAATGTGAGAGGTCTTAGCCATAAATTAAATATGTGATTAAGGTAAAGACACGAGGTTAGACTCTGTTATGACGTAAGACTGCCCGGATTTTACCGGCTTAACCAGGCGGTCATAACAGCCAGTCTAATGTGGGAGGTCTTTATGGGGGATCACGGTCTTAATTAATTAAGAAACACTTAACCATAATAGCATGTAGTGGGACATGAGGGGTTAAGTGGGTGCCTTGGGTGGCATGTGGAAATTTAATGGTTGCCTTGGGTGGCATGTGGAATCTAGTGGGTTGCCTTGGGTGGCAATAGAAAATACGATTAGAATACTTAACGAAGTGGAAACATGTAATTAAACATGATTGAAGGGTTAAGTGGGATACACTAGATATATGACAAGCTTAGGTGGTAGCTTGTTGGGGGCCCATTTCAACCAATATCCCAAACGTATCTTTGTGGGCTCGACCCATGTCGAGTGACGGGACACGCATATTGGGCTTGATTATAAGAGGCCAAAACGGGTTAGCGGTGGCAACGCGAGTCCAACGGGTTTCATATGCGTGTGTGGGCCCGGGCTGGTAGATAAGCCGTTGTTGCATCGTGTAGATATAAAGCCGTGCACCGTTGATAGTATTGGGTAGCCACTTTAGGGAAGTGATACACCCCACTGTGGGACCAGCACGGGTATCTACGGTAGGGAGCCGATCGATGGGGAGTAGTGGGTACACCTAATAAAGATAGGGGCAGACGGCACCTATGTAGGGGTACACGAAACTACTGGGTAAGAATTACTGAGTACACCTAGTAGAGATAGGGGCAGACGGCACCTATGTAGTGGGCTAGGAGTACATGAAACTACTGGGGAAATTTTCTAAGTCCTTGGAAGGGATCAGCCTTTAAGTAGGAATGACTGGTGTGGTGCAGTTAATAATTATCCTTGGGTGGGTAGATGCGTCCTGACGGTTATCTTAGTTTATCCTAAGTCTACCAAGCTGCTTAGTGTAGCCATTCATCCCCAGATATTACCGTAGGTCAAGTTTATGTCTTCTCTGGTTACTTTAATGATTGTATTGTTAAAGTTATAGGACTCACTCAGACTTATGTCTGACCCCGTTGTTTTTATCTTTTTCCCAACCCTCAGGTCCTACGGTGGATCCTAGCGGTAGTAGAGCTTGATCGGATTGCTGTTCCAGTCTTTGGGAGCTTGGGTAGATGTAAAGCTCCAGTTATCCAGTTATCTTTTCTTTTGTCATGGCTATTGTATGAGAGAGTGGGATTATGTACTTCTTTATTTTGACGGATATTGTACTTGACTTTTATCATGGTTTTATGATGTAACCAGACATGTTTATTTCCGCTGTTATGAGATGATGTTTTAAATTTCAAGTACTATTTATATCTGTCTTGGTGTAATTTTTCTGTTCTATATTCACTAAAATACTCCACCGATGCTATGGCATTCCCTTAGTGAGTGACCATAGCGGGCGTGGGGTGTTACACGTGGTATCAGAGCAAAGGTTACCGGAACAGATAAAATTTTTAGAAAACTATTTTTCTAAAACATTTTTGGAAAAGATATTTTCAAAAACATGTCTTTTAAGAGAAAAGTTTTTGAAAGAAAAGCATAATCCCCAATAGCCATATCTATATCCTTCGAATTCTCCGTTTTGAATCTTTCCTTTTTCGTTTCAGCATGGCCGAGAATCTTAATTTTCCGGAGGGTGTGACGATACCAGTATGGTATAGGAGATTGATGGAGGCTAGGGCCACCACTACGGGTCCAGCAAATGTTCCTTCACCAACCGTAGCACCCGATCTTCCTCCTCCCCCTCCTCCTCGCACGGATACTTTTGCTAAGACTTGCAAGGAATTTAAAGCTATGGGAGGGAAACCTTTTCAAGGATCTGAAACTTTTGTGGAGGCTAGAGATTGGCTTAAGGAGGTGGAAGAGTTGATAGATATCTTTGAAATGGAAGAAGGAAAGAAAGTCAAGTTGGCTGCTTGGTTAATGAAGGGAGAGGCCTCATTCTGGTGGGAGGTCACTAATGGAGAACGCCCCGTTGACTCTTGGGCGGATTTTAGGCAAAGATTTGTGGCAAAGTTTCTCTCAAGGGCGGAGGAAAACTTGTATATGGAAAGATTCTTGACTCTAAAGCAAGGAAATCTTACGGTGAAGGAATATGTTAACAAGTTTAATCAATTGAAAAGGTTTGGCCTAGATATGGTGAATACACCGGAGAAGAAGGCTTTGCGGTTCGTGAAAGGCTTGAATGAACCGATGCATGGGTTGGCTATGACTCATATCCCTATGGGGGCCACCTTTGAGAAGCTAGTTGACATGGCACTCATGCATGAAGAAGAGAAGGGTCCCAACGCTAATAAGGCACCCGAGAAGAAGGGAGATCAAAAGAGACCTCAGCAACAACAGCAAAACAAAGGGGGAAAGGCAACGGTGGCAAGGGGAAGAAGAAGTGCTTCAATTGTGGGATACCAGGCCACATAATTAAAGATTGTAGAAAGAAGAAGAAGACTGGTTGCTTTCACTGTGGCGAAGCAGGGCATCTAGTGAAGGATTGCCCTAAGAAGGGGCAAAGGACGGGATCTACCTCAGGAGGACAGGTGCAAGCTCTTATGGCACCGGGTCAGGCTAGGGGGCAAGTACAGGCTCTCGCGGTTCCACCGATTCAGGAAAGAGGTAGAACTATTTCCGTTGAAAGTCTGGTTTTTCTATTTGATCATCCTGTCCGTACATTGTTTGATTCAGGAGCATCGCATTCGTTTATCTCATCATCATTAGTTGAGTCACTGCACTTAGACACCAGTCTTGTAGATGATCCCTTGGTTGTTTCAAACCCAATTGGGGGCTCCACTTATTTGTCCATGATATGTTTGGGTTTGAAGATTTCTATACTTAGCATTGAGTTTAGATGTGATGCTTTTGTTTTGGGCTTCACAGGCTATGGGTTGATTTTGGGCATGGACTGGTTATCCAGTAATGGTGCTATTCTTGATTGCGAAAGGAGAGTTGTTAGGCTCATGACCCGCTTGGGTAACACTCTCGAGATCTCTTGTAATCCCATGGATTCTGTTATGCTAAGTTATCTTGAATCGCTTGACGCTTCGGTCGAGAGTTTGCAATCTGTTAGAGTGGTCCGGGAATACTCGGATGTGTTTGAGGAGGTGAAGGGCTTACCTCCGAAGCGGGAGATTGACTTCCGAATATATCTGGTGGATAATGCTAAACCTGTATCTTTACCAGTGCGCCACATGGCTCCTCGTGAGAGGAGGGAACTCCATAAGCAAGTAGGGGAGTTGCTTGAGAAGGGGTTCATAAGACGAAGTATATCGGAGTGGGGTGCTCCAGTAGTTTTTGCTACGAAGGCGGATGGGTCCCTCAGACTTTGTGTAGACTATAGAGAACTCAACAAGCTCAAAAAGAAGAATAGACACCCATTGCCGAGGATTGATGATCTTTTCGATCAGTTGGTTGGCGCTTCAGTATTTTCTCAGTTGGACTTAGCCACGGGGTTTTATCAGTTGAGGGTGGCTGAGGATAGCATAGACAAGACTGCCTTTAGGACTCCGGATGGTTTCTATGAGTGGCTGGTGATGCCATTTGGGTTGACGAACGCCCCTGCATACTTTGTTGATTTGATGAGTAGGGTGTTCAGGGAGTTCCTTAATAAATTCGTGGTGGTCTTTGTGGATGATATCTTAGTGTTTTCTAAGAGTGAAGAAGAGCATGCCCTACATCTTGGGGAAGTGTTGAAGACTCTTCGAGCGCATAGCCTTAAGGCTAAATTCTCTAAATGTCACTTCTGGAGGAAGGAAGTGCGGTTCTTGGGGCACGTGGTCTCCCAGGAGGGGATAGCCGTGGATCCCGCTAAGGTAGTATTAGTCCAAGATTGGAAGGTTCCTAGAAATGCTACCGAAGTAAGAAGTTTCTTGGGGTTGGCAGGTTATTATAGGAAGTTTATTAAAGACTTCGCGAAGATATCAGCCCCATTAACCCGCTTAACGAAGAAGAATCTTGTTTTTGCATGGGACGTAGATTGTGATGATGCGTTCCGACGGTTAAAGAGAGCTTTAACCACGGCTCCAGTTTTAGTGTTGCCAGATGGGAGCAAGCCATTTGTTGTCTATACCGATGCCTGTGGGACAGGACTTGGCGCAGTCTTAATGCAAGAGGGAAAGGTAATAGCCTATGGTGGAAGGCAGTTGAGGGCACATGAGAAAAATTACCCTACCCATGATCTAGAGCTGGCCGCTATTGTTTTTGCGCTTAAGATTTGGCGTCATTATCTTCTTGGTGAGAGATTCGAGTTGTTCACTGACCATAAATCTTTGAAGTACTTGTTCTCTCAGAAGGATCTAAACTTAAGACAGCAAAGGTGGATGGAGTTCTTAGCATCCTATGATTTCGAGATAGCGTATACCCCTGGCAAGGGTAACGTGGTGGCGGACGCCTTGAGCAGGAAGAGGTTGTCCTTGAGTCCATTGTTCGTGGAACGACGAAGCTTGGAGTTTATCTCGATGTTTGATTTCAGACCTTCCATTGATTATGTACACGGTTTGCTAGCTTCCTTGGAAGTTAGGCCTACTCTTTTGGGGCGGATTGGGGAAGCCCAGAGGGACGACCCACAGTTGGTTGAGTTGATAGAGAAGCTCATAAGGGGGGAGTCGTCCAGCCACTTGAGTAGGTACACCCTAGACGATAGGGGGTGCTTGCGTAGAGACGGTAGATTTTGCGTACCGCAAGACGAGGGTTTGAGGAAGGCTATTCTTGATGACGCACACCGTTCTAGGATGACCATTCATCCCGGTGGGGACAAGATGTACCAAAACATGAAGAGGGTTTTCTTCTGGGCCGGTATGAAGAAAGACGTGGCCGAGTATGTCGCTCGATGTTTGGTGTGCCAGCAAGTGAAGGCGGAGCAAAGGAAACTAGGTGGGTTGCTTCACCCATTGGAGGTTCCGCAATGGAAGTGGGATAGCATCTCGATGGATTTTATTGACGGGTTACCAAGATCGAGGAAGGGTAATACAGGAATTTGGGTGGTGGTAGACAGACTTACTAAGAGCGCCCATTTCATACTTGTGAAGAGCAAGAGGACTGCTCCATGGCTAGCTTCAGTATATCTTCGAGAGATAGTTCGATTACATGGGGTACCCTCTAGCATAGTGAGTGATCGAGATCCTATCTTCACTAGTGAGTTCTGGAGAAGTTTGCAAGAAGCAGTGGGGACTCAATTGTGTCTGAGCACCGCATATCATCCTCAGACGGACGGCCAGACTGAGAGGGTGAATCGTGTCCTAGAAGACCTTTTGAGGCTTTGTATCTTAGATTTTGGAGGTACATGGGAAGAGCATCTTCCATTGGTGGAGTTCGCATATAATAATAGCTTTCAGTCCAGTATTGGTATGGCTCCTTTCGAAGCTCTTTATGGAAGGCCTTGTCGATCACCTGCATGTGGGTGGGAATCTACGGATAAGATTTTGCTTGGGCCTGATATGGTTAGGGAGACTTCTGAGAAGATTGACTTGATTCGAAGAAGGATGAAAGCAGCGCAGGATAGGCAAAAATCTTATGTGGACAAGAGAAGGACGGATCTTGAGTTTGAAGTTGGGGACATGGTCTTTGTCAAAGTGTCTCCGTTACGAAATGTGGTTCGCTTTGGATCTGTTGGGAAGTTAGCACCAAGGTTCGTAGGGCCATTTCCCATTAAGGAAAGAATTGGACGGATGGCATATAGAGTGGAGTTGCCCGACAGACTTAGTGGTGTACATGATGTATTCCATGTGTCCCATTTGAGGAAGTGCTTACATGAGACCGCAGAGGTGGTAGAGCCGATCTTGCTTAAAGAAGTGGAAGTAGAGCGTGATGCGACTATTCGACGAGCTCCTACCCGCATCCTTGGGTCAGAGATTAAGAGGTTGAGAAACAGGGAGGTTCAACTAGTCAAAGTGCAAGGGGGAGAAGATGAGAGCAACGCGACTTGGGAGACGGAAGCGAAAATGCGTTCATTATACCCATTCCTTTTTAAGGGTATGTCTTTTAACTTCTCCTTTATCGTTTGTCTAGTACTTATCTTAACTTTAGTATGTCCTCTTGTTAGTGCCTTTGACCTTTAGATAGGGTAAACCTATGGTTGAAACATGTGTTTGAGACATGTTATGATTGATGGATGCATGTGGATGCAAGTGTTTGCTAGTGGTTGCTCGTGGATGCATATACACACACTCTAGACACTAGATCGGCTCAATCACTTCATATTGCATATTGCATATAATTGTGTGTAGGTAGCTATATTTATGGATGTATAATGGTTGTGTTATCATATGGATGATGCATTTTGGTGAATGATTGTGCACTCATGTAGATATAATATGTGTCGATAGGGTTCTTTCGCATACATATTGGATGCATGGCACTATCACGGTTTGCATATGTTCATACATTAGATAGGGAACATATACACACACTTTTTGCATATGCTCATACATCAGTAGAAATTGTTTTAAGGACAATGGATGCCCGTGTTTGATGGATTGAGTAGATGGTTGTTTGGATGGTAGGATATGCATTCTCCTTAACTTGGAGATTTCGGGGATGAAATCCTTTAAGGAGGGGAGAATGTAACACCCCGAATTTCAGTTAACACTGATATTCACTAATTACAGGATAAATAATCTCAGATGTGGGAATTAGGGGAAACGGGTTGCGTTATTGCGTTCGTCTCAGAAAAATACGCAAAATAGAGTCGAGTTTTTGAAAATCGAAGTCCGTATGGCCCAGTTATGGCCCGGTGAAGTTTGCAGAAAATTCAAAACTAAAACAGATTTAAAAATTTAAAATTTCAGATTGTGGGATGGAACAGGCGGGGTCAGGCGGGAGGATTCCCGCCCTACCCATGTCGACAGGGCTGTCGACAGGCCTGTCGACAGGGGTGTCGACTTGCCTGTCGACTTGCCTGTCGACAGGGGCGCGCCGTCCATTGAACCTGGGTGCACCAGGTTGCACCAGGTTGGGTTTCAGGCTGGCTAGGAGGGCTGGTTCTAGAGATTTCCGAAATCTAAGGGTCCTAATCTAATCTAGGGTTAATCTAAGGGCCTAAAACACTCACCTAATCTATAAATACACCCTAAACCCCCCTTAATCCTTACCAAAAATAGAAATGATGGCCTCATGCCGCCAAATTAAATCCTAAGAGGAGCCTCCACTAATTTATGAAGGGAGTTGCAAGCTAATCACTCTCTAATCAATCTTTAATCATCATTATCTTCATAGTTAGCAACTAATTCTACTTCATAAGGTTGCTAATCTTGAGTTTGGTGAGTTTCTATCACTTTAACATCAATTGTTAAAGTAAGTAGATTGGGTGTAATGAGACTTATGGTCTTAAATGCGGATTAGTGAGTTTGAATCATGTATAATGATATATTACTCTATGTTGTTCTATGTTTATGCATACTTGATAAGTTGGTTTATGCATGCTTAATAAGTTAATTTATGCATGTTTAACAAGTTGGTTTATGCATGTTTAACAAGTTGGTTTATGCATGCTTAACAAGTGGATTTATGCATATTTAATGAGTGGAATTATGCATGTTTAACAAAGTGAGTTATGCAAGTTAAGTATATGTTTAAATGCAAGTTTAATGTGTTATGCAAGTTATGCATGCTTATGCAAGTATATGGATGCTTATGTAAGTCATGTATATGTTCAAATGCAAGATTTATGTGATATGCAAGTTATGCATGCTTATGCGAGTATATGAACGCTTATGCAAGATATGTATATGCTCAAATGACATGATATGCAAGTTATGCATGTTTATGCAAGTATGTGAATGCTTATGCAAGTATGTAGATGCTTATGCAAGTATGTGAATACTTATGCAAGTTATGTGTATGCTTAAATGCATGTTTAACATGTTATGCAAGTTATGAGAATGCCTATATGCAAGTTCAACATGTTATGCAAGATATGTGTATGATAATATGCAAGCTCATATGCAACATGTTATGCAAATCATGTGTATGATAATATGCAAGTTTGGGTTATATGTAGTTGGGTTAATATATGCTCATATATGCAAGTTGACATCCTCTTAACCCATGACAAAGTTGTATGCTAAACCCATGATATTTGTGATGATCTTCCCCTTATTTATGTCATGAAATGAGAACGATTTACGTGGGGAACGATGGGGTTGGTAAATGAGTTAATAAATGAATGATTGGGTATGATTAAGCATACCATAAAAATAAATTACCATAAGTGGGAATTTACCTATTGAGTTAGGTCTACCCCATGGGAATTTACCTATTGAGTTAGGTCTACCCATGTTATGGAAAATTTGATATTAATTAGGGATAATTAATATGGGGGTGATTAATTAGGTGTAATTAATCGACTAAGACACGAGGTTGGACTCATTTGTAGTGTAAAACTGCCCGGACCCGACCGGCTTAACCAGTTGCTACAAATGTCAGCCCAATGTGAGAGGTCTTAGCCATAAATTAAATACGTGATTAAGGTAAAGACACGAGGTTAGACTCTGTTATGACGTAAGACTGCCCGGATTTTACCGGCTTAACCAGGCGGTCATAACAGCCAGTCTAATGTGGGAGGTCTTTATGGGGGATCACGGTCTTAATTAATTAAGAAACACTTAACCATAATAGCATGTAGTGGGACATGAGGGGTTAAGTGGGTGCCTTGGGTGGCATGTGGAAATTTAATGGTTGCCTTGGGTGGCATGTGGAATCTAGTGGGTTGCCTTGGGTGGCAATAGAAAATACGATTAGAATACTTAACGAAGTGGAAACATGTAATTAAACATGATTGAAGGGTTAAGTGGGATACACTAGATATATGACAAGCTTAGGTGGTAGCTTGTTGGGGGCCCATTTCAACCAATATCCCAAACGTATCTTTGTGGGCTCGACCCATGTCGAGTGACGGGACACGCATATTGGGCTTGATTATAAGAGGCCAAAATGGGTTAGCGGTGGCAACGCGAGTCCAACGGGTTTCATATGCGTGTGTGGGCCCGGGCTGGTAGATAAGCCGTTGTTGCATCGTGTAGATATAAAGCCATGCACCGTTGATAGTATTGGGTAGCCACTTTAGGGGAGTGATACACCCCACTGTGGGACCAGCACGGGTATCTACGATAGGGAGCCGATCGATGGGGAGTAGTGGGTACACCTAATAAAGATAGGGGCAGACGGCACCTATGTAGGGGTACACGAAACTACTGGGTAAGAATTACTGAGTACACCTAGTAGAGATAGGGGCAGACGGCACCTATGTAGTGGGCTAGGAGTACATGAAACTACTGGGGAAATTTTCTAAGTCCTTGGAAGGGATCAGCCTTTAAGTAGGAATGACTGGTGTGGTGCAGTTAATAATTATCCTTGGGTGGGTAGATGCGTCCTGACGGTTATCTTAGTTTATCCTAAGTCTACCAAGCTGCTTAGTGTAGCCATTCATCCCCAGATATTACCGTAGGTCAAGTTTATGTCTTCTCTGGTTACTTTAATGATTGTATTGTTAAAGTTATAGGACTCACTCAGACTCATGTCTGACCCCGTTGTTTTTATCTTTTTCCCAACCCTCAGGTCCTACGGTGGATCCTAGCGGTAGTAGAGCTTGATCGGATTGCTGTTCCAGTCTTTGGGAGCTTGGGTAGATGTAAAGCTCCAGTTATCCAGTTATCTTTTCTTTTGTCATGGCTATTGTATGAGAGAGTGGGATTATGTACTTCTTTATTTTGACGGATATTGTACTTGACTTTTATCATGGTTTTATGATGTAACCAGACATGTTTATTTTCGCTGTTATGAGATGATGTTTTAAATTTCAAGTACTATTTATATCTGTCTTGGTGTAATTTTTCTGTTCTATATTCACTAAAATACTCCACCGATGCTATGGCATTCCCTTAGTGAGTGACCATAGCGGGCGTGGGGTGTTACAAGAACTTAGCCTTAAGCTGATGCTTCCGCAATATCTCTAACACAACTCTCAAGTGCATCTTATGTTCTTCCTCATTTTTGGAGTACATCAGAATATCATCCATGAACACAAGCACAAAATTGTTTAACTAATCTATGAATACTCTATTCATAAGATCCACAAAATACGCTAGCGCGTTAGTCAACCCGAATGGCATCACCAACCATTCGAAGAAACTAGATGGTGTCCTAAAGCAGTCTTTGGCACACTATCGTTAACCATTCTCAACTGGTGAAATCCCGTTACCAAATCCATCTGAGAAAACACTTTGGCTTCATGAAGCTGATCGAACAAGTCATCAATCCTTGGAAACGGATACTTGTTTTTCTTAGTCACCTTGTTCAGCTCACGATAGTCCACACACAATCTTAACGAGCCATCTGCCTTAGTTGCAAATACGACCGGTGCACCCCATTCGGATACACTCCTCCGAATGAATCCTTTTCCCAATAGGTCTCTAACTTGCACCTCTAACTCTCGCTGTTCCTTAGGCATCATCCGCCTAAGTGGCATAACGATTGGTCTAGCACCCTCGACCAAATTGATCCTAAAATCGATCTCATGATGCGGTGACAACCCTTTGACCTCGTCAAAGACATCTACATACTAATTAGCGATCAGCACTGATGAAAGGCCTTCTTGTGGAATCCCAAACGAATATAGATAACCCACGAAGACCTCGTCTTCACGCTTACATCTAATCAACACATTTCGCCCTTCCGCATCCCCGACCCTCACCACTAGGTTCTCGCAATTCACCCTTGCTGCATACCTCTTGAGCCAATCCATGCCCAAGATGATCCTAAACCCAGCGAAGTTAAGAACAAAGCAATCACACACAAAAGAGCAACCATGGCTTGACAACACTAGACCTCGACATATCATGCAAAGATTTGACGAACCCCCAATTGGATTAGTCACTACGAAGGGTCTATCACAAATCTCAGGTTCTAAACCCAAGAGACACATGAGCTCATTGCAAATGAAGGAATGTGATGCTCGAGTATCGAAAAGCACACGAATTGAAACACCATTAACAGAAATAGTACCTTGCACCACGACACCCTTTCCCTTCTCCTCTGCAGTAGAAGCTCTCGAAGAAGATGGCATAGCTTCCAAAGCATATGCCTTCACAATCTTCTTGCCCTTAGCTGATTCCGGACAATACTTCTTCTCATGCCCAGGCTTCCCACATTTGAAGCACTTCTTATCAGCTTTGGGATTCTTGCACTCATTAGCAAAATGACCTTTCTGCTGGCAGTTAAAGCAAACCACCTCACTCTTGGGTTTCTTTTGGCCATCTTTTCCCTTTTGCTGTTGCTGCTTCCTCTTCTTATTATTACCACCATGTTGTGGTTTCAGAGCCTCTTTGGTCGCAGCGACAACATTTGCTTCCTTAGGAAACAAGCTCTCATGACGAATAGCTTTTTCCACAATCTTCTCAAATGAACCATCAGGATGGTCCACTAACAATTTTCCGATATAAGCATCCAAACCCAAGACAAACTTCTCATTCTTCTAATATGGTGTATCAATGTACGAATGAGCATATCTAGACAAAGCTTCAAAATCAGAAATATAGTCAAGCACAGAACGACCATTCTGTTTCAGCTCTACGAACTTCTTGAATAGAGCAGATTTCTGAGCTGTGGAGATAAACTTTGCTTCAAACTTAGCTTGGAATAGCTCCCATGAAATTTCTTCCTTTGGAGTCTCGAGTGTAATAGAATTCCACCATTCCATGGCCCTATTCTGCAGTTGCCTTGATGCAAGTTTTCTCTTTATTGCATCCTTGATACCCAAGTCTCCAAAGATTCAAACACAAGAATCTATCCACCTCTAAACCTCTTCAGCTGGTTCAGTTCCCTTGAATGGTTTCACCTTAGAGATGTAAAGTCCTTGCACAGCTTTGCAAAATCTACTACTCTAGGAACTCCCACACCAACATCTACCGTTGCCGCCACAGGAGCGGGTACCATTCGCATAATTGCTTCTGCCATGGCTTCAAACATGGCCGGGTAATTAGGTTCACCACCATTTCCCCCTCCAGTATTGGATCCCCTAGCAGCGCGTCTTGTTTCTCGTCTACTCATTCTAAATCTGCAATTTAGAATAATTAGTCACTTCAAGAAAAACTGCTATAGGAAAACAACTGTTACTACCATATATAGTAAGCATCCAACTGAAATTTACAAGTATGTCTCTCGTACGCGATTACGTCCTTGAACTTTGGCCAAAAACGGTTGACCAGAGCTCTGATACCAAATGTGACGACCGCCCATAACCCTCACACTATACAAAAGAAATAATGCGCTGAAAGGTGTGCAAGGCAGTCATGGACGATCATCAGAGTAGGTAAACACAAGCGGAATCTGTCGTAAACTCACAGCGCAAGGATAAAATATAATAGTACATATACAACAGGTAGTAGTAGTGAAGCAGAAACACAAGACTTTCATACAACCAAAAAGTAATATCCCCAAACTTGGAAATAGTGTTTATAAGAAGTTGCCTCACTACATTATTCAGAAAAGCAAACAGCGGAAACCCAATTATTCTATAGTAGTCAAACTGGTACGTGAGCCTCCTGCTCGCCACCGATCAGCACCATCGTCCTCACTGAAGCATCACATGTCACTTGCTACTTAGTCTGCCTATCCACAACCAGATTAACAGCCCAAGGTAATAAGAGGAAACATGAAACCTTGAGTCAGACAACAGTCTTAGTGAGCGATAAAACAGCTAACAAACTTCAACAATAAAGTGTATGAGAAAGGATAGATAAACATACTAATCTTCCCACAACACCAGAGAAGAACTCAACCTTATCTTCCCCATATCGGACAGTGATAGCCTTTACAATAACAATTCAACCATTCATCCATGGAAATCAGAACACCCATTCAATCATGGAAAACACACATGACATCCAGATTATATAAGTCTCACACAAACAACCCTAATCGAGTTTAACATCCCCCAAGTACTCTCTCCAGAGTCCTAGACCAATATCAGTTAAGCACTTAAAGAACATCTCCCTCGACTTTGGATAATCTATGTGAGATAGTACGAACAGAACAACCAATCATCCATGACTGACTCTGGCTATCACCACCAATCCTGCTTTGAAATCACCGTTAATCGTATGAGGGCCAACCTTGTTGTATGTCAAAGGCTAATGGTAACCCCAGTTCTAGCATAAACTCCATATGTCCAACCTTGACAAGTAGGCCTTTCCCCAAGACCTAGGGTACTAGAACTTACGACAACGATAATCCCTCGGCCTTCAATATCTCTAGTCGTCCAACTTTGACGGCTATTTACTGCTCAAGCGACCTTCTCGAGCAGCCATTATCCACCAACCCACGACCTATTAGTTGTTACTTCATTCGATGTTCTACTCTGATCAACGAACACCTCTCAACACTTCGAATCTTCCTACTTGAACTTATTTCGAAGTCACACCATTACCGAGCTAATTACATCACTGCGCTGCGGCTAGGGTTCGAGGGGTTGCCCCCGGAGTTTTTTTTCCAGTCCTTTTTCTCCAAATCCGAGTCGTACCCGAAAAACGTACTTTTCTAGAAAATGACCCTGTTGGAAACAAACCATAGCATCATCACTATCAACCATAGCATTTAAAAGCACTTTTAAAAACATGACCGATCCGTCCTCTTTCAGGCCGACCCGATCCAAACTAGGTCGATCCGATCCAAGATGACCGATCCAATCCATATAACAAACAACCGACCCGATCCAGTTTGGCCTGACCCGACCTAGTTGTGCTATCGCGAATATGAGCTTCGATCCGACTGATCCAGTTGCAACCTACCGATCTGATCCAAGTATGACCCGATCCAAATAGGACCCGATCCAAATATGACTTGATCTGATCCACTCCTAGCCAATTCAACCTATGGTCAAGCCAACTCCTAGTTGAGCCAATCTCTGGCCAAGTCAATCTATGGTCGAGCCAAGCCCTGATTGAGCCAATTTCTGCATACTGCAATTCAACTTCGATTTTGACCAAAACTTCGCCAAACGACGAATTCGATGAAATCAACTCAACTAAAATCATCAAACACAATCATAAATATATCCTAACATTATTATCCACATGAATATGACGATTACCAAAAAACGATGTAAATCTCACCAAAAACCATTAAAATGAACATATAATCAAAATGAGAGATCTAACTAACATAAACATGTAAAATGACATGAAATTAACGAGTAAAACTTGTTAGATTAGATCATAGAGTGATGCGTATGAAAATGAACTTATAATGGTGTAAATCTATGATAAAATATCCCAATTTGATGAGAAACATGCACAAACACTCATATACTTCATTGCATTCATGTGAGAGATGTAAATCACTAACCGATTTGCCGAAACAATCTAAAGTGATAGAAATAAGAATCCGGACAGCGAGAACTCCGAATCAAACCCCTCGATCCGATGAATTTGTCTTTGAAATGATGTAGATCTTGCCTTGGATGGCGTAGATCTTCGATTTTCGCCCTTAGATTTGGAATTTTAATGGTGGAAAGGTGTAGGAGGATGAAGGAGATCAAATGCCTTCAAATGAGAGAATGGGAAAAAGTAAACCTTTTCCCTCCACTCTCACCCCCTATTTATAGGATTCCACTAAGGCTCCAAAACCTGAATAGCCACTAAACAACCTTAAAACAGCGATTTCCCCCAAACCGCTGTGCCAAATCCTTAATGTAACCACTCTACGGAAAGGCAATCATCAATTCCTTTCCAATAGCACAAGTCTCACCCTTTGATTTGGCCCGAGTCAAAAGTTATGCCCTGTACAACGCTGACAGGGGCAAAATGGTCACAAACAAAATTGGTAAAAATTATGGACATGTCTCACATTCCCATAATCAACATATTAAAAGATGAGAATGATCCAATCCTTAGAGAATAAAACAAATATATTTTACGATCTTTCGATACATAAAATGCGGGCTGTTACAAAATTAAGGTTTATAAAACTAGTCGGGATTTTTGAGCCATATCGAAGTAATAATTTATTTTATTTATAAAATCCCAAACTATTTATCGCATGGAGAAAAACTGGTAATACTCCATATCTAACACCCACTGTGTTATCAATAAAATTAATTACCATTTCCCGTTCAAATCTAATTAAAGATTTAACTATCTCCTGGAGTAAAACTGGTGGTACTCCATTCTTGATCATTTCATGAATTTGATAAATTTAATTATCCCATTCTCATTTCAATCTGATTAAAGATTCAATCAAACTCCAACTTGGTTTTAATATCAAAAATAATTACTTTATGATTATTCAATTTTTAAGAAATTAATCTTTTCTTTAACTTGGTTAAAGAATCGGTGTCATTAAAAACACAGTTCACTACTGTAATTACCCGGAATTTCAGAGCCAATTTAAAATTTTTATTTTAGTTATTTTAATGGATTTTGAATATTTAAAATGATTTATTTTAAATAATAACGACTAGAAAATTATTTTAATCGAAGTTAGAACATATAAATTTATTTTAATTATATAACGAGCTTGAAGTGGCGCGGTAGTTTGAAAATTCGATTTTAAATTTCAAATCAATGTACAGAATTCAAAATAAATCGGATTTCTGTAAAACCAGAAATAATTGAATCTATTTAATTATATCTTTCTAACTAATCTGAAAAATCCAGATTTTATAACGGGAATAAAAAGTTATGTCCAGTTTAAAATTCAGAATAGTCGCTATGGAATTTATATATATTTTAAAATATTATATAGCCCTTAAAAAATAGCCATTTTGCAAACGACCTCCATTCTCGACAAAACCACTTTTGTTGGATCCAGGATCAAATTATTACTAGATTTCAAAATTCATAATTTTTTGAATCAATATGTGAGCGGGGTGGATTTAAACATGTTTGGTAATTTCAGTTTGAATTTAATCGACTGAAAAATGACCTTTTTTCAAATGGTCTTCAAATTCGACAAAATTTGCGTTGTTAGGACCGTATCGTCATAACATAGCCAGGTTTATTTTTCTGGAATTTTTGGAGTCAATAAGTGGCCCCGGTAAATTAAAATGTATGTTTGAATTCAATATACATTGAATTATATTTTAATTTAAATGAAAACTGATCGATACAGCCGAATTGGCTTATGAAATGTATCCCATTATGTTTAGAATGGGGATAATTAGCTAGTGACGGCAGTCATTGGGTTCGATTTGGAGTTCAATTTAAAAAGCAACTTTTTGCAAATAAATTAAATAAAACATACATACATATGTGTGTATATATATACCCTAAACCTAATCCATCGTTCATTCTTCAAACCCGCGCCCCCCTCGGTAAATCCCATCGCCTCTCACATCCCCACCGCCCTAGCCTGGCACGCTGCCGCTGGCGAACCACCGCCTCCGTTCCTCCCTCTCCTCTCTCCTCTCTCCTCCATCTCCAAATCGGGAGAACCCAAAAACCCTAGCTCCAGCCACTACAGGGATAACCGCCGCCAGCCCCCAGGACTCGCCACCTGGCCTACCGCCGCCCTCAACCCCTCCTCCGACCACCTGAGCCGCTGTGGACCCCCTTTCCTCCAAAAATCAAATAAACAGCGAGTTTTTATTTTATTTAGTTCGGTTAATTTAAAAATCTGGTTTTTATGAATATAAATATACATTGTTTTACAAATATAAAGGATGTGATTTTTAAAATATAAAGATATGATTTTTATTATATGGGGAGCGTAATGAAAATGTGATTTATATAAATAACATTACATAAAAATGTTATTTTTATATGAATAACGATATAAAGTTATGATTTTTAACGATATAAAGTTATGATTTTTAACGATATAAAAATATGATATATATATATATATATAATATCGATATAAAAATATGATTTTTATATATATAGTAGCGATATGAAGAATGTGATTTTTATATGAAATATCTTTGAATAAAAATGCGATCTTTATATGAAATTTCATTGAATGAATAATATGATTTTTAGTTATAAAAATATGATTTTTATTATATGAATAACAGAATAAAAATATGATTTTTATTATATGAATAACAATATAAAAATATGATTTTTATTATGTGAATAGCAATATAAAAATACGATTTTTATATATGTTATAGCGTAATAAAAAATTTATTTTTAATATATATGTAGCAAATTAAAAATGTGATTTTTAATATGAACTGCGTGAAACAGATTGCGATGGAATCCCAATAAAGAACGCCACGCACTGGAAATAAATCCAAACCATCGTCCGTTAAAGAATGGCGGAGTGGAAACCGAAGGCGAGAACTCCTTCTCACTTAATTTATTTTACACTTAAAAATATTTTATGTTGTGGATGGGGCTTAGATGCCCCCGACACTATTTATTGTACAAACTATATTCACTCGAATTCGCACAATCACATAATTGAAAGCGATGTATGGATATTACCGACACACGGATTTCATACTCCGCGAATAGCCACTTATGGCGTCATAAATGGCATTTGGAGTAGTTGAGTATTTATTTGGATGTTCTACGTGATTTGATTGTGACTATAAAATTGGTTGCACATTAATTGTGAATTGATTGGAATTAGTTAGTGTATGGCACAAGCCAGCATTAGGCGAGGGGTAAGGCTAGACCTTATCCCGATTCTAGTATCATGTTTGATTCCAGTTCGGAAAGAACGAATATTTTAAAATAATGAATATAATAAAATAAGGAATATTTTAAAATAATATTCAGTAAAGGATTAAAATCTGATTTTAGTGTCCGATTTTTGATGGACTTGGTATTATTAAAATATGTGAAGCCGTATTGAATAGATATGCGCCATTTTGACGAGAATGATATTTATATCGATTTTATTCATTTTTATAATGAATATTGAAAAGGAAATGATTTCAAAATTTGATATTTTGAAAATATTATCATTTAAATAATATAATGATAAGGAGTATTCAATTTTGATTTAAAATTGGAAATGAACTTAGAATTGTTTTTAAACGAATTTATAAACGATTTATAAAATACGTCTTAAATGGAATTCAATGAAATATATATTATGTGTATTATATATATATAATATAATGGCCTAAATAAAATGCGACGCGCCGCGGCCGTTCGCGAATTCCGAACATTGACTTCAAATTGATATTACGGGAGATCCGACCATCGGATTCTCCTAAAACCGAAACCGTTGGGTTCGTATTGAAAAGAGCTTTTCAAGAATATAAGAGATTTGAAATCTAACGGTTGGATTTGTAATTATGTCTGAATCAAATTTGGAAAAGGTCGCTGTAAGTGCATTTCGATGACCGTTTATGGAAATCCACTGAAAGTGCCTTAATAAAATTATTAAAAATATTAATAATTTGTGTAAAATCATAATAAATGATTTGGAAAGAATTGGGATGAAAAATTCCGTATTTCAAAAGATAAAAATATATTTTTATCGAAATGAACTAGTTATTAACTAGAATTATAATCCAATTATTTTTAAATAAATAAATTGGATTGAGAATGGGTTTTAATATAACCAGAATTTCCAATATATGAATTGGAGTGGATTTGAAAGGAAATCATCTTCGGAATATTTCTATGTTGGATTTCGTGATTATACGGATATGGAAATTTGAAAGATATATTCATATCGTTATTTCCAATACGATATATGTTGGTTTCAGAATTTGATATTGAATATAAACCGATATAATTTCTATTCAGTGCCTTGTAATATCAAATGGGATTTTGGGTTTGGCGTGAGTGGTGTCTTTATTAACACTATTCTTAAACCCAGTTGAGAAAAGAATAAATCTTTTAATTAAGATTTAGAGAAGTTTACCAATTAATTAATATTTAATTGGAATTGAATGGAAAAATTGGATTTTTGGGTATATCATGAACGGTGTTATAAATAACGCTTGTTTTTTTAACCCGATTTACAGTGAAATGTGATTTGGAATTTATAAATCTTTTTATCAAGATTTAAGGGAAATTTTCCAAAGCAAAGTTTTCCAATTTAACATAATAAATTGGGATTGAATGAAATTCGATTTGGTAATAATCGAAGTGAACTTTTGTGGAGGAAGACTGTTAATATGTATGGAATTTAAAAGGCTTTGTCGTTATTCCATTTATATTATTAGTCAGATACTGAAATTGATATCGATTATATATTAATCTATTTTCTGTAGTGATTCCACAATTAACGGAGTGTGAATTTGGGTTTATCGTTAACTGTGTTTTGAATGACATTGGTTCTTTTACCCAGTTAAAGACAGGATTACATGTCTAACATTGTATTTCGAGCTTTATTATTGATCTCTTCTAAATATATATATATATATATATATATATCTGTTTGGTGACGGAGAATTTAATCTCTTTCTTAACACCCTTCTCTAAGACGTACGAGCTTAGGGTTATATATCGACGGAAATCAATGGTACGGTGTAGATTGTCGATGCGACATGTTTGATTTTCCAAAGTTAAACAATCATTAATATTGATTTCTAGTAAGATTAAAACTAAGAGGAGTTTTAATGAATCTTTAATTAGATTGAAACGAGAATGTGATAATTTAAATTATCAAGTTCGGGAGATGACTTAGAATGGAGTACCACCAGTTTTACTCCAAGCGATAGTTAAATCTTTAATTAGATTTGATCGTGAAATGGTAATTAAATTTACCGATAACACAGCGGTTTTAGATATGGAGTATTACTAGTTTTGCTCCATGGGATGAATAGGTTGGGATTGGGAAATTAAACAAATGATTACTTCGGTAAGGTGCGCTAATCCGGACAAGTTTAGATAAACCTTAATCTGGTTGGAATTGATATCCAATAGAAGATTAAAGAATAAATTTAAAAGAATTTATCTTTGATAAAACTAATGGGAACCTTTCCCTAAAGATATGAATATTTGGATAAAAGAATATTCTAGATTGGAATGAGGCATACGTTGTTTTTTTATAGCACTTGATTATAAAATACGTGAATTATTCGAAAAGAGTGGGTTTATACCCATTACGGATAATTAATATGATGATAAGTCAACGATGAAGATGGTGGTTGAAGACCGGAGATCTTCGCATTGTTTGGATGATTACTGATGTCTTGATTGGGCTATACACCCAAGACAAGTTAATAAGCGGTGATCGGTCAGACGTACTTGGAGATTGACCGGATATGCGAGGACCTCTCTCCTGTATTATACACGGGATGAGGAATAAGGTGCCTCCGGTTTCTTTCAAAACCAGAACGGTCTAGTAAATCGATGTGTGTCTGACATTGGATTTTATTACGTGTTGATTAATCTTTATTAAATATATATCTGTTTGGTGGCGGAGAATTTATTCTTTTGCTTAACACCCTTATCTGAGACATAGGAGCTCAGAGGTTATATATCGATAGACATCAGTTGCATGGCGTGAGTTACCTGTGTGGCATGTTGAGATGCAAATGATCAAGGCTTCCGTTGAAAGGCAGAGTCTTATGGTTGATGATCAAAGCACGGCTTTAAATAGCATTGCTTTGTGTATAGCATTAATTCTCAAGCTTCACACCCCGGTATGAACTAGAAACGAGATGAAGGACGTCATGGAGGATATGTGTTTCTTTCTAGCTAGAAGTGGTGTCATGGTGGATCCCAGGAATTTTACTTATATGGATGTTGCATATTATTTGATGGATAGCGAGGTACCTCGGATATATTGGTCACTACGGGGCCGACGGATGACATGGTCGACATACTGACCAGACTTACGCTCCATAGGGCAGGGAAACGTATTTGTTATCCACCAAATTCACATAGCACTGGATCAGGCTCTTCATCTAGTTTTGGATCGGTTCGTTTCATAATGGGTTGGATCGAGCAAAAACATGTTGATTCAGATCGGGTAGTTATAACATAGCCCAAGTACTTCGGATCGGGTGGAAACATCTGGCTCGAGAGGCAATTGGATCGGACCAAGCTATTGCGGTGTGAAATAGATTGGCTTGAGATGAACTGAATCGGGTAGAAGCATGTGGCACTAGCTCGAGGTGAACTGGACCGGGCCGAAGCGCACTGTACTGGCTCAAGAGATTTTGGATCAGGTAGAAGCATATTGGAGCGGCTCAAGGGGCTTTGAATCGGACAGAAACACTTTAGATCAGATCGGAAGCTTGGAAATTGAAAATTAACTTCAGCGGCATTTCTATAAATACTTAACACATCAATCCAAAATATGAAAGCTACATTACACTCATCCCTCACTCCTATAAATAGAGGTTCACATCCACTTTAAGGGAGGCTTCTAGGTGATCCCGAAGGGCTGTCAAACTCTATTCTCAACTTCTTTCATGTAATTTAATCATCTCAAACACTTCAATTCAAAGATCCATCTCCGAATTCTTTGCAAAGATATGCAGATTCATCAAAACTTGTGAGAGAGTTCGGATTGATTCTATCGACATCCATACTTAGAGGATCTCAACCATTTCTCATAGGAATTTTACTAAGTATAAGAGTGAGAAAGTGAGCTGAATCATGGATGTATTGAGAGAGTATGTTTGTTTTGTAATCCAAAAGGTAACAGTGGAATCATTTTATAAAGTGGATGTAGATCACGCTTGATTGAACCACTATAAAACATTATGTCTCTCCTTACTTGCATCTTCCTAGTTTTCTGCTCCATTTTTTACTATTCTAGAGAATATTGTGAAGTGCGTCTTGCATCTTTAGTGTTGACTCAAGTTTTGAGATCAACATTTGGCACCCACCGTGGGGCAGATTCAATCCTCTGTTTTCTCTCATTGTTCCACAAGTTTTGAAGCCTGGCATTAGAAAAGATCCAGTCCTATTTCACTACGATCTACTCCTAGCCTTTGCCTAAGCTATGGGTAATCCGAGTAGACCAACAAAGAGGCTCACGGATGAAAATGCCGAGAATGGTGAAAATATCGCCGATCGTGAAACTACTCCTCCTATTACCCGATTTGAGATTGGAGAAGGTTCCGGGGCTGGAGCCGCCATAACAAGATGACAGTTAGATGAAGTAGCCGCTACTTCCACTAACCAAATGAATATTGCAAATGAGGCTATGATGAAGAGACTCGAAACGATGTTCGCCATGCAAGCCGCTACGGAAAAAGTCACTATGAAGACCGCCCATGCTAAATCCATACAGACTCCACATATAGAAAACAACGGTTCCTCTTCTTTAAGTCCAATCCGAGAAAATTATGTCCAAGAGATGACAAATCCTAAACATAAGGAGGCAAAGCTACCCGCTCGCAACCATCCTGATAAAGCGACTTCTCAACAAGTGATTGGTTCCTCCAAAGGGGCACCTCTCCAAGCGGGAGGTTCAGGGCCCCGAAATCCAAACCGCCTGCTTAGGCAGACATCCGGTAAGCGCAGACCAACACAATGAGGAGGAGCGAATATCAGAAATGATTCATAAAATCGTGGAGAGAAATAAGAAGAAGCAGGATGATGAAAAAGAATGGGGATTTTCTCCCACAAAAACTCCGTTCACCGAAAGAATCAAAATGGCACCATATCCGAAAAAATTCAAGCCTTCAGTAGTGCAAGCTTATAATGGGACGACTGATCCTAATGTGTTTCTATTCAAGTACGACCAACACATGGATGGAGCTCGTGCCACTGATGAGTTGAATTATTTGTACTTTTCGACATACCTTGAGGGGGTGGCGTCGCTTTGGTTCACCAAATTGCCACCGAGGTCAGTGGACGATTTCGCTACCCTGGCCAAGTTGTTCAGAGAGCAATTCAGACTTCAAGCCACAAAAGTGCGAGATGTTATGGAATTGAATAAATTCGAGCAAAGACCAGGAGAATCTGTTAGGTCCTTCCTTACTCACTTTAATACCGCTGCGGCCGAAGTGGGAAACTATGAGCCTCGCCTGGCTTTGATGGCCTTAAAGGGGACTATAAGTAAGAAAACTAAGCTCGGACGGTGGACTAAAAAGAAAAAGCCAAGTACTCTATAGGAGTTGTTTGATAAGGCTGGGGAATACATAGGTGTGGATGAGGATCCTGCCTATGCTGTGGATATCCTGGAAAGAAGCATACAATCTGAAAAGAAGAATAATGATGCAGAAAACAACCATAAAAACCCTGGAGGCTAGAAACGGGGTAATGATGGGAAAGTCAATTGAGTCAAAAAAAGTTCAGCTTCTTCAAGAACTCGGAGTTGACTCCATTAAATGAAACGGTGGAGACTATTTTCATGGCCACTAAGGAGACTGAAGAATACCTAGTACCAAAGCAGATAAAGTTTAGCGATGCCGCCATAAAATCCGGAAGATTTTGTCGATTTCATAACCAGCCCGACCATAACACGAATGAGTGTAGGCTCCTAAAGAGTCTAATCGAGGAACTAATAAGGAAGAATAGACTTCAGCAATACATGAAGAATACGCAAAGTATTCAAGCTCCCCAAGGTCAGGGAACATCCATAGGACAACCAAAGCAAAGTGAAATTGCTGCAAACACTATCAAACCAAGGTTGATCATTAACACCATTTCAGGAGGTCCACACTCCACCGGGAAAAATTGGGGGGGGGGGGGACGCATTGTGAAATATGCTAATGAGATGACCCCCCCCCCCCCAAGGGGAGAAGAAATCATGATTATGGATGAAGCATTTCCGGCAAAGATACCGAGGTCTCCCTGGGATGACATTGTGTTCAAGGATCGAGACTCAGAGGGATTGATAACTCCAACTGAAGATCCAATGGTGATAACCATAGGCCAGGGTCCTGCCATTGTTAGAAGAGTCCTATTTGACAATGGAGCATCTGTCAATGTCCTTTTCGTCGGTGCTTTCCAAAGGATGAAACTCTCCATGGAGGATGTGAAAGCTTGTCAGAGCCAAACTCATGGATTCACTGGACAGGTCAGTCAATCAGAATCATCAATCTTCTTGTTGAGCTCGGAGAAGGGGAAAACAAGGCGGCACAGAAGCAAGATTTCGTCATGATCGATGAGTGGTCCGCTTATAACGCTTTCCTTGGAAGGCCAACTCTCGCATCTTTCAGAATAATAATGGCGCCATGGTGCTTAACAATGAAATTTCCCACTAAAAACGGGGTTGGAGTGGTCAAAGGAGATCAACAAACAACAAAGGAATGCTACCTGTTGGAACTTGCCAAGGCGAGGAAGAAAGAAGTGGGAAAGGATGCGGAGCTCCCGCCCCGCATTCATGGATTCCCCTTATAGAAATTAAGGCGGGGCCCTCATACTGGTGAACATAGTGGGGCCCAGAAGGAAATCGATACAAGAAAAACCAGTATGGGGGAAGACAGAGCAGCACCGGCTGAAGATACCATTTCCATTTCAATACATGACAAAGATCCTGACCGAGTCTTAAAGATAGGTTCTCACTTGGGCCAAAAGCTGCTGAAGGACTTGATATTGTTTCTAAAAGCAAATTTAGATGTCTTTGCTTGGACGTACTCAGACATGTGTGGAATATCAACAGATGTAATTGTTCATAAATTGAATGTTAATCCAAATTTGACTCCTGTAAAATAAAAACGACGAACTCAGAGATCTGAAAGTTCGATAGCATTAAAAGAAGAAGTAGATAGACTTTTCAAGAATAATTTTATACAAACATCTACATATCCCGATTGGGTCTCAAATCCAGTTCTGGTCAAGAAGTCTAATGGAAAATGGAGAGTATGCATAGACTACTCAGACCTTAACAAAGTGTGTCCCAACGACAGTTTCCCTTTGCCTAGAATCGACCAGCTTGTTGATGCAACCGCGGGGCATGCACTATTATCCTTCATGGATGCGTATTCTGGTTATAATCAAATTATGATGCATGGGCCAGATGAGGAGAACACAAGTTTTATAACTGACCTAGGTCTTTACTGTTATAACGTTATGCCATTTGGACTAAAGAATGCAGGAGCAACATATCAGCGTCTTGTGAACTCCATGTTCGAATCCCAAATTGGGAACACTATGGAGGTATATGTCGATGACATGTTGGTAAAGTCCAAAAAGGGTGAAGATCACATAGAGGATCTAGTCGAGATGTTCCATATCCTTAGAAAATTCGGCATGAAATTAAATCCTCTGAAATGCTCATTTGGGGTATCTTCAGGAAAATTTCTCGGGTTCATAGTCAATGCCATGGGCATTGAGGCAAATCCTTCCCAAGTCACAGCAGTACGAGAAATGCAAGCGCCAAAAACGATAAAGGAGCTTCAGAGCTTGAATGGGAAGATTGCTGCCCTTAACCGCTTTATTTCTAAAGCAACGGATTGATGCATTCCCCTTTTTGATGCTTTAAGGAAAGGAAAGAAAGACTTCCAATGGACCCAGAATGTCAAATGGCTTTCGAGCAGTTGATTCAACATTTGGAGTCTCCGTCGATGTTTTCTAAACCCAGAGATGGAGAAGAACTGTTCCTGTACTTGGCGATATCACCACATACCCTGAGCGTCGCACTCGGCCGCGAGGATGCTAAGATCCAACGACCAGTTTACTATATCAGTAAGCGGCTTCCTGGGGCAGAATTAAATTATCCGATGCTGGAGAAACTTGCATATTGTCTACTCATTGCTTCATATTTCCAGTCCCATCCAATAAAGTCCTCACTGATCAGCCGCTAAGGCAAATTCTCTTCCGTCCGGAAACTTCTAGAAGGCTATTGAAATGGAACATTGAGCTTAGTCAATATGACATCACCTCTCACCCTCGAAGAGCTATCAATGGGCAAGCTTTAGCATATTTCATCGCCGAGTTCATGGATAGAGGAGATGGAATTGAAGAACCAATAAGAACGTTCACTAGCTGGAAGCTATACATTGATGGCTCAAGGAATGATTACTGTTCTGGGGTCGGAATTGTCTTAGAAACTCCAGAAGGCCATTCCTTGTGTTATGCATTAAGGTTGGAATTTCCATCAACCAATAATGAGGCCGAATACAAAACATTGATAAACGGATTAAGACTAGCAATAGAGCTGAATCTAAAAACCCTGCAGATTTTTAGTGATTCCCAAATAGTAGTAAGTCAGGTTTTTGGGGAATTCCAAGCCAAAGTTGGAAATCTACCTTCCTATCTTCTAAAACTATGGAACTTCTCAACAACCTCGATCACTACACCATATCTCACATTCCAAGAGAGGAAAATGCAAAGGCGGATTCACTCGCTAAATATGCTAGTTCTTCTGATGCACATTTGCTCGGGTTAATACCTGTTGAAGTCCTTACAACCCCGGCCATTGAAGTGGTAGATGTTGACTGGATTATGGAAACAGCTGAAGAACCTATGTCTTGGATGACACTAATTAAGGAATATATCCTCAACGGAACACTTCCAGAGGAACCAAAAAAGCGGAGGAAAATACTGCGCAAAGCTCTGCTATATCTTGTTCAGGATGGGAGGTTGTATAGACGGGGATTCTCTATACCATCACTACGATGTGTGTCCAAAGAAGAATCGAAAGCAATTTTGGTTGAATTACATGAGGGAGACTACGGGGGTCACGTTGGTGGTCAGATGTTAGCCAAGAAAGTTCTACGATATGGATATTTTTGGCCCGATGTGAACTTGGACGCGATGACTTATGCCAAAAGATATGAAAAGTGTCAAAGATATTCAAAAATCCCGAGAGCACCACCAACTATGTTGACCCAGATGGACAGTCTATGGCCATTTACTGTCTGGGGCATAAATTGGATTGGGGCACCACCCACTGCAAAATCAAATATGAAGTACGCAATAGTGGTGGTCGATTATTTTACTAAATGGGCTGAAGTAAAGCCACTAGCCACTATTACTTCGAAGAAGGTGATCAATTTTGTCTTGAAAAACATCATTTGCGGGTTTGGCATTCCACAGAAGATAATTACTGATAATGGGACTCAATTTGAGAGCACTGAGTTTCTAGACTTTTGTGCCAAGTACAAGATCAGGAAAAAAAATTTGGCCGTTGCCCATCTGCAGGCTAAGGGGCAAGTTGAAGCAATCAACAAGATCCTAAAGTCAACCATTAAAAACAACTTGAAAAAGCCAAGGGTAGTTGGGTTGATGAGCTTCCACTTGCATTGTGGCATATCGTACTGCTCACAAAACGGCAACAGGGCACACTCCGTTTTCCCTTGCATTTGGATCCAAGGCGATGATCCCGATTGAAATTGAGGTTCCGACTTACAGAAGGGTCTACTTCAACCAAGCGGAGAATGAAAAACTTCAACTTGAAGCGCTTGACTTACTCGAGGAAAGAAGAAAGGAATGAAAACTT
Organism: Allium sativum; assembly: GCA_030737875.1. NCBI lineage: Eukaryota > Viridiplantae > Streptophyta > Magnoliopsida > Asparagales > Amaryllidaceae > Allium > Allium sativum. The sequence continues at coordinate 340,908,966 of CM060922.1, forward strand.
ATAATTATTGCACATCAGAGAAGAATAGCTCGTCATTTTAATGCTCAAGTTAGGTGAAGGACCTTCCAAGTTGGGGATCTCATTCTTAAGAGAATCATGGTAGGAACCGGAGTACTGGGACCCAACCGGGAGGGGCCATATGTGATAGGCAAAAAATTCTTGGATGGTACATTTGAACTGAAGACAACAGATGAATTCCAACTCCCAAGAGCATGGAATGTTACACATCTCCATCGCTACTTCTTTTAATGTTTCTTTCATAGTATTTGTAAACAACAAGCATTGTACATACCATGCAACACAATTACAAGTTTTGTAAATATAAATCGAATTACTTGCCTAAATCGTACATTTGCAAATTACTCGCAAAAGATCGATTTTGATTGCAGGTCCTCTAAAAGATACACTAATATCACTATAACCTGATTAGTCGTTGAGGCTATTGGATCATCGCTTAATGCTCAAAAACATCATTTGCAATTAGCTCGGTGACATGGAAAGCATAGCGGTGCAAGTACAAGACACCAAGGTTAAGTCTGTCAAATGACATGACGCTTAAATCATAAACAAAACTACAAGTTTCACCAAAGGGGCACCTTCTTAATTGCAAGGTCTCAGGCCATAGTTCTAACAAATCGTGGTAAAACCCGATAAATGAACTAGCTTCTGCCCCATGGAACAGCGCAGCCAATAAACCAAAGTCCTCCCCGAGTGGCACCTAGTCAATCGCCAGTACCATTAATACGTGGTCCAACTGCGACATGTACTGGGCCTTTAAACTAAAGACCTCCCCGAGGGGCAACCGGTTCATCGTCGATGCCATTAATACATGGCTGGATAGTGATATAAACATTGGGTTCAAAAGGACCTCTTCGGGGGCATCCGATTAGATGTTGGGTCTTCCAAACCCAACTATTAATTCTGGAGCTTTCAAATCCAGTTACTGGCGGACTTTGAAAGACCCCTACTAGGGCATCCGATCGTAAGCCGGGTCTTCCAAATTCGGTTAACGATGGACCCAAAGGCCTTCACGGAGGCACCCTACAGATTTTATAAGCGGCTGAGTCATTCAGTCACAATGAATAACGGGTTTGAAAAAATTCCTTTAGGAAAGCAAAAAATATAAGACCTCTCAAACAGGGGCACAAAGGACCAAAAACTCATCTTCCTTTCAAGGGTATGAGTTGAAACAGTTAGTCCGGGATCCCTTAATCATGATCACGCTAAAAATCAGTGATAGCAAGAATGCATGATTCAAAGGTTCCGAAGGAAATCAACCACAAAGTATAGTTTCTAAACTCTAAGAAACCTGTGACAAACCATGGTATGGGGTCAATACCACCACATTAAATAAATTCAATAATGCTTATTTCTCAAACAAGCCACAGAATTGTCACAGCTTGAGATCGAAAGTTCAACCTAAGTTGAACCCCGAAATGGCTGTAGCAAACTCGAGAACTTCAATACTGTGACAAATACAAAGGTGGTTGTTCGCGGAGAAGAAGTTTCAGGAGTTGATTCAGCCAAAATCAAGAAAGGGCAATGGAAAAATAGGTTGAGCAAATTCATCTCGCGATAACTCATGGCTGCGGTCAGAAATAACATACCAAAATGCCGCAGGATCATTCTTATACCAAGTATTGCATTAACACGTAATTTACAGTGTAAAATTTCTGTGTTGCACTCATGAAAGGATGATAAGTGCAGAGTGCAAAGTAGCAAAGTAAGATAAAGTTCGACTACAATAAGAAGAACACAGCTTCATTCTAGCAGCACAGAATCAGATCATGGAATTACAAAGTCAAACGCAAACTACGAGTCATAAGAATGCGCAAAATAACAAGCGTAAAAGTAAGTAAGCGAGGGCCGGCACTCGCATATACATCCAGTCTAAATGCAGTGCATAAAAGGGAAATAATAGAATAAGGGAACTGGTTTGAGGCATTACTTCTTCTTTTCGTTCTTCGAGCCCCCAGATCTTAAAATCGGTCCTGCCGATTGATCTCCATCTTTGATCACCATACCACTGGGACTCTCTTGGAAAGATATAATAATGGCCTTCTTGTTCTTCTTCCTGACTATCGTTTTTCCCTTACGGCCAGAAGACGTCCCCCATTTTTCTTGAATCTTAGTGTCATGTGCGGGGGACTCGTCAATATGCTCTGAATCCTCCTCGCTTGTGAAATTATCAACGTCCTTGTCCAGGTCTGCAATTGCTCCAATCTTGGTGTCCAGGGACCCCGGGGTTGTAACATTAACCAGGGATTGGCTTGGAGGAAGAGCTGGGGCAGGGGGTGTCGATATTAGAATTGAGTCGGTGGTTGTGGCTTCAGTCATCATGGTAGTAAATCCACTGACAGGAAGTGTTGGTGAGATTAAACCTAAGGAAGACAAACAGTGAGTTAAGTACGTGGTTGTACCGGGAGAAGCAAACAAGCGGTCTAGGTTTGGTAAGAATTAAGCAACCTCAGGTTTACATGCAGTCATGAGACTCGCCTCAATGTTCATACTAGCTTCGACTTCAACCCGCTTGCATTAAGATGGCTACTAGCATCGTTACCTTCACTTTTGTCTTTTTGAGATTTAGAAGGATAAATAAGAGTCTGCGAATCAGAGGAATCAACATTGACAATTTCCGCATGGGTTTGCACATTTGTATCGAGAATGGGTTCCCCCGAACATCCAACTTTGTCTCCAAGAAGGCCTCTTGCCGCTGCTAACTGAGTCTTCCCCACGGTTAGAGCATGCGAGACTTTGGATTAAGGAGATCCTCAATGAGATCGTCCTCGCTATGAAAGCATTCATTGATTTCTAAAATTCACTACCAAACACGAGCTAGAGTAGTCTCGTATTTTTCCTCCAAGAAACACAAGCTTCCTTTGTTCATGACGCTGTAAACATAAAAGTCAAAAAAGGAATCTTCATCTTCTGAGCGAACCCTCTCAAGATCAGCGGCAGCTTTAAGCTTCTCTTTCTCAAGGGCTGTGCTAAGTGAAGCAATCCTCTCACGAAGAGCAACATTCTCTTATTGGTGGGAAGCTGATGAGTCCTTTTCCATGGATAACAAAAGTTTCAGTCATCTGTCTAGCAGTTTGAGCTCCTTGTAGTTGTGCTGATAGAGCATTTTCATTCAGCTTCACAGCAGCAAGTTCCTCTTTAAGCCTTTTATTTTCCAGCTCCAAGTTTGATAATTCTAAGTCCTTCTCAGAATGGGAAGCAATAATTTTCTCTTGTGATTTTATGGCTTTAATCAGTATGGCCTTATCACTCTCTAAGGTGGTGATACAATCGAGGCTAACCCCGTTAACTCTTGAAAGTTCGCGAGCAAAGATCCGCCACTGTCGTAATTGCTTCTTGGCTTCAATTTTGAGCTTGTCCAGCTTTATGTCAAATTGATCCCTATCTGTTTGCAACTGATTCTGAGCCACATCAAAATGTGAAGATGCACTACCTTGCAGTCTATCAAACTGTTCAAGTAAATCTCGCTTGTCATTGGGATAGATATCCAGATTGAGACGTGTTCCTCTGAGATTCCAACCTGCGAACTAATCAGCAAGGCCAAAACCAGCCTGACTAGGAATGTAAGGCCGCCTGTTCATGATGGTATCAAGGTCAGCAGAGACAGGAGTGATTAATGGAGAGGCCAGGGACATTTCCTTGAAGGTAGAATGAGCATCTGGCATAGAAGAGTCATCCGACTTATGGCGCTTTCGAGAATCACTCTTATTCCCTTCACCCGCGACGTCTTTTCGCTTGGATTTCTTCTTTTCTTTTCGATCTTTTTCCTCTCCTTTTCCTCCTGCCGAGCTTCATCATCCTTCCTTCATTGCCTCTATTCTTCAGTTTCAGGAAGCTCGGGAAGTGGCCGAGAGTCATGGAATGTTTGTGAATGCTGAGGAGGATCAGGCTGACGGGGATGTTTTGAAGGACGAGGTTTGTTTAGAAAACGCTTTGGATCTTGCTAATTTCGCTTTTCTTTGGAATCCTGCAAGAATGAGGACATTAGCATTGCTCTTGTACCTATGATAAAGGAAGCAATGAGAATTCAGTAGTCATATCAGTAGAGGATAAAACAATTTTAAAAAGGAAAGTTTGGGAAAGCAATAAGCGATGTAGTAAAAAAAACCAATGTTAAGAGGGGCATTGGCAGCAGTTTTATCGGGACAGAGATCCTTGCAAGGGGCATCTGGTGAGATTCCTATGTCAATGACCCTCTTGGATTTATCCTTTGCAGACAATGCAGGAGCTGATAATCAAACATCACGCGGAATAATAAGTTTAGAAGAGTTAATGTCACTTAAATCCTTAAAGGTGTCCGAAGAATAACCTTTAGGTGTAATCAGTGTGGAGGGTTCTTTAGAAATCTTCTTGACACCAATATTGTCATGAGACGTAACTTCAGCATCTCCTTCTATTTTATCTCCCTTAGCCGGATCAGAAAGGGTTCGCGAAGAATTCAAGTCCTCCTCACCTCCCTTAGTCACTTTCCTAACATTTCCACCTCGCCCCTTCTCATGATCGGACTTCCCTTCCTTAATAGAAGATAGCTTGGCCTTAGGAGGTTTCTTACTGCTTCCTGTAGTACTAAGGCATTTCTGTGAGGGAGACCTAAGAGTAGGGCCTTTACCTGCAATTCTTGTCCTAGGGAACAATTGCATTTTGAGAGTATGGGAAGAATCAAGCAAACAATATTGGTAAAGAAATTCCTCGGTGATCAAATATCTTCTACTTCTCTGTGCCTCGGGTATAGTTAGCAGAGTGTTGTATAACTCGTCGTCGATATAATCATTAAATTTAGAAGAGGGCAGTTCTGCAGAATAAAAAAGGATAATTTCACATACGGAAGCTAACTGAAAGGGTAAAAAGAAAATGTACGAATATGCTACTACCTCCTTCCATCCATTTCCCATAGAAACTGTCGGAACAAAGTATAAAGCAATAATTTTCTAGGTAGCCCTTGGCATTGTCCATCAAATCGGTTATAATTCTAGGGTACTTCCCTTCCAAGCTAATGATCGATGGTGAAGTTGTTTCTTTTTGAAAATATATAAAGAGCAAACCTCTTCGAAGGATGGAGGATGCTCCTTGGTTCTCATAAAAAGTATGTAAAGGCAATTTAGGATAGCGTAACTATTTGGATGAAGCTGCACGGGGGCAACGACTAGACGCTTTAGAATCATTTCTATGAATGGGTTAAAAGGTGGCACACAACCCATCGTCAACATGTGTCGGTTGACAGTCACATACCCATAGGGAGGGTTATCCGCAAGCTCACTATCCTCTGGAAGTTTAGACTCATCCTCTGATATACTGAATTGAGCACATAACGACTTATACCCACGTTCGCCCAGTTTTTTTGGTTTACTGTCATCGGGTTTTTCAGTCAAAGGCTTGGGTGTCGGAAATTCAAGATTAGCATCAACTCCAGAAGGATTTTCTGCAATAATAGAAGTATTGGCCGATGCAGACTTAGATGAACTAAAGGTGCGTAGCGGGAACGTCTACAAAGAAGGGTGGAACCATAAAATGGCATTCATCGGGCCTCCCCTCTACTTACTTCTATCTCAGTCATACCACCATAATCCCTTCACAGGACCGACCAGTGAAACTGGAGAGTTGAGACTGATGAGAATTCAAATCTACTCCAAAGTACGGGCCGTGGTTTAGATTGTTGACGAGATTTTTGTCTGGTATCCATCCCTGCGCAAATAGAGATGTTTGACAATGAAATACAGGGTGTCAAATGATAAAAGATTATACCCTTAAATGTATCAATCATCCAAATCAAGTTGAATCAATCCGGACCAATACAATTTGGATCAGCTAACCAATCCAAACTGAATTGGTCAGAGTTAGTTCAATCTGATTCGCCTAGGACCGATCCAGATTTAACTAGCCTTGACCAATCCAGATTGAATCGGTCAAGGAAGGTCCAAAATGGATCAGCCCGGAACGATCCAGATTGAATCGGTCAAGGCAGGTCCAAAATGGATCAGCCCAGACCGATCCAGATTGAATCGGTCAAGGCAGGTCCAAATGGATCAGCTCGGTTCGATCCAGATTAAATCGGTCAAGGCAGATCCAAATTGGATCAACCAGACCGATCCAGACTGAATCGGTCATAACCAATCCAAATTGGATATGTCATGACATATCCCTATTGGATAGGCTAGAACTGATCCAAGCTGGAACGTCCATAGCCGGTTCAATATTATCCCAATTCATGAGCAACTTACTGGTTAAAACATTTCTACGAACACCTTGCATGCGTCATGAGAAAATCAAAATTCAAAGACTGGTTTGCAAACTGAATTCATCACATACTACCACCTATCCATTCGAGATATGTTCAACCCATTTCAGCACCCAAAATCCACAATTCAAAACCCTACGATTCCAAGAACTGACTCGAATTGGCAACACATAAGTTCCCCGTATCCAATTCACTCCAACCCAGTTACAAAGCAAGAAGATCACTAAAAAGAAATGAAAATAACTGCGATTAGTTGAGAAACTGATTCAGGTTCGAAGTATTTGAAAAGGTTCAAATTTGAGGAGCTCGACCGTCTGCTTGTGCTAATTGAAAGGGGTGATTTGATGCTAATCAAGGTAAAGAGTTGATTCGGGGACAAGAATAAAGCAAATTGTTTAAGAAAGAGGTAGCCGCCATTAAAGAGTTTTCCAACAGAAGAAAAATGGAAGTAAAAATTGATAGGCCAGCTTAAATATATAGTGCCAACGGTTCAGTGTTGTACTGAACCATAGAGGGAGTGCATCCGATCCAAAGACAAAGCCCATGATAAAGAACCAATAACCCATCAAAGTATTGTTGATTTGAAATGTTTCGGAGCCTACAATTTTCACGAATAAAATTGTGAACTACGAAGGGCAAAATGTTATCCACCAAATTCACATAGCACGGGATCGGGCTCTTCATCCAGTTTTGGATCGGTCCGTTTCATAATGGGTTGGATCGAGAAGAAACATGTTGATTCGGATTGGGCAGTTATAACATAGCCCAAGTACTTCGGATCGGGTGGAAACATCTGGCTCGAGAGGCAATTGGATCGAACCGGGTTATTGCGGTGTGAAATGGATCGGCTCGAGATGAACTGAATCGGGTAGGAGCACGTGGCACTGGCTCGAGGTGAACCGGACCGGGCTGAAGCACACTGCATTAGCTCGAGAGGTTTTGGATCGGGTAGAAGCATATTGAAGCGGCTCGAGGGGATTTGAATCAGACAGAAACACTTTGGATCGGATCAGAAGCTTGGAAATTGAAAATTAACATCAGTGGCATTTCTGTAAATACTTAACACACCGATCCAAACCCTGAAAGCTACATTACACTCATCGCTCACTCCTATAAATAGAGGTTCACATCCACTTTAAGGGGGGCTTCTGGGTGATCCCGAAGGGCTGTCAAACTCTATTCTCAACTTCTTCCAAGTAATTTGAGCATCTCAAACACTTCAATTCAAAGATCCATCTCTGAATTCATTGCAAAGATATGAAGATTCATCAAAACTTGTGAGAGAGTTTGGATTGATTCTCTCAACTTCTATACTTGGAGGATCTCAACCATTTCTCATAGGAATTTTACTAAGTATAAAAGTGAGAAAAGTGAGCTGAATCATGGATGTATTGAGAGAGTATGTTTGTTTTGTAATCCAAAAGGTAATAATGGAATCATTAGATAAAGTGGATGTAAATGGCGCTTGATCGAACCACTATAAAACTTTGTGTCTCTCCTTACTTGCATCTTCCTAGTTTTCGGCTCCATTTTTTACTATTCTAGAGAATATTGTGAAGTGCATCTTGCATGTTTGGTGTTGACTCAAGTTTTGAGATCAACAGTATTATTCAGGGATTATTAATCCACTTAATATGGATGGGCCCTGCATTTTCCTAGGTGTAGTTACGGCTGTATCCTAAGACATGGGCTAGATTGTCTCGAATTCGGTATGGATGATCCCTTGCCTTGGTTCATGATGGAAATCCAACTTCCAATATGAGATTATGCAGTTTTAATTGTAGAACTAGTATGGTGACATGATATAGTACACATGCCGTCTACGATTAATACATATATATTTTTTCAAAAAGCATTGCGCTGTTTGTTTTATGCAATAGTATTCTTGAGAGGAAACCCGTTCCGCATTATACGGCGTGGTCCATTAATTTACTCTATTTTAAAATAAATTACACCCCACGTCTGTTAATGTCACTAACTAAGGGAATGCATTAAGTTCCATGAAGCGTTATAGGTAAATAAGAACATAATAGCACAAGACAGACATGTAAAATAGCAGAGGAATTAAAAACTTTATTTAAATAAAAACATCATGGTCCCATATACTGAGTTTACATCAAAAGTAACTAATTACATTAATAATCTTTGTTGCCAAAAATATCAGAGTACAAAAGTATAAAACCGTATTTCCCCGTGAAGCCATAAGAAAGTTGACCAAAAGTCAAAGCGATACATCTATATCCAAAAATTTAAGCTAAGCTGAAAGAATCCAAATCAACTCTAAGCACTTTCATCCTGAGAATCTGGAGGGGGAAACGAAAGAGAGAGAGATAAGAGGAAACGAAAAGGGTCAGACATAAAGTCTGGCGAGTCCAGTTACTTTTAAATATAAATAAATAAAAGTATCATGGCAGGTATATATAAAACTGGAAGAACAAGATAACAGTAACAATAACAAGTGTGAACTGAGCAAGGTAAGATGAACTGGATATATTGCGCTTCTTAAATACATTTCTCTGCACCACGCAGATAATAGTATAACAGAAGTAGAATGATCCCTACTAATACTGTTCCATTACATTTTCTTGATTATTAGGTTACTTGGGTTAATAGCACTCAAGACTTATACGCGCATTGAACCCATTTGCTTTCCCATGGATTCACCTAATACAATATATGTAGCTCTCTCTCAATATTGAGATACACCCCATAGTACCCCACTCGCACGGTCTCCAGCGTAAAGAACGAAATCCCTGATCCTACGCCAGAGTGACGTACAGATTTCCATATACCGATATTACGTTCCTCATATATCTATCATCACTATGCTACGCAAGCGTACGGACTGCCACCATGATCGAATCAGATTCCATATCGGAATAATGCCTCTAGTCTATGATATACCATCCAGAGCCGATATGCATGTATCTAGACTGTCCTACGTATGTACTTTAATTGTAGCTCGATGCCTCAATCGCACGTCCTATAATGTGCACCAAGTTTCGTGGCAGGGCTATAAAAGAAACATGGAGCTCGGCCAGGAGCTTTTCCATACCTGTACAGGCCGCCTTTAAGTGCTTTCAAATACATATATTCCTCAGGTCTGTTTTCCATGGTGGCTATGGCCCCACCTCGGCCCCTCCCTCAACTAGCAAAGACTACAAGAGTTAAACGACCACCCCTAATACAACCAATCAAAACATCCATGTGGCGTATACCCTCAACCCCGTACCTCGATAGTGAAAGGTGAAATGATATCTTGGGTTTAGCTCTAGTCTTTCGCATCTCGCTGGCTATCGATGACGGACATGCGACGGTCTACTATCATTGTTGGTCGTGACCCTCTCTACCTCCTTGTGTGGTAAATGTCGAATCACCCTAGTGTCAACTCATCATAGAATTCTGACTGCATAGCTACATCTGCAGTCAAGGCCCACCCACCTAGTAGTTACGCGCAAACCCAACCTCTGCGACACTACGCCATAAATGGCCTACGGCAACCCAGAGAAATGACGCAGTAGGTGCCAAAAATTGTTGCTATAGGTCTGTAGCAACACTTTTTTGGGGTTGCCTTTTGTTGCGTGCCTTAGAGTCAAAGGCAACATCTTTGCAATCCTAAGGTAACATCGCTACAAGTGTTGCTACAAGTACCACTAGAACAAAAAATACCCTTTCACAACTGCCAAAAACAGTTGTAAGATGTCTAATACAGCTGGCAATCGTAATAAAGTCAACCTTTTTTACAACTGTTTCTAGCAGTTGTTAAAAATTATTTTACAACTACTAAAAGTAATTACACCTCACCTGCTATTAATCAAAGATTTCATAATATTATAATAAATATTATTATAACACAGTATTTTATTCAAATAAATATTTTATTTCAACATTTCAAATGGTACAATTTTTTTGACTCCACTACTATACATTCACTCGTATATTACACAATCATTCATATTTACATACATTCCTCGCTACATTGTCACTCGATTCATTCATATACAGTCTCACACATACAATCATAAGCAAGAAAAAAAATACACGAAAATGATTATATAAACTACTACCTTTGAGGGGCCGGACAATGTGGCATATGCTTCTCCTATCATTTTGAACAAAGTGGTCGACATCTGCATGGACTTCAGCTACAACTTCTCCACATAATGCACATACATATATTCAAAGTAGTGTACGTGTGCATGATATGGTTGGAAAGAGGGGGGGGGATATTACTTACAGCATCCATAAGATCGCGAATTTCAGATTCTTTCAAGGTAGAACCATCTCTTCTAAGACAATCCTTTAACTCTTCGAATGTGATAGCACCACTATTATCTGTGTCCATGGCCTTAAACATTTCCTTCAGTCCAGTTATCTCCTGCTCCGAAAGGCTTTCAGCTGTCACCTGATACACAGTGAGCATTATACACGATCACATTGAAAGCTCATATTTCGCAAAAAGAACCACAGATGCACATATTCGTAGGGCCATTTTCTTAAGTTTATTCATTGCGGAAAACTGCTTGAGACGAGAAAGAACTGCAGGGTCTAATGCTCGATCATATTTCGCAAAAACTACTTGAGACAAGACGAGAAAGAACTGCATTGTTCACTTGTTCCTGTTATTTATGACTGTATTGTGAATGCCACTATTGTATAGCTGTCATGATAAAACTACTAGCTGTCACAATTGTATAGCTGAAAGCGCATTGTGCAAAACAAAGCTCGTTTTTGCTCACTAACCTACAAAATATGCAGAATTAAGGACCAGTGAAGATGCTGCAATGAAGCACAGTTATTTATCACCATCACTAGGTGCTGCGAAGGACCAGAATGCACACCATTCTCAACAATATTCATATGATCTGCTGCAATGGAAGGTCCAGTAGATTCAAGTGCATCGGCATTAGCACAAGTTAGTATGACCAGTATATCATTATCAAGTGAATCAATTACTTTGGACAAGTCCAATCCCCCAATTTCATTTCTTGATTGTTAAAATCTACTCTATATGGATTCAACAGTAGCTACAATGCCTACAATCATACCATTCAAGAACAGTATATTAGCACCATAAGAACTATAAGAATCTGAAAGTGTGTCATGATTAGTACTAGTTTTATTGTGATGTGCTTGCAATAGCTGATAACCATTGAACCTTGAACACTTCCTATGCATAAATACAAAACTGTAAAGTCCATCCATATACATCAGCTTTATATATGCCTTACTGTACTATAATATACCCCAGCTCCTTATTCATTTAAATTATCTTTTCATAAATACGAAACTGTAAAGTCCACAACATACCCCTACACCCATTCCTATTGTGGCAAGTTGGGAAAAGAAACATTAGCACTAGACGTGTTAAAAAAATTATGGTTTTTTAAATGAATCATCTATTATGAATAAAACTACCTTGCATCTTCTAAAAAATGTCATCTTTTAGTCGAGAATCCATCTGTCAAACTCTAGGCAAGATTTCATTTAGTAAATCTTATTAAAACCAAAAATCGAATGAAATACCTCAACTTCGTTAAGCCAAGCAGTAGCAGTTTCGACCTGACCTTCTTCCTAACCAATAATAATTGATTCTTGTCTCCTGAATCTTCCATCGATTTTAGATAATTCTTCAGCTTCCCATGTCGGTATTTTTGAACATACATAACAACAAGGGAGAGGATGCAAAGTGAAATCACATCACCCAAACCAGTTTCATTCCCGAAATCGCGAGTTCCCCTTTCAATCCTTGCGATGGAATCGGGATTTCCATTTTCTATTTTTTTTTTAAATAGAGAATTGATTTTAGGCTGGAAGGAAAAAAGTAGAAAGGGGAAATATTTCGTTGATTTGAGAAGAGGAAAAAATGAACGTGATAGCTTGAATTGTTCCAGCGGGCGATAGCTTGAATTATTCCAGCGGGAAAATGAAAATTTGGGGGCAAACTAGCTGAGAGGATAAAGGAAAATCAAATTGAAGTGGATCAGTGAGGTGGACCGTTGGATTCTATTCACGCAGATTGATAATTTTATTAATTTTTTAATTTAGAATATATCCACAGCTACTGCGACACAGTTTAATATTTACGCTAACACCTTGAAACGTGCGTTGCAATAGACAAAAAACAGCATAACAATGGCAACACTGTAGCTGGCAACACCATGCATTTTCGTTGCGATATGTCATCTATGGCATAGTGCGAGTACAGCCTAAGACATCTGTCACTACACAGAGGACTACTACGAGCACCTTACGTACTCCAGGAAGCCGCATGCTTCCCCTTCCAGTCCTTTGGAGCCGTCATACCAATCAGATGAATGTGCGCTCCCCTCTTGTCTTATAACACCTCGATGACCTACCCCATTGGGTTATTCACCCTCAAACGTACCGACTGGTCCAAGCGCCTTTCTTTTATATGTTGTTAGACCCTATGTCTAAACATTCTTTTGCGCACTTGCCTTACCTCACCTGGTTCCCATTTAACTTGATTATTCCCGTTCATATTGAATTCTTATTCCAATTTACCAAGTTTCTCTTGGTTATTAATTTCAATCATATAACTTAATCCATTTAAGTTTATTAATAAGCCCACAACATGTTATTCTCTAGATTATGGCCCAAGGTCTGTAATCCACAATCTATTTTATATTCTTTCTTGGTTACATCATTACAATAACATCTTCTCCTTAATACGTTATTAAGTATATCTCAATTCACATGTTTCCTTATCACTTACCATTTAAATATAACTTATTTATTTTACAAGTTTTCCTCATTCTTTCTCATTTAATCATAAATCCAATTTACACCGTCACTACAACTTATTGTTGTTTACTTAGCAGATTATTATGCATATCTAATTCTATCATATCTACAAGTTATACTTAACCTACAAGGTGTCTTTAATTACATAAATTTATTATATTTTCCACCGGTTATGTATACCACTAGGTGTCTTTAATTACATAACTTTATTGGGTTAAGTTCGTGGGCCTATATGTAAATATTACCTACCCCCCTTATTTTACTTAACCCACCCACTACCCATCCAATTTTACTTAACCCTAAATTAAGTTCAAAATCATACAATCCTTATGGATTAAATTAGGTTAAGTAGTCCAATTCATTACCATGTCCAATTATGGTTATAATGGACTAGACCTCCCACATTAGGCCTACAAAGTGCGGATGCTGGATATGCCGGTCGGGTTCGGGCAGTCTTATTCCACACTTGGGTCTAACCTCGTGTCTAAGCCCGATTCTTATTTGCACACTTAGACCTCTCACATTAGGTTCAACATTAGTGGCTGCTGGATATGCCGGTCGGGTCCGGGAAAACATCCACCAGTAATGCAACCTAACCTCGTTTCATAAGTGTAATTACAATTCCTAATTGTAATTACTAAACATTCCATTTTTATCCAAATCTACCTATGTCATTATAGGCGATTATTTCTCTATTTTCCCGTATTTAATTTTATGCCCAATTCACTATTCAAATCATAGACTTTTACACCCCTTTTTAATTCACTTTTTAATTATGCACCATATGTTCTTTTTCCCAAGTTATAAGTCAAGGCATATATATATATATATACATACACATATATATATATATATATGTTATGCACAAACCCAAATCTACATATTTTCCAATTTATGTCCCTACTCCATATTCACCCATTTCAATACAAGTTATACCCGAATCTATATTCGCATATTTTCCAATGTATGCCTAAAATTCATATTCACATATGTCCCAATTTATGTCCCAAATCAGTACTTACACATGTCCCAATTTATGCTCAAATTACTTTTTCCAGTGTATGCCTAAATTCATATTATACAACAAGACATATGCCCCCAAACCCATATTCGTATATTTTCAAATTTAGATCCATATTTTCCAATATCAATTATGGCCCAAATTATGTCTTTCCCCATTATTCCCAATTTTGCACGTTCGCATTTTTTAGCGTTAGGCCTAGGCTCGAAGGTAGCCTGGCTATATAAAACTAAAAAGGGAAAAGAGGGAGAGAAGAGAATCGAGAACAGGAATAATAACGAATCAATAATAAACTTACAGAAATATGCATAAACTGAATAAGCATATTATCACAAGATTTAACATGGCAGCTATATGAACATGTAAAAGCATATCTGATAATTATGTCATTATAGAACTGATTAGGCACCGATTCAAGATTCAATTTTTTACATACATATATCAAGATTACTATTTAAATATTCAGATCTAAAAATAAAATGAACTCACAGTGAATAGATCTAAGGAAATGGATCCAAATTAATTTTAAGAACATGTTGAATAAGTTGTTGTACCCATCGCTGAATTTGTTGTAGCAATCATTGAATTTGTATAATGTTTGCTGAATTAGATTTGGAGTAGATTAGGCAATACAATATTTGTTGTAGCAGAGCTTCGCCGTCACTATTGTTTTTAGATAAATAAAACCAAGGTCTAGGGTCCTTTATATAGCTTAGGGTTAATGAATCTAGCTCCAAAATCGTCTAGGTTCAGAAAAGAAGTTTCCAGAGCCACGGGTGGGTCGACCCCTAGGTCGACCCCCTTTCATGGGTGTCGACCCCCATGAGCTTGAGTAGACCCGGTCGACTCAGCAGTGTCTCGGATCGACTTCAAAATGTTGGCCCTTCCTCGATTTGCGCTTTGGATTTCTGGTTTTGCTAATTTTTGAATATTTTTGAATTTTATATGTGTATATATCTTTCCTATATGCATACAAACTTCAAACCCTAATAAGTTCTTCATACGGTGTCCGATTTACGCAAACCGGGTGTCTATGTGACCAGAATTTCGAGACGGGTGCAATGGCATAGTCCATTTTAGTTAATTCTGAATATTAAATTAAGTTTTCCTTAATTGATTATTAATAGTGTATTTCACACTAACTATTCTTTAATTCATCATCTTTAGTGTCATTAAAATTTCGGGGTGTTACAATAAAGTTTTAAATAACTGTTATAGTTCTCACACCAGTCACATGACTGACCTGGAGTTTATTGTTTTAAACTAAACTCTGGCTGCCTATTTTCCACACGGGAAGCTAGTAGTTGGGTTTTTGTAGATATTATTTTCACATGAACCTGGATTTACAGCTAGAGCTATATTTGGAACGCTCTGTATCCATGATTCTCTTACAGTAGTGTTATATATTGATTTTCCGCTGCTTTGTAATTTGAATCTCTGATATTTATCAAATGTATATTATTTATTCATACTCTGTTATACTCTTGTACTCTGATGTAAATTGTTGTAACAACAATGAAATTTTCTTCTGTTCCGTTCTAATTTATCGTGTTCTCAACTCAATACGGGCTTTCCCGTATGGGCGAGTTTGGGTTGCTTCAGCTAGTATTAGAGCTTTGGTTTACAAAGCTCGAGAACAAGACACATTAGAACCAAATGAAAGAATTCATCAGAGATTGGATTAGTAATATCTAATAAGAATGACTCGTTAGAGATAGGATCAGTAGTATCCTAGAATGAGTTGGAAGAGTATTATTTATTTAAAAAAAAAAATTAGTTTTGAAAATTTAACCCTATTATACATATTTGAATATTTTATTTTAAATTGGTTTTGGACAATCGAGTATATGAAGATTTTGCATACACGCCTTGAAAACGTGTATACAAAGCCTCAACATACTGGATAGATATAGAATCATACTCTAGTCACCGGAGATGATTCAGATGATTGGTCGACCATCGTCAGCATTTATTTTCGAGTTTCGAAAGTAGGATATCTATATTTCTAATTGACTGGTGTGAGAACCAAAACTAGATAGGATATATTGTTGTGTATTGGCATCAAAAATATGGTTTTGGGATATATACAAAAGTATTTGTTTGAAAAGCTAATCAACTAATTGATTGCTGGTTGTGTTGTTTGATTATTAGTTTAACTAATAAAATTATTGAAACTAATATGTAAGTGAAAGGCAAATGAAGCCAAAATGAATCAAATATTGTACTGAATAGAAAACTTGTTTGAAATTGCATACATGTACATATATATATATATATATATATATATATATGTTTGTGTGTGTGTGTGTGTGAATAGGTCATAGCATGGAAGCAAAGAAGGGGAATAAAATTGTATGCCCGACAAATAGGTACATGTTTACTAATTTATTGGGTTATGATGATTTTATGAGCCGATTGGCTTGCCGCTTGGCCTTTTCTTTTAATTTTGGATTGGTGAGGGCCCTGTGAGGCTAGTTGCGGTTTTATAGGTCTCCCCGTACAAAGGAGGTTATGGCGAATTTTTTTGAAAATTTAGGGTGTTAGCCAAATTTTTGAAGAATTTGAAAATTCATAGAAACTGAAAAGTTGAAGAATAAACGCCAGAATGAATGTTGAGTTGGTTAGTTAAACAACTTTCAGCTCCGTTCCTTTTCGAGGATGAAAAGATTTTAAGTGGGGGAGAGTAACAAGCCGAATTTTCAGAACCAATTTAAAATTTTTATTTTAGCTATTTTAATGGATTTTGAATATTTAAAATGATTTATTTTAAATAATAACGACTAAAAATTTATTTTAATTGAAGTTAGGGTGTATAAATTTATACTAATTATATAACGAGCCTGAAATGGCGCGGTAGTTTGAAAATTCGATTTTAAATTTCAAATGAATGTACAGAATTCAAAATAAATCAGATTTCAGTAAAAATAGAAATAATTGAATCTTTTTAATTATATCTTTCTAACGAATGTGAAAAATCAAGATTTCATAATGGGGATAAAAAGTTATGTCCAGTTTAAAATTCAGAATAGTCGCTATGGAATTTATATATATTTTAAAATAGTATATAACCCTTAAAAAATAGCCATTTTGCCAATGACCTCCATTTTCGACGAAACCACTTTTATTGGATCCGGAATATCAAATTATTGCTAGATTTAAAAATTCATAATTTTCAAAATCAATATGTGAGCGGGGTGGATTTAAACATGTTCGGTAATTTCAGTTTGAATTTAATCGACTGAAAAATGATTGTTTTTCAAACGGTCTCCAAATTCGATGAAATTAGCGTTGTTTGGACCCTATCATCAAAACATAGCTAGATTTATTTTTCTGGAATTTTTCAAGTCAATATGTGGCCCCGGTAATTTATAATGTACGTTTGAATTCAATATACATTGAATTATATTTTAATTTAAATGAAAATTGATCGAAACAGCCGAATTGGCTTATGAAACAAATCCCATTGTGTTCAAAATGGGGTAATTAGCTAGGGACGATAGTCGTTAGGTTTGATTTGGAGTTTGATTTAAAAAGCAACTTTTTGGAAATAAATTAAATTAAATATATAAATATATTTATGTACCCTAAACCTAATCCATCGTTCATTCTTCAAACCCGCGCATCCCTCCACAAATCCCGTCGCCTCTCTCTCATCCCTACCGCTGGACCTTTCACCGCCGCACTAGCCTGCCGCGCCACAACTGGCGAACCCCCTCCTTCGTTCCTCCCTCTCCACTATCCTCCATCTCCAAATCGAGAGAACCCCAAAACCCTAGATCCAGCCATCGCAGGGGCAGCCGCCGCCAGCCCCCAGGACCCGCCACCTGGCCTGCCACCACCCTCAGCCCCTCCTCCGACCACCTCTACCGCTGTGGACCCCCCCTTTCCTCCAAAAATCGAATAAACAATGGGTTTTTATTTTATTTAGTTTAGCTAATTTAAAAACCTGGTTTTTATGAATATAAATATACATTGTTTAACAAATATAAAGATAAGATTTTTAAAAATATAAAAATATGATTGTTATTATATATGGAGCATTATAAAAATGTGATTTTTATTATATGAGCCGCAATATAAAAATATGATTTTTATTATATGGGGAGCGTAATGAAAATGTGATTTTTATATATATAACATTGCATAAAAATGTTATTTTTATATGGATAACCATATAATGTTATGATTTTTAATGATATAAAGTTAGGGTTTTTAACTATATAAATATATGATTTATATATATATATATTTAATAGCGATATAAAAATATGATTTTATATAATGAATATTAGGCACACATCCGTAAAACTAAACTTAATTAGGCTCACATCTAGTCATAAACTTATTATAAATTTAGTCCCTATTTTTCGAAAATACACTAAAAAAATAAAATATAAAAAATCAAGTAAATTCGTAATTTATTACAACAATTAATCTTGAAAAATTCAGGTGAAAAAACATCAAAAAACAACGTCAAAATCAAGAATTACACTAAAACAACGAAATGCAGTAAAATGCATCAAAAGATGCATATAATTCAATAAGTTGCATAGATGTATGCATTTATTTCAGTTCTGCATCAAAACTGCAGTATAAATGCATACATGTATGCACATATTGTGAATACATGCAGCTTTTCATGCATTTATTTAAAAAATGCATACATATGTGCATTTTTTGACTTTTGCATATATTTTGACATATATATACACATGTATGCAGTTATACAGAAACACTGCATATATGTATGCAGTTACTCAAGAGGCGTGCGTAAATATGTGCATGTGTATTCAAATAGTTTCATATATGTATAAAACTATTTGCAATAGTTGCATACATATATGCAACTATTTTTTTCTTTGCGTGGACTTCTGGGATTATTTCCAGATTTTAGAATATTTTTTTTAGTTGGAAGCACATTTTTTCGGGCTGAAATACGTAGAAGGCGGAATGTTTGAAGTGGGAGGCGGAAGTTTCAGGCGGCAGCTAAAAATAGGGGGCAGGATTGAAAAGTAAACATGACAGGGATGTGAGTTTTATTTTAAACTATAGTAGGGATGTGAGCCAAAAGTACCCTTTTATATATATAGTAGCGATATGAAAAATGTGATTTTTATATGAAATATTTTTGAATAAAAATGCGATCTTTATATGAAATAACATCAAATGAAAAATATGATTTTTATTTATAAAAATATGATTTTTATTATATGAATAACAATATAAAAATATGATTTGTATTATATGAATAGCGATATAAAAATATGATTTTTATATATGTAGTAGCGTAATAAAAATGTGATTTTTAATATATATGTAGCGAATTAAAAATACGATTTTTGTTATGAACTGCGTGAAACAAATTGCATTGGAATCCCAATTAAGAATGCTACGCACTGGAAATAAATCCAAATCCAAACCATTGTCCGCTAAAGAATGGCGGAGTGGAAACCAAAGGTGAGAACTCCTTCTCACTTAATTTATTTTATAGTTAAAAATATTTTAGGTTGCAGACGGGGCTTAGAAGCCCCCGACACTATTTGTTGTACAAACCATATTATGTGATTTGAATTATATGGAGTTCAGCACTCGAATTCGCACAATCACATAATTGAAAGTGATGTATGGATATTACCGACACATGGATTTCATACTCTGCAAATAGCCACTTATGGCACTGTAAATGGCATTTGGGGGTAGTTGAGTATTTATTTATTCGGATGTTCTGCGTGATTTGATTGTGATTATAAAATTGGTTAGTTTATGATGCGAGCCAGTATTAGGCGAGGGGTAAGGCTAGACCTTATACCGATTCTAGTATCATGTCGTTATGCTGCCAAAATTTTCTAGAAATATGTTAGAACAATAAAAATATCATTTTTATTGTATAAATGAACTGTATAAAATATTCATGTGTTGAATAAAATATTTTGTTGTTAAAAATATAATTCATTTACAAATCGAACGATTTGTTTATGTACACTCATTTGACTAATATTGATTGGAACGATATATTTTCCACATCGCCCAACTACACAGATAAAATCTGTGTGTGTTGATTGAAACCCCACATAGGTATGGGGATGATATTTGACATACACTAATCCCAATTGTTTTGTTGAATGTCAATCGATTGGTTGATAGACTGTTGTAAGCGTTAATTATTTATATTTAATGCTTATGCAGTTGTGTAGTGCACTCTGGATGATGTTGATTGTTTATCATTGTTGTTGTATACATATGATGTATGAAATCCATATAAATCATTTATATATTAATTGACTGTGTCTGATTCCAATTTGAAAAGAACGAAATTTTAAAATAAGGAATATTTTAAAATAATATTCAATAAAGGATTAAAATATGATTTTAATGTCCGATTTTGGATGGACACAGAAATATTAAAATATGTGAAGCCATATTGATTAGATATGCGCCATTTTGATGCAAACGATATTTATATCAATTTTATTCATTTTTATAATGAATATCTGAAGCGACCCAAACTTCCTCGTAAAGGAAAGCCCGGAATGAGTTGAAAACACGACAATCAGAATACAAACCAAAGAACATTTCATTGTTATTACAACAATTTATATCAGAGTACACAAATATAACAGAGCATGAATAAATAATATACAGTAGAAAATATTAGAGGTTTAAATTACATATAAGTACATAGCAGCGGAAAAAATAATACATAACACAATTGAAAGAAATATACGGATACAGAGCTTTCCGAATATAACACCAGCTGTAAATCCAGGATCATGTGAATATAAATATCTGTAAAACCAAAACTACTAGCTGCCCGTGTGGAAAATAGGGGCATCCAGAGTTTAGGTTAAAACAATAAAGTCCAGGTCAGTCATGTGACTGGTGTAAGAACTAAAACAGTTATTTAAAACTTTACTTTGAAGTTATGTATATGAAGGGACCACACTATATAACACGGAACGGGTTTACCCCCACGAATACCAGTGCATAAAAATAAACAGCGCAAAGCTTTTTGAAAAATGAAGCTATTATAAGACTCAGGTCCCATCGCATAATGTAACGCAATTCGGAGGATAGTGTTTTCCCTTATAATAGCCAAACATGCTTGGTACGTTTAAAACAAATCATTTGATACTATTATAAGTGCATGGTGTTTAAAACAACTTCAAATATAAATGTATCAATCATAGACGGCATGGGTACCATATATCCTATCGCCATACTAGTTCTACAATTAAAACCGCAAAATCACGTATTGGAAGTTGGATTTGCATCATGAACCAAGGCAAGGTAATGTCCTTACCGAATGCAAGACTCTCTAGCCCAAGCCTTAGGATCAAAATGCATCGACCCTTAGGAAAATGCAGGGCCAGTCCACCTTAGCGGATTAGTGATCCCTGAACAATGTGTTTCCCCGCTCTATGGGGCGTAAGTCTGGTTAGTATGTCGACCATAAAATCCGTCAGCCCCGTAGTGACCGACATATCTGAGGTACCTCGATATCCATCAAAATAATAAGCAACATCCACATGAGTAAAATGTCTGGGCTCCATACAATGACGCCACTCCTTGCTATAAAGAAACGCATGTCCTCATTGCCGTCCTTCATCCCTTTTTGGTTTATACCGGGGTGTGAAACTCTCGAGTTAACGTTATACACAAAGCTATGCTATTTAAACCCGTGCTTTGATCATCAACCATAAGACTCTACTTTTCAACAGAAGCCTTGATCATTTGCATCTTAGCATGCGATACAGGCAATTCACGGGGCAACTGATATCTATCGATATATAACCTTTGAGCTCGTACGTCTCAGAGAAGAGTGTTACGCAAGAGAATAAATTCTCTGCCACCAAATAGATATATATTTAACAGAGATCAATCAACATAGAATAAAATCCAATGTCAGACACACATCCATTTACTAGTCCGTTCTGGGTCTGAACGAAACCGAAGGCACCTTATTCCTCGTCCCATGTCCAATACAGGAGAGGTGTCCTTGCATATTCGGTCGATCTCCAAGTACGTCTGGACGATCACCACTTATTACATTGTCTTGGGTGTACAGCCCAATCAAGACATCAGTTATCATCCAAACGATGTGAAGATCTCCAGTCTTCTACCACCGTCTTCATCATCGACTTATCGTCATATCAATTATTCAAAATGGGTATAAACTCGGCCTTTCCGAATAATTCACGTATTTTATAATCAAATGCTATGAAAACACAACATACGCCTCATTCCAATCCAGAATATTCTTTAATTCAAATATTCATATCTTTCGGGAAAGGTTGCCATTAATTTTATCAAAGATAAATTCTTTTAAATTTATTCTTTAATCTTCCTTTGGATATCAATTCAAACCAAATTAAGGTTTATCAAGACTAGTCGGGATTAGCGAACCATACCTAAATAATAATTTGTTTAATTTCCCAATCCCAACCTATTCATCCCACGGAGCAAAACTGGTAATACTCCATATCTAACACCACTGTGTTATCGGTAAGTTTAATTACCGTTTCACGTTCAAATCTAATTAAAGATTTAACTATCGCTCGGGGTAAAACTGGTGGTACTCCATTCTCAGTCACTTCCCGAATTTGATAATAAAATTATCACATTCTCATTTCAATCTAATTAACAATTCATTAAAACTCAACTTAGTTTTAATCTTCCCAAAAATCAATAATGATTGTTTAACTTCGGGAAACAAAACATGTTGCATCGACAATCTACACCATACCATTGATTTTTGCCGATATATAACCTCTAAGCTTGTACGTCTCAGAGAAGGGTCTTAAGCAAGAGAATAAATTCTCCGCCACCAGACAGATATATTTATTTAGCAAAGATCAACAATAAAGTTCGAAATACAATGTTAGACATGTAATTTTATCTTTAACTGGGTTAAAGAACCAATGTCATTTAAAACACAGTTCACGATAAACCCAAAATCACATTCCATTAATTATGGAATCTTCATGGAAAATAGAACAATATTTAATCGATATCAATTTCCGTATTCGACTAACAATATAAATGGAATAAAAACAATAGTAACATTCTTCCTCCACAGAAGTTCACTTCGATTATTACCCAATCGAATTCAATTTAATTCCAATTTATTTTATTAAATTGGAAAACTTTACTTTGGAAAATTTCCGTTAATCTTAATAAAAAGATTTATAAATTCCAAATTACATTTCACGGTTAATGGGTCAAAGAACAAATGTCGTTCAAAACATCGTTCACTATAAAACCAAAAATCCAATTCTTTTATTCAATTCCAGTTAAATATTAATTAATCGGAAAACTTCAATAATCTTAAATTAAAGATTTATTCTTTTCTCAACTGGGTTTAAGAACAGTGTTATTTAAGACACCATTCATGAAAAACCCAAAATTCTATTTGATATTAAATACAAGGCTCTGAATAGGAATTATATTGGCTCATATTCAATATCAAATTCTGAAACCAACAAATATCCTATTGGAAATAACGATATTAATATATCTTCCAAATTTCCATAACAATATCCGTATAATTATGAAATCCAACATCGAAATATTCCGAAGATGATTTCCATTCTAATCCACTCCAACTGATATATTGGAAATTCTGGTTATATTAAAACCCATTCTCAATCAAATTTATTTATTTAAAAATAGTTGGATTATATTTCTAGTTAACAACTAGTTCATTTCGATAATAATATATTTTTATCTTTTCAAATATGGAATTTTTCATCCCAATTCTTTCCAAATCATTTATTATGATTTTACACAAATTATTAATATTTTTAATAATTTTATTAAGGCCCTTTCAGTCGATTTCCATAAACGGTCATCGAACTGCACTTACATCGACCTTTTCCAAATTTGATTTGAACATAATTCCAAATCCATCCGTATGATTTCAAATCTCTTATATTCTTTGGAAAGCTCTTTTCAATACGAACCCAACAGTTCTGGTTTTAGGAGAATCCGACGGTCAGATCTCCCGCAATATCAATTCAAAGTCAATGGTCGAAATTCGCAAATGGCCGCGGCGCAACGCGTTCTATTCAGGCCATTATATTATATATATAATATATATAATATATATTCTGTCGATCCCAGTTCAAATGTATTTTATAAATCGTTTATAAATTCGTTTTAAAACGATTCTAACTTCATTTTCAAGTTCAAATCAAAATTGAATATTCCATATCATTGAAATATTGAAATGATAATATTTTCAAAATATCAGATTTTAAAATCATTTCTTTTCGATATTCATTATAAAAATGAATAAAATTGATATATATACATATATCGTCTGCGCCAAAATGGCGCATATCCAATCAACACGACTTCATATATTTCAATATCTTCGTGTCCATATAAAATCGGACATTAAATTCACATTTTAATCCTTTACTGAATATTATTTTAAAATATTTGTTATTTTAAAATATTCTTTATTTTAAAATATTCATTATTTTAAAATATTTTATTCTTTCTGAATTGGAATCAGAGCCAATCAATTGCCATACAATTTTATTTATAGCGATTTCATACAACACATGTATATCACAACAATCAAAACAATCAACCATCATCCAGAGTGCATCACACAACTGCGTAAGCATTAAATAAAAATAATTAATTCTTACAACAGTCTTTCAACCAATCAATTGGCATACAACTAAACAATTGGGATTAGTGTATGTCAAATATCATCCCAATACCCGTGCAGGGTTTCAACCAACAAATATTGAATATTATTTGAGCAGTTGGGGGATATGTAAAATATATCGTCCCAATCAATATCAGTCAAATGAGCGTACATAAACAAATCATCCGATTTGTAAATTAATATTTATTTTTATTCATAAACTTGTTAAAAATTATATTTTTAACGATAAAATATTTAAATCAATACATGAATATTTTTAATAGTTCATATACACATTAAAAATTATATTTTTATTGTTCAAGTATTTTATTCAGCCCACAAATATTTTATACAGTTCATATATACAATAAAAATGATATTTTTATTATTCAAATATTTTATTCAACCACTGAACATTTTATATAGTTCATATATACAATAAAAATGGTATTTTTATTATTCAAATATTTTATTCAACACATGAATATTTTATACAGTTCATTTATACAATAAAAATGATATTTTTATTATTCAAATATTATATTCACAATCAATTTCCATAGTACAATCCAAACAAACAATCAACCATGGTTTGTACAATAAATAGTGTCGGGGGCTTCTAAGCCCCGTCTACATCCTAGTATATATTTAACTGTAAAATATATTGAGTGAAAAGGAGTTCTCATAGTTGGTTTCCACTCCGCCGGTTTTATTTCTGAATTTATGAATTTCTGAACAGTTTGGATTTGAATTTGTCCGAAATTCTAACTTGCTTCAGTTCAGTCCGGTTAGTCTTTTTATGAAGATCTCGTCCCCATGATCGCAACGGATCCAGTTTTGCGCGATTCCACCTCGTATGAGAAAGTTATTGCATTACAAACATTGATTATATAATTAAGATAATTAATTAAAATTAAAACCTTAATAACCCTACTTAATCTCATCTACCCCGTTCACTTCTGGTTCACGAACCCAAAATCGCGCCTCTCAACTTCACGTCGCACCACCTGTATGAGCCGTCGGAGCTCGATCCAACCTCGCAACAATGCCGAGCTCCATGTCGCTGACCTCTGCCCCAAGAACCCCCAACTCCGATGGTCCCCTGCGCTGCCTATCCCGGTCGAAAGTTGGCCCTTTTCCAATGAAATGTGGCACTCAATTATCCACGAAAATATATGATTTTGGTATGGATTTGAAGAGGGGAAGGAGTTCTTCAATTTTCCCTTCGGGACCCTAGTCTAATTCTTCATGGATTGGAAACGATTTGGCCTCTAAATCCTGACAATTTCCACCGTATACCGTGTTTGAGCAACACCTGATATTTTGGGGAAATAATTAGGGTTTAAGTTTTATTTTATTTTTATTTATACTATTTAATTTCCAAAAATGCCCACATAACCATACGAATTCCTAATCAACCCCAGTGACTGTCTCCTCGAGCTAAGTACCCTCGTTCCGGACACAATGGGATATGTTTCGTAAGCCAATTCGATTGTTACAATCAGTTTTTCTTCAAATTAAAATATAAATCAATGTATATATAATTTAAACGTATATTTTAATTTACCGGGGCTAGATACTGACTCCAAAAATCCCCAAAAAATAAATCTAGCTACGTTTTGATGATACAGTCCTAACAAAACTAATTTCGTTGAATTTGGAGAGCGTTGGAAAAATGGTCCTTTTCTGGTTGATTAAATTTAAACTAAATTGACAAAAAACTTTTAAATTTACCACGCTCACATATTAATTCCAAAAATTATGAAATTTGGAATCTAGCAATAATTTGACATTCCGGATCTAACAAACGTGGTTTCATCAAAAAACGGAGGTCGTTTGCAAAATGACTATAATTTAAAAATATATTAAATTCCATAGCGACTATTTTAAATTTTAAACTGGACATAAATTTCAATTCCCATTATGAAATCTCAATTTCTTTCATTCGTTAGAAAGATTTAATTAAACAGATTCAAATATTTCTGGTTTTACCAAAATCCGATTTATTTTGAATCCTCTACATTCATTTGAAATTTGAAATCGAATTTTCAATCTACAACGCCATTTCAGGCTCGTTTTAGAATTAAAATAAATTTATTCGTTCTAACTTTGATTAAAATAAATTTTTAGTTGTTATTATTTAAAATAAATCATTTTAAATATCCAAAATCCATTAAAATTGCTAAAATTAATTTTTAAATTGGTTCTGAAAGTCCGGGTTGTTACAATCTCCCCCACTTAAAATCTTTTCGTCCTCGAAAAGGAACGGAGCTGAAAGTTGTTTAATCAACCAACTAAACTTTCATTCTGGCGTTCATTCTTCAACTTTTCAGTTTCTAAGAATTTCTAATTTTTCAAAAATCTGGCTAACACCCTAAATTTTCGAAAAATTTCGGCATAACCTCCTTTGTACGGGGAGACCTTCAAAACTGCAACTTGCCTCACAGAGCCCTCACCAATCCAAAAGAAAAAGAAAAAGCCAAGCGGCTAGCCAATCGGCTCATAAAATCATCTAGACCCAGTAAATTAGTAAACATGTACCTATTTGTCGGGCATACAATTTTATTCCTCTTCTTAGCTTCCCTACTATGATCTGTTCACACGTATATATGTACATGCATGCAATTTCAATCTATTTTCAATTCAGCTCAATATTTGATTCTTTTATTAGTTTGATTACGACAATATTTTAATTAGTCAAACTAATAATCACACATCACAACCAGCAATCAATTGGTTAATTAAATTTTCAAAATCATAACTTTGATATATATATATTCAAAATCATGTTTTTGATGCCAATTCACAATAATAAATTCTAACTACGTTTTGGTTCTCATACCAGTCAATTGGAAATATATAGATATCCCACCTTCGAAACTCGAACGTAAATGCTGATGATGCCATGGCGATCATCAGAATCATCTCTGAGAGACTAAAGTGTGATTCTATATCCATCCACTATATTTGAGACTTCATATACGCGCTAGCTAGGCGTATATGCAAAATCTTCATATACTTGACTGTCCAAAATCAATTTAAAATAAAATATTCAAATGCGCATAATAAAATATTCAAATACGCATAATAAAGTATAAATTTTCAAAAGTAAATTCATTTTCATTTTAGTAATAACACTCTTTCAACTCATTCTAGGATACTACTGATCCCATCTCTAACGAGTCATTCTCATTGGATATTACTTAGCCAATCTCTGATGTATTCTTTCGTTCGGTTCTAATGTGTCTTGTTCCCGAGCTCTGTAAACTAAAGCTCTGACACCGATTGAAGTGACCCAAACTTCCCCGTAAAGGAAAGCCCGGATTGAGTTGAGAACACGAGAACCAGAATACAAACCAAAGAACA
Organism: Allium sativum; assembly: GCA_030737875.1. NCBI lineage: Eukaryota > Viridiplantae > Streptophyta > Magnoliopsida > Asparagales > Amaryllidaceae > Allium > Allium sativum. The sequence continues at coordinate 340,937,028 of CM060922.1, forward strand.
TTTCATTGTTATTACAACAATTTATATCAAAATACATGAATATAAAAGAGTATGAATAAATAATATACAACAGAAAATGTCAGAGGTTTAAATTACATTACATATCAGCGGAAAGATAATACATAACACAACTGAAAGAAATACACGGATACAGAGCTTTCCGAATATAACACTAGCTGTAAATCCAGGATCCTTTAAATATAAATATCTGCAAAACCAAAACTACTAGCTGCCCGTGTGGAAAATAGGGGCACCCAGAGTTTAGGTTAAAACAATAAACTCTAGGTTAGTCATGTGACTCGTGTGAGAACTAAAACAGTTATTTAAAACTTTACTTTGAAGTTAGGTATCAAGGGACCACGTCATATAACACGGAACGGGTTTACCCCCATGAATACCAGTGCATAAAAATAAACAGCGTAGTGCTTTTTGAAAAATGAAGCTATTATATGACTGAGGTCCCATCACACAATGCAACGCAAGCCGGAGGATAGAGTTTTCCCTTACAATAGCCAAACATTCTTGGTACGTTTAAAACAAATCATTTGATACAATTATAAGTGCATAGTGTTTAAAACAAATTCAAATATAAATGTATAAATCATAGACAGCATGGGTACCATATATCATGTCGTCGTACTAGTTCTACAATTAAAACTGCAAAATCACGTATTGGAAGTTAGATTTCCATCATGAACCAAGGCAAGGGATCGTCCTTACCGAATTCGAGACTCTCTAGCCCGAGCCTCAAGATCAGAATGCTGATCCACCTTAGTGGATTAGTAATACCTGAACAATGTGTTTCCTTGCCCTATGGGGTGTAAGTCCGGTCAGTATGTCGACCATAAAATCCATCAGCCCCGTAGTGACCGATATATCCAAGGTACCTTGTTGTCTATCAAAATAATAAGCAACATCCACATGAGCAAAAATGTCTAGGCTCCATACCATGACACCACTCCTAGCCAGAAAGAAACGCATGTCCTCCCTGCCATCCTTTATCTTATTTTTGGTTCATATCGGGGTATGAAGCTCGCGAATTAATGTTATACACAAAGCTATGTTGTTTAAAGCCGTGCTTTGATCATTAACCACAAGACTTTGCTTTTCAACAGAAGCCTTGATCATTTGCATCTCAGCATGCCACATAGGAAATTCACGCCATGCAACTGATGTCTAACGATATATAATCTCCAAGCTCGTACGCCTCAGAGAAGGGTGTTAAGCAAGAGAATAAATTCTCCACCACCAAACAGATATATATTTAATAGAGATCAATCAACACAGAATAAAATCTCATTTCACACACACATCCGTTTACTAGTTCGTTCTGGGTCTGAACGAAACTAGAGGAACCTTATTCGTCGTACCATGTCCAATACATTAGAGTGGTCCTCGCATATCCGGCCGATCTCCAAGTACGTCTGGCGATCACCACTTATTACCTTGTCTTGGGTGTACAAACCAGTCAAGACATCAGTAATCATCCAAACGATGTGAAGATTTCCAGTCTTCATCGTCGACTTATTATCATATCAATTATTCAGAATGGGTATAAACCTGGCCTTTCCGAATAATTCATGTATTTTATAATCAAGGGCTATGAAAACACAACATAAGCCTCATTCCAATCCAAAATATTCTTTTATTCAAATATTCATATCTTTAGGGAAATGTTCCCATTAATTTTATCAAAGATAAATTCTTTTAAATTTATTCTTTAATCACCCTTTGGATATCAATTCAAACCAAATTTAGGTTTATACAAACTAGTCGGGATTAGCAAACCTTACCAAAGTAATCATTTGTTTAATTTCCCAATCCCAACCTATTTATCCCATGGAGCAAAATTAGTAATACTCCATATCTAACAACACGGTGTTATTGGTAAATTTAATTATCATTTCACGTTCAAATTTAATTAAAGATTTAACTATCGCTTGGAGTGAAACTGGTGGTACTCCATTCTCAGTCATTTCCCGAATTTGATAATTTAAATTATCACATTCTCATTTCAATCAAATTAAAAATTCATTAAAACTCCACTTAGTTTTAATCTTCCCAAAAATCGATGTTAATGATTGTTTAACTTTGGGAAACCAAACATGTCGCATCGATAATCTACACCGTACCATTGATTTTTGCTGATATATAACCTCTAAGCTCGTACGTTTTAGAGAGGGGTGTTCAGCAAGAGAATAAATTCTCTTCCACCAAATAAATATATATTTTGCAGAGATCAACAATACAGTTCAAAATACAATGTTAGACATATAATTGTAACTTTAACTGGGCTAAACAACCAATGTCATTTACAACACAGTTCATGATAAATCCAAAATCACATTCCATTAATTATGGAATCTTCACGGAAAACAGATCAATATTGTAACAACCCGGAAATTCTGAACAAATTTAAAAAATTTATTTTAGAAATTTTAATGTATTTTTAATATTTAAAATGATTTATTTTAAATATAAATGATTAAATATCTATTTAAAACAAAGTTAGAACGAATATATTTGTTTAATTATAAAAGAAGTTAGAAATAGTGCGGTAGTTTGAAAATTTGAATTTAAACTTTGACAGAATGTACAGGATGCAAAATAAATCGGATTTCAATAAAACCAAAAATATTTAAATCTGTGTAATTATATCTTTCCAACGAATCTAAAAAATTGAAAGTTCATAGCGGGAATCAAAAGTTATGGCCAGTTAAAATATTCAGAATAGTCACTATGGAATATATATATATATATATATATATTAATATAATAAATAGCCATTTTGCAAACGACCTCTGTTTTCGATGAAACCACTTCGGTTGGATCCGGAATGTCAAATTATTGTTAGATTCCAATTTTAATAATTTTTGGAATTAATATTTTAGCGTGGCAAATTAAAATGTGTTTTGTTAATTTTAGTCAAATTGGATCGACCAGAAAATGACCATTTTTCAAACGGTCTCCAAATTCAACGAAATTAATTTTGTTAGGATCATATCATCAAAAAATAGCTAGATTTATTTTTCGGGAATTTTTGGAGTCCATATGTGTCCCGGTAAGTTTAAATGTACGATCGTATTAAATAAATAATTGATTTAAATTTTAATTTACAGAAAACAGACTAAAAACGATAGTTTGGGATAATGGGACCTAGCCCATTGTGTCCGGAATGGGGGCATTTGGGTACGAACAACTTTCATTGGGCTGAAATTAGAGATGAAAATAGTTAACGGGCATAAAACTATTTATTAAGAGAATTTAATATTATTATATTATAAATAGTAAATTAATCAAACCCTAATCTCATTACCCCATTTCAAACCCGCCGCCAGCCTAAAATCAAAGGCCAATAAGCTCTAGATCTTAATTCCCAAATTCTCCTCCTATAAATCGAATTAAACGATAAAATCAAAACGAAAATCGAAGAACAAAAGGAGCTCGTTGTTCTCAACGGTGATGATTTCTTTTCGTGTTGTAAAGTGGTCAGAATCTGAGCTCAAAGGGTGCGACTTTGGATGGGGTTTCGTGGTCATATGGGGGTGCAAGCACGACGCCGTGCCTGGCGAAGGTAGGGGTGGAAGCGGCTTTGAGGTGGCATCACTGGGTCTGTCGCCGGCATTGTGTGATGGGATTTTGATCGAACCCTAGGTTTCTAGTATGGTTTCGGCACCTGGTACACAACGCAGAAAGAAGAAGGATTTGGTAGCGTAATCAAAGCTATAATTAATTGAATTTAATTATATCTAATTCTATAATAATATAATTAATATTCAACTGATGACAACTTCTTCAAATCTTATCAGAATTCGACGAAACAAAATTCGTTGGAATCGTGAAATCCAGATCTACAATATGAAATAGACGAAAACATATTTGGAGCGATCTATAATTTCTGAGGAATTACAAAGCAATGTGAGAAATTCTATTATTTTTATTATATAATTAAAATCTATTAATCATGATTGTAGTATTACGCCTACGCTGTAATATTCTGCTGATTGTCATACATGATTTAATCTGTGATTGATGTGTTCTGTTGAAATAAAAAATTAACATTTCTGTTAATTAGAGAATTGGATTAAACAAAATTATCATTTTGTTTACTAGATTGCTGAAATGAAAAATTAACATTTGTGTTAGTTAGAGAATTGGATTAAACAAAATTATCATTTTGTTTATTAGATTTGTACAATTAAAAAGGTTGAAACAAAAATACACATTTTTGTCAATTAAAATAGTTAAAACAAAAATATTCATTTTTTTCACAATAGAATTATTACAGCAAAAATCATCATTTTTCTAATTAGAATACTTGAATAAAAAATTATCATTTTTGTCAAATTAGAATAATGGAATTATAATTACTATTTTTGTCAAAATATAATTATTGGATTAAAATTGTGATTTTTGACAAAATAGATTAGTTGAGTAAAAATATGCATTTTTGTCAAAATAGATTAGTTGAAACAAAAATTACATTTTTTGTCAAAATAATGGTTAAAACAAAAATTACATTTTTGTTAATTAGATAATGGTTAAAACAAAAATTACATTTTTGTTAATTAGATAATGGTTAAAACAAAAATTACGTTGTTAATTAGATAAGAAATAAAACAAAAATTACATTTTTGTTAATTAGATAAGAGTTAAAACAAAAGTTACGTTTTTTTTAAATAGATTTGTGTTGAAACAAAAATAACATTTTTGTTAATTAGATAAGAGTTAAAACAAAAGTATACATTTTTGTCAAAATAGTTTAGTGAAACAAAAATATACGTTTTTGTCAATTAAAGTTGTTGAAACAAAAATCTATATTTTTTTCAATTTAAGTTGTTGAAACCAAAATATACATTTTTGTCAAATTAGAATAGTTGAGTCATAATTATCATTTTTTTTAAAATGTAATTATTGGATTAAGTTTGTCATTTTTGTCAAATTAGAATTGTTGATTTAAAATTGTTATTTTTGACAAAATAGAATAATTGAATTCTATTTTTGTCAAAATATAATTATTGGACTAAAATTGTCATTTTTGACAAAATAGATTAGTTGAGTCAAAATAAACATCTTTGTCAAAAAGATTAGTTGAAACAAAAATGAATCTTTTTGTCAAAAAGAATAGTTGAAACAAAATGTACACTTTTGTCAAAGTACATTAGTTGGAACAAAATATACATTTTTGTCAAAATATACTAGTTGAAATAAAAAATTACATTCTATCAAAATATGATGGTTGTAAATCAAAAATTACATTTTTGTTAAATAAGATTAGAGTAAAAAAAAATTACATTTTTGTTAAATAAGATTAGAGTAAAACAAAAATTACATGTTTGTTAAATAAGATTAGAATAAAACAAAAATTACAATTTTTGTTAAATAAGATTTGAGGTAAACAAAAAAATTACATTTTTGTCAAATCGTATTTGAGTTAAACAAAAATTACATTTGTGTTAAACAGATTGGGGTAAAACAAAAATATTAATTTTGTTGAAATAGAATTGTCAACAAAATGAAAAGACCATTTTTATTCATTTTGTTAAACTAGAATTGTTAACAAAATGAAATTATCACTTTTTATTCATTTTGCTAAACTATAATTGTTAACAAAATGAAATTATCACTTTTTATTCCTTTCGTTAAAATAGAATAGCCAACAAAATGAATGAATCACTTTTTAATCATTTTGTTGAAATAGAGTTGTCAACAAAAATGGAAATATCTTTTTAATCATTTTGTTGAAGTAGAATTATCAACAAAATGAATGAATCACTTTTAAATCATTTTGTTGAAATAGAATTATCAACAAAAATGAATGTATCAATTTTTGTACATTTCTTTGAAATAGAATTTGTATGCAAATTAAAGAATCATTTTTATTGGCAAAACATACATTAGAATTGGTATGCAAATTAAAGAATCATTTTTATTTGTCAAAACATACATTAGAATTTGTATGTAAATTAAAGTGACATTTTTATTGTTAAACTATATAATAGAATTTATATGCAAATCAAAGTGACATTTGTATTGTCAAATTATACATTAGAATTTGTGTACAAAGTAAAGAGGCATTTTATATGTTATGTTATACATTGAAACTATATATACAAATAAAATATTTCTTTTTATTTGTTAAAATTAAAAATAGAAATTGCATACATGTAATGAAAATAAAAATTATCTTTTTATTTGTCATTAGCAAGAATGTCATGTGAATAAAATACATAATTGTTTGCCATTAGAAACACATAGAAATGTCATGTAAATAAAATACATATTTATTTGACATTATGAACATGTAGATATGATATGACAATAAAATATTCTTTTATTTGGTGTGTTAAACACGCTAGTGAAATCGTCAAGTGATTTATATATAATTTCATATATATAAATATAAATTAAAATTAAACAAATCGTGCACGATAGTTCACGTTTCGGAATCGCAACTTTAAACGATTATACCGAAAGATCCGATCGTCGGATTTTCCCAAAACTGGAACCGTTAGGATCGCTTTAGGAAGATCTTTCCAATGGTATAAAATTTATTAAAATCCAACAGTTACATTTTGAGAAAAGTGTAAATCAAATTTTGATAAAAACAGTGTCAGGACCGCCTATTGACCCGAAGCGTCGTAAATTAAATTGAGTTATTTTTATATAAATAAAAGTAGCGATAAATCGTTACAAAATAATATTAACGATATAAAATGGTTTAAATTATATATATGCGAGAATTATTTGAAAAGACCGAGTTCAATCTCATTTCAAATAATTATACGACGATTTAAATTGAAGATTTTGAAGACGGTGATTGAAGACCGGCGATCTTCACATCGAATGGATGACTATTAATGCCTGGTATTGGGTAGCTCTCAGTAAAGGGTTAAAGTGGTAGTTGTCCGAATGTACTTATTGATTGTCCAGATAAGCGAGCACCACTCTTCCGTATTGGACATACGAGACAAGGAATAAGGTGTCTCCGGTATCGTTTAAACCCAGAACAGACTTGTTAATGGATGTGTGCTTGACATTGGATTTTATTTCATGTGAATTGATTTCTATTTAGTATATATTTGTTTGATGACGGAGAATTTATTCTCTTGGTTAACACCCTTCTGTGAGACGCATGAGCTCAGAGGTTATATATAGATAGCTATTGATCACAAGGCGTGAATTGTCAATGTGGCATGCCAAGATGCAAATGATTGAGGCTTTTGTTGAAAAGCATAGCCTTGTGGTTGATGATCAAAGCACGGACTGTTTAGGTGTAGCTTTGTGCCTAGCGTTATTTCGTGAGCCTCACACCTCGGTAAGAGTTAGAAACGGGACAAGGGAACGCAGGGAGTGCACACGTTTCTTTCTATCTAGAAGTGGTATCAAGGTTTTTCAAGCCCTGACATTTTACTTATGTGGATGATGGATTATGAGGCCTTAGTTATATTGGTCGCTACTGACTAATTTATAGGTTCAATAGGACCGAGAAGCGTGTGTTCAGGCATAACTAATCCACTAAAGTATTTGTGGACCGGCCCTGTAGGATCCAAGGGTTGCCCGTAGGTGTGATCCTGAGGCATTTTCTAGAGTGTCTCGAATCGGTAAGGAGATCATCCCTAGCCTTGACTCATGATGGAAACCCAATTTCCAATAGGACATTATGGTTTTGATAGTAAACTTATATATGGCGACATAGTAGGATGGGGTACTATGCCGTTTAGGATTGATACATTTACTTTGAAATATTTTTAAAACTGAATAGACACTAATAATAATATTAAAAATATTATTTTCTATGTATCAAACATGTTTGATCATTATAAGGTAAAATTCTATCCTCCGGTTTGCGTTGCATTGTGTGATGGGACTTGAGTCTTATATTGATTTCATTTTTCTAAAAAGCATTGCATTGTTTTTGAATAAAATTTAAATTAATTTATGCACTAGCAATCCAATGGAGTAAACCCGTTCTGCGTTAGCGGCGAGGTCTTGTGATTAGCCATATTGTTAGATAAATTAGGAAAGATTTCTCATACCAGTGTCACGACTGACTCGTATTTTGTTTCACTTTGCAAACTCGGGTGCCCTCTTTTCCACACGAGCAGCCGAGTATCTTATTTTGCAGATATTTTGAGCAGGATTCTGGATCAAAGCTTAAAGTTGTGTCCAAGAGCAATGATAGTCTTTCGTTGCATTGTGTTAAGTGTATTGTAAATTATCTTCCGTTGTTGTATTATTATATTCAATGTACTATGATATTCTGTACTCTGATGTAACACTATTATGATGTAATAGAAGTCTTTTATGATTTGTTCTGATGTGTTGCATGCCCAATGTTAGTGTATCCGGCGATTTCCCACGAGGGGAATTTTCGAGTTATTACATTGTTGTATCAGAGCTTTGGTTAACTCAAATCCTTGGGGTACAACTCGTTAGAACTGAACAAAAGACTCGTCAGAGGTAGGATTAGTAATATCCTATAAAAGAAAACTCATTGGAGATGGGATCACTAGTATCCTAGAATGAGAAAACTCGTTAGAGATGGGTTAGAAATGCTCTAGAATGAGTTGAGAGTTACAAGTTTATAATTAACGTATTTGCGATTATATATATAATTCGATCTTAGAAAACATGATTTTTGAATATATAAAAGTTATATATATTTGAAAAGCTAATCAACTAATTGATTGATGATTGTGTTCTGTGATTATTAGGTCAACTCATAAAATATTGAAAACAATAAAAGAATGAAAATTGAGTTGGTTAATTAAACAACTTTCAGCTCCGTTCCTTTTCGAGGACGAAAAGAATTCAAGTGGAGGAGATTGTAACAACCCGGAAATTCTGAACTAATTAAAAAAATTTATTTTAGAAATTTTAATGGATTTTGAATATTTAAAATGATTTGTTTTAAATAATAACGATTAAAAATCTATTTATTTAATTATAAAAAGAGTTAGAAATAGCGTGACAGTTTGAAATTTTGAATTTGAACTTTGACTGAGTGTACAAGATGCAAAATAAATCGGATTTCAGTAAAACCAAAAATATTTAAATCTGTTTAATTAAATTTCATAGCGGGAATCAAAAGTTATGGCCAGTTAAATATTCAGAATAGTCGCTCTGGAATATATATATATATATATATATATATATATATATATATATATATTTTAATATAATAAAAAGCCATTTTGCAAACGACCTCCCTTTTCGACGAAACCACTTTGGTTGGATCGGAATGTCAAATTATTGTTAGATTCCAATTTTCATAATTTTTGGAATTAATATATGAGCATGGCAAATTAAAATGTGTTTTGTCAATTTTAGTCAAATTGCATCAACCAGAAAATGACCATTTTTCAAACGGTCTCCAAATTTGATGAAATTAATTTTTTTAGGACCGCATCGTCAAAACATAGCTAGATTTATTTTTCGGGAATTTTTGGAGTCCGTATGTGGCTCCAGTAAATTTAAATGTACGATCATATTGAAAAAATAAATGATTTAAATTTTAATTTAAAGAAAACAGACTAAAAACGATTGTTTGGGCTAACAGGACCTAGCCCATTGTGTCCGGAACGGGGGCATTTGGGTAGGAACAACTTTCGTTGGGCTGAAATTGGAGCTGAAAAGAGTTAACGGCTTAAAACTATTTATTAAGAGAATTTAATATTATTATACTATAAATAATAAATTAATCAAACCCTAATCTCATTACCCCATTTCAATCCCGCCGCCAGCCTAAAATCAAAGGCCAATAAGCTCCAGATCTTAATCCCTAAATTCTCCTCCTATAAATCAAATTAAAAGATAAAATCAAAACGAAAATCGAAGAACAAAAGGAGCTCGTTGTCAACGGTGATGATTTCTTTTCGTGTTGTAAAGTGGTCAGAATCCGAGCTCAAAGGGTGCGACTTTGGACAGGATTTCATGATCATATGGGGGTGCGAGCACGACGCCGTGCTTGGCGAAGGTAGGGGTGGAAGCGTCTTTGAGGTGGCATCACCGGATCTGGCACCGGCGTTGTGTGATGGGATTTTGATCGAACCCTAGGTTTCTAATATGGGTTTCGGCACCTTGTACACAACGCAGAAGGAAGAAGGAATTGGCAGCGTAATCAAAGATGTAATTAATTGAATTTAATTATATTTAATTCTATAATAATACAGTTAATATTCAAATGATGACAAATTCTTCAAATCTTATCAGAATTCGATGAAAAGAAATTCGTTGGAATCGCGAAATCCAGATCTACAATATGAAACAGACAGAAACATATTTGGAGCGATCTATAATTTTTGAGGAATTACAAAGCAATGTCAGAATTCTATTCTTTTTATTATATAATTAAAATTTATTAATCATGATTGTAGTACTACCCCTACGCTGTAATATTCTACTGATTGTCGTACGTGATTTGATCTGTGATTGGTGTGTTCTATTGAAATGAAAAATTAACATTTCTGGTAATTAGAGAATTGGATTAAACAAAATTATCATTTTGTTTATTAGATTGTTGAAATGAAAAATTAACATTTGTGTTAGTTAGAGAATTGGATTAAATAAAATTATCATTTTGTTTATTAGATTTGTACAATTAAAAAGGTTGAAACAAAGATACACATTTTTGTCAATTAAAATAGCTAAAACAGAAATATACATTTTTGTCAAAACAAAATTGTTGCAACAAAAATCATCATTTTGCTAATTAGGATTTTTGAATCAAAAGTTATCATTTTGTCAAATTAGAATAATGGAATTATAATTACTATTTTTGTCAAAATACAATTATTGGATTAAAATTGTCATTTTTGACAAAATAGATTAGTTGAGTCAAAATATACGTTTTTATCGAAATAGATTGGTTGAAACAAAAATTACATTTTTTGTCAAAACATAATGGTTAAAACAAAAATTACATTTTTGTTAATTAGATAATGGTTAAAACAAAAATTACATTTTTGTTAATTAGATAAGAGTTAAAACAAAAATTACATTTTTGTTAATTGGACAAGAGTTAAAACAAAAGTTACTTTTTTGTTAAATAGACTCGTGTTGAAACAAAAATAACATTTTTATTAATTAGATAAGAGTTATAACAAAAGTATACATTTTTGTCAAAATAGTTTAGCGAAACAAAAATATACATTTTTGTCAATTAAAGTTGCTGAAACAAAAATATACATTTTTTCAATTAAAGTTTTTGAAACAAAAATGTACATTTTTGTCAAATTAAAATTATTTAGTTATAATTATCATTTTTGTCAAAATGTAATTATTGGATTAAGTTTGTCATTTTTGTCAAATTAGAATTGTTGAATTAAAATTGTCATTTTTGACAAAATAGAATAGTTGAATTATAATTACTATTTTTGTCAAAATATAAATATTGGATTAAAATTGTCATTTTTGACAAAATAGATTACAAAATATACATCCTTCTCAAAAAGATTAGTTGAAACAAAAATAAATCTTTTTGTCAAAAAGATTAGTTGAAACAAAATATACACTTTTGTCAAAGTACATTAGTTGGAACAAAATATACATTTTTGTCAAAATATACTAGTTGAAATAAAAATTTACATTCTATCAAAATATGATGGTTGTAAAAAAAAATTACATTTTTATTAAATAAGATTAGAGTAAAACAAAAAATTACATTTTTGTTAAACAAGATTAGAGCAAAACAAAAATTACATGTTTGTTAAATAAGATTAGAATAAAACAAAAATTACAATTTTCGTTAAATAAGATTTGATGTAAACGAAAAAAATGCATTTTTGTCAAATAGGATTCGATTTAAACAAAAATTACATTTTTGTTGAAATAAAACTGTCAAAAAAATGAAAAGACCATTTTTATTTATTTTGTTAAACAGGAGTTGTTAACAAAATGAAGTTATCACTTTTTATTCATTTTGTTAAACTAGAATTGTTAACAAAATGAAATTATCACTTTTTATTCATTTTGTTAAAGTAGAATTGCCAACAAAATGAATGAATCACTTTTTAATCATTTTGTTGAAATAGAATTGTCTACAAAAATGGAAATATCTTTTCAATCATTTTGTTGAAGTAGAATTGTCAAAAAATTGAATGAATCGCTTTTAAATCATTTTGTTGAAATAGAATTGTCAACAAAAATGAATGTATCACTTTTTATACATTTCATTGAAATCGAATTTGTATGCAAATTAAAGAATCATTTTTATTGGCAAAACATACATTAGAATTTGTATGCAAATTAAAAATCATTTTTATTTGTCAAAACATACATTAGAATTTGTATGTAAGTTAAAAAATCATTTTTGTTGTCAAAACATACAATAGAATTTGTATGTAAATTAAAGTGGCATTTTTATTGTTAAACTATACAATAGAATTTGTATGCAAATCAAAGTGACATTTGTATTGTCAAATTTTACATTAGAATTTGTGTACAAAGTAAAGAGGCATTTTATATGTTATGTTATACATTGAAACTATATATACAAATAAAATATTTCTTTTTATTTGTTAAAATTAAAAATAGAAATTGCATACAAGTAATGAAAATAAAAATTATCTTTTTATTTTTAATTAGCAAGAATGTCATGTGAATAAAATACATACTTGTTTGCCATTAGAAACACGTAGAACTGTCATGTAAATAAAATACATATTTATTTGACCTTATGAACATGTAGATATGATATGCCATTAAAATATTCTTTTATTTGGCGTGTTAAACACGCTAGTGAAATCGTAGAGTGATATATATATATAATTTCATATATATAAATTAAAATTAAAATTAAACGAATCGTGCATGATAATTCGCGTTTCGAAATCGTAACTTTAAACGATTATACTGAAATATCCGACCTTCGGATTTTCCTAAAACTGGAACCGTTACGACCACTTTGGGAAGATCTTTCCAAAGGTATAAAATTTAATAAAATCCAACGGTTAGATTTTGAGAAAAGCGTAAATCAAATTTTGATAAAAACAGCACCAGGGCTGCCTATTGTCCCGAAGCGTCGTTAAATTATATTGAGTTATTTTTATATAAATAAAAATCCCGATAAATCGTTATAAAGTAATATTAACGATATGAAATGGTTTAAATTATATATATGCGAGAATTATTTAAAAAGACCGAGTTCAATCTCATTTCAAATAATTATACGATGATTTAAATCGAAGATTTTGAAGACGGTGATTTAAAACCAGCGATCTTCACATCGAATGGATGACTACTGATGCCCGTTATTGGGTAGCTCCCAGTAAAGGGTCAAAGTGTAGTTGTCCGGACGTACTTGTTGATTGTCCGGATAAGCGAGCACCTCTTTTCCGTATTGGACATACGGTACGAGAAATAAGGTGTCTCCGGTTTCTTTAGGACCCAATATGGGCTTGTAAGTGGATGTGTATCTGACATTGGATTTCATTTCATTTGAATTGATTTCTATTTAATATATATCTTTTTGGTGGCGGAGAATATATTCTCTTGCTTAACACCCTTCTCTGAGACGCATGAGCTTAGAGGTTATATATTGATAGTTATTGACCGCATGGAGTGAATTTTCAATGTGGCATGCCAAGATGCAAATGATATAGGCTTTTGTTGAAAAGCAGAGCCTTGTGGTTGATGATCAAAGCACAACCTGTTTAGGCATAGCTTTGTGTCTAGCGTTATTTCAAGAGCCTCACACCCCAGTAAGAGTCAGAATTGGGACAAGGGAACGCAGGGAGTGCACGCGTTTCTTTCTAGCTGGAAGTGGTATCAGGGTTTTGCAAGCCCTGACATTTTACTTATGTGGATGATGGATTACGAGGCCTCGGTTATATTGGTCGATAGTAACCAATTTATAGGTTCAATAGGACCGTGATGCGTGTGTTCAGGCATAACTAATCCACTAAAGTATTAGTAGACCGACCCTGCAGGATCCAAGGGTTGCCCGTAGGTGTGGTCCTGAGACATTTGCTAGAGTGTCTCAAATCGGTAAGAAGATCGTCCCTAGCCTTGACTCATGATGCAATACGACATTACGGTTTTGATTGTAAACCTATATATGGAGACATAGTAGGATGGGGTACTATGCCGTCTAGGATTGATACATTTACATTGAATTATTTTTAAAACTTATTAGACACTAATAATAATATTAAAAATATTATTTTCTATATATCAAGCATGTTTGATCATTATAAGGTAATACTCTATCATCCGGTTTGCGTTGCATTGTGTGATGGGACTTGAGTCTTATAATGATTTCATTTTTCTAAAAAGCATTGCGTTGTTTTTGAATAAAATTTAAATTAATTTATCCACAGGCAATCCAATGGAGTAAACCCTTTTCGCGTTAGCGGCGTGGTCCTGTGATTACCCATATTGTTAGATAAGTTAGGAAAGATTTCTCATACCAGGCCCACGACCGACTCGTAGCTTGTTTCACTTTGCAAACTCGGGTGCCCTCTTTTCCACATGGGCAGTCGAGTAGCTTATTTTGCAGATATTTTGAGCAGGATTTTGGATCGAAGCTTAAAGCTATGTCCAAGAGCAATGATAGTCTTCCGCTGCATTGTATTAAGTGTATTGTAAATTATCTTCCGCTGTTGTATTATTATACTCAATGTACTCTGATATTTTTTACTCTGATGTAACACTATTATGATGTAATAAAAGTTTTATGTGATTTGTTCTGATGTGTTGTATGCCCAAAGTTAGTGTATTCGGTGATTTCTCGTGAGGGGAATTTTCAGGTCATTACAAATAAATAATCGATATCAATTTCGGTATTCGACTAATAATATAAATGGAGTAATGGCAAAGCCTTTTAAATTCCATATATAGTAACAACCTTACTCCACAGAAGCTCACTTTGATTATTAGCCAATCGAATTCCATTTCTTTCCAATTTATTTCATTAAATTGGAAAATTTTACTTTGGAAAATTTCCATTAAATCTTAATAAAAAGATTTATAAATTCCAAATTACATTTCATGGTTAATCGGGTTAAGGAACAAATGTCGCTTAAAGCATCGTTCACTATAAACCCAAAAATCCAATTCTTTTATTCAATTCCAATTAAATATTAATTAATTGGAAAACTTCACTAAATCTTTAATTAAAGATTTATTCTTTTCTCAATTGGGTTTAAGAACAGTGTTATTTAAGACACCATTCACAAAAACCCGAAATCCCATTTGATATTAAATACAAGGCTCTGAGTAGAAATTATATCGGCTCATATTCAATATCAAATTCTGAAACCAATAAATATCGTATTGGACATAACGATATTAATATATCTTCCAAATTTCCATAATAATATCTGTATAATAACGAAATCCAGCATCGAAATATTCCGAAGATGATTTCCATTCAAATCCACTCCAATTCATATATTGGAAATTTTAGTTATATTAAAACCCATCCTCAATCCAATTTATTTATTTAAAAATAATTGGATTATAATTCTTGTTAATAACTAGTTCATTTCGATAAAAAAATTTTTTTATCTTTTCAAATATGGAAATTTTCATCTCAATTATTTCCAAATCATTTATTATGATTTTACACAAATTATTAATATTTTTAATAATTTTATTAAGGCCCTTTCAGTCGATTTCCATAAACGGTCATCGAACTACACTTACATCGACTTTTTCCAAATTTGATTTGGACATAATTCCAAATCCAACCGTTAGATATCGAATCTCTTATACTCGATGGAAAGCACTTTTCGATACGAACCCAACAGTTCCGGTTTTAGGAGAATCCGACGGTCGGATCTCCCAAAATTCCCCTTTGGGCCTAGCTGTTAATCACCTGGTTAAGCCCAATTAAGCTGTTTTTCACCACCTAAAACTTGTTTTAGCCATATCTCCCAAACGGTGAGTCCTTTTTGCTAATCTGACCACTCACGGAAAGGTAAACCATCATCTGGATCTAATGGAAGTGGTTTTAGGTCAATACTCCTTTCCAATCAAAAGTTATGGCCAAAACAAGATCAGCTAGGGGAAAAACGGTCATTTAAAAATCGGGAAAAATCATGAACATGGGAAATGACCCCAGTAGTCGTCTCCCAAATTTACATGACCATACGACTTCGCATGTGAAAGAAATAAATATTCTATGATCCTTCGATGCATAGAATGCGGGTCGTTACACTCTCCCCCCCTTAAGAAATTTCGTCCCCGAAATTCCTTAACCCAAAACATGCAAAGGATCCCGCATGCCTACCAACCATATACAACAATCAAACATGCAAAACGAATAAAACAAACCTATCCTAGCATGTGGAAAGACTAATTCGAAACTGAAATCTTACCAGGCGAAGAGTTCTGGATACGTCTTCCTAATGCTCTCCTCTGTCTCCCAAGTACAGTCATTCTCATTCGCCCCCCACTGAACTTTGACTAGATTCACCGCTTTCCTTCGAAGTTGCTTCGTATCGTTCCCAACAATACACTTAGGCTTGCAGTTCCCAACCGCCTCGGGTTCAACTTCGATATCATCCAACTAATCAGGTAAAATAGTCACATCTGGGTCGTGTATGACTTCCTTAACTGGGAAACATGAATTACATTGTGAACTCCTGCCATCTTCTCTGGTAATTCAACTTTATATGCCAAATTCCCATTTTGCTCAAGAACTGGGAATGGACCGACAAATCTTGGTGCTAACTTGCCTCTCCTACCAAATCGTATCACGCTTTTCAATGGAGAAATCTTGACAAACACCAAGTCGTCAATGGAGAACTTTAATTCCCTTCTCCTCTTATCGGCATAACTCTTCTGCCTATCCTGGGCAGCGTTCATTCGCTGTTGGATAACCTTAATCTTAGCTGAAGTTTCTCTTATCACATTTGGTCCAAGCACAAACTTCTCTCTAGTTTTTAACCAACATGAGGTGAGTTGCACGGCCTTCCATACAAAGCTTCAAATGGGGGGATACCAATACTGGATTGATGACTATTATTATAGGCAAACTCTACTAGATGCAAATGATCATCCCATTATCCACCAAAGTCTATTGTGCAAGCTCTCAAGAGGTCTTCTAATACTCGATTCACCCTCTCTATATGTCCGTCGGTTTGAGGATGATACGCGGTACTGAGATGTAATTCTAATCCTAACGCCTCTTGTAAGCTCTTCCAAAATCCACTAGTGAGGGATATCAGTCACTCACAATGCCTTTGGGTATCCCATGAAATCTCACTACCCACTTTATATATAGTTCAGCAAACTTAGCTGCCGTCCTGTTTGACTTGACGGGTATAAACCTTGCACTCTTAGTCAATCGGTCCACAATCACCCAAATGCTATCATAGCCCGATCTAGTCCTTGGTAACCCATCAATGAAATCCAACGAGACTTGTTCCCATTTCCATTCTGGAATCTCTAATGTTTGTAACAAACCACTAGGCTTCTTTGGCTCAGCTTTAACCAGCTGGAAGTTCATGCATTTGGATATAAACTTCCCAACGTCTCTTTTCATCCCTTCCCAGTAGTAGGTCTGCTTCATGTCTTGGTACATCTTGTTACCACCGGGATGTATAGTCGATTTGAGTGATGACATTCTCTAAGCACTTCATCTCTCAATCCATTAACATTGGGTACAACTAGTCTTCCATTCTTCCTAAGCGATCCATTCCGATCAAGCCCATACTTGCTCATCTCTTCGTCGATTCCCATCTCTAACTTTGAGATGATTTCCAATAGGTTAGGATCATCCCTTTGACTGGAACCAATCCGCCCAATCAAAGTGGGTCTGATCGTCAAACTTGCTAACATTTCTGGATCCAATTCGCACTTTGGTCTGAAATCATACCTCGCGATGTACTCCAGTTGCTTCCATTCTAGAAACATAGCCCCTAAACTGGCATATCTTCTACTCAATGCATGAATCACCGCATTGCCCTTTCCTGGTGTATATGCGATGTCGAAATCATAGGAAGCTAAGAATTCTAACCATCTTTGCTGTCGGAGATTTAGATCCTTCTGAGAGAAGAGATACATTAACGATTTATGATCGGTAAACAACTCAAATCTTTCTCCCAAGAGATAATGTCTCCACATCTTCAATGGGAACACGATCGCTGCCAATTCCAAATCATGGGTAGGATATTTTTTCTCATGCAGTTTCAGTTGTCGACTTGCATAAGCTACAACCCTACCTCCTTGCATCAATACAGCACCCAGTCCGGTACCACATGCATCCATGTATACCGTCATCTCTTCATTCCCCTTAGGAATGACTAACACTGGTGCACATGTCAACTTGTCCTTTAGACTCGTGAATGCATTCTCGCACCTTTCGTCCCAGACGAAGGCTTGATTCTTCTTGGTCAACTGAGTCAACGGTGCCGCTATCTTGGAGATGTCTTGGATAAACTTACGATAATATCCAGCTAATCCCAAGAAACTTCTTATGTCCGTTGCTTTCTTGGGCGTAGACCAATCTTGTACCGTAGCCACCTTCGCAGAATCCATGACAATACCATTCTCTGAAACAATATGGCCCAAGAATTTCACTTCCCTCCTCCAGAAGTGACACTTAGAAAACTTTGCTTTCAATTGGTGTTTTCTCAACACCTCCATCACTATCCTCAAATGTTCCTTGTGTTCTTCCTCTGTCCTCGAATAAACAAGTATATCGTCCACGAACACAAGAACAAACTTACCCAACTGATCTCTGAATACCCTATTCATAAGATCCACAAAATATGCTGGCACATTGGTCAACTCAAATGGCATGACCAACCACTCATAAAATCCAGACAGCGTCCGAAATGCCATTTTAGCTATACTCTTAGCTTCCACTCTAAGTGTAATGACCCGCATTTTTCAGCGATATAATAATTAATTTAATTAATTATTTACATTGTGATTTAGAGGATTTAATGTTCGTTGAATTAAATAATATTGAATATTTAATTAAAATAAATAATATAGTAATATATTTAATTTTTGAAATAGTCAGAAATAGTGGAATTCACAATATGGTGTGAATTGGATCATCTGTGATATTTAATTAAGTTTAAAGTTGAATTATAAAAACGAATATATTATTTAAATGAAGTTTGAATGTATAATTATATTATAATTATAATCGAGCTCGCAATGGCGCTGCAGTTCGTAAATTGGCGATTCGAACTTCAACTGAATATACAGGGTCTGTTTTAAATCGGATTACTGTGAAATAAGAAACGTTAGAAGCTGGTGAAGTATGTTTTTCTAGTGGAAGAGAAAAATCAGGATTTCGTCGTATAGATTTTGAGATATGTCCAAATCAAAATTTAAAATAGTCGCTATAGAATCGTTTATCGACCGTAACGGTTTATTCGATATAACTAGATACCGGTTTTGAATTTAGACGAGGTTCTTTTGAGGCGTAGTGATAATTTAATTTTTAGAATTTCATTGTAATTTTTAATTAATTAAATAAGCAACTTTTTATTTGGAGTATTTTGCACCCTTAATCAACATTTTAGGGTTTCACAATATGAGTCAACCTACCGGTATTATTATATTTCTGTGATCGTGACACATTGCTAGACATGACCGTACTTTTATTTCTGTCCTTAGCAGCTCGTATATGAACAGAAATTTATATAACAATGTGACGGCAAGGAATTTCGCTCGGTCCGAACCAGTCGCTAAACCGATCCAGGCCGTTCGAAACGCCCTATCGTTTGAGAACACGACAAAACAGAACGCATACAGAAGAACATTTCATTGTATATTACAACAATGCATCAGATTACAAGAATATACAAAGTTTAAATGAATATTACACAGAAATATCAGAGATTTAAATTACATTTAAATACATAGCAGCGGAAAATAATACAATACACAACTAGAAGAGATATACGGATACAAAGCTTTCCGGATATCGTTCCAGCTGTAAACCAGGATCCTGTGAATATAAATCTGCAAAACCAAAACTACTAGCTGCCCGTGTCAAAATAGGGGCACCCAGAGTTTAGGTCAAAACAATAAACTCTAGGTCAGTCATGGGACTGGTGTGAGAACTAAAACAGTTAATCTTTATTTTAAATCATTAGGTAAATCAAGGGACCACGCCGTATAACACGGAACGGGTTTCCTCCCAAGAATACCAGTGCATAAAACAAACAGCGCAATGCTAAATAAAGAAAAATGAAGCTGTTATAAGACCCAGGTCCTATCACACAATGCAACGCAAGCCGGGGGATAGGGTTTTCCCTTATAACAGCCAAAGAATGCTTGATACGTTTAAAACAAATCATTTGATACTACTATAAGTGCATAGTGTATAAAACAACTTCAAATCATAAGTATCAATCATAGGCGGCATGAGCGCCCCATCCCACTATGTCGGCATATATAGGATTACAAATAAAACCGCAAATGGCACGTATTTGGAAATTGGATTTCCGTCTATGAACCGAGGCAAAAGATAGTCCTCAACCGATTCGAGACTGCCTAGCCCGAGTCTCAGGATCAGAACGCATCGACCCTTGGAGCGACAGGGCCGGTCCATACGGAGTGGATTAAAAATGCCTGAGCACTACGTTTCGCCGCCCTTTGGGGCGTAAGCGAGCCAACGAATGACTCCATCGGACCATGATCGTCCGATCTAACCGAGGCGCCTCGCAACAGCAACAACCACATAAGTCAAACTCGTCAGGGCGTGTAAAACCACTGACGCCACTTCTAGCTAGGAGGAAACGCAGGCCCTCCCTGAGGTCCGTCTCCCGTTTTTGGTTCATACCGGGTGTGAAACTCGCGAAGTAAATGTTACACAAAGCTACGCCACAAAGGCCGTGCTTTGATCATCAACCACAAGACTTTGCTTTTCAACAGAAGCCTTGATCATTTGCATCTTAGCATGCCACACAGGCAAACCATCCTATGCAACCGATATCAGTCACACAGAATGAAATCCGATGTCAGACACACAGTCCATTTACAAGTCCGTTCTGGGTCTGAACGAAACCGGAGGCACCTAGTACCCCGCATATCCATCGATCTCCAAGTACGTCTGGACGATCACCAACTGTTTCCATCTTCTTGGGTGTACAGCCCAATCAAGATCATCAGTTATCACCCAAACGACGTGAAGACCTCCGGTCTTCGACCATCGTCTTCATCTTCGACTTATCGTCGTATCAGTTACTCAGAATGGGATAAACCCGGTCTTTCCGAATAACTCGCGTATATTTTAAATAAGTGTTACACAAACACAACATACGCCTCATTCCAATCCATCAGTCACTAACCGTAAATTAATCAAGAGAACAATTCCCCAAATATTAACCCCGAAGGCCGAAACCAACATCAGATCAATATCTAGAAAACCATTCTACTTAGCTAACCGACAGTTAGTTTCTAATTTCACATTCATAGGGAAAGGTTCCCATTAATTTTATCAAAGATAAATTCTTGAATTTATTCTTTAATCAACTTTTGAATATCAATTCAAACTCGTCGGGATTAGCGAACCTTACCGAAGTAATCATTTGTTATAATTTCCCAATCCCAACCTATTCATCCCATGAAGTAAAACTGTGAATACTTCATATCTAACACCACAGTGTTATCGGTAAATTCAATTACCATTTCACGTTCAAATCTAATTAAAGATTTAACTATCGCCTGGAGCAAAACTGGTGATACTCCATTTTCGATCATTTCAATCTAATTAAAGATTCATTAAAACTCCACTTAGTTTTAATCTTCGACTGGGTTAAAGAATCCGTGTCATTTAAAAACACAGTTCACGATAAACCCAAAATCACATTCATTAATTATCAGGTTAAAGAACGAGTGTTGTTTAAAACACTGTTCACGATAAACCCAAAAATCAATATCAATTTAATTCCAATTAAATATCATTTAATTGGTACACTTCATTAAATCTAAATAAAAAGATTTAATCTTTTCTCAACTGGGTTCAAGAACAGTGTTAGTGAAGACACCATTCACGACAAACCCAAATCACATTCGATATTCAATACAAGGCTCTGAATAGAAAATATATCGGCTTATATTCAATATCGAATTCTACGACTAACAAATGTCGTATTGGAAATAACGATATAAATATATATCTTTCAAATTTCCATAACCACACCTGTATAATCACGAATTCCAACATCGAAATATTCCGAAGACAATTTCGATTCAAATCCACTCCAATGCAATCATTGGAAATTTTGGTTATTTTCAAAACCATTTCAAATTCAATTTATTTATTTAAAAATAAATAGAATTATAATTCTAGTTCAAAACTAGTTCATTTCGATAAAAATCTATTTTTATCTTTTCAAATATGGAGTTTTTCATCCCAATTCTTCTCAAATCATTTCTTATGATTTTACACAAATTATTACTATTTTTAATAATTTTATCAAGGCCCGTACAGTCGATTTCCACCAATGGCCATCGAACTGCACGTATAGCGACCTTTTTCCAATTTGATTTGGACATAATTCCAAATCCAACCGTTAGATTTCTAATTTATCACATTCGTTAGAAAGCTCTCTTCGATACGAACCCAACGGTTCCGGTTTTAGGAGAATCCGACGGTCGGATCTCCCGCAATGTCCGTTTGAAATAAATGGTTGAAATTCACGAACTGCCGCGGCGCGGCGCGTTCTATTCAGGCCATTATATTATATATATAATATATATATAATATATTTCGTCGATTTCTATTTAAAACGAATTATATAAATAGTTTTAAATTCGTTTCAAAAGCAATTTCAACTTCCGTTTCAATTCAAATCAAAATTGAATTCTTCTCTATAAATTCGTTTTAAAATTCATTTCTATTCAATTCAAATTTCAATTCAATTTGAATTCATTTCAATTTGCTTTCAATTCAATTTGAATTCGTTTTCAATTCATTTCGAAATCGTTTTCAATTCAATTCATTTCGAAATCGTTTTCAATTCAATTCATTTCGAAATCGTTTTCAATTCAATTCATTTCGAAATCGTTTTCAATTCAATTCATTTCGAAATCGTTTTCAATTCAATTCATTTCGAAATCGTTTTCAATTAATTTCATTTCGAAATCGTTTTCAATTCAATTCATTTCGAAATCGTTTTCAATTCAATTCATTTCGAAATCGTTTTCAATTCAATTCATTTCGAAATCGTTTTCAATTCAATTCGATATTCATTTTAAAATGAATAAAATCGATATAAATATCGTTCACGTCAAAATGGCGTCAATCTAATCAACACGGCTTCATATATTTCTATTTTCAAATATTCTATTTCAAATATTTCTTTTTCAAAATAGTCGTTATTATCAAAATATTTCGTTCAACACATGACCAATCTCAATGAATGAGTACTGTCAACACATGAACTTTTATTTTATAATGATAAAGATGTAAATTTTATTACTAAAATATTTCGTTCAACACATGACCAATCTCAATGAATGAGTACTGTCAACACATGAACTTTTATTTTATAATGATAAAGATGTAAATTTTATTACTAAAATATTTCGTTCAACACATGACCAATCTCAATGAATGAGTACTGTCAACACATGAACTTTTATTTTATAATATTCTTTATTTATCAAATTGGAATGAGGTCCAATCAATTACCATATAAAGTTAATTATATGGATTTTCATACAACACATGTATATAATAACATTGAAAATAATCAACCATCAACCAAAGTGCACTACACTGTAAAAGCATCAAATATAGATATTCAACGCTTATAACAGCCTGTCAATCAATCGATCGACATATTTAATCAATCAGGATGAGTGAACTGCAAATTTCATCCCAACACCCGTGTGGGGTTTCAAACAATCAAACAAATATTTTATTCGTGCAGTTGGGCGATGTGTAAAATTTATCGTCCCAATCAATGTCATTCAAATAGGTGTACATAAACAAACCGTCTGGTTTGTAAATGAATATTCTATTTTATTCACTTCACGTTAAAAATTATATTTTTAACGAAAAAACATTTTATTCCAACATATGAATTTCTATTCAGTTCATTCTTTAAATAAAATGATATTTTTATTTTTCTAACACATTTTAGAAAATTTCGGCGGCATAACGGCACGATACTAGAAACGGGACAAGGCCTAGCCTTATCCCCGGTCTAGTGAAGGCCCACGCCATTCACACATCAATCATATTCAATTCGTTATGCAAACCACAAGATTTTGGAGTAAGAGTCTAACCTAGCCTTACTCCTTCGCCTTATAACGGCGCACGTCTAATCCTAACCAATTTATCGATTCGATTTTTCACACCACAAACCACATTCAAACCAATATCGCAATCAATCACCAAACAGCCAAACAAATAAGTCCATGGTCTGTGGACGATTGTGTCGGGTGCTACTAAGCACCGTCTGCATCCTAGTATATATATATAACTTGAAAATAAATTGAAAGGTGAGAAATTCTCACCAATAGCTATCCAACTTCACGACACTTCTCTTATAGAAATCTTCGCCTTTTGTCGCTTTCGCCCGTATTCTCTACATATGTAAAAATAGAATTTTTACTATGCCATTCAATATATAAAAATCGAATTTTGACTTCGCTATTCAATATATAAAAATATGATTTTTACTTCGACTTTCAACATATAAAAATATGATTTTTACTTCGACTTTCATCATATAAAAATATGATTTTTACTTCGACTTTCAACATATAAAAATATGATTTTTACTTCGACTTTCATCATATAAAAATATGATTTTTACTTTTAAATTCCTAATCTCCTTCTAGTTTATAAATCATTTTAAAATCAGTTTAAAAATGCTTATAAAATCAGTTTAAAAATGCTTTTAAAATCAGTTTAAAAATTCTTTTACAAAATCAGTTTAACCTTCTTTTTAAAATCAGTTTAAACCTTTTTATAAAATCAGTTTTAAAATTCTTTTATAAAATTCAGTTTTAAAATTCTTTTATAAAATCAGTTTTTAACCTTTTTATAAAAACAGTTTTTAACTTTCAGTTTTTAAATCTTTTTTAAAAATCAATTCAGTTTTAACTTCTAAAATAAAATCAGTTTTAATTTTTCTTTTATAAAATTCAGTTTAAAAATGCTTTTTTTAAAAATTTCAGTTTCAAAAATGTTTTTAAAACTACAGTTTCAAAATCTAAAAAAAATAACAGAGCTAATAAAATAAAAAAAAACTTACAAAAGGGGGGGGGGGGGTTTCGCAGACGTCGGAGATGCTTCTCGAGCTGGGCGGCGCTAGGGCTTTGAACGGGGGGGGGGGGGGGCTTCGGGGTCTCGAACGGCTTCGGGGGGTGTCGGATTGAAGGAGGAGGAGGGAGCGATGCAAGGAAGAGGGGGGGGGAAGATGATCGGAGTTGCGGTGGAGGTTTCTGACCGTCGGTGAAGGCGGCGGCTTCCGCTGCTGCTTTCTTTTTTTTTTTTTTTTTTCTTTCTTTTTTTTTTATTTCTGAAGAATGAAATCGGGGGGGGGGGGGGCAGGAAGAAGATAAAGGGGAGGGAGGGAATTAAAATTATTTTATTATTTTATTATTTAATTTTGCAAAAGGGTTGACTTTTACATACGACCTCGAAACGAGGCCCATCGCCTGTCGTCCATAGCGTTTAACCCCCATTCCGAACACAATGGGATATGTATCGCAAGCTGGTTTGATCGTTACAATCGGTTTCCTTTGAATTTACAATTTAAATCCTTATATTGAATTTTAAACGTACATTTCAAATTACCGGGGTCACATACTAACCAGAAAAATTCCAGAAAAATATTTTCTAGCTTCGTATTGACGATACGGTCCTAACAAAACTAGTTTCGTCGAATTCTGAGACCGTTTGAAAAATGCCCAATTTCCAGTCGATTAAAATCAACTAAAACCGGTCAAACGCGTTTTCCTTTGCCACGCTCACATACTGATTCGAAAAATTATGAAATTTGAAACCTAGCGATAACTTGACATCACGGACCCAACAAAAGTGGTTTCATCGAAATCCGAGGTCATTTGCAAAATGTCCATTTTTAAGGGCCTGAATTCTATAGCGACTATTCAGAATTTTCAACTGGACATATCTTTTGATTCCTGATATGAAATCTTGATTTTTCGGATTCGTTAGAAAGATATTCACTATTAGATTCCATTATTTTTGGTTTCACTAAAATCCGGATTGTTTTGCACCCGGTACATTCAATTGAAGTTTGAAATCGTATTATCGAACTACCGCGCCATTTTCAATTCTATTTATAATTATATATAAATATTTATATTATAACGACGACGCGTATAATATATACGTTCGAATTATATTCAAAATAAATTTCTCGTCGATATTATTTAAAATAATTTATTTTAAATAATCAAAATTCGCTAAAATTGCCAAAATAAAAATTTTAAACTGGCCCAGATTTTCGGGTTGTTACAATCTCCCCCACTTAAAACTTTTCGTCCCCGAAAAGGAACAAAGTCGAAAGTGGTTTGATTATTCAGCTCTACGCTCGATCTGGCTTCCCTTCTCCAACTCTTTAGTTTCTGAGAATTTTCAAAATTTCAAAAATTTGGCTAACACCCTAAATTTTCAAAAAATTTCGCCATAACCTCCCCTGCAATGGGAGCATCGGGGAATTTCAAATAGCTTCCCCGGTCCTTCAGATCTCAAAAAGAAAAAGAAAAAGCCAAGCGGCTAGCCAATAGGCTCACAAAATCATCATCACCCAAACCAAACAGGAAATTATGTAGTAAACATGTACCTATTTGTCGGGCAAACAAATTTTATTCTCTGCTCTAGCCTCCTTGCTATGACCTGTTCAATAATATATATGTATATGCAAGCAAATGCGACCAATTTTCAATACAGTTCAATATTTGACCAAATTAGGCATAATGGTTCAGAATTATCAAACAATTAAACAAACAACACAAACATCAATCAATTAGTGAATTAGAGTCTCAAATTCATAAATTTTGATACATATATAAAAATCAGATTTTTGATGCCAAATCACAACAATAAGCCCTATCTAATTTTGGTTCTCACACCAATCAATAGGAAATATATAGATATCACACCTTCGAAACACGAATACCAATTCTGATGATGTTCGAACTATCATCAGAATCATCTTCGGGTGACTAGAGTGTGATTCTATATCTATCCAGTATATTAAAACTTCGAATACACGCGGATCAGACGTATACGCAAAATCTATATATACTGGATTGTCCACATCAATATAAATAATCAAATACGAATAATTGATTTAAATTTTCAAAACAAAATTTGTTTTCATTTGATAAATATACTCTTCACACTCGTCCTAGGATACTACTGATCCCATCTCTAACGAGTCATTCCCGTTGGATATTACTAATCCAGTATCTGATGAATTCTTTCGTATGGTTCTAATGTGTCTTGTTCTCTGAGCTTTGTAAACCAAAGCTCTGATACCAACTGTGACGGCAAGGAATTTCGCTCGGTCCGAACCAGTCGCTAAACCGATCCAGGCCGTTCGAAACGCCCTATCGTTTGAGAACACGACAAAACAGAACGCATACAGAAGAACATTTCATTGTATATTACAACAATGCATCAGATTACAAGAATATACAGAGTTTAAATGAATATTACACAGAAATATCAGAGATTTAAATTACATTTAAATACATAGCAGCGGAAAATAATACAATACACAACTAGAAGAGATATACGGATACAAAGCTTTCCGGATATCGTTCCAGCTGTAAACCAGGATCCTGTGAATATAAATCTGCAAAACCAAAACTACTAGCTGCCCGTGTCAAAATAGGGGCACCCAGAGTTTAGGTCAAAACAATAAACTCCAGGTCAGTCATGGGACTGGTGTGAGAACTAAAACAGTTAATCTTTATTTTAAATCATTAGGTAAATCAAGGGACCACGCCGTATAACACGGAACGGGTTTCCTCCCAAGAATACCAGTGCATAAAACAAACAGCGCAATGCTAAATAAAGAAAAATGAAGCTGTTATAAGACCCAGGTCCTATCACACAATGCAACGCAAGCCGGGGGATAGGGTTTTCCCTTATAACAGCCAAAGAATGCTTGATACGTTTAAAACAAATCATTTGATACTACTATAAGTGCATAGTGTATAAAACAACTTCAAATCATAAGTATCAATCATAGGCGGCATGAGCGCCCCATCCCACTATGTCGCCATATATAGGATTACAAATAAAACCGCAAATGGCACGTATTTGGAAATTGGATTTCCGTCTATGAACCGAGGCAAAAGATAGTCCTCAACCGATTCGAGACTGCCTAGCCCGAGTCTCAGGATCAGAACGCATCGACCCTTGGAGCGACAGGGCCGGTCCACACGGAGTGGATTAAAAATGCCTGAGCACTACGTTTCGCCGCCCTTTGGGGCGTAAGCGAGCCAACGAATGACTCCATCGGACCCGGATCGTCCGATCTAACCGAGGCGCCTCGCAACAGCAACAACCACATAAGTCAAACTCGTCAGGGCGTGTAAAACCACTGACGCCACTTCTAGCTAGGAGGAAACGCAGGCCCTCCCTGAGGTCCGTCTCCCGTTTTTGGTTCATACCGGGTGTGAAACTCGCGAAGTAAACGTTACACAAAGCTACGCCACAAAGGCCGTGCTTTGATCATCAACCACAAGACTTTGCTTTTCAACAGAAGCCTTGATCATTTGCATCTTAGCATGCCACACAGGCAAACCATCCTATGCAACCGATATCAGTCACACAGAATGAAATCCGATGTCAGACACACAGTCCATTTACAAGTCCGTTCTGGGTCTGAACGAAACCGGAGGCACCTAGTACCCCGCATATCCATCGATCTCCAAGTACGTCTGGACGATCACCAACTGTTTCCATCTTCTTGGGTGTACAGCCCAATCAAGATCATCAGTTATCACCCAAACGACGTGAAGACCTCCGGTCTTCGACCATCGTCTTCATCTTCGACTTATCGTCGTATCAGTTACTCAGAATGGGATAAACCCGGTCTTTCCGAATAACTCGCGTATATTTTAAATAAGTGTTACACAAACACAACATACGCCTCATTCCAATCCATCAGTCACTAACCGTAAATTAATCAAGAGAACAATTCCCCAAATATTAACCCCGAAGGCCGAAACCAATATCAGATCAATATCCAGAAAACCATTCTACTTAGCTAACCGACAGTTAGTTTCTAATTTCACATTCATAGGGAAAGGTTCCCATTAATTTTATCAAAGATAAATTCTTGAATTTATTTTTTAATCAACTTTTGAATATCAATTCAAACTAGTCGGGATTAGCGAACCTTACCGAAGTAATCATTTGTTATAATTTCCCAATCCCAACCTATTCATCCCATGAAGTAAAACTGTGAATACTTCATATCTAACACCACAGTGTTATCGGTAAATTCAATTACCATTTCACGTTCAAATCTAATTAAAGATTTAACTATCGCCTGGAGCAAAACTGGTGATACTCCATTTTCGATCATTTCAATCTAATTAAAGATTCATTAAAACTCCACTTAGTTTTAATCTTCGACTGGGTTAAAGAATCCGTGTCATTTAAAAACACAGTTCACGATAAACCCAAAATCACATTCATTAATTATCAGGTTAAAGAACGAGTGTTGTTTAAAACACTGTTCACGATAAACCCAAAAATCAATATCAATTTAATTCCAATTAAATATCATTTAATTGATACACTTCATTAAATCTAAATAAAAAGATTTAATCTTTTCTCAACTGGGTTCAAGAACAGTGTTAGTGAAGACACCATTCACGACAAACCCAAATCACATTCGATATTCAATACAAGGCTCTGAATAGAAAATATATCGGCTTATATTCAATATCGAATTCTACGACTAACAAATGTCGTATTGGAAATAACGATATAAATATATATCTTTCAAATTTCCATAACCACACCTGTATAATCACGAATTCCAACATCGAAATATTCCGAAGACAATTTCGATTCAAATCCACTCCAATGCAATCATTGGAAATTTTGGTTATTTTCAAAACCATTTCAAATTCAATTTATTTATTTAAAAATAAATAGAATTATAATTCTAGTTCAAAACTAGTTCATTTCGATAAAAATCTATTTTTATCTTTTCAAATATGGAGTTTTTCATCCCAATTCTTCTCAAATCATTTCTTATGATTTTACACAAATTATTACTATTTTTAATAATTTTATCAAGGCCCGTACAGTCGATTTCCACCAATGGCCATCGAACTGCACGTATAGCGACCTTTTTCCAATTTGATTTGGACATAATTCCAAATCCAACCGTTAGATTTCTAATTTATCACATTCGTTAGAAAGCTCTCTTCGATACGAACCCAACGGTTCCGGTTTTAGGAGAATCCGACGGTCGGATCTCCCGCAATGTCCGTTTGAAATAAATGGTCGAAATTCACGAACTGCCGCGACGCGGCGCGTTCTATTCAGGCCATTATATTATATATATAATATATATATAATATATTTCGTCGATTTCTATTTAAAACGAATTATATAAATAGTTTTAAATTCGTTTCAAAAGCAATTTCAACTTCCGTTTCAATTCAAATCAAAATTGAATTCTTCTCTATAAATTCGTTTTAAAATTCATTTCTATTCAATTCAAATTTCAATTCAATTTGAATTCATTTCAATTTGCTTTCAATTCAATTTGAATTCGTTTTCAATTCATTTCGAAATCGTTTTCAATTCAATTCATTTCGAAATCGTTTTCAATTCAATTCATTTCGAAATCGTTTTCAATTCAACTCATTTCGAAATCGTTTTCAATTCAATTCATTTCGAAATCGTTTTCAATTCAATTCATTTCGAAATCGTTTTCAATTAATTTCATTTCGAAATCGTTTTCAATTCAATTCATTTCGAAATCGTTTTCAATTCAATTCATTTCGAAATCGTTTTCAATTCAATTCATTTCGAAATCGTTTTCAATTCAATTCGATATTCATTTTAAAATGAATAAAATCGATATAAATATCGTTCACGTCAAAATGGCGTCAATCTAATCAACACGGCTTCATATATTTCTATTTTCAAATATTCTATTTCAAATATTTCTTTTTCAAAATAGTCGTTATTATCAAAATATTTCGTTCAACACATGACCAATCTCAATGAATGAGTACTGTCAACACATGAACTTTTATTTTATAATGATAAAGATGTAAATTTTATTACTAAAATATTTCGTTCAACACATGACCAATCTCAATGAATGAGTACTGTCAACACATGAACTTTTATTTTATAATGATAAAGATGTAAATTTTATTACTAAAATATTTCGTTCAACACATGACCAATCTCAATGAATGAGTACTGTCAACACATGAACTTTTATTTTATAATATTCTTTATTTATCAAATTGGAATGAGGCCCAATCAATTACCATATAAAGTTAATTATATGGATTTTCATACAACACATGTATATAATAACATTGAAAATAATCAACCATCAACCAAAGTGCACTACACTATAAAAGCATCAAATATAGATATTCAACGCTTATAACAGCCTGTCAATCAATCGATCGACATATTTAATCAATCAGGATGAGTGAACTGCAAATTTCATCCCAACACCCGTGTGGGGTTTCAAACAATCAAACAAATATTTTATTCGTGCAGTTGGGCGATGTGTAAAATTTATCGTCCCAATCAATGTCATTCAAATAGGTGTACATAAACAAACCGTCTGGTTTGTAAATGAATATTCTATTTTATTCACTTCACGTTAAAAATTATATTTTTAACGATAAAACATTTTATTCCAACATATGAATTTCTATTCAGTTCATTCTTTAAATAAAATGATATTTTTATTTTTCTAACACATTTTAGAAAATTTCGGCGGCATAACGGCACGATACTAGAAACGGGACAAGGCCTAGCCTTATCCCCGGTCTAGTGAAGGCCCACGCCATTCACACATCAATCATATTCAATTCGTTATGCAAACCACAAGATTTTGGAGTAAGAGTCTAACCTAGCCTTACTCCTTCGCCTTATAACGGCGCACGTCTAATCCTAACCAATTTATCGATTCGATTTTTCACACCACAAACCACATTCAAACCAATATCGCAATCAATCACCAAACAGCCAAACAAACAAGTCCATGGTCTGTGGACGATTGTGTCGGGTGCTACTAAGCACCGTCTGCATCCTAGTATATATATATAACTAGAAAATAAATTGAAAGGTGAGAAATTCTCACCAATAGCTATCCAACTTCACGACACTTCTCTTATAGAAATCTTCGCCTTTTGTCGCTTTCAGCCCGTATTCTCTACATATGTAAAAATAGAATTTTTACTATGCTATTCAATATATAAAAATCGAATTTTGACTTCGCTATTCAATATATAAAAATATGATTTTTACTTCGACTTTCAACATATAAAAATATGATTTTTACTTCGACTTTCATCATATAAAAATATGATTTTTACTTCGACTTTCAACATATAAAAATATGATTTTTACTTCGACTTTCATCATATAAAAATATGATTTTTACTTTTAAATTCCTAATCTCCTTCTAGTTTATAAATCATTTTAAAATCAGTTTAAAAATGCTTATAAAATCAGTTTAAAAATGCTTTTAAAATCAGTTTAAAAATTCTTTTACAAAATCAGTTTAACCTTCTTTTTAAAATCAGTTTAAACCTTTTTATAAAATCAGTTTTAAAATTCTTTTATAAAATTCAGTTTTAAAATTCTTTTATAAAATCAGTTTTTAACCTTTTTATAAAAACAGTTTTTAACTTTCAGTTTTTAAATCTTTTTTAAAAATCAATTCAGTTTTAACTTCTAAAATAAAATCAGTTTTAATTTTTCTTTTATAAAATTCAGTTTAAAAATGCTTTTTTTAAAAATTTCAGTTTCAAAAATGTTTTTAAAACTACAGTTTCAAAATCTAAAAAAAATAACAGAGCTAATAAAATAAAAAAAAACTTACAAAAAGGGGGGGGGGGGGTTTCGCAGACGTCGGAGATGCTTCTCGAGCTGGGCGGCGCTAGGGCTTTGAACGGGGGGGGGGGGGGGCTTCGGGGTCTCGAACGGCTTCGGGGGGTGTCGGATTGAAGGAGGAGGAGGGAGCGATGCAAGGAAGAGGGGGGGGGGAAGATGATCGGAGTTGCGGTGGAGGTTTCTGACCGTCAGTGAAGGCGGCGGCTTCCGCTGCTGCTTTTTTTTTTTTTTTCTTTTCTTTTTTTTTTTTTTTTTATTTCTGAAGAATGAAATCGGGGGGGGGGGGGGGCCAGGAAGAAGATAAAGGGGAGGGAGGGAATTAAAATTATTTTATTATTTTATTATTTAATTTTGCAAAAGGGTTGACTTTTACATACGACCTCGAAACGAGGCCCATCGCCTGTCGTCCATAGCGTTTAACCCCCATTCCGAACACAATGGGATATGTATCGCAAGCTGGTTTGATTGTTACAATCGGTTTCCTTTGAATTTACAATTTAAATCCTTATATTGAATTTTAAACGTACATTTCAAATTACCGGGGTCACATACTAACCAGAAAAATTCCAGAAAAATATTTTCTAGCTTCGTATTGACGATACGGTCCTAACAAAACTAGTTTCGTCGAATTCTGAGACCGTTTGAAAAATGCCCAATTTCCAGTCGATTAAAATCAACTAAAACCGGTCAAACGCGTTTTCCTTTGCCACGCTCACATACTGATTCGAAAAATTATGAAATTTGAAACCTAGCGATAACTTGACATCACGGACCCAACAAAAGTGGTTTCATCGAAATCCGAGGTCATTTGCAAAATGTCCATTTTTAAGGGCCTGAATTCTATAGCGACTATTCAGAATTTTCAACTGGACATATCTTTTGATTCCTGATATGAAATCTTGATTTTTCGGATTCGTTAGAAAGATATTCACTATTAGATTCCATTATTTTTGGTTTCACTAAAATCCGGATTGTTTTGCACCCGGTACATTCAATTGAAGTTTGAAATCGTATTATCGAACTACCGCGCCATTTTCAATTCTATTTATAATTATATATAAATATTTATATTATAACGACGACGCGTATAATATATACGTTCGAATTATATTCAAAATAAATTTCTCGTCGATATTATTTAAAATAATTTATTTTAAATAATCAAAATTCGCTAAAATTGCCAAAATAAAAATTTTAAACTGGCCCAGATTTTCGGGTTGTTACAATCTCCCCCACTTAAAACTTTTCGTCCCCGAAAAGGAACAAAGTCGAAAGTGGTTTGATTATTCAGCTCTACGCTCGATCTGGCTTCCCTTCTCCAACTCTTTAGTTTCTGAGAATTTTCAAAATTTCAAAAATTTGGCTAACACCCTAAATTTTCAAAAAATTTCGCCATAACCTCCCCTGCAATGGGAGCATCGGGGAATTTCAAATAGCTTCCCCGGTCCTTCAGATCTCAAAAAGAAAAAGAAAAAGCCAAGCGGCTAGCCAATAGGCTCACAAAATCATCATCACCCAAACCAAACAGGAAATTATGTAGTAAACATGTACCTATTTGTCGGGCAAACAAATTTTATTCTCTGCTCTAGCCTCCTTGCTATGACCTGTTCAATAATATATATGTATATGCAAGCAAATGCGACCAATTTTCAATACAGTTCAATATTTGACCAAATTAGGCATAATGGTTCAGAATTATCAAACAATTAAACAAACAACACAAACATCAATCAATTAGTGAATTAGAGTCTCAAATTCATAAATTTTGATACATATATAAAAATCAGATTTTTGATGCCAAATCACAACAATAAGCCCTATCTAATTTTGGTTCTCACACCAATCAATAGGAAATATATAGATATCACACCTTCGAAACACGAATACCAATTCTGATGATGTTCGAACTATCATCAGAATCATCTTCGGGTGACTAGAGTGTGATTCTATATCTATCCAGTATATTAAAACTTCGAATACACGCGGATCAGACGTATACGCAAAATCTATATATACTGGATTGTCCACATCAATATAAATAATCAAATACGAATAATTGATTTAAATTTTCAAAACAAAATTTGTTTTCATTTGATAAATATACTCTTCACACTCGTCCTAGGATACTACTGATCCCATCTCTAACGAGTCATTCCCGTTGGATATTACTAATCCAGTATCTGATGAATTCTTTCGTATGGTTCTAATGTGTCTTGTTCTCTGAGCTTTGTAAACCAAAGCTCTGATACCAACTGTGACGGCAAGGAATTTCGCTCGGTCCGAACCAGTCGCTAAACCGATCCAGGCCGTTCGAAACGCCCTATCGTTTGAGAACACGACAAAACAGAACGCATACAGAAGAACATTTCATTGTATATTACAACAATGCATCAGATTACAAGAATATACAGAGTTTAAATGAATATTACACAGAAATATCAGAGATTTAAATTACATTTAAATACATAGCAGCGGAAAATAATACAATACACAACTAGAAGAGATATACGGATACAAAGCTTTCCGGATATCGTTCCAGCTGTAAACCAGGATCCTGTGAATATAAATCTGCAAAACCAAAACTACTAGCTGCCCGTGTCAAAATAGGGGCACCCAGAGTTTAGGTCAAAACAATAAACTCCAGGTCAGTCATGGGACTGGTGTGAGAACTAAAACAGTTAATCTTTATTTTAAATCATTAGGTAAATCAAGGGACCACGCCGTATAACACGGAACGGGTTTCCTCCCAAGAATACCAGTGCATAAAACAAACAGCGCAATGCTAAATAAAGAAAAATGAAGCTGTTATAAGACCCAGGTCCTATCACACAATGCAACGCAAGCCGGGGGATAGGGTTTTCCCTTATAACAGCCAAAGAATGCTTGATACGTTTAAAACAAATCATTTGATACTACTATAAGTGCATAGTGTATAAAACAACTTCAAATCATAAGTATCAATCATAGGCGGCATGAGCGCCCCATCCCACTATGTCGCCATATATAGGATTACAAATAAAACCGCAAATGGCACGTATTTGGAAATTGGATTTCCGTCTATGAACCGAGGCAAAAGATAGTCCTCAACCGATTCGAGACTGCCTAGCCCGAGTCTCAGGATCAGAACGCATCGACCCTTGGAGCGACAGGGCCGGTCCACACGGAGTGGATTAAAAATGCCTGAGCACTACGTTTCGCCGCCCTTTGGGGCGTAAGCGAGCCAACGAATGACTCCATCGGACCCGGATCGTCCGATCTAACCGAGGCGCCTCGCAACAGCAACAACCACATAAGTCAAACTCGTCAGGGCGTGTAAAACCACTGACGCCACTTCTAGCTAGGAGGAAACGCAGGCCCTCCCTGAGGTCCGTCTCCCGTTTTTGGTTCATACCGGGTGTGAAACTCGCGAAGTAAACGTTACACAAAGCTACGCCACAAAGGCCGTGCTTTGATCATCAACCACAAGACTTTGCTTTTCAACAGAAGCCTTGATCATTTGCATCTTAGCATGCCACACAGGCAAACCATCCTATGCAACCGATATCAGTCACACAGAATGAAATCCGATGTCAGACACACAGTCCATTTACAAGTCCGTTCTGGGTCTGAACGAAACCGGAGGCACCTAGTACCCCGCATATCCATCGATCTCCAAGTACGTCTGGACGATCACCAACTGTTTCCATCTTCTTGGGTGTACAGCCCAATCAAGATCATCAGTTATCACCCAAACGACGTGAAGACCTCCGGTCTTCGACCATCGTCTTCATCTTCGACTTATCGTCGTATCAGTTACTCAGAATGGGATAAACCCGGTCTTTCCGAATAACTCGCGTATATTTTAAATAAGTGTTACACAAACACAACATACGCCTCATTCCAATCCATCAGTCACTAACCGTAAATTAATCAAGAGAACAATTCCCCAAATATTAACGCCGAAGGCCGAAACCAATATCAGATCAATATCCAGAAAACCATTCTACTTAGCTAACCGACAGTTAGTTTCTAATTTCACATTCATAGGGAAAGGTTCCCATTAATTTTATCAAAGATAAATTCTTGAATTTATTTTTTAATCAACTTTTGAATATCAATTCAAACTAGTCGGGATTAGCGAACCTTACCGAAGTAATCATTTGTTATAATTTCCCAATCCCAACCTATTCATCCCATGAAGTAAAACTGTGAATACTTCATATCTAACACCACCGTGTTATCGGTAAATTCAATTACCATTTCACGTTCAAATCTAATTAAAGATTTAACTATTGCCTGGAGCAAAACTGGTGATACTCCATTTTCGATCATTTCAATCTAATTAAAGATTCATTAAAACTCCACT
Source organism: Allium sativum (assembly GCA_030737875.1). Classification (NCBI taxonomy): domain Eukaryota; kingdom Viridiplantae; phylum Streptophyta; class Magnoliopsida; order Asparagales; family Amaryllidaceae; genus Allium; species Allium sativum. Next base: position 340,974,392 of record CM060922.1, read on the forward strand.
TAGTTTTAATCTTCGACTGGGTTAAAGAATCCGTGTCATTTAAAAACACAGTTCACGATAAACCCAAAATCACATTCATTAATTATCAGGTTAAAGAACGAGTGTTGTTTAAAACACTGTTCACGATAAACCCAAAAATCAATATCAATTTAATTCCAATTAAATATCATTTAATTGATACACTTCATTAAATCTAAATAAAAAGATTTAATCTTTTCTCAACTGGGTTCAAGAACAGTGTTAGTGAAGACACCATTCACGACAAACCCAAATCACATTCGATATTCAATACAAGGCTCTGAATAGAAAATATATCGGCTTATATTCAATATCGAATTCTACGACTAACAAATGTCGTATTGGAAATAACGATATAAATATATATCTTTCAAATTTCCATAACCACACCTGTATAATCACGAATTCCAACATCGAAATATTCCGAAGACAATTTCGATTCAAATCCACTCCAATGCAATCATTGGAAATTTTGGTTATTTTCAAAACCATTTCAAATTCAATTTATTTATTTAAAAATAAATAGAATTATAATTCTAGTTCAAAACTAGTTCATTTCGATAAAAATCTATTTTTATCTTTTCAAATATGGAGTTTTTCATCCCAATTCTTCTCAAATCATTTCTTATGATTTTACACAAATTATTACTATTTTTAATAATTTTATCAAGGCCCGTACAGTCGATTTCCACCAATGGCCATCGAACTGCACGTATAGCGACCTTTTTCCAATTTGATTTGGACATAATTCCAAATCCAACCGTTAGATTTCTAATTTATCACATTCGTTAGAAAGCTCTCTTCGATACGAACCCAACGGTTCCGGTTTTAGGAGAATCCGACGGTCGGATCTCCCGCAATGTCCGTTTGAAATAAATGGTCGAAATTCACGAACTGCCGCGGCGCGGCGCGTTCTATTCAGGCCATTATATTATATATATAATATATATATAATATATTTCGTCGATTTCTATTTAAAACGAATTATATAAATAGTTTTAAATTCGTTTCAAAAGCAATTTCAACTTCCGTTTCAATTCAAATCAAAATTGAATTCTTCTCTATAAATTCGTTTTAAAATTCATTTCTATTCAATTCAAATTTCAATTCAATTTGAATTCATTTCAATTTGCTTTCAATTCAATTTGAATTCGTTTTCAATTCATTTCGAAATCGTTTTCAATTCAATTCATTTCAAAATCGTTTTCAATTCAATTCATTTCGAAATCGTTTTCAATTCAATTCATTTCGAAATCGTTTTCAATTAATTTCATTTCGAAATCGTTTTCAATTCAATTCATTTCGAAATCGTTTTCAATTCAATTCATTTCGAAATCGTTTTCAATTCAATTCATTTCGAAATCGTTTTCAATTCAATTCGATATTCATTTTAAAATGAATAAAATCGATATAAATATCGTTCACGTCAAAATGGCGTCAATCTAATCAACACGGCTTCATATATTTCTATTTTCAAATATTCTATTTCAAATATTTCTTTTTCAAAATAGTCGTTATTATCAAAATATTTCGTTCAACACATGACCAATCTCAATGAATGAGTACTGTCAACACATGAACTTTTATTTTATAATGATAAAGATGTAAATTTTATTACTAAAATATTTCGTTCAACACATGACCAATCTCAATGAACGAGTACTGTCAACACATGAACTTTTATTTTATAATGATAAAGATGTAAATTTTATTACTAAAATATTTCGTTCAACACATGACCAATCTCAATGAATGAGTACTGTCAACACATGAACTTTTATTTTATAATATTCTTTATTTTTCAAATTGGAATGAGGCCCAATCAATTACCATATAAAGTTAATTATATGGATTTTCATACAACACATGTATATAATAACATTGAAAATAATCAACCATCAACCAAAGTGTACTACACTGTAAAAGCATCAAATATAGATATTCAACGCTTATAACAGCCTGTCAATCAATCGATCGACATATTTAATCAATCAGGATGAGTGAACTGCAAATTTCATCCCAACACCCGTGTGGGGTTTCAAACAATCAAACAAATATTTTATTCGTGCAGTTGGGCGATGTGTAAAATTTATCGTCCCAATCAATGTCATTCAAATAGGTGTACATAAACAAACCGTCTGGTTTGTAAATGAATATTCTATTTTATTCACTTCACGTTAAAAATTATATTTTTAACGATAAAACATTTTATTCCAACATATGAATTTCTATTCAGTTCATTCTTTAAATAAAATGATATTTTTATTTTTCTAACACATTTTAGAAAATTTCGGCGGCATAACGGCACGATACTAGAAACGGGACAAGGCCTAGCCTTATCCCCGGTCTAGTGAAGGCCCACGCCATTCACACATCAATCATATTCAATTCGTTATGCAAACCACAAGATTTTGGAGTAAGAGTCTAACCTAGCCTTACTCCTTCGCCTTATAACGGCGCACGTCTAATCCTAACCAATTTATCGATTCGATTTTTCACACCACAAACCACATTCAAACCAATATCGCAATCAATCACCAAACAGCCAAACAAACAAGTCCATGGTCTGTGGACGATTGTGTCGGGTGCTACTAAGCACCGTCTGCATCCTAGTATATATATATAACTAGAAAATAAATTGAAAGGTGAGAAATTCTCACCAATAGCTATCCAACTTCACGACACTTCTCTTATAGAAATCTTCGCCTTTTGTCGCTTTCGCCCGTATTCTCTACATATGTAAAAATAGAATTTTTACTATGCTATTCAATATATAAAAATCGAATTTTGACTTCGCTATTCAATATATAAAAATATGATTTTTACTTCGACTTTCAACATATAAAAATATGATTTTTACTTCGACTTTCATCATATAAAAATATGATTTTTACTTCGACTTTCAACATATAAAAATATGATTTTTACTTCGACTTTCATCATATAAAAATATGATTTTTACTTTTAAATTCCTAATCTCCTTCTAGTTTATAAATCATTTTAAAATCAGTTTAAAAATGCTTATAAAATCAGTTTAAAAATGCTTTTAAAATCAGTTTAAAAATTCTTTTACAAAATCAGTTTAACCTTCTTTTTAAAATCAGTTTAAACCTTTTTATAAAATCAGTTTTAAAATTCTTTTATAAAATTCAGTTTTAAAATTCTTTTATAAAATCAGTTTTTAACCTTTTTATAAAAACAGTTTTTAACTTTCAGTTTTTAAATCTTTTTTAAAAATCAATTCAGTTTTAACTTCTAAAATAAAATCAGTTTTAATTTTTCTTTTATAAAATTCAGTTTAAAAAAGCTTTTTTTAAAAATTTCAGTTTCAAAAATGTTTTTAAAACTACAGTTTCAAAATCTAAAAAAAATAACAGAGCTAATAAAATAAAAAAAACTTACAAAAAGGGGGGGGGGGTTCGCAGACGTCGGAGATGCTTCTCGAGCTGGGCGGCGCTAGGGCTTTGAACCGGGGGGGGGGGGGGGCTTCGGGGTCTCGAACGGCTTCGGGGGGTGTCGGATTGAAGGAGGAGGAGGGAGCGATGCAAGGAAGAGGGGGGGGGGGGAAGATGATCGGAGTTGCGGTGGAGGTTTCTGACCGTCGGTGAAGGCGGCGGCTTCCGCTGCTGCTTTCTTCTTTTTTTTTTCTTTTCTTTTTTTTTTTTTTCTGAAGAATGAAATCGGGGGGGGGGGGCCAGGAAGAAGATAAAGGGGAGGGAGGGAATTAAAATTATTTTATTATTTAATTTTGCAAAAGGGTTGACTTTTACATACGACCTCGAAACGAGGCCCACCGCCTGTCGTCCATAGCGTTTAACCCCCATTCCGAACACAATGGGATATGTATCGCAAGCTGGTTTGATCGTTACAATCGGTTTCCTTTGAATTTACAATTTAAATCCTTATATTGAATTTTAAACGTACATTTCAAATTACCGGGGTCACATACTAACCAGAAAAATTCCAGAAAAATATTTTCTAGCTTCGTATTGACGATACGGTCCTAACAAAACTAGTTTCGTCGAATTCTGAGACCGTTTGAAAAATGCCCAATTTCCAGTCGATTAAAATCAACTGAAACCGGTCAAACGCGTTTTCCTTTGCCACGCTCACATACTGATTCGAAAAATTATGAAATTTGAAACCTAGCGATAACTTGACATCACGGACCCAACAAAAGTGGTTTCATCGAAATCCGAGGTCATTTGCAAAATGTCCATTTTTAAGGGCCTGAATTCTATAGCGACTATTCAGAATTTTCAACTGGACATATCTTTTGATTCGTGATATGAAATCTTGATTTTTCGGATTCGTTAGAAAGATATTCACTATTAGATTCCATTATTTTTGGTTTCACTAAAATCCGGATTGTTTTGCACCCGGTACATTCAATTGAAGTTTGAAATCGTATTATCGAACTACCGCGCCATTTTCAATTCTATTTATAATTATATATAAATATTTATATTCTAACGACGACGCGTATAATATATACGTTCGAATTATATTCAAAATAAATTTCTCGTCGATATTATTTAAAATAATTTATTTTAAATAATCAAAATTCGCTAAAATTGCCAAAATAAAAATTTTAAACTGGCCCAGATTTTCGGGTTGTTACAAACAACGGAAATGTCGTTGTATCAACATGACTTCATTAACCTTAGAATACCAGCCACTTTATACAATATATATTATACAAGAAATAGAGTTGGACATTATTTGACTGATTTCACAAGAGAATACACTTTAATATAATTAGTAAGGCAAGGTACCTGGACCTTTGTTACGCAGTTTGAAGCCTTATGTGTACAATGCAAAGACATGTCTCCTTTTAACTGAATAATTACTTACTTAAACAAACAATCAAATACCTATACGTGTTTGCTTAACCACAAAGGAAATCGAATGGTAGGCATCGAATACTTTACAACTAAGAAAGTGTACACATATGAATTGTCATTACCACATACCTAGGTTCCTACTCTCTAATACTTCATTGTTAAGTATAATATATATATATATATATATATATATATGTGTGTGTGTGTGTGTATACACACACACACATCATCACGAGGCAGTTCTCTCCTTTGGTTTCAGTAACATTGAGTTCTCTTTTTCATGGCAAGACAAATCAAAACAAGATCTTCTAAAATCCTAATATCATGCTCGAACTAAAAAGGAAGTAAAACAGTATACGCGTTAGTTCGGTGACCATTTTCTCGCAATTACAGAGTTCGACTTGACCCCAAAATTTCCGACATAGTGGCGGAACTAGGAGAGCAAGACATGGATGCCTTCTCCGATTTCAGATCTGAGTAACCTGAAGTGACAGCAAGGTCAGCACGTTTGGGTAGGAGAAGTAGGAGAGATGGATATTGAGTCTGTTTCGCAGGAATTGGTGAAAGTTTAAATAGTAAGGAGACGCAAATGACAAGGTAGGAGCAAAGCACGTACTCTGAAACGTGGGGCTGAAGAAGTTTTGAAGAGAGAAGTGTTGGTCACTCAGAGGGGTTCGTGGATCGTTTCCGCGATGAAATGAAGTGCGATGGGGAGGATCGGTGATGTTCGATTTTGCCTGGAGTTCGTAACTGGAATTTGAGGAAGCGGGATTCTGTTGCGAATGTGATGGTGCGGTGATGGGCAGATGCTTCAGCGGGTTTAAGGTTGCCAGGAAGTTGAAAGTATCGATTGTGATGGGTTCCATTTTAATCATGGCAGCAGTGAAGGGAAACTTAACAGGAGATAAGCAGTTTTATTGAAATAGAGAAGAAGAGGATTTAGGGAGTGGTGTTTAGAACTGTAGCAGCGGGATTCCATTTTTTCAGCGTTGAGAGGAAGAAGGGTCCAATGGTAATTGGGTCGAGTAGGGAACAGTGGGCCAAGGTCATAGTTGAAAGGCCCAATGGTTTTAAATTCTAAGTTTATTTAAATTTAAAGTGTATTAACTGGTATAAGCAATAACTTTATCATACGTGGTCGAAATTCAGCAAAACAAGATCCGATTGGATCGTATGGACGGACACTACCCAATGAACTGACTGGGAGTAGATTGGAGCTCGTTTGAATTTATGGTGAAATAAACTGTTTGATTCAAATCAAACAACAGTTTATCGTTCTTTAACGATGAACTGCAAATGTGAGTAAAACTCACCAACTCTGAACAGTTCTATTTTTATAATGTATATTTAGAACTGATAAATGATGAGTGATTGCTGTGTGTTAACTGTTTGGTTAAATTGTTTGTGTATTGGTTGAAAATATAGATAACGAAATATAAAAATTGTTAAATCGAATATTGATTCCGTTCATCAGAATATTTTATATTCGTGTTGTTTAACATCTGTGGATGCAGGGAAACAGTTTGGAGGAATCCAACTGGATTCCTCAACATTTATTTTACTGTTTTTCATATATTGTAATATATGATGTGATATATAATCTGTTGATGATTATGTGTGTTTGGATGATATCGATCACCGTTGTTTGGTATTTCAAATACCGTAAGAAATAATAGGATGTAAAAAGAAATATTTCAATGTATATAAAATAAAGGGAATAGAATAAAGGGAATAGAATAAAGGGAATAGAATAAGGATTTATTTATTTAGGAAATAAATAGAATTAATAAAGGAATATTTATTTAGAAAATAAATAGAACTATAAAAAAGGAAATTGACGAGACATAAAAGAGTTAATCGAATTTAGTTATTCGAAGTCGAGTTAATCGAATATGGTTAGTCGAATAGAGTTAGTCAAACATAGTTATTCAGGATAAGTTGCCATTTTGCACGACTGCTAGCGTAATTCGTAGGGCTGCAGATAGCCTACAGCGGTCGGATGTTTTCCTGAGGGAATCAGGCGTAACCATTGTGATCGTTACGACCTAGAGTTAAGCGAATGGAGTTAAATCGAATACTAGTTATTCAAATAAGAGTTAAGCAAATAGAGTTATTCAATTAGAGTTAATCGAAATGGAGTTAAACAGAAATTAGAAACTGACTACAGATTAATAAGTTGAATGGTTTCTCGAGTATCGATCTGATGTTGGTTTCGGCCTTCGGGGTTTATATTTAGGAAGTTGTTCTCTTGTTAGTTTATAGTTAGAGTCTAATAGTTGTAAAAGGATAGTGATACGTAATTAAGCCATGGAAATGTTTTCCAGTGTTAATAACATATATTTTCTAAACATAGAAAATAAGGCAATGTGAATATATATATATATACATATATGTTAAATGATGATTGATCGATATAATTTCCATTTGGAAATAATATCGTTGTTTGCACACGTGTTTTCTTTGATAGTTAACTCACCGACTATCAAAGTTTTCGACCATTTTAATGTTGTTAATATGGATAGACCGGTTGGATTATTATCCAAATAACCACTCTGTATTGGCATAAGCGTTGCGAATTATATATGTCAAAGATAATTGAAGACGGAGTAAAGTGCAAGGGCTGTTATATAAATCTTAGGTAAAGATTGCCTAAGATGGTTGTACAGAATAGTGCCTTCGGTTTGTCCAGTCCTAGGACGACTTGTATGGACAAAGGTCTGACAGAGTATATCTTATAAATCGCGTAAGTTGATCTCTTCAAACGTATTCACGTTTGGTGGCGGAGGAATTCGTTTCTCTTAGTTGTATACCCGTGGTATTTTTGGGGAAATCAATTTGTGATTTGGCGGGTATGACGATGTGACATTCAAAGCGAATGAAGATGTGGCATGTAAAAGATAAGCGTAGCTTCTAGACTCACATCCGGTAAATGATAGAAATCGGGCAGGTAGCATGGCTATGTAGATCGCACCTATTAGGGTGTATAATCAACTGATCTAGAGTTTCAGTTATTTCTAAAAATCTATTGTTGATGCGGTCCCATTCGGGCTGATCCCGACCGTTGGTGATATACATTCGATACACTCAAGCGAAATGAGTGGTCGGTCATGTGTGGCTGGGTTGGAAGATGTTCTTGTTGGACCCGGTGTATTCCTCTCTAGAGGTACACTAGCGAAAGGTGGTTCCCTACCTTGTCATAGTTGGAAATCCATTACCCAATACGTGCTTGCGGTTTTTATTGTATACTATATATGTAGAATGTGAGATGGAAGCGTTTCTGCTAGATGATTATTATATTGTGGTTGATAGACATTATTATAATATCAAAAAGGTTTTTGATATAAAGATGTTTTGGATTCTCATAAGGGAAAAACCCGTTCCGTTATACAGCGTGGTCTTATGAGATATCGTTTGCTTGTTCAAACTGTTTTAAACTGTTTTACTCATACCAGTCCTATGACTGACCCGGAGTTTATTTTGTTTGTTTTCCCTAAACTCTTGGGTGCCTGAATTTGTAAGGGAAATCAAGTAGTCGGGATTTTACAGATACAATTGGAGAGCTAGAGCAGGAGGCTTCAGGATCATATAGCTATAGTTTATTTCCGCTGTGTTGTAAGTGTTGTACTCTGACAATGTTATTGTATACATATACTGATTTTATTTCAAGGATATGTTATATATTATATGTTATTCATTCCGCTGTGAGATTCGTGTTACTCTGATGTTGTGTTCTTCTTCCTCTTCTATTCTAAGTTTCTATCTTATCTTCCCTCACCCTTTATATTCTTTCTAATAGTTTTCTGGATTTCAGTGCAAATTGGTTTGGACTTGCATCATTTGGTCAGCTCAAATTGGACCGGAATTTCGGGTCGCTATAGTTGGTATCAGAGCTTAAGTTAAGTATTACCTTGGCTCTGTGGCATGACTCGGTAGAGATAGGGTTAGTAATACCCTAGATTGAGTTTGAGTTTATATATACGAGTGAACGTACTTGTTATTGATTTCAAAATTGTTTTATATTGTGGAGATTTATTGGTTGAGTTGTTTATAAATTCTGGTCGATCAGTTTGATCCACTGTATTGGTAAGGATCTATAAACACTCGAATACGATGAACCGTCATGGTATGTTTTGAAAAGAGGGTAAATGAAATAATTTTATCCAAATTATATTTTGATATAAAGGATTTATGTTGAAATGATTATAATATATTGGATATATTGGTTGTTATTATAATCGAGTAAGATTATAAAAGTAAAATGGTTATATATATATATATATATATATAACCAAGTAGAATTCGTATAAGTGTTACGAAGCGAATTAAATCTGAAAATTAAACCAGAAATTGAATGAAAATTCCGGAAAATTGGGTAAGTGTTTGTAAATAGACTTGGATTAAAAATAAGGAAAATTTAAGATCCTGGGATATTTTAAATTGTTTTATAAGCATTGTGAATTAATTTTGAAATGAATTTCAAAGCGAAAATGTTTAGAAATGGTTTTGAAAGTAATATAGTATTGAACTCACTTCGATAGCTGGGAAATAACCCTGATGATGAATCGCGACATCATTAGTGTCATTTTCGAGTGGTGAGTGACGGATTACTACCAGAGATACTGTTTTGAATTTGTTTTGGGAAAAAATAAGTTGTGTTGAATTTCAAAAAGGGAAACTTGATTTTTGAAAAAGGTAAACTGTTTTAAAACTCCTGGGAAGAGATTGTCTGAATTAAAAACAAATTTAGATAGAAATTTGTAGAAGAAATAGAAATTGATTTGAAATGATATTGTGTTGGTGAGTTAAGGATTCAGGATCAAGAACGAAACTTGAGTTTGAAATGAAAATTTAGCTTGGTAAAAAACGAACGGTTGTGTTGGAGATAAAAGTGATTTCAGAATTTGATTGGGATAATATTGGTATATGCTGCGTTGATAGCATATGGAAGTAATAGAGTTGATATTCCTAACAAAAAGGTACAAGTTTATATTTCATATGAGTTTGGTGATTTATGAGCCGATTTGGCAAGCCGCTTGGCTGTTTGATTTTCTTTTGGAATGAAGAAGGCCCAGAGAGGCGAGTTGGAGTTTGACCTATTGACCAGTACAAAGGAGGTGCTGGCGAAATTTTTCAGAAATTTCGGGTATTAGAAAATTTTCAGGATTTTTGAAAATATTCGTTAATAGAATTGAATTAATAATTTAATTAAAATTAAATTAATCCAGTGGAAACTGAAGTTGAGAAGTGAGCAAATAAGTCTGGCCAGTCGATAGGGTTTGTTTTCTACCTTAGCAATTTCAAGGACGAAATTATTTTAAGTGGGGAAGAATGCAATGACCTGCATTTTTCAGCGATATAATAATTAATTTATTTAATTACTTATATATTTATTTAGAGGATTTAATGGTCGTTAAATTAAATAATACTGAATATTAAATTAAAATAAATAATATATTTAATTTCTGAAATAGTCAGAAATAGTGAAATTCACAATATGGTGTGAATTGGATCTTCTGTGATATTTTATTCAGTTTAAAGTTGAATTATAATAACGAATATATTATTTACATGAAGTTTGAACGTATAATTATATTATAATTATAATCGAGCTCGAAATGGCGCTGCAGTTCGTAAATTGGCGATTCAAACTTCAACTGAATATACAGGGTCTGTTTTAAATCGAATTTCTGTGAAACAAGAAACGTTAGGAGCTGGTGAAGTATGGTTTTCTAGTGGAAGAGAAAAATCAGGATTTCGTCGTATAGATTTTGAGATATATCCAAATCAAAATTTAAAATAGTCGCTATAGAATCGTTTATCGACCGTAACGGTTTATTCGGTATAACTAGATACCGATTTCGAATTTAGACGAGGTTCTTTTGAGGCGTAGTGATAATTTAATTTTTAGAATTTTATTGTAATTTTTAATTAATTAAATAAGCAACTTTTTATTTGGAGTATTTTGCACCCTTAATCAACATTTTGGGGTTTCACAATATGAGTCAACCTACCGGTATTATTATATTTTTGTGATCGTGACACATTGCTAGACATGACCGTGCTTTTATTTCTGTCCTTAGCAGCTCGTATGTGAACAGAAATTTATATAACAACGGAAATGCCGTTATATCAACATGACTTCATTAACCTTAGAATACCAGCCACTGTATACAATATATAATATACAAGAAATAGAGTTGGACACCATTTGACTGATTTCACACGAGAATACACTTTAATATAATTAGTAAGGCAAGGTACCTGGACCTTTGTTACGCAGTTTGAAGCTTTATGTGTACAATGCAAAGACATGTCTCCTTTTAACTGAATAATTACTTACTTAAACAAACAATCAAATACCTATACGTGTTTGCTTAACCACAAAGGAAATCGAATGGTAGGCATCGAATACTTTACCACTAAGAAAGTGTACACGTATGAATTGTCATTACCACATACCTAGGTTCCTACTCTCTAATACTTCATTGTTAAGTATAAAATATATATATATATATTTATATATATATATACACACACACACACACAAACACACATATCATCACGAAGCAGTTCTCTCCTTTGGTTTCAGTAACATCGAGTTTCTCTTTTTCATGGCAAGACAAATCAAAACGAGATCTTCTAAAATCCTAATATCATGCTCGAAAATTATAGAGTTCGACTTGACCCCAAAATTTTCGGCACGGTGGCGGAACTAGGAGAGCAAGACGTGGATGCCTTCTCCGATTTCAGATCTGAGTAACCTGAAGTGACAACAAGGTCAGCACGTTTGGGTAGGAGAAGTAGGAGAGTTGGATGCTGAGTTTGTTTCGCAGGAAATGGTGATAGTTTAAACAGCAAGGAGACGCAAATGACAAGGTGGGAGCGAAGTGTGTACTCTGAAACGTGGGGCTGAAGAAGTTGTTAAGAGAGAAGTGTTGGTCACTCAGAGGGGTTCGTGGATCGTTTCCGCGATGAAATAAAGTGCGATGGGGTGGGATCGGTGATGTTCGATTTTGCCTGGAGTTCGTAACTGGAATTTGAGGAAGCAGGATTCTGTTGTGAATGTGATGGTGCGGTGATGGGCTGATGCTTCAGCGGGTTTAAGGTTGCCAGGAAGTTGAAAGTATCGGTTGTGATGGGTTCCATTTTAATCATGGCAGCAGTGAAGGGAAGCTTAATAGGAGATAAGTAGTTTTATTGAGATAGAGAAGAAGAGGATTTAGGGAGTGGTGTTTAGAACTATAGCAGCGGGATCCCATTTTTTCAGCGTTGAGAGGAAGAAGGATCCAATGGTAATTGGGTCGGGTAGGGAACAACGGGCCAAGGTATAGTTGTGAGGCCCAATGGTTTTAAATTCTAACTTTATTTAAATTTAAAGTGTATTAACTGGTATAAGCAATAACTTTATCATACGTGGTCGAAATTCAGCAAAACAAGATCCGACAGGATCGTATGGATGGACACTACCCAACGAACTGACTAGGAGTGGATTAGAGCTCGTTTGAATTTATGGCGAAATAAACTGTTTGATTCAAATCAAACAACAGTTTATCGTTCTTTAACGATGAACTGCAAATGTGAGTAAAACTCACTAACTCTGAACAGTTCTATTTTTATAACGTATATTTAGAATTGATAAATGATGACTGATTACTGTGTGTTAACTGTTTGGTTAAATTATTTGTGTATTGGTTGAAAATATAGATAACGATATATAAAAATCGTTAAATCGAATATTGATTCTATTTATCAGAATATTTTATATTCATGTTGGTTAACATCCGTGGATGCAGGAAAATAGGTTGGAGGAATCCAACTGGATTCCTCAACATCTATTTTACTATTTTTCATATATTGTAATATATGATGTGATATATAATCTGTTGATGATTATGTGTGTTTGGATGATATCAATCACCGTTGTTTGGTATTTCAAATACCGTAAGAAATAATGGGCTGTAAAAAAAATATTTCAATGTATATAGAATAAAGGGAATAGAATAATGATTTATTTATTTAGGAAATAAATATAATCAATAAAGGAATATTTATTTAGAAAATAAATAGAAGTATAAAAAAGGAAATTGACGAGATATAAAAGAGTTAATCGAATTTAGTTGTTCGAAGTCGAGTTAATCGAATATGGTTAGTTGAATAGAGTTAGTCAAACATAGTTATTCAGGATAAGTTGCCTAGCGTAATTCGCAGTGCTGCAAATTGACTACGGCGGTCGGATGTTTTCCTGAGGGAATCAGGCGTAACCATTGTGATCGCTGCGATATAGAGTTAAGCGAATGGAGTGAATTCGAATATTAGTTATTCGAATAAGAGTTAAGCAAATAAAGTTATTCAATTAGAGTTAATCGAAATGGAGTTAAACAGAAATTAGAAACTGACTAGAGATTAATAAGTTGAATGGTTTCCTGAGTATCGATATGATGTTGTTTTCGGCCTTCGGGGTTTATATTTAGGAAGTTGTTCTCTTGTTAGTTTATAGTTATAGTCTGATAGTTGTGGAAGGATAGTGATACGTAATTAAGCCATGGAAATGTTTTCCAATGTTAATAACATATATTTTCTAAACATAGAAAATAAGGCAATGTGAATATATATATATATATATATATATATATTAGATGATGATTGATTGATATAATTTCCATTTGGAGATAATATCGTTGTTTGCACACGTGTTTTCTTTGATAGTTAACTCACCGACTATCGAAGTTTTCGACCATTTTAACATTGTTAATATGGAGAGACCGGTTAGATTATTATCCAAAGAACCACTCTGTATTGGCATAAGCGTTGCGAATTGTATATGTCAAAGATAATTGAAGACGGAGTAAAGTGCAAGGGATGTTGTATAAATCTTAGGTAAAGATTGCCTAAGATGGTTGTACTGAATAGTGCCTTCGGTTTGTCCAGTCCCAGGACAACTTGTATGGACAAAGGTCTGACAGAGTATATCTAATAAATATTGTAAGTTGATCTCTTCAAACGTATTCACGTTTGGTGGCGGAGGAATTCGTTTCTCTTAGTTGTATACCCGTGGTATTTTTTGAGAAATCTATTTGTGATTTGGCGGGTATGACGATGTGAAAGCGTAGCTTCTAGCCTCACATCCGGTAAATGACAGAAATTGGGCAGGCAGCATGGCTATGTAGGTCGCACCTATTAGGGTGTATGATCACCTGATCTAGAGTTTCATTTATTTCTAAAAATCTATTGTTGATGTTGTCCCATTCGGGAAACGGTTGTTGATCCCGACCGTTGGTGACATACATTCGATACACTCAAGCGAAATGAGTGGTCGGTCATGTGTGGCCGGGTTGCAAGATGTTCTTGTTGGACCTAGTGTATTCCTCTCTAGAGATACACTAGCGAAAGGTGGTTCCCTACCTTGTCATAGTTGGAAATCCATTACCCAATACGTGCTTGCAGTTTTGATTGTATACTATATATGTAGAACGTGAGATGGAAGCGTTTCTACTAGATGATTATTATTTTGTGGTTGATAGACATTATTATAATATCAAAAAGGTTTTTGATATAAAGATGTTTTGGATTCTTAAGGGAAAAACCCGTTCCGTTATACGGCGTGGTCTTATGAGGTATCGTTTGCTTGTTCAAACTGTTTTAAACTATTTTACTCATACCAGTCCCATGACTGACCCGGAGTTTATTTTGTTCGTTTTCCCTAAACTCTTGGGTGCCTAAATTTGTACGGGCAGTCAAGTAGTCAGGATTTTACAGATACACTTGGAGAGCTGGAGTAGGAGGCTTCAGGATCATATAGCTATAGTTTATTTTCGCTGTGTTGTAAGTGTTGTACTTTGATAATGTTATTATATACATATACTGATTTTATTTCAAGGATATGTTATCTATTATATGTTATTCGTTCCGCTGTGAGATTCGTGTTACTCTGATGTTGTGTTCTTCTTCTTCTATTCTAAGTTTCTATCTTTTCTTCCCTCACCCTCTATATTCTTTCTAATAGTTTTCTGGATTTCAGTGCAAATTGGGTTGGACTTGCGTCATTTGGTCTGCTCAAATTGGACCGGAATTTCAGGTCACTACACTAAGCTGATGAAAACCTGGCGCGAGATCTCACTGGGAGAATACTCTCGCGCCACTCAACTAATCAAACAAATCATCTATCCGCGATAGAGGATACTTATTCTTCCTTGTCACCTTATTCATCTCGCGGTAGTCCACACACAATCGAAGGAAACCATCTGCCTATGTAGCAAACACAACTGTTGCTCCCCACTTAGAAACACTTCTTCTGATAAATCCCTTCTTCAAAAGATTGCTTAATTGCACCCCGATCTCTCGCTGCTCCCTTAGCGCCATACGACGAAGTGGCATCACTATAGGTCTGTCATCTTTCACTAAATCAATACGGAACTCAATCTCTCGGTGTGGTGGAAGTCCGGTCACTTCCTCGAAGACGTCCGGATACTGGCCAACCACGGGAAAACCTGACAACTCATCATGCGGGATGTCGCGGGAATTTAGAAAACTAGCCATTACCCCATCACTAGGTAGACTACCAAACGCTATCCTCCGCCCATCATTCGCCCTAGCTGTCACCAAAAAGCCCTCACAGTCTACCACCACCCCATATCTTTGGAGCCAATCGACTCCCAAAATAATGCCAAACCCAGTAAAGCCCAAAACAAAGCAATCACAAACAAACATGCATCCATGACTCGATAAGACCACATTACGACAAATCATGCTAAGGCTAGTTGAACCACCAATCGGGTTCGTCACTACTAAAGGTCTATCGACAATCTCGGGCTCCAATCCTAAACTATCTACCTGGTCACCAGATATGAAGGAACTGGAGGCTCCGGCATCAAAAAAACTCTAACAGGAACATCATAAACAAAAAGCATGCCTTGAATAACAACATTCTTTTCTTTCTCCGCCGCAGTTGGGGCATTCGACGAAGAAGGAATAACATTAAGGGCATATGCTTTCACCGTCTGCTTTTCTTTAGGGGGTTGCGGACAATTGTCCTTGTGATGTCCTACTTGGCCACGGTTGAAGCACTTCCTATCCGCTGGCTTGGCCTGACATTCTTTGGCATAGTGGCCCTTCTTACCACAGTGAAGCACTCAACATCTTTCTTATTCTTTTTCTTCTGGCCATCCTTGGTCTGATTCTGCTTTCTCTTATTCTGAGAACCATTCTTGCCTCCACCGCTTGCTTACGGCTTTGGCTCCTCTGCAGATGCAACCTCAGTCTTCGACTTAGGGTAAAGACTTTCCGATCCTAAAGCTTTCCCCACAATCGATTCAAACATCTCACCGATGTCGTTAATAAGCCTTTCCCCCAAGTATCAATCCAAGCCAGGTATGAACTTCTCGTTCTTATTCTCAGCAGTATCTATTAGGGATAACCCATATTTCGACAAAGTGTCGAATTCGGCAATATACTCCGAGACAGCTCGGCCATTCTGCTTGAGTTCCAAGAATTTCTTAAACAACACTGACTTCGGAGCAGTTGGAATGAACTTATCGCTAAAGCGAACCTTAAACTGATCCCAAGTATTCTGATCTTCGGGAGTAGCTGCCTTTATAGCATTCCACCAATTCATTGCCCGTCCTTGCAGCTGACGGGATGCTAGCCTTCTCTTCATCGCATCCTCGATACTCAAGTCTTCGAAGATACGCTCGCAGCTATCCAACCAATCTTCAACATCCGTCGTCGACTCCTTTCCGTGGAACGGCTTCCCACCAAGACTAGTATAATCCTTGTTCAGCTTGGTGAAATCGGCCCTAGGCGCCTGCACCGCTGGACCGCCACTATTACCAGCATTAGGAGCTGCCCTCTGAACATCTCTAAGCATCTCCCTCATGAGGTTAGTAAACATCGTCCTCATATCAGCAGCATTCCCATTATTGGCTCCTCTACCGGCACCCCTTGCGTATCGGCTCATCGTTCAATCTATAAAGAGAAAATGATTAACCTTCTCCATAGTGGTACCAGTGCAGTGCGACTTCATCCTTAGATATACTAATAATATATATATAGCTTTTGAAAACCAAAATATTCACAAATACGCACTTTCATATACGAGTACTATCTCTCCTTGATAACTTCCCTAGGTTAACTACGCAACCTACATCTCTGATACCAAGTGTGTCGGCCCGTCCCGCACCAGTCGGCATTTCCTCCAAAAGTGCGTTGTACACATGCCCGACTAGCCCGGAACGGTCGTCAAAGAAAGGAAAGAAGAGAATGAACTAATCAAGAACCCGTAGAATGTCTCACAGTGCAAGGAATAAAATATAATAATAACATACTTGACATAAAACAGGTGAGACAGTGCATAAGCCGAAACTAAACATCATAGCAGTGGAAAATCCAAATACAGCTTATGTTCCACATCATCTTTATTACAACTTTAAAACTATCTCTAAAGCAAAAGAAAGGAAAGGTACACTACTAATGCCCAAAGTAGTGACCAGCAGTGACATAGGGAGAATATCTATATATAACATATGTGGAAGCCTCCTGCTCGTATTCGGTACAGCTGCTCGTGCTTCACCAGCTAACCTGTCTCTAGTCTGCTCGTGAGAGCACCCAGAGTAATAAGAAGAGACATAAAACTCTAGGTCAGAAAAAAGTCTAGTATGAGCGATAAGCAGCAAAACAGTACAATAACAGGTATACTAAACCATACCTGAACCTGGACCTGCAACCAAAGAGTTAGCACTACATACTGTACAATACTCTAAGGTGCCACTAACACATGGTGTAAAGAATATGGGGTGGGGGTGTGCATGTCATAGTGATGGCAAACAAATCAAACATAGCAACCATCCTCACATCTCTCACTCAGTGCGTAAAGCATACGATATCCACCACTTTGATCAGTAGACCCATCGAGGTAATGACGGAGTTTGACTTGTACAACTACTGCTCCCACCAAGCTTATCCCATGGGATCATGACCAAACCTTTTCAAATGACCCCACTTCATTGGTCTACAGCACACTAGTCGTACCTAGGCCACTGTGACCCTGAATCTGTCCACGTACTTCCCATACATAGTGATCCTAAGTCATAGACATCGACAACCCCTTAGCGCACGTCCCGCGGCAAAGCCCAACTCATGAAGTTAACTCGTTGGTTCCCAACTGGATCCTAAGTTCTACTTCATATTTGGACTTCCTTTGCATCTCGGGTTTTGGTTGAGTTAGAGCTGGTCTTCAAAAGGGTCGTCGCGTAGGAGTAGCTTAAGTCTGGTTCAGTTCGGCTATACATTATCTTCAGATTTCTTGTTCGGTTCAGTTCGGATTCTCCATCGTAGTTTGGCTCAGCTCTTTTGTTCGGTTCGGTTCGGGTGTCATCCTCCAACTCAGTTCAGTTTAGGTGCTTCTGCTTAGATACGGCTCGGTCCTCTAGCCCTCCAGTTAGTCTGATCCAATCTCATGTCCTGCTGTCATTCTGATTCGATCCTGCTCTCTAGCTCCAATCCCATCCGATACCCATGCCAAGCTTCAGCCTGGTCCCAACTCCAACACGATCCTAATGGCCTTCCTTTTCGCCATGCTTTATCTTGTGCTAAGTTCCAGTTCGGTCCGGTGTTCCTTTGCCCAGTCCATTATCCGACCCGAGCCCCTTCAACCGATCTGATCCGAAACCCTGAACAATTTTCTTGCGACTTTTTCCAGCGACTGTTTTACACCATACGGCGGGGTTTTTGACCATTCTAACTCTTCTAATCAATCACAAAGCATACCATACAGTCATAGCAACATGTCTAATCAACCACAAACACCAAAAACAATAATTTGATAGGTTAAAATGGATCAAACATAGCCAAAATCCCATATTTCCCCTTAAGCATGTTTAAGCAAAACTAATGATAGGATTAGAAAAACTTAACAAAATTAGCCAAATTTTCTAACATAGGCCTAAAAAAGCATTTCAAAAATTTTAAATATTTTTCCATATTTTTAACATGTATAATTTCACTAATTAACACTAATTACCCTTAATTAACCATAATTAGTGAGGAACTATGCAAATCACTCACCTTGGCCACAAATTAACTTTACATCTGAAATAAATCTATGATATGGTACTGTTCCCAAGGCTATACAGTAGTTCTACCTCGATTCTGGTGCTAATCCTTTTTGATTTGATGTAGATTTGGCTTAATTAGCGATTAGAAGGTGATTTGGGGTGTTTTAGCAAGTGGAGGCCATTGCTAGGGTTCTAAGAATAAAAGTGGCGGCTGTGAAAGTGAAAAAAAGGGTGTTCTCTAAAGCCTAACAGCCCATAAATACCCCAAATCCCGAAATTCCCCTTTGGGCCTAGCAGTTAATCACCCGGTTAAGCCCAATTAAGCTGTTTTTCACCACGTGAAACTTATTTCAGCCATATCTCCCAAACGGTGAGTCCGTTTGGCTAATGTGACCACTCTACGGAAAGGTAAACCATCATCCGAATCAAATGGAAGCAGTTTCAGGTCAAAAATCCTTTATAATCAAAAGTTATGGCCGAAACAAGATCAACTAGGGGAAAACGGTCATTTAAAAATTGGGAAAAATCATGAACATGGGAAATGACCCCAATAGTCGTCTCCCAAAGTTACATGACCATATGACTGAGCATGTGAAAGAAATAAATATTCTACGATCCTTCGATGCGTAGAATGTTGGTCGTTGCATTGGATTTCGTGATTATACAGATATTGTTATGGAAATTTGAAAGATATATTTATTTCGTTATTTCCAATACAATATTTGTTAGTTTCAAAATTTGATATTGAATTTAAGCCAATATATTTTCTATTCAGATCCTTGTATTTAATATCAAATGGGATTTTAGGTTTGTCGCGAATGGGGTCTTAAATAACACTGTTCTTAAACCCACTTGAGAAAAGAATGAATCTTTTAATTAAGATTTAGTGAAATTTTCCAATTAATTAATATTTAATTGGAATCGAATAAAGGAATTGGATTTTGGGTTTCTCGTGAACGGGGTCGTGAATAACACTGTTCTTAAACCCAGTTGAGAAAAGAATGAATCTTTTAATTAAGATTTAGTGAAAATTTCTAGTTAATTAATATTTAATTGGAATCGAATAAAGGAATTGGATTTTGGGTTTGGCGTGAATGGTGTCTTCATTAACACTATTCTTAGACCCCGTGTGAAAAGAATAAATCTTTTAATTAAGATTATTGGAGTTTCCAGTTATATTTAGTAACTGGAATAAAAATGGAATGTGAATTGGGTTTAATGTGAACTATGTTTTTAATGACATTCGTTCTTTAACCCAATTAACAGTGAAATGTGATTTGGAATTTATATATCTTTTAATTAAGATTTAATGGAATGTTCCAAAGTAAAGTTTTCCTATTTAACAAAATAAATTGGAATCGAATGGAATTCTATTTAGTGATAATCGAAGTGAACTTCTATAGAGGAAGACTGTTAATATATATGGAATTTAAAAGGCTTTGTCGTTATTCCATTTATATTATTATTCAGATATGGATGTTTATATCGATTATGTATATTGATCTATTTTCCATGAGGATTCCATAGTTAATGGAATGTGATTTGGATTTATCGTGAACTGTGTTTTAAATGACATTAGTTCTTTAACCCAGTTAAAGATAAGATTAATATCTTAACTTTGAATAATCATTAATTAATGGTTTCTGGAGATTAAAACCAAATTAGAGTTTTAATGAATCTTTAATTAGATTGGAATGTGAATGGGTAATTAAATTTATCAAATTCATGAAATGATCGAGGAGGGAGTATCACCAGTTTTGCTCCGAGCGATAGTTAAATCTTTAATTAGATTCGAACATGAAATGGTAATTAATTTTATCGATAACACCATGGGTGTTAGATATGGAATACTACCAGTTTCACTCCATGGGATGAATAGGTTGGGATTGGGAAATATAATAAATGATTACTTCGATAAGGTTCGCTAATCCCGACTAGTTTGGATAAACCTTAATTTGGTTTGAATTGATATCCAATAGAAGATTAAAGAATAAATTTAAAGAATTTATCTTTGATAAAATTAATGGGAACCTTTCCCAAAGGATATGAATATTTAAATAAAAGAATATTCAGAATTAGAATGAGGCGTATGTTGTGTTTTTATGGCACTTGTTTATGATATACGAGAGTTATTCGGAATGACCGGATTTATCCCATTCTAAATAACTGATTCGACGATAAGTCGACGATGAAGACGCTGGTTGAAGACCGGACGTCTTCACATCGTTTGGATGATTACTGATGTCTTGATTGGGTTGTACACCCAAGACGAGGTAATAAGTGGTGATCGCCCAGACATACTTAAAGATCGATCGGATATGCGAGGACCTCTCTACTGTATTGGATATATAGGATGAGGAACAGGATGCCTCCGGTTTCGTTCAGACTTAGAATGAACTTTTAAATGGATGTGTGTCTGACATTAGATTTCGTTCTGTGTTGATTGATCTCTATTAAATATATATCTTTTTGGTGGCGGAGAATTTATTCTCTTGCTTAACACCCTTCTTTGATACGTACGAGCTCAGAGGTTATATATCGATAGACATTTATCGCATGGCATGAATTGCCTGTGTGGCATGCTGAGATGCAAATGATCGAAGCTTCTATTGAAAAGCAGAGTCTTGTGGTTGATGATCAAAGCACGGCTTTAATATAGCATAGCTTTGTGTATAGCGTTGATTCGCGAGCCTCACACCCTGGTTTGAACCAGAAATGGGAGAGGACCTCAGGGAGGACATGCGTTTCTTTCTAGCTAGGAGTGGTGTCATGGTATGGAGCTCAGAAATTTTACTCATGTGGATATTGCATATTATTTGATGGATAGCGAGGCACCTCAGATATATCGGTTACTTTGGAGCCGATGGATATTGAGTCGTCTGGCTCATTTACGCTCGATAGGGCGAGGAAACATATTGTTCAATCATTTTAATCACTCCATGTGGACCGGCCTTGACGCTACAAGGGTCACTCGAGCTTTGATCCTGAGACATGGTAGGCTAGATTGTCTCGAAGCAGAAAGGATGATCACTTGCCTTGGTTCACAGATGGAAATACAACTTCCAATACCTGACATTTCGGTTTTAATTGTAGAGCCTGGTATGGCGACACAGTGGGATGGGGCATTATGCCGTCTGTGTTTGATACTTTTATATTTGAAGTTGATTTCTTCACTTATAATAATAATAATAAAAGATGAAATTTCACGTTTCAAGCATTATTTGGCTATTATAAGGTAAAACTCTATCCTCTGGCTTGCGTTGCATTGTGTGATGGGACCTGAGTCTTATAATAGCTTCATTGTTCTTTGTTTAACATTACGCTGTTTGTTTTATGCACTGGTATTCTTGGGGGTAAACCCGTTCCGTGTTATACAGCGTGTTCCCTTAATATATCTAACTTTAAAATCAAGTTAATAACTGTTTTAGTTCTCACACCAGTCACATGACTAACCTGGAGTTTATTGTTTTAACCTAAACTCTGGGTGCCCTTATTTTCCACACGGGCGGCTAGTAGTTTTGGTTTTGCAGATTTATTGTCATAGGATCCTGGTTTACAGCTGGAATGATATTTGAAAAGCTCTATATTTGTGTATATCTTTCAGTTGTGTTTTGTATTATTTTCCGTTGCATTGCAATTTGTAAATCTCTGATATTTATCAAATGTATATTATTTGTTCATACTCTGTATATTCTTGTATCTGATGCAAATTGTTGTAATAAGCACTGAAATGTTCTTCTGTTTTCATTCCGATTAGTCTTGTTCTTGGACAATCCGTTCTTTCTCTTCTCTTCAGAGACCGGGGAAGTTCAGGTCGTCACAGTGGTGACCAGAATCTGGTTGTGAAGGCGGGCCGTTCAAACACGGTTTCCTGGAAGATATCGAAGTTGAGTTGATCGGCGGTTAGGGAGTAGGTGGAGGACGTTAAGATGCAGCTTACGGTGGGTTCTGATCGACGTGCCTAATGGTGAGGTCGAGTTATTTGAGCGTGAACGAGGGTATAACGTGAATGAAGGAGCAGATATAGTTCAGGCCGAATTCTTGAAAATAGTAACTAAGTTAAGCATAGTTATATAATTAAGGAAAGATAATTCTTTTATTAAATAAATAGTATATTAAAAATGTTTATAACTTATGCTTAGGTTAACAGAATTGAACGAAACAAGTTGCACTGGAACCGTATTGAAGAAGACAACACTATGGAACTAATTTGGACAGAGTGGGAAGCAACTAAAATTATAGTTAAATTAAGCACTTGTTTAATTAACTACAACCGAACCATTTCAACAATGAATCAAACCAAAGTGAGTATAACTCACTCAGTTTTGACCCACTTATATTTTATATATGTCGGTATTTTTATTGTGTGCTATGGTTGATATTTGTTTGTTGTATGCTAAATATTTATATATGTATGTATGTATTGGATGAATTGGTTGAATTACAAGTTAGTTTGATTTAAATGAAAAAGTTATTTTAATGATTATTACCAAATGAGGTAACTTACCTTGTTGGTTACATTTATAGTAATATAAATGTATTAAATAAAGATGGATACTTGGACTGATGTTATTGGTTGATTGTTGAATATTATATTCGTATATTAAATTGAATGATGTTATTTTGAGATAACTTGTTTGCGATGCAGGAAATGACAACTTAGAGGAATCCAACTAGATTCCTTACCAATATTAATGATGTTTATCATATATGCTGAATATATTTGTTGAATGTGAAACAGTAATTTCACAAGTTTGGTATTTTAGCGGTAATCTGGCTCTTTAATACCATTGTTATAAGAAATTGTTAAGATCGATTTTAAATTGAGTTTGAAATATTTCTAGATTTTATATATACTTGGAACTCATCGTTTAAAGAATATAAGGAGTGTTTATTCTCTTATGAGATAAACTTCGGTTTTGTTTTTATGTTGACTAAGTCGATTATTTTAATTGGAATTGGTTATTTAATTAATTTTTCTTTAATCAATCTAATGAAATAATTTAATGAATAGTTGTTTAACTTTAATAAGATTTTAAAAAGAAATTTAATATTTATTTCAGTTAACGATGAGGTAAACTAGTATTTTAATTATATATAATTTGAGGGATTACTTCTTTAACGAAATTCATTTAAGTAAGTAATCAAAGTTGGTAATGAAATCTAGTTGAATTTTTAAAAAGATTTATGAACGGGTTTTATATTAAAATCGAGTTTTATAAACTAAGTTATAAAAGAGATTTTAAGCGAATATGGTTGCTTAAAACAAATGTTTATTTAATATTTGAATTAAGTAAAAGGAGTCAACATAAAAAGGGTTTTATATTAGACCTGGGTTTTATAAACAAGGTTTATAAAAGAGGTGTGAAGCTAAAACGTTGAATTTAAGTTAGTGTTACTTAATAATGAAATTAAATGAAATAAATGGAATTGAAATGAGATTTTCAAAAAGGAAAATGGGTAAAACAGATTTTTGTAGTTGGAGTTGGCAAAGGGTTCAGTAATAGGATTTTTTTTTTGAAAACCATGTTACTTTTATAAACAAGAAAAAGGTTACAAAAAGGATTAGATGTGTTCAACAACAAAGAAAATTACAACAAATACTGTACACAAGAAGAAAAAAGGAACACCTCATATCCAACGGCTAGCAAACAAACAAACATCACACATGCACAAACAAAATTAAATTAAATATCCCCACGTGCTCTGACAACTCCACTAACAAAGCAACACCTCGATATTGAATCATGTTGAAAATCACTCATCCCCCCCCCCCCCCCCCCAATTTATTGTGCGCAACATTTAATCCTCTTCTTGTTGGGTTATTATAATCACAGCTATGAACCTTCCCTTTCCTATCTTCAAACGCCTTTAATAACGAAAAAATTTCAAAAATTAGCAACCTCACTTTGATTTCATCTCTCACGCCATATGTGGTTAATAGTTGAAGTAATTGCAATTTTGTACAAAGATCGAATTTTTCTATTCTTGCTGCTTAATTTAACCAGTTCAGATATTTCTCCAAATAAATTAGAATTTGTAGAAGCAGCGAACTAAAATTTATTTTTCACTGAATCCCAAACAAATTTCGAATAAGGGCGATTGAAAAATAGATGATCTCTGTCTTCAATAGCCGCATAACATAATTTACAAAGAAGATAAACATTATTGTTCCATCTAAAAATCTTATCCATCGTAGGAAGCTTATTCAAACAAGCCAGATATGAAGTGAAGGCGTATTTTTGTACCACTAGTTTTTCCCAAATGAATTCTTCCCATTCTAAATGGTTACAACCAGGAGAAATAGAATAATAGGTAGACTTAATAGAGAATTTCCCGGATTTGTTAGCAGTCTATGTCCAGTAGTAATTTTGTTCATCAGCATGTATGTTGACTCTCTTAATTTCATCTCTGATATTTGTTGGGAGATGCAAATTATCCAAATTCCAATTACCTTCTTGAATAATGTTGTCCACTTTGGAAATAGAATTGTCACAATTCACCATTTGTTGCCAACCCAAGATAGAAATCAAATTATCGCCATTAATCCATGGATCAAACCACGTGTTAGTGTGTTGACCATTCACTATATTTTTATTAAAAAGTTTTTTACAATTTCCTCTAGCCTTATGCATAAGCTTCCAAGATTATGAAGCATTAATATCTATATTCATGATCTAGAAGTTCTAATTTTTCACGTATCTAATATAGATCCACTTATCCCAAAGAAAATTACCTTGCAATAATTTCCAAATTAATTTTAGAGACATTGCTTCCTGCTAACTTTTAATATTTCTCAGGCCAACACCACCACTCATATTTGGTAAACATAATTTATCCCATGCAACCAAATGATATTTATTACTCCATATGAAATTATCACATAAAGATTCAATCTTATTAATAGTTTGCATTGGGATCTGGTATGTCTGAGTCCAGAATAAAATAATAGGATATATAGAAGAATTAATCAATTCTATCCTTCTAGTGGTTAATAAAAATCTATTACTCCAGCAGCTTAACTTCTTCTTTAAAGAGTCTAACAAAATTGCAGTTTCTCTATTTCCAATTTTCCTTTAAGAAAGAGGGAGTCCAAATATTTGATCGGAAGACTAGAGGTCTGAAAATTTAAATTAGAGAATAGAAAATCTTTGGCTTTATTTACTTTGCTAAGATATATTTTTGATTTATCATCGTTCACCATTAAACCAATCTCAGGTAAAGAGTTTAAAAGTCTTTTCATGGCAATTATGTTCTCATGATCACATTTAGAAAATACAAGTAAGTCGTCAGCATATATCAAATGAGTTATAATGGGAAAATTAATTAATATGGGTCTAAGATTACCTTTGAAATACTCCAAATCAAAAAGGATAGAATAATATTCTATAGCTAGAGCGAATAGGTATGGTGAAAGAGGGTCACCTTGCCAAAGGCCTCTATTACTTTTAATGAATTCCCATGGAACTTCATTAATAAGAAGTGAGAAAGTAGGTGTAGAGATATATTTATACATAAATCTGCAAAATATGTATAGGAAATTCATTTTCTCTATAATATAAATAATAAACTCCCTATTTATTTTGTCATATGCTTTCTACAAATCAATCTTCAAGCATAATTTGTCCGAACCAACACGATTGAAGCCTCTAACCATTTCATATGTAAGTAAGTTGTTCTCTACCATATATCTACTAGCTATAAAAGCATTATGATTTTCTAAAATAAGGTCTGGTAAAAGAGATTTTTAATCTGTCACATAACACGCTACTAATAATTTTATACAGAACACTACAACATGAAATAGGCCTGAGGTGATTAGGCTCAGAAGCATTCTACTTCTTGAGGATTAAGCATATAAAGGTATGATTTACCTCTTTAATCAATTTTCACTTAGCATAAGAATCGTTAATGGAAAATAGCAAGTCATCTTTGTTATCATTCCAATGTATCTTAAAAAATTGTGCACCAAAGCCATCTGGACCTGGAAAACTGTTGTCTTTCGTTTTAAAAATAGCTTCATAGATCTCCTCTAAACTAATATAATTCCCCAACATCTCTCTACCTGCTACTGAAATAAGCTTTTTAGGAATAATATTAGGGAATGTTGAACTTGCAGGGGAAAATTATATAGATCCTAAAAGTAATCAATAGCCTTAGTAGTAAAAATATTATTATCAATCATAGAATTACCATTGAGTTCCAACAAATATTTGATTTTAATTCTCTTCTTATTAATTTCCATCTTGGAATAAAAATATTTTGAAGGTAAGTCATCTTCAATTAGGCTTTTTAATTTTGCTTTCTGCTTAAGCTGCATACTTTTAAAATAAATCAATTCTCCAAGTTTAGTTAGATTATCTTGATAGACCTGCAACAACATGGGATCCTCATGATAATAGATAAATAAATTATAAATTCTATCATTTTCATCCCTCGGAATTTGTATATACTTTGAAAAAGATAAGTGATCTCTGCTCTACTTTTTTAAAATATCCTTAATAGTTTTCAATTTGCTTAGGATTTGGAATAAAAAATTTCCTTCAATTTTTTTTCTCAATATAGGAATAACAATATCATAATATACCTTTTTGAAATGCCAACCAATCACATGCCTGAAAGGAAACTTAATAAAACTGTTATTATCAGAACTATTGCAACAAAGATTTATATAAAGGGGTGTGTGATCACTAGAAGAGTGATTTAAACGCTGCACTATTAAAGAAGGGAATATGTCTGCAAACTTTTGATTAATAAGTACCCTATCAATTTTCGAATGGGTATTAAGGTTAAGGCAACTTCTCCATGTATAAAAGTTTCCTTTAGCATACTGAAAGAAATCATCATTAACATAATAATTATGCTTATTGAAGCTGAGCCTGTCATTCACATATAATATATCATTAAAGTCTCTTGCTATAATCCAGGGACGTTCAATTTTACTTTGAACACCCAAATGATGTTTCCATAAGTAATTCCTTTCTGATTGCAAGTTAAATCCATACATTGAAGAAATACAAATTTGAAGACCTCCTGAATTTGTACAGCAACATGTAATACATTGTTTATCTATTTTTAAAATTTGATATCTCCAATATCTCCTATCAAAACTAGCCAGAATTCTAGCTTTGCTTTCTATAGTGTTGCTGTTTATGAAGTCCCAATGTTTAAATTTTATAACAAAATTAGCTATAGAACAGTTAGATAACTTATGTTCATAAATGGCTATAAGATTGATATCCTTGCTATTAACTAAGCTCTGCAAATATCTCTGTCTAGTTATCAAATTCAAACCTCTTACATTTAAAAGATCCATGGATTAATTTTTATTTTTAGAGACACCCCTGGTTTTCACGCCACCAGGGTAGCAACTTTCTTCTTTATCTTTTTTAGATTTTGATCTTGCCTTTACTTGCATAATGAGATTCTGCAATTTAGGGTTATCCCCAACAAGTGGTTTCCCATTTATAAGAATCCTTTCATCTTGCAAGTTTTCCAAATTAACTTTTATTTTCTTTTTCTTGACAATACTAGAAGAAAATTTTGAATCATCCATGCATGTATCTTCTTGGCTGGAAATATCCTGTGCATTGTTACCAGAATTAATAAAGTCTTTCCCATTTTCTATATTAAAATCTTCCATATTACTCTCAGCACATTTCATTTTATTTTTCCGTGCATCAATGCAAATATTATCTCGCTTTAGTTCAGTTATATCAATGTTTATGTTCTCAACTATTTTTTCCTGTTCGTTAGTAGCCAGAACATCAAAATTATTAGCAGTGGGACTATATTCTTTGAAGAAGAGGCATGCCTGCAATTAAGAGCCTTCAAACTTGTTTTAGATGCATTCTTATTTATAAGATAAGTTTTCCTTTCTTTTTTATTAGCAACATCTATATCGATTGTATAATTCCTGAATTATGAATGATATTACCCTTCTTAGAAGCACAATCTGTGTCTGCATTCACAACATTTATATTCTGATTATTTTCAGTTTCCATCTGAGAATTTTCCATAGTAGTATCCTTTTGTCTCCACACCTTTTTAGCTACTCAAGAAATACCGCTGTGATAAAAAAACTTTGCAATTTGAACAGATTAAAGTTTCCATTCATATGCTACCCTCTGTAACAATCTTACCATCAGAAAAATAGATGGGTATTTTCGAAGGAAAATTAAAATGAACATCAATCTTTACCAAAATACTTGCATAGGAAATTCTCATTAACTCTTCTGTCACTTGATCTAACTTGATATGATTGCTCAAGACAGATGCTACTCTACTGATTACTTCAACAGACCCGATGTCCAAGTCCAAGTTTGGTAAATGTATCCAAATGGGAAGTGAATGTACAAATTCACGAGAAAGCTTCGTTCCTGACTTATATTTCTTTATGAAGATTAGCTTTTTATTACAGAAATAAGGCCCTACAGCTAGTACGCTTTCACAATCTTCTAAATTATCAAATTTAATAATGAAGAAGCAATTTTCTCTTGTATAAAGCTGAAAACTTCCTTTGATAGGTCATGATATGCTGATGTATTCTTTGAGAAATTCGTAATATGGCTTATTGCCATAAACATGGAAAATAATTGAAACTTGCCACTTGCTTCTGGCTTGGTTGATGAGATTTTCTTTAATGCATGCATATTTTGCATCTTCTTTAACTATTGGCTCATAGAATTTAAGCTGTATTGATTTACTATGGTAATTGTTCTCTTAATTATCTATGTCCATGCTTTAGAGTATTCTTTCTTATTTGCCACGTGCGTCATGTGAGAATTTGGAATCAAAGAGGGGAATTCTGCATGTGGATCTAGATTAGGGTTACATTTTAAATTGAAAGATGAATCGAGCTGTGACTGGAAATTGGCATTGCATGTGAGACTATCAGCTGTAACATTGTCAAAATGATTGATTTCAGGAGGTCTCCACGATTCAAAAAAGGAAGGAATTGGTAATTGAAAGCAAGAAGACGCCATGAATGCAGTATTGTCCGTTTTCAGGAATTTCCGTAATAGGATTTTCTAACAAAAAACTGAGTTATAAAACGAATTATTTACATAAGTTAGAAGTTAAAATACAAAGTTTAGCAATCATTTACTTAATCAATAAATTAAGATATAATAGTTTTATCTAAGAAAAGATTTCAAAAATAAGAAGGGTTTATAAAACCCTATTAAAATAAAATAGTTAAATAGGATTTGCTTGGTATAAGAATGAATATCAGTTTTTGTGTTATAATCTCATATCTATCTCAAGACAGGAACGTTGTTGATTAAGGTTTTAGAGGTAAATAAAATACCATAACTTGAATGACTTCAGGATTATCTGAGGATGATATTAGTTTGTAATAGTAAAGAGGTTAGAAATAATTTATCATTTCCATATGAGAAATGATAATGCAACGTTAATTGCAAGGTTTTGGATTACAATGAAATAAAATATGTTGGGTTATAATTCAAACGATGTATTACCTGACATTGTCCAGCCCAGATTTGAAGTAAACTATATATATATACACACTAAAGGGTTTGAGAAATTGTAATAATAATTCCAAAATAAAGGGATTAAAAAGGATTTGAGGATATAAAATGATATTTCCAAAGTAAGGGAGTAAAAATAATATTTTGTGAAAATATAACGATATTTTCGAGGTAAAAGGAAGTAAAGAGATGAGCTTTTGAAATAGGTTTATTTTTAAAGATAACTGTTGGTTATTGTTTTCAAGAAATGAAACAAAACAGATTTCATAATGTTTATTTTACGAACGATAAGTTAAACTGATTTCCCAGTTGTAGATAATAAATATGTTGTAGCAAATGTTTTTGCAAATGGAAAATTGGATATGGTTATAAGATCTTTTTTCCAAATACTAAAATAAAACGGGTTTAAGAATATTCATGTATTAAAATAAGAAGTGAAAAACTATGTTCGAAATATTGAAAGATTGAGAAGTTTAAAGTTAACCATCAATTAATTATTTTTAATTAAAGAAGCCAAATAATGCTTAGTATTGAACCAGTGAAATCGTTTTACTTTCATGGTTGCATGGTTGTTTATTTGATAATTAAATAACTGACTATAAAATCTAACCTATATGATTGTTGGTACGGAAAGACCGACATCGAATTTATGTTCCAATACCATTCCAAACAGGGAAGATGCTGATGAAGACGGAATAATTGAAGACCATGTGTAACACCCTAGAATTTTAACGACGCTAAAGATGATGAATTAAAGAATAATCAATGTGAAATGCACTGTTAACAATGAATTAAGTTAAATTTAATTTAATAATCAGAATTAAATAAAACGGATCACGCCATTGCATCCATCTCGGAATTCTGATCAACATAGACACCTGGTTTGCGTAAGTCGGACACCGTATGAAGAAGTTATTAAGGTTTGAAATTTGTATGCATATAAGGAAGATATATATACATATAAATTCAAAATATTCAAAAATCAGCAAAACCAGAAATCCGGCGCGTAAATCGAAAAAGGGCCGACATTTTGAAGTCGACCGGAGACCCTGCTGGCTCGACTTAGGGGTCAACTCAGGCTCATGGGGGTCGAGCCCGGGGACGACCCAGGGGTCGACACCCATGAAGGGGGATCGACTAAGGGGTCGACAGACCTGAAGAGGGGTCGACCTACCCGTGGCTTTGGAAGCTTCTTTTCTAAACCTGGTAGATTTTGAAGCTAGATTCATGAACCCTACGCTATATAAAGGACCCTAGACCTAGGTTTTATTTATCTAAATACTGACGGCGAAGCTCTACTGCAATGAAAATTAAAATGGCCTTTCTTCTTTTAAATCAATTCAAAGAAGATTATATATATTCGAAGATTGCTACAACAAATTCAGCGATGGCTACAACAACTTATTTAACATGTTTTCGCAGTAAATTGGATCCATTTCCTTAGATCTATTCATTGTGAGTTCATGTTATTTTTAGCTTTGAATATTTAAATAGTAATCGTGATATGTATATAAAAATTGGACCTTGAATCAGTGCCTAATCAGTTCTATTATGACATAACTATCAGATCTACTTATATATGTTTATACCGCTGCCATGTTAAATCTTGTCATAATATGCCTATTCAGTTTATGCCTTTTTCTATCAGTTTATTATTGATTCGTTATTATGCATGTTCTCGATCCACTTCTCTCCCTCTTTTCCCTTTTTATTTTTATATAGCCAGGCTACCTTCAAGCCTAGGCCTAACGCTAAAAAATGCGAACGTGCGAAAGTGGGAATAATGGGGAAAGCCATAATTTGGGGCATAATTGATATTTGAAAATATGGATCTAAATTTGGGCATAAATTTGGAAATATACGAATATGGGTTTGGAGGCATATGTTTTGTTGGATAATATGAATTTAGCCACACATTGGAATAAATGTAAATATGGAATTGGGTATAAAATGGGACATGTCTAAATTTGGGACATAAATTGGGATGTATGTGAATATGAATTTTAGGCATACATTAGAAAATATGCGAATATGGATTTGGGCATAACTTGTATTGAAATGGGTGAATATGGACTAGGGACATAAAATGGAAAATATGTAGATTTGGGTTTGTGCATAACATATATATATATATATATATATATATATATATATATATATATATATGCCTTGATTTATAACCTGGGAAAAAGAGCATATGGTTCATAATTAAAAGGTTAATTGAAAAGGGACATGAAAGTCTATAATTTGTAGTGAATTTGGCATATAATTGAATATGGAGAAAAAAGTGAAATAGTCACCTATAATAACATGGGTAGATTTGGATAAAGATGGAATGTCTAGTAGTTACAACTAGGAATTGTAATTAGACTTATGACACGAGGTTAGGTTGCATTAGTGGTGGAAGTCTGCCCGGACCCCCACCAGCATATCCAGCAGCCACTAATGTTGAACCTAATCTGAGAGGTCTAAGTGTGCAAATTTGAATCAGACTAAGACGCAATGTTAGACCCAACTGTGGAATAAGACTGTCCGGATCCGACCTCCATATCCAACATCCATACGTTGTAGGCCTAATATGGGAGGTCTGCCCCATTATAACCATAATTGGACATGGTAATGAATTGGACTACTTAACCTAATTTAATCCAAAAGGATTGTATGATTATGAACTTGAGTTAGGGTTAAGTAAAACAGGATGGGTAGTGGGTGGGTTAAGTAAAATAGAGGGGTGGGTAATATTTACATATAGGCCCACGAACTTAACCCAATAAGGTTATGTATTTAAAAACACCTAGTGGTATACATAACCAGTGGAAAATATAATAAAGTTATGTAATTAAAGACACCTTGTAGAGTAAGCATAACATGTAGAAATGATAGAACTAGATATGTGTAATAATCTGCTAAGTAAACAACGATAAGTTGTAGTGACGGCGTAAATTGAATTTATGATTAAATGAGAAAGAATGAGGAAAACTTATAAAATAAATAAGTTAAATTTAATCATAAATGGTAAGTGACATGTTAATTAGTAAACATGTGAATTGAGATATACTTAACAACGTATTATGAAGAACATGTTATTATAATGATGTAACCAAGTAAGAATATAAGATAGATTGTGGATTACAGACCTTGGGCCATAATCTAGAAAATAACATGTTGTAGGCTTATTAATAAACTTAAATGGATTAAGTTATATGACTGAAATTAATAAGCAAGAAAAACTTGGTAATTGGAATAAGAATTCAATATGAATAGGAATAACGAAGTTAAACGGAAACCCGGTGAGGTAAGGCAAGCGCGTAAAAGAATGTTTAGACATATGGTCTAACAACATATTAAAGAAAGGCGCTTGGACCAGTCCGTATGTTTGAGGATGAATAACCCAACGAGGTAGATCATCGAGGTGTTATAAGACACAAGGGGAGCGCACATTCATCTGATTGTTATAACGGCTCCAAAGGAATGGGAAGGGGAAGCACGCAGCTTCCTGAAGTACGTAAGGTGCTCCTAGTAGTCCTCTGTGCGGTGATAGATGTCTTAGGCTATACTCGCAGAGGTTGGGTCTGCGCGTAACTACTAGGTGGGTGGGCCTTGACTATAGATGTAGCTATGCAGTCAGAATGCTGTGACGAGGTGACACCAGGGTGATTCGATGGTTGCCTTACGAGGAGGTAGAGAAGGTCATGACCAACAAGGATAGTAGACCGTGGATATCCGTCATCGACAGCCAACGGGATGCGAAAAGACTAGAGCTAAACCCAAGATATCATTTCACCTTTCACTATCGAGGTATGGGGTTGAGGGTAAACGCCGAATGGATGTTTAGATTGGTTGTTATTTGGGGTGGTCGCTTAGCTTTGTAGTCTTTACTAGTTGAAGGAGGGGCATAGGTGGGTCCATAGCCACTATGAAAAACAGACCTGAGGAATATCTGTATTTGAAGGCACTTAAAGGCGGCCTATACAGATATGGAAAAGCTCCGGGCCGAGTTCCATGTTTCTTTTTTAGCCCTACCACAGAACTCAGTGCACATTAGAGGACGTGCGATTGAGGCATCGAGCTACAATTATAGCACATACGTGGGACAGTCTAGATACATGCATATCTTCTCTGGGTGGTGTATCATATACTAGAGGGCATTATTTCAATAAGGAATCTGATTCGATCGATGGTGGAAGTCCATATGCTTACATAGCATAGTAATGATAGATGTATGCAGAACGTAACATTTTATATAGAGATCCATACGTCACTCCGGTGTAGGATGAGGGACTGCATTCATTACAGTGGGGACCGTGCGAGTGGGGTACTATAGGGTGTATCTCGATACTGAGAGATAGCTATATATATTGTATTAGGTGAATCCATGGGAAAGTAAATGGGTACGATGCACGTATTAATCTTAAGTGCTATTAACCCAAGTAACCTAATAAACAAGAGAATTTATTGGAACAATACTAGTAGGGATCATTCTATTTCTGGTATACTAGTATCTGCGTGGTGTAGAGAAATGTATTGAAGAAGTGCAATATATCTTATTCATCTTATCCTACTAAGTTCACACTTGTTATTGTTACTGTTATCTTGTTCTTCCAGTTTTATATACCTACCATGATACTTTTATTTATTTATATTTTAAAGTAACTGAACTCACCAGACTTTGTGTCTGACCCTTTTTATTTCCTCTTCTCTCTCTTCCATTTCCCTCCAGGTTCTTAGGGTTGAAGTGCTTAAAGTTGATTTGGATTCTTTCAGCTTAGCTTGGATTTTGGATATAGATGTGTCGCTTTGACTATTTGTCAACCCTCTTATGGCTTTGCAAAGGAAATATTGTTTATGCTTTTGTACTCTGATATTTTTGGCAAGACAGATTATTTATGTAATTAGTTACTTATGATGTAAACTTAGTATTTGGAACCATGATGTTTTGATTTAAATAAAGTTTCTAATTCCCCTTCTATTTTACATGTCTTTCTCGTGTTATTAAGTTCTTATTTACCTATAACGCTTCATGAAACTTAATGCATTCCCTTAGTGAGTGGCATTAATGGATGTGGGGTGCCACATTTGGTATCAGAGCATATGGTTATAAGATCGGATAAAGTATTTTGAAAATAGTTTTCAAAATGGTCTCAAAAACAAAGTATTTTAAAATAAGAAGTCTGTTTTTGAAAAGCATATTTCCCAAAGCCATAAACATCTTCTCGATTCTCCACTTGATTCCTTTTCCTTTTTGTTTGGGAAATCGTTTCCTTTCGAAAGGGTATTCCTATTTTGGCATGGTTTCGTAGGCATGTTAAAACTACGGTACATGTCTAAGGGCAAAGAAGTGCCTAACCTCCATCTTTAGCCGTAGTGGTTTAACCTGCGTCTTATTTTCTCTCAAGCCTCGAAAGGATTTCCATGCGATGGAGGCCGCTTTCAAGAGACTTGTTAGCATATTGTACAAGGACGGTAAAAAGGAGAATAAGGGAGTTGGGGCTAAGGAGCACAACCCAAAGAAGAAAAGAGGAAATACCAAAATTTCGGAATGGTGGGTCATCTGGAGAAGGATTGCATAAAGAGAAAAGGCGTTCCTTACCACTTTGGTAAAGCAGGACACCTCATTAAGGAGTTCCCAAAGAAACAAAGACAAGGCCAGAGGGCAGGAACTTCCAGGGGGTAAGCTATCTTTCTCATAGCCGGTGAACAGGATAGGTGTAGGAAAGTTTCCATCAAAGGATTGATTTTTATTTCTGATCATCCTATTAGGATTCTTTTCCTGTCGCTTCACATTCTTTTATATTTGATCCTTTAGTTGAGTCTCTGCACCTAGATACTAGTATGGTTTTGGATCCCGTTATTGTCTCAAACCCCAGTGGAAGTATGGCTCATTTATCGATGACTTATCGGGGTTTGAGAATCGCTGTTTAGGTGTCAAGTTTGATTACGACGCATATGTTCTTAATTTCATAAGATACGGTTTGATTCTAGGATGGATGGGTTAATCATATATGGAGCCATTCTAGATTGTAAGTGAAGGGTCGTTAGACTCCTAACTTGCCATAGAAAGACTCTCGAGATTTCTTATGACCCAAAAAGAGTCTGTCATGCTTAGTCTCCTAGAACCTCTTGATATATCTATTGATGATTTGCGATAGGTGACTCCTAAAAGAAAAGAGAGAACTTGATAAACAAGTAGGGGAGCTACTTGAGAAGAGGTTTGATAGGTGGACCATATCGGGATAGGTAACCTATAGAAGATAGTCCTTGAGGAAGCCCATCATTCTAAGATGACTATTCATCCTAGAGGCGACAAAATGTATAGAGTTCGAGGTAGTGAAGCCAAACTTACAAGAGGAAGTGGAAGTATAGAAGGAAGCAATGATAGGACAATTTCTGACTTGCATACTTGGATCGAAGGTTAAGAAATCATGCAACAAAGAAGTGAAGCAAGTAAGGGTGCAATGGGGAAAGGGCTGCGAGAAAGCTACTTGGGAGGCTGAAGACAAGATTCGTGTTTCATATCCTTTCCTTTTCTAGATTGTGTTCTTAACTTCTTTTCCAAGCTTCGAATTAATACATGTAACTATCGTTTGAATATCTCCCATCGATGGAGTCTTTAGGTAGAAAACTAATGAATGTAAACATGTGTTTGAGACATGTTATGTTTGATGGATGCAAGTAGTTGCTAGTGATTGCTCGTGGATGCATATACACACACAATAGGCACTATATCGGCTCAATCACTTACATCTTGCATATTGATGTGTGTACATTTTAAACTTTTATGGATTATCGTTACATTGATGTTGCATGTGGATGGACGTTTGTGCACGCATATAGAACTTACATAGATTAAGATGATTTGCATACATTTTGGTTGCATGGCACAAACATACATTGCATTAAGGAGGTCAACTGAATTAGTAGACCGCCTGATCTTTCGCATTAGTTTACGGACATATACACACACTATTGCATATGTTCATAAAAGCATTAGAAATTCCTTAAGGACAATGGATTCCTGTGATTACTAGATGGATGTATGATTGTTGGATGTTAGGATATATGTTCTTTTTAACTCAGAGATTTCGGGGACGAAATCCTTTGAGTAGGGGAGAACGTAACACCCTGGAATTTTAATGGCACTAAAGATGATGAATTAAAGAGTAATCAATGTGAAATACACTGTTAACAATGAATTAACGAAAACTTAATTTAATAATTAGAATTAAGTAAAACGGATCACGCCATTGCGTCCGTCTCGTAATTCTGGTCAAGATAGACACCTGGTTTGCGTAAATCGAACACCGTATGAAGAAGTTATTAAGGTTTGAAGTTTGTATGCATATAAGGAAGATATATATATATATATATATATATATATAAATTCAAAAATATTCAAAAATCGTCAAAACCAGAAATTCGGCGCATAAATCGAGAAAGGGCCGACATTTTGAAGTAGACCCAAGACCCTGCTGGGTCAACCAAAGGGTTGACTCAGGCTCATGGGGTTCGACCTAGGGGTCGACACCCATGAAGGGGGGTCGACCTACCCATGGCTCTGGAAGCTTCTTTTCTTAACCTGAATGATTTTGAAACTAGATTCATGAACCCAAGGCTATATAAAGGATCCTAGACCTTGGTTTATTTATCTAAATACTGATGGTGAAGCTCTGCTGCAACAAAAATTAAAATGGCCTTTCTAATTCTAAATCAATTCAAAGAAGATTATACATATTCGAAGATTGCTACAACAAATTTAGCGATGGCTACAACAACTTATTCAACATGTTCTTTGCAGTAAATTGGATCCATTTCCTTAGATATATTCATTGTGAGTTCATGTTATTTATAGATCTGAATATTTAAATAGTAATCGTGTTATGTATATAAAAATTGGATCTTCAGTTGGTGCCTAATTAGTTCTATTATGACATAACTATCAAATCTACTTTTATATGTTCATACCACCGCCATGTTAAATCTTTTCACAATATTCCTATTCAATTTATTCCTATTTCTATCAGTTTATTATTGATTAATTATTA
Source organism: Allium sativum (assembly GCA_030737875.1). Taxonomy (NCBI): domain Eukaryota; kingdom Viridiplantae; phylum Streptophyta; class Magnoliopsida; order Asparagales; family Amaryllidaceae; genus Allium; species Allium sativum. The sequence continues at coordinate 341,012,833 of CM060922.1, forward strand.
TGCCTTTTCTCGATCCTCTTCTCTCCCTCTTTTCCCTTTTTATTTTTATATAGCCAGGCTACCTTCGAGCCTAGGCCTAACGCTGAAAAATGCAAATGTGAGGAACTGGGAATAATGGGGAAAGACATAATTTGGGGCAAAATTGATATTGGAAAATATGGATCTAAATTTGGGCATAAATTTGGAAATATACGAATATGGGTTTGGGGGCATATGTCTTGTTGGATAATAGAATTTAGGCATGCATTGGAATAAATGTAAATATGGAATTGGGTATAAAATGGGACATGTCTAAATACTGATTTGGACATAAATTAGGACGTATGTAAATATGAATTTTAGGCATACATTGGAAAATATGCAAATATGGATTTGGGTATAACTTGTATTGAAATGGGTGAATATAATCTAGGGACATAAATTGGAAAATATGTAGATTTGTGTTTGTGCATAACATATATATATATATATATAAATATATATGCCTTGACTTATAACTTGGGAAAAAGAGCATATGCTGCATAATTAAAACGTTAATTGAAAAGGGACATAAAATTCTATAATTTAAATAGTGAATTTGGCATATAATTGAATATGGTGAAAAAGGAGAAATAATCACCTATAATGACATAGGTAGATTTGGATAAAGATTGAATGTCTAGTAATTACAATTAGGAATTGTAATTGCACTTATGACACGAGGTTAGGTTGCATTAGTGGTGGAAGTCTGCCCGGACTCGACCGACATATCCAGCAGCCACTAATGTTGAACCTAATGTGAGAGGTCTAAGTGTGCAAATTTGAATCGAGCTAAGACACGTGGTTAGACCCAACTGTGGAATAAGACTGCCTAGACCCGACCGACATATCCAGCATCACACGTTATAGGCCTAATGTGGGAGGTCTAGCCCATTATAACCATAATTGGACATGGTAATTAATTGGACTACTTAACCTAATTTAATTCATAAGGATTGTATGATTATGAACTTGAGTTAGGGTTAAGTAAAACTAGATGGGTAGTGGGTGGGTAAAGTAAAATAGAGGGGGTGGGTAATATTTACATATAGGCCCATGAACTTAACCCAATAAGTTTATGTAATTAAAAACATCTAGTGGTATACATAACCGGTGGAAAATATAACAAAGTTATGTAATTAAAGACACCCTTGTAGGGTAAGCATAACTTGTAGAAATGATAGAACTAGGTATGCATAATAATCTTCTAAGTAAACAACGATAAGTTGTAGTGACGATGTAAATTGAATTTATGATTAAATGAGAAAGAATGAGGAAAACTTATAAAATAAATAAGTTATATTTAATCATAAATAGTAAGTGACAAATTAATTAGGAAACATGTGAATTGAGATATACTTAACAACGTATTAAGGAAAACATGTTATTGCAATGATGTAACTAAGCAAGAATATAAGATAGATTGTGAATTACAGACCTTGGGCCACCAATCTAGAAAATAACATGTTGTGGGCTTATTAATAAACTTAAATGGATTAAGTTATATGACTGAAATTAATAAGCAAGAGAAACTTGGTAATTTGAATAAGAATTCAATATGAATAGGAATAACCAAGTTAAATGGAAACTCGGTGAGGTAAGGCAAGCGCGTAAAAGAATGTTTAGACATAGGGTCTAACAACATATTAAAGAAAGGCGCTTGGACCAGTCCGTATGTTTGAGGATGAATAATCCAACGGGGTAGATCATCGAGGTGCTATAAGACACGAGGGGAGTGCACATTCACCTGATAGTTATGACGACTCCAAAGGATTGGGAAGGGGAAGCACGCGGCTTCCTGTTGTACGTAATGTGCTCCTAGTAGTCCTCTGTGCAGTGACAGATGTCTTAGACTGTACTCGTAGAGGTGGGTCTGCGCGTAACTACTAGGTGGGTGGGCCTTGACTGCAGATGTAGCTATGCAGTCAGAATACTGTGACGAGGTGACACCAGGGTGATTCAACGGTTGCCTCACGACCAACAAGGATAGTAGACTGTCGGATATCCGTCATTGAAAGCCATCGCGATGCGAAAAGACTAGAGCTAAACCCAAGATATCATTTCACCTTTCACTATCATGGTACGGGGTTGAGGGTAGACGCCACATGGATGTTTAGATTGGTTGTTATTAGGGGGGGTCGCTTAGCTCTGTATTCTTTACTAGTTGAGGGAGGGGCCGAGGTGGGGCCATAGCCACCACAAAAAATAGACCTAAGGAATATATGTATTTGAAGGCACTTAAAGGAGGCCTATACAGATATGGAAAAGCTCCCGGCCGAGTTCCATGTTTCTTGTTTAGCCCTGCCACGGAACTCGGTGCACATTAGAGGATGTGTGATTGAGGCATCGAGCTACAATTATAGTACATAGGTGGGACAGTCTAGGTATATGCATATATGCTCTGGGTGGTGTATCATAGACTAGAGGGCATTATTCCGATAAGGAATCTGATTCGATCAATGGTGGCAGTCCATATGCCTACGTAGCATAGTAATGATAGATGTATTTGGAACGTAACATTTTATATAGGGATCCGTACGTCACTCCGGCGTAGGATAAGGGATTGCGTTCATTACGGTAGAGACCATGCGAGTGGGGTACCATGGGGTGTATCTCAGTACTGAGAGAAAGCTATATGTATTGTATTAAGTGAATCCATGGGAAAGTAAATGGGTACCATGCATGTTAAGTCTTGAGTGCTATTAACCCAAGTAACCTAATAACCAAGAAAATGTAATGGAAGGGTATTAGTAGGGATCATTCTATTTCTGATATACTAGTATCTGCGTGGTGTAGAGAAATGTATTGAAGAAGCGCTATATCATGTTCATCTTGTCTTGCTAATTTCACACTTGTTATTGTTACTGATATCTTGTTCTTCCAGTTATATACCTTCCATGATACTTTTATTTATTTATATTTAAAAGTAACTGGACTCGCCAGACTTTATGTCTGACCCTTTTTATTTCCTCTTCTCTCTTCCGTTCCCCCCCCCCAGTTTCTCAGGGTGGAAGTGGTTAGAGTTGATTTGGATTCTTTCAGCTTTGCTTGGATTTTGAAAATAGATGTATCGCTTTAACTGCTTGTCAACTCTCTTATGGCTTTGCAAGGGAAATATGGTTTATGCTTTTGTACTCTGATATTTTTGGCAAGACAGATTATTAATGTAATTAGTTACTTATGATGTAAACTTAGTATTTGGGACCATGATGTTTTGATTTAAATAAAAATTTTAATTCCGCTGCTATTTTACATGTCTGTCTTGTGCTATTATGTTCTTATTTACCTATAACGCTTGATGAAACTTAATGCATTCCCTTTGTGAGTGACATTAACGAACGCAGGGTGTCATGCCGTGGATCTTCATAAGTGGAAGAACGACGTGTCAATTATCTCTAGTATGCATCCAAAGTTATTTGATTTGAAATTCTATCGTGGTTGAGATCTGCGGATTGCAAGGACTAATCGATACTGATCTATAGGGTGATTCCTATAAAGGATGCAGTAGAAGGGTACCTTTGAGTCATCTTGTTCCTTGATGACTTGTATAAACGAATGTCGGACAAAGTATTTCCAAAGAATCATGTACATTGACGTCTTCAAACATACTTTTTGTTTGTTGGTAGAGAAGACACCTTCTCCTAGCATTATGAACCAGGTTTATTTTATGGATGACAATTAGTGATTTGACAGATTTGACGATGTAGCATTCAAAGTTAATGTGATGTTCCTACAAAGATAATAGTAACCCCAATCCTCATTAACTGAGAAATGACAAAAATTGACAGGCAGCATGGCTATGGGGGTTGCTCATATTAGGGTGTATTATCATTGATCTAGAGAAAAATCCATTTGATTCTTTATTCTGTCGCTGTTGTATGCTTCCGTAACAGTTGTTGATCCCAACCATTGGTGATGTACATTCGGTACACTCAAAGTAATGAGAGACCAATCATGTATGGCCAATCATGTTCAGCAAGGTGTTCTTGTTGAACCCAGCGTACACTATCGATAGGTGGTTCCATACCTTGTCATAGTTGAAAATTCATTCTCCAATAAACTCCAAAGGTTTTTGATTATACAATATGTATGTAGAGCATGAGATGCAAGCGTTCTACTATATGGTTATTTATTTTATTTAGCCACTATTACAATATCAGAATAGTATTGATAGCAAGAAATGTTTGGGTTATCGTAAGGTGAAAATCTTCTGTGTTTATGTGTGGACTGGTTTACGATTATCCTTTTCTTTCAAAAGGGTTTTCGACTTAAAAATCAATTGGATTATACCTATAAACTTAGTGAGTTTTCTCACGCTGGTTCACCAGATAGATCTGTGGCTTTTGCAATGCTAGGGTTAGACCCAATTTTATATGTAGTGTCCGAAAATTCCGGTACAATTTGAGCTGACCAAATAACACAAGTCCAACCCAAATTACACTGGAAACCAGAAAACTAATAGAAAGAAAACAGAGGGTGTAACACCCCACCTCCGCCAGGGTGGCTCTTGCAAGCACTCTGACTTTGGAGGGGCGTTTGTACCGGGTAAACATGCATAATGATATATCAAGGCAGAACAAGAACATATGTATATATGTAAACAGAGTAAATAAGATAAGTAAAACAACGGAAGATTTCAAACTATTTCAAAACAAGTCTGGTACAACATAATGTCAACTTTCCAAATACACAAGTCTAGATAAAAACAACATCACTGAAAAACTGAAATACATAAGTACTATCACCAAAATAAGTGATAGCCATAGCTAGCTTCATGTCAAGACCGTACATGAGCTAAAATCCCACAAGCAAGCGATCAGAAATCCAAGCTAAGCTCCAATATTCCCACCCTGAGAACCTGGGGGGGGGGGAAACGGAAGAAAAGAGGCGAAAGAAAAACAGGTCAATCAAAAAGACTGAGTAAGCCCTACTACAATCAATGTAAACTGATAAAGTTAACTGGCATGATGAAAACTGAGATGAACATAAGGATAACTACATACTGGCATGATGGATAAAAGGTGTCATCGCATAATTAGGTTTAAGATTTTGCACCACAGGTGTACTAGCAAACTAACATGACTTGAATAAACAAGTATTGATCCCTTGGCCCAAGCTTTGGCCCAATAACATGAAGTGACTCTAATACGAGGTCCAATAACATGAAGTGACCCTAATACGAGGTCCAATAACATGAAGTGACCCTAATACGAGGTCCAATAACATGAAGTGACCCTAATACGAGGTCCAATAACATGAAGTGACCCTAATACGAGGTCCAACCAAACGGTCTAGTCGATCGGCTCCCTATAAGCCTAACTCGTCACGTGTTGGTGTCAATACGGCCTAAACATAATTGTAGTCAGACTGTGCTGGGTCTCCCGTCGGGTGTATCAAGCCCTAGGGTGTCAACCCCTGGACACCATAAACATAAGTGCACAGTCTAGATCTACTGGTACCCGTGCTTGATTTTCTCCGGCTACGGACTACGTGCACGACCGTAGTCCGTACGGAACTACACCGGCGTACCACTCTGCCGTCGTTTTGGTCACTTACCTCAAGTCCAGTAATCGTGCCCCACCCTAGCCTAGTCCCTAGGGTCATGATGATACAAACTTGGGATTACTGCTGGAGTGGGCCCCCATTGCTAGGATTTTCTAGTGGGTTAAGTACGGTTTAACCCTCTTGCTAATCATGGATTAACTTGGTTAAGTGTAACGATGAGTTCACGACTTAACCCTGATTAATCTACCAAGCCCACATTGATTAAGTATTAAGTGGACCATGACTTAAACCCTAACCATGAGGCATTAATTAATTAATGTGCCTTAACCTCTCACATTAGACTTCGTTGCGGTTACTAGTTAAGCCGGTCGGTTCCGGGTAGCTTTATACCACAACTTGGTCTAACCTCGGGTTCAAGGCACAACATGACCAACTTCTCACATTGGGTCCTATTGTTTGTAGCAACTAGTTAAGCCGGTTGGTTCCGGGTAGGTTTACGCTACAAACTCAACCCAACCTCGAGTTGGTCACACTTATATTTTCTAAGTGTCATGTCCATTATGTTTCCAAAACATATTACAAGTTTTCAAGCATTTGGGTAGACCTAACTTAATAGGTAAATTCCCAATGGGTAGACCTAACTTAATAGGTAAATTCCCAATCTTATGTTTTTATGTCTTTTAAGTTTACCCAACCCCAAACGCAATCCCATCGCTTACATATCGCAATAGCGCATAAAGGATAGAAAGAAGGAACTTGGCATAATCATGACATAAAGGTGTTGAAGCCACAAGTTTAACATGGTGGCATATGAAATGTACATATGTTCATATACTTGCATATTACATTTTTAGGCCTCAAAAGCATGCATAAAACCAAACTTAGCATATTGGTGATACATGGTGATAAATGACATGTAGAAATGGCCATAAGTTCGCATTTAGCCTCACATGCAAGTTATCATAAGAGATATGATAACTTACATGTTGCCAAAATGCAACCTTTAGCATAAAGCTTGAAGCTTTATGTTCATATACTCAAGGTAAGCTTGCATAACATGATAACATGAGTAAAATGATCCACCCAAACTTGCATACATAACATGACAACTTGCATATCATAACATGGCAAACTTGCATAACATAACATGGCAAACTTGCATATCATAACATATCAAACTTGCATAACATGACATAGTAAACTTGCATATCATGGTAAACTTGCATATCATAATGATCAACCAAACTTGCATCATTCATTTAACTTTAGAGTTTAAATATGAAAGTAGAAAAGGGCTTACAATGCTTATGAAGACACAAAAATATATATAGATTGAGACAAAGCCCTTATGCAATCAAATAAACCCAAAATGCAAGCTCCAATAGAAAAACCCTTGAGCCAAAATGATCAAAACCCTTGCTTTATGATGTAAATATGGAAACTTGACTTGAATGCAAGCTAATGACACTCATACAAGCTTGAAAACACTTGTATGCATGGAAAATCTCTCATAGAAATAACCTAGGAATTTTATGAAGAGAGTGGAGGCCATGAGAGGAATGATTTTGCCATAGTTTAGTTACTTGAATGAATAATGATGATTTAGGGTTAGGTTAGGGGCTTATTTATAGAGATTAGGATTAGTTTTAGCCTTAGGATTAAACCCTAATTCCAATCTCAGCCCTCAAAACCGAATCTGGCCCCCAAACTCAACACAACTCCAAACTGGTGCACCCGGCAAAACTGCCCGGCTGAATCAAGTCGACAGCCAAGTCGACAGGGCTGTCGACTTGGGTCCAACCAAGTCGACTGCCAAGTCGACAGGCCTGTCGACATGGTTGGCTTGGCGGGAAATTTCCTGCCTAGCCTTCCAGGCCCGAAATTCGAAATTTGAACTTGAAATCCAAATCTGTTTTTAACTTGGAAATTTCTGAAAACTTCATTCGGCCTTAATCGGGTCATACGGACTCCGATTTTCGAAAACTCGGACTCTATTTCACGTATTTTTCCGAGACGAACGCAATGGCATAGCCCGTTTCCCTTGATTCAGATTTTAAAATTAAATTCTGCCTCGATTTACGTTATAATAGGTTACTGAAAATACGGGTTGTTACATTCTCCCCTCCTTAAAGGATTTCGTCCCCGAAATCTTCAAGTTAGGAAGAACGTATCCTACCATCCAACATCCATCTACTCAAAACATCATCCACGAGCAATCATTGTCCTTACAAGATTCTAAATATTGTATGAACATATGCAAAGGTGTGTGTATATGTACTTATCTAATGCAAATATCATCAATGCAAATTATGTTAGTGAAATGAATCCATATGTATGCAATTCCTAACATAATGTATAACATCTATATGTGTGCACATAACATACATCCATATGCAACATCCATGTGATAACACAAAAATTTTCATCCATGAATAAGCATAAACACTCATGCCTATGCAATATGAGGAGTGTGTGAGCCGATCTAGTGCCTAACGTGTATAATGCATCCACGAGTAACCACTTGCAAACACTTGCAACCACTTGCAACCATCAAGCATAACATGTTTCAAACACATGTTTCATCCAAAGGGTTTCTACCTAAGGTTCTCATGACAAGATTAACATGATAAACTAGATAATCAAGACAAACATGGATAGCAAAAGATATGCTACAAAGAGATCGGGAAGATAAGCAGGATATACTCCTTTCGGATTACAAGAAATCCCTTCCTAACCCAACCCATATTCTATAAAAGCCCAAAAGGTTTAGTCAACCTAACAGACCCCTCCAAACCCTGACATGTATTACTAGCCAATAAGTTATACCTTCCGACAGAAATAGGACCGAGAATGGGACCGAGAGGATATACGTAAAAAGATAACATGCGAGTAAGTTCCACAGGAAAACAAGGATCAAGGATATGCTCTTAAAAAGAGATATGATGCGCGTATCTAGCCTTCAGTCTTCTAAGTCACGTTTCCTTGAGCTTAACTCCACTGTGCTTTAACCGTCTTTTACCTCATGATTTCTTAGCTTCTTAACTCTTATTTCCAAATATGAGTTGGAACCCATTTCATTGTCGCCTCTCGTCTTCCTCTTTCACTTACTCTTCTATCATTCTTGGCTTAAACATAACTATGACCTCATGGTTTCATGCAAGCTCTCCAAAATTCACCAGTGAATCCTGGATCTCGTTTACTTACTATAAAGTATTCCACGCAGCAGAACTTCTCTTGAAAATACCAATCCACGTTGCCAATTGCTCTTACTAACGTGATTTTCTATAACTCATGCTTGAACGAAATGAACCATCCGCCTGTGAATGATAGGCCGTACTTAGATTCAGTCGCTTGCCCATGACTTCCCGTAGACTATTCCAAAACTGGCTAGTGAAAGTTGAGTCATGGTTACTAACTATCCTTTAGGGAACCCCGTGCAACCGCTTTATTTCTTGAAAGTAAACTGTCGCTAGTTATGATGCAGTCCTTTCGCTCTTTACCGGAGTGAAATGAGCACTCTTCATGAGTCTACCTACTATGACCCACATGCTCTTATTCCCTTTCTTGATCTAGGCAGTCCATCCACGAAATCCTTCGTGATGCTTTTCCCTCTTCCATTGCGGGGACCTCCAATGAATATAATTGCCCACCGGGCTTCTATGACTCAGCCTTTAACCTGTTGGCACAACATGCACCTTGGGACAAACTCGGCCACCTCCTCGGGTGATGTGCATCTTCAAGAACCTTCTTTCTCTAATCGCGTCTTAGCCATCCCTTGTCATCTATAGCGAGGTGACTTACCATCTCGCCTCGAATCAACTTGTCCATGATCTCGACTAACTGCGGGTCTTCTTTCTGTGAAGTCCCTACTTGATCCAGAAGGGTAGGTCTAAGCTCAAGGGACGCTAACTAACTAATTAAACTGAGAGAACTTCTTACTTCAATTGTCCTCGTCGGAGCTTTTCGGTTTTGAACCGCGACCACTTTAGCAGGATCCACCACTAAGCCTTGCTTAGAAACTATGTGCCCAAGAAATCTAACTCCTTTTTCTCCAAAATGACATTTGGAAGACTTGGCTTTCAACTGATGCGCTCTAAGCGTATCCATCACCTCCTTGAGATGTCTAGCATGTTCTTCCTCGTTCTTTAAGAAAGTCAGGATATCGTCTCCAAAGACTACCACAAACTCGTTTAGGAACTCCCTAGACACCCTACTCATCAAGTCCACGAAGTAGGCGGGTGCATTAGTCAAACCGAATGGCATGACCAGCCATTCTAAGAATCCATCTGGAGTTCTGAACGCAGTTTTGCCTATACTATCCTCAGCTACTCTGAGCTGATGGAATCCAGTAGCAAGATCAAGAGAAAACAGATGTTCCTACAAGCTGATCAAACAAATCATCGATCCTTGGCAATGGTTGTCTATTCTCTTTGTTTAACTCACGATAATCAACACAAAGTCGAAGAGAACCATCTGCCTTGGTAGTAAATACTACAGGCGCTCCCCATTCAGATATACTTCGTCTAATGAAGTTCTTCTCAAGCAACTCCTTGACTTGCTTTCTTAACTCTCATCTTGCGGGGCCATGTGCCTAACCGGCCACGAAACTATCTTGGCATTATCAACCAGATAAATGCGGAAATCTATCTCTCGTTTAGGGGTAACCCCCTTCACTTCACCCAAGATATCAGGATATTCTCGGACCACCCTCACCGATTGCAAACTATCGATAGACGAGTTGAGGGATTCAAGATAACACAACATGACGGGACTCATAGGGTTACTAGAAATTTTTAGGGTATTACCGAGGCGAGTCATGAGCCTCTCAACCCTATGCTCAAAAATCAAGAATGGCTCCAAAACTGGACAACCAATCCATGCCCAAAATCAACCCATACCCCATGAAACTGAGAATATAAGCATCACGCGAGAATTCTATACTCAAGATAGAGATTTTCAAATCCACGTAGATAATAGACAAATGGGCGGAACCCCCAATTGGATTTGAAACACACACGGGATCATTAACTAGACTAGTACTTAGGTGCAAACTTTCAACTAAACCAGATGAAATAAACTATGTGATGCGTCAGAATCGAACAAAGTACGAACAGGAAAATCAGAAATGTAAACAAGACTTTCAACAGAAATACTACCTCGATCGGGAACTGGAGCGGCATTGAGAGCATGAACTTGCCCTCCCGAAGGTCCAGCACGCTGAGTCTGACCCTGGCCTTGCCCTTGCTTCTTCGGGAAAATCCTAGTGAAGTGTCCCATTTCTCCACAGTTAAAGCAAGTGCCCTTCCTTTTTCTGCAATCCTTGTTTAGATGAGTCGAGCTTCCACAAGTAAAGCACCTTTTTTCCTTCTTATCTTCCTCTTGAAGCAGGGCCATATTTACCAAACTCTCGAAGGCTGCTCCGATGGGTATATGAGATATGGCCAAACCGCGCAATGGCTCGTTTAGTCCTAGAGCAAAGTGCATGGCCTTCTTCTGAGCTGTGTTAACCAAGTCTAAACCGAACCGAGCAAGTTGATTAAACTTATCCACGTATTCCCTAATAGTCATGTCCCCTTGCTTTAGTGATAGGAACCTCTCCATCTGAAGGTTCTCCTCTGCCGACGATAAAAACCTCAGTCCAAACCTTCTTTTGAACTCATCCCAAGTCTCACTTGGTCTAGTAGTGGTGGTGACTACCCACCAATAAGCAGCTTCCCCTTTCAATAACCATACCGCCAACAGAACTTTCCTACGATCTTCTACATCTAAGATAGCAAAGAGGTCTTCAGTTTCCTTTAACCAGTTTCTTGCCTCAACAGAAGTCTCCATCCCAACAAAATTCTTGCAACCCATCGCCTTAAAGTCTTTGCAAATCTCCGCGAAATCCGCTTGTGGATGCTGAGGGGGAGGAGGAATGTCCGCGGGGTCGGCTTCACTTGCCCTTTCCCCCATGTATCGCCTAAACCAAATAGGTACTTGAGCGCCTTCCGGAATGGCAAAGTTATCGGCCATACTGAAAACGAAGAAAAAGATAGATTCAGAATGGAGAAAAACGAAGGAATTTTTGCTAATGGCTTTTTGGGGAATAGCCTTTAAAATAAACTAGACATTTCTTTGGAAAATACTTTATACTTGGTTTTGAAACTAGTTTTCCAAAAGTTTTAAAAACCTTTTTGTCCCTTCTCGTAAACCATACGCTCTGATACCAAATGTAACACCCCACCTCCGCTAGGGTGGCTCTTGCAAGCACTCTGACTTTGGAGGGGCGTTTGTACCGGGTAAACATGCATAATGATATATCAAGGCAGAACAAGAACATATGTATATATGTAAACAGAGTAAATAAGATAAGTAAAACAGCGGAAGATTTCAAACTATTCAAAACAAGTCTGGTACAACATAATGTCAACTTTCCAAATACACAAGTCTAGATAAAAACAACATCACTGAAAAACTGAAATACATAAGTACTATCCCCAAAACAAGTGATAGTCATAGCTAGCTTCATGTCAAGACCGTACATGAACTAAAATCCCACAAGCAAGCGATCAGAAATCCAAGCTAAGCTCCAATATTCCCACCCTGAGAACCTGGGGGGGGGGGGGGGGACGGAAGAAAAGAGGCGAAAGAAAAACAGGTCAGTCAAAAAGACTGAGTAAGACCTACTACAATCAATGTAAACCGATAAAGTTAACTGGCATGATGAAAACTGAGATGAACATAAGGATAACTACATACTGGCATGATAGATAAAAGGTGTCATCGCATAATCAGGTTTAAGGTTTTGCACCACAGGTGTACTAGCAAACTAACATGACTTGAATAAACAAGTATTGATCCCTTGGCCCAAGCTTTGGCCCAATAACATGAAGTGACCCTAATACGAGGTCCAATAACATGTAGTGACCCTAATACGAGGTCCAATAACATGAAGTGACCCTAATACGAGGTCCAATAACATGAAGTGACCCTAATACGAGGTCCAATAACATGAAGTGTCCCTAATACGAGGTCCAATAACATGAAGTGACCCTAATACGAGGTCCAACCAAACGGTCTAGTCGATCGGCTCCCTATAAGCCTAACTCGTCACGTGTTGGTGTCAATACGGCCCAAACATAATTGTAGTCAGACTGTGTTGGGTCTCCCGTCGGGTGTATCAAGCCCTAGGGTGTCAACCCCTGGACACCATAAACAAAAGTGCACAGTCTAGATCTACTGGTACCCGTGCTTGATTTTCTCCGGCTACGGACTACGTGCACGACCGTAGTCCGTCCGGAACTACACCGGCGTACCACTCTGCCGTCGTTTTGGTCACTTACCTCAAGTCCAGTAATCGTGCCCCACCCTAGCCTAGTCCCTAGGGTCATGATGATACAAACTTGGGATTACTGCTGGAGTGGACCCCCATTGCTAGGATTTTCTAGTGGGTTAAGTACGGTTTAACCCTCTTGCTAATCATGGATTAACTTGGTAAAGTGTAACGATGAGTTCACGACTTAACCCTGATTAATCTACCAAGCCCACATTGATTAAGTATTAAGTGGACCATGACTTAAACCCTAACCATGAGGCATTAATTAATTAATGTGCCTTAACCTCTCACATTAGACTTCGTTGCGGTTACTAGTTAAGCCGGTCGGTTCCGGGTAGCTTTATACCACAACTTGGTCTAACCTCGGGTTCAACGCACAACATGACCAACTTCTCACATTGGGTCCTATTGTTTGTAGCAACTAGTTAAGCCGGTCGGTTCCGGGTAGGTTTACGCTATAAACTCAACCCAACCTCGAGTTGGTCACACTTATATTTTCTAAGTGTCATGTCCATTATGTTTCCAAAACATATTACAAGTTTTCAAGCATTTGGGTAGACCTAACTTAATAGGTAAATTCCCAATGGGTAGACCTAACTTAATAGGTAAATTCCCAATCTTATGTTTTTATGTCTTTTAAGTTTACCCAACCCCAAACGCAGTCCCATCGCTTACATATCGCAATAGCGCATAAAGGATAGAAAGAGGGAACTTGGCATAATCATGACATAAAGGTGTTGAAGCCACAAGTTTAACATGGTGGCATATGAAATGTACATATGTTCATATACTTGCATATTACATTTTTAGGCCTCAAAAGCATGCATAAAACCAAACTTAGCATATTGGTGATACATGGTGATAAATGACATGTAGAAATGGCCATAAGTTCGCATTTAGCCTCACATGCAAGTTATCATAAGAGATATGATAACTTACATGTTGCCAAAATGCAACCTTTAGCATAAAGCTTGAAGCTTTATGTTCATATACTCAAGGTAAGCTTGCATAACATGATAACATGAGTAAAATGATCCACCCAAACTTGCATACATAACATGACAACTTGCATATCATAACATGGCAAACTTGCATTACATAACATGGCAAACTTGCATATCATAACATATCAAACTTGCATAACATGACATAGTAAACTTGCATATCATGGTAAACTTGCATATCATAATGATCAACCAAACTTGCATCATTCATTTAACTTTAGAGTTTAAATATGAAAGTAGAAAAGGGCTTACAATGCTTATGAAGACACAAAAATATATATAGATTGAGACAAAGCCCTTATGCAATCAAATAAACCCAAAATGCAAGCTCCAATAGAAAAACCCTTGAGCCAAAATGATCAAAACCCTTGCTTTATGATGTAAATATGGAAACTTGACTTGAATGCAAGCTAATGACACTCATACAAGCTTGAAAACACTTGTATGCATGGAAAATCTCTCATAGAAATAACTTAGGAATTTTATGAAGAGAGTGGAGGCCATGAGAGGAATGATTTTGCCATAGTTTAGTTACTTGAATGAATAATGATGATTTAGGGTTAGGTTAGGGGCTTATTTATAGAGATTAGGATTAGTTTTAGCCTTAGGATTAAACCCTAATTCCAATCTCAGCCCTCAAAACCGAATCTGGCCCCCAAACTCAACACAACTCCAAAAATGGTGCACAGGCAAAACTGCATGGCTGAACCAAGTCGACTACCAAGTCGACAGGCCTGTCGACTTGGTTGGCTTGGCGGGAAATTTCCCGCCTAGCCTTCCAGGCCCGAAATTCGAAATTTGAACTTGAAATCCAAATCTGTTTTTAACTTGGAAATTTTTGAAAACTTCATTGGGCCTTAATCGGGTCATACGGACTCCGATTTTCGAAAACTCGGACTCTATTTCGCGTATTTTTCCGAGACGAACGCAATGGCATAGCCCGTTTCCCTTGATTCAGATCTTAGAATTAAATTCTGCCTCGATTTACGTTATAACAGGTTATTGAAAATACGGGTTGTTACAGAGGGTGAGAATAGATAAGATAGAAACCTAGAATAGAAGAAGAAGAAGAACATACAACATCAGAGTAAACACGAATCTCACAGCGGAACGAACAACATATAATAGATACATAACTTTGAAATAAAATCAGTATATGTATACAGTAACATTATTAGAGTACAACACTTACAACATAGTAAAAATAACTATAGCTATATAATCCTGAAGCCTCATGCTCCAAGCTCTCAAAATATATCTATAAAATCCTGACTACTTGACTGCTCGTACAAAATTGGGCACCCAAGAGTTTAGGGAAAACAAAATAAAACAAACTCCGGGTCAGTCATGGGACTAGTATGAGTAAACAATTTAAAACAGTTTAGGAAAATAACGATATCTCATAAGACCACGCTGTATAACGGAACGGGTTTTTCCCTTATGAGAATCCAAATCAATTTGATTTAACTTTCAAATCATTTTGAAAGAAACAAAGAACTTTATATGAAAATTCTTTTGATATTATAATAGTGTCTATCAACCACAATATAATAATCATCTAGCAGAACTCTTTCATCTCACGTTCCGCGTATATAGTATACAATCAAAACCGCGAGCACTTATTGGGTAATGGATTTCCAACTATGACAAGGTATGGAACCACCTTCCGATAGTGTACCTCTAGAGAGGAATACACTAGGTTCAACAAGAACATCTTGCAACTCATCCATACATGATCGACCACTCATTTCGCTTGAGTGTATCGAATGTATATCTCCAACGATTGGGATCAGCAACCGTTTCCCGAATGGGACAGCATCGACAATAGATTATAGAATGAAATGAATATCTCTAGATAGGTGATACTACACCCTAATTGGCAGCCAACCACTTAGCCATGCTGCCTGCCCGATTTTTGTCATTTCCCAGTTGTGAGGCTAGAGGCCATGCTTATCTCTGACAGATCACACATTTATTCACTTTGAATGTCACATCGTCATACCAGCCAAATCACAAATTGATTTCCCCAAAAATACCATGGGTATATAGCTAAGAGAAATGAATTCTTCCGCCACCAAATGTACATACGTTTGAAGAGATCAACTTACGCGATCTATTAAATATACTCTGTCAGACATTCTTCCATACAGGTCGTCCTAGGACTGGACAAACCGAAGGCACTATTCTGTAAATAGAACAGCCCTTGCATAACTCCGTCTTCAATTATCTTCATCATATTTGATTTGCAATGCTAATGCGCATACACAGTGGTTTTAGATAATGAATCTGATCCCGGTCTCTCCGTATTAACGACGGAAAAATGGACAAAAACTTCGATAGTGAGTTAACTATCAAAGAAAAACACGTGTGCAAACAACGATATTATTTCCAGATGGAAATTATATTGATCAAACATCATTTAACATTTATTCATTTCCCCGTTTCTCGTTTCCATATATTCATGAAATCCTTATTTTCTACTTTTAGAAAATATACGTTATTAACTTTGGAAAACGTTTCCATCTATTTTCCATGTATCATTGTCATTCCAGTATTCTTTATCATCAAACATTTCATTTTCTATGATAAGAAAATATCTCTGATTATATTCGAAAAACGTTTCCAAAACTCATTCATTGGATTTAAACAAATGTTTAAATAAAACATCACTATGCCAACTCAAAACATTATACTGATTTACTAATTTCACTTAAACAACCTTCACTATCGAACCTTAACCATTCCTTTGTTAAAAACGAAGCCAATCAAGTTGGGGTATAACTACCTCTCAGACCTTAACTGAACAACATTTCTAACTTCGAAATAGACAAGGCTCACCCTTTAAATTTTTAACAAACTTCCATACGTAACTCTTGGATTTCTATTTACGACCACTTCTTTATTGAAAACATTTTGATTATAACAATAGTGTTATAATCCCTACTTCTGAAATATCTAACTCCAAAATTTAACTTGATTAACTCAAACCAATTAACCCTAACTCCATTAACTTTAACTCGATTAACTTTCATTCATTAACTCTTATCGCTTAACTCCTTTCGAATAAATTATATTCGCTTAACTCATTTTGAATAAACTATATTCGATAACTCCTTTAACTCTATTCAAATAAACTATATTCGATTAACTCCTTTAACTCTATTCGAATAAACTATATTCGATTAACTCTTATTTGATTAACTAATATTCGATTAACTCTTATTCGAATAACTAATATTCGACTAACTCTTATTCGATTAATTAATATTCGATTAACTCTCTTTGAGTAACTAATATTCGATTAACTCTCTTTCGAATAACCAATATTCGACAACTCTCTTCAAATAACCAATATTCGATAACTGTCTTCGAATAACCAATATTCGATAACTCCTTTTCGAATAACTAATATTCGATAACCCTTTTTTAAAATTATTCGATAACCTCTTTTCGAATAACTAATATTCGATAACCTTTTTTCGAATAACTAATATTCGATGACCTCTTTTCGAATAACTAATATTCGATAACCTCTTTTCGAATAACTAATATTCGATAACCTTTTTTCGAATAACTAATATTCGATAACTCCCTTATTCGAATAAACTATATTCGATTAAACTATATTCGACTAACTATATTTGATTACAAATACTTCCTTTTCTATATGTTTATACAAATATTTCTTTTTCTATTTGTTTTACAAATATTCCCTTTTCTATTTGTTTATTTAAAAAATAAATATTTCCTTTTCAATTGTATTTATTTAACAAATAAACATTCCCTTTTCAAATCTATTTATTTAACAAATAAATATTTCCTTTTCAAATCTATTTGTAAATGTTTTACAAATATTCCATTTTCAAATCTATTTGTAAATGTTTTACAAATATCTCCTTTTTCAAATCTATTTGTAAATGTTTTACAAATATCTCCTTTTCAAATCTATTTGTAAATGTTTTACAAATATTTTCCTGTTCTATTTGTTTTACAAACATTTTCCTTTTATATATAAAATCCATTGATTTTATATAAATAATTCATTCTCAAAATACACTTTGAAAATCCCCTTTTTCTACATCCAAGAATTTCTTACGGTATTTAAAATACCCGAATAACAATGATCAATATCATTTAACACACGTAATCAACACAGATTATATATCACATCATACATTACAATATATGAAAAACAGTAAAATAAATGTTGAGGAATCCAGTTGGATTCCTCGGACCTGTTTCCCTGCATCCACAGATGTTAAACAATATAATTAACATCAATTTCATTTCACTATGAAATATTCTGCTAAACAGAATCAATTTATATATATATATATATCTATTTATATATATATAACACCAGATCTATAATTTCAACCAAATACTTAACAGTTCAACCGAACAGTCAATACACAACAATCAATCATCATTTATCAGTTCTAGATATAAGTTATAAAAATATGAACCGGTAGAGTTGGAGAGTTTTACTCACATTGGACGATCATCGTTAATAACGATAACCATCGCTTGATTCAGACGGACAATTTATTTTACAATAAATTGTAATGAGCTCCAATTCACTCCCAGTCACTTCCATTTCGTAGCCATCGTTCATACGATCCTAACGGATCCGAACGTTCGAAATTCTGATAATGCATGAGTGAAATATGATATTTAGAAGTACATATGTGAATTAAATTGAACTTAAGTTTATTGAATATATCGGGCCTCTCACCTTGTTTAACACCGACTTAGTATACTTCAAAACTCACCCTTACCGTTCCTTCCTCCCAGCCTTTAAATTTCCCCCTCCACAGACAATCGACATCCATGTTTTTGCGCCAATTCCTTTCCTTCTTTCCCTTTTTTTGTATTTCTTTAGTTGGGATTCACTACATACTTTCCGTCCATTTCCATTTCTACAATACCAGACCACATTAAGGTCCTTCTTCCCCAATGAAAATCCCGTGACCTGCTCCCTTGAATACACCATTTCCGGTCTTCCTTTCACCTCCACTCCATGTTATACTCCACCAGTCTTCAAACCGGAGTCGCCGCTGTTCTTCTCATGTCAGTCTTCTCCTCACCATACCACTCTTACCCAACTCGACCTCCATCTTTACATCACATCGCTAGGCTCTTCACGAGCAACCCAACTGAATACGCGACATGTTTCAGTGTCGAATTCAACCAAAACATATAGACGAGTACCAAATCACTTCACGAGTTTAAGTCTGATGCTCAAAATAAGGATCGACGCTTGTAGCTCCAAGAAACCTTAACCCTAATGCTACTGCTAATTTCTGAGTTCTGGAAATCAAAATCGCACTCATCCAAACGAGTATAGGACTGAAGAGGAGGATTCAGCGAGCTCAAATAAAGTTGATTCCTGATTTATGGAATTTCCTATGATTTTATTTTGATTTTTAAAGTATGAAGTTTCACGTTTTAGAGAGGAATGTGGCGGCCCAAAGATTGACCAGAGAGGAAAAGTGTTTAGGTTAGAAGAGTATTGGGATTATTTATAGGGAGACTATATTATTTTTATATTGATTTTTTTATTCCATTTTATTAAATTGCTACTCGTATATACTGTTTAAAAATCCATATGATCACATATGATATCTAACAATCACGAAAATGTACAAGCAGCTACAGTTCGACATTACAGACCCAATTAAACTGGTTTCATCAATTTCCGACTTCGTTTTCTCTCACAGCATGTTTTAAAGGTGAAATTATCGATTGTTTTCACATTAAAAATCCGTACGGCCACACACTGACTTCAAAAATCACGGAAATTGAAATCTAGCAATAATTTAATATTCTGGATCCAATAAAATTAGTTTCGTCGAAAACAGTTTTCGTTTGCAAAACTGGCTATTTTTAAAGCTCTAAATAGATCCATTTAAATATTAAATATATTTAAAAATAATTAAATTAAATATTTAAAAATAAATATTAACGTATATATCTACATATGATATCATACAGCTCCAAAATAATCATATCTGGATTTATAACTCGACATTTCAAATCTCGGTTAAATTGATATCCAATTTATATTAAAAACTCTTTTATAATATAAATATATATTTAAATTTTGAAAGGAATTCCACAGCGACTTTTCTAAAATTTGATTTGGACATAAATCAAAATCTACACCCGAAATCCCATTTTTTCTCTTCCATTAGAAAAATATACTTCACCAGCTCCGAACGTTTCTTGTTTCACAGAAATCCGATTTAAAACGGACCATGTAAATTCAGTTGAAGTTCAAATCGCCAAATAGCGAATTGCCGCGCCATTTCGAGCTCGATTATAATTATAATATAATTATATGTTCAAACTTCATTAAATAATATATTTGTTATTCAAATTCAATTCCAAACTGAATTATATATTTTAAATTGCCCAATTCACATAATATTGTGAATTCACTATTTCCGACTATTTCGGAATTAAATATATTATTATATTATTTAATTTAATTAAATATTCACTATTGTTTAATTAAACAACAATTTAATTCTCTAAATCACTATTTAAATAATTAAATGAATTAATTATTATATCGCTGAAAATACAGGTCGTTACATTATAGATTCAAGTTAGGATGATGTGGACTTTAGAAAACATGCTGGAGAAGTTCAAACATATTAGTGTTTATTTTGCTGTGTGTTGTATATGAGGACAGGTTGTCATAACTGTCCATATGTATTGATTGTATGTTATGCTATGATGATTGTTTGTATTATTTTAAGATCTCAGTAAAGATTTAATTCTATATTATATTGCGATGTGAGACTCTGATTTTGTGTTGGTTTGTTGGTCTTCTTCTTCTATTCTAACATTTCTTTCTTTTTACTAATCACTCTATAATTTTTTAATATTAACTATCTAGTGTTTTTGATACTTGGGATTTGGCAAGTAATAAAGGATTAAGTATTACTGTCGCAATTCAGGCTGCGAATTCCACCGGGTTCTTACACCATCCCAATAAATGGCCTGCCAACAATAGAAGAGTTATCTCTACACAACTTCGCAAAATCAATCCTAGGTGCTTTCACATGAGCACCGCCGTACTACCTTTCCTCATGTAGGCTGAATTTTCCTCACAATCAGTGCCATCATAGTGTAACGACCCGCATTCTACGTATCGAAGGATCGTAGAATATTTATTTCTTTTTCATATGAGGTCGTGTGGTCTTGTAACTTTGGGAAACGAATATTGGGGTCATTTTCCATGTTCACGATTTTTTCCGTTTTTTAAATGACCATTTTGCCCCTAGCGAATCTTGTTTTGCCTATAACTTTTGATTGGTAAGGAGTTTTGACCTAAAACCACTTCCATTAAATCCGGATGATGGTTTATATTTCTATAGAGTGATACAATTAATCAAACAGACTTACCGTTTGGGAGATATGGCTGAATTAAGGTTTAGAAGGAGAAAAACAGCTTAACCGGGATTAATTGGGTAATTAACAACCAGGCCCATTGGGGGATTTTGGGATTTGAGCTATATAAGGGCTGATTAGGGTTAAAGAAACCTTTTATTTGTCATTTTTAAGCCGCCACTTACCTCTCTTCAACCCTAACAATAGCCTCCAACACCCAAATCACCTTCTAATCACCGTTTAATCAAGTTTTAGCCTAATCTACATCAAACTAAGGCGGGTTAGCATAGAATTTGGGATAGAGCCACTGGAACACATAGAGATTCGACCCATATCAGAGACACTTTCATATCTATAAGTAATTTGTGGCTAAGGTGAGTGATTTCCATTGTTTTTCACTAATTGCAGCTAATTAGGGGTGATTAGTGATAATTAGCGAAATTATGGCTCAGAAAAATCTGGAAAAATTTGTAAAATTCTAAAATATTATTTTAGGGCTCTAATAAAAATTTGGGTTAATTTGGAGTAAGTTTGCTAATACTATCATTAGTTATGGTTAAACCTGATTAAGGGGAAAACATGGGTTTTTTGGGTATGTTTGATCCATATTGACATGTTAAATTGCTGTATTGATGTTTATTGTTGATTCTCTATGTTGCTATGACTGTATGGTATGCTTTGTGATTGATTAGAATAGCTAGGATGGTCGAAAATTTCGTCGTATGGCGTAAAACAATCACTGGAAAAGTTGCAGGAAATGTGTCGGGTTTCAGATCGGATCGAATAAGAGAAATGGGCAAGGGAATTCGATTCGGATCGGAACCTAACACAAAAGGAAAAGCATGGTAAAAAGGAAGGCCACATTAACTAAGGCCGAACCAGATCGCGAAGCTGTGGATTGGATCGGAGACGGAGGAGGGAACTAGATCGAGACCTGGAGATGGGGTACCATACGAACCGGACTGAGGCAGGAGCACCATCCTAACCAAACCAGAGGGCTATAACCACTATACCAAACCGAGCAAGGGTGACTGAACCGAACTAGAGGGCTATGACCACCGAACCGAGCAAGGGTGACTGAACCAAACCAATAAGGACTGGAGCACTACACATATTCAAACCAAACCAAGGCGTGGGCTATGACCACCGAACCGATCCGAAATAGATAAAACCCGAGATGCAAAGGAAGTCCAAGTGAGAAGTTAGAACTTAGGATCTAGATGGGAACCAACGAGTTAACTTCATGATTGGACTTTGCTGCGAGATGTGTGCAAAGGGGTTATTGACGCATATAGCTTTGACTCACCATGGAGAGACAGATATTGGCTATGGATCAGTGCAGTGAAGTTGTTATGACTTCATGGGACAAAGTGATCGTAGCAAGGCTATGAGCCAGTGCAGTGGAGTTGTCATGACTCCATGGGGCAGAGTGGACATAGCAAAGTATTAATGGTTACAGATGAGTGCAGTGGAGCCGTTATGATTCCATGGGGCAGAGTGATCATAACAAAGAATTGGGTGATCAAAGTGGTGGACATCTTATGCTTTAGGAACTGAGTGAGAGATGTGTGGATGATTGCTATGTTTGATGTTTGCTATCATCATGACATGCACACCTCCTCCCTTATATCTTTACATCATGTGTTAGTGTCACCTTAAAGTATTGTACATCCTGTTGTGCTAACTATTTGGTTGCAGGTCCCGGTTCAGGTATGGTTAGTTATACCCGTTATTGTTCTGTTTTGCTGCTTATCACTCATACCAGACATTTGTCTGACCCAGAGTTTTATGTCTCTTCTTATTACTCTGGGTGCTCCTAAATGAGCAGACTAGAGACATGCTAGCTGGTTATGCACGAGTAGTTGATCCGAAGACGAGCAGGAGGCTCGCACATATTATCTACATATTCTCCCTGTGTTGTTGTTGGTCACTATTTTGAGCATTAGTAGTGTACCTCTTTCTTTTGCTTTAGAGACAGTATTTCAAAGTTGTAATAATGTTGGTTTGGATGATAATCTGTATTTAGATTTCCGCTCCTATGATGGTTTAATTTTCAGCTTATGCATTTTCTCCCCTATTTTATGTTAAATTTATGTTATTATTATATTCTATCCCGTGCACTGTGAGACATTCTGCAGGTTCCTTGTTAGTTCAAATTCCTTTCTTTTTCTTTCTTTGGTGACCATCCCGTGCTAGTCGGGCATTGGCACATCGGACTTTCATTGGAAATGTCGGCTGGTGAGGGGCGGGCCATCACACTTGGTATCAGAGCTCTAGGTTGCGTAGTTAACCTAGGGAAAGACGCCAGGGAGAGATAGTACGTATATGAGAGCGCGTATTTGTGATATTTTGGTTTTCAAAAGCCATATATATTATTACTATGCTCCTGATATGAGGACGATGTTCACTGACTTCATGAGAGAGATGCTTAGGGATGTTCAGAGGGCAGCTCCTAATGCTACAAATGGTGGTGGTGCAGCGGTGCAGGCGCCTAGGGCCAATTTCGCCAAGCTCTGTAAGGACTACATTAGTCTTGGTGAGAAGCCGTTCCACGAAACGGAATCGGCTACAGAAGTTCAGGATAGGCTCGATAGTTGTGAGCGTATCTTCGAGGATCTGGGAATCGAGGACGCGATGAAGAGGGAGCTAGCATCCCGTCAGCTGCAAGGAAGGGCTATGAATTGGTGGAATGCTATTAAGGCAGCCACTCCTGAGGATCAAGTTACATGGGATCAATTTAAAGCTCGCTTCAGTGACAAGTTTATCCCAGCTGCCCAGAAGTCAGAGTTGTTTAGGAAGTTCTTGGAGCTTAAACAGAATGGTAGGGCAGTCTCGGAATATATTGCTGAGTTTGATACTTTACCTAAATATGAATTATCTCTTATCGACACTCCTGAGAAGAAGAACGAGAAGTTTATAACGGGCCTAGATCAGTACCTGGGGGAAAGGATTATAAACCACATTGATGAGACTTTTGAATCGATTGTTGGGAAAGCATTGAAATCAGAGTGCTTTTTTCCTAAACCCAAGGCTGAAGTTGTTGTTGCATCTGCAGAGAGGCCAAAGATGCAAGCAAGTGGTGGAGGCAAAAATAATTCTCTGAATAAAAGGAAGCAGAGTCAGACCAAGGATGGTCAGAAAAAGAAAGACACGAAAGATGTAGAGTGCTTTAACTGTGGCAAGAAGGGTCATTATGCTAAAGAATGTCAAGCAAAGCCAGTGGACAAGAAGTGCTTCAACTATGGCCAAGTGGGACATCACAAGGATAAATGTCCGCAACCCCCTAAAGAAAAGCAGATTGTGAAAGCATATGCTATTAATGCTGTTCGTTCTTCGTCGAATGCCCCAACTTCGGAGGAGAAAGGAAAGAATGTCGTTATTCAAGGTATGCTTTCTATTTATGATGTTCTTGTTTGAATATTGTTTGATACTGGGGCTTCCCGTTCCTTCATATCTAGTGACCTGGTAGATAGGTTGGGATTGGAACCCGAGATAGTCGATAGACCTTTAGTGGTGACGAACCCAATTGGTGGTTCGACTAGCCTCAGTATGATTTGTCAAAATTTGGTCTTATCGAGTCATGGATGTATGTTTGCTTGTGATTTTTTTGTTTTGGGATTTACTGGGTATGACATTATTTTGGGAGTCGATTGGCTCCAAAGATATGGGGTGGTGGTAGACTGTGAGGGATTTTCGGTGACTAGTAGGGCAGATGATGGGCGAGGGTAGTTTTTGACAGTCTACCTAGTGATGAGGTGATGGCTAGTTTTCTAAATTCCCTCGACATCCCGCAGGATGAGTTATCAGGGGCTCCCATCGCTTGCCAGTATCCGGATATCTTCGAGGAAATGACCGGACTTCCACCACACCGAGAGATTGAGTTCCGTATTGATTTAGTGAAAGATGCTAGACCTGTAGTGATGCCACTTCATCGTGTGGCACCAAGGGAGTAGAGAGAGCTCAGGGTGCAAGTGAGCGATCTTTTGAAGAAGGGGTTTATCAGAAGAAGTGTTTCCGAATGGGGAGCACCGGTTGTATTTCCACTAAGGCAGATGGTTTCCTTCGTTTATGTGTGGACTATTGCGAGTTGAATAAAATGACTAGGAAGAATAAGTATCCTCTTCAACAGATAGACGATTTGTTTAATTAACTTGAGGGAGCAAGTGTGTTCTCCCAATTGGACCTCGCGACGGGATTTCATCAGCTCCGAGTAGCAGCTGAGAGTATTCCCAAAACGGCCTTTCATACGCCATCTAGATTCTATGAGTGGTTGGTCATGCCATTCGGGTTGACCAATGCACCAGCATATTTTGTGGATCTTATGAATAGGTTATTCCAAGATCAATTGAATAAGTTTGTTTTTGTGTTCGTAGACAATATCTTGGTTTACTCGAGGACTGAGGAAGAACACAAGGAACATTTGGGAATAGTGATGGAGGTGTTGAGAAAACACCAATTGAAAGCGAAGTTTCCTAAGTGTCACTTCTGGAGGAGGGAAGTGAGATTTTTGGGCCATGTTATTTCAGAGAATGGTATTGTCGTGGATCCTGTGAAGGTGGCTATAGTACAAGATTGGTCTACGCCCAAGAATGCAACAGATGTAAGAAGTTTCTTGGGAGTAGCAGGATATTATCGTAAGTTTATCCAAGACTTCTCCAAGATCGTGGCACCATTAACTCGGTTGACCAAGAAAATTCAGGCTTTCATTTGGGGTGAAAGATGTGAAAATGCATTCAAAAGCCTAAAGGAAAAGTTAATGTGTGCACTAGTGTTAGTCATTCCTAAAGGGAATGAAGAGATGACAGTATACACGGATGTCTGTGGTACCGTACTAGGTGTTGTGTTGATACAGGGAGGTTGGGTAGTAGCTTATGCTAGTCAGCAATTGAAACCGCATGAGAAAAGATATCCTACCCATGATTTGGAATTGGCAGCGATCGTATTCGCGTTGAAGATGCGAAGACATTATCTCTTGGGAGAAATATTCGAGTTGTTTACTGATCATAAATCATTAAAGTATCTTTTCTCCGAGAAGGATTTAAATCTCCGACAGCAAAGATGTGGTTCTTGGCTTCCTACGATTTTGATTTCGCATATACACCAGGAAAGGACAATGCAGTAGCTGATGCATTAAGTAGGAGACATGCCCATCTAGAATGGAAGCAACTAGAGTATATTGCTGGGAATGATTTCAGACCAAAGTGCGAATTGGATCCAGAGATGTTAGCAAGTTTGACGATCATCCCACTTTGATTGAGCGGATTGGTTCTAGTCAGAGGGGCGATCCTAACCTACTAGAAATCATCTCCAAGTTAGAGATGGGTATCGACGAGGAGATAACCAAGTATGGGCCTGATCGAGATGGATGGCTCAGAAAGAATGGGAGACAAGTTGTTCCCAATGTTAATGGATTGAGAGATGAAGTGCTTAGGGAACGTCATCACTCAAAACTGACTATACATCCCGGTGGTAACAAAATGTATCAAGATATGAAGCAGACTTACTATTGGGAAGGCGTGAAGAGAGATGTTGGAAAATTTATATCCAAATGCATGAATTGCTAGCTAGTTAAAGCCGAGCAAAAGAAGCCTAGTGGTTTTCTACAACCATTGGAGATTCCAGAATGGAAATGGGAACAAGTCTCAATGGATTTCTTTGGTGGGTTACCAAGGACTAGATCAGGCCATCATAGCATTTGGGTGATTGTGCACCGATTGACCAAGAGTGCAAGGTTTATACCCATCATGTCGAATAGAACTGCAGCTAAGTTAGTGGAATTGTATATGAAGTGGGTAGTGAGATTTCATGGAATACCAAAAAGAATTGTGAGAGACCGAGATTCGTTGTTTACTAGTGGATTTTGGAAGAGCTTACAAGAGGCGTTAGGATCAGAATTACATCTCAGTATCGCATATCATCTTCATACCGACGGTCAGACTGAGAGGGTGAATCGTATATTGGAGGATCTCTTGAGAGCTTGTATATTGGATTTTGGTAGATCAAGGGATGACCATTTGCATCTAGTTGAGTTTGCATATAATAATAGTTATCAGTCCAGTATTGGTATGGCTCCATTTGAAGCTTTGTATGGAAGACCGTGCAACTCACCATCATGTTAGTTAGAAACCGGTGGGAAATTCGTGCTTGGGCTAGATGTAGTAAGAGAAACTTCAGACAAGATCAAGGTTATCCAACAGCGAATGAAGGCTGCTCAAGATAGGCAGAAGAGCTATGCTGATCAGAGGAGAAGAGATCTAAAATTCTCCGCTGGCGACTTGGTGTTTGTCAAGATTTCTCCGTTAAAGAGCGTGATTTGATTTGGTAGGAGAGGCAAGTTTACACCAAGATTTGTTGGTCCATTCCCAGTTCTCGAACAAGTTGGGAATTTAGCATATAAAGTTGAATTACCTGACAAGATGGTAGGAATTCACAATGTACTTCATGTTTCCCAGTTATCGAAGTTCGTGCACGACCCCGACATGACTATTTCACCGGATCACTTGGATGACATCGAAGTAGAACCCGAGGCGGTTGGGAACCACAAGCCGATCCGTATTTCCAAAGCGATACGAAGCAACTTCGAAGGAAGGCGGTGAAACTGGTCAAGGTTCAGTGGGGCGAGAATGAGAGTGGCTGTACTTGGGAAACAGAGGAGAGCATAAGGGAATCACATCCAGAACTCTTTGTCTGGTAAGATTTTAATAGTGATAGTTTCTTCCCTTGTTAGTAAACCGCATGCTTGGTAGGCTTGTTGTGCTTGTTGTGTATGTTTGATTGTTTGTGAATGACTGATAGACATGCGGAACACCTTTTTATGTTTTTGGTTAAGGAATTTCAGGGGCGATATTTCTTAAGGGCGGGAGAGTGTAACGACCCGCATTCTACGTATCCAAGGAAGGTAGAATGTTTATTTCTTTTTCATATGAGGTCGTATAGTCGTGTAACTTTTGGGGAACGACTATTCGGGTCATTTTCCATATTCACGATTTTTGCCAATTTTTAAATGACCATTTTGCCCCTAGAAAATCTTGTTTTGCCTATAATTTTTGATTAGTAAGGAGTTTTTACCTAAAACCATTTCCATTAGATCCAGATGATGGTTTACCTTTCCGTAGAGTAGTCATATTAATCAAACAGACTTACCTTTTGGGAGATATGGCTGAAATAAGGTTTAGAAGGAGAAAAACAGCTTAACCGGGCTTAATTGGGTAATTAACAACCAGGCCCATTAGGGGATTTCGGGATTTGAGCTACATAAGGGCTGAATAGGGTTAAAGAAACCTTTTCTTTGTCATTTTCCAGCCGTCACTTACCTCTCTTCAACCCTTACAATGGCCTCCGACACCCAAATCATCTTCTAATCACCGTTTAATCAAGTTTTAGCCTAATCTACATCAAACCAAGGCGGGTTAGCATAGAATTTGGGATAGAGCTGCTAGAACACATAGAGATTCGACCCATATCAGGGATACTTTCAGATCTATAAGTAATTTGTGGCTAAGGTGAGTGATTTGCATTGTTTTTCACTAATTACGACTAATTAGGGGTGATTAGTGATAATTAGCGAAATTATGGCTCAGAAAAATCTGGAAAAATTTGTAAAATTCTAAAATATTATTTTAGGGCTCTAATAAAAATTTGGGTTAATTTGGAGTAAGTTTGCTAATACTATCATTAGTTATGGTTAAACCTGATTAAGGGGAAAACATGGGTTTTTTGGGTATGTTTGATCCATATTGACATGTGAAATTGTTTTTTTAATGTTTATTGTTGATTCTCTATGTTGCTATGACTGTATGGTATGCTTTGTGATTGACTAGAAAAGTTAGAATGGTAGAAAACACCGTCGTATGGTATAAAACAATCGCTGGAAAATTTGCAGGAAATGTGCAGGGTTTCGGATCAGATCGGATATGGGACTCGAATCGGATAAGAGAACTGGGCAAGGGAATTCGATTCGTGTCGGAACCTAGCACAAGAGGAAAAGCATGGCAACAAGGAAGGCCACATGAACTAAGGCTGGATCAGATCGGGAAGCTGCGGATCGGAGAAGGAGACGGAGGAGGGAACTAGATCGAGACCTGGAGATGGGGTACCATACGAACCGGACCGAGGCAGTGGCACCATCTGAACCGAACCATAGGGCTATTACCATAAACCGAGCCAAGAAAGGGTGACTGAACCGAAACAGGGGGCTATGACCACTAAACCGAACCGAGCAAGGATGACTGAACCGAATCAATGAGGACTGGAGCACTACGCATATTCAAACCAAACCAAGGCATGGGCTATGACGACCGAACCGATCCGGAAGAGATAAAACCTGAGATGCAAAGGAAGTCTAAGTGAGAAGTTAGAACTCAAGATCCAGATGGGAACCAACGAGTTAACTTCATGATTGGACTTTGCTGCGGGATGTGTGCAAAGGGGTTATTGATGTCTATAGCTTTGACTCAGCATGGAGAGACGGATATTGGCTATGGATCAGTGCAGTGAACTTGTTATGACTTCATGGGGGCAAAGTGATCGTAGCAAGGCTATAAGCCAGTGCAGTGGAGTTGTCATGACTCCATGGGGTAGAGTGGACATAGCAAAGTATTAGTGGTTATGGATCAATGCAATGGAGCCGTCATGACTCCATGGGGCAGAGTGATCGTAACAAAGAATTGGGTAATCAAAGTGGTGGATATCGTATGCTTTAAGCACTGAGTGAGAGATGTGAGGATGATTGCTATGTTTGATGTTTGCTATCACTATGACATGCACACCCCCTCCCCTATATCTCTACACCATGTGTTAGTGTCACCTTAGAGTATTGTACATCCTGTTGTGCTAACTCTTTGGTTGCGGGTCCAGGTTCAGGTATGGTTAGTTATACCTGTTATTGTTCTGTTTTGCTGCTTATCGCTCATACCAGACTTTTGTCTGACCCATAGTTTTATGTCTCTTCTTATTACTCTGGGTGCTCCTAAATGAGTATATTGGAGACAGGTTAGCTGGTTATGCACGAGTAGCTAATCCGGAGACGAGCAGGAGGCTCCCACGTATTATCTACATATATTCTCCCTTGTTGTTGTTGGTCACTATTTTGGGCATTAGTAGTGTACCTCTTTCTTTTGCTTTAGAGACAGTATTTCAAAGTTGTAATAATGTTAGTTTGGATGATAAGCTGTATTTAGATTTCCGCTGCTATGATGGTTTAGTTTCCAGCATTTGCACTATCTCGCCTGTTTTATGTCAAAGTTAAGTTATTATCGTATTTTATTCCATGCGCTGTGAGACATTCTACAGGTACCTTTTTAGTTCTAATTCCTTTCTTTTTCTTTCTTTGGCGACCATCCCGTGCTAGTCGGACATTGGCACAACACACTTTCATTAGAAATGTCGGCTGGTGAGGGCAGGCCGTCACACATAGTCTCGAGCATGGATGGGGAATTGGGCGCAACAACTCCTGATCCATCTCCTTCTCCAACTACTCTAGAGGAAAAAAATCCTAGAAGCATTTCTTGTAGTTTGATTCGCTCTTTGTCTGAAACAAGTATGATTAATCTCCTGCGATGAAAAGATATAACAGTACTCTAGTGCATGCTAATATACTATATATATTTTATAGCTTAAACCAATTACATGTGCCTCTCCCATACGAATATACTCTCTACCAACTTTGTGCAACCAAATAACCAAAGCTCTGATATCACTTGTGACAACCACCTTATACTACCTGCACCGAATGATAAGGAAGATGAACTGTAAATCATGTCAGGATGACATGGGATAATCATTCTGAAAAGAAACATAAACAAAACATGTTCTATTTCTTATAGTGCGTGGATAAAATAAAATAACAACATGTATAACAGAGTAATAGTAAGCCATAAAAAAGCGGAAATATCATACCATATCACAATATTATGTACAATATGTCATAGATGTCAATAATACATCCCATCTTTAATGTAAAGCTCTCATATTAACTCAATAAAAGCAGAAAGTAAAGTAGAATAAATAAATACGCCACCCCTCTAAGCTCGTCCTCAAAACTGCAGTAGTAACAAAAAGACTGACATCTAGTCCACTCAACAGCATCATCGATGAGCACCCAAGATAATATGAGGAAACATAGAACTTTTGGTCGGAAAAAAGTCTGGTGTGAGTAATAAAAAACCATTAACATTTGTATTGTAAAATATGATATTAGACATGGTCTAAGTCTTATACCTGACATGTCCCTACAACCGAAGAGTTAGCACATAATAATTAAGTAAAATATGCTACTCAAATAACAATAATAACAGATACTGCATAGAATTAGATAGAAGAATCTAAGCAGTCTTTCTCGACTATTAGTTCCAAATCCCTTCTTTAGTTCGGTATCCTATGTGTGATAGCCTACTTAGGGAAAGTAGAGAAAGCATTCATAGCAACCATTGCACCGATCTAACAAAACTTAGCTATTACTTTTTAAATCCTTGAATGTATTGATAACCCATATGACCATCCTTACTCTTGCCAAAGGCTAATAAAAAAAATCTTGGTTCTAGTCAGACCACTATGTTTTTGGACACCATAGTTTAACACATTTGCCTTCAAGAACTAAGTGTCCAACGACTAAACCCCCTTGTCTGAGTGGTCCAGGGTATACAACCATCGCATTCAGCCTAAATGGGAATCCCTATGATACATATGCTTTGAGTTGGAAACTAGAACAATTCAAGCTATCGATGATTCCTTAACACTACCAAGCACAAGAACCATCCACAACTCCTTCTTCAAGTCCGAGTCCCATTTAAACCGGTCGATTATCTCGCAATCCCATTCCATCCCAATCTACCATTTACACTCCTTTGACCACTCTCATTCGAGTTCATAATCGAAGAGTCGAACTTCAACAGGCTATACGTTAAGCTCTGTAGAATTAATAAACGAACTACAAGTACCCATAAGCTCCTGATGAAGTACTTTACCGCCACCATATATCTCACTCTAATTGGCCACTGCCTAATGGATTGATACCAATCCATAACCTATTGATCAACATCAATCCATCTACTTAACCAAATCTTGGTTAAATCTCTTATGGATCCTTCACCAACTCCTTCCTGGTGTTTTAGGTCACGCCACCCTTGATCCTCATCATAAATGTTCCACTACCCTATTGCCACATAGCCAATCCAATCACCGCCATCTCTGCATAGTAATATCTACCGGGCCCCACCAACATCCACTATAAATCGCACCTCTATCTGAAATCTTTGCATGTATCGGCTTTGATTCTGACCTAAGGATCGGGGCTGAACCACGTACTTAACCAGTTGTCTAAGAAAATTTCTCATGTGCTAACCCAACATCCTCTATGGCCTATTCTCTAAGTTTCATTCGATTTCAATGAACTTTGATCCTGATATGCTCTGAACTTCAACATAAGTCCTAATTCAAGCATATACTAACACACAAATTAAACATAGTATGTAATTCAATCATTCAAGCAGCAAATTCAATCATCCATATTGTGTACCAACATGAGTCAGCCAAATCCAATCATAGATCTACCACTA
Source organism: Allium sativum (assembly GCA_030737875.1). Lineage (NCBI taxonomy): Eukaryota > Viridiplantae > Streptophyta > Magnoliopsida > Asparagales > Amaryllidaceae > Allium > Allium sativum. The sequence goes on from CM060922.1 coordinate 341,045,628, forward strand.
AACATAGTCAGTTACTCACTAATTACATTGGGTCTAACAAATAAATCAACATATGTCATAATTGAGTTATGCTATAGGTTTCCATATCTAAAATTAATAGATATAATCAAATTTTAGGGTTAATTAATAATTAAGTGATTAAAATACCTAATTACAACATACAATCCAATATATGCATGTGAGAAGGATCATAACTGCTCACATAATCTCACATTTCAATGAAGTTTGAATGGAGATCTATCCTGGACAGTAAGGAAACTTCATAAATAGGCGATGATATAATGAGATATAATTCTTCAATGTAGATCAAGCCTCTTATTGGCAACTAGAGATAATTTGATGTGAATTTGAGAATTAATTTGAGAAATTAGGATACATTGAAGTAGATCATGGTCCAAAACCTAATTGAGAATGAGAGGGAAAACTTCTAATATCTCCCTTCGGCCCCTGTTTATAATTAAGGTGATTAGACTAATGGGCTTGCTAATATCAGCCCATTGGCAAACTCTAACTCTAGCCAATTGTATGAAAGCATAAAGTTTCAATATTTCTAAAACTATTGATCAGATTTTTTTCATGTGGCCAGTTTACGGAATGGTAAACCACCGCCTCGAAGGAATGAGATATGTTAGAGCGTCTAATTTGGCTTCTTTCAAATGTTATTCCCAAATAAAACTTTCCATGCCAAAATTGTTACATAACGATTCAGCAAAAAATCATGCATATGTAAAACATCCCAATGAACTGTATAACCAAATTTTGGAACGATACGACTTTTTATGAATTAAATTGAATTATTTTACCATTCTCTTATAGGTAAAATATGTTCATTATAGTTAGTGTCTGATATCATTATGAATAGCAAGCAACTAACATAGTTTTCAACAAGTAACCGGTATGTTATTTGTTTTCATTCTAGAGTGAGATAACTCATTTAAAATCTAAATTTAAGATAGACTGTTTAGAATAAGACCTAGTAGCAACTATATAAGCGCATAAACAAGAGGAAAATAAGCTAGAAGATCACATATGTAAGGAGAAGAGGGCCAGAAAGCGCACGACCGAGGCTTAAGGGGCCCAAATTGCTCTTGTCCTCAATGATAAAATAGATAAATGCTTCGAATTCTTGAATTTTGAGCCAATGGAGTGATTTATATTATGTATTAGGATGTCGATAGAAGTTTGAGAGAGTTTATACTTGTTCTGAGTTACTTTAGCTTAAGCAAGTTCCTAAAAGAAGAGAATGTAGTGTAAGAATTTTTTATCTTAAGAGTTTGAAGAATGTATAAAGATTTTCCTTTTACCAACTTAGGATTTTTGGTGGAAAATTATTAAACATGTCCTCTCTTATCAGTTAAACTTTTTGGTTCCACATTTTATGCCTTGATTCCCTCCTCCTTTTACTCCACCTTTCTATCCTTTTTAATCCTTTGGGTCCTTTAGTTTCTAAAGTTTATTTAGCTAAGTATTTATATTTAGGATGGTATATAGTTTCATTAGTTATTAAGCACCCATATGTTGTCATATACAACTTCTCAAGCAAATTTATTTAGTGAAAGGTTGTTTTTTTACTAAAAAGTTATTTGGTCACAAATTTTAATATTTAATCAAAGTAATTTTTTTGTAAACACATTTCAAAAATTATTTTTCTACCATTGTTTATTGACGCGTTTAAACAAGGGTATGAACTCATATTTTTAACACTTAATAATATCCACAAAGATATGATATTCTAAGGTGAAGTGTTTGAATTTTCATGTTGATATGTATGTATGTATGTGTGCGCCTGTGTGTGTGTATACATATAGATACACTCTACGACACTCCTATTTGTGAGCACTCCAAATGCGCTCTATTTTCAACCTTTTATATATATTTAAATAAGTTAGTAGAAAGAGAGAGAAATTAGAATGTATAGTGGAAATCAGAAGACCGTAGGGATGTTGTCGATCCTATCTTCTATATATATATACACACATACACATGCACACACATGTGAACACAACTTGATAACATAATTGATGACACAAAAAATGTAACAACCCGTATTTTCAATAAACTGTTATAACATAAATCGAGGCAGAATTTAATTCAAAAATCAGAATCAGGGGAAACGGGCTATGCCATTGCGTTCGTCTCGGAAAAATACGCGAAATAGAGTCCGAGTTTTCGAAAATCGGAGTCCGTATGACCCGGTTAAGGCCCATTGAAGTTTTCAGAAATTTCTATGCTAAAAACAGATTTAAATTTCAAATTAAAAACAGGGATTAGGGCTAATCTGGGTTAGGCGGGAAAATTCCCGCCAGGGGGCCCATGTCGACAGGCATGTCGACAGGGCACCCAGGGAGTCGACAGCCCTGTCGACAGGGGGTGCCCAGGCAGCTCAGCCTGGTGCACCATTTCTGATTTGGGTTGGGTCATATGGCTTGGTTCTAGAGAAATCCGAGATCTGACGGGCCAAACCTAATCTAGGGTTAATCCTAGGGCTAAAAACACTCTAATCTTCTATAAATATACCCCTAATCCTACCCTAAAGCCTCATTAATCAATCTAGCAACTAAACTATGTCAATTTGAATCCTCAAATGGCCTCCACCTAAAACCTAGCCTCCACCTTCCTCAAAGTTAAACCCTATGAAGATATGATGATCATACAACCTTTTCTATGTTGTATGAATGCTTAATAACTTTCATACTTCATTAAGTAGCAAGTTTGATTTGCTAAAGTTTGTGTTTTGGGATTTTGCAAAAGGGTTTTCTTATTTGAGGCTTTGCTTTGAGTTTTTAAAAGGGCTTCTTCATCTTATTTGGTGGATTTGTGACTTGTTTATATTTGTAAGCCCTCTTACCTTCACTTTACAAACTCTAAAGTTAATGTTTGGTGAAAGTTGAGATTTATGTGGGTTTAGTTGATTATGCATGCTTATGCGGACTCACTATGTCATGTTTTATATGGTTCATAAGTTATGCATGCTTATGCGAACTCACCATACCATGTTTTACATGTTTTATAAGTTATGCATGCATATGCGAGATTACTATGCCATGTTTTACATGATTCACAAGTTATGCATGCTTATGCGAGTTTATTATGTCATGTTCTACATGTTTTATGGATTATGCATGTTTATGCAAGTTCACATCACCATGTTATGCAAGTTTAACGGGTTATGCATGACTATGCAAGTTCACCTTACCATGTTATGCATATTTAATAAGCTATGCATGTTTATGCGAGTTCACTATGACATGATTTGCAAGTTTAACATGTATGCATGTGTATTATGATATGTGAAGTTCATCATGTATGTTTTGCCAAGTTACCTTTTTACCCTTATGCGTTATGACGTATATATAAGCGAGATAATGACGTTGGGAGGGTTTGGGTAAACGTAAAAATACATGAAACTAAAAGATTGGGAATTTACCTATTAAGTTAGGTCTACCCCTTGGGAATTTACCTATTAAGTTAGGTCTACCCAAGTATATGTTAACTTGTAAATGTGGACATGACATTAGATAACATGATATGGCCAACTCGAGGTTAGACCTAGTTGTGGTGTAAATCTTCCCAGGTAACCACAACGTGGGGTCTAATGTGGGTAGTTGGTCATGTTGCACCGTAAGACCTGAGGTTAGACCTAGACGTGGTGTAAATCTTCCCAGGTAACCACGGATGTCTAATGTGAGAGGTTGGGTGCGTTAAGTAATTAATGCCTCATGATTAGGGTTAAGTCATGGCCCACTAATACTTAACCAATAATGAGGATGCGAGGATTAGATGGGGTTAAGTGGTTACACTTAACTAATTTAATCCAGGATTAGTAAGGGGTTAAAACCACACTTAACCCTCTTAGAAACCCTAGCAACGTGGTCTGTTCCAGCAGTAATCCCAGTTTGGTATCATTCACAACCCTAGGGGCTAGGCTAGGGCGGGGCACGATTACTGGACTGATGTAAGCGACCAAAGCGACGGCTGAGTGGTACAGCGGTGCGGGTCCGGCGGGCTACGGACGTGCACGTAGTCCGATGTTGGACAAACTCGAGGCACGGGTACCAGTAGGCTTAGACTGTGCATTATTGCTTGGGTGTCTGGGGTTGACACCGTAGGGCTTGATACACCCGAAGGTGGACCCAGCACAGTCTGACTACATCCATGTGGGCCGTATGGACACCAACACTCGACGTGTTAGGTTTATAGGGAGCCGATCAACTAGACCGTTGGGCTGGACCTTATACTAAGGTCACTTCATGTTATTGGGCCAAAGTTTGGGCTAAGGGATCAGGATCTATTTTGTGGGTTTGCTAGTACACTGTGGTGCAAAGTTTAATCTCGTCTATGTGATGTCACCCTTATCTATTGCCAGTATGTTCATCTCAGTTTCCATCATGCTGTTAACTTTATTAGTTTATAGATTTATCGTAGTAGGGCTTACCAGTCTTTTTGACTGACCTGTTTTCCTTCGCTTCTTTTCTTCCGTTTCCCCCCCCCTCCCCCCCACAGGTTCTCAGGGAGGGGCTACATCTGCTTAGTGGATCTTTGGCTTGTGTATTGGATAGCTCATGTATGGATCTGAGCTAGCTGTGGCTTATCTTTTATTTCTGGGGATTAGTACTGATGTTTTACCATGTATTTTGTTATCACGTATCTAGACTGATGTTGTATTTTGGATCATGACATTTTGATATTATGTACTTTACTATGTCGGTTTTCTGAGATGATGATGATGGGTTTTTATCTGCTACCGCTGCTTTACTTATATTTATTTTTATATAATCTGTCTTCTGATATCTCTGTGCATGTTTACCTTCACAATAACGCCCCTCCAAAGCTAGTACATTCTAAGGAGTGATCCTAGTGGAGGTGGGGTGTTACATTTTGGTATCAGAGCCAGGTTTACAAGATTGAACAAAACTTTTGAAAAAAAAAACCCCTTTTGAAAAACTATTTTCAAAAACCTACTAAGTATTTTCCAAAATAAAGTCTAGATTATTTTAAGGCTAATCCCCAAAAGCCATCAGCGTTATCCTTCGTTCCCTTGACCTAATCTTATCTTATCTTTTGTTTCAGTATGGCTGAGAATCTTGACATCCCAGATGGAGTGAACGTACCACTCTGGTATAGGAGACTCCTAGAAGCTAGGGCGGCAGCTGGTCCCGCCAACCCTACTCCCACTCCTCCTCCTGTATTTGAGAATCCTATCCCTAATATCCCTCCTCCGGTGGTCCCTGCTCCCCCTCCTCCAGCAGTTAATATTCCCCCTCCCGTTGCTAATGTTCCTCCCCCTCCCGTTGCTGAGGCTCCTCTTCCTCCTCCTCCCCCTCAGCATCCTCAGATTGAGTTTACAAAGGTTTGTAAAGACTTCAAGGCAATGGGAGGCAAGAATTTCCTAGGCACAGAATCTTTCGTTGAAGCTAGGAATTGGCTGAAGGACACGGAGGACTTGTTTGCTATCTTTGGGATTGATGACGAGAGGAAGATCTTATTGACGGTATGGCTTTTGAAGGATGAGGCGGCCTATTGGTGGGAGGTCACCAATGGGACGAGGCCCGTTGAGACTTGGGCCGATTTGAGGGCTAGATTTGTGACCAAGTTTCTATCTTCAGCCGAGGCGAATTTACAAATGGAGAAGTTCATTTCATTAAAGCAAGGTGATATGTCGATCAAGGAGTATGTGAACAAGTTTAATCAGCTGGCCCGCTTTGGTTTGGATATAGTAAACACCCCGGAGAAGAAGGCTCTTCGATTTGCCAGAGGATTGAATGAGCCGCTACAGGGCTTGGCGATGTCACATATTCCGCATGGAGCCACTTTCGAGAGTTTGGTCAATATGGCTCTGCTTCAGGGAGAGGGAAAGAAGGAAGTCAAGTCGGGCGATACTCAAGCAAAGAAGGCTGATTCTCAAGGCAAAGGCAACCAAGGTCAAAGCAGTCAAGGAAATCAGAATAAGAACAAGAAGGGCAACAACAAAGGCAAGGGGAAGTGCAATTACTGTGGCATAGCTGGGCACTTTGCTAAGGATTGCAGGAAGAAGAAAAGGAAGCTTACTGGTGGATGCTTTTCTTGTGGAGAGACTGGGCACTTCAGCAAAGAATGCCCAAAGAAGAAAGGACAGGCTGGATCTTCAGGAGGGCAAGTTCATGCTCTCAATGCCGCTTCAGTTCCCGAGCGAGGTAGTGTTTCTGTTGAGAACCTTGTTTATATCTCTGATCTTCCAGTACGTACCTTGTTTGATTCCGGTGCATCACATAGCTTTATTTCATCTAATCTTGTTGATAGCTTGCACCTCAGTACTAGCTTAGTGGATGATCCCGTTTGTGTCTCGAATCCCATTGGGGGTTCTGCTCATCTATCTATGATATGTGAGGATCTGAGGATCTCTATACTCAGCGTTGAATTCTTGTGTAGTGCGTATGTTCTAGGTTTCAGGGGATACGGATTGATCTTGGGCATGGATTGGCTGTCTAGATATGGAGCCATTCTGGATTGTGAGCATAGGGTTGTAAGGCTTGTGACTCGCCTGGGCAACACCTTAGAGATTTCATGCAATCCGAAGAATCCCGTCATGTTATGCTATCTAGAATCTCTCGACTCATCAGAGGAGGCCCTTCAGTCTGTAAGGGTGGTCCGGGATTATCCAGATGTGTTTGAAGAAGTTAAGGGGTTGCCCCCTAAATGAGAGATTGACTTTCGCATCTATCTGGTAGATAATGCTAAACCTGTTTCTTTGCCCATTCGGCATATGGCTCCGCGTGAGAGACGGGAGCTGGGCAAGCAAGTAAAAGAATTGCTTGAGAAGGGCTTCATCAGAAGGAGTATATCCGAATGGGGAGCGCCTGTGGTGTTTGCAACTAAGGCAGATGGCTCTCTTCGACTCTGTGTGGATTATAGAGAATTGAATAAGCTGACTAAGAAGAACAGACACCCGTTACCGAGGATCGACGATCTCTTTGATCAACTTGTTGGTGCTTCTGTTTTCTCTCAGCTTGATCTTGCTACGGGTTTTCATCAGCTCAGAGTGGCTGAAGACAGTATAGACAAAACTGCATTCAGAACTCCAGACGGATTCTTTGAATGGCTTGTTATGCCGTTCGGTTTGACGAATGCACCCGCGTATTTTGTGGATTTGATGAGTAGGGTGTTTCGGGAGTTCTTGAATAAGTTTGTCGTGGTCTTTGTTGATGATATTCTAGTCTTCTCCAAGGATGAGGAAGGGCATGCGAGGCACCTAGCAGAGGTGATGGACACACTCAGAGCACACCAGTTAAAAGCCAAGTTCTCCAAGTGCCACTTTTGGAGAAGGGAAGTCAGATTTCTTGGGCATATCGTATCCAAGCAAGGCTTGGCAGTGGATCCCGCTAAGGTGGTTGCAGTTCAGGATTGGAAGACGCCAAGGAATGCAACCGAGGTGAGAAGCTTTCTGGGTCTTGCGGGTTTCTATCGAAAGTTCATCAAAGACTTCGCAAAGATATCTGCTCCCCTTACTAAGTTGACGAAGAAGAACTTAGTCTTTGCTTGGGATATGGATTGTGAGCTTGCTTTTCAGAGACTCAAAAGAGCCCTTACCTCCGCACCAGTTCTAGCCTTACCCGATGGTGGTAAGATATTTACCGTGTACACTGATGCTTGTGGCACGGGATTGGGTGCCGTTCTGATGCAAGAGGGCAGAGTTATATGTTTTGGTGGGAGGCAACTTAAGGTGCATGAGAGGAATTATCCCACTCATGATCTAGAGCTGGCAGCGATTGTATATGCGCTCAAAGCATGGCGTCATTATCTTCTGGGAGAGAGATTTGAGCTATATACTGATCATAAGTCTTTGAAGTATCTCTTTTCGCAGAAAGATCTGAACTTAAGACAGCAGAGATGGATGGAATTTTTGGCTTCCTATGATTTTGAGATATCCTATACCCCTGGCAAGGGGAATGTTGTAGCGGATGCATTGAGTAGGAAAAGGTTGACGCTAAGTCCTCTATTTGTGGAGATGAAGAATTTAGAGTTCTTGGCGACCTTTGATTTCTCTTTGGCAATGGAGTCGGTGACCGGTTCCTTGGCATCTCTAGAGCTCAGGCCTACCCTTCTAGATCAAGTCGGGACTTCACAGAAGGAAGACCCCCAGATAATTGAGATCATGGACAAGCTGGTTCGAGGGGAGACATCTAGTCACCTTGCTCGATATTCTATAGACGATAAGGGTTGGCTGAGGAGGGATGGAAGGCTTTGTGTTCCGATGGTAGAAGATTTGGTAAGGAAAGTTCTTGAGGAAGCACATCGCTCCAAGATGACTATACATCCAGGTGGTGATAAGATGTATAAGGACATGAAGCGCGTTTTCTTCTGGCCTGGAATGAAGAAGGATGTGGCGGAGTTTGTCTCGAGATGTGTTATTTGTCAGAGAGTAAAAGCTGAGTCAAAGAAGCCCGGTGGGCTATTACATCCGCTAGAGGTCCCGCTATGGAAGTGGGAGAGCATTTCTATGGACTTTATTGATGGGCTTCCAAGGTCCAGGAAGGGGAACACGAGCATATGGGTCATTGTGGATAGGCTCACGAAGAGTGCTCATTTTATCCCAGTAAAGAGCAAAAGAACCGCATCTGGACTAGCATCAGTATATCTTCGTGAGATAGTGCGACTACATGGAGTCCTTTCCAGCATAGTCAGTGACCGCGACCCCATCTTTACTAGTCAGTTCTGGAACAGTTTGCAGGAGGCTATGGGCACGAAATTGAACCTCAGTACGGCCTATCACCCACAAACAGACGGCCAAACAGAAAGGGTGAATAGGATACTTGAGGACTTGTTGAGGCTTTGCATCCTGGATTTTGGTGGTGCTTGGGAAGACCATCTTCCTCTTGTCGAGTTTGCGTATAACAACAGTTATCAGGCGAGCATAGGGATGGCGCCGTTTGAGGCTTTATATGGGAGGCCGTGCAAGTCACCTACATGTTGGTGGGAGTCCACAGATAAGCTTATACTTGGACCCGACATGATTAGGGACACATCCGAGAAGGTCGAATTGATTAGAAGACGGATGAAAGCGGCCCAAGACCGGCAGAAATCCTATGCCGACAGGCGAAGGTCCGAATTGGAGTTTGAGGTTGGGGACAAGGTTTTCGTGAAGGTTTCTCCTTTGCGGAATGTGGTCCGATTTGGAGCTGTTGGGAAGCTAGCACCGAGATTTGTTGGACCCTTCCCCATCATTGAGAGAATTGGGAAGATGGCTTATAAAGTGCAATTGCCCGAGAAGTTGTCCGGAGTGCATAATGTCTTTCATGTCTCGCATCTCCGAAAGTGCCTGCATGAGTCCGCTGAGGTGGTTGAACCTAGCATGCTTGAAGACGTGGAAGTAGAGAAAGAAGCAACTTTAAGGAAAGCTCCGATTCGTATCTTGGGGACAGAGACCAAGAAGCTAAGGAATCGTGAGGTCAGATTGGTGAAAGTTCAATGGGGTGAAGCCGAAGAGGACGCAACTTGGGAAACCGAGGAGAAGATGCGTGGGCTTTATCCATTTCTTTTTGAGGGTACACTCTCAATCTCTTTTGTTAGTATATCTTTCTCTTTGCTATCCATATTTATCTAGTTATCGTGCTAAACTTGTCATGAGAACCTTAGGTAGAAACCCTTTTGGATGAAACATGTGCTTGAGACATGTTATGTTTGATGGTTGCAAGTGGTTGCAAGTGTTTGCAAGTGGTTACTCGTGGATGCATGATACACATTAGGCACTAGATCGGCTCACACACTCCTCATATTGCATGTGCATGAGTGTTTATGCTTATTCTTGGATGAACGTTGTATGCAATCACATGGATGTTGCATATGGGTGTATGGTTGAGCACGCATATAGACATTATACATTATAGGGATTTGCATACATATGGATACATTTCACTAACATATTTTGCATTGATCATTGCATTAGATAGGTACATATACACACACTTTTGCATATGTTCATACAGCATTTAGAATCCTTTAAGGACAATGGTTGCTCGTGGATGATGTTTTGAGTAGATGGATGTTGGATGGTAGGATATGTTCTTCCTAACTTGAAGATTTCGGGGACGAAATCCTTTAAGGAGGGGAGAATGTAACAACCCGTATTTTCAATAAACTGTTATAACATAAATCGAGGCAGAATTTAATTCAAAAATCAGAATCAGGGGAAACGGGCTATGCCATTGCGTTCGTCTCGGAAAAATACGCGAAATAGAGTCCGAGTTTTCGAAAATCGGAGTCCGTATGACCCGGTTAAGGCCCATTGAAGTTTTCAGAAATTTCTATGCTAAAAACAGATTTAAATTTCAAATTAAAAACAGGGATTAGGGCTAATCTGGGTTAGGCGGGAAAATTCCCGCCAGGGGGCCCATGTCGACAGGCATGTCGACAGGGCACCCAGGGAGTCGACAGCCCTGTCGACAGCCCTGTCGACAGGGGGTGCCCAGGCAGCTCAGCCTGGTGCACCATTTCTGATTTGGGTTGGGTCATATGGCTTGGTTCTAGAGAAATCCGAGATCTGACGGGCCAAAACTAATCTAGGGTTAATCCTAGGGCTAAAAACACTCTAATCTTCTATAAATATACCCCTAATCCTACCCTAAAGCCTCATTAATCAATCTAGCAACTAAACTATGTCAATTTGAATCCTCAAATGGCCTCCACCTAAAACCTAGCCTCCACCTTCCTCAAAGTTAAACCCTATGAAGATATGATGATCATACAACCTTTTCTATGTTGTATGAATGCTTAATAACTTGCATACTTCATTAAGTAGCAAGTTTGATTTGCTAAAGTTTGTGTTTTGGGATTTTGCAAAAGGGTTTTCTTATTTGAGGCTTTGCTTTGAGTTTTTAAAAGGGCTTCTTCATCTTATTTGGTGGATTTGTGACTTGTTTATATTTGTAAGCCCTCTTACCTTCACTTTACAAACTCTAAAGTTAATGTTTGGTGAAAGTTGAGATTTATGTGGGTTTAGTTGATTATGCATGCTTATGCGGACTCACTATGTCATGTTTTATATGGTTCATAAGTTATGCATGCTTATGCGAACTCACCATACCATGTTTTACATGTTTTATAAGTTATGCATGCATATGCGAGATTACTATGCCATGTTTTACATGATTCACAAGTTATGCATGCTTATGCGAGTTTATTATGTCATGTTCTACATGTTTTATGGATTATGCATGTTTATGCAAGTTCACATCACCATGTTATGCAAGTTTAATGGGTTATGCATGACTATGCAAGTTCACCTTACCATGTTATGCATATTTAATAAGCTATGCATGTTTATGCGAGTTCACTATGACATGATTTGCAAGTTTAACATGTATGCATGTGTATTATGATATGTGAAGTTCATCATGTATGTTTTGCCAAGTTACCTTTTTACCCTTATGCGTTATGACGTATATATAAGCGAGATAATGACGTTGGGAGGGTTTGGGTAAACGTAAAAATACATGAAACTAAAAGATTGGGAATTTACCTATTAAGTTAGGTCTACCCCTTGGGAATTTACCTATTAAGTTAGGTCTACCCAAGTATATGTTAACTTGTAAATGTGGACATGACATTAGATAACATGATATGGCCAACTCGAGGTTAGACCTAGTTGTGGTGTAAATCTTCCCAGGTAACCACAACGTGGGGTCTAATGTGGGTAGTTGGTCATGTTGCACCGTAAGACCTGAGGTTAGACCTAGACGTGGTGTAAATCTTCCCAGGTAACCACGGATGTCTAATGTGAGAGGTTGGGTGCGTTAAGTAATTAATGCCTCATGATTAGGGTTAAGTCATGGCCCACTAATACTTAACCAATAATGGGGATGCGAGGATTAGATGGGGTTAAGTGGTTACACTTAACTAATTTAATCCAGGATTAGTAAGGGGTTAAAACCACACTTAACCCTCTTAGAAACCCTAGCAACGTGGTCTGTTCCAGCAGTAATCCCAGTTTGGTATCATTCACAACCCTAGGGGCTAGGCTAGGGCGGGGCACGATTACTGGACTGATGTAAGCGACCAAAGCGACGGCTGAGTGGTACAGCGGTGCGGGTCCGGCGGGCTACGGACGTGCACGTAGTCCGATGTTGGACAAACTCGAGGCACGGGTACCAGTAGGCTTAGACTGTGCATTATTGCTTGGGTGTCTGGGGTTGACACCGTAGGGCTTGATACACCCAAAGGTGGACCCAGCACAGTCTGACTACATCCATGTGGGCCGTATGGACACCAACACTCGACGTGTTAGGTTTATAGGCAGCCGATCAACTAGACCGTTGGGCTGGACCTTATACTAAGGTCACTTCATGTTATTGGGCCAAAGTTTGGGCTAAGGGATCAGGATCTATTTTGTGGGTTTGCTAGTACACTGTGGTGCAAAGTTTAATCTCGTCTATGTGATGTCACCCTTATCTATTGCCAGTATGTTCATCTCAGTTTCCATCATGCTGTTAACTTTATTAGTTTATAGATTGATCGTAGTAGGGCTTACCAGTCTTTTTGACTGACCTGTTTTCCTTCGCTTCTTTTCTTCCGTTTCCCCCCCCCCCCCACAGGTTCTCAGGGAGGGGCTACATCTGCTTAGTGGATCTTTGGCTTGTGTATTGGATAGCTCATGTATGGATCTGAGCTAGCTGTGGCTTATCTTTTATTTCTGGGGATTAGTACTGATGTTTTACCATGTATTTTGTTATCACGTATCTAGACTAATGTTGTATTTTGGATCATGACATTTTGATATTATGTACTTGACTATGTCGGTTTTCTGAGATGATGATGATGGGTTTTTATCTGCTACCGCTGCTTTACTTATATTTATTTTTATATAATCTGTCTTCTGATATCTCTGTGCATGTTTACCTTCACAATAACGCCCCTCCAAAGCTAGTACATTCTAAGGAGTGATCCTAGTGGAGGTGGGGTGTTACGTCATTTGTTTGTCTTTACATGAGAGGTTCGATTTAAGGGGTGATCCATGGTCCACAATTTGTGTATTAAATTATGAGCCATCAATTTATGTTTAAACAGACTTTTCCATATATATATATATATATATTGAAAAGTTTATTTAGACATAAATTGGAAAATATAACATCTTCACTATTGGATTACCCCTTGATTTCCAGCTCTTATGTAAAGACAGACTGATCTAACGATTAGTATTTTATGTTCTTCAATTTTTATCAAAATTTTATGTTCAAATGGTCATCCCATATATATATATATATATATATATATATAAGTATATATGTACGTATGTATATAGAAAATCTATTTAAACACAAAATTTTGGCATAAATCGGGAGACAAATTCTCAACCATTAGATTATTCCCTGATTTCCAATACTCGTATAAAGACACATTGATCCAATGGCTAAGATTTCATGTCCCCTAATTTGTGTCAAATTTTTATGCATTGAGAACTGTTACTTTTAAGTAGGGATAATATATTATTTTAATTCTTTATATTTTAGGGGATTGTTGGGACTCCAATTTTGGTTAAGGGACGAGAATTTGAAGAGGAATCCTTCTTATTATTTGTTTGTTAAGAGGATGATTGGATATAGAAAAATAAAAATAAAAATAAAAAGAAATTAAACTACTATTCTCTATTTATCACATGTTGTGCTGGTAATCTAACTTTTTATTTCCCCAAAGATTGAATAAAAGAAAATCTAGCTCCTAAAAGCCAAAATAAATCGCATACTTAACCCTAGTTCCTCCACCATTATTCAAATGAAAGATGAAGAAAAAGCACTCAGACCTTAAGGTAATCACGCAAATTATGGAAACGTTAGTTCAATCGGTTTTTTTTTTGGATTTTAAATCGACTATTTTGGTGAAGAAGAAGAAGAAAATGGTGGAGGGTTGCCATTTGTATTGTTGAAAAAATGTTGAGAAATTGTCGAGAATATCGTAAAAACTCATTTACAGCACGTCAAAAAAATCACACAAAAAATAATATGTAAAGGGTTGTAGTACATTGTTATGGCGCTAGTTCTAATAGTTGAAATTAGTATTCTCCATCAATAAAATAGGGTTTAAGGTTCAAGTTTTAGATTAAGAAAGATTAGAAGGTTAATACTGAAAATTTTATTAATAAGGCTAATTTAATGTGTTCCTCCATAACTATTGTAAAATTATTTGAAATTTTAACCTCCTTGACTAAAATTGGAGTTCTATTAACAATGTTATTCATTTCGCTGTTAAATATGCAAATGTAAAATGTTTCATATGAATATCCATCTCTTTCGTCTAATCCATCTAATCTTAACAATCTGTACTTCTATGCATGAGTTGAGTACAAAACATTGCTTTTGGAAAATGAATTGGTGTGCTTGAAAATGCAGTCTGTTACAATTCCTATTAATATATACAAATTGGCTAACGTCTTTTGTCTTCGGTTGTGTTTAGTCGTACAAAACATGTTTGGAATCTTCGTATCTTCTTCAAAATGAAATCCAATTAGTCATTTTTCTATTTTTACTTTTCTAATTGTGAAAATAAACAATATATTCCATAAGAAAATTAGTCTCCATCATAAGTACAGTCTTCATTATCACCCGTTGAAGTACAATTATGTGTTGTGTTCGCAAGCTAGTTTATTCCAATTCGATTAGGGTTTGTTTCTAAAAAAATTCTCCATGCTATTTTCAGTGTCCTTTCTTTGCCTGGTGGACAAATATTACCATAGTTGAGTTATACATCTAATAATCTAAAGTATAGCATATCATATATATGTGTATGTATATAGATATATACACACGCACATATGGAGGAAAGTCTATAATAACACGAAATAGTGACACAAAATGAAATACACAAATTTTTGACCATTGGATCTTCCCATGAATTTCACCTCTCATGTAAAGACAAATAAATCCAATGATCTACAATTTATGTCTTTAATTTTGTGTCACCATCTTGTGTTAAAATAGTCGCTACATATATATATACACACACACACATACATACATACATGAGAAATGTTCCAATACACCTCTTAGTATACACCTTCATCTCCATATAAATTCCAACCACTCATTCAGATTTTAATATATATTTTTCTCTCTCTTTCCACCACACTATATTATTTAATTCAATCGGAGAGAGGAATAATGAATATTAAAATTGGAATGAGTGGTTGGAATTCAAAGGGAGATAAAGGTGTAGCCTAAGAGGTGTAGTTGAATATATATATATATATATATATATATATATATATATATATATATATATATATGTATATGAGGAGCATTCCGAGGCACCCTTGTTTTACAGCATCCCTGCCCTATCGTGAGCTACACAAATCCAAATCAAATAAGATTTTGTAGATGTTCAATCCACATATGTAATATCATCTATCCAAAATTTGAGCTCATTCTGACATTTATAGAATAATATATTTTATGTCTAAATTTAACGATTCGAATATATGTCAGAATGGTGAATAACTGAGCTAAGATTTTGAAAATGTTACGAATGTTGGAACAAGCTCAAATTTTGGATAGATGATAATATATATGTATGTATGTATAGGGAAATTCTACTAAAATAAAAAAATTAACGCAAATTATGGGACACCAATTCTCGATCATTGGATTGCCCCCTGATTTTCACCCCTTACATAAAAAAAATTGATCTAGCGATTGAGATTTTGTGTCCGTTGAATATATATATGTATATGTATATATATATATGTATATGTATATATATATATAGAGAGAGAGAGAGAAAGGGTTTTGTTAATGCTTGTGCACACGTGTTAACCATGAAAGTTATTAACAGAAATACAAAAAAAAAAATCAAATATCTTATTTGACATTATGCAATAATAAGACTATAAGAGACTGAATTCCAAGAGTGTATATTGGTAACTTGAAAACCTTAACAATACGAAGATTTTAACCATGTAACAATATGTTATTATGCTTGTTTGTTAGTATAATTTTTGGGTTGAGTCTTTTTCTTTACATTTGAGTAGTCGGAGTCCTCACTTCTGTATTTAATGTTTCTCTGCGGTAATGGAGAACTAAGTAGTTCTTTACAAACAAGAAGCCTAACCCCAAAAAACAAGAAAATTGACTAAATAACATTTCATAATTTTTGAGCGGTCTGAAGTTTGAAATACAATTAAAACTGAATGGCTAAAGTGGTGTACTTTAGTGTATTGTTTTTTATTGTCATAGTTTGCAGTTTTGTTTCTTTCTTTATCATATTTTCATGGTATAGTACTAGTAACAACACAAATTCCGACATACTGAATTTTTTTAAAAATTCTAATCTATCGAAACTCGTGTTGGTTTGCTCTGGTATCCTGCAGAAAAGACAAAGATATAAAATATATCAGAGCTCAGGAAAACATCTCATAGCGGAATGGATAAAATATAATATAATCAAAATATTGCCTTACCCAGATAATAATATTGCCTAGCCAGTGTCGCAAGCTATCATATCTCAACCACAAATCTAACCTGCGCGTATCTTATGAGAAAGGGGTCAAAACACAGTTCTGGTGACTTGATTTGAACTACACATTTTGGATAACCCTACACATACTGTTCAATTATATTTTCTTATTTATTAGGTTATTGGGTTAATAGCACTCAAGGCTTACACACACGTTGTACCCATTTACTTCCCAGTGGATTAACCTAATACAATATATATGTAGCTACCACCAAATTAAGGTACACAGTGGTACCCCACTCGCACGGTCTCCGCCGCAACGCCATAGAAATATATGCAGTCCCTCTTCCTACGTCGGAGTGATGTATGGATCTCTATATTACCAAGCTATGCTCCGCATAGAACCACCATCGCCATGCCGCAAGCGTACGGACTGCCACCTTTGATCGAATCAGATCACAGAGTAATGCCCTAGAGTCTACGATACACCACCTAGAGAAGGCATGCATGTATCTAGACTTTCCCACGTACATATCATGAATCGTAATCAATGCCTTAAACACACATATCCTATATTGTGCACCGAGTCCCGTGGTAGGGCTGTATATGAAACACGAAACATGAAACTCGATCGTGAGCTTTTCAGATATCTATATACACGGATTCTAAGTTCTGCATTTTCAGCGGTGATGGTCCCACCTAACCCCTCCCTCAACTAATGAAAGACGAACAAGATTGAGAACTAATGACCTGGCCCAAGAACAAACAACAAACAACAAATCCTATTTGGCATATCCCTCACCCATAGCCTTGATAACAAAAGTTCTGTGGTCTTTTTGTTTAGCTCTCCGCCTTTCCGCCTCATGCATCACACTGACTGTCGATGGTAGGTACTCGACGTTTTGCTATCAATAAAGGTTAGACCTGTCAGTACACAAGAGTGGTAGTAACCCCGCCAAGTCACAGGGCAACCATATATCGTCGGATCACCTGTGCCACACTATAGCCTTTTGATTGCCCACTATCGTAGAAATCAAGGTATACTCACTGGGTAGAAATGCACTGACGTAACCTCTGTGAGCATAGGACAACGCTATCACAACACAGAGGACTATCAGAGTACCCTCCACGTCCCAAGAAGCAGCGTACTTTACCTTCCAATCTTTGGAGCCAACAGAATATCAACAAGCAGATCAGGCAGAATAATCAGGTGGATGTGTGCTACCCTCTTATCCCATGACACTATGATGATCTACTCCCGTTGGATTATTCACCCTCAAAGTCTAAGCGCCTCAGTTTAATGCATTATTAGACCCTTTGTCTAATCATTTAATAATGCGCTTGGTCTACTCATTAGGTTTCCAGTTAACTTGGTTAATTCCAATTATATTAAATTATTATTCAAGTTACCAAGTTCTTTTCGAGCCTCTTATATCTCTAAGGAATGGACCCCTCTTGCTTATTAATTTTGGTTACAAAACTTAGCCCTTTTACGTTCATTAATAAGCCCATAACATGTTATTCCCTAGATTGTAATCCAAGGTCTGCAATCTACAATCCCTTTATATTATTCGTTATCCAATTCCATAGTTACAATTACATGTTTTACTTAATAATTAAGTATGTCTCAATTCACATGTTTTTTGTTTAACATGTCACTTATTATTTATAATTAAATATAACTTATTTCATCCATATATTCACTTTGTTCTTTCTTATTTAATCATAATTCCATCTTACAATATTGCTATAACTTGTCGTTGTTTACTTATTAACTTAGTTCTCTTAACCAAGGTTTACTAATAAGTTTCCTTTCCATTTATTATAAAGTATGTTATAATTTCCCCTTGTCCCTAGGACAAGCCTTTAACATGTTATTCTTATCTGCAGATTTTAGATTCTCAAGTTTACAGATTACTTAATTTATAATTAAGTACAACTTATTTCATTTCATAAGTTATCACATTCCCCCTATTGTTTATTATAACCTAAGTTATATTTTTCACTTGTCCCTAGGACAAGCCTACCTATTATCATTCCATTTACCCTTCAGGTTTATTCATAATAGGTTATTATCATTCCCCGTTCATTACACGTTTTTTACTGTTGTAACTTTCCTTCATTTCCATTCATCACAATTAGTTCCATTAATTCCTATCCTTTTATATACAGACACACACATATATATATACATACATATATACATATATATGTTTATGCACTAGACCTCTCACATTAAGCCGACCACTTGTGGATGTTGGATTTGTTAGGCGGTTCCGGGCAGACTTCTACCACAAGTTGGGCTTAACCTCGTGTCTTAGCACTATTACATGTATATTTACGCACTGGACGACTTACATTAAATTAACAACTTGTGGACGTTGGATTTGCCGGGCGGTTCCGGGCAGACTTCTACCACAAATTGAATCTAACCTCATGTCTAAGTGCGGTTACAGTTTTGTATTTATTGTGAAATTTTCCCTATAATTTATACGTGTCCATTCTCCCAAATTTTTGCTGTAATTCTATTTTTACACGTCATACTTAATGTCATGATAATTCCATTTTAACTTATAATCATGTCGCATGTTCTTCCTAAAATGTAATTAACTCCGACCTAGAATAATAACATGTAATCATCAATCATGTAATTATTCTAATCTAACAATTTAACATGTAATTCTTCTAATTTCTACAGTTAAGGGTTCAAGTACATAATATGTCATAGGATAACATGTAATTAGAATATGCATGCATACATCAGTAATCGTTTCCACATTTTCAACAAGTTTATACATTTCATCATATTAATATTTCAACAATTTCAACATATTAACATTTCAGCATATTAACGTTTCAACATGTCGAATTAACATTCTAGCTGATTTACACTGCATATTAATGGTGAATGTCAAACGATAAATATACCATTATCAAATAGGCACCTAATTTGTAACACCCCACGTCCATTAATGTCACTCACAAAGGGAATGCATTAAGTTTCGTGGAGCGTTATAAGAGTATAGAACAAAACATCAAAAGACAGATACATAGAATAGTACTTGAAAAATTTATAACTTTATTGCAGCGGAAACAAATATAAGTTTGGTTACATCTTCAAGCCCATTGCACCTAAACCAAGTACATAATATCAGTCTTGTACAAAAACCAACAGAGTACATAATTTTTAAAACCATAATCTCCAATCCAAAATGCCATATGAAAGAGAAACAAAGCTAAGCCTTGCTTTCAGCACTTCAAGCAAGAAATTCCGAATCAAGCTTCAACGTGCCCACCCTGAGAACTTGGGGGAAGAAAAGAGGCGAAACAAAAAGGGTCAGACATAAAGTCTAGCGAGTCCAGTAACTTTAACAATATAACTAGTAAAGCAACATGATAAGAACATAAACTGGTTGTAAAAGATGACTGTAACATAAGCAGATACGAAAAGGTAACGAGATTAATAGGATGTAACATTGACTGCACTTCTAACCACTATAAGATATTCTCTACACCGCACCAATACTAGTTTCATACTAAAAGATAACCCCTCTTGGCTAAATAGAATGATTGTAGTTTCGTGTACTTCTAGCTGCTCTCATAGGTAACCAACGTGCACCAATCACCACTAGATGTATCCACTATCCTCCTTGTTCGTTTATGTACCTCTAGCTGCTATCATAGGAAACCAATATGCACCTATCACCACTAGATGTACCCTCTCTACTAATCACAATAATGGTAGCTTCGTGTACTCCTAGATGCTCTCTCAGGTACCGCACTTGCTCCTACCACCACTAGTTGTACCCACTACCCTCCCCATCCGATCGGATCCATAACCTCGTAGATCTTTGTGTTGGTCCCACAATAAGATGTATCACTCCCTAAGGTGGCAACCTCGATACTACTGAAATGCATAGCTTATACCTACACGATGCAACAGCGTCTTACCTACCAGCCCGGACCCGCGCACGCACATGACTCCATTGGATTTGCACTGCCATCGCTAAGTCTTTATTGACCTCTTATAATTTACCCTAGTAATCGTGTCCCTGTCCTCGACCTAGTTCGAGCTCATATAGATACTGAAATGGGTTACTGGTTGAAAAGGGTCCATACACTTGACATAAGCTTCCCTTCTAAGCTTGGTCCCCACTAGGAATTCCCACTTAACCCCTTTTTATCCGCATGTCTTATCACATGTCTCATCTTGGTTAAGAGCTTTTATTATGTTTCACATGCTACCCATGTCGCCCACTTAACCCTTTTACTGTTCCCATGTCTTCCCACATGTCATATCTTAGTTAACTGTTTTTAATTGTGTTTCATATGCTATCCATGTCACCCACTTAACCCCTTTACTATTCCCATGTCTTACTATATGTCTCAGCTTGATTAAGTGCTTTAATTATGTTTCACATGATACCCATGTTACCCACTTAACCCATTATTATCCCCATGTCTAATCACATGTCGTATCTTGGTTAAGTGTTCATTAATTCATTATAACCGTAATCTTGCAAGACCTCCGACATTATATTATCATTTTGTGGTTGCTGGATATGCCGGGTGGTTCTAGGCAGGCTTATACCGCAATCTGAATCTAACCTCGTGTCTTTGCATTATTACACATCTAATTTCACATTAGATAACCAAATTGCGGTTGTTGGATATGCCGAGCAGTTCCAGGCAGACTTCTACCGCAATCCGAATCTAACCTCATGTCTTAGGCATTCATTTTCACTTTCTTGATTCAAATCCCAATTTTAAATCTTGGATTATAATATATTCCAATCACCCATAATTTCCAATCTAAATTATGTTTATAATTTTAATCCAAATTATGCCCAAATCAATTTGCATTCATTATCTCTTCCTTAATTTAATTTCAAATCTTGGATTATGGTGATTTCCAGTTACCCATAAATTCCAATCCAATTTATGCTTATAATTCTAATCCAATTTATGCCTAATCTCATGTATACAAGTTATACTCAATAATGCCCAACCCAATTTATGCCAAATCCCATGTACACAAGTTATACTCAATTATGCCCAACCCAATTTCCATATTCATCAATAATTTATGCCAATAATCTCATTTCATTCCATATTTCCCAAACTTTTCCCAATCGTTCCAACGTTATTCGAACGCAAATCTCAACGTAATATGCTTAGGCTTGAAGTAGCCTAATATCAAAAGGAAAAAGGGAAAGAAGAAGGGGAGAGAATCAAAACTGGCATAAACATACAAATAGGCATGTGAAATAAATAACGGCAAAATAGATCAGATATGCCTATGATAATAGCAGTTGGGTATGAATCTGAGGGATAACAAATTTTAAAACTTGATATGATTCATCTTATTTCCAAGCATATACATTAGATCCAAATTACAATCCTATCATGATTACTTTTTAATTCAGTTATATGCGAAAGTAACATAGTGTAACACCCCACGCTCATTAATGTCACTCACAAAGGGAATGCATTAACTTCAGTGAAGCACTACAGGTAAAAGATGCAGATAAATTACAAGATAGACAAATAAAGCAGCGAAAAATAAAGTCATTTTATAAGCAATGTAGTTCAGTCAAGCTTTTACAACAATTGACTCAATCTACTTTAAACTATTACATAAAATTTCTGCCTTGATTCAAAAACTTCCAAGTATATAAGAAGCATAAAACATAGCAAAGTAGCATAAGTCCCCAAATTAAAGTGCAAACACAACCATAGCCAAAAATAAGAGGTTCCAAGCCATACATCATAGAATCTCCAAGCTTGGAAAGAGAAACATTCCAAACTAAGCTGAGCTATTCCCTCCCTGACTACCTGGGAGGGAACGGAAGAAAAGAAGACAAAAGAAAATGGGTCAGACATAAAGCCTAGTAAGTCCAGTGACTTTCAGTATGTAAACATTAAAAGTAACATGACATGAATAAGCTGAATATAAGACAATACCGTGATAACAAGGATAACAAGATAACATAAGATTAGTGAAAGATATGATAAGGCAAGATAAACTGAATGTGCTTCTACTCTTTCTCTGCTTCGCTACTACCCTGTTATTCTGATTTCTATATCTCTGCACCACCTAACTAATGTCCCAACTAGTAATCTGTATAAAATGATAATATGATCCCAATCACCGCAATTTTGGTAGCCTTCAGGTGTACATCTATTATAAGGATCCCACCTCAATCTGCCTAATTGCCATGGATATGCTAGATGTACCCTTACTACCCTATCGATCGGCTCCCTACTTGTACTAATTTTCCTTATGTCTGTGTCAATTGGCCCTCTCTTGTGTGTAGATACCCTGTATTGGTCCCACCATAAGGTGTATCAATCCCTATGATAGCAACTCGACACGATTCAAGATGCACAGTGTATAAATACTGGTACCCAATGCCTGCTTTTTCCACTCTGGAGTACGTGCACACCCGTAATCCGTCAGAACCTACACTGACATACCGCATACCGCTGTTTTGACCGCTTATAATCAGCCTAGTAATTGTGCCCCACCCTGCCTAGTTCAGGGTGCCATGATATATCTATTTGGGTTACTGCTGAAATTGGTCCCAGTTACTAGGGTTTCCTACTGGTTAAGTTTGTGGGCCTATATATACAAATATTACCCACTTACACAAGATGTACTTAACCCCCCCCCCCCCCAACCCCAAACTGATTCAAACATGTTTATTTAACAATTAATTTTGTGGGCCTGTATATACTAATATTACTTACCTACCTAAGGTTTACTTAACCCTCCCATTTATCAAGTCAATATGTATTATTGGTTAAGCTTGCCTTAACCCTATCCACTTTGTTCATGTAATATTGGTAAAGTGTTGTCCATTCATGTTAACTTAACCCACTCACACATCATGTTGTATTGGTTAAGTGTTTCCTATTAACTTAACCCTGTTATTCATCATGTTATATTGGTTAAGTGTTTCCCATTAACTTAACCCCACTCATTCATCATATTATATTGGCTAAGTGTTTCTTATTAACTAACCCCACTCGTTCATCATGCTATATTGGTTAAGTATTTCTCATTAACTTAACCCTACCCATTCATCATGTTATATTGGTTAAGTGTTTCTTATTAACTTAACCTCACTCGTTCATCATGCTATATTGGTTAAGTGTTTCTCATTAACTTAATCATACCCATTCATCATGTTATATTGGTTAAGTGTTTCTTATTAACTTAACCCCACTCGTTCATCATGCTATATTGGTTAAGTGTTTCTTATTAACTTAACCCTACCCATTCAGTATGTTATATTGGTTAAGTGTTTCTTATTAACCTAACCTTACCATTCTTAGCTTGTCTTGTTTATTATCATTAATTCATTCATTAATGCTTTAACCTCTCGCATTAGAACTATTTTTTGTGGTTGCTGGATGTGCCGGGCGGTTCCGGGCAGACTTCTACCGCAAACTCATTCTAACCTTGGGTTTTGGGCTAAATGCGCTAACCTCTCACATTAGATCTGTGTTGTTGCGGTTACTGGATATGCTAGCCGGTTCCAGGCAGTTTTACACCGCAACTCAATCTTACCTCGGGTTAGGTATGTTCACCTTTTAGCCAATTTATATATTTACCGTACATGTCCAAGTTTAGATTTTATATGCTAATTATCCCAATTTCACAAAAATAGTCATGTTTCAATTCTCAAGTTATGCCCAAAAATTTCACCGAATATGTTATGCCCAATTATTTCACCAAATACATTATGTCCAATATTTACCCAAAATAAGTTATACCTAAATATTCCCCGTAATCCAATCGTTCGTATTTCGCGATTTCAGCCTACGTTTTAAGGTAACCTAGGTTCATAAAAGAAAATGAAATAGGGGAAGAGAGAGAAGGATCATAAAATAAGAATAGGCATGTAACATCTGACCTAATATAGGAAATTTAGATCCACTAAAGATAGATTCTTGATTAAACTGATACAATCGTTATCGCAGGCATAAAAATAACATCATGAACCAAAAAGGATTATATGCCTGATGTACAACAAAGATAGGCCTGATTTAATCAATGAAAATAACCTCTAAGGCATGTAAAGACATAGGTTCAATAGAAAGATAGGAATAAATCTGAAAAGATTGTCTTACAATCAGGCATAGACTTTGATTCATTTTATTACATGTCAAGATTACAATCAGGTGTTCAAATCTGAAAATAACATGAACTTACCTTGCTAGGATTAAGAAAAGATAATCGAATCGTTGTTGTTGCAGAAACTCTAATTTTGATGTTGATTTATCTTCAAAGTTGATTGTTGATGAAGAACTTCTAATATGATTCAGGATTTTAGAGGCGGCGGCTAAGAGAATTGAGAGTTCAGCAGCATAGAGTCGTCATAAGGAATTGTTATGAATTAGTGTTTAGGTTTAGATATGTGTATATATATATATATATGTCTAGGATTAATTCTAGCCATTAGATCAATTTAGGATCAATCTAAACCATCCAAGTCACAAAGACACCTCACCAGGCCAATCAGAACAAGCCACATATGTCCTAAGACACCAAAAATCGTCACTGCCCAGATCTGGCTGACGGGGTCGACCCCTACAAGGGGGTTGACACCTATGTCGACCCCGGTGTCGACCCCAAAGTGTCTGGTTCGACACTGGTGTCGACCCAGCGGGTCTCCGGTCGACATCCCAAACATGGCTGGTTCCGCGTTTTGTCTTCCTGCTTCCGCTGTTTTGAATATTTTTGAATATAAATTGATTTTATTTTATTTATGTATACAAACTTCCAACCTCAATAACTTCTTCATACTGTATCCGTTTTACGCAAACTCGGACTCTGTCTTAAGCGGAATTCCGAGAAGAACGCAATAACACAACCCATTTCACTTTATTATTCTTTTAATAATTAATTATTCCTTAATTTACTAATTTTAAATATTTAAAATTATGGGGTGTTAAATTCTCCCCTCCTTAAAGGGATTTTGACCCCGAAATCTCCAAGTCAAGAAGAATGTATATCTTATCGTCCAACATTCATCTACTCAACCATTTAATCACAGGCATCCATTGTCCTTAAAAGGTATCTAGTTCTTTTCATGAACATATGCATAGTGTGTGTATATGTCCTTATCTAATGCAAAATCAGGTGGTCTACTGATTCAGTTGACCTCCTTAATGCAGATTATGTCAGTGCCATGAGTCCATCATGTATGCAATTATTCCTAATCGTACTTTATAACTTCTACATGAGTGCACAATCGTTCATACAAATGCAACATCCATATGATAACACATTCAATATACATCCATTAAATTAAATGTGCACATATATTCATATGCAATTATGAAAGTGATTGAGCCGATCTAGTGCCTAATGTATGTGTGTATATGCATCCATGAGCAACCACTAGCAAACACTTACATCCACTTGCATCCACCAAACATAACATGTCTCAAACACATGTTTACATCCATTGGCTTCTGCCTAAGGAATGAGGATAGGACCGAGAGGATATATTTAAAGGATAAAGACTAGCATGCAAATAAACTTTACAGAAAAAGAGAGATCAAGGATATACCCTCAAAAGGGGTATGATGCGCGTATTTAGTCTTCAGTCTTCTAAGTCGAATCTTCTTGAGCTTCACTCCATTGTGTTCTAACTGTCTTAACTTCACGATTGCGTAGCTTCTTAATTTCTGTTCCCAGAATATGAGTTGGAACTCATTTCACTATCGCCTCTCGTTCCATCTCTTCTTCTTATAGTATACTCAGCACTACAACTCCTGCTGTGTCATGCTAACATTTCCTCAAAATGTCTTCCAAAATCCTATTCACCCTTTCTGTCAGAGGATGATAAGTGGTGCTCAAACATAACTGCATACTCATGGCTTCTTCCAAAATTCACTAGAGGGTACTTCATGTAGAAGAACTATCACTTGAAAATAAACAGATGCTAACCGTGTTACTAAGTGTATATACTAAGATGATTAGAGGTCTCACCTCTTCTTAGCTTACCCATCATGTCACAAATTTGAGGGTCTTCATGTCACGCCGCTCCTATCCGATCAAAAAGCATTGGCCGCTCTTCTAGCGATGCCAACTAACTTAACCGAAGGTTTTAAAATCAAGGGTTGATATGTATTCTGAACTTTTCCTTTCCACATAAAGAGGACTTGAAGTCAACCTTTTTCTTCTTAAGGTATCCGCTACGACCTTACCCTTCCTTCTTACATCAAAATGAATCCTAGTCCCGTACTGCATGCATCCGTGTATACCGTAAACCTTTTTACTACCATAAGGTAAAAGTCAAAACTAGGGCCGTTGTAAGAGCACTCTTCGATCGTTGGAAAGCGACATCACAACCAATATCCCGAGCAAAGGTTAGATTCTTCTTCATCAATCTTGTAAGTGGGGCTAATACCTTCACAAAGTCCTTAATGAACTTCCTATATTAGCCCACTAGTCCTAGAAAACTTCTTACTTCTGTTGCGTTCTTAGGAATCTTTCAATCTTGGATTGCCACCACCTTTTCAGGATCCACTGCTCTCCCTTCCTTAGAGACCACTTGTCTTAAGAACCTCACCTCTTTCCTCCAAAAATGATATTTGCAGAACTTAGCTTTGAGTTGATGTGCTCATAGGGTCTCTAAGACTTCCCTAAGATGTAGAGCATGCTCTTCCTCGCTTCTAGAGAAAACTAAAATATCATCTATGCACAAATGAAGTGAACCATCTTCCTTTGTATCGAAAACAACTGGAGCACCCTATTTAGAAATACTTCGCCTTATGAACCCCTTTCTCAAGTAACTCTTTTACTTGCTTACTGAGCCCTTCCTTTCCCTTGAAGTCATGTGTCGTACAGGTCATGCAACTAACTTTGCATTGTCAACTAGATATATGCGGAAGTCAATCTCGCGTTTTAGGGGACAAAACCCCAAACATAATCAAAAACATCTGCGTACTCATGGACTACTCTAACAGATCGCAAATTTTTCAACAGACGCATCAAGAGATTCTAGGTAGCTAAGCATAACAGAATTCATGGGATTACAAGAGATTTAGAGAGTATTACCGAGGCGAGTCATAAGTCTGACCACTCTCTTTTCGCAATTACTAGCTAACCAATCTATGCCTAGAATCAACCCATAGCCCATGAAACCAAAAACGTAAGCATTACACTTAAACTCAATGCTTAATATAACTATTCTCAAATCCTTACAAACCAAAGATAAATGAGCTGAACCACCAATTGGATTTGAGACAATAATGGGATCTTCTACTATACAAGTACTAAGGTGCAGACTCAACTATGGAAGCAGATATAAACGAATGTGAAGTGATAAAATCAAAAAGAGTACTAACAGGATGATCAAAAAGAAAAACTATACTTTTTCAACAGAAACTTTACTACCTCTCTCTCAGGTACGCTGGCGGTGAGAGCATGCACTTGCCCTCCTGAAAATACGATCCTTTGTTCTTTCCCTTGTCCTTAATTATATGA
Organism: Allium sativum; assembly: GCA_030737875.1. Classification (NCBI taxonomy): domain Eukaryota; kingdom Viridiplantae; phylum Streptophyta; class Magnoliopsida; order Asparagales; family Amaryllidaceae; genus Allium; species Allium sativum. Next base: position 341,073,550 of record CM060922.1, read on the forward strand.
CCCGTTATACCATAATAACGACACTTCCTCTTGTCATAGATTTTTTTATTCTTTCCTCCTTTGCGAACCAAGTTCATATCCATGAGTTTCTCATCCTTGGGTTGTGCTCCTTAGCCAAACTCTCTCAGTCTCGTCTTTGCCATCCTTGTGTGGCTTGTTGACAAGTCTCTTGAAAGCTGCCTCCATCGCACGGTGTTAGACCGAAAAATGGTCCTAACACCCAAATTATCGTATTTAGAGCATAGGATATGAAGAAATAACTGAAAAATACAGGAAAAAGCAAGACAACAAGATTTTTATAGTGGTTCGGCGTTAACGAGCCTACGTCCACTTCATATTTTCTCATTTCACTCATAGATCACAATTACAATGAATATTGTCTCTCAATCACTTGAATTCAATGAATAATTCTCTCCGAATTCATTGATTTTTATTGAGGAAGATGGTGGTTATTCATGGAGAAGTGTTAGCCATGGCAGCCATGGATATTAAGATGCCAAAAGTCCCCTGAAAATGCCCTCTAGAGGTGTATTTATAGTTGTAGGAGAGCTCATATGGTGATACGGTTGTGGTAGGATACTTGGCATCTGATCCGGGAAAGTAGGAGTGATCATAGCCTTGAGAATAGTCAAAATCTACATGTGTAGTGGCAAATCCTGGTCGCGGTTCGTGGTCATGGTTCATGAACCGGATTGGTCAGCATGTACGGTCACGATGCATGTATGGTCACGACCCGAATTGGTCAGCATGTATGGTCACGACCCGATCTTCAAAAATGCCAAAATCTAGTTTTTTCTATATTCCGCCACTTCATCAAAGCGATTGATGATCAATGCATGCTCATACTCAAATCCTTTGCTTTGGGTAGCCTAGTCACAAAGCAGGCTAACATTTTCCCCCCCCAAAGTACATCTTATCGCATATGAGATGTGCTTTGAATATGTTAGGCTGAATCTTTCCGGAACATTATTCGTCTTTGAGAAGGCTTTATCCAATTGTTGCATTGCTTTCCTGGTAGCTAATCAGGCCATATTCTCTAGAAGGAGTACCTAAGATGATCATGTAATCGGTTAAACCTCATCGAATCAAGAGGTCTAATTCATTCATAAAAAGTCACGCTGGATCGTGGGCTCTCAGAAATGATTCTACACGTCCGGGTCGTTGCCAAACAACGTCACCATTCTATGAAAGTCAAGCACATTGTCGGGTCAGAATTTCCTTTACACGTGAGTCAATGCATGAAGTAGCCATCCAAATCATTGAGTAGTTCAAGAATCCTCGAGCTCTGGGCAGTTATCTGAACCGTTGGGATAAAACACATTGGAATCAACACGTGAACCTGTCATCTATACTCAACTTTAAACTATCCTGGCATCGGGATATTAATATAGGGTTACCACGATAGCATGAATTTGTAACAATGAGGATCCCGAAAGCCACAATCATTCCAGATCATGTCAATAAAAAATAAAAAATCCATGGTTGTATTGGACCATATTTTAAGGAATCCACAATCGCTCTTATCGCTTCGTAATTCAATAATCACATGCAAGTCAGTAAGAGACGTAGTTGAAATCATGTGAACCAGTGCTCGTATGATCGTCACTAATGCAAGGCAGTGGAGGAATTTGTTAAACCTTCTATCCGGTGTAGTTTGAGTTTTTAAGTTCGCATTTGACCTGTAAATTGGCTCATTTGAACGGGCAAGATACATCCTGTCACATTCTAAAGATATAGTGTATACATTCCAGGTCATGTGCCAGGCCAGGGTCATATTCAATGTCAGCTTGCGAATTGGCGTTCATGCTATGAGGGACACCGAAGGACAAGCGAAGTTAGTTCTTATGCCCCCAGCATCGATGGGGGTTGAGCTAAGCTAATGGGGAATACGGTCTTTAAGCCTTTATACTTTCTACCGTTGAGTCAGGCCATAACTGAGTTGCAAGTTTAGTAATTCCAGTTGACCCAAGCTGTCATGTGTTCTCTTGAGTCAGCAAGAGTTCGAGTTATACACGCGAATGGTCGAATCACATTCGCTTTGATGTCGTTCCTTATTTTTAGTCAGTTAGTGAAGATTGCCTCATCGGGCATTAGTGAACTTATTTGCTTTCATCAGATTAGTCACGGAGTTGAGTTGGTTTGTCAAAATGCAAGAAAATGAATGTCATTATAAAGCAAGTCGAGCCCTTCCGTTCATGCTTCAGCATAATCCGAAATGGTCATCACAGTCTTGTTGAGTCTCTTTCTCATGCTTGTTGTCGTTAAGCTTGGCAAACAAGATCATGGGCTCGATTAGTGAAATAAAGTTTCTCTGGAATAGCACATTTTTATCATTCTTTTCCAAGGATTTTCCTTTGTCTTTATCATTTCAGGAATTGGAAGGTGCTCCATTCTCTTCCATAAAAGCATCAAGATCATCCATCTCGACACTAACACCTTCTTGTCATAGAAGTATCTCCACCTTAGGGTTGAATTCATCAAAGCTACTGAGCAAATCTCATTACAGAGAAAATTTAAATTCTGGGGGAATAATAGGGGATCCTGATGTCCCACATGTAAGGACTGGGATTGTCGTTATCCATATCATCTTGAGAAGTACCGCCTCTCGAGAGGCGCCGAATCAAACTGGCGAGCAGGTTGCCATCAAAGAATTGCTGCATATTGTCAATATCATGGCTGGTTCCCCCAGCATTGAATCTGAGATTACAAAGGCGGTCTTTGCTGATTTCTTACTTCCACTTTGATATTGCACCCAGGTAATGGTTCGAGTCATTCGACCAGACCGGGTTCCTGTTCTTTGAATTATTGCGTTCTTGCTTGGAGCCGAGTATGGAATGTCGCTCGAGTATCCATTCGAGTTGGAGCTAAAGTTGGTCGTGCATAACCTGAGTTTGTTGCAATTCTTGCATTGTCATCTAGGATGTTGCAGGTAGCTATTCCATTGTCCATGTTTCCATGCATGATGTTCTGAATCGAAGCCGCATGCTGCACGCTTACTGATTGGTTTGTGTTCAATCCCAGCTGATGGTTGCTATCTGGCCGAGCCAAGTTCGTCATTGCTTGAACTTCGAATTTATCATTTCTAGCGAATTGATGATTATTGCTTGGACTTTCAATTGTCGTTGATCCCCCCAGCGTAAAGTCTTGAAATAAGTGAAGATCGGCCTCGGGCTTCTTAGATCCACATGTGCAGTAGCCCTCAATCAGGCTTTTGTCACTCAACTGGGAACAGAGGCATCAAATAGTTGAACTATGTTGCTTGAGGCTCGTATTCCGTGCCCCCATCCTTGGGGGTTTGTTCTGAGTAGCAGGGTTCGAATCCATAACTTCTCTGGATTTATATTCACTCCTCGCACCAATAGTCGGAGTTGAGTGCAAACCGGTTTATCGGTACTCATCCCATGCTAATCTCCAGCCTCCCATCCAGGCTCCAAGGATTGAAATCAAGCGATGAATAGTTGGATTATAGTCACCTTTATTGCTCCCGTTTTCTCTACGCATCAAGGGAAAGGTCGGGGACGAAATGGTTGTGTCACGTTCAATTATTACATGGGATATATCCATCCTTATCTGAGCTTCCCATTCTGGAAGTAAGTTGGGATCAGCAGATGGATGTTCTCTTTGCATCTATTTTCTGGTCTTCAAGGGGCCTGGGTCATCCTTCTGGACGCGACCCTTTCTTCATTTTCTATTGGCATGCTTCTATTGTTGCAAGTGAGGCCCTCGCGTTCTTGACTAGTTATCTTTTGTAAACCTGCATTTAGTAATTAAAATTTTGTTTCTTTCGCATTGTCTTGTAACTGCGAACATTCCATAATTAGTTATGCATTTAAACATTTGAAACGCAAATGGTCAAATAAGTCATGAAGCGTTATAAGCTGTCAATGCAATTATAAATGAAAATGCACTAAAGTAGTATGTGTGTATAGGTTTGCCCCCAATCAATCATTAACTTAGTGCCTGGCCAGGACTTTGTTGAGGATTGATTAGGACCTTAACTGTTTTCCCCCCATGTCCGGACATGGAGGATCCAGGCTCAGCTTTCAGTCTGGCCCCCGACACTCCGGCGGGGTACAAGCCCTTGACTAGAATTTTAATCTATGCCTTTATACTCTCTCTGGAGTTCGAACTCAGCTTTCAGTCTAGTCCCTGATCCTTCAGCAGGGTAGGAGTTCTTGGGGCACTAATCCATGGTGCCTTTATACTCTCCTGATCCTTCAGGAGGTTAGAGTTTGAGCTCGATTCTTAGTCTGCTCACCAATCCTTCAGCAGGGAAGAAGTTCTGGGGGCGCTAATTCTCTAGCGCCTTTATACTCTCCCGATCCTTCGGCGGGGTGGAGTGTTGTCAAGGAGGTTTTTTATCATGGTGCACCTTCACGCCTTGCAGACATCATCTTCGCGTCCTTTATACTCTCTCTCGAATCTTGAGAGTTAGAGTGGCAGACATCATCTTCATGTCCTTTATACTCTCTCTCTCGAATCATGAGAGTTAGATTGGTTCAGGCATGCAGTCATATCATTCGCCCTGGCGTTCCTTCTACACTCTAGTTCACAGAGTGGGATTCTGCCGTTTCAGGTGTCATTCTCGAGATCGGTTCTAGTCCATACTCCATGCTTCACTCTGGCGAATGGAGTTTTTCGGACAAGTGGTCGGGTCACACTAATCCTAGGTTTATATTTCTATCCAGGCTCTGAGGATAGCATCAGTCAGTCAAACAGTTGGAAAATGTTTGCCAAGGCTTTGCATTCCTCCGAACAATCCACGGGAGGAGTAGTTAGCACTAAACTCCGTGTATTTGCATCATTCATATCGAATGAGTTAGTCATGTCACTAACCCAAGAGGCATGTAAAAGCAAATCTTATGATTGAAAAATTAGAATATCAATGGGCGTTGCTGCCCCCTATCGGGATTCATGTAATCTGGTGGCATCGAGGATAGGATCGAGCCATATAAACAGTCACACGACGTCCATCTAGGGTCGGACTCCGACTTTGCAAGCCAATGACTTTTGTATAGCTGTCTTGCGGTACGCCACGCATGAGCCAGGGATTGGATGGTCATTCCGGATCCACCTTGAGCTATATAGCTTTCTTTAGATAGAGGGCGTGGCTTTGTAGACGAGCAGTTCAGTTGGGCTCGTTATGGTTCTGTTCCATAATTCCATCTTCAGGTATTAGAAATTTGATCAATATCAAATCTGGGGTACTTATACCATCCCAATATTAATTCATCTGAGTTAATTACATCAATTACTCATAAAGCATGCAAATACAAGAGTCATGGTTAAAGAATAATCCTGTTAAAGGGACGAATATCATTTGGAGCGGAAATGGCATTGCATGTTCTTTGCCGGTTAATTCTGCCTTATGCTGTCTCTACCAGGGGATGGCTTCCAAAATCTTAAGCTGATGATGAATATCTTTTCAAATTATTGAGTGGCAGTAATCCCAAGAATGTATAGACCTTGATCGAGGTCTTGAGATGGCAAAGGCGGTTAGGTAAATATCATAAGCGAGTGACGAGGTCGCATCTCCTTTGAATCGCCTTTTATCCCCATGCTGAGGGTAAGTATAGAGTGCCAGGAAGTCATAACTGTATCGATACTGGTAGCATATTATCGCATTGGTGTTAGGATGGCAATCGGCATGAGAACAATGGATTCATGCTTATAGAAACTTTTGCACTTTCTATGCTAGGAAATATTATATTGTTGTTGGTGAAGTAGTCATATCTTGTAAATTTGTCGATATGCCTTCGATCCCATGTCAAGGACAAGGGTTAGTGCGTAGACAATCACTCAGTATTCAGGCGTAAGCGTTTCAAACACCCAATTTGCTAACCTACAGGAAAGGCTAATGCAATCGGCCATGCAAACTCCTGATGTATGAGCTTTGAATTTAGATGATGTAATCTTGAGCGATTCATGCTCAAATCTCCATTTTCCCCCAGCGTCTGGGGAATGAGTTACTTAGCAAATTAAAGGAATGGAAGTGTGAATCTTCACTTTCTAATTCTAAAGCTTCGCTCATTAGATGTTTCATTCATGTAAATTTCCCATCTAGCGGGAAGTTGACTAGTGAATCTGTCTAACCATTCAGGGCGGTGAATTCAGCAATGAGATTCGTCGATTTCTATCTCAGGACAACCTTCCAAGGGAAATAAGCCATGTCGCCTTGCACGTCATATCTTGAGCATAACGAACGATGGTACACCATTTATTCTCATTGCCGAAAGCATTCCGTGCTGCAGGAAGTTTCTTATGGGGGTTGTCGATGATTCTCATTCAGGTGTAGTATCCAACACTGGATCAACTTCCATCTGATCAATGGTCGGAGTTCGTAGTGTCTTGATTGGGATCATCTCTATCGTTTCTAGATTTTCAGAACTTTCTCACTTAGCCAGATTATCCGCCTTTTGATTTTCCGTTCGTAGGACATGAGATATGTTATAACATTCCAATCCATCCAACGGCTCTTCTTACTATTCAAGGTGAGTTGCGAATTGTGGTTCCTCCACCTAGAATTCCTTTCGGGGATTATCTGCAAAATTCCAGCGTTGGACCGTCGATCATTTCTTGCAATGTCTGTATACAGTTTCCAGATGCTTGATTTCATCTTTCATTTCAAGGGGCCATTTTCTTCATCTAACGTATCCTCTTCGGGAACGGTACATTCAATGATGAAGTCGGATAATGCTTGCCCTCATACGGACCTCTTTAGGATGGAACTGAGATAAAACTGGTTTAGCTCTATGTTTCGTTCGAGCAAACTTCCAGATGCCTCAGGTCGCTGCAGGCCCCTGTCGTAGCGGCACATAAGTGTGTATCACAATCGGATGAACTTGGAATTAGTAGGGGAGCTTTCTCAGAGCAATCAGCAATCCGTAGACAAGCTTTTCAAACTTTGGGTAGTTGCATTCAACCGCGGCTAGCTTTTTGCTTATATTATAGACTAGTTTCTGGACCTTATTCTCCTTACATACACGTGGTGCCAACTTTCCTGCCAAGCTTCAGACACCTTTAATTTTTTTGTTGTTCATGGATGTTTATGATCGTTGCAATTTGATTAGGGTTGATTTCAATCCTGTGTGAGCTAACAATGAGGCCAAGAAGCTTTCCTGATGCAATCGGCAAACAAACATTTCAAAGGGTTTATCTTTATTCCAGATATTGAACGTCTCTGTTAGATCTGAAACGTGATAGGTGGATCACTCAGACTCCAAAAGAGTATCATCTACATGGACTTCCATGGGCTTTCATGGCAGATGGTTTCCCTGGACTGAGCATACGTCTTATTTGTTGAGAAGCATGTAAGTTCCCTTGTTCGGAAGAGGTCTATATGAGATACGATCTCAAGACCTTAGTCAGGTCGGCGGCGGCAGTCGGAACATGTGCAATCGCGTCATTAGATGTTACCCTTCTACATCCTGAATCACCATCCTCTCTAGGATCTATGTCTTCGGGCAGATCATTGGGTAATTCCTTTTGTGACGCTCCCTTTATTCGCAATATTGACGCCTCCTTCACGCTCCATTTCATTTGGAGGGGAAGCGTCTTTGGGTTTCACGTCATCTATGTTGCATAACATATTCTATCAGCTAAATAGTCAGCTTTTCCAATAATTGGTCACCATAGATAATTTCCACTCCATCTTCGGTTGGGATATTTAGCGGTAAGCACTAGGGTGCAATGCAAGCTCTGAATTCTGTTGGAGTAGGTCTATTTGGACCTTAATCAGATAAGCTTGAATAAGATAGCATAGCTTGTGAGGCTTCATCTCGAACTTCCATCTCTTGACCAAGGTCATATGGTGCCTGGTGAGCAGTCAAGTTGCTATCATCCGGGGAAGGGTCCATATGTCCAATCCTGGCTGGCGGTGGTTCAATTGGTACCTAACTCTGGGCACCAAAGTACATTGATCTAAACTCTATTCGATGGAAATCAATCTTCCTCGATGTAGTTGATTGCTATTGGGCATCCCATCATTGAAAATCATGGTCATTGGAATCTTCTGAGTCATCTTCAGAATGGTGTCCGGATTGTTCTATATCAATGTCATTTGGTATTCCGCCTGTTGGATAGGTTTAAGTCACGTAAACTAGGTGATCACTACTCGTTCAGGAGCATCATCAGTTGCATTGGGGAAATCTGTACACCGTCGGAGCTCTGGAAGAGGAGGTTGCCAAGAGATAATCATTGTCTCATATGCTGTCAAAGCCGGAATGCCCAATCTTTTCAATAGCTCCTCATAATGAATAGCATCAGTAAATAGGTGTTATGGCTCTAGGAAGGATTCCCATCATTGCCAATTTGCTGTCGATTTCCTCAGAATCTCAGTTGATAAGCCTTAATGATTATTACAGGACAGAACATATTCCGAGCCGAAGGCGAGCCGTTAGCGGGTTCGGGCGCAGCGCCAGTGGAGGTCCTGGGCCCCACAGTACTGGTGGCGATCGGCCTAGCCAGTTAGGTCGAAAATGTGGGCACCGTACGATTTTTTTGATTTTGGATGATGGAGCCTTTTCTGAAATGATCTGAAAATTGTATTTTTCCCAAAAACTGTCACTTTTTCGGGCCGGGTCATAACCCTTGTTTGTCATCATTTTTTTGGGTCGCGGTTTGTGACATCTTGAGCCACTCGTGAATCAGATACTCGGGTCGTCATTGCCTTCAGGATCATGGTTCGTGTATACCTCTTCGGTTCATGACCTTTCCTTGAGACTGCTTCGCGATGCCTCATCGATTCATGAATAGGGTCATAACAATTGCTTCTGGTCGTTGGCCATATTAAACGTGCCAGGTCGTACACGTTGTGTCATCAGGTCGATAACGTTGGCTTGACTCATGGGAAGAAGACCCACGACCAGTTTGACTCATGCATGAGCTGAGGTGCTTCGTGGCTCGTGGGTGCCCCTCCCTCCACGTTATACGTGTCCTAGTTTGAACAAGAGTTCATTTCATTCAAGAGCCTATGTGGCTTACTCGTAACATATGAAATTGTTACATGTCCCATAAAGTCCACGGTATAAACAAGAGCTTGTTCATCTTACTCGTGATTAGAATTCAACGTATTGAAGTACCTAGTCGTGATTGAACCTGGAGAATTTTCCTAGTTCACGAGCAGGTTGGATTTTGAGAGCCGATCCCTGCATGTTGAGTATTACAAACGAACCGATTCCTTCTTCACATATGCAATTAACTATACTCACGATCCAATTTAGTGTATTCAAACCACCCCTTGTTCAGGAGCCGAACTTTGTACTTGAACTAAATATTCGTCACTGACGTTTTCTGATACTTGGACAGTGCCTAGTGACGAGTGGGTCTCTGGATGTGAGCTGATGTCACAGGCCCGATCTGACGATGTACAAAATTTATCCCATATATTATGTATACTCTAACATTGACGTCCCAGCATATATATACATTGTTTTTTTTCGAGCGCACGAAGTTCTGATTTTCTCAAATCAACGAAATCTTCAAAAATGATTGAAATGCGGATTGTTTTCTTCGGGCTTTTGAATCCAAATAGTAGAATAGCAATCCGATAGGCTGAGAATTCAATTCTCAGTGAAAGCACCAAAATGTTACACCAAAAAATGGTCTTAACACCCAAATTGTCGTATTTAGAGCATAGGATATGAAGAAATAACCGAAAAATACAGGAAAAAGCAAGATAACAAGATTTTTATACTTCATATTTTCTCATTTCACTCATAGATCACAATTACGATGAATATTGTCTCTTAATCACTTGAATTCAATGAATAATTCTCTCCGAATTCATTGATTTTTATTGAGGAAGATGGTGGTTATTCATTGAGAAGTGTTAGCCATGGCAGCCATGGATGTTGAGATACCAAAAGTCCCCTGAAAATGCCTTCTAGAGGTGTATTTATAGTTGGAGGAAAGCTCATATGGTGATGGGGTCGTGGTAGGACACATGGCACCCGATCCGGGAAAGTAGGAGCGATCATAGCCTTGAGAATAGGTCAAAATCTAGATGTGTAGTAGCTAATCCTGATCGCGGTTCGTGGTCATGGTTCATGAACCGGATTGGTCAGCATGTATGGTCATGACCCGAATTGGTCAGCATGTATGGTCACGACCCGATCTTTAAAAATGCAAAAATCCAGAATTTTCCATATTCTGTCACTTCATCCAAGCGATTGATGATCAATGCAAACTCATACTCAAATCCTTTGCTTTGGGTAGCCTAGTCACAAAGCAGGCTAACACATGGAAAACCCTACAAAGCTTGAAAGAAAATTAGCCGCAGGTGAAACTACTGCGGCTATATGGAAGTTGGGCACTTCTTCGCCCTTTGACAGGTGTCGTAGTCTCAACAAGCCTACGGAACCATGTCGCGATGAGGTTACCTCCCAGAAAGCCAGGAGCCCCAGAGACTCAGGAAATAAGGATTCAAACAGAGGATCAAAAGATAATGCATATGGCTTCGGGGAATATGCCTTTAAAACAAAACTTTTCTTTTTAAAAATGCTTCTTTTAAATCCGTTTTGAAAATAATTTTTACATCTTTTATCTGATCCGGTAACCTTTGGCTCTGGTACCAAATGTAACACCCCACGTTCATTAATGTCACTCAAAAAGGGAATGCATTAACTTCAGTGAAGCAATATAGGTAAAAGTTGCAGATAAATTACAAGATAGACAAATAAAGCAGCGGAAAATAAAGTCATTTTATAAGCAATGTAGTTCAGTCAAGCTTTTACAACAAGTGACTCAATCATATTTAAAAGTATTACATAAAACTTCTGTCTTGATTCAAAAACTTCCAAGTATATAAGAAGCATAAAATATAGCAAAATAGCATAAGTCCCCAAATTAAAGTGCAACCACAACCAAAGCCAAAGATAAGAGGTTCCAAGCCATACATCACAGAATCCCCAAGCTTGGAAAGAGAAACGGTCCAAACTAAGCTGAGCTATTCCCTTCCTGACTACTTGGGGGGAACGGAAGAAAAGAAGACGAAAGAAAACGGGTCAGACATAAAGCCTGGTAAGTCCAGTGACTTTCAGTATGTAAACAGGTAAAAGTAACATGACATGAATAAACCGAATATAAGATAATACCGTGATAACAAGGATAACAAGATAACATAAGATTAGCATAAGATATGAAAAGGCAAGACAAATTGAATGCGCTTCTACTCTTTCTCTGCTTCACTACTACCTTGTTATTCTAATTTCTATATCTCTGCACCACCTAACTAATGTCCCAACTAGTAATTTGTATAAAATGGTAATATGATCTGAATCCCTGCAATTGTGGTAGCCTTCAGGTGTACATCTATTGTGAGGATCCCACCTCAATCTGCCTAATTGCCATGGATATGATAGATGTACCCTTACTACCCTATCGATCGGCTAACTACTTGTATTAATTTTCCTTGTGTCTGTGTCAATCGGCCCTCTCTTGTATGTAGATACCTGTGCTGGTCCCACCATAAGGTGTATCAATCCCTATGATAGCAACCCGACATGATTCAAGATGCACAGTGTATAACTACTGGTACCCAGTGCCTGCTTTTTCCACTCCGGAGTACGTGCACGCCCGTAATCCGTAGGAACCTACACTGACGTACCCTCTACCTCTATTTTAACTGCTTATAATCAGCCGAGTAATTGTGCCCCACCCTTTCTAGTTCAGGGTACCATGTTACATCTATGTGGGTTACTGCTGAAATGGGTCCCTGTTACTAGGGTCTCCTACTGGTTAAGTTTGTGGGCCTATATATACAAATATTACCCACCTACACGAGATGTACTTAACTCTCCTTACCAATTCAAACATGTTTATTTAACGGTTAAGTTTATGGGCCTATATATACTAATATTACCTACCTACCTAAGGTTTACTTAACTCTCCCACTTATCAAGTCAATATGTATTATTGGTTAAGCTTGCCTTAACCCTATCCACTTTGTTCATGTAATATTGGTTAAGTGATGTCCATTCATGTTAACTTAACCCACCAACACATCATGTTGTATTGGTTAAGTGTTTCCTATTAACTTAACCCTGTTCATTCATCATGTTATATTGGTTAAGTGTTTCCCATTAACTTAACTCCACTCGTTCATCATATTATATTGGTTAAGTGTTTCTTATTAACTTAACCCCACTCATTCATCATGCTATATTGGTTAAGTGTTTCTTATTAACTTAACCCCACTCGTTCATCATGCTATATTGGTTAAGTGTTTCTTATTAACTTAACCCTACTCGTTCATCATGTTATATTGGTTAAGCGTTTCTCATTAACTTAACCCTACCCATTCATCATGCTATATTGGTTAAGTGTTTCTCATTAACTTAACCCCACTCGTTCACCATGTTATATTGGTTAAGTGTTTCTTATTAACTTACCCCTACTCATTCATCATGTTATATTGGTTAAGTGTTTCTAATTAACCTAACCTTACCATTCTTAGCATGTCTTGTTTATTAGCATTAATTCATTCATTAATGCCTTAACCTCTCACATTAGAGCTGTTGTTTGCGGTTGCTAGATGTGTTGGGCGGTTCCGGGCAGACTTCTACCGCAAACTCATAATAACCTCGGGTTTTGGGCTAAATGCGCTAACCTCTCACATTAGATCTGTGTAGTTGCGGTTACTAGATGTGCCGTGTGGTTCCGGGCAGTTTTACACCGCAACTCAATCTAACCTCGGGTTAGGCATGTTCAACTTTTAGCCAATTTACATATTTACTGTACATAACCAGGTCTCGATTTTATATGCTAATTATCCCAATTTCACAAAACTAGTCATGTTTCAATTCTCAAGTTATGCCCAACAATTTCACCGAATATGTTATGCCCAGTTATTTCACCAAGTACATTATGCCCAATATTCACCCAAAATAGGTTATACTCAAATATTCCCCATATTCAGCCTAGGTTCGAAGGTAACCTAAGTTCATTTAAAAAAGGAAATAGGGGAAGAGAAAGAAGGAGCATAAAATAAGAATAGGCATAAAAATAGGCATGTAACATCAGACCTAATACAGGATCCACTAAAGATAGATTCTTGAATAAACTGATACAATCATTATCGCAGACATAAGAATAACATCATGAACCAAAAATGATTATATGCCTGATGTATAACAAAGATAGGCCTGATTTAATCAATGAAAGTAACCTCTAAGGCTTGTAAAGACATAGGTTCAATAGAAGGATAGGACTAAATCTGAAAAGATTATCTTACAATCAGGCATAGACTTTGATTCATTTTATTAGATGTCAAGATTACAATCAGGTGTTCAAATTTGAAAATAACATGAACTTACCTTGCTAGGATTAAGAAAAGATAATCGGATCGTTGTTGTTGCAGAAACTCTAATTTTGATGTTGATTTATCTTCAAAGTTGATTGTTGATGAAGAACTTCTAATATGATTCAGAATTTTAGAGGCGGCAGCTAAGAGAATTGATAGTTCAGCAGCATAAAGTCGTCATAAGGAATTGTTATGAATTTGGGTTTAGGTTTAGAGATGTATATATAGATGTCTATAATTAATTCTAGCCTTTAGATTAATCTAGGACCAGTCTAAACCATCCAAGTCACAAAGACACCTCACCAGGCCAATCAGAACAAGCCACATATGCCCTAAGACACCAAAAATCGTCACTGCCCAGATCTGGCTGATGGGGTCGACCCCTACAAGTGGGGTCGACACCTATGTTGACCCCGGTGTCGACCCCAAAGTGTCTGGGTTGACACTGGTGTCGACCTGGGTCGACACCACAAACGTGGCCCGTTCCGCGTTTTTCCTTCCTGCTTCCGCTGTTTTGAATATTTATGAATATAAATTGATTTTATTTTATTTATGTATACAAACTTCCAACCTCAGTAACTTCTTCGTACTGTATCCATTTTACACAAACTCGGACTCTATCTCAAGCGGAATTCTGAGGCGAACGCAATGGCGCAACCCGTTTCACTTTGTTACACATAGACTCGCAGCGACAAGATTCTTAGAAAAGAGAATTAGGTGGTGTTGTAGCAATCCTGATCTTGAATAATCTCTACTTCGAGTTGTAGATCTGATCTTCTAATTGGAATACTCCTATTTTGATTTGTTTTGGTGGAGAAGAAAGGCTAGTTTAGATTAAAGCAGCATAGAGGCGCCATGAATGATAACAGTGAGATTAAGCTTAGGTTTAGGTGTTTATTTATAGATATATTAGGTGAATTAGGATCATTAGATTATATTAGAGACCATCTGAACCACTCTGATTAAAAAGACACATCATCCAGCCAATCCCAGAAAGACACGTCATCAATGGAACTCTCTAGAATTCTGCAGATTATGGCTCGGCCTGGGCGCACTTCCCAGGTGCGCTAGTGCAATTTTGTTATGGCGCACTTCACAAATGCGCCGTTGTTCTGATCCATTTTCTGATTGTTCTGCCTATCTTCCATCATCCATAACTCCTTCATTCTGTATCTGTTTTATCCAAACTTGGACTCTATCTCAACTAGAACTCCGAGACGAACCTAATGGCGTAACCCGTTTCACTTAATTCTTCTTTTAAAAATTAATTCTTCTTTAATTATCCCTTATGTCATGTTTCAAAATTACAGGGTGTTACATAATTGCTTTCTAATTCTTGAATCTGGTCCAGCTCTAGCATTCCATGGTTTTCTAACTGGATTTAGAAGCTAAACAACCATGGATCCACAATTCTTAACTAAAAGAAGAAGGGAAGAAAGACGAGAAACTCAAATAGACCAGATCCAAGAAATTACCTTACTTCAAATAGAATTCTGAGCATCTTCTTTATTAATATTTATTCTTTTCCTCCGAATCTTGAATCAAAATTTTCGAAAACTAATTATTCTATTTTTCTGAAGAGAATTGAGGAGGAAGAAGAATGGCAGAGTATAGACTCATTTCAGAAAATATGAGATTTAGGCTAGGCTCTGCTAGCCTATTTATAGGTGTTCAGGATCTTATCGTACGCGCAGCGCTGAGCCAGCAAAGAACGTAGTTAAGAAAATAGTCCAGATTCATTAACGAATCTAGCCGGATCTGGGGTAGGGTCGACCCCCTATGGATGTGTCGACCCTCCTGGGTCTCGCGAGCAGTTTTCCGGGCAGATGTTTGTTGTTTTTACGTTTTTGATTTTAAACATTTGATTAATGTCCTGTTATACTGTCTTTGATTTATTTACATGTTATATTTTCATATAATCTGCTTATATGTATACAAAACTTTAAATGTCCATTTTATACGTATATATACGCACAACTTTTATTTTGTTTTCAAAATTCAAACGGTGTTATGCCGTTATTTCTCTGATTACAGCCTTATTTATAATTTCTACTTTGTGTGTGTGTGTGTATATATATATATATATATTTCTGCACATATATATGCTTATATTTTTGTATACATATATACATATATTTTTCTATACTTCTTCCTATGTATAATTTTCCTTATATGTGTGTTTATACATATCTTCTCTTTAGAACATGTGTTATTTTAGTCGTTGCCTTAAAACAAAAATATGGCGCTAGCGTGGATCGAACCTTGCATCTGTCATTTCAGAGCCACATGTTCTAACGAACTGGGCTAGTTTGGCTTTTATTAACAAGGCTTATAATAATGATGGTCGTTGTTCTTTTCTTATTCCTCATTTTCATGTTTGTTACAATATTTCATTTAAACTATTGCATGTAACCTTATCAACTTGCATGCATCTTTTTCTTTCATTTTTCTTTTCTTATTGATACAAAATATCTGTCAATCATTGCATGCAACATAATTATACTGGATGTAAGTAATTTCTCATGCATTGCATTGTTATTTGCATTAATCCTTTCTTCTTGTTCAATGCATGTGTTCGTTACATGAAATCGTATATTATCATTATTTTATTCTTCTTTTATATATTAATGTCTATGCATATATATACACATATGCACTATTTAAATATTTGATTGTCATAAAATTCGAGGTGTTACACTCTCTCACCTTTAGGAAATTTCGTCCCTAAAATTTGATAAGGGTAAAATAGATAATCTCTCGCATAATATCCATCCATCATGTGTGCATCCAATTTTCTCAAACATTGTGCACTTGTGCAAATTGTAAAACAACATTGTAATATACGTATGCCTAAGCGGTACCTCCTATATATATATGCAATTATTTTCAGAAATCCTTTAAAAACATGATGTGCACATCCTAAATATACTAGCAATTCTACATGAATGCAATTTTTGGAAATCAAAAATACATTTTCACCCAAAATTTTCCCATACTCTTGCAAAGCAAGAGCGCAGTTCATCCAATTGTTGCATCCAAAATCCTACTATCCAACTTTTTTTTCGAATTTCAGAAAAATCTAATTTTCAAAATTCGATTTCTTATTTTATAAAAGGTAGAAAACGGAAAGCTTTACATCCTCCATTTTTCTTTTAGTCACCTTTTTCTATCCGTACTTGGATTTTATGTAACTATTTTATAAAGATACCCTATTTTCCTATCCAAGCACATCCCACATTAGAAAAGTTTCTTTGTTATAGATTTTCTTTTTCAACTTATCTTGGAAAAATTTATTCTTATCCGCCTTTTCTTAGAATTTTCCGTCTTTCTTTAACTGTCGTGTTTGTTGCTTTACTGAATTTGTCGTTTCCTTTTTAGTTATGCCATTACTCTTTTCTTAGCTTAACTAACTTAATCCTCTGATCTAAGTTTAGTTTCAAATAAGCCTTCTAGTCCTTCAACTAAAACTGAAAAATAGACACTCTATACAGCTACCACTTAGAGCCTAGAATCTCAGGACTATGTCCCCTTCAGATAGAAAAATTCAAACAGTAGGATGTAAACACTTACTTGCCCTCTACTGTCTAGTAGTCATTATTAGTTCTTATTGTGTACCAAAAAATTTTAAGCAACACCCTAGTCTTTTCAATGCTTATGCATTCTACCGGAACTTACTACTATTCCAAGATAATTCTCACTATTTACTCCATGCCAAAAACTTTTCCCGTTTTCCATAGGCACTAATCCTCACCTACTCCATACTTCTAAAACATGGTTTGGCCTTTTCATTTCACTTTTCTTCCAAAAGTTAAAAGTATCAAAACTTTATTTTCCTCACCAAAACTTACTTTTGCCAAACAATAAAACATGTCACTTAATAAAAAGGTAAATCGTTTTTTTTTTCAAACCACAAAAACTGGAGTATATAAGGACAAATATTTCTCAATCAGATTTACAGATTGTTCTTTCCTATAAGGACGGTTCAGTTTCTTACAACAAGGTGCAAACATCTACTCTGTTCTTAATTTCTACAACTTATTTTGTCCACCCAACAAAATTTTCTCTTTTAAAACAATGATTATCAAGAGAATAGAGATTTCAAAACTTTCTTTACTGAAAATTCTAGCTTTCAACAAAATGCAATATTTTCCAAGGTTTGTTTTTTTTATCATTTTAAGCAATATAGCAAAAAAGCTAGCGAGCTATACACGCTCTATAATGTGCACCTTTTTATTGAGAGAATTTTACTTTCGATAAAATTTTCACAATAAATCACTGTTTCCAAAACATACCCCATTTTACATCAAAATTCAATATGTACTTTTCTAATATGTCCTTTACAGATTTTAAAACTATAACTTTTAAGGTTAAAACTTGAAAACACAATAAACCATTTTCGAAAAACTTTTATAATTTTAAGTTCTTAAAATTAAACAATGGGGTTAGACTCAAAGCGTGTTTCCAATCTTAACTTGGTTTTTCTAGACACTCCCATAAAGTGGATTCTCTCAACTATACATATTCTTAATCCATTCTTCTCTTTTTAGCCTTTTCCAGTTTAAAGGTTTTACTTCCAAACCCACTAACCCTAAATACTAACATATGGGATTCCCCTTCCTTCCATACAAAGTATATTATAGATTTCCTACGCAAATTTACTTAAGGGTCTCAAATTTCCATATTCATTCCTTTAGTGTACAAAACAGATATCCTAATTCTTACCATATTACGCTCTTTTTATTTAGTGGGTTCCTCTATGGATCTAGGTATATATATATGTTACTACTAAAATTAACCTCGAAACCAGCTAACGGTGAAGGAGTATCCAGTAAGCACAAGCACAAAGGAATGATCTAAGAGCTACACATACCGACACATTCTTGGGGGAAAGGAGCTCAAAGTCTACATAAGGCCGAAATAGTCTACCCGGTAGGGGGTCCTATAGAGAAAGGTCACCTAAGTCAGAAGCTAAGAAAAAAAGAGGCAAGAGCTCCACTATTAGAAACCGGGAAGGGCGAAAAGATTGTCAGTATTAACTTGCTTAATACCGATACACCAGGAGGTAAAGACATGAAAAGTATCAAGCCAAAGGTGTATAAAGATTATCTGGAACAGGCTTCCAGTACACGTACTACATAAACAACGAAAGGTTATATTGATAGACAACAGACAAATTGCATGGAGCAACCTTCCGAAAGAACAGGCTATACCTAGAAACTCCCCCAGGAGGCAAACCGGAACCCCAATAGGGAAACATGCTATCCATACAAATATACCTAGTACAGACACTGACATTGGTTCTGAACTGGCAGCTATCTACTTACATCATGAGGACATGCTCCTTTAAGTATTCATAAGAAAACCAGAAGCCTACATCCGGAAGCTTATAACCGAAAGAATACAATCGGAAGCTCAAATACCTTCCGAAAAGCTATTACACCGCCAAGCTCATATCAATCTCGAAGAATCCTTAACTAATCGGGACCTTCCCTCCGGAAGCTATGATCAGCACCGCAAAGCGGCCGGGAGTTAAAGCAACCGAAACCAGGAAGAAAAGCAGCCGACAGAGGTACCTGTAGGCCCAACGGCCCAACAGCGGGAGGGGACCTGAATTCTCTATAAAGAAGACCCCAAGGGTCACATTTTCTAAGTAGTTTTTCTCATTCTTATTCTTGTACTCTTTCTCTCTAGAGTAAACATTAATTTATAGATCGATTTGGGGATTTCTTATATTCTATTCATGTATTCTAAGTCAAAGATCAATAAAGAGGTACTATATGTTTCCTACATGTGCATGAACCCTTACCCAAACCTTTCCTCAAATCGGATGAAACACCCCCATTCTACAATCTTAGACCCTTCTTACAAGCTTAGACACTTCAACAAACTTGGTGAAGAACCCCTTTCTACTATCCGTTAAATCCTTTGTCAAGGGTTGTAATTAGAGATCCTTCTCCCAAGGTAACTATGGTCCTCAAATCGCTTAAGCGTGATACTCACCCCCAACAAGGGAAGAGTAATTATTCTTACTGATTCTAGACCTTGATACCTAGGAATGGTGAACTAACTCAAACTTGCGAAGGCTTAACAACCTATTTTTCCCTCAGGTCCACTCCCATAGTCCTATCTCTGATATTGATGAAAAATATCTTTAACATTTTAGCGCTAAAATGAGGGCCTGAACCTCCGCTTTCGATTCCTATTCCTACCTTTAACCCTTTAGGTAACTTTTCCATGTTTCTAACTGTGTTGTTTCATCCCAATTGGACTAAGGCTTTGAAGAAGCAAAGTTATGGGTAAGAGGTCCCAACAAAGGCCTTCTAGATCTCGAATGGATAAGTCAAAAATCACTAACCCAAGAGTGACAGAAGAATGAAGGTTAAGAGTGGAAGTCCCGCAGGTAATAACGCGGAAAAGAGAAGTAGAACAATATGCTTGCGACGCCAGGGATTATAGCCTTTCCTATGTAGGACAAACCCTAGCACCTCCTCCAAATAGATATACATTAAAGGACAATAACATTTGCTCTCACCTAAGGAAAACACTCCACAAGCAAATCAGAGGAACGGTGCTTGAACAAGAAATAATGAATGACTTTGATCACTTCACCAACAAATGGTCCGAAAAGATAATGCCTCAACCTCCGTATATTCCGGAAAGTAGGAACAAAAATATAGGTAAGACAATGAAATTGGGTTATAAAAGGGTTAAATCCTAGCAGAAAGGAGAGAAGCTTATGTCGGGATTACCTAAGGGATACTACCTCACCACTTCGATTGAAAATATCTACTTCCTAACCAAACCCAAACTCAGCTATTGGTCATTCCCAAAGAAAAAGCCCAAACATGAAAGAAAAACAGGAGGACCCTATTGTCTTTACTACATGATGAATGGACATGAAACTAACCACAACAAAATCCTTGAGGAAACGGTCATACAATTCATCAACCAAGGCTAATTATGAGAGTTTATAAAATGATCATATTAATTTAAATAAAAGTCCTTAGAAAAAGGATTGTCAAATGTGATCGAGGGTATGGAAAACCCTCCTTTCGAAGTTTAAAGAAACCCAAAAGGGGTTAAACCACGAATGGATCAAATCCCTTGTCATCACCAAGTTGGTCAGGGCAAGGCATCCCCCGGAGGGAGGTCGTGTGTTAGTCTTTTTTCATGCCCAAATCATAGGGGGCTAGGTTAAAGCATCAAAAGCATAAGCCCCCGTTTCACACCAGAAATGGTTATGGCAGTGCATCTAACTTTAGCACTTTTGCCTCCACTCGTAGAACAGTACACCCTGCCTCTGCTATAACTAAGCACATCCTACCTCTGCTTGTAGAAGAGCACGTCCTACCATTGTTTATGTTCTGCGATACCCGCAAAAGGGAATGCCAACGATGGTCAAGATAGGGCATCCCTCTGAGTGGGGTGGTGTGTAACCCTCTATCAGTACTTACAATGGTTAGTATAGAGCATCAAAAGAGTAAACCTTAGTTTTGTGCCTACAATGACCCACTCTAAGTTTCTAAGACCTTATCATCACATACAATGGTCAGGATAAGGCGCCTCTTGAAGGGATGTCGCGTAAGTCGTTTGGGTCTGCTTGTGGATGAGCTAGCCAAGTGCACCGGACACACAAGCCCGGAGAGTAGCCAACAAAGCACAAACATCCTTTGCTTTGACATCAAAAGCCCAGAGAGTGGCTCAAGAAGCATGTACAACCTCTGCTTCACAAATCAAATCCAAAGGGGATACCAAACATTAATGTCGGAAGTGGGTTTCTAGTACTTAGTCTCTAATTGATTGAACAAAGGTTGGTTTAGGCCTGCTATGTTAATACCTGAATCTGGGTTGGTTCAGTTCTTCACAAATATCGGAAGTGGATTTCTAGTAATTAATATCTAATTGCCTGAACAAAGTTTGGTTCGGGCCTGCTATGTTAATACCCGAATCTAGGTTGGTTTACTTCTTCACAAATACCAGAAGTGGATTTCTCGTACTTAATCTCTAATTCCCCGAAAAAATGTTGGTTCAGGCCTGCTATGTCAATACCCGAATCTAGGTTGGTTCAGTTCTTCACAAATTCCGGAAGGGGAAGCCCGATCTTATCCAACACCGAATCTAGGTTGATTCAACTTTCAGCAAAGGCCAGAAGCGGATTCTTGGTCTTCTATCTTAATGGCCAAATCTGGTTCGATTCTGGTGTGAATCACAACTGGTGATAGGGTTCCAGTTTCATCACAAACATCCAAATATGGATCGATTCAGATACTCTAAACTGAACAAGAAGGAATTCTTTAACCATCTCTCTAGCTTGTACCTAGCTTAGAATCACATTTTCGCAATTACCAGGAGCAAACTTATGGCCTTCTCACTTGCTCAGGGAAGTGTCTTTAACTTATACATTCATCAGTTTATTATCCAAGTGTATCAAATATTTGCACTAATACATAAAACACAAGTAAGCACCGTAGACATTTCATATCTAACACACCTTGGTACTATTAACCCTATTGAGAGCAAATGATGCTCTACGAAGGTCTATAAGACAATTTTTTAATGAAATGAGACAAAGACGTGCACCATGCCATGGCAAAGCCACAACGAAAGAAAAATGTTTATGCATAAATGTGTAATCGAGCATTAAGTAACACTGTTATAAGTCCTGCCTCTGTCCATAAACACCACCATCATTATAGAGTATTACATACGACAAGCAACATGCTAAGTGCTTCACATCTTACATAATTATTTACAAGAAAGTTTACACGATAAACACATCTCCAGAGGAGAAAGCACCCATACACCAATGCTAGAAATTGAATATGAATATACCTCAACTTTCAATAAAAAAACTTATTATTCATTAGGTAAGGAAGAGATTACAGAATGATGAATCGCAGTATGTAAAAGTCCATCGACCTTTCGCATCTTTTCTATAACCATTTATGAATCATCCAAGGATTTAGGCTGTAGCTTCAAAGCCTACTCGAAAGCCCTGCCCATTTCACGAAGATTTCCGTTCTCCTTCTTCAAGTCGAAAACATATTTATGTAAGGCTTGTTTCTCCTTTTTTATTTTTTTATTTTGGAAATATAGACATCAATACGACGAGAGTTATCTTCAACACTTTTCCTATCGTAAAAGCCTTTCATGTTATCCTTAGTCTCTCTACGCCACCTAGCAACGAGGGAATGATCCAGCCCAAGGGGAAGATTCCTTACCTCCTGATCTAAGAACTCAAATCCCGTTGAAACTCGCAAGAGTTCAGGTGTGGAAGTTTCAGGAGTACATCCAAAGATAGATTTCCATTATTTACATTTAGTTAATACATTGTCATGATCTGCCTCTAAGTCAGCAACTTGACGATGAAGTTTGTCCTTTTCTCCATCAAAATAGCCAGAATGATTTGTCTTTATATCCCTCTTCACTTCGAGGATATCCTTATTCTTTTTCTTTATCTGAGCCTCTAGTATGCCTGTTTTTTCTTTCAAGCGCCGCAAAAGTAGTTCCTCAAACATGGCAGATCTATCATCAGTACTGCTAAGAGAGTCCCCCAGAAAGTCTCTTGGGAATAAAGTAAACCGAACACGCTTATCAATGTAAAAGAAAATGTCTTCAAGCGAATTTTCCTGTTTATGTAAACAAATGAGCTACCATTTGTAGGATCAATTTTAAATAAATAAACATCAATATTTAAACCACAAAACTACCTACAACAGAGGGAAAAAGAGTGCAAATATGATTCATGTCCATGCAAAATAATATCATCTACAAGTGATGTAACTGATTAACTTTTCTCTCCAATACTCCTTTCCTTCATATTACATATTAATATCGCATTATGGGCTCTAAGTTTCTTCAATATCGTCTCCCTATCATTCCACAAGAAATTGAAAGATAGCAGAGGATACTTCATATAGATATGTTTGAGCTCTCTCAAAAAGCTTTCTCTGCCAGATTTCTAGGAATCTTTTGTGAGGAATTCTCTCCTCAACCTATAGAGAGTGCAGATCACCCTTGGAAACAGAATAATTAGTGGAAACAGAATCTTCATCACCACGAGAATGAGACATTAAGGGTCGATGCCCACAAGTAAAGAAGAAATTCGAAAGTGGAGGGTCATACCTGAAGAATGGGGGAAACCGTACGTATTGTCTGTTCCTTCTCACCAGGTTCTGCGAGATCAACTTCTTCAGAAAATGCACCATCTCCACATGAAGTAACTGAAACATGAGATGAATTAGCACTTGTGAGGTCTAAGAAGTCACTTACAAACACAGAGAACATACCTTCCTCCCTGCCATCCTTATCATGCCTACACTGGGAGTTAAATTCATTATTATGACCACCTACAATGTCACTACCAATACGCGAAGTTGGATTCTCGTCATTACCAGGCACTGGATAATCGGGCAGCTCCTCAACAAATAAAATATCCTCAACCCTCGCCTTGTTCCCTTCGGAAAGTTCGACATCCCGTCTGGACATCCTAATTCGCCCTAGACTCTACTTTGAAGGTATGGGGGAAGAGAAGGAAAATCCATGTCTAGAAACTTGCCACAATTATCGTGGTACAACAAAGAGAGGGCCTTTTCATAATATTCTGCCACTATATCTAAAAGACGAACCCTCAAGAGTAAGGAAATTCTTTCTTGGGTTTCTTAAATTATCCTTTTAGCATTAGAAAGGGTCGCCTCCTTTGTTTTTAGCTCCCTTGCGTGCTCTACCAACATATCCGACTGCTCGCGCTTAAGGGCCAAAACTTTAGCGACTAAGGAATTGTTGCCAGCCTTTTCCCTCTTAAGAAACGCTCTCAGCTGACTACAAGCTTCCTCGTTATTGCTCTTCTCTAAAGCTAAGTCATGAATCTTATACTCTAACATGGATTTCTCTTCTTTGATTTCTCTTGCCTCACGATATAATGAAGTCGTCGTTGCCCCGACAGTATACCAACCTCCGGATATCTGCAAAAGAACAATATAATATCAACCCTTACATAAGGTAAATAGATGAAAAATTTAAGAGAACAAGAGTATGAACTAGAAGTTGTCGTTTAATGAGATAAAGACCAGAACCAGACCAATCTGTAAAAAACCCTGGAATATCTTAAACATCAATAGAAGGTCAGACAGACCTGACAATACTATTAAAGCCTAAAGTTAGTAAAAGAGGATTTACGGGGCCACATCGTCGATAAAAACGGGGAAGCGACTCACACTCTCTTAAATCCGAAACTTCCTGAGAATCGAATCTTAAAAGGCCAGCAATAAAATCACTTCCTATGGTCTCCACTAAAGAAAGACACATGTTAGAAGGGTTTCCAAGAAAAGGGGTAAGAGGCTGGATAACAATCGACAACCAGGCAACTCAATAATTCCATCACCAAAGGGACGGGGGGGGGGGGTAAAATTTTCTCTGTTATGCCTCTTGGAAGAAAAACTGCTAACAGCCAGAGCTATCCTATTTTTAGGTAAAGACTGGATATAGATAGAGGTGGTGGTAGACGGACGTAAACCATCCCCAAGAAACACTGAACATGGGGGAAAGGAACTCCACCTACAGCATCAACAACTTGAAGCTTTGTCGCTCAAGGCTTCTCCTCCTTTGAACAAAGCCTAGCAGACTTGCTTAACCGGGAGTCACCTAGTGGAATCCCAGAAATAGGCCTGCCAGGTGATATCGTAATATAAACATGTATTTTAATCTAAATTCTATTTAATAAGTGCATACAAACGACATAAATATTTGTTAACCCATTAGGTAATGATATTTGACTGCAATGATCGATGTTAACAAGTTAGGTTGCCCTTTATTATGTGTTATTTATTTGTACAAATCTTGCTTCTCAGAACCCCTAATAATAACTGGGGGTAGATACAATTTATTAAAATCATCATTCAACATCACCTAAACAAGTGTTAGGAATTTAATCTGCACTAGGACCATTGAAACCCAATTCAAGGCTTAATCCAAACAAGCAATTGAGATAGAAATAAGAAAATTCACGATTAGTTAGATCTGAAACCCTAGAAAGTAGTATGATAAATTTCGATGAATAATAACCTCGCTTGAGTAAAATGTTATCTTGGAAAAAAAAGGAAGAGGAAAAGAAGATTCCTTTCTTGGCAAAAGTTTGATTTTTCATCTCTACCACACATCTAAAATCGAATCAATGAGCAGGATTCATACTGGAAAAGCGAAAAGACAAAAATCCTCCATGATTAAAGATGGATAGCCTCTTAGTAGAGAAAAGTTTAACCTGAAAAGTTGAAAACACGCATTCACCAAGGGGGAATGTTACTACCAAAATTAACCTCAACACCAGCTAACGGTGAAGAGGTATCCAGTAAGCACAAGCATGAAGGAATTATTCAAGAGCTACACAAACTGACACCTCCTTAAAGGAAAGGAGCTCAAAGTCTATAGAAGGTCGAAACAGTCTATCCAGCAAGTCACATCCGGCTGGGGGTTCTATACTGAAAGGTCACCTAAGTTAGAAGCTAAGAAAGAAAGGGGCAAGAGATCCACTAACGGAAGCCCATAAGGGAGGAAGGTTTATCGGTATTAACCTGCTTAATACCGATACACCAAGAAGTAAAGACATCAAGAGTATCAAGCCAAAGGTGCATAAAGATTATCTGGAACAGGCTTCTAATACACTTACTACATAAACATCAAAAGGTTATATTTATAGACAACAAACAAATCGTCCGGAGCCACCTTCCAGAAGAACAGGCTATACCCGGAAACCCCCCCAGGAGGCAAACCGGAACCCCAGCAAGGATACAGGCAATCCATAATAATCTACTTAGTACAGACACCGACAGTGGTTCCGAATCGGCAGCTATCTACTTACATCATGAGGACATGCTTCTCTAAGTATTCATAAGAACACCAAGTGCCAACATCCGGAAGATTATAACCGAAAGTATACAACCAGAAGCACAAATACCTTCTGAAAAGCTATTACACTGCCAAGCTCATATAAATCTCGAAGAAGCCTTAACTGACCGAGACCTTCCCTCCGAAAGTTATGATCAACACCGCAAAGCGGCCAAAAGCTAAAGCAACTGAAACCAAGAAGAATAGCAACCGACAGAGGTACCTGCACGCCCAGCGGCCCAACATCATAAGGGGCCCCGAATTCTCTATAAATAAGATCCCAAAGGTCACATTTTCGAGGCGATTTTTCTCATTCTTATTCTTGTACTCTTTCTCTCTAGAGTAAACCCTAATTCTAAGATTTATTTGGGGAATTCTTATATTCTATTCATGTATTCTAAGTCAAAGATCAATGAAGAGTGAATCAGCACTTATGATATTTTCTCATGAGTTTATCATGTTATTTTCTTAGTTATCGTTGCAACAGCTTACTGCACGTTTCCTACATGTGCATGAATCCTTACCCAAACATTTCCCTAAAATCAGATGAAACACCCCATCCTACAAGCTTAGACCCTTCCTAAAAGCTTGGACACTTCAACAAGCGTGGCGCAGAACCCCTTTCTACCATCCATTAAATCCTTTGTCAAGGGTTGTAATTAAAGATCCTTCTCCCAAGGTAAATATGGTTCTCGAATCGCTTAAGCGTGATACTCACCCCATCGAGGGCAGAGTAACTATTCTTTCAGATTCCATACCTTGATACCTAGGAACGGTGAACTAACTCAAACTTGCGCGGGCTAAACAACCTATTTTTCTCTTAGGTCCACTCCTATAGTCCTATCTCCTATGTTGACTAAAAATATCGTTAGCAATATATATAATATATTTATATTTTAAAAATACAAATACATTCACTCATTATCAATATAGGAATCCTAAACCTAAGATCTGATACCATATGTAACAACCCGAACTCGGAAAGTTCGATTTTTTTCAAAATTCTAATCTATCAAAACTCGTGTTGGTTTGCTCTGATATCCTACAGAAAAGACAGAGAAATAAAATATATTACAGCTCCGAAAAACATCTCACAGTGGAATGAATAAAATATAATGTAATTAAAATATAGCCTTACCATAAAATAATATTGCCTAGCCAGTATCCAAAGCTATCATATCTCTGCCACAAATCTAACATATGCATATGTTATGAGGAGGGGGTCAGAACTCAGTTCTGGTGACTGGATTTATACTAACATTTTGGATAACCCTACATATACCGTTCAGTTGCATTTTCTTGTTTATTAGGTTACTTCGGTTAACATCACTTCTTGATGGGCCTTTCAGTCTGCCCATCAAGACTCAATATCGCCATGGGCCTGTGCCTTGAATGTCTGAAGCAGGAATCCCAAAGTGAAGAAGTGGGCCGACTGATAAGCCCCGTTAGTTGAGTTCACTACCTACGCATACACAGTCCAACTGAAGCCCGTTGTGATCAGGCAGACTTAGTCGTATCGAACCTAGCTGTTAACCTAATATACACCTGAAGAATAGCTCACACCTACCTTACCTGTTCCAAGCCATCCGAATTGAACGGATTATTTGCCACCCCCTATTGATATTTCGAGGAGTACTGATTCCTTAGGAGAAAACCGCTTCTCCGGACTTAACTACCTTTTTGGATCCCATGACGCGTGTCCAAGTCGGCTCAAGCACTGTATCATCTATAAATACCCATTCTGAACTCAGAAGAAGGGACATTTGGGAGGTTCCAACCTAAGCTTTTGAATATTCTAATCTTTTGTACTGCCATTGTAACTATTTCATCCAATAGTTGAAACAGTATATAAGAGATTACAAAGAAGATTAGGCTCATTGACGTCGAACCACCATAAATTTGTGTATGACCTTCTATGTTTTCAGTTTTTACGGTCATTAATCTTCACTTGTTCTCTACATAACCCTTTCTTTGGGTGTTGTGCCATTTTTTGGTGTCAGCACTTTGGTGCTTCCACTGAGAATAGATATTCTCAGCCTAATACGGATTTTTGCTCTACTTTCATATCACTAAGTCCGAGATGAAAATCCGACCTTCATTCTAGCATTATTGAGTTATGGCTCGAAAAACGACTTGCAATATTTAAAAGCAACCGCAAATAGGGACATCTGCTGAAGCGACTAGCGGATCGGCCGTACTCGAAACTACTTCGGATCACATGCATTGCCCCCGCGGCAGACTCAGCTCCATCCTCATCTTTCGCCACCCGAGATGAGTTTATGGTTGTGTTAAATCTGCTCTGGGAAACTACGTATGCCTTAAAAGCTCATGCTCAAGAGAATGCCGCGATAAGACAAGATATGACTTGCATGATGAGGCAATGGGAGGAGTTCAAAAACCAAACTCAGGAAGTCCGGGACCATCAACTCTCTCCTCTCCAGTTAGATTGAGTGTCAGAAGGTTCCACGTTGTCCAGGGGAAGTAGAGATCCACGTCAGTCTCGACGTCCGCTAGAAAGACCTGAGAATGTTCGGTAGTTGCATCTCGAGGGACGTCAAGACCAGCCAAGGGCAGGCAACCAAACCTAGGCGGATGAGCCGAGGTAGAGACTGTTGGTCCTATAGCTCCAGAAAACTAAGAAGCCTCTCCTCCTGCTTATCAGAACTCTACCCGAGGAGATCGGGCCCCTATTCATCCCACTTCTCCCCAGAATCTTGTGATCGACCGAGATACCTAAGGAGGAAGAAGGACTGCCGCGGATGGCAAGTCAAATGACGTTACCCGATGAAAGAACCAGGAGAGGTCGGTCGGTCGAGGATGCCGATTGAGACACATTCATTCTACCGAATCTGACCGCCATGGTACGGCATATCATGAATAACCATCGACACTCCATTCAATGATGACATCTTATGAGTAGAATTCCCCAAGGGATTCAATATGCCCCAAATGATCCAGTACGACGGTACCTCTGACCTACAACTGCATCTAATGAGGTACTCGTGGCACACGAAGGTAGCAGTGGCTCTCGACACTATAAAATGCAAAGCCTTTCGAATCTTTTTGAGCGGAGTAACATTTATTTGGTTCGTACGCCTTCCCACGACGTCGGTCCCAAGCTTTAAAGGTTTGAGTATGAAATTCTTGAACCAATTTCGCCTCCATGCCACCAAGTCGTAGCATGTCATGGCTCTTTCAGCAGTCGAGCAGGGGAGGGGCAAATCCTTGAGAAATTAACTTGATCAATTTAATCGGGCTGCCACCGAAGTGAGAAACCCTTATCACGAAATCGTTCTGATGGCCATGGTCGATGGCATCGATAAGCTAAAAGAGTTTGGAAAGTATTTGATCGTGAAGCCACCCACAACGATTGAAACTTTCTATAAGAAGGTCCACATTCGACCGAGACAAGAAGATGCACAGTTAGAAGAGTAGGACAGGCTGAAAAATACATCTACCCCACCAGCTCAGAACAATGTCATGGTCAAACAGTCTGGGGATAACTCAGGAAAAGTGGAAGTGAATGTTGGAAACTGCGGCAAGCGAAATGGCGAAGGGTTGAAAGAGGCCAATGTGAACTCAGGACAAAGGGGGAACGCCCAAAAATGACCCAGGTTCCAGGTATTCGAGACTCTTACAGCTTTGAATGACACATTGGAGAATATCTATCTCAATACCTACAGCATAGTCCAGTTTAAGAAACCGCCCCTACGTGAACCCATAGAGAAGGAGCGGGCGGCTGGGAAGTACTGCTTATTCCACGACATCTACAGACATACGACCAACGAGTGTTGGCATCTCTAGGATATCATTGAGAAGCTAATTCGAGAGGGAAAACTTGATGAATATAAGACAACCACGAGGGACATGGGAAAAGGATTTTCAGTACCCAGGCAAAGTGAGGCCGCACCCCGAACTGCCGCCCAAGAGAAAGGGAAAGGGATAGTCGTCAATGCCACAGTCGGGGTACCACACCCTGCTGGGTTCAGCATTACGACTATGGAGCAATATGTAAATTATGCGAAACACCTTGACATTGCGGAGACCAGTATCACTGAAAATGTAAGTCCTGTGAAACAAAGGAAAACTAAGGCCGATGATGTTATCTTTCGAGGGAGGGAAGCAATTAGCGTAGAAGCTCTAACGGTCGATCCTATGGTGATAACTACAATCATTGGCCCAATAACAGTAAGGAAGGTACTGATCGATAATGGGAGTTCAGTCAACGTATTGTTTAAGAAAGCTTATGATCAGATGAAATTAGAGTTGAAAGACTTGGATCCATGTACCGGCTAGATACGCAGCTTCAATGGATCCTCCGCCGAGCCTATTGGAATGATCAAGCTACCATGGAGCTAGGAGATAGGGATCAGAGGAGGGTAAGACTACTACCATTTGTTGTAATGGACATCGACTCCCGATATAATGTGTTTTTAGGACGACCAGCTTTAGTGGAGTTCAGAGCCTACATCTCCCCTTGGTGCTTGTTGTTAAAATTCCTGACCAATGGAGGAGCTGGAATGGTGCACGGGGACCAAGTGACGAGGAGAGCTTGTTACTTAGCGGAGTGGAAAGATTTTCAAAACAAAAGTGACAAATAATCAAAAGATAATCCTCCACTATAGGGGAGAAAGATGCATAGCAACTACAGAGAACATCCCGGTCAGGATCGTCCGTCTATGAAGTCGAGGACATCGACCCGAGAGAGAATGAAGAACCGGGATGTATAAATGTAGCCCCGAATGAGGTGACCATGGAAATTTCGATCAATGGAGATGACCTTACCAAGGTTCTGAAGATCCAGTTTCATCTTGATCTCCTCCAGACCAGGGAGTTGACAGAATTTCTCCATGCAAACCTTGACGTGTTTGCATGGACCAACGCTGACATGTGTGGAATTTCACCTTCATTGTAACTCATTCCCTCAACACTAGCCCGAAGTATGCTCCGATAAAGCAGAAGAGGCGAATGCTTTGCCACGAAAGGTCTACAGCCTTGAAAGAGGAAATTGGGAAACTACAAGCCAATGGATTTATCTGGGACTCGACCTATCCCGACTGGATAGCAAACCCGGTACTCGTGAAGAACTCTAATAGAAAGTGGAGGACTTATATTGACTTTTCTGACTTGAATAAAACCTGCCCTAAGGACAGCTTCCCATTACCTAGAATTGATCACTTGGTTGACTTGACCGCGGGACATGAATTGCTATCATTCATGGTGGCATATTCGGGATATGACCAGATCGCCATGCATGTTCCAGACTAAGAGCACACAAGCTTCATCACTGACCTTGGGCTATATGGTTATGCAGTAATGCCCTTCGAGCTAAAGAATACGGAGGCAACTTATCAATGGTTGGTTACTCGAATGTTTCAAGATCAAATAGGGAAGACGATGGAAGTATAGTCAGCGACGTGCTGGTAAAATCAAGACAATCGTCCGATCACGTAAGTGACATATCAGAAATGTTCAGCATCCTTCGAAGGTATGGAATGAAATTAAATCCTTTAAAGTATACTTTTAGGGTAGCTTCGAATAAGTTTCTTGGTTTCACTTTTATTTCTCGAGAGATCAAAATTAATACGGACCAAATTTCGGCCCTCAAAGGAACTCGGGAACCTCGATGAATCAAGGATGTTCAAAGCTTGGCATGTAAGGTAGCATCAATGGGTTGATTTATTTCTAAAGAGACTAATAAATGCCTACTCTTCTTTGAGCCAATTAAAAGAGGGAAACATAACTTTGCTTGGACGCCCGACTGTGTCGAAGCTTTCCAGAACTTGCTCGACGATTTAGAGAAACCCCTGTCCTATCTAAACCATTCGACCAGAAGACCTATTTGTATATTTAGCAGTATCCACACATGCAATCAGGTCGCTCCTGATCTATGAAGAAGATCGAGTGTAACTTTTGGTTTATTATGAAAGCAAAAACTCGACAGGGGCCGAGCGCAACTATCCGAAGATCGAGAAACTCGCCTACAACATATAAATTACATCAAGAAAGCTTTGGCACTACTTCCAGGCCCATCCAATTAAGACATTTATTGACCAACCCCTTCGACAGGTCTTGCAACGACCCGAGGCAAGCGGAAGATTGCTTAAATGGATCATTGAATTAAGTCAATTTGATTTAACTTCTGTTTCATGAAAATCTATCCGGGAGTAGGCCTTAGCTGATTTCATAGCTGAATTTACTACCCCGAAAGATGAAGACCAGGAAGATAATATTGGGTCCCTGAAGACCGAGTCAAAGCCAGTCATTTGGAAGGTGTGCAATGATGGACCCCATAATGATCGACGTTCGGGTGCTGGTATAGTGTCGTTGTCTCCTGAAGGAAGATCGGTTTATTATGCCCTAAGATTAGAATTTCTAGAGACAAACAATGATTTCGAATATGAGGTCCGGTTTTCCAGGCTCAAACTCGCGAGGGACTTCAAAATGATGTCACATGAGATTTTTTGTGATTCACAAGTTGTGGTATGCCTTGTTCAGAAAGAATATCTTACCAAAGGGGATCGACTAACTTCTACCTTAAATAGGTCGAAAAATTGTTGCAAAGTTTCAACCAGTATAGCATCTCCCACATTCCCACAAAGGAGAATCAAAAAGCAGATAGGTTGGAAAAGCTAGCTAGTTCAGACCACCCGGGTGAAATGGAGCTAGTTCCTATAGAGACCCTGAGCGTACCGAGCATAGAGCGGATGGAAGTCGACCAAGGTGATACCGAGCCTGAAGCGGAATCTTGGATGACTCGCATGAAAAACTTCCTCCTCCATGGCACGTTAGCAGAAAAGAGAAATGAGTGACGAGTTAAGGGACGAAAAGCTTCCCGGTACGTTATTCAACAAAACCAGCTACATAGAAGAGGTTTTTCCGTTCCCATGTTTCGGTGTGTGGCCAATGATGATATTAAGAGGATATTAAAGGAGGTGCATGAAGGAGATTGTGGAGCGCATACTGGGGGACAAACCCTAGCCAGAAAAGTGTTGCAATATGGATACTTTTGGCCGATTGTCAACAAAGATGCTACTAACTATTCCAAAAGACCTAATAAATGCCAAAGATTTGCACAGATCCCACGAGCTCCTCCAACAGAGATCTCCCAAATGGCTAGCCATTCGCTATTTGGGGAATAGACATTATCAGGACCATGCCCATTTCGAGGGGAGAGGTTAGGTATGCAATTGTGGTAGTAGACTATTTCACAAAATGGGCAGAGGCCGAGCAAATTACTAAAATCACAATAAAACGAGTCATCAACTTTATCATTAGAAATACCATAAGCCGGTATGGGATACCCGAAGCATTATCCTAGATATTGGGACTCAATTCAATAGCTTGGGATTCAGGGGCTTTTGTGAGAAATACCACATTGAGAAAAAGTACACCGCAGTGGCGCATGCCCAGTCTAATGGCCAAGTTGAAGCGATTAATAAAATTATCAAAACTATCTTGAAAAGTAGCTAGAGAGATCTAAGGGAAAATGGGTTGATGAATTAACCCTAACCCTTTGGGCATATTAAACCACTCATAAGACAGCTATTGTCCATACCCCTTTTGCCCTGTCCTATGATTCAGAAGTGGTTCTTCTGATAGAACTCGAAGTCCCCTCGCATCGAACGACTTACTATGACCTGCTGTCTAATAAAGCACTTCTCTTAACATCATTAGACACGATTGACATATAAAGAGAAGAAGCAAACCTTCATGGCGAAGCCCATGGGCGAAGGATTGCAAGATACTTTAAAAAAAGGTCCAACCTAAGACTTTTGATATTGACGACCTTGTCCTGAAACGGATTTTTCCAACCCCCATCCATATGGGCACTAAGTGGGAGGGGCCATACGTCATTCAACGAAAGCTTGATAATGGAAGCTTCAGGCTGTCGACTGTTGATGGCGAACCTTTTCAAAGAACATGGAATGCAGAGCACTTACGACCTTATCTTTCTTAGAATTTCTTAGTTTCTTTACTATTTCATTTGTTTTAGTATTGTATTAAGCAATAATTTATCGATTGCAGTAGTGTATGAATAAAAGGCTCCTTTCCTACTCTGTTTCATTGTTATAAAAGCTAAATGTTGTGACTCGACCAATTGTAGCTTACATCCCGATACCCTAATGTGCCGGCCCAAAGAGGACCAACACTTTTGAAAGAATAAAAGTTCACTAAACCAAGGATATTGATCTTAAACCTAGATCGATCGAACATCTTATGAATCCTACTTTATTGACTTAAAGAAAGGATAACACCTAGCCAAACATATCAACTGACTGTTTGGATGTAACTCTAAACCCCATTACTTGAGGAAGAGTATAAAGGCCGGATGAGCGTGAAAGGTGCACCTCGACAAAAGACCGCTCGATCCTTAAAAACTCTAGCCCCATGCCAACTAAAGGATGAGTATAGAAGACTAAAAGCGCTCCTTATTAAGGGTGTCTGACCCCTGATCTGGGCCGAGTCCACTTAAATGTGATTGGATAGCTTGCTATCCCAGAAACTCACCCTGACACCGGGAGAAAGAAGGTCAACGAATAACCTGAACTAGGGCAGCATTCGAATAACCTTCAAAGGATGATAGAAAATCTAAACGATGTTTCCATTCCTGACATATCCAGCACATAATTGACACAAGTATTTAAAGACAAATAGACTTTCATTTCCGATAACGTGGCATGATTACAAAATGTTGTTCTATGATAGGTACGGTATAAACATCATCCCTAAAGATACAAAGTCTGATAATAACAAAAATGTGAGGGCCAACTCGCATGAAAATTCCAGGGGGCCTAAAAGAAAATTTACAACAAAAGAAATTTAAAAAGGAGGTGCTATATCCCCATGCTTAATCATGCCGGCTAACTCTTTCTTCTTGACCATATCCACTGCTTCCTCGGTGCTCAGTTTGCGTCTTGATCCCCCAAGTGTACTTCCAAAGGAACGGAGAATGAGTGTCGAGACTTGTGGGTTGGAAATGTCCACAGAAGAAGGAACCTCGACTGAAGAAAGGATGGTCGGGGGGATAGCTTGAATTGGCTTAACACTCAAAGGGTCTTCAAGTGCTCGGGCTTCATGGAAGAAACACCCTTCTCACTCTGAGCTTTGATCTTGGCCATGGATGGGTGATCATCTCCCTTGGTCTCCCCGACAATCTCGATGTCGTCGTCCTTTGATTATCCTATGCTGATCCTCTCCTCCCTCAAGATTTCAGTTGCATCCTTAGCGCCACTCTTCCCTCCGGCAACAGTTTCTGCCTTTGCGCTCTCCTTCGCCAATGAAGCACCTGCCGCCGAAAACAAAAGTCAAGGTAGGGAAAGTAAGCATAGGATTAACACACGAGCTTACCTATAATATCAGGCTCAATCGGCTGCTCTTCCATGACCCTGGCTGGTTCAGATAAAGGGATAGATGTTGATCCCACGTCCATGTTTGAATAAGCAAGAGGGATGGATGCCTTGGCCCGACTACTACCGACTTCCTTCTTGGGAACCGACTTCCCCTTCAACCGATGGCATTCAGCTTCTGCCGCCCACTTTTCTTGGCTTCTTCCCTCAGCAAATATCGCTCGCTCCTTGTCATTCAGAATTTGAGTCATCAAAGTTTCTTCATCCAATGGTTGCCCTTTTGATGCGTCTCTCTCTTCCCTCAAAATTATTTACCATGTATCAGCTAGTACCATGGAATACCATGGCATCCAAGACAGATCCCTACGACGAAGGAACCTTGCAA
This sequence comes from Allium sativum, assembly GCA_030737875.1. Taxonomy (NCBI): domain Eukaryota; kingdom Viridiplantae; phylum Streptophyta; class Magnoliopsida; order Asparagales; family Amaryllidaceae; genus Allium; species Allium sativum. Next base: position 341,109,467 of record CM060922.1, read on the forward strand.
AGAACGAAAGAACTTGACATCCATGCCTGTTTTATAGTTCGAACATCTCCTGAGTATGCTTGGCTTTGATGGTGTGAATGTCGATATCATGTTGAAGCTTCAAGTTGTTAGCTGACTCAATTTCCGCGGCGGCATTCTCTTCAGCCAGGTTTTTGGCCAACTCAGATGAATGAAGAAGGGCTTTGAGATTCTGCACCTTGAGGTCCAGCTAGGTTTTTTCATTCTTCAAAGCCTCAACATCGTCTGTAACACCCCGCCTCCGCTAGGGTGGCTCTTGCAAGCACTCTGACTTTGGAGGGGCGTTTGAATTAGGTAAACATGCATAATGATATATCGAGGCAGAACAAGAACATATGTATATATGTAAACAGAGTAAATAACATAGATAAAACAGCGGAAGATTTTCAAACCATTTCAAAACAAGTCTAGTACAACAGAATGTTAACTTTCCAAATACATAAGTCTAGATAAAAACAACATTTCTGAAAAACTGAAATACATAAGTACTATCCCCAAAATAAGTGATAGCCATAGCTAGCTTCATGTCAAACCGTACATGAGCTAAATCCCACAAGCAAGCAATCCGAAATCCAGCTAAGCTCCAATATTCCCTCCCTGAGAACCTGGGGGGGGGGGGACGGAAGAAAAGATGCGAAAGAAAACAGGTCAGTCAAAAAGACTGAGTAAGCCCTACTATAATCAATGTAAACTGATAAAGTTAACTGTCATGAGCAGCAGGGATGAACATAAGGATAACAACAATACTAGCATGATGATGAACTAACAAAGTAGATAAAGGTGTCATCGCATAATCAGGATTAAGGTTTTGCACCACAGGTGTACTAGCAAACTAACATGACTTGAATAAACAAGTATTGATCCCTTGGCCCAAGCTTTGGCCCAATAACATGAAATGACCCTAATGCAAGGTCCAACCAAACGGTCTAGTCGATCGGCTCCCTAAGCCTAACTCGTCACGTGTTGGTATCAATACGGCCCAAACATAATTGTAGTCGAACTGTGCCGGGTCCACCCTTCGGGTGTATCAAGCCCTAGGGTGCCAACCCCTGGACACCATAAACATGAGTGCACAATCTCGATCTACTGGTACCCATGGGTGACTTCTCCAAATACGGACTACGTGCACGACCATAGTCCGTCCGGAACTACATCGGCGTACCACACGGCCGTCGTTTATTTGGTCGCTTACCTCCAGCCCAGTAATCGTGCCCCCTCCCTAGCCTAGCCCCTAGGGCCTTAATGATACGATTTTGGGGTTACTGCAGAGTGGGCCCCCATTGCTAGTATTTTCTAGTGGGTTAAGTACGGTTTAACCCTCTTGCTAATCATGGATTAACTTGGTTAAGTATAACGATGAGTTCACGACTTAACCCCGATTAATCTACCAAGCCCAAGTTGGTTAAGTATTCAGTGAACCATGACTTAACCCTAATCACGAGGCATTAATTAATTTAATGCGCCTTAACCTCTCACATTAGACCTTGTTGTGGTTACTAGTTAAGCCGGGCGGGTCCGGGTAGCTTTACACCACAACTTGGTCTAACCTCGGGTTCAAGGTACAATATGACCAACTTCTCACATTGGGTCTTATTGTTTGTAGCAACTAGTTAAGTCGGTCGGTTCCGGGTAGGTTTACGCTACAAACTCAACCCAACCTCGAGTTGGCCACACTTATCTTTTCTAAGTGTCATGTCCATCATGTTTCCAAAACATGTTACAAATTTTCAAGCAATTGGGTAGACCTAACTTAATAGGTAAATTCCCAATGGGTAGACCTAACTTAATAGGTAAATTCCCAAGCTTATGTTTTTATGTCTTTTACTTTTACCCAACCCCAAACGCAATCCCATCGCTTACATATCGCAATAGCGCATAAAGGATAGAAAGAGGGAACTTGGCATAATCATGACATAAAAGGTGTTGAAGCCACAAGTTCAACATGGTGGCATATGAAATGTACATATGTTCATATACTTGCATATTACATTTTTAGGCCCCAAAAGCATGCATAAAACCAAACTTGGCATATTAGTGATACATGGTGCTAAATGACATGTAGAGATGGCCATAAGTTCGCATTTAGCCTCACATGCAAGTTATCATAAGAGATATGATAACTTACATGTTGCCAAAATGCAACCTTTGGCATAAAGCTTGAAGCTTTATGTTCATAAACCCAAGATAAGCTTGCATAACATGATAGCATGAACAAAATGTTCAACCCAAACTTGCATAGCATAATTTTCATATCATATGACAACTTACATATCAAACTTGCATAACATAACTTGCATATCATATGACAACTTGCATATCAAACTTGCATAACATAACTTGCATATTACATCATAGAAAACTTGCATAACATGATAAACTTGCATATTACATCATGATAAACTTGCATATAAACTTGCATTAACTTGCATATCATAGCATAGTAAACTTGCATATCATACATTTAACTTTAGAGTTTAAGTATGAAAGTAGAATAGGGCTTACAATGCTTATGAAAACACACAAAACTATGACAAAGCCCTTATGCAACCAATTAGACCCAAAATGCAAGCATCCAGTCAATAAAAATCCTTGCTTTATGATGCAAATATAAGAACTTGACTTGAATGCAAGCTAATGATGCTCATACAAGTCAAAAAACACTTGTATGCATGGAAAATCACTTAGAAATTTATTTAGGAATTTTATGAAGAGAGTGGAGGCCATGAGAGGATTGATTTTGCCATAGTTTAGTTACTAGGATGAATAATGATGATTTAGGGTTAGGTTAGGGGCTTATTTATAGATTAGGCATGTGTTTTAGGCCATTGGATTAAACCCTAATTGCAATCTCAGCCCTTAAAACCGAATCTGGCCCCCAAGCTCAACACAAACCCAAAATGGTGCACCAGGCTAAACAGCCCGGCTGGACCAAGTCGACAGCCAAGTCGACAGGGCTGTCGACTTGGGTCCAACCAAGTCGACTCCCAAGTCGACAGGGCTGTCGACTTGGGTGTTCTGGCGGGAATTTTCCCGCCTGGCCTAATTGCCCTAAATTTTCAATTTTAAACTTGAATTTGAAATCTGTTTTTACTTAGAAATTTTCTGAAAACTTCGTTGGGCCTTAATCGGGTCATACGGACTCCGATTTTCGAAAACTCGGACTCTATTTCGCGTAATTTTCCGAGACGAACGCAATGGCATAGCCCGTTTCCCATGATTCATATTTTTAAATTAAATTCTGCCTCGATTTATGTTATAACAGGTTATTGAAAATACGGGTTGTTACATTCTCCCCTCCTTAAAGGATTTCGTCCCCCAAATCTTCATGTTAGGAAGAACGTATCCTACCATCCAACATCTATCTACTCAAAACATCATCCACGAGCAATCATTGTCCTTACAAGATTCTAAATGTTGTATGAACATATGCAAAGGTGTGTGTATATGTACTTATCTAATGCAAATATCATCAATGCAAATTATGTTAGTGAAATTAATCCATATGTATGTAATTCCTAACATAATGTATAACATCTATATGTGTGCACATAACATACATCCATATGCAACATCCATGTGATAACACCAAAAATTTTCATCCATGAATAAGCATAAACACTCATGCATATGCAATATGAGGAGTGTGTGAGCCGATCTAGTGCCTAACGTGTATAATGCATCCACGAGTAACCACTTGCAAACACTTGCAACCACTTGCAACCATCAAGCATAACATGTTTCAAACACATGTTTCATCAAAAGGGTTTCTACCTAAGGTTCTCATGACAAGATTAACGCGATATACTAGATAATCCAGACAATCATGGATAGCAAAAGATATGCTACAAAGATCAGGAAGATAAGCAAGATATACTCCTTTTGGATTACAAGAAATCCCTTCCTGACCCAACCCATCTCCTATAAAAGCCCAAAAGGTTTAGTCAACCTAACGGACCCCCTTCAAACCCTGACATGTATTACCAGCCAATAAGTCATACCTCCCGACAGAAATAGGACCGAAAATGGGACCGAGAGGATATACATAAAAAGATAATATGCGAGTAAGTTCCACAGGAAAACAAGGATCAAGGATATACTCTTAGAAAGAGATATGATGCGCGTATCTAGCCTTCAATCTTCTAAGTCACGTTTCCTTGAGCTTAACTCCACTGTGCTTTGACCGTCTTTTACTTCATGATTTCTTAGCTTCTTAACTCTTATTTCCAAATATGAGTTGGAACCCATTTCCTTGTCGTCTCTCGTCTTCCTTTTTCACTTACTCTTCTAACATTCTTGGCTTAAACATAAATATGACCTCATGATTTCATGCAAGCTCTCCAAAATTCACTAGTGAATCCTGGATCTCGTTTACTTACCATAAAGTATTCCACGCAGCAGAACTTTTCTCGAAAATACTAATCCACGTTGCCAATGAACCATCCGCCTGCGAATGATAGGCCGTGCTTAGATTCAGTTACTTGCCCATGACTTCCCTTAGACTATCCCAAAACTGACTAGTGAAGATTAAGTCATGGTTACTAACTATACTTTAGTGAACCTCGTGCAACCGCTTTATTTCTTGAAAGTAAACTGTCGCTAGTTATTTTCGCTCTTTACCGGAGTGAAATGAGCACTCTTCGTGAGTCTACCTACTATGACCCACATGCTCGTATTCTCTTTCCTTGACCTAGGCAGTCCATCCAAGAAATCCTTCGTGACGCTTTACTACTTCCATTGCGGGAACCTCCAATGGATGTAATAGCCCACTAGGCTTCTATGACTCGGCCTTTGACCTGTTGGCACAACATGCACCTTGGGAGAAACTCGGCCACCTCCTCGGGTGAGGTGCATCTTCAAGAACCTTCTTTCTCTCGTCGCGTCTTAGCCATCCCTTGTCATCTATAGCGAGGTGACTTGCCATCTCGCCTCGAATCAACTTATCCATGATCTCGACTAACTGCGGGTCTTCTTTCTGCGAAGTCCCTGCTTGATCCAGAAGGGTAGGCCTAAACTCAAGGGACGCTAACTAACTAATTAAACTGAGAGAACTTCTTACTTCGGTTGCATTCCTTGGAGTCTTCCAATCCTGAACTGCAGCTACCTTAGCGGGATCCACCGCTAAGCCTTGCTTAGAAACTATGTGCCGAGGAAATCTAACTCCTTTTTCTCCAAAATGACACTTGGAGAACTTGGCCTTCAACTGATGCGCTCTAAGCGTATCCACCACCTCCACGAGATGCCTTGCGTGCTCTTCCTCATCCTTAGAGGAGATCAGAATATCATCTACGAAGACCACGACAAACTTGTTCAAGAACTCCCTGAACACCCTACTCATCAAGTCCATGAAGTAGGCGGGTGCATTAGTCAAACCGAATGGCATGACCAGCCATTCTAAGAATCCATCTGAAGTTTTGAACGCAGTCTTGTCTATACTATCCTCAGCTACTCTGAGCTGATGGAATCCAGTAACAAGATCAAGAGAAAACAGATGTTCCTACAAGCTGATCAAACAAATCATCGATCCTTGGAAATGGTTGTCTATTCTCTTTAACTCACGATAATTAATACAAAGTCGAAGAGAACCATCTGCCTTGGTAGTAAATACTACAGGCGCTCCCCATTCAGATATACTTCATCTAATGAAGTTCTTCTCAAGCAACTCCTTGACTTGCTTTCTTAACTCTCATCTTGTGGGGTCATGTGCCTTACCGGCCACGAAACGTTCTTGGCATTATCAACCAGATAAATGCGGAAATCTATCTCTCGTTTAGGGGTAACCCCCTTCACTTCCCCCAAGATATCAGGATTTTCTCGGACCACCCTCACCGATTACAAACTATTGATAGACGAGTTGAGGGATTCAAGATAACGCAACATGACGGGACTCGTAGGGTTACTAGAAATTTTTAGGGTATTACCGAGGCGAGTCATGAGCCTCACAACCCTATGCTCAAAAATCAAGGATGGCTTCAAAACTGGACAACCCATCCATGCCCAAAAATCAACCCATACCCCATGAAACCGAGAATATAAGCATCACGCGAGAACTCTACACTAAGATAGAGATTTTCAAATCCACTTAGACAATAGACAAATGGGCGGAACCCCCAATTGGATTTGAAACACACACGGGATCATTAACTAGACTAGTACTTAGGTGCAAACTTTCAACTAGATTAGACGAGATAAATTATGCGATGCACCAGAATCAAACAAGGTATGAACAGAAATGTAAACAAGACTTTCAACAGAAATACTACCTCGATCGGGAACTGGAGCGGCATTGCGAGCATGAACTTGCCCCCCCCCCCCCGAAGGTCCAGCACGCTGAGTCTGACCCTGGCCTTGCCCTCGCTTCTTCGGGCAATCCCTAGTGAAGTGTCCAACCTCACCACAATGAAAGCATTCGCCATTCTTCCTTTTCCTCTTCTTACATTCCTTAATAAGATGCCCAACTAATCCGCAATAATAGCACTCTCCCTTTTTGTTATTGCCCTTGTTGTTGTTCCCCTTGTTGCCTTGACTCTTGTTCTTGTTCTTATTGCCTTGACTGCTCTGTCCGCTTGGATTACCCTGATTTCCTTTCCACTGGGAATCAGTCTTCTTGGCTTGAGCATCATTCATCTTGATCTCCTTCTTGTCACTCCTATTCTCTTCATTGAGTAGGTCCATATTCAACAAACTCTCGAAAGTTGCCCCCAAGAGTATATGAGTCATGGCTAAACCATGTAATGGCTCATTTAATCCTAGAGCAAAGGATAGGGCCTTCTTTGGAGCTGTGTTGACCAAGTCTAAACCAACTCGAGCCAGTTGATTAAACTTATCTATGTATTCCCTAATAGTCATGTCCCCTTGCTTCAGTGATAGGAACCTTAGTCCAAACTTTCCCCGAAAGTCATCCCAAGTCTCAATTGGCCTAGTAACGGTGGTGACCACCCACCAACGTGCAGCTTCTTCCTTTAGCAACCATACTGCCAATAAAACCTTCCTACGGTCATCTATATCAAAGAAGGCAAAAAGATCTTCGGTTTCTTTCAACCAATTCCTTGCCTCCACATAAGTCTCGGTTCCAAAGAAATTCTTGCAACCCATCGCCTTAAAATCTTGGCAAATCTCCGCGAAGTCAGTTTGAGGATGCTGAGGGGAAGGAGGAAGAGGAACCTCAGCGACAGGAGGAGGAGGAACATTAACTACCGGAGGAGGAGGAGGAGGAACATCTGCGGGGCCGGCTTCGGTCGCCCTAGCCTCCAAAAGTCTCCTATACCAAACAGGTATGTGTACTCCCTCCGGAATGGCAAAGTTATCGGCCATACTGAAAACGAAGAAAAAGATAGATTCAGAATGGAGAAAAACGAAGGAATTTTGCTAATGGCTTCTTGGGGAATAGCCTTTAAAATAAACTAGACTTTTCTTTGGAAAATAATTTATACTTAGTTTTGAAAATAGTTTTCCAAAAGTTTTCTAAAAACCTTTTTGTTCCTTCTCATAAACCATATGCTCTGATACCAAATGTAACACCCCGCCTCCGCCAGGGTGGCTCTTGCAAGCACTCTGACTTTGGAGGGGCGTTTGAATTAGGTAAACATGCATAATGACATATCGAGGCAGAACAAGAACATATGTATATATGTAAACAGAGTAAATAACATAGATAAAACAGCGGAAGATTTTCAAACCATTTCAAAACAAGTCTGGTACAACAGAATGTTAACTTTCCAAATACATAAGTCTAGATAAAAACAACATTTCTGAAAAACTGAAATACATAAGTATTATCCCCAAAATAAGTGATAGCCATAGCTAGCTTCATGTCAAACCGTACATGAGCTAAATCCCACAAGCAAGCAATCCGAAATCCAGCTAAGCTCCAATATTCCCTCCCTGAGAACCGGGGGAGGGGGGGGGGTACGGAAGAAAAGAGGCGAAAGAAAACAGGTCAGTCAAAAAGACTGAGTAAGCCCTACTATAATCAATGTAAACTGATAAAGTTAACTGTCATGAGCAGCAGGGATGAACATAAGGATAACAACAATACTAGCATGATGATGAACTAACAAAGTAGATAAAGGTGTCATCGCATAATCAGGATTAAGGTTTTGCACCACAGGTGTACTAGCAAACTAACATGACTTGAATAAACAAGTATTGATCCCTTGGCCCAAGCTTTGGCCCAATAACATGAAATGACCCTAATGCAAGGTCCAACCAAACGGTCTACTCGATCGGCTCCCTAAGCCTAACTCGTCACGTGTTAGTGCCAATACGGCCCAAACATAATTGTAGTCGAACTGTGCCGGGTCCACCCTTCGGGTGTATCAAGCCCTAGGGTGCCAACCCCTGGACACCATAAACATGAGTGCACAGTCTCGATCTACTGGTACCCATGGGTGACTTCTCCAAATACGGACTACGTGCACGACCATAGTCCGTCCGGAACTACATCGGCGTACCACACGGCCGTCGTTTATTTGGTCGCTTACCTCCAGCCCAGTAATCGTGCCCCCTCCCTAGCCTAGCCCTAGGGCCTTAATGATACGATTTTGGGGTTACTGCAGAGTGGGCCCCCATTGCTAGTATTTTCTAGTGGGTTAATTACGGTTTAACCCTCTTGCTAATCATGGATTAACTTGGTTAAGTATAACGATGAGTTCACGACTTAACCCCGATTAATCTACCAAGCCCAAGTTGGTTAAGTATTCAGTGAACCATGACTTAACCCTAATCACGAGGCATTAATTAATTTAATGCGCCTTAACCTCTCACATTAGACCTTGTTGTGGTTACTAGTTAAGCCGGGCGGGTCCGGGTAGCTTTACACCACAACTTGGTCTAACCTCGGGTTCAAGGTACAATATGACCAACTTCTCACATTGGGTCTTATTGTTTGTAGCAACTAGTTAAGTCGGTCGGTTCCGGGTAGGTTTACGCTACAAACTCAACCCAACCTCGAGTTGGCCACACTTATCTTTTCTAAGTGTCATGTCCATCATGTTTCCAAAACATGTTACAAATTTTCAAGCAATTGGGTAGACCTAACTTAATAGGTAAATTCCCAATGGGTAGACCTAACTTAATAGGTAAATTCCCAAGCTTATGTTTTTATGTCTTTTACTTTTACCCAACCCCAAACGCAATCCCATCGCTTACATATCGCAATAGCGCATAAAGGATAGAAAGAGGGAACTTGGCATAATCATGACATAAAAGGTGTTGAAGCCACAAGTTCAACATGGTGGCATATGAAATGTACATATGTTCATATACTTGCATATTACATTTTTAGGCCCCAAAAGCATGCATAAAACCAAACTTGACATATTAGTGATACATGGTGCTAAATGACATGTAGAGATGGTCATAAATTCGCATTTAGCCTCACATGCAAGTTATCATAAGAGATATGATAACTTACATGTTGCCAAAATGCAACCTTTGGCATAAAGCTTGAAGCTTTATGTTCATAAACCCAAGATAAGCTTGCATAACATGATAGCATGAACAAAATGTTCAACCCAAACTTGCATAGCATAATTTGCATATCATATGACAACATACATATCAAACTTGCATAACATAACTTGCATATCATATGACAACTTGCATATCAAACTTGCATAACATAACTTGCATATTACATCATAGAAAACTTGCATAACATGATAAACTTGCATATTACATCATGATAAACTTGCATATAAACTTGCGTATCATAGCATAGTAAACTTGCATATCATACATTTAACTTTAGAGTTTAAGTATGAAAGTAGAATAGGGCTTACAATGCTTATGAAAACACACAAAACTATGACAAAGCCCTTATGCAACCAATTAGACCCAAAATGCAAGCTTCCAATCAATAAAAATCCTTGCTTTATGATGCAAATATAAGAACTTGACTTGAATGCAAGCTAATGATGCTCATGCAAGTCTAAAAACACTTGTATGCATGGAAAATCACTTAGAAATTTATTTAGGAATTTTATGAAGAGAGTGGAGGCCATGAGAGGATTGATTTTGCCATAGTTTAGTTACTAGGATGAATAATGATGATTTAGGGTTAGGTTAGGGGCTTATTTATAGATTAGGCATGTGTTTTAGGCCATTGGATTAAACCCTAATTGCAATCTCAGCCCTTAAAACCGAATCTGGCCCCCAAGCTCAACACAAACCCAAAATGGTGCACCAGGCTAAACAACCCGGCTGGACCAAGTCGACAGGGCTGTCGACTTGGGTCCAACCAAGTCGACTCCCAAGTCGACAGGGCTGTCGACTTGGGTGTTCTGGCGGGAATTTTCCCGCCTGGCCCAATCGCCCCAAATTTTCAATTTCAAACTTGAATTTGAAATCTGTTTTTACTTAGAAATTTTCTAAAAACTTCATTGGGCCTTAATCGGGTCATACGGACTCCGATTTTCGAAAACTCGGACTCTATTTCGCGTAATTTTCCGAGACGAACGCAATGGCATAGCCCGTTTCCCTTGATTCAGATTTTTAAATTAAATTCTGCCTCGATTTATGTTATAACAGGTTATTGAAAATACGGGTTGTTACATCGTCCCTCAAAGAGTTGCATTCCTGGCTTTTCTGTTGGAATCGAACATTCATATCCTTGGCCGCTTTCTCATATCTCTCCTTATCGGCCGCTACATGCAGCTCATGATCTTTAATTTTCTTTTCAAAGAACCTGATGGTCTTCTTATCACAAGCTTTATCTCATTTCAGACTGGCAATCTTGGTCAGCTTATCCTTTAGTACTCCACTTACTTGCCCATCATACTTACGCCTCACGTCATATTGAGAAAGAACATGGTCGAGGTTGTTTCAAATACGTAGGCGAAAGCTGTGCGGTAAAGGTTGTAACTTAGAGGCAGGTTCAATCTCTGTAAAGATGAGGTCAGAAAAATCTCGTTCCAATTCTCTGGCTCGATCGGAGGAGGAAGGTTCAACTGAGGGCTTGGTACGACTTAACACAGCCATAGAATGCTCGACCTTCTCGCCTGCCTTACGGATCTTATCCTGAGGATGGAGAGGAAGCCAAAGCTTGGGGGATTTATGAAACTTTTTCTTCTTGGACATACTCCCCTGCTCTTCCTTTTCCTCTGATGCCCGAGCATGTTTTCCCAAACTTCTCTTCTTTTGCTTGCTTTGGTCTCGAGTTAACTCTTTCACTCTCTCTGTCTCTCTCTCTCATTTTCTTTCTCTTTGTTGTTGTTTTGTTTCTTCTTCTCTTTCTCTTCTTATTTCTCTCCCTCTCTATCTTTATCTCTTCCTATGTCTTTATCTTTCTTATCCTTCTTTCTCTTGCTGCCATCATCTTCAACACAATCTCCTTGTCCAACATGCTTTGAAGTGGGCTCATCTGGACTGATATCCATTGGAAGGGAGGCAAAAAGATTGCCATAAAGTTCTTCATCAATGTCTCCTAAGAAAAGAAGAAGGACCACCATTAAGATAGTCAACATTCAATTTACATAAGAGAAAATAGTATTGTGACATGCAATGGCTATATGACAAATTATTTAGATAGAACCTATACCGAGGGTAAGATTGTACCTTCGACACCTTTTTGTTCGACTGGGAAAGACATTCCCTTGGACTGATTGGCAAAAAGTTGGTTTGGATCTAAGCTCTACGGGGAAAGAATGATCTCCAGCATCTGCAGGTTTTCTAACCCAGGAAGAGGAGATACGACATGTTCCTGCGAATCGTGGGTCGCAGAGGGATCTTGCTCGACCTCAGAATCTCTCGAGCGATTCTTAGTAGGGTTCTCTTTAGCTGGCTCTCCCTGCACCTCCTATGGAATTTTCTTGGCATGAACCTTCACTCTTTTTCGATGTTCGGCCTCTCGATGCTCAACCGCTCGAACCCGTCTTTTCAAAGTAGGCTTTTTTGGATGGAGTTTCTTTTTCTTCCCCAGTGAGGAACGAATTGAGGGTTCCCTGACCAAATGTGTCATCTGTGTAATTCCTAATTTCTTTTTGGCTGGGTGCGTCACACCTCGACTCGGTGTTGTTGACCCGGATCCCTCCTTCAGTGACCCGATTGTTCTGTCCTTATTAAGGAAGGCATATCGATGTAAGTGATCATCAGTCAAGCAATTCCAAAACCACCACCGCTCGGGTTTCAACTTGATCAATTGCCTATGACGTTCCTCAAATACTTTCTCCTTGGGACTATTTGGACCATCCCCTGTAAAAAAAAATGGGGGAGTGATCGACATAAGGAACTCTACTATGGATGTATTAACCGACAAAGAGACTTACTGCATTGGAGATAATATCGAGCGCATCCCGCCTGCTCTTTAATACAAAACCATTCCTGTTTTGGATGACCCACCTTACTTGGAATCTCTTCAATAATCTTCCAATCTCGGGCATCCTCGAAGTAAAGAAGAGAAGGGGACTGTTTCTCTTTATGTGTAAAGTGAAAAAGGAAAGCCAAATCATCGAAGGTCGGAGGGTGACCCAAATACCTCATGTACAAGTAATAGACTGATAGCAGATTGCCATAAGCAATTGGGTGGAACTACATCGGAGCTAGGTTCATCCACAATAAGAAATTGACAATGAATGAAGGAAAAAGGGGAATGGCTCCCACATTACTCATCGAGAGAGATATTTCCATGTAAACCTCTGGGGGAATGTGAGGTCGATCGGTTTCCTGTGGGAGAAGAACATCTACGAAGGGAATGCTATGTTTACCAATAAAATTGTGTAGCTAGTTATTGTTGTCCATTTTGCATCCGGGGGGTTTTCTAGAATTTCTGCACCTGGGAGCATGTTGGGTACTATGGGAACGGGAGCCGATTCATTTAACTCGACTGTTATTTCGAGGGGTGGTAGTGGACTTGTCGACTGACTTCGAGTGTTGCTATCAGGATCAGGCTCTGATTAGGCCAATGACTCAAAAGTACTCTCTACTCTAATGGAAAAGGAAAACTCCTCGCCTGATCCCTGCTTACGGGTGCCACGTGCTTTGACCATTGGTAGATGAAAAGGTTGTCGAGCTAAAATTAAAGGTTAATTCAAAAGGGGATAAGTTCCGATTTACAGTGCTATCTTAGTAAAAGACAAGCTACATAAGTTATGATTTGTTTCCATGCATCAGATTGTACAAAGATCACTATCTTTTTCACCACCCTTTCAAGCACTACCACGTATCCCAAGGTTTAACAACACCTTAACGCGTGAGGCACTATGAATAGGCGGGAAGTTTCTCTACCTTCGTGACATAATTGGGTTAGCGGATCCGACACTATCCGATTTTGCTAAAATGACATTGGAATCACCACAAACAATCGCATTGCCTTTGACTCTGGCGATCCAATACAGATGATCCCAATTACGGATCATGTGAAACCTAAATTACAATAAGAACGTGAAGAAAAGAGATCCGAATCCTATGCAAGAATGACATCTAAGCAGTAAGAAAAAGATAAAGAATCAATTTCTACCTGAAAAAATAATCTTGGGAGGAGATGGTTATAGTTTTTCTTCTTTCTATGGAGCAGTAAACCAGTTTTTGTGATAGGAAAAGTAAAAGGAAAAAGGTGAAAAAGGCTTTCCTTTTATAAGATGATGGACTGACTATTCACATTCTGCTGGCATAACCATTAGACTGGACTCGACTGACGAGTAAAGCTGTTGGCGAGCCAAGGATCAGCCGATAAGACAGATGACAGTAAGGCATCAATATTACCTGAACATGTTTAACTTTTCCAAAACGACTGACACGCTTATTACAATTTATGAAGCTTAATAAATGGATGATTCAAATCGGCCTGTGGGATTCTTCGGTTGATAAAGAAAAAATGCTCGTTCTCAGCACGTGCTTACAAAGTATATCCCATCTCCAATGCAACATACTTTGGGGGCAATGGGCCTTTCGGCCTGCCCATCAAGACTCGATATCGCCATGGGCCCATGCCTTGAATGTCCGAAGCAGGTACCACAAAGTTAAGAAGTGGGCCGACTGATAAGGCCCGTTAGTTGAGTTCGCCACCTACACCAGACATAGTCCAGGAGAAGCCTGTTGTGATCAGGAAGACTTAGTCATATCGAACCCAGCTGTGAACCTAACACATGCCTGAAGAATAGCTCACACCTGCCTTGTCCTTTCCAAGCCATCCGAATTGAATAGATCGTTTTCCACCCCTTATCGATATTTCGAGGAGTACCAATTCCATAGGAGATAACAGCTTCTTCAGACTTAACTATTTTTTTGGATCCCACGACACGTGTCCAAACCGCCTCAAGCACTGTAATATCTATAAATACCCCTTCTGAACTCAGAAGACAGGACTTTTGGGAGGTTCCAACCCTACCTTTCGAACATTCTGATCTTTTGTACTGCCATTGTAACTATTCCGTATAATAGTTGAAATGGTATTTAAGAGATTATAAAGTGGATGTAGGCTCATTAATGACGAACCACTATAAATTTATGTGTGATCTTCTCTATTTTCATTTTTTACAATCATTAATCTTCACTTATTTTCTACATAACCCTTTCTTTTGGTGTTATGCTATTTTTTGGTGTCAACAACACTTAAGGCTTACACATACGTCGTACCCCTTTATTTCACTGTGGACTAACCAAATACATTATATATGTAGCTACCCCTAAATTAAGGTACACCCTATGGTACCCCCACTCGCATGGTCTCCGTCGTAATGCCACAGAAATATATGCAGTCCCTCATCCTTTGCCGTTGTGACGTAAGTATCTCTACATTACCACACTATGTTCCGCAAAGAACCGCCATCGCCATGCTACGTAAGTGTACGGACTACCACCTTTGATCGAATCAGATCACAGAGTAGTACCCTAGAGTTTACGATACACCACCCAGAGTAGACATGCATGTATCTAGACTTTCCCACGTATGTATCGTCAATCAAACTAGATGCCTTAACCGTACGTATCCTCTACTGTGCACCAAGTCCTGTGGTAGGGCGGTACAAGAAACATGAAACTAAGTCGGGAGATTTTCAGATATCTACATACACAGCTACTAAGGTCTGCATTTTCAGTGGCTATGGTCCTACCTGACCCTTCCTCAACTAATGAAAGACGAACAAAATTGAAAACTAAAGACCTAGCCTAAGATAAAACAACAAACAACAAAACCTAGTTGGCATGTCCCTCGCCCATAGCCTTGATAGCAAAAGGTCTTTGGTCTGCTGGTTTAGCTCTCCGCCTTTCTGCATCAAGCATCACGCTGACTGTGACGCCCGCCCTGTACCATCAGACATTTCCCCGAAACGCACTGTGCCAATGCCCAACTAGCATGGGACGATCGTCAAAAAGGGGTTGAAATATTGAATTACTAAAGAACCTGTAGCATATCTAACAGCACATGGAATAAAATATAATAATAACATAACTTGATATAAAACAAGCAAGACAATACATAAGCTGAAAACTAAACCAAATCCACTAGATTAGCGGAATCCAAAATACAGCTTCATATCTAATTATTACAACTTTAAAATACTGTCTCTAAATGAAATAAAAGAGGTACACTACTAATGCCCAAAGCAGTGACCAGCAACAACACAAGTAGAATATGTATAAAATATGTGGAAGCATCCTGCTCGTCTCCGGATAGCTACTCGTGCTTAATCACCTAACCTACCTCTAGTCTTCTCATTTAGGAGCACCCAGTGTAATAAGAAGAGACATAAAACTTTGGGTCGGACAAAAGTCTGGTGTGAGCCATAGCAATCTATGTAACTGGATAAAGCAACAACTGGTATAAATAATCATACATGGCCTGGATCTGCAACCAAAGAGTTAGCACAACAAGATGTACAATACTCTAAGGTAACAATAACATGGAGTGTAAAATGGGAGTGTGTGTCATGATGATAGCAAACATCAATCATAGCAATCATCCTCACATCTCTCACTTAGTGCATAAAGCATACAGTATCCACCGCTTTGATCACCAAATCCATTGGGGCCATGATGGGTCCACACCGCCTTGGACTCCGTACAACTATTGTTATGACCACACCGCCCTGGTCCATAGTCAATAATTCTACCTAGTCCACACCTCCCTGGCTTTGGGGTACAGTCCAACCAGTCAACATTGCCTTGGCTCTGGTTCGTCTACATGCCCCCCTCTCAATGGTGAACCAAAGTTATAGATATCGATAACTCCTTTGCACACGTCCCGCAGCAAAGCCCAACTCTAGAAGTTAACTTGTTGGTTCCCGTCTGGATCCTAAGCGATAACTTCTCACTTGGACTTCCTTTGCTGAAACACCCCACCTTCATTTAGGTCACTCACAAGGGGAATGCCTTTACTTCGGTGGAGCATTATAGGTAAAAGATACAGATAATTTACAAGATAGACATATAAAGAGCAGAAAGACTAAATTTATTTCATAAGTACGTGGTTCAGTTAAAATATTACAACAACTGTCTAAAACCAACTTCCAAATTATTACAACAAAATCTCTGTCTTGAATTAAAACATAAAGAAGCATTAAAATAATAGTAAGGCAGCATAAATCCCCAATATTAGGGTATCCAAAGCCATAGCCCAAGGAAAAAGAATCCAAGCAATACATCTACTCTCTTCAAGCTGGAAATGGTCCAAACTAAGCTGAAGTATTCCCTCCCTGCGGATCTGGGGGGAACAGAAGAAAAGAAGACGAAAGAAAATGGGTCAGACATGAGTCAGGTAAGTCCAGTGATTATTTAGCATGTAAACAGGAAAAAGGATCATGACATGAATAAACTAAACCTAGGACAGTACCCTAGAAATAAGATAATAAGACTGAACATGTTATCGCACACATTACTATTTCTCTGCACCCACTTATAAGTGTTTCAACCATCACCATGTGTTCAAGTTAAATGATCCCCTTTATCGATCGACTCCTACTCGTATACGTTTACCACTTATGTCATTCGGCCCCGCTTGATTGTAGATACCTGTGTCGGTCCCACCATCGGCTGTATCAAATAATATGGTGGCAACCCGACACAATTCAAGATGCATAGTGTATAACTACTGATGCCCAGTGTGTAATAACCTGGAAATCCGAGCCAATTTAAATTTTTTATTTTGGCAATTTTAGCGAATTTTGGATATTTAAAATGAATTATTTTAAATAATTACGACGAGAATAGAACTAGAACGTATATATTTATATAGATTTTTGTTAGAATATAAATAAATATTTTAAATTATAAAAGGAATTGAAAATGGCCCGGTAATTTGAAAATTCGATTTCAACTTTCAAATGAATGTACAGGATTCAAAATAAACCGGATTTTAGCGAAACCAAAAATATTAGAATTTATTTGAAAATATATTTCCAACGAATCCGAAAAATTGAAATTCCATAGCGGGAATAAAAAGTTATGCCCAGTTAAAATTTCAGAATAGTCGTTATGGAATTCTGGCCCTTAAAAATAGCAATTTTGCAAACGACCTCGATTTTCGACGAAACCACTTTTGTTGAATCCGGGATGTCAAATTATTGCTAGATTCTAATTTGCATAGTTTTCTGGATCAATATGTAGGCGTGGCGAAATAAAACGCGTTTGACCAGTTTAAGTTGATTTTAATCGACTGGAAAATGGCCATTTTTCAAACAGTCTTCAAATTTGATGAAATTAGTTTTGTTAGGATCGTATCGTCAATACGAGGTTAGAAAATATTTTTTGGGAATTTTTAGAGTCAGTATGTGACCCCGGTGAATTGAAATGTATGTTTAAAACTAAATATATAGATTTATATTTTTATTTTGACAAAAACTGATCGTAACAGCCAAAAGGGGTTACGAAGCATATCTCATTGTGTTTGGAATGAGGGTAATTAGCTAGGGGCGACAGTCAGTGGGTTCGATTTCGAGTTCGAATTTAAAACTAACTTTTTGGGAGAAAAATAATAATTAAATATATAATATTATAAATGAAGTCAACCCTTATCCCTCCTTTCTCTCACGTTCAGATCTGATAAAAAAATACGAACGCAACCGATTCCCGTCGCCACCCTCCCCACGTCGGCGTTGGCCATCTCGCCTCCCCCAGCCGTGCCTCCTCCGCCGGTGAAACCCCACCCCTCCCTCAACGGCTGTCGCGCCTCCCCCTTCTTCTCCCTTTTCAAATCAAGACCCCCTCCAAAGCCACAGCCCCAACAGGCCCTCCGACCCCCATCGTGCCCCCACCCCGCTTGTCGCCACCCCCCCAGACTCCAGCGCCGCCCTCAACTACTCCCCTCCACCTCCAGTTGGCCAGAACTCGAAATTTGTGAGTTTTTATTTATTTATGCCTATTTTTATTTTTATTCTGAATAAATATATGTGTTTTTTATATAGATAATTTCAGTAAAGAAAATATGATTTTTATTTTAGAAAATAATAGTGTATAAAAATATGATTTTTACAGGAAAGAATAATGTATAAAAAATATGATTTTTAGGGAGAAAGCTAATCTATAAAGCTTAGATTTTTAAAATAGAAAAGCATAGATTTTTAAAAATAGAAAGACGAGATTTTTAGAAATGGAAAGATATGATTTTTAACGAAGTAAAAGAATGATTTTTAGTTTAAAAAGATGTGATTTTTATGCGAATAAAGTTATGATTTCTACTTCATGAAAGTTATGATTTTTATAACTAGAAAAGATTTGATTTTTATAACTAGAAAAGATTTGATTTTTATAACTAGGAAAGATTTGGTATTTATATAGAAATTAGCAAGATAAAGATTCGATTTTTATAGATATGAAGTAGAAATAAAAAGTATGATTTTTATCATGAAGTTAGTGAAAGAAAAATACAATTTTTATTTATGTAGAGGAATAAAAATATGAACTTTCTTATATATGAAGCGATAGAAAAATATGAATTTTAATACAAACTGTGTGAAAACAGATTACGTTGAAAATGCGACGAAGATTTTCTACATATGAAGAGTCGCGGTGTTTGGTTTAACTAATCGGCGAGAACTTCTCACTTTTAATTTATTTTCTAGTTTGAAATATATACTCGGATGCAGACGGTGCTTAGCAACACTCGACACCCGTCGTCCACAGACCATGGATGACTTGTTTGTTTAATTGATGTGTTGTGAAAGTTGACTGTGTGATGTGGAATGGAATAAATATTTTATAGTTATAAATATAATTTTTAACGTGTATATAAAATAAATATTTATAAATAAATCAGACGGTTTGTTTATGTACACCCATTTGACTGATACTGATTGGGACGATAAATTTTACACATCGCCCAACTACACAAATAAAACTTGTGTTTGATTGTTTGAAACCCCACATGGGTATTGTAATGATATTGTACATACACTAATCCCGATATTTAGTTGTATGTCGATCGATTGATTGACAGGCTGTTATAAGCGTTGAATATTTATATTTAATGCTTATGCAGTTGTGTGGTGCACTTTGGATGATGGTTGATTATTTATCATTGCTATTATATACATATTTTGTATGGAATCCATATAATTAACATTATATGGTAATTGATTGGGCCTCATTCTAATTTGGAAAATAAATAATATTATAAAATGAAAATTCATTTGTTGAATAGAATAAAAATTCATATGTTGAATAGAATATACATTCATGTGTTGAAGAAAAGAAAATACTCATGTATTGAGAATATTCATGTGTTGAATAAAGTAAAAATTCATGTGTTGAATAAAATAAATATTCATGTGTTGAATAGAATAAATATTCATGTGTTGAATAAAATAAATATTCATGTGTTGAATAGAATAAACATTCATGTGTTGAATAAAAGCTGTGTTGATTAGATATGCGCCATTTTGACGCGAACGATATTCATATCGATTTTATTCATTTTTATAATGAATATCGAAAAGGAATTGATTTCAAAATATAATATTTTGAAAATACTATCATTTATATATCGATGATATGGAATATTCAATTTTGATTTGAAATTGAATATGAAGTTGAAATCGTTTTGAAAACGAATTTAAAAAGATTTATAAAATACGTTTTAAAAAGAAATCGATGAAATATATATAATATTATATATATATATATATAATATATTATATATATATAATGGCCTGAATAGAACGCGTCGCGCTGCGAATTTCGACCATTGACTTCGAATGGATATTACGGGAGATCCGACCGTCGGATTCTCTAAAATGGGAACCATTAGGTTCGTATCGAAAAGAGCTTTCTAACGAATATTAGATATTTGAAATCTAACGGTTGGATTTGGAATTATGTCCAAATCAAATTTGGAAAAGGTAGTTGTAAGTGCAGTTCGATGGCCGTTGATGGAAATCGACTATACAGGCCTTGATAAAATTATTAAAAATAGTAATAAATTGTGTAAAATCATAAGAAATAATTTGGAAAGAATTGGGATGAAAAATTCCGTATTTTAAAAGATAAAAATAGTTTTTTTATCAAAATGAACTAGTTTTGACCTAGAATTATAATCCATTTATTTTTGAAATAAATAAATTGGAGTTGAAAGGGTTTTAAAAGTAACTAGAATTTCCAATAATTGAATTGGGATGGATTTGAATCGAAATTGTCTTTGGAATATTTCGAAGTTGGATTTCATGATTTTACAAATATTGTTATGGAAATTTGAAACATATATTGATATCGTTATTTCCAATACGATATTTATTGGTCGTAGAATTTGATATTGAATATAAGTCGATATATTTTATATTCAGAGCCTTGTATTTAATACCAATTGGGTTTTGGGTTGTCATGAATGGTATCTTTAATAGTACTGTTCTTAGACCCAACGGAGTTAAGAAAATCAGAAACTAACTGAAGACTAGTTAAGGTTAATGGTTTCTTGGGTATTGATCTGATGTTGGTTTCGGCCTTCGGGGTTAATACTTAGGAAATTGTTCACTTGCTAATTTACAGTCAAAGGCTGATGGAATGGAATGTGATTTCGGGTTTATCGTAAATCGTGTTTTAAATGACATTGGTTTTTTAACCCAGTTAAAGACAGGATATGATTTCCCAAGTTCAACAATCGTTAATATTGATTTTTGGGAAGATTAAAACCAAGTGGAGTTTTAATGAATCTTTAATTAGATTGAAATGATCGAGAATGGAGTATCACCAGTTTTGCACCAGGAGATATGACACGAGCCGAACTTCCCCGTGAAGGAAAGCACAGATTGCGTTGAGGACAAGACAAAATAGAACGCAGACAGAAGAACCTTTCATTGTTTATTACAACAATTCCATCAGATACAAGAATGTACAGATTATGAATAAATATTATACAACAAAGAATATCAGAGATTTAAATACAGTACTGCAGCGGAAAATAATACAAAATACAACTGAAAGAGATATATGGATACAGAGCTTTCCGGATATCATTCCAGCTGTAAACCAGGATCCTGTGAATATAAATCTGCAAAACCAAAACTACTAGCTGCCCGTATGGAAAATAGGGGCACCCAGAATTTAGGTTAAAACAATAAACTCCAGGTCAATCATGTGACTGGTGTGATAAACTCTAAACAGTTATAATCTTATATAAATCATATGGCATATCACAAGTGCAAACTACAGGTGCCCCTATTTTCCACACGGGCAGTCGAGTAGTTTTATTTTGCAGATATGTTTAGCAGGATTCTGGATCGAAGCGAAAAGCCGTGTCCAGAGTATTGATAGTCTTCCGCTGTGTAGTTTATATTTCCGATGTGCACTATATTACATTTATGTAAATTTATCTTCCGCTATGTATTATATTTCGATATACTCTGATATTATGTACCCTGATGTAACATCATTATGATGTTTATAGAAGTCTTCTGTTATTTGTTCTGATGTGTTGTATACCCAGAGTTAACGTATGCAAGATGCGAACGGTTTTGGTCGATTTAACGTTCGATTAGGACCGAGCGAAATCCGAGTCGTTACACGATAGTTAAATCTTTAATTAGATTTGAACGTGAAATGATAATTAAATTTACCGATAACACCGTGGTGTTAGATATGAAGTATTCCCAGTTTTACTTCATGGGATGAATAGGTTGGGATTGGGAAATTAAAAAAAATGATTACTTCGGTAAGGTTCGTTAATTCCGACTAGTGTGGATAAACCATAATTTGGTTCGAATTGATATTCAAAAGAAGATTAAAGAATAAATTTAAAGAATTTATCTTTGATAAAATTAATGGGAACCTTTCCCAAAGTACAAGAATATTTGAATAAAAGAATATTCTGAATTGGAATGAGGCGTATGTTGCGTTTGTGTAACACTTGTTTATTATATACGCGAGTTATTCAGAAAGACCGGGTTTATCCCATTCTGAATAACTGATTCGACGATGTGTCGAGGATGAAGATGGTGGTCGAGGACCTGAGGTCTTCACATCGCTTGGATAATTACTAATGATCTTGATTGGGCTGTACACACAAGAGGAGGGAATTAGTTGGTGATCGTCCAGACATACTTGGAGATCGATGGACATGCGATGTACAAGGTGCCTCCAGTTTCGTTCAGACCCAGAACGAACTTTTAAATGGACTGTGTGTCTGATATCTGTGTGATTGATTTCTATTAAATATATATCTGTTTGGCGGCAGAGAATTTATTCTCTTGCTTAATGCCCTTCTCTGAGACGTACAAGCTCAGAGGCTATATATTGATGGATATCAATCGCATGGACTGAATTGCCTATATGGCAAATAATCAAGGCTTTTGTTGAAAAGCAAAGTCTTGTGGTTGATGATCAAAGCACGGCCTGTGTGGCATAGCTTTTTGTAGCGTTGATTCGTGAGCCTCACACCCCGGTTGTGAACCAGAAACGAGAGAGGACCTCAGGGAGGGCATGCGTTTCCTTCTAGCTAGAAGTGGCGTCAGTGGTTTGATACGCCCTGACGAGATTGACTTATGTGGTTGTTGGGTTGCAAGGCACCTCAGATACATCGGTGACTAGGTGGAGCCGATGGAGTCATAGGACTCATTTACGCCCCAAAGGGCGGGGAAACGCAGTGTTCATGCATTTTAATCCACATCGGTGGACCGGCCCTGACGATCCAAAGGCTTGACTGAGTACTTGCCTAAGACTCGGGCTAGACAGTCTCGAATCGGTGAGGACTATCTTTTGCCTCGATTCACAGGTGGAAATCCAATTTCCAAATACGACATCGTGCGGTTTGATTGTATACTTATATATGGCGACATAGTGGTATGGGGCACTTATGCCGTCTATGATTGATACTTATGATTGAAATTGTTTTGACATTATACACTTATAGTAATAATAAAAGATGAAATTTAGCGTATCAAGCATTCTTTGGCTATTATAAGGTAAAACCCTATCCTCCGGCTTGCGTTGCATTGTGTGATAGGACCTGGGTCTTATAATAGCTCCATTGTTCTTTATTTAGCATTGCGCTATTGTTTTATGCACTGGTATTCTTGGGAGGAAACCCGTTCCGTGTTATACGGCGTGGTTTGATTTACCTAACTTTAGAATAAAGATTAATAACTGTTTTAGTACTCACACCAGTCACATGACTGACCTGGAGTTTATTGTTTAACCTAAACTCTGGGTGCCCTTATTTTGATATGGGCAGATAGTAGTTTTGGTTTTGCAGATTTATATTCATAGGAACCTGGTTTACAGCTGGAATGATATCCGGAAAGCTCTGTATTCGTATATCACTTTCAGTTGTGTTTTATATTATTTTTCCGCTGCATTGTAATTCGTAAATCTCTGATATTTATCAAATGTGTTATATTTGTTTATACTCTGATATTCTTGTATTCTGATGGAATCGTTGTAATAAGCAATGAAATGTTCTTCTGTTTATGTTTTGGTTTGTCTTGTCCTCAGTACAATCCGCGATTTCCCGTAAGGGGGATTTCGGGTCGTTATAGTTTGGTATTAGAGCTTTGGCTTACAGAGCTCGAGAACAAGACACATTAGAACCAAACGAAAGAATTCATCAGAGATTGGATCAGCAATATCCAATAAGAATGACTCGTTAGAGATGGGATTAGTAGTATCCTAGAACGAGTGTGAAGAGTATATTTTTAAAATGAAAACAATTTTTGTTTTGAAAATTTAAATCAATTATTCGTATTTGAATATTATTTTGTATTGATTTGGACAATCCAGTATATAAAGATTTTGCATATACGTCTGATCCACGTGTATTCGAAGTTTTAATTTGCTGAATAGATATAGAATCACACTCTAGTCGCCCAGAGATGATTCTGATGATGCCGCGGCGTCATCAACATTTGTATTCGTGTGACGAAAGTGAGATTTCTATATGATTCCAATTGACTGGTGTGAGAACCTAAATTAGATAGGGTCTATTGTTGTGATTTGGCATCAAAAATTTGATTTTTGGACTATGTATCAAAGTTATGAGTTTGGAATGCTAATCAACAAATTGATTGCTGATTATGTTGTTTGATTATTGGTTGATTAATTGAAATTTGAACCATTTAGCAAATTGTATCAAATAGTGAATTGTATTGAAAATTTGTCGCATTTGCATACGTATACATGTACTTACATTGAACAGGTCATAGCAAGGAAGCTAGAGAAGAGGAATAAAATTGTTTGCCCGACAAATAGGTACACGTTTATTGTATTTCTTGGGGATTTGATGATTTCATGAGCCGACTGGCTAGCCGCTTGGCGTTTTCTTTTTCTTTTGGAATGGTGAGGGCCATGGGAGGCTATTCGAAATATCCTCAAGCTCCCGGTACAAGGGAGGGTATGGCGAAATTTTTCGAAAATTTAGGGTGTTAGCCAAATTTTTGAAAATTTTGAAAAGTTCTTAGAAACTGAAAAGTTGAAAGACTTAAGGCATAATGAAAAGAATGAAAGTTGAGTTGATTTGTAAAACAACTTTCAGCTTCGTTCCTTTTCGGGGACGAAAAGTTTTAAGTGGGGGAGATTGTAATAACCCGGAAATCCGAGCTAATTTAAAAATTTTATTTTGGCAACTTAGCGAATTTTGGATATTTAAAATGAATTATTTTAAATAATTACAATGAGAAATTTATTTGAATAGAATTAGAACGTATATATTTATATAGATTGTCGTTAGAATATAAATATTTATTTTAAATTATAAAAGGGATTGAAAATGGCGTGGTAGTTTGAAAATTCAATTTCAACTTTCAAATGAATGTACAGGATTCAAAATAAACCGGATTTTAGCGAAACCAAAAATATTAGAATCTATTTGAAAATATCTTTCCAACAAATCCGAAAAATTGAAATTTCATAGCGGGGATAAAAAGTTATGCCCATTTGAAATTTCAGAACAGTCGCTATGGAATTCTGGCCCTTAAAAATAGCAATTTTGCAACCGACCTCGGTTTTCGACGTAACCACTTTTGTTGGATCTGGGACGTCAAATTATTGCTAGATTCCAATTTGCATAATTTTCTGAATCAATATGTGAGCATGGCGAAATAAAACGCATTTGACCAGTTGCAATTGATTTTAATCGACTGGAAAATGGCCATTTTTCAAGCGGTCTTCAAATTTGACGAATTTAGTTTTGTTAGGACCGTATAGTCAATACGAGGTTAGAAAATATTTTTCGGGAATTTTTAGAGTCAATATGTGACCCCAGTGAATTGAAATGTACGTTTAAAATTGAATATATAGATTTATATTTTTATTTTGATGAAAACTGATCGTAACAGCCGAAAGGGGTTACGAAACATATCCCATTGTGTTCGTAATGGGGGTAATTAGCTAGAGGCGATAGTCGGTGGGTTCGATTTCGAGTTCGAATTTAAAACTAACTTTTTAGGAGAAAAATAATAATTAAATATATAATATTATAAATGAAGTCAACCCTTATCCCTCCTTTCTCTCATGTTTATATCTGATAAAAAAACGAATGCAACTGATTCCTGTCGCCACCCTCCCCACGCTGGCACTGGCCATCGCGCCTCCCCCAGTCGTGCCTCTACCGCCGGTGAAACCCCACTCCCTCCCTCAACGATCGTCGCACCTTCCCCTTCTTCTCCCTTTTCAAATCGAGACCCCTTCCAAAGCCACGGCCCCAACAGGCCTTCCGACCTCTGCCATGGCCCCCACCCCGCCTATCGCCACCCCCCAGACTCCAGCGCCACCCTCAACTCCTCCCCTCCACCTCTAGTCGGCCAGAACTCGAAATTTGTGAGTTTTTATTTATTTATGCCTATTTTTATTTTTATTTTGAATAAATATATGTTTTTTTATATAGATAATTTCAGTAAAGAAAATATGATTTTTAATTTAGAAAATAATAGTGTATAAAAATACGATTTTTACATGAAAGAATAATGTATAAAAAATATGATTTTTAGGGAGAAAGCTATTCTATGAAGCTTAGATTTTTAAAATAGAAAAGCATAGATTTTTAAAAATAGAAAGACGAGATTTTTAGAATGGAAAGATACGATTTTTAACGAAGTAAAAGAATGATTTTTAGTTTAAAAGGATGTGATTTTTATGCGAATAAAGTTATGATTTCTACTTCATGAAAGTTAAGATTTTTATAACAAGAAAAGATTTGATTATTATAACTAGAAAAGACTTGATTTTTATAACTAGAAAAGATTTGATTTTTATAACTAGGAAAGATTTGGTATTTATATAGAAATTAGCGAGATAAAGATTCGATTTTTATAGATATGAAGTAGAAATAAAAAGTATGATTTTTATCATGAAGTTAGAGAAAGAAAAATACAATTTTTATTTATGTAGAGGAATAAAAATATGAACTTTCTTATATATAAAGCGATACAAAAATATGAATTTTAATACAAATTGTGTGAAAACAGATTACGTTGAAAACGCGACGAAGATTTTCTATATATGAAGAGTCGCAGTGTTTGGTTTAGCTAATCGGTGAGAACTTCTCACTTTCAATTTATTTTCTAGTTTGAAATATATACTAGGATGCAGACGGTGCTTAGCAGCACCCGACACCCGTCGTCCATGTTGTATATAACGTAGTTGTATATAACAATTATATGATTTTTGTTTGATGATAACAAACAAGTATATATTATCTTAAATGTGTTTGTCACTGTACTGTTTTATATTCACATCAAACAAGAATATAATATTTATATTTAAGTGAAATACTACTGTACAGACATTCAAATATTAACACAGTATTTTATTTAAATATAATATTTTATTTCATGCATTCAAACAGTACAACTCTTGTAACTCCACTATTTATACATTCACATAATATTTGTACTTGTATATAAACAGAATAAAATAGACAAGTTCGTTTGACAACAATAAAATGATATTTTATTTCAATCAAACTTGTTTATTACAGACATCAGTACATTTCATATATACACAGCTCCTCACTGCAACACTCATACATTCATTCAGTTTACATTTCATATATATCCATTTTTCACTTGTATATACAGACTCATACATTCATTGACACCACACACTGTCTTCTTATCTTCAGCTTGTCAGTCCAGTCATCCCAGCTTACCTGTCACACATGAAACACACACACACAGTACACTGCAATAGAAATAAAACAGAATACATGCAAATTTAAATTTTATTTTTAAAAATTTTATTTGCCTCAGATTTCTGGTGTGTTTCTCATCATTTTTCATGACTTGATCTGAATTATAAAACCATCAATCTGTGTCTAGACAGCTTGTGATATTCACAGTGATACACTGTAAATACCACAAGGCAGACAACATATATATCTCAATGTAGGGACAGGGACAACTCGTCTGATGGCTGCATGTACACACGTGTACACGTGTGCACTGCCACGCCAATCAGATTGCAACTGAGGAGTAGCCACATGGACCTGCTCAACTCAGTGCAACTGACAAGTCAAACATGGACAAGCCAGCATTCATGAAAGCCAAATAACAAGTCAGCAATGTAAAAAATGAACAAGCCAGTTCAAGTTCAAGTCAAAGTCAACAGCAAATTCAACAAGGTCAAATCAGTATGAAAATGGGTGTGCACATCATGTTTCAAGTGGCTCAAGTGAACAAATCAGTAGAGTGTTTAAGTACACAGAGGTGCAGCCAACATCAAGTGCAAGCAGGAAGTAAACAGTGTACATGGCGAGCAAGTGCAGGGCCGAGCACATTTCAGTGATCAAGGCAGTTTCAAAGAATGCACAAGGCAAAGCTGACATTCGACAAAATCAGTTTCAGAAATGTCAAACCAAAGTGGCAAGAAGGGATATGCTAAGGTGATGCATGCAGCTAACATGAAGTGGCATAACAATACACAATAGAGCAATGTCAAGCAAGAAATTCATGGTGGAACTCAATACAGTTCAAATGGTCGAGACAGTGTAAGATTGGGTGCAACCAAGTCAAGTGGTTAGCACAACATCAATGCAACTAAATGTTCAGCAGGTTTTATAATGGTCGAGCAAAGCATGCTCATTACACAAAGTAGCGGCAAATTCAGGTGATTGAATGCAACTCCACACACATAAAGTCAAAATGATCAGTTCAGCATGAACAAATAATGGCTCGGCACTACAATGATCAACCACAAATGTAGCATGGTGAATGAAGGTCAAAACAACTCAAAGTGGTCGAGTACAAGTACAAATGGTGCATCATGACAGCTATGCAAACACACATGGGTGTGCATACATGTGCCACACAACAGCATGTTCACAACAGAGCACATTTTCATGAAAGTGATGTAACGTAAGCACAACTCAAGCATGGCTCAATAATGCAAGCAAATGACAGAGGAGCAGCAGTGTGCTCAGTACAAATGAAATGGACAAGAGCATGAATACATGTAAACAACATGGCAACAGCAAACTAACAAAGACAAGACAACATAAACACATGTACATGAGTCAGTGGAAACAAAGTGGTGCATGGCAAGATATTGAATTGGTCGAGAAGCTGCAACAGCAATGAACGGTAAAACATAACTCAAATACAGTATGACACAAGCATGAAAAATAGACATAAAGATTCCAGAAATGTGTACACACTTTTGGGCAACATGCAAATATTTCCAGTTTTTGAATAAAAAAATTTTAAAAAAAAAACAACAAATCTTTCCAGTTCTTTCCTCTCACAAATCAGTAAGGATGTGTCATCGGTGAAGAGCATGAGTAAAGTTCAGTCTATTCATATATGGTATTGAGAAATTGAAAGGTTTCCAGTTCTGAATTTTACTATCAATTCAAAGTAATTTTGAAAATGTGCAAATAAATAGTGAGCAAGATTTCTTTCTTTATTTCCAAAAATGATCCAGAATTCATTGAAGAAATATTAGAAATCAATTTCAAATTCTAGACATCTTTTCCAGCAAATTCATGGAATCCAAATTAAGAAAGGAAACAGTATTTAATTTTGGACCAGAGCATAAATTTGTTTCCAGAGATTCATCACACATTCAATCAGAGCCGAAGCTGTTTAAATTCAAAAGGGGCAACAGAATAAATCACGCAAGTGATAATATTACAAGAGGCCACAAAATCAATCACGCATTTTTTTATTCGAGAAAAATCAGAGGAAAATCGAGGGCAATCAAAAAGGGGGAAGTCAACAAAATCAGCCGAGTCATTCATTGAAATCAGAGCGATTTTAGGATGTTACAATCCTATTTCTAACACCAAATTCATCATAGGCAAGGTACAGAAAATCGAAAACCAACAGCAAAAATCCAAAGAGCAGACAAGGTTGAATTCATTCATACTCACAGTTTTCGATCGAGAGAAAGCCAAAATCGGAGAGGAGTATCAAATCGACCAGCGTCAACTAAGTGAAGCATCAGAGAATCAAAATCTTTCAAGCAATCGACCAATTTGGGGAAGGATTCAAGAAACCCTAAGCCGCCGCCATTCTTTTTTTTACAAAGCAAAGAGATCGGGTGAAAGAAAAATGAATAATGGGCCGGCCATGTCTTAAATGGATAAGGGGATGACCCCTTTTAATTTAACACCTAAGGGGTTCTTTTGTTTTGATTTTCATTTTGTTTTGTTTTGTTCTTAAATTCTTTTGTAAACAATTCTGAACAGTTGATAGAGTCTGTAAAACTCTAGGGGAGTTTCAGTTAGGGGTTAACTGACAGGTCTAGAATTCTGTAAAATCTAGGATATTGATTACGGGTTGTAATCAAGGAAATCTGGTCAAGGGGATATTGGCCAGTCTACGGTTTTGAGCGTAGGGTTAGAATAGGAGCAGGGGTTTGCGAGTGTACATGGTCTTGTATGCGGGAACTGTTCTATCACCTAGTATAAACCTTAGAAATGCAGCAGTAGGCAGGGTTTTGCCGAAGCTGGGTATATCTGTGTTTGATTTATTTTCTGCATTTCAGTTTCTGCTATTTTTCTGTGATCAGTTTATTATTATATATCTCGTTAAGTTTTTAATTCAGTTAAAAACTGTGAAAAAACCCTATTCACCCCCCTCTAGGGTTATTCTAGATCCAACAATTGGTATCAGAGCAGGTTTTCTTTAACTCTAGAGAAATGGTGAATCCTTGTTGTCAGTCGATAGAGAGTCAGTCCAGTTCATCTCCAATTATTTTCACTGGAACAGATTTTTTAAACTGGAAATCCCGAATGGAATTTTATTTAAAATCTGTCAATATTAAATGTTGGGATGTTGTTATCAATGGGTACGATATGGTAGATAAAGTTTTTAATTCTCGTGCTACACATATTCTGTATTCTTATCTTGACAATGATCAATACAGTCTGATCTCCCATTGTTTAACTGCGCAGGAAATCTGGATAGCTCTCAATACAAAGTTTGGACAAATTGACAACTGCAGCTCAAAACTAGAGAAAGTCAACTCAGATTCAGAAGTCTGTTTAACAGGATTTACAAATGAAAATTCAGAAGGATCAGATGATGAAGAATCAACAGGTGCTGAAGTTGAAAATTTCTCATACGAAGATTTGGTTTATATGTGTGTTGATTTAACTAAATCTGTTGATAAACTCAAATCTAAAAACAAATCTCTGAAATCTGGGAATTCTAAGTTGACCAGCAAAATTGATTTTTTGGAATCACAGCTTGACTATTTTAAAAATTCTTCAAATTCAGTTTGCAAAAATTGTCTGAAATTGAAAACCAATCTTGTTCATTTCAATAAAAATATTGAAAAGTTTGAAAATGAAATTTTGATCTTAAATGAGAACAAGGCTGAGTTATCAAATTTGAATAATCTTTTGAAAAAGGAACTTGAAAGTTTTAAGACTGATATATATTCCAAACTTGAAATTGCTGAAAAGGAGAATTTGTTGAAATCCGATTTGATTTTGAAAGAACTGGAAAACGAAATTGAAAAATCCAAGAAATTTGGGTTTGAAAAACAAAAACTTTTTGAATCTGAGATTGCTGAGTCCCAAACCAAAATTAATCTGCTTAAAAATGAAAATTTGGTTTTGAAATCTAATTTTGAAAGATGTAAGATCACTGAAAATGATTGTTCAGATTTATTGAAAGAAAATGGTGATCTTAAAACTAAAATTCAACAACTTGAAACAACCCTGGCAAAATTTTCAAATGGTGAGAAATCTTTAAATATGTTGTTGAAAAATCAATTTTCATTAGGAAATAGAAGTGGACTTGGTTTTGGGAAATCTGAGTTTTCTGAAAGGAGAAGCTCAAACGGTTTTAAAAATCCTTCAACCTTCTTTGAAAAGAATCATCTTGCTAATTTGAACTTTGTTAATTCCAAAGGATTTTTTCAAAAACAAAATTTGAATTTGTTTTGTAATTCATCTAAACAATCCTAGATCCCAAAAGGAGATAAAACAAACCTCGTTAAATTCAAACAGATTTAGGTTCCGAAGGGTACAAAGGTAAATTCAGATGGATTGTTATATAAACAGGTCTGGGTACCAAAACGTATGAATTCAATTGTGAGTGGTTTTACAATTTTTGTTAGACCACTCGATTCTCTAAACTGTTAGGTACCTGAAGTGGCTGAGAAACAACTGTGCTAAAAAGAGAAAACGATTCAAACTGCTTCATGTCATTGAATCATTCAATGTTTCTTAGCCAAGTCCGATGAGTTAGAAATTATGTTTCTCATCATATGTCAGGTATGATTTCTAACTTCATCCTTGAAAATATTTTTTTTGGTTTATTTCTCCTTCTTCTACCCCTTCTATTTTATTTCTTCTGGTTGTTTCTTTTTGATTAGTCACTACCATATCTCTTTGTTTATTTTGTGCTTCTTAAACTTCCAAATGCAGGTCACATGACTTTCTGGAAATTCATTTGAATAGAACTCTCTTGTTTATAATCATTTCCGGATTCTAAATTTAATCTTGTAAATATCTGCAATTGTTTTTGAGATTTTTTTATTTCTGAATTCATAACAGTGTTGATGTATTCTTATCATATCTTGAACACTGTTAATTTGAATCCTAAATTTTTTGAAGATCTGAATATTTAATGAAATGTCACACACCTTTGTTGTTCTGAGTTTATTCTAATTCATTTTAGAAAAGCTCAAAATATTATACTCATTACAACACTCTGTTATTTATCAGTTGTGATAATTTCATTGATTTTCAGATTGGCTTGTATCAGTGATACATCTTGGAATTCATCTTTATTCATGATCATTATATTGAAATATGTTTGTTTGAAATCATCTGAAATTCTAGATATTTTGAATATCACACACCTCTTTTTTTAATTGTCAATCTTGTGTGACTGATTCATTATATCCCAAAACTTTACATTGATTCATGTGATTTCAAATAAATTATCCCGATCATGAATATTTTCAAATTTGATGTAAATGATCTAAAATCACTCTTAGAAATTTTGTGAAAAATTCCTTTGAAAATCTGGTCTTGAAATTCACTTCTATTTCATGATTATTTGATCTAATTATTTGTTTGTTTAAAATCACTTGAAATTATTGATTTATTGAATCTCACACATATCTCAAATTAAAAATTTATAATCTGGTGTGATTGATTCATTAAATTCTGATATTTTCATATTCCTCAAATGATTTCAAGTAAACAGTATTTTAATCTTAATCATGGACTGTCTATTATGACAATCATCCTGACAAGTCTAACATGAATTGATTCTTGATTTTCTCTGATATTGATTTGAAAAATGGTTTGGAAATTACTTGATTTAATCTGCTTGCTACTTTGATAAAAGGAACCAGCTCTGATACTGTTTTTTGTTTGTTTTGGAATCATGCTGCTCTGTTTATAAGAAATTGATTTGTAAATATTTTTTTTGAGAACTGCTTGATTTGGTATCAAAGACTTATCGTGTTCTGATAAATGAAATTTGTGTGCTTGAGTTGCTTGCTTTGTAATTAAGTCTTTTCTGTTGACTGAGGTACCATTGTTTTGCCACCAGGGTGTCATTAAAATCCTTGAGAAAGCGAGAACATTTGGTATCAGAAGCGCCTTATATTTGTCACATCTCACTTTGTAGAGACACCATGTGGTATCAGTTTAAAAGTGCTGCATATTTTTTGCTGTATATATGTATTTTTTCCCTCTTGTCATGCATAGATCAGCATATTACTCTTGTAATTGATTGTCAATTTTAAAATTATTTATTGATTATTCATTCAGAAATTGAAATCAATATCCAAATTGAACTGCATTTAGAATTCATCAAAATTATTATCAGATTTTGAAATTGTGATGTATTATGACTGTAATATATTTCATAATAAAAGGAGATTTTATGTGGATTTTCATGATGGTTGAATATTTATTATAATATCTTTGAACTGGCAATTATTTCACGACCATCCTCATTATCTATCATCATTCTGCCGTCCATGATAATTTTTTTTGTGGAGAGTTTAATTTTTTTAAAAAAATCATATTGAATAAACAGTGAAAATATTTGTGATGGAATTGTGGTTATATTATTATTCAGAATTAGTGATGATTGAAAATTTTCAATAATCCAGGTACAGTTGGTCATATCTCATAATATAATTAATTTAGAAACTTATTTCACAGTCCATCTCTGTACTTACCACATTTCTATCATCCATACTGGTTTTATATATCGAGGAGTTTTTCTTTTCTTTTTAAAAGCTGAAAATGATGAAAATATAATTAATATATAAGTGTGTTTCTAACCTCATTTAAAAATCCAAGCTCTGGTCATGAATGGTTAAGAGACAACTTATAATTTAAGCTGCGACTGACCTCATTTAAAAATCCAAGCTCTGGTTATGCATGGTCAGGGTGCTCTTAAATCAAAAGAAAAAGAAAAGAAAATAATTTGCAATAAATAAATTCTTATGTGAAATTCTCCTTGGTGTATATTAACCAGCCTATCAATCCACTTTCTAATCTGTGAAATGTGTTGAAAATATTATGACATATTATGATTTGTTGATTGATAGATATTGAGATTTGAGACTATTCGATTTTCTCACTTAAATTGAATTTTTAATTATAATCCAAATCCATCACCGTTTTTGGTGCTTTAATTTTATAAAATTCTTTTGAAAATAATTGGAATACATTTTTTTTACTCTCCCCATTTATATAAATTTCGTCGTAAATCGGTCATTTTCTGCAATTTGAAATATGCCACTAGTTCTCAGTTTATTATGATTTTTGTTTGACTGATTGAGGTTTATGATGATCATTCTTCCTCTTAAGCTGAAATTATGTTTTTAGTCAATTTTCATCTGTATTTTAAAATCTGTATCCTTTTGATGATAACAAAAGGGGGAGAATGGGTTGAGATTTTGATTTATGAGTGAATATATTATAAATATTTATAATTTTGAAATTTATTCATACATTTCACTCATACATTTCACTCATGCACAGTTATAGGGGGAGTTTCTGTTGTAGGGGGAGCATTTAAATAAGGGGAGTTCAAATATTCACGAACAAACACATTTATTATATTCAAAATCTTTTATTTGTTTGTCATCATCAAAAGGGGGAGATTGTTGTATATAACGTAGTTGTATATAACAATTATATGATTTTTGTTTGATGATAACAAACAAGTATATATTATCTTAAATGTGTTTGTCACTGTACTGTTTTATATTCACATCAAACAAGAATATAATATTTATATTTAAGTGAAATACTACTGTACAGACATTCAAATATTAACACAGTATTTTATTTAAATATAATATTTTATTTCATGCATTCAAACAGTACAACTCTTGTAACTCCACTATTTATACATTCACATAATATTTGTACTTGTATATAAACAGAATAAAATAGACAAGTTCGTTTGACAACAATAAAATGATATTTTATTTCAATCAAACTTGTTTATTACAGACATCAGTACATTTCATATATACACAGCTCCTCACTGCAACACTCATACATTCATTCAGTTTACATTTCATATATATCCATTTTTCACTTGTATATACAGACTCATACATTCATTGACACCACACACTGTCTTCTTATCTTCAGCTTGTCAGTCCAGTCATCCCAGCTTACCTGTCACACATGAAACACACACACACAGTACACTGCAATAGAAATAAAACAGAATACATGCAAATTTAAATTTTATTTTTAAAAATTTTATTTGCCTCAGATTTCTGGTGTGTTTCTCATCATTTTTCATGACTTGATCTGAATTATAAAACCATCAATCTGTGTCTAGACAGCTTGTGATATTCACAGTGATACACTGTAAATACCACAAGGCAGACAACATATATATCTCAATGTAGGGACAGGGACAACTCGTCTGATGGCTGCATGTACACACGTGTACACGTGTGCACTGCCACGCCAATCAGATTGCAACTGAGGAGTAGCCACATGGACCTGCTCAACTCAGTGCAACTGACAAGTCAAACATGGACAAGCCAGCATTCATGAAAGCCAAATAACAAGTCAGCAATGTAAAAAATGAACAAGCCAGTTCAAGTTCAAGTCAAAGTCAACAGCAAATTCAACAAGGTCAAATCAGTATGAAAATGGGTGTGCACATCATGTTTCAAGTGGCTCAAGTGAACAAATCAGTAGAGTGTTTAAGTACACAGAGGTGCAGCCAACATCAAGTGCAAGCAGGAAGTAAACAGTGTACATGGCGAGCAAGTGCAGGGCCGAGCACATTTCAGTGATCAAGGCAGTTTCAAAGAATGCACAAGGCAAAGCTGACACTCGACAAAATCAGTTTCAGAAATGTCAAACCAAAGTGGCAAGAAGGGATATGCTAAGGTGATGCATGCAGCTAACATGAAGTGGCATAACAATACACAATAGAGCAATGTCAAGCAAGAAATTCATGGTGGAACTCAATACAGTTCAAATGGTCGAGACAGTGTAAGATTGGGTGCAACCAAGTCAAGTGGTTAGCACAACATCAATGCAACTAAATGTTCAGCAGGTTTTATAATGGTCGAGCAAAGCATGCTCATTACACAAAGTAGCAGCAAATTCAGGTGATTGAATGCAACTCCACACACATAAAGTCAAAATGATCAGTTCAGCATGAACAAATAATGGCTCGGCACTACAATGATCAACCACAAATGTAGCATGGTGAATGAAGGTCAAAACAACTCAAAGTGGTCGAGTACAAGTACAAATGGTGCATCATGACAGCTATGCAAACACACATGGGTGTGCATACATGTGCCACACAACAGCATGTTCACAACAGAGCACATTTTCATGAAAGTGATGTAACGTAAGCACAACTCAAGCATGGCTCAATAATGCAAGCAAATGACAGAGGAACAGCAGTGTGCTCAGTACAAATGAAATGGACAAGAGCATGAATACATGTAAACAACATGGCAACAGCAAACTAACAAAGACAAGACAACATAAACACATGTACATGAGTCAGTGGAAACAAAGTGGTGCATGGCAAGATATTGAATTGGTCGAGAAGCTGCAACAGCAATGAACGGTAAAACATAACTCAAATACAGTATGACACAAGCATGAAAAACAGACATAAAGATTCCAGAAATGTGTACACACTTTTGGGCAACATGCAAATATTTCCAGTTTTTGAATAAAAAAATTTTAAAAAAAAAACAACAAATCTTTCCAGTTCTTTCCTCTCACAAATCAGTAAGGATGTGTCATCGGTGAAGAGCATGAGTAAAGTTCAGTCTATTCATATATGGTATTGAGAAATTGAAAGGTTTCCAGTTCTGAATTTTACTATCAATTCAAAGTAATTTTGAAAATGTGCAAATAAATAGTGAGCAAGATTTCTTTCTTTATTTCCAAAAATGATCCAGAATTCATTGAAGAAATATTAGAAATCAATTTCAAATTCTAGACATCTTTTCCAGCAAATTCATGGAATCCAAATTAAGAAAGGAAACAGTATTTAATTTTGGACCAGAGCATAAATTTGTTTCCAGAGATTCATCACACATTCAATCAGAGCCGAAGCTGTTTAAATTCAAAAGGGGCAACAGAATAAATCACGCAAGTGATAATATTACAAGAGGCCACAAAATCAATCACGCATTTTTTTATTCGAGAAAAATCAGAGGAAAATCGAGGGCAATCAAAAAGGGGGAAGTCAACAAAATCAGCCGAGTCATTCATTGAAATCAGAGCGATTTTAGGATGTTACAATCCTATTTCTAACACCAAATTCATCATAGGCAAGGTACAGAAAATCGAAAACCAACAGCAAAAATCCAAAGAGCAGACAAGGTTGAATTCATTCATACTCACAGTTTTCGATCGAGAGAAAGCCAAAATCGGAGAGGAGTATCAAATCGACCAGCGTCAACTAAGTGAAGCATCAGAGAATCAAAATCTTTCAAGCAATCGACCGATTTGGGGAAGGATTCAAGAAACCCTAAGCCGCCTCCATTCTTTTTTTTACAAAGCAAAGAGATCGGGTGAAAGAAAAATGAATAATGGGCCGGCCATGTCTTAAATGGATAAGGGGATGACCCCTTTTAATTTAACACCTAAGGGGTTCTTTTGTTTTGATTTTCATTTTGTTTTGTTTTGTTCTTAAATTCTTTTGTAAACAATTCTGAACAGTTGATAGAGTCTGTAAAACTCTAGGGGAGTTTCAGTTAGGGGTTAACTGATAGGTCTAGAATTCTGTAAAATCTAGGATATTGATTACGGGTTGTAATCAAGGAAATCTGGTCAAGGGGATATTGGCCAGTCTACGGTTTTGAGCGTAGGGTTAGAATAGGAGCAGGGGTTTGCGAGTGTACATGGTCTTGTATGCGGGAACTGTTCTATCACCTAGTAGAAACCTTAGAAATGCAGCAGTAGGCAGGGTTTTGCCGAAGCTGGGTATATCTGTGTGTGATTTATTTTCTGCATTTCAGTTTCTGCTATTTTTCTGTGATCAGTTTATTATTATATATCTCGTTAAGTTTTTAATTCAGTTAAAAACTGTGAAAAAACCCTATTCACCCCCCCTCTAGGGTTATTCTAGATCCAACAGTCCATAGACCATGGATGACTTGTTTGTTTAATTGATGTGTTGTGAAAGTTGACTGTGTGATGTGGAATGGAATAAATATTTTATAGTTAAAAATATAATTTTTAACATGTGTATAAAATAAATATTTATAAATAAATTGGACGGTTTGTTTATGTACACCCATTTGACTGATATTGATTGGGACGATAAATTTTACACATCGCCCAACTACACAAATAAAACCTGTGTTTGATTATTTGAAACCCCACACGGGTATTGGGATGATATTGGACATACACTAGTCCCGATATTTAGTTGTATGTCGATCGATTGATTGACAGGCTGTTATAAGCGTTGAATATTTATATTTAATGCTTATGCAGTTGTGTGGTGCACTCTGGATGATGGTTGATTATTTATCGTTGCTATTATATACATGTGTTGCATGGAATCCTTATAATTAACATTATATGGTAATTGATTGGTCCTCGTTCTAATCTGGAAAATAAAGAATATTATAAAATGAAAATTCATGTGTTGAATAGAATAAAAATTCAAGTGTTGAATAGAATATATATTCATGTGTTAAAGAAAAGAAAATACTCATGTGTTGAATAAAGTATA
The DNA here is from genome assembly GCA_030737875.1 of Allium sativum. Lineage (NCBI taxonomy): Eukaryota > Viridiplantae > Streptophyta > Magnoliopsida > Asparagales > Amaryllidaceae > Allium > Allium sativum. The sequence continues at coordinate 341,148,499 of CM060922.1, forward strand.
AATTCATGTGTTGAATAAAATAAATATTCATGTGTTGAATAGAATAAATATTCATGTGTTGAATAAAATAAATATTCATGTGTTGAATAGAATATACATTCATGTGTTGAATAAAAGCCGTGTTGATTAGATATGTGCCATTTTGACGCGAACGATATTCATATCGATTTTATTCATTTTTATAATGAATATCGAAAAGGAATTGATTTCGAAACATAATATTTTGAAAATACTATCATTTATATATCGATGATATGGAATATTCAGTTTTGATTTGAAATTGAATATGAAGTTGAAATCGTTTTGAAAACGAATTTAAAACGATTTATAAAATATGTTTTAAAAGGAAATTGATGAAATATATATAATATATATATATATTATATATATAATGGCCTGAATAGAACTCGCCGCGCTGCGGTAGTTCACGAATTTCGACCATTGACTTCGAATGGATATTACGGGAGATCCGACTGTCGGATTCTCCTAAAACTGGAACAGTTGGGTTCGTATCGAAAAGAGCTTTCTAACGAATATTAGAGATTTGAAATTTAATGGTTGGATTTGGAATTATGTCCAAATCAAATTTGGAAAAGGTCGCTGTAAGTGTCGTTCGATGGCCGTCGATGGAAATCGACTGTACAGGCCTTGATAAAATTATTAAAAATAGTAATAATTTGTGTAAAATCATAGGAAATGATTTGGAAAGAGTTGGGATGAAAATTTCCATATTTTAAAAGATAAGAATAGATTTTTATCGAAATGAACTAGTTTTGAACTAGAATTATAATCCATTTATTTTTGAAATAAATAAATTGGATTTGAAAGCATTTTAAAAGTTACCAAAATTTCCAATAATAGAATTGGAATGGATTTGAATCGAAATTGTCTTTGGAATATTTCGAAGTTGGATTTCGTGATTATACAGATATTGTTATGGAAATTTGAAAGATATATTGATATCGTTATTTCAAATACGATATTTGTTGGTCGTAGAATTTGATATTGAATACAAGCCGATATATTTTCTATTCAGAGCCTTGTATTTAATATCAAATGGGTTTTGGGTTGTCGTGAATGGTATCTTTAATAATACTGTTCTTAGACCCAACGGAGTTAAGAAAATCAGAAACTAACTGAAGATTAGTTAAGTTGAATGGTTTCTTGGGTATTGATCTGATGTTGGTTTCTGCCTTCGGGATTAATACTTAGGAAATTGTTCACTTGCTAATTTACGGTTAAAGGCTGATGGAATGGAATGTGATTTCGGGTTTATCGTGAACCGTGTTTTAAATGACATTGGTTCTTTAACCCAGTTAAAGACAGGATATGATTTCCCAAGTTAAACAATCATTAATATTGATTTTTGGGAAGATTAAAACCAAGTGGAGTTTTAATGAATCTTTAATTAGATTGAAATGATTGAGAATGGAGTATCACCAGTTTTGCTCCAAACGATAATTAATTCTTTAATTAGATTTGAACGTGAAATGGTAATTGAATTTACCGATAACACCGTGGTGTTAGATATGAAGTATTACCAGTTTTACTTCATGGGATGAATAGGTTGGGAGTGGGAAATTAAAACAAATGATTACTTCGGTAAGATTTGTTAATCCTGACTAGTGTGGATAAACCATAATTTGGTTTGAATTGATATCCAAAAGAAGATTAAAGAATAAATTTAAAGAATTTATCTTTGATAAAATTAATGGGAACCTTTCCCAAAGTACAATATTTGAATAAAAGAATATTCTAAATTGGAATGAGGCATATGTTGTGTTTGTGTAACACTTGTCTATTATATACGCGAGTTATTCAGAAAGACCAGGTTTATCCTATTCTGAATAACTGATTCGACGATGTGTCGAGGATGAAGATGGTGGTCGAAGACCGGAGGTCTTCACATCGTTTGAATAATTACTGATGATCTTGATTGGGCTGTACACCCAAAAGGAGGGAATCAGTTGGTGATCGTCCAGACGTACTTGGAGATCGATGGATATGCGAGGTACAAGGTGCCTCCGGTTTCGTTCAGACCGAAAACGAAATTGTAAATGGACCGTGTGTATGATATTGGATTTTATTCTATGTGATTGATTTCTATTAAATATATATATCTGTTTGGCGGCGGAGAATTTATTCTCTTGCTTAACACCCTTCTCTGAGATGTACGAGCTCAGAGGTTATATATTGATGGATATCAATCGCATGGATTGAATTGCCTGTGTGGCATGCCTAAGTGGCAAATAATTAAGGCTTTTGTTGAAAAGCAAAGTCTTGTGGTTGATGATCAAAGCACGGCCTGTGTGGCATAGCTTTGTGTAGCATTGATTGGCGAGCCTCACACCCCGGTTGTGAACTAGAAATGGGAGAGGACCTCAGGGAGGGCATGCGTTTCCTTCTAGCTAGAAGTGGCGTCAGTGGTTTGACATGCCCTGACGAGTTTTGACTTATGTGGTTGTTGGGTTGCGAGGCGCCTCGGATATATCGGTGACTATGTGGAGCCGATGGAGTCATAGGACTCATTTACGCCCCAAAGGGCGGGGAAACGCAGTGTTCAGGCATTTTAATCCACATCGGTGGACCGGCCCTGACGATCCAAAGGCTTGACTGAGTACTTGCCTGAGACTCGGGCTAGTTAGTCTCGAATCGGTGAGGACTATCTTTTGCCTCGGTTCACAGGTGGAAATCCAATTTCCAAATACGACATCGTGCGATTTTGATTGTATACCTATATATGGCGACATAGTGGTATGGGGCACTTATGCCATCTATGATTGATACTTATGATTGAAATTGTTTTGACATTATACACTTATAGTAATAACAAATGATGAAATTTAGCGTATCAAGCATTCTTTGGCTATTATAAGGTAAAACCCTATCCTCCGGCTTGCGTTGCATTGTGTGATGGGACATGGGTCTTATAATAGCTCCATTGTTCTTTATTTAGCATTGCGCTGTTGTTTTATGCACTAGTATTCTTGGGAGGAAACCCGTTCCATGTTATACGGCGTGGTCCCTTGATTTACCTAACTTTAGAATAAAGATTAATAACTGTTTTAGTTCTCACACCAGTCACATGACAGACCTAGAGTTTATTGTTTTAACCTAAACTCTGGGTGCCCTTATTTTGACACGGGCAGCTAGTAGTTTTGGTTTTGCAGATTTATATTCACATGAACCTGGTTTACAGCTGGAACAATATCAGGAAAGCTCTGTATCCATATATCTCTTTCAGTTGTGTTTTGTATTACTTTTCCGCTGCATTGTAATTTGTACATCTCTAATATTTATCGAATGTGTTATATTTGTTTATACTCTATATATTCTTGTATTCTGATAGAATTGTTGTAATAAGTAATGAAATGTTCTTCTATTTGTGTTCTGATTTGTCTTGTCCTCGGTACAATCCGCGATTTCCCGTAAGGGGGATTTCGGTCGTTATACAGTGCCTGCTTTTTCCACTCCGGAGTACGTGCACGACCACACTCCGTCGGAAACTACGCTGACGCACCACCCGCCATTGTTTTGACCGCTTATAATCAGTCCAGTAATCATGCCCCACCTAGCCTAGTTCAGGGTACCATGATACATCTATGTGGGTTACTGCTGAAATGGGTCCCCGTTACTAGGGTTTCCTAACCAACACGTTAAAATGGTTTAGTGTTCTCAAATTAACCCAACCCCACCCATCAGTTTAGTTGACATTTTGTATTGGTTAAGTGTTGCCTTAATTAACTTAACCCTACCATTCCTGTCTCAGCTTTAATTCATTCATTAAAGCACCAACCACTCACATTAGATATGTATTGTTGCGGTCGCTAGATGTGCCGGTCGGTTCCGGGCAGTCTTACACCGTAACTCAATCTAACCTCGGGTTCTTTTGGTCTTGATGTGCTAACCTCTCACATTAGATCTATATTGTTACGGTTACTCGATGTGCCGGGCGGTTCCGGGCAGTCTTACACCGTAACTCAATCTAACCTCGGGTTAGGCATATTCATTTTTTACTTAATTTACATATTTACCCTTCATATTTATATGTAAATTTTCCACAATTATTGCCGTTCAAGTCATGCCCCCATTTACCCTCTAAATCATATTCAACATTTTTAGGATATAAATTATACCATTTTTATGTCACTAATCATTAATATTTTTATGGGCTTAATTATGCCAATAATATGAAATTTAAGGTTTTTCCCAACGTTACCCCCGTCATACGTTCGCAAAATTCACTTAGAATGTTAGGCACCTAACTTAGCCTAACTTATATACAAAAATGGAAAGAAGGGAGCATGTACCATTTCGACAACATAAAGTAATAAGGATTTAACTAAACATGTGTCATATAAATTTGGCATAAAACAATGAACTTGCATTAACATGAATCTTAAGCATATAGAATTGCACAAGTCCAACTACGCATGTAAATGTAAACTTTTATTTTAGATCTAATAAACATGAATCTTAAGCATATAGAATTACACAAATCCAACTAGGCATGTAAATGTAAACTTTTATTTTGGATCCAATAAACATGAATCTTAAGAATATAGAATTACACAAATCCAACTAGGCATGTGAGTGTGAACTTTTAATTTGGATCCAATAAACATAGATCTAGACATATGAAAATGTAGATCTAAACATATATAGGACTTGGCCTAAAACCTTGCATGTAACATAACGTGAAAAAGTCACCAAATTTACATAATACATGACTGGTTTAACATCAACATAATAAGTCTAATAAACTACAATAGTCTCATAGGCATATATGATAGAATCGTTACAAGAATAGGCATGAATCAGCATCACCATTATTTTACAACTAGACACAGCTCTAGTTTCACTTTATTACGAATCACAACTTTTAATTGTTCACATCTAAATAATAACAGGACTTGCAAACAAAAGAAAGTCTTGTTTTATGGGATCTGTTTTTTGAAACTGAAAAGCAATCCTTTGACGAAGACTATCGATTCTCTAAATTAGATCGGATTCGTAGCTTCTAACTTTCTTTCTATTTTGAGAAGAAATGGTGGCTAGGCCAGGACGATCATGGACAGCATGGTGGCTCCTTGGAATGAAATTGTGTGATTTAGGGTTGAGGACTAGGGTTGCTTTTATATAAGTTTAAACTTATGTGAGCCGTTAGATCATCCTAATTAGCGATCACAACCGTCTAGACTAGATAGAGTTATCTAGAAATTGCCACCTGTGACTCAGCAACAGGTCAGAAAATCGTCACTGTTTGGATCTGGGCGAGGGGGTCGACACCCCAGTCGATACCCCTTCTGGGGGGTCGACACCTCTGTCGACCCCTCCGGGGGGAGTCGACCCCTATGCGTGGGATTTTTCCCGCCCAGCTGAGCCTCGTGATTTTCAAAATTTAAACTGTTTTTGTTTAATTAAATTATTTAATTATGATTTTCTGTTTAAACATGAAATCTTCTGAACTCCATAACTTCTTCATACGGAGTCCGATTCACGCAAACTTGGATCTATCTCAAGCAGAATTCCGAGACGAACGCAATGGCGTAACCTGTTTCCCTTAATTCTCACTTTTCAATTTAGTATTCTATAATTCCTTACTTTAACAAACATAGAAATACAGGGTGTTACATTCTCCCCTCCTTAAAGGATTTCGTCCCCGAAATCTTCAAGTCACGAAGAATGTATATCCTACCATCCAATTGTCCATCTACTCAACCATCAAACACCGGCATCATTGCCCTTAAAATATTTCTAATGCTTTCTTGATTGTATGCATAGTGTGTGTGTATATGTCCTTATCTAATGCAAAATCAGGCGGTCTACTGATTCAGTTGACCTCCTTAATGCAAATTATGTCAGTGCCATGAGTCCATTATGCATGCAATTATTCCTAATCATACTTTCTACATGAGTGCATAATCATTCATACAAATGCAACGTCCATATGATAACATTCCAAGTTTCAATCTATATACAAATACGTATATGCATATGCAATATGAAAGTGACTGAGCTGATCTAGTACCTAATGTGTGTGTGTATGCATCCACGAGCAACCACTAGTATTTGCAACCACTTGCAACCATCAATCATAACTTGTTTCAAATACATGATTACATCCATTGGTTTCTACCTAAGGATCAAAAATAGGACCGAGGAGATATACTCAAAAAGATTGATATAAGCATGTATAAACTTATGGAAAAAGAGATCAAGGAGGTGCCCTCAAAAAGAAAAGAGTAGGTTGTGCATATTTTCCTCTCAGTTTCCCAAGTCGTGTCTTCCTCAGCGTCACTCCATTGAAATTTAACAAGCTTGACTTCACGGTTGCATAGCTTTTTGACTTCCGTAGCCAAGATACGAGTTGGAACTCTTCTCACAGATGCTTCTTGTTCCACTTCTACTTCCTCTAATATACTCAGCTATACAACTTCTGCAGATTCATGTAAGCACTTTCGTAGTTAAGAAACATGAAAAACATTATGAACTCCAGCCAGTCTTTCGGGTAGCTCTACTCTGTAAGCCATCGTCCTAATCCTTTCAATGATAGGAAATGGTCCTACAAATCTTGGTGCCAACTTTCCTTCGGACCCAAAGCGAATGACATTCCCCAAAGGAGATACTTTAAGGAACACCCTATCTCCAACCTCAAACTCAAGGTCGGTCCTTCTTTTGTCTTTGTAGGACTTCTGTCTATCTTGTGCAGTCTTCATCCGTCTTCTTATCAAGTCCACCTTTTCTGAGGTTTCTCTAATCATGTCTGGCCCAAGTACAAGCTTATCTGTAGACTCCCACCGACAAGTTGGTGATCGGCATGGTCTTCCATATAAAGCCTCAAAGGGTGTCATGCCTGTGGTGGCTTGGTAGCTATTGTTGTAAGCGAATTCCACCAAAGGAAGAGGATCCTCCCATGTCCCTTCAAAGTCAAGAATGCACAATCTCAAGAGGTCTTCTAATACTCTGTTCACCCTTTCCGTCTGACCATCGGTTTGGGGGTTATAAGCCATGCTTAAGCATAGTTGTTTGCCTACAGCCTCCTGCAAACTCTTAAAAATTTCCTCGTAAAGACAGGATCTCGATCACTCACTATGCTGGAGGGTATCCCATGGAGTCGAACTATCTCTTTAAGATAAATGGATGCTAAAGACGAGGCAGTTCTTCTACTCTTAATAGGTATAAAGTGAGCGCTTTTAATGAGCCTGTCCACTATTACCCAAATACTGGTATTGCCCCTTCTTGACCTAGGCAACCCATCAACAAAGTCCATCGAAATGCTATCCCATTTCCACTGTGGGGCCTTTAGAGGAGGGAGCAGACCACCAGGCTTCTTCTGCTCCGCTTTGACTTACTGGCATATCAAGCACTTAGCAACGAACTCAGCTACATCCCTCTTCATGCCATTCCAAAAGAAAACCCTTTTATGTCTTTATACATCTTGTCTCCACCTGGATGTGTGGTCAGCTTAGAATGGCGTGCTTCTTCGAGAATCGTATTCACCAAATCCCTTGCTTGTGGGACACATAGCCTTCCGTCCCGTCTTAACTAACCCTTATCATCGATGGAGTATCTATTGAGGTTGCTAGAAGTCTCACCCCTAATTAGCTTATCCATCATATTCACTAGTTGAGGGTCTTCTCGTTGCGCGGTTCCTATTGAGTCCAAAAGAGTAGGCCGCACCTCTAGCGATGCTAACAGACCAGGTACAAATTCAGAGGAGGGTCTAAAGCCAAAGTTTGCTATGTACTCCAAGTTTTGCCTTTCTATAAAGAGAGGACTTAGGGTCAGCTTCTTTCTAATGCGTATGCTACTACATTGCCCTTGCCAGGGGTACAGGAAATCTCAAAATCATATGAGGCCAGAAATTCTCTCCACCTTTGTTGTCTTAAGTTAAGATCTTTCTATGAGAAAAGGTACTTTAATGATTCATGGTCAGTAACAATTCAAACCTTTCTCCTAGTAGATAATGACACCATGACTTAAGAGCAAAAACAATGGCAGCTAACTCAAAATCATGATTTGGGTAGTTCTTCTCATGTACCTTCAACCACCTTCCCCCATAACAAACTACCTTGCCTTCTTGCATCAAGACAGTACCTAATCATGTACCCTATGCGTCTGTGTATACGGTAAACATTTTGCTCCCATCAGGCAATGTAACGTTGGAAAGCAACATCGCAATCCAAATCCCTAACGAAAGTTTGGTTCTTCTTTGTCAGTCTTGTGAGTAGGGCAGAGATTTTCGCAAAGTCTTTAATGAACTTTCGGTAAAAGCCCACTAGCCCGAGAAAGCTTTGGACTTCGGTTGCATTCCGTGGAACCTTCCAATCTTGCACCGCAACTACTTTTGCAGGATCCACAACTATCCCTTCTTTAGACACCACATGTCCAAGGAACCTCACTTCTTCTCTCCAGAAATGGCATTTGGAGAATTTGGCTTTCAGCTGATGTGCCCGAAGGGTATCCATGACTTCCCTTAAAAGTAAAGCATGCTCTTCTTCATTCTTCGAGAAAATCAAAATGTCGTCTATGAAGACCACCATAAACTTATTAAGGAACTCCCTGAACAGCCTTCTCATCAAGTCAACGAAATATGCTGGTGCGTTTGTCAAGCCGAAAGGCATGACAAGCCATTCGAAGAAACCATCCGGGGTTTTGAACGCGGTCTCATCAATGCTATCTTTAGCCACTCTTAGCTGATAAAATCTGGTAGCCAGATCTAGTTGGGAGAAAACCGATGCACCTACAAGCTGATCAAACAAGTCGTCTATTCTTGGAAGTGGGTGCCTATTCTTCTTGGTCAGCTTGTTTAGCTCCCTATCATCGATGCATAGGTGAAGTGAACCATCCGTTTGGTTGCGAATACTACTGGAGCACCCCATTCAGAAATACTCCGCCTTATGAACCCTTTTTCGAGTAGCTCTTTAACTTTCTTGCTAAGCTCTTTCCTTTCCCTTGGAGCTATGTGTCTGACGGGTAGAGCTACGGGTTTTGCATTATCAACAAGGTATATGCGGAAGTCTATCTCCCGCTTCGGAGGTAAGCCCTTCACCTCTTCAAATACATCTGAATATTCATGAACTACCCTAACAGTCTGCAAGTTTTCAATAGACACATCAAGAGATTCTGGGTAGCTAAGCTTAACAGAATGCATGGGATTACAAGAGATTTCGAGAGTGTTGTCGAGGTAAGTCATAAGTCTAAACACTCTCTTTTCACAATCGAGGATGACACCATTACTGGATAACCAATCAATGCCTAGAATCAACCCATAGCCCGTGAAGCCCAAAACATAGGCATTACATCTAAACCCAACGCTTAGTATAGAAATTTCCAAATCCAAACAAATCATTGACAAATAGGCCAAGCCCCCAATTGGATTTGAAACAACCAAGGGATCCTCTACTATACTGGTGTCTAGGTGCAAAGATTCAACTAAAGCAGTAGATATAAAAGAGTGCGATGCGCTAGAATCAAAGAGTGTATGAACAGGATGATCAAAAAGATAAACTAAACTCTCAATAGAAATATCTACCTTGTTCTTGCGGAGGTGCTATAAGAGCGTGAACCTGCCCTCCAGAAGTAGATCCAGTCCTCTGCCCTTGCCCTTGCTTTCTTGGGCAGTCCTTAGCCATGTGTCTTGTCTCGCTGCAGTGAAAACAACCACCCATCTTCCTCTTTTTCTTTCTACAGTCCTTAATCAGATGTCCAGGAATGCCACAAAAATTACACTTCCTCTTTTCATGGGGTTTGTTGTTCTTCTCGCCCTTCTTTGAATCTGCCTTCTTATTTTGCAATCCCTCTACTTTCTTATCTTGAGGTACTTCCACCTTTGCCTCTTTCTTTCCATCCTTATCTTCCTCCTATAACAGTGCCATGTTCACCAGTCTCTCATAAGTTGCACCCATAGGTATATGGGACATAGCTAGGCTGTGCAGTGGCTCATTCAACCCTTTAAAAAAACGGAGGGCTTTCTTATGAGAAGTGTTCACTAACTCCAGTCTGAATCTAGCCAGTTGGTTGAATTGGTTGACGTATTCCTTGACCGACATACTTCCCTGTTTGAGAGCTAAGAATTTCTCCATCTGTAGGCTTCGTTCAGCTTGTTAGAGGAATTTCATTTCAAACCTCATTCTGAAATCCTCCCAAGTTTCAACTAGTCTCTCAGCATTAGCAACTTCCCACCAATAAGAGGCTTCGTCTTTAAGCAACAATACGACCAACTATATCTTCTGCCTATCGTCCACTTCGATGATATCAAACAAATCCTCGGTTTCTTTGAGCCAGTTTCTTTCTTCTACAAATGACTCAGTTCCATTAAAGTTCTTTCCACCCATGGCTCGAAAATGCCTACATATCTTTGAGAAAGCACTTGCACGAGGAGGAGGAGGAGGAGGAGGAGGAGGAACAACTGCAACTGGGGAAGAAGGAACGTCTGTTGGGCCTGCATCATTAGCCCTAGCCTTTAGGTACCTTCTGAATCAGCCAGGTACCGGTATGCCCTCTGGAAGGTTAAGATCCCCAAACATGCTAAAATGAAAAAGAAAAGACTCAAAACAAAGGATAGAAAAGATATTGCATATGGATTTGGGGGGATTATGCCTTTTAAAACAACATTTTTTTTTTTGAAAATGTTTCTTTTAAACTTCTTTTTGAAAATTAGTTTCCAAAAAAAAATTATCTGATATGGCAACCATCAGCTCTGATGCCAAGTGAAACACCCCACCTTCATTTAGGTCACTTACAGGGAGAATGCCTTAACTTCGGTGGAGCATTATAGGTAAAAGATACAGATAATTTACAAGACAGACATATAAACAGCGGAAAGACTAAATTTATATCAAAATTACGTGGTTCAGTTAAAACATTACAACAACTGTCTCAAACCAACTTCCAAATTATTACAACAAAATCTCTGTCTTGAATTAAAACATAAAGAAGCATTAAAACAATAGTAGGGCAGCATAAATCCCCAATAAGAGGGTATCCAAAGCCATAGCCCGAGGAAAGAGAATCCAAGCAATACATCTACTCTCTTCAAGCTGGAAATGGTCCAAACTAAGCTGAAGTATTCCCTCCCTGTGGACCTGGGGGGGGGGGGGGGGACGGAAGAAAAGAAGACGAAAGAAAATGGGTCAGACATGAGTCTGGTAAGTCCAGTGATATTTAGCATGTAAATAGGAAAAAGAATCATGGCATGAATAAACTGAACCTAGGACAACACCCTAGAAATAAGATAATAAAACTGAGCATGCTATCACACTCATTACTATTTATTTGCACCCACTTATAAGTGTTTCAACCAGCACCATGTGTTCAAGATAAATGATCCCCTTTATCGATCGGCTCCTACTCGTATATGTTTACCACTTGTGTCATTCGGCCCCGCTTGATTGTAGATACCAGTGTTGGTCCCACCATCGGGTGTATCAAATCCTATGGTGGCAACCCGACACAATTCAAGATGCACAGTGTATAACTACAGATGCCCAGTGCCTGCTTTTTCCACTCCGGAGTACGTGCACAACCGCACTCCGTCGGAACCTACACTGACACACCAACCGTCATTGTTTTGACCGCTTATAATCAACCCAGTAATCTTGTCCCACCCTGCCTATTTCAGGGTACCATGATAAATCTATGTGGGTTACTGCTGAAATGGGTCCCCGTTACTAGGGTTTCCTAATCAACATGTTAAAATGGTTAAGTGTTCTCAAATTAACCCAACCCCGCCCATCAGTTTAGTTAACATGTTGTATTGGTTAAGTGTTGCCTTAATTAACTTAACCCTACCATTCCTGTCTCTGCTTTAATTCATTCATTAAAGCACCAACCACTCATATTAGATATGTATTGTTGTGGTCCCTGGATGTGTCGGTCGGTTCCGGGCAGTCTTACACCGCAGCTTAATCTAACCTCGGGTTCTTTTGGTCTTGATGCGCTAACCTCTCACATTGGATCTACATTGTTACGGTTGCTGGATGTGCCGGGCAGTCTTACACGTAACTCAATCTAACCTCGGATTAGGCATATTCGTCTTTTACTTAATTTACATATTTACTCTTCATATTTATATGTAAATTATCCACAATTATTGCCATTCAAGTCATGCCCCCATTTACCCTCTAAATCATATTCAACATTTTTAGGTATATAAATTATACCATTTTTATGCCATTAATCATTCATATATTTATGGGCCAAATTATGCCAATAATATGAAATTTAAGATTTTTCCCAACGTTACCCCCGTCATACGTTCGCAAAATTCACATAGAATGGTAGGCTCGTAACTTAGCCTAACTTATATACAAAAGGGGAAAGAAGGGAGCATGTACCATTTCAACAACATAAAGTAATAAGGATCTAACTAAACATGTGTCATATAAATTTGGCATAAAACAATGAACTTGCATTAACATGAATCTTAAGCATATAGAATTACGCAAGTCCAACTAGGCATGTAAATGTAAACTTTTATTTTGGATCCAATAAACATGAATCTTAAGCATATAGAATTACACAAATCCAACTAGGCATGTAAATGTAAACATTTATTTTGGATCCAATAAACATGAATCTTAAGCATGTAGAATTACACAAATCCAACTAGGCATGTGAATGTGAACTTTTAATTTGGATCCAATAAACATAGATCTAGACATATGAAAATGTAGATCTAAACATATATAGGACTTAGCCTAAAAACTTGCATGTAACATAACATGAAAAAGTCAACAAATTTACATAATACACGACTAGTTTAACATCAACATAATAAGTCCAATAAACTACAATAATTTCATAGGCATATATGATAGAATCGTTACAAGAGTAGACACGAATCAGCATCACCATTATTTTACAACTAGACACAGCTCTAGTTTCATTTTATTACAAATCACAAATTTTAATTGTTCACATCTAAATAATAACAGGACTTACAAACAAAAGAAAGACTTGTTTTCTGGGATCTGTTTTCTGAAACTGAAAAGCAATCCCTTGACGAAGACTAACGATTCTCTAAATTAGATTGGATTCGTAGCTTCTAACTTTCTTTTTAGTTTGAGAAGAAATGGTGGCTAGGCTAGGAAAATCATGGACAACATGGTGGCTCCTTGGAATGAAATTTTGTGATTTAAGGTTGAGGACTAGGGTTGCTTTTATAGAAGTTTAAACTTATGTGAGCCGTTAGATCATCCTAGGAGCGATCACAACCGTCCAGACTAGATAGTGTTATCCAGAATTTGTCACCTATGCCCTACTGACTCAGCAACAAGTCAGAAAAGGCTTAGCAACAGGTCATAAAATCGTCACTGTTTGGATATGAGCGAGGGGGACGACCCCTATAGGGGGTCGACACCCCAGTCGACACCCCTCTTGGGGAGTCAACACCTATGTCGACCCCCCCGAGGGGAGTCGACCGCTATGGGCAGGATTTTTCCCGCCCAGCTAAGCCACATGATTTTCAAAATTTAAACTATTTTTCTTTAATTATATTATTTAATTATAATTTTCTGTTTAAACATGAAATCTTCTGAACTCCATAACTTCTTCATACGGAGTCCAATTCACGCAAACTCGGACTCTATCTCAAGCAAAATTCCGAGACAAACGCAATGGCGTAACCCATTTCACTTAATTCTCACTTTTACAATTTAGTGTTCTATAATTCGTTACTTTAATAAACATAGAAATACAGGGTGTTACATTAGCATCTCAGGATTTGGTCGAACTAGAGTTGGTCTTTAGAAGAGTTGTCGCATGGTAGTGGTAGAAGCTCAAATCCGGTACGGTTCGATGCTCCTATTCGGCTCGTCCATTTAGGTTCGGTTCGGTGCTTCTCCTCTTCTCAGTCCGGTTCGATGCTCCACCTTTTTGGTTTAGTTTGATGCTCCTCCATTTTGGTTTGGTTCAGTGCTCTACTCCAGCAGAGAGCAATATATAGACCATAGGTTATAAATACGTTTTTTCATCACAGTTGCTGTGATGCAAAAATGTAGTATATAACCTACGGTCTATAAACTGCTATCTCCAACCCTATGCAATTGGCCTTCCTTTTTGCCATGCTCTAACCCGGTTCGGACCATCTTATCTGATCCCCCTATCCGATCCGAACCGGATCCGTACAGAATTTCCAGCAAGCTATTTTTCACTGAACGACGGCGTTTTCATCCATTTTGACTACTCTATGCAATCATAAAACATACCAAACAGCAGTAATAACATGTAGAATCAACCAAAAACATCAGATCAATGATTTCACATGTTAACTTAGATCAAACATACCTAAATCCATGATTTTCCCCTTAATCCTTTAAATTCCAGGATTAACAAAATAAATCCAAATCAGCCTAATTTCATATATGTGACATGAAATATGATTTTAGAATTTCTGCATATTTTTCCATAATTTTTGGATATATAATTTCCCTAATTATTACTAATCACCCCTAATTAGCACTAATTAGTGTATAAACATGCAAATCACTCACCTTAGCCAATAATAAATGATAGATCTGAAACTTTTACTGATTTGGCTCGGATTCCAATACAGTGCAGCAATCCCCCTCGAATTTGGTGTAAATCCGGCTTGATTTGATGCTGGTTTGATAAATTAGTGGTTACAAAGCGATTAGAGAGAGGATTAGAAGATAGAAGCCATGATTAGGGTTTGAGAAAGGTTTGTGGCGGCTAGAAAAATGAAAGGAGATGATTCTCCAATTTCTTTCAGCCCTCCCATATCCCTAGTCCTGAATTGGGTTATGGGCCTAGCTTCTAACCACTTAATTAAGCCCAATTAGGCTGTTTTTTTCATCTTCAATTCTTATTTCAGCCATATCTCAAAAACGGTAGGTCCATTTTATTAATGTGACCACTGTATTGAATGGAAAACAATCATCCGAATCCATTGGAAGTGGTTTTAGGTCAAAACTCCTTACCAATCAAAAGTTATAGGCGAAACAAGATTCACCAGGGGAAAACGGTCATATTAAATCCGTAAAAAATCATGAACGTGGGAAATGACCCCAGTAGTCGTTTCCCAGAGTTACACGACCATATGACTTCGTCTGAAAATAAAACAAACATTATACGATCCTCCGATACATAGAATACAGGTCGTTACACTCCCCTCTCCCCCCTTTAGAAATTTCACCCCCGAAATTCCTTAACCAAGAAAACATACAATAGTGTCTTGCATGCCTATCAACCTTTACAAAAAACCAAACATATATAATTAACACAATAAGCCTGTCCTAGCATTCGATTTACTTATAAGGGAATAACCATATCACGATTAAAATCTTACCAGGTAAAGAGCTCTGGATACGACTTCCTTATGCTCACCACGGTTTTCCAAGTACAGTCATTCTCATTATCACCCCACTGGACCTTAACCAGTTTCACCGTCTTCCTTCAAATTTGTTTCGTATCGTGTCCGACAATACGAATCGTTTAACGACCTCCAACTGCCTTATATTCTATCTCAATATCATCCAACGGATCTGGTGAATAGTTATATCAAAATCGTGTATGAACTTCCTTAATTGAGAAACATGAAATACGTTGTGCACTCCCTCCATCTTGTCAGGTTATTCAACTTTATACGCTAAATTCCCAACTCGCACGAGAACTAGAAATGGACAAACAAACCTTGGTGCTAACTTACGTCTCCTACCAAACCAAATCACACTCTTCAATGGAGAAATCTTGACGAATACCAAGTCATCAACGGAGAATTTCAAATCTCTTTGTCTTTTATCAGCATAACTCTTCTGCCTATCTTGAGCAGCCTTCATTCTTTGTTGAATAACCTTGATCTTATCTGAAGTTTCTCTTATTACATCTGGCCCAAGCACAAATTTCTCACCGGTTTCCAACCAACATGATGGTGAGTTGCACTATCTTCCGTACATAGCTTCAAGTGGAGCAATACTAATACTAGACTGATAACTATTATTATATGCGAACTCAACCAAATGCAAATGGTCACCCCATGACCCACAAAATCCAACATACAAGCTCTTAGGAGATCCTCTAATACACGATTCACGCTCTTTATTTGATCATCGGTTTGAGGATGGTATGCGGTACGAAGATGTAATTTTAACCCTAAGGACTCTTGTAAGCTCTTCCAAAACCCACTAGTAAATAATGGATCTCAGTCACTCATAATACCTTTACGTATTCCATGAAATCTCACTACCCACTTCAGATACAGTTCCGCTGACTTAGTTGCCGTTCTATTCGACTTGACTAGTATAAACCTTGCACTCTTGGTCAAACGATCCACAATCACGCAAATACTATCATGACCCGATCTAGTCCTTGGTAAACCATCAATGAAATCCACTGAGACTTGTTCCCATTTCCATTTGGGAATTTCCAATGGTTGTCACAAACCATTAGGCTTCTTTTGCTCAGCTTTAACTAACTGGCAGTTCACGCACTTGGATATAAACTTCCCAACATCTCTCTTCATCCCTTCCCAGCAGTATGTCTGCTTCTCGATACATTTTGTTACCACTAGGACGTATAGTCAGTTTTGAGTGATTACACTTTCTAAGCACTTCATCTCTCATCCATTAACATTGGGTACAACTAGTCTCCCATTCTCTCAAAGCCATCTTTCTCAATCAAGCCCATGCTTGTTCATTTCCTTACCATCGATACCCATTCTACCTCAGAAACGATTTCCAATAGATTAGGATCGTCCCTCTGACTGGAACCAACCCACTCAATCAAAGTCGGTCTGATCATCAAACTGGCTAAAATCTCAGGATCTAATTCACACTTAGGTCTGAAATCATATCCCACGATATATTTTAATTGCTTCCATTCAAGAAACACAGCCCCCAAACTGGCATGTATCCTACTCAATGCATCAACCACCACATTGCCTTTCCCAGGTGTGTATGCGATATTGAAATCATATGAAGCCAAGAATTTTAACCATCTCTGTTGACGAAGATTTAAATCCTTTTGAGAGAAGAGATACTTTAATGACTTATGATCGGTAAACAACTTGAATCTTTCTCCCAAGAGATAGTGTTTCCACATCTTCAACGCGAATACGATTGCTGCCAATTCCAAGTCATGGGTAGGATATCTTTTCTTATATGGTTTCAGTTGCCGACTAGCATAAGCCACAGCCTTACCTCCTTGCATCAGTACAACACCTAGTCCGGTACCACAGGCATCCGTGTATACCGTCATCTCTTCATTCTTCTTAAGAATAACTAACACTCACTATAAGAAAACATAAATTTAGCGTCAAATATTTAGAAGCGGAAATTTCCGTCGCTAATTTGCGACGGATTTCCATGTGATTTGCAAGGGATAGTTTTTTGTTTTTTCAAATTTTTTTCTCTTATTTATTACCGTCGTTTTCTACCATCCCTCACTAAACCGCTGTAAACTGCGTCAAATTACCAACAGAAAATTTCTGTCGTTATTTTCCGCTGCAAATACAGGCAGATTACCGACGAATATTTATCGAAGCAATTTTGCAGTAGAATTCCAACATATTTGCAAGAGATGTTTATACTATTACAGCTACACCGATCCACATCTTTGTATAGTCACAATTTTAAACCGTCAGATCCAAATACTCAACGTTGTACAGGCCTCCACCTCATCTTCTTCACCGTAACCCAACCAATAATACATTGCATCCCTAACTCTTATCATAAATCCCTTCGCTCCATCAATTTAAAATTAACTAAGCCAAAACTCTTTTCAGATCTCAAAACCCTAATATTTGTAAAAACAAAATACCTCGCTCTGCTCCCTAATCCAACTTCGTCATTGACTTCGACAACCACGACTTAGACAGTCCGACTTCGTTACTGACTTCGTCAACCATGATAGCTTCAACTCTGCAAGGGGCGAACGGCGACACCAGTTCGACTACGTCAAGGGGATATCGATGACGACAGGCTTCAGCGCAACAAGTGGACAGGTGCGAACTACGAAGCTTTGAATTTGTAAGTTCAATTCGATTTCAATTTCCTTCCTCAACATTGGTTTGCAATTTTAATTATGCTGGGAAAAATTGCAAATGAAATCGGGTTGGTTGAATAATGCTAGAAATTAGCAGAGGAATAGGATAATTGTGATTATGTTGTTGTGCCAATAAATTAATTGCATAATTGAATTATGTTGTGCCAAACTTCAATAGTGTATCATCTTATTCTGATTCCATGCTTATAGTTATACCTAGAAACTTTAATAGTGAATTGTGCCAAGGTCGCAGATTAAGTGCCCTATATTCAACTCTTATAGTGAGGGTATAATATGCAGCATCTTGATAAAGATTTATGATCTAATGAAGATTAAATTGACCCCTTAATAAACAACCTAAAGATGGTTTCAAATAGAAAAAAAATCCTGATCCTATCATAATTAAAATATTTTTATTTATCTATCTAAGGATATAGGAGTAATCAAATATCAGCATGATGAAAAACTCACCATCTTCGGGATCTGTAGCACTAAAACCAACTTGAAATCCTTCAAAAAGCATAAAGAGAAGAAGTAGACTAAAGATGATGTTCATTCTTGTTTGACTTGTAAGTTAGTTGCTGTCTTAGGGTCTTTTCAGTTTTGACTATTAGAAATAACCATATTTGTTTCTTCTAGTTTTCAGTAACTACGATCACCACGAAAGATGAAGCCTGGGAAAGCCTCCTTTCTTTTCTTGGTAGCAAACCAATATTTTGAATTAGTCGATGTGGGGCTTTGTTTTTAACTGCCTTTTAGAACAACTGGTATGCATGTTGATGATTATAGTAATATACAAACTGGAATGGTGTATACATCTATTCCAAGAATGCCAAACTTTTCAAAACATGTTAACAAGAAAATGCAAAAAAGCAGAATAAACAATGATAGATGTCCGCATTTATATATCCCATGATGTTGTTGCTTATTAATTTTGATACAAAATGAATGTGATGGTATTGTGGGTAGTGGGTGTGTTGCGTAGACCCAGTCTTGATCTTTTTCAGTTGCTTTCATCGATATACAATTGTTTACAAATGATTTCGTATTGTGACCAGTGAACATGAGGTTGAAGATAAAGTCAACGCTGGTGCATTTTAAAGCAAATTATTAAAGTATACAACAATATTTTGACAATGCGCGTTTGAGAATTTGATCATATTTTCCTCTTGCTCATTTTTTGTAACAAGAAGCCGTCACTTTTATAAGTAGTTCTAAAAATCATTTTACAAGTAGTTTTGAATGAAGCAAAGCAAAGCAAAAGTCTGATATATTTTTTTTCCTGAATTTCAAACAGGAGTAGGCATGCAAGTATTCAGTTCATGTACCAATCATCTTAATAATATATTCTAACACGTAATAAAGAAATCTTAACAAAATGCACTGACAAATTATGTTAAAACTCTACTGTTAGAACAACATATTGTGAATTCCAAATTATTTTTAAAATATTCAGTGACTATATACCTAATACGACATGAGCTTTTCATCCCGACAAAATTCCAACTACGTGACTCATGGAAGCAAGCGGATCTAGGCATATTCGTCCTTGTCTTTTGAGTCGCCATAATCTAGACTTCCTACATACCGCAAAGTATTCTCAGACTGTAAGTTTAACTTTGCATGAGATGGTTTATTTTACGGAACTGCAGTTCCGGCTCATCTCAAATTGTTTGATTACTACCATTCTAATCTCTAATACACTCAATATCTTAGCTGTGAAAATTCCAGTGATAACTTTGGCTGTTATTCTTAAGCTCCCATGGAAGAAATAAATTTTATAACAAAGGAAGAGATTATCGATACATAATGTAGTTATTTATATAATTCTGTATCTGATAAGGTTGAGAAAAGTCTATCTGCATTGATATATTTTTTTAGAGGTGAACTTGAATGGTGGATTGATGGTATATGCAACTGCTCGGAAAATGCAAACTGCATTGCATGTTATTTCTCCTGTTAATGAAAAAACAATGTATATATGTGAATGTAAAAGATGGTTTTTTGTAGATGGGTTCAATAGTAGCCATGGATGTTGTAAATGTATGTACCACAGACTTTAATTTATTCTCATTTTAGGATGATTAAACTGTAAACCTAGAACTGTCTAACAAAATAAGTCAATGTAGAAATCAACTCTCTATTTGGCCTCTGTTTATTTGAAAATAACTTCCAACTAGAGCTTCAAAATTATACTCGTTACATTACGTTGTATGTATTAATATTAATGAAAATAATATTAAACAGACACCTCAGCTTCAGGTGTCTATTAACAAGCGCCCAAAGTCGATGCCTGTATGAACATAATTACATATTTAAATGAGGCGCCCGTTGAACAAACGCCTAGATACCAGCCGTTTGTTGAAAGAGCACCTCGTTCAATTCTAGATACCCCCCTTCCTGAATCCACACTATCGGATAATAATTTGCACTTTGTGACACATTTGGATGTAGATATCATAATTTGTGATATATAATTGGTTGTTGGAGATGTAATAAATATATGACATATCACTACTATTATGAAAGAAGATTCCCCGAACATGAAAAGAAGATCCTAAAGATATGAGAAATAAACAAATAGACAACAATAATGGTAAGAAGAAGTCATAACAAACCTTGCGTATACTATAAAATAATGCAAATTATTTCCATTTTCATTAGATCATTGTTAATGACACAAATTGGCAGACTAAGTTTAACACAATTCGCGGAAATGATATAGAAAATACATGGAAATTAGGGATATGTCTCTATTTTTAAACTTAATGTAAATTTCCCTCCTCCAAATTCAATAATAAAATTTAGTACATACTGTTTGTACCACCCATCCAGCCAAATATTTGTTACATAATGAAAATTTATCTTGCAGTAAAAACGTGAGCTGATTTATTGGATTTAAATTTTGTTTTCACTACTAAATCATAAATTTTATAATCGTTATATAATATTCATATGTCATATGGTATATTTTGCTGTCAAATATTTGCATGAGAGAATACAAATTGTGTTCTAAGCAAAAAATTTGTTTGGCAAATATTTGTTTAGAGCGGTATGGGTTGATCTCATATCTAGAGAATTGCAATAAGTAAGAAATAACCTTAGTACATATACATGTCAAGCCTTGCCCTTTGATAGTTGGATATTACTATATGTGTATATATAGTATGCGCTTTAATAATTGCACTACCAGATTTAAAACATTTTTTTTTTTGAAATAGGATAAAAACAATATTTGGCCCAAGGCCCAAATGAAACCGGGAACAAGCCCAACAACATAACATAAGAAAATAGGGTTAGTAAACCCTAGCCGACACAAACTATACTCCACTTATCTCACAAAAACACTTAGTAATGGTGGCTCCTCTATGGAAATAAAATCCATTGTCTTCATGGCGGCTTCCACACCATCTCTTCGTTGGTATACTTGCTTTGATTGCTCGAATCCAATTTACGATTGACTTCATAGTGTCTCAGAAGCATATTATGATTTCTAGAAGGCAGATCTAGAAGCTCGATGTGAGTTGTTGAGTTTATATCTTTAGGATTTGAACTTTCCATGCTCCCAAAGCTTCTCTTCAGTCCAAATAATTCTTTATTGTTGTTCTCCAAGCTGTTAATGCTGCTCTCTCCTTCAGTCCAAACAGATAAGTGATAATTCCGGTTGTTCAACTTGCTCTTGTAGTGATTATCCCGGATTCTGTGTAAAGATCTGAACTTTTCATCTGATTTCTTCTTATCCAGATGCTTTGCGAGATCTGGATCACTGCTGGAGGAACCACGCTCTGCCACAGGTAAAAACTATTATATGTATTTCTCAAAGAATCACGCACTCTTGAATCATAAATTTGTCTACTTCCCTTTCTAAGATTAGAATCGAATGCAGAGTTAGTGAAAGCCCCAGTGAGGACGTCAGATCTGATCAAAGCATCTTTGCTGGTGTGAAGATATTCTTTGTTTCCTGCAATAGGCAAGGACATAGTATTATTGTTCCTATTATTTAAATTAAGAGGATGACTATCAATAATGCTATGGTTCCTCCCTTTACAGTGTTGAAAGCTATTGGTGTGGCAAGGACTTCTTTCACTTGTGTGGAGGCTTGAGAACTTTTTATTGGAGAGTTGCTTGCCATTTAGTAAAAATTCTTCAACTTCTTTATCTCCATCTGCATTATCTTTATGAGACATAAGATTATGCATGTTATCATTTCCAAATCTGTTGACTATTTTCATGATAATGTCACTGTCATAAATAATAGTTTTCCAGATTTGGATGCAGTTAGTTTCCTTACAAGTATGAAGTCTCTGGTTTCTTTCTCTCCAAATATAATAAACAGATGCAGAAAGTAATATACAAGCTTTATTAAATTTGTAGGACTTGGGCTTAATTTTTTTTAAAATATACTCAATACTGTCACTGATGCTCGAAGTATCATATGTATGACTGAAACCCAAGTGCATTTGGCAGTAAACCAGATGTACTGGGAGAAATTACAGTCAAAAAATAAGTGATTAGAGCTTTCAACCTCTTTTTTACATAAAAGACAAATGTTTTCAGAACTCTTATACCATTTACAACATCTTTCTCTGGTTGGAAGTTTATTTAAAATAGCAAAATAAGTACAGTGAGTCATTTTGGGACTATTTGCTTTGCACCAAATAATATTGTGCCAATTAACCTCAACTTCATCCCCTTGTAAAAACTCCCACACTTTTTTGAAAGAGAATTTACCCTTGGAACACAAGTTCCAAGTCCAATGATCCTTACAACAGTCCTGGTCAATATGAATACCCAAAATTGAATTTTTAAATATACTAGCAGCATGGCCGTTAAGAAAGCTCCAACAGTTATTAAATTTAATATTCTACACTCTGTCATTAAACCCCCTAGAATATATAGGTTTTTCAACCCAGAAGGTTGATTAGTGAATTACCACAAATCCATGGTTCAAACCATAAACTGGTTTGACTTCCATCTTTTTACTTTCTGAGCAGAAATTTTCTACCTATTTCTCTGCAATCTAAAATGTTTTTCCAAACATATGAATGGTTCATCTCTTTTCTAGCAATCCAGAAATTCTTATTTTTTTTAAATATTTTGCTCTCATCCATCTGGACCAAAGGGATTTACCATCCAGGAATTTCTAAAAAAGATTAAATTTACTAACTTCAGCAATATCTTTAATTTTTCTAAGCCCAAGCCCACCAAATTTTTTTGGCTTGTACAATATGTCCCATGCAACTTTATGATAATTACCTTTCCAAATAAAATTGGAGCACATTTTTTCAATTTTGCTAATAACACTATTAGGGATGTTGTGTGACTAGACCCGGTAGATAACCATTGCAGTGATGACTGTGTGTGTTAGCTCCATTCTACCTGCTAATGAAAGTAACTTGCCAGACCACCCCTCAAGTTTGTTCTGAATCATGTCTAATAATCTAAGGCAGTCCCTGTCATTAACTTGATTAATACTTAATGGAAGCCCTAAGTACTTGATAGGGAGATTTGCCTCTTTGAATTTCAGAAGATTCAGAATCTCATCCTTAATAAGAACATCTTTGCTGAAATACACCTTGCTTTTATTTAAATTAACAGCTAATCCAGTGTATTTTTTTCATATTGTCTAATATTTTGTGAACAGCAATAGCACTACTTTTATCTGCTTTTAAAAACAGAAGCATATAATAGGTGTGTAATGTGAGGCTTAACTCTATTTATAGGTTTGATGTTTCCCTTAAGAACTTCTAACTCCATTTGCATGGAGAAGTATTCCATAACAATCGAGAATAAGTATGGTGAAAAAGGGTCACCCTGCCTTATTCCTCTATTGCTATCGATGAAGCCTTTAGGGGAACCATTTATCATTATAGAGTAAGTCGCATTACATATACACTCTTTAATCAAATCACAAATTCTATCATCAAAGCCCATTTTCTACATAGCATAAATGATAAAATTTCTATTTATTTTATCAAAAGCTTTGTGAAGATCAATTTTTATACATATGAGATTTCTGTTTTTCATATTAAAATTCCTGATTAGCTCATGATCTAATAAGGAATTTTTAGAAATTAATCTACCAGGAATGAAAGCACTCTGATTTTCAGATATAATGAACTTTAAAAAAACATTTTAACCTATTACACAAGAGGGAAGAAATGATTTTATAAATAAAATTGCAACAGGATATAGGCCTATCCTGATAGATTTTCTACTTTTGGGATTAAGGTGATAAAAGTGTGGTTAGAGTTCTTCAATATCTTACCAGAATTAAAAAATTCCTTAATTGAATCACTAAGAATATGTTGCATCTCATCCCAATGTGTTTTGTAAAATTTTGCACCAAACCCATCAGGACCTGGACTCTTATCATTGTTAGCATTAAATATAATATTTTTGATATCCTCTTGTCTAATAGGAGCAAGCAGAATTTTAGTGCTATTGTTATTAGCAAAATATTTAAACTCAATATCAGGAAAATTATTGGTAAGATTATCAGAGTTGTATAGAGAAGAAAAATAATTAATAGCTTCCTTCTCAATGATGGAGGCTTCATTTACTATTTTTCCTTTACTATCTATAATCTTACCAATATTATTCCTATTTTTCCTACTGGACATTCTAAAGTAAAAGAATTTACTAGCTTCATCCCCAGCTGTAAGGCAGTCAACTTTTGCTTTTTGTTTGAGATTGACAGAACTAATATGAAGAGCATTAATTAATTTGGCTTGAGCATTATAAAATTCCTCAGCCTTGTTCAAGTCTGAGCAATTGTTATCTAATTCATCCTGTAATTTATCACATTCATCACTAAGAGAATTGATGTCCTTTCTGTTTCTGGAAAAATTCCAATTTTTCAGGTTAGTCTTAACCAGCTGTAAGGTTTTATTGAACTTAAACTGAGCAGTCCCATAGAAATTTTTACTAAAGCAATTGGAAAAAGTATCTTTGTAATCCTTTTCATACACCCATCTATTAACAAATCTGAAAGAAGAGAAACCAACTTTATCTTTATTTGTGCTGAGAGTGACTAGGATAGGTGTATGATTACTAGTATTTTGGGGTAAGGTACTACAGTAAATGTTAGGAAAAAAAATCCATGAATTGCTTATTAAATAGAACCCTGTCTAGCTTGCAGTGAATAATTCTAAACTCCCCTGACTTCCAAGTGAATTTATTGCCAGTAATTTGGGGTTCTATTAATCCAGTTTTCAACATAAAGCAGGCAATTTTACTTAATTTAGCAAAAGGTATTGGATTGCCTCCTTTTTTTCACAATTGTGAAAAACAGTGTTGAAATCCCCTATAAGCATCCAAGGACTTTTAATAACATTACTGAACTGCTCAATATATTTCCAAAGCATAATTCTATCATTTTCAAAGTTAGAAGCATAAAAAGTGATTTTTAGAGATAAACCACCCTTATTATTAAAAATGCAATGAATATATTGCATATCAATGAAATAACTTATGAGTGACCAAATGGTAGGATTATAGAGGGCCATGGTCCTGCCATTTCCACCCATCAAGTTATTATTGATAATGCTCCAATTTGAAAAGATTATAAAATGCAATTCGTTGATCTTTTGATCATTGAGTTTATGTTCAATTAAACCTATAATACTGGGTTTGTACTTACCTAAAAAATTAGCTAAATCAAGCTGTCTTTCAGGGGAATTTAGACCCCTTAAATTCCAGGCTATGATATCCATTAAATAAAAGGATAAGGATTGTAAAAGAGAAAGGAAACAGAGTACCTAAGGAGGACCACTGTTCCTTTTGTTATCCAGTTTGATTCCCACCTATTTACCACTTTTTTGTAGCTACTTTTGTCCTTAGGCTTGAGCTGTATATCCCATTTAGCATTTCTACTAATGTATTTGGTTCTGAAGTCACGATCTTCATTATCTTCAGTTTCTTCTGATAATGCTATGTCTGTTAGGCTTTTGGTTCTGCCTTTTTTCTTTTTGCTTGCAGGAGGAGCAGGCTTTGAAGGCTTGGCTGCAACAATAGTTTGATTTACAGCCTCCTGGATGTTTTCAATGGTGATGTTAAATTTGGAAGGAGCTAGACCGTCAGGCAGAATCGAGACATTAGTGTAAATGGGGTCTGCATCAAGGAGCTCGCTGCAGTTTTCCATGTAATCTTGTTTTGAGTTATTTGTTGTATCTGTAATAATACATGAGTCCTTCGAGAGGGGGAGGGTCTCTAAGGTTTGAATAGCGTAGGATCCCTCTGATACTTTTTCTTTTGTGTTATCTGATATTGATATATCCACCGTATATGTGGGAATTTCAGAGTTTATTCCCACTATATGGACTGGATCATGTGAAGTCTGCAATTTTCCATTGGAGATTGTAGGTTTGAAAGAGATTTAGCCGTATTTTTTTGACTGCTAAGTCCTTGAATCGAGTGAAGCGATGGTGCATCAATATTCATCTCATCCTGGTTATTTGCCTTGTGAGAAACTTCATGTTCAGGGAGATTGGCTAGCGATGTTGAGTTAATTCCAGTTATATTGATTTCTATGTTAAAGAAATCTGAAATGATTTCAGATTCTTTACCATTGGAATTAATGTCGTGAATTGCATCGTCTTTTGGCTGATTTTGCTGATCATTGTTGGTCGAACATAGATCAGTAGAATGTCCAAAACACTTGCAGTGTTTACATCTATCTGGTATTGTCTCATACGTGATTGACTAAGAGATGACCTCTCCATCATGCGTGTAGATAGAAACCTCACTAGGTAGATCAGCATCTGCATTAATTTCAACAAGAAGTCTCGCATAACTCAACCTAGTTTCCTTAGCGGTTTGTTCATCCCACTACAACAAAAACACCATATTACAACTTTAATTTTACAACGGTGGTAAACGCACTGTTGTAATAAATGGGTTTTTACAACGGTGGTAAATGCACCGTTGTAATAAATGGTTTTTTACAACGGTGGTATAAACACTGTTGTAACTACAACAAAAACACCATATTACAACTTTAATTTTACAACAGTGGTTAAAGCACCGTTGTAATAAATGTTTTTTACAACTTTTTTCCAGAAAAATTGTAATAAATTTATTTTTAACAACTGTGTTATTTTGACAGTTGTAATAAAAGCCTATCACAACTTTTATTTTTTGACTGTTGTAATATATGACTATATTTTAATATTAATTATTTTCATTAAATAATTTTTAATAATTAATATTTACAACTAATTAGTAATTACTAATTAATAACCTATATATTAATATTAAATATTTAATTAAAAATAATAAATAATTCATGCTAATAACTAGTAATTGTCAACCAATTAGTAATTATTAATTAATAATCAATAAATACATATTAAATATTTAATTAAAATACATCAATAAATAAATAATTCCTACTAATAATTACTAATTAACAACCAATTACTAATTATTTAATAATAATTAATATACAAATATTAAATATTTAATTAAAAATAATTATTTATAACTACTTCATTATTAAGTACTAGTAATTAATTAGTAAGTAATAACTAATGAGCGGTTAATAATCAATTAATTAATAATCAATAAGTAAATAACAATTAATAAATATTTAATTTATAATTAATCATGACTATTAGTAGTAATTAATATTTAGTATATAATATTTTTTAATAAGTAATCGTTGTTGAAAGTTTTTCCAAAATCTTTTGTCAAATATGATCCCTACGGAGGGGGGGTCCAGGGGGGTGGCAACCCCCCAAGGTGGGGGTGCGGGGGCAACGCCCCCGCTAACGGGGTTCGACCTGCCCGGTCAGGTCGCGGGGGTCCAGGGGGCAGCGCCCCCGGCGGGGTGCGGGGCAGCGTCCCCGACGGGGTGCGGGGCAGCGCCCCGTCCGAAACGGTACATTTTGTATACTGTTGAATTTGAATCTTACTCAAAATTTAACAACAATCGTTAATTAAGTAACAATTGTAAGTTAAAAATCAGTAGTAAATAATAATAATAATTATAATTAACTAAAATAATAATTGAAATTAATGATAAAAACATATATTAAATAAGTAATAGCTCGGCAATTGAACCTTAAAATCTAGTTAGTTTTTTTTTTTGTCTTATGACAATTGAACCTTAAAATCGAAATGAATATTTAGATGACTTAACAAACGTGATCAAAATATGAAATAAAATAAAATTGATAATTAATTCAAAATATGAAATTATTTCTATTACTAATTAATAATTAAAAAATTAATAATTAGTAATCAATGAATAAGTATTAACTGTTTAACTGACGATTGATGGTTAACAAATAATCATTAATAACAGCTGTTAAATAAAATTAGTTAATAGAAAGTGCTTAGAAGCTTTCCTTAGATTCAAAAATATTTTTTTTTGCTAATAATTACAGCGTTTCTTAGATACAAATAATCAAAGCAGCTCACGTGTTCTTGTGTTCCTTAAAACGAAAATTTAGGCGGGCAAATCGAAAATTTAGGCGGGCCAACTCTCCAGTACCGCACCCTAACTCAAAATAAGGTTTCATCCATCTTTCTTCGTCTTTCTTCGTCAATACCTATTAACGCGTTCTTTAATTCTACCATGGTGACTTGATTTTCGCCCCCTTCTTTCTCCGTCTCTACCAATTAACCAGTTCCTCATCCAACTTCCTTCTCCACTTCCGGTCCTTACCCAGGCACCCGCCTCTGTACCGTATTCCGTGCTCTCCGATGTCAACTCCAGCCACCGCTGAAGTCAAAGCAGCGTATTTGTTGTCCCTCCGCCTTTTGGGAAGCCACCGCGTCACCTTCCCGAAGACCGCATGAGCCCTACATCGTCACGAAATCGCCTGCTACCCAAAAACCCTCACCGCGCCTGACTGTTTCCACCGCTACCTCTTTTAGCAACAGTCATTGTGGGCCGACCAACATCCTAGCGCTGCTCTGTCCACCAGCCGAACCCTGAAAATGAAAATAAGAAGGTTTGATTTTTTATTTTGTTAATTTCTGGATTTTTAGTAGGATTTGTTTCATTTTTATTTTTGGTTAGGCTTGCTAATCGGTTCTGACGATCTTCGCCATCTGGTTTTTTAAAAAATCTGGATTTAAAATCAAATTTAAGTTCGGCTATCTGGTCTATTTTGCAATTCGTTTGGGTAGAATTTACTTGTTTCTACTTATTTTCTCAATTCTATTTTATGCGACAACATATCAGGGAGAAATTTATGTTGAAATTAGGATTGATATTCAGATATTGTGGTATAATAAACAACCAGCATCGAGCTATGTAAAATTTGGAAAACATAAATGCATCGGAAGAGCCAAAGTCTGAATGGAGAATGAATAAAGCAAGGAATTCAAGAAGTCATCGTATCAAATATAAGCTGAATGGCTATACGCTTTCTATTCTGACCATTATCTCCTTAATTCAGACTACTATATAAATAATATAATGGTCAAGTGATAACTCACCTTTATTATCTCATCAGATCATTCACAAAGACAAGTTAAACGATGGAGGATAATAAACTCGGCATCAAAGTAGCAGAAAGCAACAATATTTCATACGCAATGGTAGAATCTCTAATCATCAACTCCTTATTTATAGGAAACCTTTAAAAGGACCCATTTCTTAAGTAGCTATATTTCAACATAATAATATTTTTATGTTTGGTTACTTAACACACTGATCAATATTACTTGGTTTTAATTTGCAGTGTGAAAGCCATCATTTTGTGTGCTACGATTGCGCCATGAAAAATGCTAATTGCGCTTGTCATACCCCTTTATTTAAGTGTTCATTGATGGACACCATTGTTCAGTTCTCCGTCTTTCTGATGTGCGGGCTTGCTATATGCATTCGGAAGAAGAACTTAAGAGAGAATATCCTTGGGGATGACAACATTGTTAGCAGACAAACTCCTGAAAACGAGGTGAGTTTCCTCATTTTCCATCACTTATCAGGCTTCTGTAAATTTTATGCACTTTATTAACTTGGCTATATGTGCACATGTATAATTTGATTTGTCATTTCATTACTAATTGGATTTTCTGTTGGATGTAGTCTGAATTTTGGGAGGCTAGTAACCAGCCTCTGGATTCATTGCCTGAGGATTTATGTGATGGTGCAAATAAAAGGTGAAATCAAATGCACTTGGATATACTCATATTTTTTTCTGAAACCACACTTTAGTAGTAGTTTGCAAAATTTGTTGATATATGGTGCTCATTGTGTGGGTGAGTTCCCTGCTCTTCTGGATCTTGGGTGAGTTTGTGTTCTATTTGTTGGTTGATGTGTGGTCTTTGACGAGTTGTTTCGACTTGAGTGCTTGTGTAGTATTGGTCTTCGCTGTGTCGTGCCCTGTTTTGGGTTTGGTTGGAGTTTTATCCTTCAGTTGTGGTAGGTTATGGCTGCATTTAGTGATGCATTTTCAATGTTTTTAATTTCTTCTTTCCAAATAGACATTTGAAGCATTTTGTCTATGGTAGAATAGGCTGCATTTAGTGATGCATTTTTAATGCTGTTTTGAATTTCAAATCTATTTTAGATTACAAATAATTTTGAGTGGAATTTCGTGGTATAATGATATGTTCTCCCTCTTCTTACCTGAGGATTGCGATGTTAAGAAGCGAATTTATGAAGATCAACCGTCCTATATTAACATGTGTAAAATTCTGTGATAGGTAACTGGATTGGATGCTGGAGCATAAAGACTCGGTGTGTGTCAGTGTGTATGTATATTTATACGAAAGTGTGTATGTAACTGAGTGTATTGAGTGATCAATTTGTAGTGAGGAATGTATGTATTGTTATGACTGTATTATGTAAAAGTGAGTTGTACGACAGTGGATCAGAAAGTTGTACTAACTCAAATATTGAAATAAAATATTTAATTCATTATTTCAGTTAAGTGTAGTATCATTTTATTCAATATAAATATTTATTTTTATATGAAATGTAATGTATAACGAAACAAAAATCGTATTGTTATAATTAATTGTTGCAGGAATTACTACAACGGTGAAAAAAAGTTGTAATATGTACTACTACAACAGTGCAAAAATGTTGTAATATGTATTACTACAACGGTGGAAAAAAGTTGTAAAATATACATATTACAACGGTGTTGCAACAGTGCAAAAACGTTGTAAAAGATATGAGTCTATTACAACTTCTTAATACACAACGGTTTGCCCACCATTGTAAAATGTATATTACAACGGTGTTCCACCGTTGTAATAGGGTCATTTTGTTGTAGTGTCCATCTTTAATGGAGTTCCAACTAGGCTTCCAATTGCACTAAAGTCTCTTTATCCCATAAACATAAGTTCATCTTGGGTAATCGGATCCATATTGGCTTAGTACTCAGTAAGTATCGGTCAAGAACTACTTTCTTGGACTATTTCCTTAATATAATCAGCTTTCCATTTATAAAATAGGGTCCTCCGTTCAGAAGCTTTTCGCTATCTTCAGCATTTGTGAATCTGAGAATGAAGAACCCATTTTCTCTAGCAAATATTTTGAAAGAACCACTCGGGTTCCATGTTCTTACCATAAAATTCTTGAAATAGTGATATGGAGGTCTTTTTCCGAAAACATATGCTATAATTGAGAGTTCCCATTTATTGACAGTACGGCTGCACACTTCTTCGGATGCCACGACTATTTTTTCATCCCCAATCATTTCTATTGGATCAATAAACCTCATATCAAAGTTCGATTCTTGATTATTTTTCTTAACATGATCTGCCCATGAAGATGCTTTTAAATCTTTGACTGAGTTAACTTTTAATGTGGGAACTGATTCTTGAGATGACCTTGTCGGATTTCTTGGTTGGTATCGTTCACCATTTGAGGAGGGGTAAGGCTTCTGCTTAGGTTTAGAAGGGACTTCATTGGAGAACCCAGCAGCTTTTCTCGAATGAGTAGAATTTTTAGGAAAGAAGAAGGGCTTCGGACCTTTCTTGCGGCTAACAACTCTAGTAAAGCCATCCTCATCCACTAAGAAATTAGGAGAAGGATGAGGAGGATTAAGTGAGAGCTTAGAAGGATAAAGGGAGGAAGAAGGACCCTCATTAGAGGTTGGATTGTCCTCTTGAATGAACCAGGGGCAGCCATGGCTGCTATTACTTCTTGGAGGAGAGCTCAGTTTTTTCTTTTTGCCTTTCATCAAAATAACAGTTTTTTGTATTGATATGAAGAAGACTTTATATATGAAACAGACTTCCTGAAATTAAGATCTATTTAAATAGCATGACTTGTAATATATATATACTAAAAACAAAAAACATTAAAAAACATATAAATAAGGACAGGTAGTATATCATATTGGAACCAAAAGTAATAATAGCATACACTATAATGGCATATAGCAAGGAACAACCAGGAGCAATCTATTTGACTGAGATTTCATCCACCAGTGGACCAATGAATAGCCACCAGTGCACCAATGGACCAATTAAATTTTTAGAAGTAATTAGGTTTACTATGATGGATGATGATAGTGTTGTTTTACTAATTTTAAAGCGTCCTTTTACAATATCAAACCTGTCGATTATAAAGTGTTTCAGGTATTCTCAAACTGCCCTTGCTTGTTTATGGCCTGAATCAAAGCATAAGATACTATTGACATAAAATATTTTCTAAATTTATGCAGCATACAAAAAGAATCCAATCAATAATGATATATTTAAAAAAAACTATCGTATCACATATGCATCTAGTTACCATGCTACAGGCTTCAACAAATAAGTTATTTAATGTGTTAGTTGACTTAATCCAATAACTACACACAACAAATTTCATCAAGATTACTTTTTAGCTGTTTGTAAAGCAAAAGAAAAAGTTATTGAACTGGAAAATAGTTACATATGAAACATTATGTTAACACAGAAGGAAACATATCAATTTGAGTATTAAATTATACGAAATTGGACCATTTATTGTTTAGTCCAAATTGTTTTATTTTTCTACTCCACAAAGAATCTGAATGAAAATAATATGAAAGGAAACAATATAGGTAACGAAGCAAGTAGGAAAGGACTAATAAACATGAAGATTTGCATGTAATGCAAGTAGATTACGTATAGATACTTACTATAGTGTTTGATTAAAATGAAGCGTTTTCGATTGAATCCCAGTAAGAGTTTATGATTTTTCTTTAAACAATAGATTGATCTGTCAGAAGATGGATTTGACGAAAGAGGAAACAAGTTGGTGAACAATAGGGCACTCATTTCTGGCAGCCTTTATTGCAAATACGATACCAGTTATTATGCGAAATTTTCTCTCATTATGCTTGGTGGTAGACTTTCTTTGATTATTGTGCCTTAGAATAATCGTTAATGAATTCATAGTTTTATGGACCTTTTAGTATCTTAGCTTGTTTTGAAAGTTTATTACGTGATTAGCTATGTTTCAGAAATAATAACAAATACAGACCTATTTTGTCAGAGGAGGGATATAGGCGTATTCTGAAAACTCATCTTCGTGCGCATTTTAAAAACTCGCCTCTGTATTTGGGGTAATTTCAAAAATTTATATATACTCACCAGTCTTCTCATAATTCTGATTCATACTCAACCACATCTTCACAACTCCGTATATTTTCAAAATGACTTCTCAAACAATGGTTGAGTGTAACAACCCGTATTTTCAATAACCTGTTATAACATAAATCGAGGCAGAATTTAATTCTAAAATCTGAATCAAGGGAAATGGGCTATGCCATTGCGTTCGTCTCGGAAAAACACACGAAATAGAGTCCGAGTTTTCGAAAATCGGAGTCCGTATGACCCGATTAAGGCCCGACGAAGTTTTCAGAAAATTCCTAAGTAAAAACAGATTTAAAATATGTTAAAAACAAGGGTTAGGGCACAACTGGCGTCAGGCGGGAAAACTCCCGCCAAGACCCCCAAGTCGACAGGCATGTCGACAGGGGTCTAAGGGTGTCGACTGCCCTGTCGACAGCCCTGTCGACACGGGGTGGCCGGGCAGTTTTGCCTGGCGCACCATTTCTGATCTGGGCTTGGTTGTGTGGCTTGGTTCTGGAGAATTCCGAAATCTGATGGACCTAATTCAACTAGGGTTTAATCCTATGGTCTAAATCACTAGCCTAATCTATAAATAAGACCCTAACCTACCCTAAATCATCATTAATCTATCCTACAACTAAACTATGGCAAAATCCATCCTCTCATGGCCTCCACTCTCTTCATATAATTCCTAAACAAATTCCTAAGAGATTTCCATGCATACAAGTGTATTTAGGCTTGTATGATCCTCTTTAGCTTGCATTAAAGTCTTGTTTCTCTATTGTCATCATAAAGGAGGAGTCTTGATCAAGTTTTCTTGCATTTTTGGGGTTTTAATTTGTTGCATAAGGGGTTTCTTACATTTGCTATACTCATTTGAGTCCGCAAAAGCATTGTAAGCCCTATTCCTCTCATACTTGAACTTTGAAGTTAAAAGCATGATATGCAAGTTGTCATAAGTTATGCAAGTTTATTTATGCAAGTATGATATGCAAGTTGCCATAAGTTATGCAAGTTTGTTTATGCAAGCATGATATGCAAGTTGTCATATGTTGTGCAAGTTTGTTTATGCAAGTTTGTTATGCAAGTATGATATGCAAGTTGCCATAAGTTATGCAAGTTTGTTTATGCAAGTATGATATGCAAGTGTCATATGTTGTGCAAGTTTGTTTATGCAAGTTTGTTTATGTAAGTATGATATGCAAGTTGACATATGTTATGCAAGTTTTATTATGCAAGTTTGATATGCAAAGT
The DNA here is from genome assembly GCA_030737875.1 of Allium sativum. Lineage (NCBI taxonomy): Eukaryota > Viridiplantae > Streptophyta > Magnoliopsida > Asparagales > Amaryllidaceae > Allium > Allium sativum. The sequence continues at coordinate 341,183,269 of CM060922.1, forward strand.
TGTCATATGATATGCAAGTATGCTTATGCAAGTTTGGGATGGTCATGTGGTTCATGTTAACATGTTATGCATGCTTTTGGGCCTAAAAATGTAATATGCAAGTGTATGAACACATGAACCTTTCATATGCCACCATGTTGAACTTGTGGCTCTAACACTTTTATGTCATGATTATGCCAAGTTCCCTCTTTCTATCGTTTATGCGCTATTGCGATATGTAAGCGATGGGATTGCGTTTGGGGTTGGGTAAACTTAAAAGACATAAAAACATGAGCTTGGGAATTTACCTATTAAGTTAGGTCTACCCATTGGGAATTTACCTATTAAGTTAGGTCTACCCAATTGCTTGAAAACTTGTAATGAGATGGACATGACACTTAGAAAAGATAAGTGTGGCCAACTCGAGGTTGGGTTGAGTTTGTAGCGTAAACCTACCCGGAACCGACCGGCTTAACTAGTTGCTACAAACAATAGGACCCAATGTGAGAAGTTGGTCATGTTGTACCTTGGACCCGAGGTTAGACCAAGTTGTGGTGTAAAGCTACCCGGACCCGCCCGGCTTAACTAGTAACCACAACAAAGTCTAATGTGAGAGGTTAAGGCGCATTAATTAATTAATGCCTCATGATTAGGGTTAAGTCATGGACCATTTAATACTTAACCAATTCGGGCTCGGTTGGTTTATCGGGGTTAAGTCGTGAACTCACCGTTACACTTAACCAAGTTAATCCATGATTAGTGAAGGGGTTAAACCATACTTAACCCACTAGAGAAATCCTAGTAATGGGGGGTCCACTCCGCAGTAATCCCAAGTTTGTATCATCAAGGCCCTAGGGACTAGGCTAGGGAGGGGGCACGATTACTGGGCTGGAGATAAGCGACCAAAAGCGACGGCCGAGTGGTACGCCGGTGTAGTTCTGGGCGGACTCTGGTCGTGCACATAGTCCGTAGCCGGAGAAATCAAGCACGGGTACCGGTAGATCGAGACTGTGCACTCATGTTTATGGTGTCCAGGGGTTGACACCCTAGGGCTTGATACACCCGACGGGTGGACCCGGCACAGTTCGACTACATTCATGTTTGGGCCGTATTGACACCAACACGTGACGAGTTAGGCTTAGGGAGCCGATCGACTAGACCGTTGGGTTGGATCTCGTGGTAGGGTCACTTCATGGACCTCGTGGTAGGGTCACTTCATGGACCTCGTGGTAGGGTCACTTCATGGGCCTCGTAGGAGGATCACTTCATGTTATTGGGTCAAAGCTTGGGCCGTGGGATCAATACTTGTTTAATCAAGTCATGTTAGTTTGCTAGTACACCCGTGGTGCAAAACCTTAATCCTGTTTATGCGATGACACCTTTATCTACCTTGATAGTTAATCATCATGTCATTATCCTTATGTTCATACTTGCTGCTCATGACAGTTAACTTTATCAGTTTACATTGATTGTAGTAGGGCTTACTCAGTCTTTTTGACTGACCTGTTTTCTTTCGCCTCTTTTCTTCCGTTCCCCCCCCCCCCCAGGTTCTCAGGGAGGGAATACAGGAGCTTAGCTTGGATCCTACCTGCTTTCTTGGATAGCTCATGTATGCTTTGGACTTGAGCTCGCTATGGTTTTTCTGCTTTGGGGATAGCTACTTATGTTTTTCTTTTCAGTTTTCGGATGATGTTGTTTATGTACTAGACTTATTTTATTTGGAAAATTGACATGATGTTGTACTAAGACTTGATTTGAAATGGTTTGAAAATCTTCCGTTGTTTTATCAATGTTATTTACTCTGATTACATACATATGTTCTTGTTCTGCCTTGATATATCATTATGCATGTTTACCTGATTCAAACGCCCCTCCAAAGTCAGAGTGCTTGCAAGAGTCACCCTGGCGGAGGCGGGGTGTTACAATTTGGTATCAGAGCATATGGTTTACGAGAAGGAACAAAAAGGTTTTTAGAAAACTTTTTGAAAACTATTTTCAAAACCAAGTATAAAGTATTTTCCAAAGAAAAGTCCAGTTTATTTTAAAAGGCTATTCCCCAAAAAGCCATTAGCAAAATCCCTTCGTTTTCTCCATTCTGAATCTGTCTTTTTCTTTTTCAGTATGGCTGATAACTTGGTTATTCCGGAGGGAGTGCACGTGCCTGTTTGGTATAGGAGACTCTTGGAGGCTAGGGCGACCGAAGTCGGCCCCGCAGATGTCCCTCCTCCTCCTCCTCCAGTAGTTAATATTCCTCCTCCCGTTGCTAATGTTCCTCCTCCACCTGTTGCTGAGGTTCCTCTTCCTCCTCCCCCTCAGCATCCTCAAGCTGACTTTGCCAAGATTTGCAAGGATTTCAAAGCAATGGGTGGCAAGAACTTTCAAGGCACAGAGACTTTTGTAGAAGCCAGAAATTGGTTGAAAGAGACCGAGGATTTGTTTGCTATCTTTGGGATAGATGATCAGAGGAAGATCTTGTTGGCGGTTTGGCTTATGAAGGATGAAGCCGCTTATTGGTGGGAGGTCACCAATGGTACTAGGCCTGTTGAGAATTGGGCCGATCTCAGGGCAAGATTCATGCTTAAGTTTCTATCTTCCGCTGAGGAGAATTTGCAGATGGAGAGATTCATAACTTTGAAGCAAGGAGATATGTCTGTCAAAGAATATGTGAACAAGTTTAATCAGTTGGCTCGTTTTGGCTTGGATATGGTGAATACTCCCCAGAAGAAGGCCCTTCGTTTTGCTAGGGGATTAAATGAGCCGTTGCAGGGATTGGCCATGTCACATATTCCTCATGGGGCCACGTTTGAGAGCTTGGTTGATATGGCGTTACTTCAGGGAGATGTCAAGAAGAATGATACTCAAGTCAAGAAGACCGATTCCCAGGGAAAGGGAAATCAGGGTAGTACTAGTGGTCAAAGCAGTCAAGGCACTCAAAGCAAGAACAAGGGTCAAGGCAACAAGGGGAACAACAACAAGGGCAAGAACAGCAAGGGGAAATGCCATTATTGCGGTTCAGTTGGGCATCTTGTCAAGGATTGTAAGAAGAGGAAAAGGAATAATGGTGAATGCTTTTTATGTGGGAAGACTGGACATTTCAGCAAGGATTGCCCAAAGAAACAGGGGCAAGGCCAGGGTCAGATTCAGCGTGCTGGACCCGCAGGAGGGCAAGTTCATGCTCTCGCTACCGCTCCAGTTCCCGATCGAGGTAGTATTTCTGTTGAGAGCCTTGTATATATTTCTGATTTTCCAGTTCGTACCTTGTTTGATTCTGGTGCATCGCATAGTTTTATCTCATTTGATCTTGTTGATAGTTTGCACCTTAGTACTAGCTTGGTAGAGGATCCCGTTTGTGTCTCAAATCCTATTGGGGGTTCCGCCCATTTGTCTATGATATGTGGGGATTTGAGGATCTCTATACTGAGTGTAGAGTTCTTGTGCAGTGCTTATGTTCTTGGTTTCAGGGGATACGGATTGATATTGGGCATGGATTGGCTGTCCAGATATGGAGCCATTCTTGATTGTGAGCATAGGGTTGTGAGGCTCGTGACTCGCCTCGGAAACACCCTAGAGATTTCATGTGATCCGAGAGGTCCCGTCATGTTGTGCTATCTTGAATCACTCGACTCGTCAGTGGAGACTCTTCAGTCTGTGAGAGTGGTTCGAGAGTATCCGGATGTTTTTGATGAAGTTAGGGGATTGCCCCCTAAGCGAGAGATTGATTTCCGCATTTATCTGGTGGATAATGCAAAGCCTGTTTCTTTGCCCGTTCGGCACATGGCTCCGCGTGAAAGGCGGGAGCTGAGCAAGCAAGTGAAAGAGTTGCTTGAAAAGAACTTCATTAGACGAAGTATATCTGAGTGGGGAGCGCCTGTGGTATTTGCTACCAAGGCGGATGGTTCTCTCCGACTATGTGTTGACTATCGAGAGTTGAATAAGCTGACTAAGAAGAACAGACACTCGTTACCGAGGATCGATGATCTCTTTGACCAGCTTGTCGGTGCTTCTGTTTTCTCTCAGCTTGATCTTGCTACTGGATTCCATCAGCTCAGGGTAGCTGAGGATAGTATAGACAAGACTGCGTTCAGAACTCCGGATGGATTCTTTGAGTGGCTTGTCATGCCATTCGGCTTGACGAATGCACCCGCATATTTCGTGGACTTGATGAGTAGGGTGTTCAGGGAGTTCTTGAACAAGTTTGTCGTGGTCTTCGTAGATGATATTTTGGTCTTCTCTAAGGATGAGGAAGAACATGCAAGGCACCTCGGGGAGGTGATGGATACGCTTAGAGCGCATCAATTGAAGGCCAAGTTCTCCAAGTGTCACTTTTGGAGAAGGGAAGTAAGATTCCTTGGGCATATAGTGTCTAAGCAGGGCTTAGCGGTGGATCCCGCTAAGGTGGTTGCGGTTCAGGATTGGAAGACTCCAAGGAATGCAACCGAAGTCAGAAGTTTTCTAGGTCTTGCGGGTTTTTACCGGAAGTTCATCAAGGACTTCGTGAAGATTTCTGCTCCTCTCACTAAATTGACAAAGAAGAATTCAGTTTTTGCTTGGAGCTTAGAGTGCGAGCTTGCTTTTCAGAAGCTCAAGAAAGCTCTCACATCAGCACCCGTTCTAGCTTTGCCCGATGGAGGGAAGTTATTTACAGTATACACCGATGCGTGTGGCACGGGGTTGGGAGCTGTTCTGATGCAAGAAGGAAGGGTGATATGCTTCGGCGGTAGGCAACTCAAAGTGCATGAGAAGAATTATCCCACTCATGACTTAGAGTTGGCAGCAATAGTATATGCACTCAAGGCTTGGCGCCATTATCTTCTGGGAGAAAGATTTGAGCTTTATACCGATCACAAGTCATTGAAGTATCTCTTTTCTCAGAAGGATCTGAATCTGAGGCAGCAAAGATGGATGGAATTCTTGGCATCCTATGATTTTGAGATAGCTTATACCCCTGGCAAGGGGAATGTGGTAGCTGATGCATTGAGTAGAAGAAGGTTGACCCTAAGTCCTCTATTCGTTGAGATGAAGAATTTAGAGTATGTGGCAACCTTTGATTTCTCTTTGGCGGTTGAGTCGATGACCGGTTCTTTAGCATCTCTGGAACTCAGGCCTACCCTTCTTGATCAAGTTGGGGCTTCGCAGAGAGAAGACCCTCAAATAGTTGAGATTATGGACAAGCTGATTCGAGGAGAGACGTCTAGTCATCTCGCTCGATATTCTATTGATGACAAGGGTTGGCTGAGGAGAGATGGAAGGTTATGTGTTCCCATGGTGGAAGACTTAGTAAGAAAAGTTCTGGAGGAAGCGCATCGCTCTAAGTTGACTATACATCCAGGAGGAGATAAGATGTACAAAGATATGAAGCATATTTTCTTTTGGCCTGGGATGAAGAAGGATGTGGCGGAGTTTGTCTCTAGATGTATCATTTGCCAGCAAGTTAAAGCTGAGTCAAAGAAGCCCGGTGGGCTATTGCATCCTCTAGACGTTCCACTTTGGAAGTGGGAGAGTATCTCCATGGACTTTATTGATGGGCTTCCAAGGTCAAGGAAAGGGAATACGAGCATTTGGGTTATTGTAGATAGACTTACGAAGAGTGCTCATTTCATTCCGGTGAAAAGCAAGAGGACCGCATCTTGGCTAGCGTCCGTATATCTTCGTGAGATTGTGAGACTTCATGGAGTCCCTTCTAGTATTGTCGGTAACCGTGACCCAATCTTTACTAGTCAGTTCTGGAATAGCTTGCAAGAGGCTATGGGCATGAGGTTGAATCTAAGTACTGCTTATCACCCACAGACGGACGGTCAAACCGAGAGGGTGAATAGAGTACTCGAGGATCTATTGAGGCTTTGTATTCTGGACTTTGGTGGTACTTGGGAAGACCATCTTCCTCTTGTTGAGTTTGCATATAATAACAGTTATCAGGCAAGCATAGGGATGGCACCATTTGAAGCTTTATATGGGAGGCCGTGCAAGTCGCCTACATGTTGGTGGGAGACAACAGTTAAGCTCATACTTGGGCCTGATATGATCAGAGATACATCCGAGAAGATCGAGTTGATTCGGAGACGAATGAAAGCGGCCCAAGACCGACAGAAATCCTATGCTGATAAGCGAAGATCCGATTTGGAGTTCGATATTGGGGATATGGTTTTCGTAAAGGTTTCTCCTTTACGGAATGTGGTCCGATTTGGAGCCGTTGGGAAGTTAGCCCCGAGATTTATTGGACCATTCCCCATTGTTGAGAGGATCGGGCAGATGGCTTATAGAGTGAAGTTGCCCGAGAAGCTTGCCGGAGTACACGATGTTTTTCATGTCTCGCATCTCCGGAAGTGTTTGCATGAATCAGCAGAGATTGTGGAGCCAAGTGTTTTGGAAGATGTGGAAGTGGAGAAAGAGGCTACCTTGAGGAGAGCTCCGATTCGTATCTTGGGGACGGAGGCCAAGAAGCTAAGGAATCGAGAGGTCAAATTGGTGAAAGTTCAATGGGGTGAAGCCGAAGAAGACGCAACTTGGGAAACCGAGGAGAAGATGCGTAGGCTTTATCCATTCCTTTTTGAGGGTACACTCTCAATCTCTTTTCTTTGTTAGCATATCTTTCTCTTTGCTATCCATATTTATCTAGTTTATCGTGTTAATCTTGTCATGAGAACCTTAGGTAGGAACCCTTTGGATGAAACATGTGTTTGGAACATGTTATGCTTGGTGGTTGCAAGTGGTTGCAAGTGTTTGCAAGTGGTTGCTCGTGGATGCATTATACACGATTAGGCACTAGATCGGCTCGCACACTCCTCATATTGCATATGCATGAGTGTTTATGCTTATTCATGGATGAAAATTGTGTGTTATCACATGGATGTTGCATATGGGTGTATGTTATGTGCACACATATAGATGATATACATTATGTTAGGAATTGCATACATATGGATTCATTTCACTAACATAATTCGCATTGATGATATTTGCATTAGATAAGTACATATACACACACCTCTGCATATGTTCATCCAGCATTTAGAATCTTGTAAGGACAATGATTGCTCGAGGATGATGCTTTGAGTAGATGGATGATTGGATGGTAGGATACGTTCTTCCTAACTTGAAGATTTCGGGGACGAAATCCTTTAAGGAGGGGAGAATGTAACAACCCGTATTTTCAATAACCTGTTATAACATAAATCGAGGCAGAATTTAATTCTAAAATCTGAATCAAGGGAAACGGGCTATGCCATTGCGTTCGTCTCGGAAAAATACGCGAAATAGAGTCCGAGTTTTCGAAAATCGGAGTCCGTATGACCCGATTAAGGCCCGACGAAGTTTTCAGAAAATTCCTAAGTAAAAACAGATTTAAAATAAGTTAAAAACAAGGGTTAGGGCACAACTGGCGTCAGGCGGGAAAACTCCCGCCAAGACCCCCAAGTCGACAGGCATGTCGACAGGGGTCTAAGGGTGTCGACTGCCCTGTCGACAGCCCTGTCGACACGGGGTGGCCGGGCAGTTTTGCCTGGCGCACCATTTCTGATCTGGGCTTGGTTGTGTGGCTTGGTTCTGGAGAATTCCGAAATCTGATGGACCTAATTCAACTAGGGTTTAATCCTATGGTCTAAATCACTAGCCTAATCTATAAATAAGACCCTAACCTACCCTAAATCATCATTAATCTATCCTACAACTAAACTATGGCAAAATCCATCCTCTCATGGCCTCCACTCTCTTCATACAATTCCTAAACAAATTCCTAAGAGATTTCCATGCATACAAGTGTATTTAGGCTTGTATGATCCTCTTTAGCTTGCATTAAAGTCTTGTTTCTCTATTGTCATCATAAAGGAGGAGTCTTGATCAAGTTTTCTTGCATTTTTGGGGTTTTAATTTGTTGCATAAGGGGTTTCTTACATTTGCTATACTCATTTGAGTCCGCAAAAGCATTGTAAGCCCTATTCCTCTCATACTTGAACTTTGAAGTTAAAAGCATGATATGCAAGTTGTCATAAGTTATGCAAGTTTATTTATGCAAGTATGATATGCAAGTTGCCATAAGTTATGCAAGTTTGTTTATGCAAGCATGATATGCAAGTTGTCATATGTTGTGCAAGTTTGTTTATGCAAGTTTGTTATGCAAGTATGATATGCAAGTTGCCATAAGTTATGCAAGTTTGTTTATGCAAGTATGATATGCAAGTGTCATATGTTGTGCAAGTTTGTTTATGCAAGTTTGTTTATGTAAGTATGATATGCAAGTTGACATATGTTATGCAAGTTTTATTATGCAAGTTTGATATGCAAAGTTGTCATATGATATGCAAGTATGCTTATGCAAGTTTGGGATGGTCATGTGGTTCATGTTAACATGTTATGCATGCTTTTGGGCCTAAAAATGTAATATGCAAGTGTATGAACACATGAACCTTTCATATGCCACCATGTTGAACTTGTGGCTCTAACACTTTTATGTCATGATTATGCCAAGTTCCCTCTTTCTATCGTTTATGCGCTATTGCGATATGTAAGCGATGGGATTGCGTTTGGGGTTGGGTAAACTTAAAAGACATAAAAACATGAGCTTGGGAATTTACCTATTAAGTTAGGTCTACCCATTGGGAATTTACCTATTAAGTTAGGTCTACCCAATTGCTTGAAAACTTGTAATGAGATGGACATGACACTTAGAAAAGATAAGTGTGGCCAACTCGAGGTTGGGTTGAGTTTGTAGCGTAAACCTACCCGGAACCGACCGGCTTAACTAGTTGCTACAAACAATAGGACCCAATGTGAGAAGTTGGTCATGTTGTACCTTGGACCAGAGGTTAGACCAAGTTGTGGTGTAAAGCTACCCGGACCCGCCCGGCTTAACTAGTAACCACAACAAAGTCTAATGTGAGAGGTTAAGGCGCATTAATTAATTAATGCCTCATGATTAGGGTTAAGTCATGGACCATTTAATACTTAACCAATTCGGGCTCGGTTGGTTTATCGGGGTTAAGTCGTGAACTCACCGTTACACTTAACCAAGTTAATCCATGATTAGTGAAGGGGTTAAACCATACTTAACCCACTAGAGAAATCCTAGTAATGGGGGGTCCACTCCGCAGTAATCCCAAGTTTGTATCATCAAGGCCCTAGGGACTAGTCTAGGGAGGGGGCACGATTACTGGGCTGGAGATAAGCGACCAAAAGCGACGGCCGAGTGGTACGCCGGTGTAGTTCTGGGCGGACTCTGGTCGTGCACATAGTCCGTAGCCGGAGAAATCAAGCACGGGTACCGGTAGATCGAGACTGTGCACTCATGTTTATGGTGTCCAGGGGTTGACACCCTAGGGCTTGATACACCCGATGGGTGGACCCGGCACAGTTCGACTACATTCATGTTTGGGCCGTATTGATACCAACACGTGACGAGTTAGGCTTAGGGAGCCGATCGACTAGACCGTTGGGTTGGACCTCGTGGTAGGGTCACTTCATGGACCTCGTGGTAGGGTCACTTCATGGACCTTGTGGTAGGGTCACTTCATGGGCCTCGTAGGAGGATCACTTCATGTTATTGGGCCAAAGCTTGGGCCGTGGGATCAATACTTGTTTAATCAAGTCATGTTAGTTTGCTAGTACACCCGTGGTGCAAAACCTTAATCCTGATTATGCGATGACACCTTTATCTACCTTGATAGTTAATCATCATGTCATTATCCTTATGTTCATACTTGCTGCTCATGACAGTTAACTTTATCAGTTTACATTGATTGTAGTAGGGCTTACTCAGTCTTTTTGACTGACCTGTTTTCTTTCGCCTCTTTTCTTCCGTTTCCCCCCCCCCCCCCCCCCCAGGTTCTCAGGGTGGGAATACAGGAGCTTAGCTTGGATCCTACCTGCTTTCTTGGATAGCTCATGTATGCTTTTGAGCTCGCTATGGTTTTTCTGCTTTGGGGATAACTACTTATGTTTTTCTTTTCAGTTTTCGGATGATGTTGTTTATGTACTAGACTTATTTTATTTGGAAAATTGACATGATGTTGTACTAAGACTTGATTTGAAATGGTTTGAAAATCTTCCGTTGTTTTATCAATGTTATTTACTCTGATTACGTACATATGTTCTTGTTCTGCCTTGATATATCATTATGCATGTTTACCTGATTCAAACGCCCCTCCAAAGTCAGAGTGCTTGCAAGAGTCACCCTGGCGGAGGCGGGGTGTTACATTGAGCAAGAGGTTAACTCGTTCCCATTTTGCTGCCACTGCGGATATATGGCCGAAGTTGTCGTCTGTGATGATGGCGAAAACATTGGTCGTCGAAGTCTTCTTTGTTCTAATTATCCTCACAGATGCAATTTTTCAGAATGGATTGACGAACCGCTTTGTCCTAAGGGCATAGCATATGCGAATGAGCTGGAGCAAGAAATTAGACGTCTTAAAAAACTCCTAGAGGACTTGCAATTTAAACCTAACCACTAGTTTTTCTATTATACGTCGTCGTTGTATGTTTCTGATGATTAGTTTGAATTGTTGTATTATCCGTTGTCGTTGTGTGTTTCTGAAGTTTAGTTTGAATTATTATTTGTGTGTTTGTAGGAATTGGAAGATCAATATGAAGTATTGTATGTTTGTGTTTTTCCTAATGAATTATTTTATGCATTTGAAGTTTGAATTAAAGCTTTGTACTTTGCTGGTTTGTACAGTGTACATTATGACATAAATAAGAATTGACAACTCGCTGCCAGAGATTAAAGCTGGGTCAGTCTATTTCTGTACAGTACGATCTACCGCAAATCAGGTGATTTGGCTAGACACGGGTAAAGTTGGCCCAATAGTTTAGAATAGTTGTGTTGACAAACATTTGCCAAATCTAATCCAACATTTGTCCATTGTGATAAAGCCGTTGTAAGGACAAAGGACAACACTTTATTTAGAATTCAATGACATGATAAAAGCTCTTCCAATTCTGACACATGGCTTGTTTTTTGTGATCAGGACGAGCATAGGACAATTGATTCTAATTTATTTTGAAATGGGTGATATGATTAAAGCTCTGCCAATCCTGACTTGACAACGACCGCACACTGAGTTGAATAAAATTGATTTAATGGTGACGTTGCTTAGTTGGTTTCCCTATTTCATAGCTCTTCAGCATATTATTTCTCATACACTTCAATCTTGTCTTCAAAGAACTTCAAGAGAAATAAACATAGTCAACAATGGAGCCTACTTTTATTACTGCACTTATCTACTATGACGGTGAATTGGTCGTGGATGGGCAACAAAATGGAAGTTATGTGGGAGGACTATGCAAACCAGGGAGAGTTCGAAGGGGTTGCACACTTGGTGCTTTGAAAGACACAGTTTTCCAAGCAACCAGAATTAACCCTCTCGAATATGATATGGAGTTGTCGGTCAACTGGCTTACTGAATCGGGGTCGAGAGCCGTAGCACTTTTAGAGGATGAAGATGTACAAGTAATGTTTTCCACTGTGAAGAAATCGTTTGAGTTGTTTGTTGGAAAAACAGCAAAAGAAATCGTGGAAGATGTTGTTGATGAAATAATCACACCGCCTATAGTGAGTAGCGGTTTCGGTTATTTCACAGAAATGTTGCAAACTCATGATCCATCAGTCAACTTTAGTTCTCCTTTATACACAAATCCGTATTGTCCACCAAATGTGGTTGAGCAGCAACGATAACAACAACAAGAAAAGAACAACATACTGATCAGTCGGAATTGTTAGATATGACCCAAAGGTATGTGTTCCACATCAAGTTAGTTTTATAACTACTCATTGAAATGTAAGATCTAACTGAAATGCATTTATTAATAGATTGACTGTAGAAGCCGAAGAAGAATGGGGGTGCAGGTCCTTTACAACAGGCCGAACATATTGACAGCATGGCAGTTGCCACGATAATAGTTGATGATACTTGCTGGACCAGAGTCAACAATGAACCACTGAACTATGACTATGATACAAACACAGTAGATCCCAAAGAAGATGGTGATGAGGCTCAAATGGAAGTACCCATGGACGATGATCTCTGCACGGCGCAAATGAGGGTCAGATCTGTAGTTGCTAATTTAGAGTTTTCTGGCAAAAAATTCTCGGCTGCCTGCGTACAAAATGGTTTTGATGTTGGGATGGTATTCCGAAGCAAGGAACAGTTTCTCCACCAACTTACGGAATGGTATATTCTGCACGGTGTTTCATACAAGCCAATCAAGTCGAATAAAATAATATATACCGCTGTATGTAGTGTTGATGCTACTTGTCCATGGCGAATACATGCTATAGTGTCGAAGAAATCACAAAACGGATTGTGGGAAATCAGAAAGTTGTCTCATGAACATAACTGTGTCAACTCTACGATTAATTCAAACCACAGGCAAGCCACTTCTGCGTTTCTTGTATCCAAAATCATGGCTTTAGTGACGGCCAACTTGGATATCTCAGCTAGGACGGTGCAAGTGCTTGTCGACAAGCAACTTTTCATCAAAATCAGTTACATGAAAGCTTGGCGAACGTTGAATAAAGCTTTAGAAAAAATATACGGTGACTGGGCCGAATCGTATTCGTATTTGCCTCAGTATTTTGAGGAAATAAAAAGACGAAATACAGGTTCAGTAGGACATATAGTACACGATGAGTATGGGGTATTTCATCGTGCTTTTTGGGCATTTGATCCTTCCATTGCAGGTTATGTACACTGTCGTCCAGTGCTCTCTATTGAAGGGACACATTTGTACGGTAAGTACAAAGGAATACTGCTTGTTGCTACCGCTATAGATGCGGACGATTGCCTTTACCCATTAACTTATGGGGTGGTTGAGTCCGAATCATATGATAGTTGGGCCCGGTTCTTTTCATGCATGTGTGAGTTCATTTATAGCGTACAAAATCGACACATTACATTTATATCTGACAGAATGAAAGGGATTCCAAGCGCTTTGCAGTATAAATGGCGACAACCGCACAAACATAGGTTCTGTGCAAGGCATCTTAAAGAAAATTTTCAAGCTGTAGATCATCGAGACAAGCGACTTGTAGGCTTTTTTTACGCTACTGCATGTGCTTCAGAAGTGGTTGAATACAATAAACTTAAAGAAGAGATCAAGACAACTAAGACGGAGGTGCATGACTGGATTGAACAAAGCCTAGGGAATTGCGAAGAAAAATGGGCTCTTTGCAAAGATGACGGCGACCGCTTCCATATTATGACGACCAACGCATATGAAAGTTTTAATGGCATACTAAAAGGCGCCAGATCCTTGCCTATAAAGGCGTTGGTTGCAAGAACGTTCTTTCGATCAGTTGAGTATTTCTATAAGAGATGAGAAAAGGGGTGGTTCTGAATTCGAAACTTACTCCAAAATGGGAAGCTAAAATTGAAGCTCGTGCTATTGACGCACAGCGTTGTAGGCTTGTTCAATTTGGTCAATATAAATGGCAAGTGATTAACAGTTACAGTGATGAATATGATGTTGTGATCGACGGTTCTGATGTCACCTGTACATGGAGAATCCCACTTCTGCAGAAGATACCATGTGCTCATGTGATGGCGGCTTATTCAGCACATGATTTTGGTAGTAATAGAGCACATCACGATTTTGCTTCTGAATGGTACTCCGTCCAAAGTTATAGAGCTACATACGACCTAGAGTTTAATCCTATACACGATAAGAAATACTGGGACCCATACAACGGTCCACTAATACTGGCTCCTCCTGTCAGAAGACTAGCTGGACGACCCAAATCAACGAGGTTCAAAAATGTTATGGACGAGCATCAAACACCCAAAACAAACAGGTGCAGCAAATGTGGATCGCTGGGCCATGACAGAAAGCGGTGTACTTCAGTAGCCTAAAATGGAGATGTATGTTTGTTGATGTGATGTTAGTGTGTTGCATTTCGTGTATCTGTATTTCTTATGTTTCGAACTTATCTGTCCTTAACCGGACTGTATATCTCTCTTGTATTTGAATATTAGAATTTGGTGTTTATTTTACGTTGTTTGGTTAAGCTATGTATACTATTTAAATGTCGTGGTAGTTCGAAGTTTAACGTTTACACCTTCATTCGAATATATAGGAATCGTTATACGTCCGTTTTCATTGAAACACAAAACGTTCGAATCTATAGAACTATATTTCAGTAATGAAACAGAAAAATAGGATTTTATATTATAAATATTGAGTTATGTCCAAATCAAATTTCAATAAAGTCGCTATGGAATTTAATACCAAAGTATACAGGCGAGCTTTGAAAACTCGCCTTTGTGCGATTTTCGAAAACGCGCCTTCGTTAATACAGAACAGGTCTATTCCTGTAATTACTTTTCAAACAAGGCTATTTATGTTATATAATTTAGAAATAGGTCTAACATAGTGAATTGTCCTTCATAGTTTGATGATGGAAGGGATAGACTAGTCCTTGTTTTACTATGAAGCTTTGAGGTATCAAATCAAAACAAAGTGGTTAAGAAGATGCTGTTTGAATGTTTGTGAAGAAGAATTGGTTCAAATGAAGGGTTTCAGCTGGCTATAAAGGTACGAACTCCCATCCTACAGTGAAATACTAAGACCATACAACATGAAATTTTTGCAAAAAAATAGCCAACTGTTTTCTTAGCAAATTTGTTACATGCTGTTTGAATGTTTCTTCCTGTTCGAGCATGACCATCTTCATGCAATTCTTCTCTTGTGGCTGCATTTGTCTTCTCATTTATGTTCTTATTTCTTGCAGTTTATAGAAAGTCTGACAAAGTTGATTTACTTGTTGGGTGTATTACTTTGGTCATATTAAAAAACATTTTGTTTACGAGTTTCAATAGTTGAGACTAACTTCTTATCATTTTTAATTTTTTTCTTCCATTATTTCATTGCTTGCTAAATTAACAATAGCTGCTCATGGCTTGCTAAATTAACTTGCAATCTCCATTTACAACAATCATTTTCTAATTCCCTGTCTCCAAACTGTCTATATTACTGCTACAACATATTGTACACATCATTTAACTGTCTTGCATGCATTGTTTGTAATTTGTAATTATTTGTGAATGCTAGATAGCAGTTATAATGATAAATGTGTTTGTGCTTGTTATGTGCAGTTGACTACTTTTTATTCCTAAAACTTATTGTGGTGTTATGTTACAAACAGTTCCAAGATCAAGGAGCATATTGGAGGACAAGCATTCAAACCCTGTCAGAATAGATCCATGCAGAAAATGAGAAGCTTTTTTATATAAATGGGCAAGGTTTTTTTCTTTTCTTTTTTTGAACTTTAGACATTATGATGCATAGATCCATCAACTATGTAATTTCTGTTTAGATTTTTGTTTATGTGACACTAGTTTTTAGTTGTACCAGATAATGTTATGAATGTTGGGTGTTATGTGAATATTTTATCAACTATTATACCATTTTTTATTGTTATATAATGTTTTGTGACATTAATTTTTCTAGTTGATATATATATGTATGTATGTTTCATTGCATGATGGGTATTGAATGTTGAGTGTTGTTGAAATAAATGTATTTGATGTCTAGATTGATGGTTATAAACGCTGCAATATGTTTGCTATATATTTCCGTCGGTAATCCATCCCTATATAACTAGGATTTACCGACGAATAACTGGAAATGTAAAATGTTGGCTATATATATCGGTCGGTAATCCCTCGCTAAATAGCGTGCATTTAGCGATGGAAAAATATTTATTGATTTTATTATGTTATATATATCTGTCGGTAAAACGTCGGTGAGATATTTTAAAATGAAATGATAACATATCAGAAAACGACGGTGAAGTTATGGAGAATCGACGCTAATTTCCATCACAAAATTGTGCCTAAAATACCGACGTGTTTTTTAGCGACAACCTTATTCTGCTGTAAATCCGTCGCTAACAGGCCTTTAGCGAGGGTTTAGCGACGGATTTTTCCGCTGCAAAATCAGTGTTTTCTTGTAGTGACTGGTACACGCGTTAACCTCTCCTTTAGAGTTTTAAATGCATTCTCACACCTTTCAACCCAAACAAAAGCTTAATTCTTCTTGGTTAACTAAGTTAACGGTGTCGCTATCTTGGAGAAATCTTGAATGAACTTACTATAATATCCAGTTAATCCCAAGAAACTTCTCACGTCTGTTGCATTCTAGGGCGTAGACCAATCTTGCACAATAGCCACCTTCACAAGGTCCATAACAACACCATTCTCTGAAACAACATGGCGCAATAACCTCATTTCCCTCCTCCAAAAGTGACACTTAGAAAATTTTGCTTTCAATTGGTGTTTCCTCAACACCTCCATCACTGTCCTCAAATGTTCCTTGTGTTCTTCCTCTGTCCTTGAGTAAACCAAGATATCATCCACGAACACAAGAACAAACTTATTTAATTGATCCATGAAAACCCTATTCATAATATCCACAAAATATGGCGGGCATTTGTTAACCTGAATGGCATGACTAACCACTCATAGAATCTAGACGGCGTCCGAAATGCCTTTTTAGGTATACTCTCAGCTGCTACTCGGAGCTCATGAAATCCTGTCGCGAGATCCAACTGGTAAAACACTCTTGCTCCAACTAGTTGATCAAACAAATCATCTATCCGTGGAAGATGATACTTATTCTTCTTAGTCACCTTGTTCAACTCACGTAATCCACACATAAGCAAAGGGAACCATCGGCCTTGGTAACAAATACAGCTGGTGCTTCCCACTCGGAAACACTTCTTCGGATAAATCCCTTCTTCAAAAGATTGCCTACTTGCACTCTGATCTCTCCCTGCTCCCTTGGCGCCATACGACGAAGAGGAATCACTATAGGTCTGGCATCTTTCGTTAAATCAATCTGAAACTCAATCTCTCAGTGAGGTGGAAGTCCGGTCACTCCATCAGAGATGTCCGGATACTCACCAGCAATAGGCACATCTGATAACTCATCATGTGGGATGTCGAGGGAATTTAGAAAACTAGCCATCGCCTCATCACTAGATAGGCAACCCAATACCACCCTCTGCCCATCATTCGCTCTAATGGTCACCAAAGACCCATCACAGTCTACCACCATCCCATGCCTTTGGATCCAATCGACTCCCAAAATAATGCTAAACCCAGTAAAGCCCAAAACAAAG
Source organism: Allium sativum (assembly GCA_030737875.1). Taxonomy (NCBI): domain Eukaryota; kingdom Viridiplantae; phylum Streptophyta; class Magnoliopsida; order Asparagales; family Amaryllidaceae; genus Allium; species Allium sativum. The sequence continues at coordinate 341,200,355 of CM060922.1, forward strand.
CAATCACAAGCAAACATACATCCATGACTCAATAAGACTAAATTACGAAAAATCATACAAAGGCTAGTTGAACCACCAATCGGATTCATCATAACTAAAGGTTTATCGACTATCTTGGGTTTCAGTTCTAACCTATCTACCGGGTCACTAGATACGAAGGAATGGGAAACCCCGGTATCAAACAATACTCGAACAGGAACATCATAAATAGAAAGCATACCTTGAGTGACGATACCCTTTCCCTTCTCTGCCGCAGTTGGGGAATTCGACGAGGAAAGAATAGTGGTGATAGCATATGCTTTCACGATCTGCTTTTCCTTTGGGGGTTATGGGCATTTATTCTTGAAATGTCCCACTTGGTCACAGTTAAAGCACTTCTTCTCCCCTGGTTTTGCTCGAAATCTCTAATATAGTAGCCCTTCTTGCCGCAGCCAAAGCACTCGATATCTTTCTTATTCTTCTTTTTCTGACCATACTTGGTTCGGTTCTGTTTTCTCTTATTATGAAACTCCTTCTTGCCTTCACCGCTTGCATATGGTTTTGGCTCCTCTGCAGATGTAATAGCAACCTCGGGTCGTCTTAGGGTTAAGGCTCTCCGATCTTAATGCCTTCCCCACAATTGATTTGAAAGCCTAATTGATATGGTTTATATGTTTTTCCCCCAAGTACTCATCTAGGCTGGTTATGAACTTCTCGTTCTTCTTCTCGGCGGTATCGATAAGAGATAATTCATATTTTGATAATGTATCAAATTCATCAATATATTCTGAGACTACCCAACCATTCTGCATAAGCTCCAAAAATTTCCTGAACAATTCTGATTTCTGAGCAGTTGGAATAAACTTGTCACTGATGCAAGTCTTAAACTGATTCTAAGTAACTTTATCTTCGGGAGTAGCCACTTTAATAGCATTCGACCAATTCATTGCCCTTCTTTGAAGCTGACGCTATGCTAGCTTTCTCTTCATTGCATCAACGATCCCCAAATCCTTGAAGATGCGCTCACAACTATCAAGCCAATCCTAAACCTCCGTAGTCGATCCCGTTCCATGGAATGGCTTACCACCAAGACTAGTATAGTCCTTTTTGAGCTTGGCGAAATAGGCTCGAGGCGCCTGCACTACAGCACCACCACCATTAGCAGCATTAGGAACTGCCCCCTAAGCATCCCTAAGCAGCTCTCGCATGAAGGCAGTACACATTGTCCTTATATCAGGGACATTCCCATTGTTGGCTCCTGAACCCGCTCCCTCTTCAGCTCCCGATGCTAGGTTCCTCACCGTACTCCTTAAATTTCAGATCATCGTTCAATCTGTAAAGAGAAAATGAATAACCATCTCCTTGAGGAGTCTCCTTAGTGGTGCCAGTATAGTGCGACTTCATCCTTAGATATACTAATAGTGTATACATATAGTTTTTGAAAACCAAAATATCAAAATTACGCGCTCTCATATACATGTACTATCTCTCCCTAGGTTAAACTACGCAACCTAGGCTCTGATACCAAGTGTGACGCCCGCCCCTACCATTGGACATTTCCCCGAAATGCACTGTGCCAATGCCCGACTAGCACGGGACAATCGTCAAAAAGGGGTTGAAACCATGAATTACCAAAGAACCTGTTGTATATCTCACAGCGCATGGAATAAAATATAATAATAACATAACATGATATAAAACAGGCGAGACTGTACATAAGATGAAAATTAAACCATATCCATCAGAGTAGCAGAATCCAAAATACAACTTCATATCCAATTATTACAACTTTAAAATACTGTCTTTAAAAGGAAATAAAAGAGGTACACTACTAATGCCCAAAGCAGTGACCAACAACAACATATGGGGACTATGTATAAAATACGTGGAAGTCGCATGCTCGTCTCCGGACAGCTACTCATGCATAATCATCTAACCTACCTCTAGTATGCTTGTTTAGGAGCACCCATATTAATAAGAAGAGACATAAAACTCTGGGTCAGACGAAAGTCTGGTGTGAGCGATAGCAATCTAAATAAAGCAACAACAGGTATAAATAATCATACATGACCTGGACCTACAACCAAAGAGTTAGCACAACAAGATGTACAATACTCTAAGGTAACACTAAAATGGGAGTGTGCATGTCATGGTGATAGAAAACTTCAAACGTAGAAATCATCCTTACATCTCTCACTCAGTGTGTAAAGAATACGATATCCACTGCTTTGATCACCAAATCCATTAGGGCCATGACGGGTCCACAATGCCTTGGACTCCGTACAACTATTACTATGACCACATCGCCCTGATCTATAGTCAGTAACCCTAGCTAATCCACACCACCTTGGCTCTGGAGAATGGGCCAACCAGTCCACACCGCCCTGGCTCTGGTTCGCCTACATGCCCCTTCTCTCAATGGTGAACCAGAGTTATAGATATTGATAACTCCTTTGCACACATCCTACAGTGAAGCCCAACTCTAGAAGTTAACTCGTTGGTTACCATCTGGATCCTAAGCGATAATTTCCCACTTGGACTTCCTTTGCATCTCGGGTTTCGGTCGAATTGGAGTTGGCCTTTAGAAGAGTCATCGCGTGGTAGTTGTAGAAGCTCAAATCCGATTCGTTTCAGTGCTCCTGTTCGGCTTGTCCATTTAGGTTCGGTTCGGTGCTCCTCCTCATCTCAGTTCGGTGCTCCGCCATTTCGGTTTGGTTCAGTGCCCCACTCCAACTCCAACCCTATGCAACTGGCCTTCCTTTTTGCCATGCTCCAATCTGGTTCGGTCCATCTTAACCGATCGGATCTCCCTTATCCGATCCAAACCGGATCCCTACAAAATTTCCGACAAGCAATTTTTCATCGAACTACGGAGTTTTTAACCATTCTAACTTTTCTATGCAATCATAAAACATACCAAACAGCAGTAATAACATGTAGAATCAACCAAAAACATCAAAACAATGATTTCACATGTTAACTTAGATTAAACATACCCAAATTCATGATTTTCCCCTTAATCCCTTAAATTCTGGGATTAACAAAATAAATCCAAATCAACCCAATTTTGTACGTTTGACATAAAATACGGTTTTAGAATTTATGCATATTTTTCCATAGTTTTTGGATGTATAATTTTGCTAATTATCACTAATCACCCCTAATTAGCACTAATTAGTGTATAAACATTCAAATCACTCATCTTAGCCAATAATAAATGATAGATCTGAAACTTTTACTGATTTGGCTTGGATCCCAATGTGGTGCAGCAGCTCTACCTCGAATTTGGTGTTAATCCAGCTTGATTTGATGTAGATTTGATAAATTGGTGATTAGAAAGTGATTAGAGAGAAGTTTAGAAGATGGAAGCCATGGGCCTATGATTAGGGTTTGAGAAAGGTTTGTGGCAGCTAGAAAAATGAAAGGAGATGATTCTCCAACTTCTTCTAGCCCTCCCATAACCCTAATCCCAGATTGGGTTATGGGCCTAGCTGCTAACCACATAATTAAGTCCAATTAGGCTGTTTTTTCATCTTCAAATCTTATTTTAGCCATATCTCCCAAAAGGTAAGTCAGTTTGATTATTGTGACCACTCTACGGAATGGGAAACCATCATCTAATCCAATCGAAGTGGTTTCAGGTCAAAACTCCTTACCAATCAAAAGTAATAGGCGAACAAGATTCGCCAGGGGCAAAACGGTCATTTTAAATTCGGCAAAAATCGTGAATGTGGGAAATGACCCCAATAGTCGTTTCCCAAAGTTACACGACCATATGACTTCATATGAAAATAAAAAATATATTCTACAATACTCCAATACGTAGAATACGGGTCGTTACACTGATTGTCGATGGTAGGTACCCGACGTCTTGCTATCAATAAAGGTTAGACAAGTCAATACACAAGAGTGGTCGCAACCCCGCCTAGTCACAAGGCAATCGTATATCATCGGATCACATATACCACCTTACAGCCTTTTAATTGCCCACTATCGTGGCAATCAAGGTATACTCACTAGGTAGAAACGCACATACCTAACCTCTGTGAGCACAGTAGAACGCTGTCACAACGCAGAGGACTATAAGGAGTACACTCCATGTCCCAAGAAGCCACGTGCTTCCCCTTCCAGTCCTTTGAAGCCAACAGAATATCAACAAGTAGAACACGCAGAATAATCAGATGGACGTGCGCTCCCCTCGTGTCCCATGACACCATGATGATCTACCTTGTTAGGTTATTCACCCTCAAACGTACGAACTGGACCAAGCACCTTAGTTTAATGTGTTATTAGACCCTATGTCTAAACATTTAATTATGCGCTTGCTCTATCTCATCAAGTTTCAAGTCAACTTGGTTATTTCCAACTATATTAACTTATTATTCAAGTTACCAAGTTCTTTCCAAGCCCCTTATATCTCTAAGGAATAGAGCCCTCTTGCTTATTAATTTTGGTTACAAAACTTAACCCTTTTATGTTCATTAATAAGCCTATAACATGTTATTCTCTAGATTGTAATCTAAGGTTTGTAATCTACAATCTCTTTATATTATTCATTGTCCAATTCCATAGTTACAATAACAAAGTTTCACTTAATATGTAATTAAATATGTCTCAATTCACATGTTTACTGTTTAACATGTCACTTATTATTTATGATTAAATATAAGTTTTTTCATCCCATATATTCACTTTATTCTTTCTTATTTAATCATAATTCCATCTTACACTGTTACTACAATTTGTCGTTCTTTACTTATTAACTTAGTGCTCTTAACTAAGGTTTACTAATAAGTTTCCTTTCCATTTATTATAAGGTATGTTATAATTTCCACTTGTCCCCAGGACAAGCCTTTAACATGTTATTCTTATCGGCAGATTTCAGATTCTCAAGTTTACAGATTACTTAATTTATAATTAAGTACAACTTATTTCATTTCATAAGTTATCACATTCCCCCTATTATTTATTACAACCTAAGTTATAATTTCCACTTATCCCTAGGACAAGCCTACCTATTACCTTTCCATTTCCCCTTTAGGTTTATTCATAATAGGTTATTATCATTCCCCGTTCATTACATGTCTTTTACTGTTGTAACTTTCACTCATTTCCATTAATCACAATTAGTTCCATTTATTCCTATCCTTTTATATATATATATATATATATATATATGTCTCTGTGTGTGTGTGTCCTTCTCTTTAACTATCGGCTTCTCTACTCTTCCATAACATAACGATTACGACTTCAAAATCCATCCTTCATTCCACGCGCACCAAGATCTTCGCTTCTGTGTTGGCATTGTCACCAACCGCTGTCAATTGGAAATTGTTGGAGTAATTGTTTGAATTCGGGAATAAAGCCATTTGGGAGCTGGGTTCTGGCATCGCCGGCGTTACTGAAGCAGGTCTTCAGTACCGGTCTTTTGTTAACCAGTTAATATATGTGAACCCGTTTCCAATATATATATATATATATATATATATATATGCACTAGACCTCTCACATTAAGCTGACCACTTGAAGATGCTGGATTTATCGGGCGGTCCCGGGGAGACTTCTACCACAAGTTGGGCTTAATCTCGTGTCTTTGCACTGTTACATGTATATTACGCACTAGACCCCTCACATTAAATTAACAACTTGTGGACGCTGGATTTGCCAGGCGGTTCCAGACAGACTTCTGCCACAAGTTGAATCTAACCTCATGTCTAAGTGCGGTTATAGTTTTCTATTTACTGTGAATTTTTCCATCTAATTTAGGTGTGTCCATTCTCCCAATTTTTTACTGCAATTCTATTTTTACATGTCACACTTAATGTCATGATAATTCCATTTTAACTTATAATCATGTCGCATGTCCTTCCTAACATGTAATTAACTCAATTCTAGAATAATAACATGTAACTATCAATCATGTAATTATTCTAATCTAACAATTTAACATGTAATTATTCCAATTTCTACAGTTAAGGGTTCAAGTACATAATATGCCATAGGTTAACATGTAATTAGAATATGCATGTATAAAACAATAATCGTTTCCAAATTTTTAACCTGTTATACAATTCATCATATTAATATTTCAACAATTTCAACATATTAACATTTCAGCTTATTAACGTTTCGACATATCAAATTAACATTATAGCAGATTTACATTGCATATTAACGGAGAATGTTAAACGATAAATATATCATTATCAAAAAGGTATATTTTAAATCCGCTCACATAATTTCTTTTCAATTCCTGAATCTGGTCCAGATCTAGCATTCCATGGTTTCCCTAACTAGATTTAGAACTAAACAAACATGGATCCATAATTCTTAAATAGAAGAAGAAGGGAAGAAAAAGGAGAAATTCACATATACCAGATCCAAGAAATTATCTTATTTCGAATAGAATTCTGAACACCTTTATTAATATTCATTCTTTTCCTCCAGATCTTGAATCAGAATTTTCCTAAACTAATTATTCTATTTTTCTGAAGAGATTTGAGGAGGAAGAAGAATGACAGAGTATAGACGTAGTCTCAGAAAATATGAGATTTAGGCTAGGCTCTGCTAGCATATTTATAGGTGTTCAGCAACGCTGAGTCAGCAACGAACGTAGTTAAGAAAATAGTCCATATTCATTAATGAATCTAGCCGGATATGGGGTGGGTTCGACCCCTGGGTCTACCCCCCTATGGGTGTGTCAACCCATGAGTCGACCTACCTGGGTCCCACGAGCAGTTTTCTGGGTAGATGTTTACTGTTTTGATGTTCTGATTTTAAATGCTTGATTAATATCCTGTTATACTCTTTTTGATTTATTTACATGCTATATTTACGTATAATCTTCATATATGTAAACAAAACTTCAAATGTCCATTTATACGTGTATATATATACTCACAACTTCTATTTCGCTTTCAAAATTCAAATGATGTTATGTCGTTATTTTATTTTTACCATATTTCTCTAATTGCAGCCTTATTTATAATTTATCCTTTGTGTGTACATATGTAACACCCCGTATTTTTTTTAATATAATTAAAAATGAAATAAAATATATGAAAATATGCTTATGATAGGTAAATAATGGTGATGCATAAGGAGAATTAATTAATACATGGAAGAGAAGAAAAATTAGTTCGATAACGGCGTATGTAACGGAAAAGATAGTAAAATAAGGATAACTAATTCAAGAATCAGGAATTAGGTAAAATGGACATCACCATTGCATTCGTCTCGGAAAAATACGCGAAATAGAGTCCGAATTTTCGAAAATCGGAGTCCGTATGACCAAGATATGGCCAAAACAAGATTTCAGCAGACTTTCTGGCAGACTACCCGTGTCGACTGTAGTGTCGACACACAAGTCGACCTGCCCCCCTGTGTCGACTGTAGTGTCGACTCCCCCCCGTACAGGTCGACCTGGCCAGCCTGGTGTGGTCCAGAACCCATTTTTGAGGCCCGGCACGAGTTTTGATGGTCCGGATGGGTTTTAGGGTTAATCCGATGGCTGAAATGAAGTGCTATCTATAAAATAACACCTAGACCTAGCCTGACTCACACAAATTCATATGACACCTAAATGATGTTGGAATCTCTCTTGAGCCATGGCCGCCATCTCCAAATTAAAGCTTAAGCGTTCAAACCCAAATCAAATCAAAGATCAATGCTTCTACAACAAATTCAAGAGGATAGATCAATGACACTGCAACTTTCTACGACAAATTCACTCCCTAATTCATTAGCCGTTCTCTGTAAGTTCTAGTTGCTTTCCGATTTAAATATTTATTTATAATGTGGCCATGAATTAAAGTGGAATTGGATTAAGTATGATCTATTCCTGTTGCTTTTTGAATCTTTAGTTTTGAGACTTGTCTACCATTATTCTCATGACAAGTTTGTGATTTATTCAGCAGTTTTCTTGATTCGTAATGTTGTTATCATCAAGTTCTAATCTTTATGCCTATCATGATGTTGTTTTTCTCTCTAATCTATTTATTATGCAAAATTCTACCTTTCCCCTATTTGTTTTCTTTTGATGAACCTTGGTCAATTTCGGACCTAGGCCTAAACTGCGATTTGCGTGCGATTGAATACGGGGGAAATATTGGGATATTGCCTTGTTGGATATATGTGTTTGGTAGAATCGAATGCATAATATGAAAACATGGAATACATGTAGTTGGTATGAAACTTGACCTATGTAAAATATGGCAAGAATATTAATACATATATTTGGCTAAAAATTGATCTATGTGAATTGGGCATAGCTTTGTAAACATGTAAACTATGAATCTTGATATATGTATAAAAAGGCATGAAACTTGGTATATATGTAAAATTGTCTAATATTAGGCATATATAAATTTGGCATACATGTAAACAGGCATGAATTGAACATAGGTAAATTTGGTATGAATTAGGCATATGTAAAACGGACATGTAATCTAGAACTTGGGCATATGTTAAATAGGTGAAATTTGTGGTTGAAACACATATAATAATTTATGTTTTGAAAAGGGGCTAATATGAACATGCCTAAATAGGTTTTGGGTAGTTGGCATGTAATAGCCTTAAAGGAGGGATAAATATAAATTGAGATAAGTTGCCTTTAATGGCCTAAGATAAATTGTGGTAAAATTGGTATGATTTTGCATACCATTAATTGAAGGACATAATTGAGTCAATTATGGACATCATTAAATTAGGAATAAATTGATAATTTGAATAGGGGAAATAAATTCAAATTGGGGTAAAAGATTAGAAGTAATAATCAATGCTTAGGACACGAGGTTGGACTCATTTGTGACGTAAACCTGCCCGGAACTGCCCGGCGAATCCAGTAGTCACAAATGTCAGCCCAATGTGAGAGGTCCTGGGCCCAAATTAAAAGCGTAACAGTTGTAAAGACACGAGGTTAGACTCTTTTATGGTGTAAGACTGCCCAGACCCGCCCGACAAATCCATCTTCCATATATGTCAGTCTAATGTGAGAGGTCTTTATAAGGTTACGACCTTAATGAATTAAGAAATACTTAACCAGATAAACATGTGGTGGGACATGGGGGTTAAGTGGGAGACATGTGGAAATACGAATAGTAATACTTAACCAACGTAACATGGCAATTAGACCAGTGGGTAGGGTTAAGTAAATAAGAACACTTAACCAATATGATATAAATGGGTGGGTTAAGTAATATGATTAGGTTAATCTGGACACTTAACCAATTTAATATGTTGACTACAGGAGTGGGTAAGGTTAAGCAAATGTTTAACCATTATAATATGATTAAACTGGACTAGAGAGTGAGGTTAAGTTAATGAGAACACTTAACTAATACAATGGGTTAATTAGACAAGTGGTTGCGGTCAAGTAGTAACACTTAACCAGCATAACAGGACAAGCGGGTGGGTTAAGTTAACTTGAATAAGTTAATAACACTTAACCATTATAATAGGACTAGTGGATGTGGTTAAGTTAACATGCCCTTAACCAATCTGATGTGATGCGTGGTAGGGTTAAGTAACACATGGGGTTAAGTTAACAAGAAAATTCTTAACCAATGTAACCAGATAGACGAACGGGGTTAAGTTAATAAACCACACTTAACCAATCAAACATAATAAGCGAGAAAGGTTAAGTTAACTAAGGTAAACACTTAACCATCGTAACATAACGAGTAAAAGGGTTAAGTACATATAGGATTGGTGGGTAATATTAGTAAATATAGGCCCACATACACTTAACCATTGAATACACATGCTTGAATCAGTAGCGGGGTTAGGTACACATCAGGGCTGGTGGGTAATATTAGAGAATATAGGCCCACAGACTTAACCATTAGAAAAACCTAGTAACGGGGACCCATTTCAGCAGTAACCCACATTAGGTATCAACGGAACCCTGAGCTAGGCAGGGTGGGGCACGATTACTGGGCTGATTATAAGAGGTCAAATTAGCGGCGGTTGGTGCAGTAGTGCAGGTTCTAACGGAGTGCGGGCATGCACACACTTCGGCGCAGAAAATTTAGCCACTGGGCATCAGTAGGTATAAAGTTGTGCATCTTGATTGTGTCAGGGTTGCCACCATGGGACTTGATACACCCCATGGTGGGACCAGCACAGGTATCTACAAGTAGGGGCCGCATGACACAAACGAGAACTAGGTCAAGTAGGGAGCCGATCGATAAGGTAGTAAGGGTGCATCAAATATATACATGGCCATTGGGGTGATCGAGGTGGAATCCTCATAATCGATGTACACCTGAAGGCTACCATAATTGCAGGGATTGGGATCACGTTGTAATTATTATATAACACGGGCTACTAGTTGGGACACTAGTAGGGGGTACGGATCCTTGTTACACTGGACACTAGTTGGGACACTAGTAGGAAAACATATCATTCCATGTAAGACACTTATGAGGATGCTAGTTAGGTGGTGCAGAGCAAATAGGTATCGTTTTAATGGTTAAGCTTAGAAACCTTGCAATGTTATTCTTGATAGAAACCATGCGGTGGGATACTTGATAGGAATTATGGGATGATATACTTGTTTCATCGTGCCCGAAGTTTATCTTGTTACCTTAGTTTATCTTGTTATCATAGTTTAACTTGATATCTTAGTTTATCTTGCCTACCTTGTTATCATGCTTATGTTTACTTTCAGTTTATTCATGCCATGTTATCTTTACCTATTTTTATGCTGAAAGTCACTAGGACTTACTCAGTCTTTATGACTGACCCGTTTTGTTTCGCCTCTTTTTCTTCCGTTCCCCCCCCCCCAAGTTCACAGGGTGGGAATACAACTTAGTTCGGATCTTACCAAGCTCCAAGGCTCTTTCATGTATGGCTTGGATTTCTCTTGGCTATGGCTTGCTTTGCTTTATTGGAGAATACTGCAGTTTGTTTTTATGCTTCTTTGTTTTTGAGCAAGACAGATATTTTAACTATGAAATTGGGTATTGGAAGTTGATGGGCTTTTCTTGTAAACATTTATATTTAATAAATGATTTGAAGTACTTCCACTTTATTTTCCGCTGTTTTATATATGTCTGTCTTGTAATATTTCTGTTCCAGTACCCATAATACTCCATTGAAGTTAAGGCATTCCCTTTGTGAGTGACCTTAACAGATGTGGGGTGTTACATTTGGTATCAGAGCAGAAGGTTACCAGACTGGGCAAAAGTTTTCAAAAACCTTCTGAAAATATTTTCAAAACATTTACAAAGAAGTAAATTTTCAAGAAAATTTTGTTTTAATTAAAAGGCATATTCCCCAAAGCCACATGCACTATCTTTTGATTCTCTCTTGAAATCTCTTCTCTCTCTTTTCACCCTAGTTTCGTAGGCATCCGACACATGTCGGAGGGCAAAGGAGTGCCCAACCTCCGTCTGTAGCCGTGGTAGTTCCATCTGCGTCTAATCTTATTTCAAGTAGGGTAGAGTGTCGTGCGTTGGAGGTAGCTTCGAGAGACTTGTCAACAAGCTATACAAGGATAGTAAGAACATAAGGATGAGAAACTTGTTGAAATGGCTTAATCCACGAAGGAGGAAAAGGTGAAAGGAACGGGGCCAAAATGAAAGAATAGTAAAACCCATGACAAGAGAGAGTATCTTTAGTGAGAAGGGACATGTAGTTAAGTATTATAGGACAAGGGCAAGGGACAAGATCGTCGAGAGGGCAATTGAATGCTCTCACCACTAGCGTACCTAAGAGGGTGGTAACATTTCTGTTAAAGGTTTAGCTTTTCTTTTCTATCATCCCAGTAGAACTTTGTTTTTGTACATCGTATCCTTTTAATTCTGCTTCGAAAAATGAGTCTCTGCACCTTAGTATTAGCATGGTAGAGGATCCCATTTTTTTTTCAAATCCTGTTGGGGAAATCGGCTCATTTATTCATTACTTGTTTGGATTTGAGAATGTCTATGCTAAGTGTTGAGCCTAGAAGTAATGTTTTTGTTTTGGGCTATGGGTTGATTCTAGCGATGGAGTGGTTATCCAGTAAGGGTGACCTTCTTGATTTTTAAAAGAGGGTAGTTAGACTCTTGACTTGCCTCGGTAATACCCTCGAAGTCGCATGTAACCTTTAGGGTTCTATCATGATTTGTTTCCTAGAATCTCTTGATACATTTATTGGTAATTTGTAATCCGATCGAGTAGTGTTCGCCACTAAGGCGGATAGGTCATTTCGCTTATGCATGAGTTGTAGAGAATCACCTTAGTAAGTACATTTGGCAACATGGTTGGCATTTATTTCCAAGAGATAGTTCTTCTACGTGCCTGATAGTAAGTGGATGAGATCCAAGATTCACTAGTGAATTTTGGAGAGCTTGCATGAAACCATGAGTACGCAGTTATGTTTGAGCCGAGTATACTAGGAGGAGAATAAGTGAAAGTGGAACGAGAGGCAAAAGTGAAATGGATTCCAACCCATATTTTGGAAACAAGAATTAAGAAGCTACGGAATTGTGAAGATAAAGGTGGTCAAAGCACAATGGAGTTAATCTCAAAGAAATGCGACTTAGAAGATTGAAGACTAGATTCGCGCATCATATCTCTTTTTAAGAGTATATCCATGATCTCTCTTTTCCTATAGAGCTTACTCACATGCTATCTTTTGTGTATATCCTCTCGGTCCTATTCTCAATCCTATTTCTATTGCGAACCTCATAGGGAGTATGACTCGTCTGTTAGTAATATATGTTGGGGCTTGAGGATGTCCGTCGGGTGGACTAAACTTTTTCGGTTTTATAGGATGCGGGTTGGTCTTAAGAAGGGATTTCCTTGTGACCCAATAGGAGTCCATCATGCTTAGTTTCCTAGAATCATATATATTTGTTGGGATGAGTAATTCTTCGGGTGACAGTCTGATGTTGATTTCGGTCTTCGGGGCTGATGCTTAGGCAGTTCTTATCCTAATCAGGATATATGTGGCATAGGTTTCCAGTTTTAACATTGCCTAATGGGCACAAAGTTTTTACTTGCTTCTATCATTCGACTATACCCTTAGATAGGAACAATTGGGTGTAAACATGTGTTTGAGACATGTTATGATTGATGGTTGCAAGTGGCTACAAGTGGTTGCTAGTGGTTGCTCGCGGATGCATTTACACACATTAGGCACTAGATCGGCTCAATCACCTTTCATATTGCATATACATGAGTGTTTACACTTGTTTGTGGATGAAATTGAATGTGTTATCATGTGAGTGTTGCATATGGATGGATGCTTGTGCACACATATAGTGTTTATGTGACTAGGACTATTTGCATACATGTTGGACTCATGGCACTAAACATATTTTGCATCTAGAAGATCAATCAAGCCTGATCATTTGCATTAGACAAGGAACATATACACACACTTCTTGCATATGTTCATACAGCATTAGAAATCTCTTAAGGACAATGAATGCCTGTGATTGATGATTGAGTAGATGGATGATGGATGGTAGGACACATTCTTCTTAACTTGAAGATTTCGGGGACGAAATCCTTTAAGGAGGGGAGAATGTAACACCCCGTATTTTTTTAATATAATTAAAAATGAAATAAAATATATGAAAATATGCTTATGATAGGTAAATAATGGTAATGCATAAGGAGAATTAATTAATACATGGAAGAGAAGAAAAATTAGTTCGATAACGGCGTATGTAATGGAAAAGATAGTAAAATAAGGATAAATAATTCAAGAATCAGGAATTAGGTAAAATGGACATCACCATTGCGTTCGTCTTGGCAAAATACGTGAAATAGAGTCCGAGTTTTCGAAAATCGGAGTTCGTATGACCAAGATATGGCCAAAACAAGATTTCAGCAGACTTTCTGGCAGACTACCCATGTCGACTGTAGTGTCGACACACAAGGCTACCTGCCCCCCCCCCCCTCCCCCCCCCCCCCCCCGTGTCGACTGTAGTGTCGACTCCTCCCTGTACAGGTCGACCAGGTTGGCCTGGTGTGGTCCAGAACCCATTTTTAAGGCCCGAGACGAGTTTTGATGGTCCGGATGGGTTTTAGGGTTAATCCGATGGCTGAAATGAAGTGCTACACCTATAATATAACACCTAGACCTAGCCTAACTCACACAAATTCATATGACACCTAAATGCTGCTGGAATCTCTCTTGAGCCATGGCCGCCGTCTCCAAATTAAAGCTTAAGCGTTCAAACCCAAATCAAATCAAAGATCAATGCTTCTACAACAAATTCAAGAGGATAGATCAATGACACTGCAACTTTCTACGACAAATTCACTCCCTAATTCATTAGCCGTTCTCTGTAAGTTCTAGTTGCTTTCCGATTTAAATATTTATTTATAATGTGGCCATGAATTAAAGTGGAATTGGATTAAGTATGATCTATTCCTGTTGCTTTTTGAATCTTTAGTTTTGAGACTTGTCTACCTTTATTCTCATGACAAGTTTGTGATTTATTCAGCAGTTTTCTTGATTCATAATGATGTTATCATCAAGTTCTAATCTTTATGCCTATCATGATTTGTTTTTCTCTCTGATCTATTTATTATGCAAAATTCTACCTTTCCCCTATTTGTTTTCTTTTGATGAACCTTGGTCAATTTCGGACCTAGGCCTAAACTGTGATTTGCGTGCGATAGAATACGGGGGAAATATTGGGATATTGCCTTGTTGGATATATGTGTTTGGTAGAATCGAAGGCATAATATGAAAACATGGAATACATGTAGTTGGTATGAAACTTGACCTATGTAAAATATGGCAAGAATATTGATACATATATTTGGCTAAAAATTGATCTATGTTAATTGGGCATAGCTTTGTAAACATGTAAACTATGAATCTTGATATATGTATAAAAAGGCATGAAACTTGGTATATATGTAAAATTGTCTAAGATTAGGCATATATAAATTTGGCATACATGTAAACAGGCATGAATTGAACATATGTAAATTTGGTATGAATTAGGCATATGTAAAACGGACATGTAATCTAGAACTTGGGCATATGTTAAATAGGTGAAATTTGTGGTTGAAACACATATGATAATTTATGTCTTGAAAAGGGGCTAATATGAACACGCCTAAATAGGTTTTAGGTAGTTGGCGTGTAATAGCCTTAAAGGAGGGATAAATATAAATTGAGATAAGTTGCCTTTAATGGCCTAAGATAAATTGTGGTAAAATTGGTATGATTTTGCATACCATTAATTGATGGACATAATTGAGTCAATTATGGACATCATTAAATTAGGAATAAATTGATAATTTGAATAGGGGAAATAAAATCTAATTGGGGTAAAAGATTATAAGTAATAATCAATGCTTAGGACACGAGGTTGGTCTCATTTGTGACGTAAACCTGCCCGGAACCGCCCGGCGAATCCAGTAGTCACAAATGTCAGCCCAATGTGAGAGGTCCTAGGCCCAAATTAAAAGCGTAACAGTTGTAAAGACACGAGGTTAGACTCTTTTATGGTGTAAGACTGCCCGGACCCGCCCGGAAAATCCAGCTGCCATAAATGTCAGTCTAATGTGAGAGGTCTTTATAAGGTTACGGCCTTAATGAATTAAGAAATACTTAACCAGATAAACATGTGGTGGGACATGGGGGTTAAGTGGGTGACATGTGGGTGACATGTGGAAATACGAATAGTAATACTTAACCAACGTAACATGGTAATTAGACCAGTGGGTAGGGTTAAGTAAATAAGAACACTTAACCAATATGATATAAATGGGTGGGTTAAGTAATATGATTAGGTTAATCTGGACACTTAACCAATTTAATACGTTGACTACGGGAGTGGGTAAGGTTAAGCAAATGTTTAACGATTATAACATGATTAAACTGGACTAGAGAGTGAGGTTAAGTTAATGAGAACACTTAACTAATACAATGGGTTAATTAGACAAGTGGTTGCGGTCAAGTAGTAACACTTAACCAACATAACAGGACAAGCGGGTGGGTTAAGTTAACTTGAATAAGTTAATAACACTTAACCATTATAATAGGACTAGTGGATGGGGTTAAGTTAACATGCACTTAACCAATCTAATGTGATGCGTGGTAGGGTTAAGTAACACATGGGGTTAAGTTAACAAGAAAATTCTTAACCAATGTAACTAGATAGACGAACGGGGTTAAGTTAATAAACCACACTTAACCAATCAAACATAATAAGCGAGAAAGGTTAAGTTAACTAAGGTAAACACTTAACAATGGTAACATAACGAGTAGAAGGGTTAAGTACATATCGGGTTGGTGGGTAATATTAGTAAATATAGGCCCACATACACTTAACTATTGAATACACATGCTTGAATCAGTAGCGGGGTTAAGTACACATCAGGGCTGGTGGGTAATATTAGAGAATATAGGCCCACAGACTTAACAATTAGAAATACCTAGTAACGGGGACCCATTTCAGCAGTAACCCACATTAGGTATCAACGGAACCCTGAGCTAGGCAGGGTGGGGCACGATTACTGGGCTGATTATAAGAGGTCAAATTAGCGGTGGTTGGTGGAGCAGTGCAGGTTCTAATGGAGTGCGGGCGTGCACACACTTCGGCGCAGAAAATTTAGCCACTGGGCATTAGTAGGTATAAAGCTGTGCATCTTGATTGTGTCAAGGTTGCCACCATGGGACTTGATACACCCCATGGTGGGACCAACACAGGTATCTACAAGTAGGGGGCCGCGTGACACAAACGAGAACTAGGTCAAGTAGGGAGCCGATCGATAAGGTAGTAAGGGTGCATCGAATATATACATGGCCATTGGGGTGATCGAGGTGGAATCCTCATAATCGATGTACACCTGAAGGCTACCATAATTGCGGGGATTGGGATCACGTTGTAATTATTATATAACACGGGCTACTAGTTGGGACACTAGTAGGGGGTACGGATCCTTGTTGCACAGGACATTAGTTGGGACACTAGTAGGAATACGGATCATTCCATGTAATACGCTTATGAGGATGCTAGTTAGGTGGTGCAGAGCAAATAGATATCGTTTTAATGGTAAAGCTTAGAAACCTTGCGATGTTATTCTTGATAGAAACCATGCGCTGGTATAGTTGATAGGAATTATTGGATGATATACTTGTTTCATCGTGCCCGAAGTTTATCTTGTTACCTTAGTTTATCTTGTTATCATAGTTCATCTTGATATCTTAGTTTATCTTGCCTACCTTGTTATCATGCTTATGTTTACTTTCAGTTTATTCAGGCCATGTTATCTTTACCTATTTTTATGCTGAAAGTCACTAGGACTTACTCAGTCTTTATGACTGACCCATTTTGTTTCGCCTCTTTTTCTTCCGTTCCCCCCCCCCCCCAGGTTCACAGGGTGGGAATACAGCTTAGTTCGGATCTTACCAAGCTCCAAGGCTCTTTCATGTATGGCTTGGATTTCTCTTGGCTATGGCTTGCTTTGCTTTATTGGGGAATACTGCAGTTTGTTTTTATGCTTCTTTGTTTTTGAGCAAGACAGATAATTTAACTATGAAATTGGGTATTGGAAGTTGATGGGCTTTTCTTGTAAACATTTATATTTAATAAATGATTTGAAGTACTTCCACTTTATTTTCCGCTGTTTTATATATGTCTGTCTTGTAATATTTCTGTTCCAGTACCCATAATACTCCATTGAAGTTAAGGCATTCCCTTTGTGAGTGGCCTTAACAGATGTGGGGTGTTACAATATATATATATATATATATATATATACATATATATATATATACACATATATATATATATACTTGCACATATATATGCATATATATATATGTATTTCTATACTTCCTTATATGTATACTTTTCCTTATATGTGCGTTTATACATATTTTCTCTTTAGAACATGTGTTATTTTATTCGTTCCATTAAAACAAAAATATGGTGCCGGCATGAATCGAATCTTGCATCTCTCACTTGAAAGCCACATGTTCTAACCAATTGGGCTACTTAGGCTTTTGTTAACAAGGCTTAGAACAATGGTGGTCATTGTTCTTTTCTTATTCCTCCTTTTCATGTTTGTTACAACATTTCATTTAAACCATTGCATGTAACCTTATCAATTTGCATGCATCTTTTCCTTTCATATTTCTTTTCTTATGAATAATATTAGTAAATCATTGCATGCAACGTAATTATACTGCATGCAAGTAATTTACTCATGCATTGCATTGTTATTCGCATAAATCTTTTCTTCTTTTTCAATGCATGTGTTTATTACATGCAATCATATATTATCATTATTTTATTCTTCCTTAATATATTTATGTCTATACATATATATATACACATATGCACTATTTAAATATTTAATTGTCATAGAATGCGGGATGTTACATTACCTGAAATACATTAACTGGGTTTTTCCGTTAAGTCCAAGTGAAACAAAAACAGGTGTAGGCTGGTAGCAACACTATGCATATACCTGAAATGTATAACTGTGGTTCCGCTAGTACTGTGCTACAATAGTGTATGTGAATCTGATAGCTGGCTCTGTACATCTTGCTCCCTCCCATTATTCATCATTCCATGTACTCCCATCATTGGAGCCTCACACTAGCTTTTAGGCCGCCTGCTCACCCACATTTTGGATTCCAATCTACAACTTGGATTAATAAAAAATATTTTTGCTCTACTGATTAAATACCATAGATAAGTGAGTGATGAAATGCATATGTGTAACACATTAACTCATATCTGACTAAAAAAATCAAGGAAAATAATTGAAAATAATTAAGGGTGCATTTTCGATGAACGGTAATGAGGTATTTGAGTGTGGTGTTTAAGCATGACATGGTTGTAAACGGAGAATGCGTTTTTTGCTACGAACGCGGTATTTGAGCATATATCCAATAATCGCTGCTACCCAAGTTATAATAAGATCAACGATTCGATACAACCTTTCCGTGACTAGTGTATCAATGTAATATAATCCTTTTAACCAATATATCCAGGATTAAACTAGAGGCATGGATCGTATTATCCTCGTTATAATTTAATCCGTTTTTCTTGATCGATGAGTAGACTGTTTAAAACAAATCAATATTTGAGCACGGCCATGCATTTCACAGTCTCACTCAATCCAGAGGCCCATTGATATCACTACGAATATATCGTAGGGTTAAATTCCTTCCAGATCATTCATAATTTTCATTCGATTTGAGATATATCCAATAATCACCGTTATCATTACTCTGTTACGAAATAACTTTAGATGATATCAAAATACAAATATACTCGAATAAAATTATAATGATTTCAGGTCTGAGAACCATTACATCACTGTCACTATGAGAACAACTTATGATACTGTTGATTATATTCCATGTAGTTATCTCACAGTGGGTCAGCCCAATACGCTATTCTCCAATACGTATTTATATCTTGACTTTAACATCACGTATATTAATGATCAATAAGATGTGATCATCAGTCAATTAATATACTAGTCTCAACGCTTTATTGCTGTCCTATATAAACAATGAAACTTGACTAGGGACATTTAAGAATTATAATACTTATCATATTATATAATCTCAAATTCAAATCTTACTCGAGCTATATTATTCCGTATTACAATTCTAAGGACTTCTATTATATTAATATTTATATTACACAGTAAATATAATATAGTAGAATATTATTTTATTCCAAATAAAACAATAACATCAACAGTGTTATCAATCTCATAAAATGAATTGCCTCTAGGACATAAACTCTAACATATTTTGTACCCAAACTTAAGAACAACCCATTGAGTGTTGGCCAACTTCAAGATAAGGGGATGATAGTTTCGTTCCAAGAATTTGTGTGCAATATATATCGTCCTCGTAAAGGATTGATTGCGCATCTATCATGAAAGCAAACAGAATGTTCATTATTTTGTTCGAACAACCACAAACACATGGAACACAAGAGGAGAAAAATAGAGAGGTGATTATCTTCATACGAACGTAGATGATCTATCAAAGCTCTAGCATGAACGCTATGGCCAACTAAGTTACAAGCGCCTACGCACACTGCAACGCAAGGACATGGTCCATGGTCTTCTGTAACACCCCGTACTTTCTATGAATGTATAAATAACAAATCAGAGGATAATTAATTTTTAAAATAAGAATCAAGGGAAACGGGTTGCGCCATTGCGTTCGTCTCGGAATTCTTCTTGGAAACAAGTCCGAGTTTGCAAGAATCGGAGTCCGTATGAGGGAGATATGACCCTCTGAAGTTTCAGAAATTTTCAGAATCGAAGACAGTTCGAAATTCGAATTCAAAAATTCGAATTCAAACCCAGAAGTGGGCTGGGCGGGAAATTTCCCACCCAGGACCCAAGTCGACTGGGGAGTCGACTGGGCAGTCGACCCCCAAGGACCCAGGTCGACTGGGGAGTCAACAGGGCAGTCGACTCCCCAACCAGGTCGACTAGGCAGTCGACCTGGGGGTCGACCTTCCTGGTCGAACCTGATGCGTGTGTGTGCGATTTTGAGGGCTGTGACGTGTTTGGACGGACCTGATGAGTTCTAGGGTTAATCTGAGGGGCCTAAATGAGTTCCTACACCTATAAATACATCCTAAGACCTAGCCTTCTCTACAAACAATTCTATTCTGCTTCTACTCTACCTCTGTTCTATTAAAAATAAAAATGGCATCGCTACTCTGCTGGAATCAAAACTAGAAGCTAACCAACATCAACCTAAACAACTCAATTCAAATTAGAGATTAAAGCTTCTGCAACGATTCGACCACAATTAAAGTTCTTTCTTTAATCCAACCAAGGCAAGTACAGTTATTTTCCGATATAAACGTTAATTCTGATTGTGATATGAATTGTAAATCCGAATCTGAGGTTATATCTGTTCTGTTCTGTTTAGATCTATCTTATTCTGTATCTCTTTCCTCTTTCTGTTCTATAGCCAGGCTACCCCGAGCCTGAGCCGATCTCATAAGAGATTAACATACGCTAAAATGTTTGGGACAACAAAATGAATGATGCATAAATTGGGCATGACCAATAGGTGACTGATTTGAGGAAAGAACATGGACTATAGCTAGAACATAAATCTGAGACATATGATTGGACATGTTATATTTATAACATAAAGGGTATTGAACATATGATTTGTGGACACGACATAAAAAGGCATATAATTGGACATAAATATAGACTGTATTGAACATATGATTTGAGATAAAGAGAATATGGCTTAGGTATAAAATTTACATGATAGTAGGATATCTATTAATGTAAATAAACACCTAAGTAAGGGATCTTTGGGATATATGACATGTATAGTAATCGATGGCTATATTTGGTATAATTTATATATGGATCTTCTGTACTATGAAAGTTTAATAAAAATTGAAACATACGACTTATGGTAAGTTATGACCATAATCTGTGTTATGTAAATTTAATGCAAACATGGGGTATATGATCATATTGTGAATCATGACTATTATTTATGCATGTGAACTTAGGAAAGATTTACATTTAGGCAAGATATGTTTGTGAATCTTTAAGGAATGATTAAATCTGTTATATTTGCCTAATTTGCTAGCTCTGCTATATTTGCCGAATCTGCTAGTTCTGTTATATTGCCTAATCTACTGCCTAGTTTGCTAGATCTGTTCATCTGCGAAATCTGTCATCTGCTAAGTCTGTTGAAAATGCCAAACTAAATCTGTTGAGATGCCTAATCTGTTATCTGCTAAATCTGCTAGTTTGCTTAATCTGCTGAATCCGTTAAGTCGCCTAAATCTGTTATCTGCTATGTCTGTTATGTTGATATATTCAGTCTGTTATTGACATAATCTGAATTAGCTATGAATAATTGACATGTATATTAGGCGTGGGCATAAATGGTAAATTATTAATTAATTGGCTGTAAAGATAAACATGGCTAACTCGAGGTTAGAATGAGTTTGCGGCGTAATTCTGCCCGGAACCACCCGGCATATTCCAGTGGCCGCAAACAATAGGTTCTAATGTGAGGAGTTAGTCATAACGTGCTTGAAACCCGAGGTTAGACTCAGTTTGCGACAGAAACCTGCCCGGAACCAACCGGCCTAACCAGTAGCCGCAAACTGTCAGTCTAATGTGAGAGGTCTGGGCATTAATATTTAATTAATGAAAATCTGAGATAAATATGATGTCTAAAACGGGTTGGGTGGGTAAGGTTAAACCAATTGGACCAATGAATCTGATAAACCCGTTTCGTGAATCTGTAGGCCCAATACAAAGTTAGACAATCTGTAACTGGTTAATCTGTAACCAGTAAATCTGCAAGTCTGTTAATCTGTGAACTGGTTGATCTGAATTCTGTATGTCTGAACTTGTAAACAAGTTAATCTGAAATCTGTTAGTCTGGGGACACAAGGTTAGGAGGGGAATTACTTGTGTCATCTGTTGTTTTGGACCCATATTAGTCAGTAACCCTTTCTGGTATCAAAACTTTGACCCAACAGTAGGTAGGGTCTGGGCACGCTTACTGAACTAATTATAAGCGGTTCATTCTGATAATGGCGAGGGGTGTTGATGGTGCGTTCCAACCGGGTCATGTGCGTGCATGGATCCCGGTCTGCCTTTGAGGATGTAAGACGCCGTGACATCTGTAAATAGGTCTGTGCCAATTGGTTGTCACTTTAGGAAGTGATACACCCTACTGTGGGGCCGACATAGGGTATTTATGTATTAGGGAGCCGATCGCTTGTGGTAGGGTTTTAGGGTACACTTAGTTCTGTCTGTTTCTGTTGGTACCGTCTGTTTTTGTTGGGTGGTAACACCTATCTGTTTCTGCGTGGTACCGTCTGTTCGGGTGGTAAAGACCCATTTACTAGTGTACACCTAATTCTACATTCTGTTTCCGTAGGGATTAATCTATTTCTGTTTATGTACCTTCTGTTGGGGTAGTAAAGGCCCATTATTAGCATTCTGTTTCTGTCTGTTTCTGTTCGGGTGGTAAAGGCCCATTACTAGCACTCTCTTCTATGGAAATTATTCTGTACCCATTTCTGTTTCAGTTTAGACATTAGGGTGGCACCTAATTCTGTTATACTAGTATTAGTGCAGAGAAGTAAGATATGAATAAGAAGCACGGCTTAGTCTACATCATTCCGTTTCTGCTGTTTAACCTAAGTATATCTGTTGCTCATGTTACTGCCATCTATTATACAGTTTTGCTTTCATGTCATTATTATTATTATCTGTTCATATACTGAAAGTCACTGGACTTGCCAGACTTTATGTCTGACCCTTGTTGTTTTCTCCCCTTTCTCTTTCGTTTCCCCCCCCCCCCCAGGTTATCCAAGGAGGGAATACTTTAGGTAGATCCGGATTCCTTCTGCTTGAAGTGCTTAAAGTATGGCTTGGCTCTGTATAGCTTCCGTTCTGTGGGGATTATGATTTTAAAGTTTTGTACTCTGATGGCTTTTGAGCAAGGCTGATCTATATGTACTTGAGTTTTTGGTAAAGTTGTAACAAATCTGATTTCTGTCCGCTGCAATAAAGTTATAAAGTATTTCAAGTACTATTTTTATATCTGTCTTGTAATATTCTGTTCTGTTTACTAAAATGCTCCATCAAAGTTAAGGCATTCCCTTTGTGAGTGACCTTAACGGAGGTGGGGTGTTACATCTTCCAAAGTTCTCGGCTACAACCGTGACATGTGTGGATCAACTCAGCCTCTAGAGCTCTTTCACTCAGTTATATGTGGTCCTATATCCCTCATCTTCAACAGTGGAAAGATGTATTTTCTAAGTTTTATTGATGACTATAGTCTAAAAGCATTGGTTTATTTGCTAGTCGTGAAATCAGATGCTTTGAATTGCTTCAAATTTTTCAAAAGTATGTTTGAGAAAGAAGCAGGTGTATCGCTAAAATGTCTTCATAAAAACAGAGGCAAAGGGGAATTTACTTCTACAGAATTCGATAACTTCTGCAAAGAGAATGGAATCTGGAGGTAACTTACAAATGCATACACACCCCAGCAAAATGGCATCGCTGAGAGAAAGAACAAGACTATCACGAACATGATGCGAGCATTACTATCATCCAAGCAAATTCCAAAATCATTCTGGCATGAAGCAGTGAATTGGACTTTTCATGTTTTAAATTGATGTCCCACCTTGGTAGTTAAAGATGTCACACCTCAAGCGGCTTGGAGCGGGACCAAACCAAATGTTGATCATTTTAGAGTTTAGGATTGTCTTGATCATGCTCACATTCCAGACGTCAAACGAGGAGAACTAGACAATAAAGTTTAGTTTGTATTTTCATAGGGGTGAGTGAAAACCCAAAGGGATATAGGCTTTTCAATGTTGTCACAAACAAAATTATAGTAAGTCAAGATATGGTGTTCCAAGAAGATGAGAAATGGGATTGGGGAAAAGAGTATGAAATACAAGCGGATATAAATGTAGAATTGGGAGAGAAAACACAAACTGAGGGTGGTGAAGAAGTGAGAAGTGAACCAGGGAATGTGGAAGGTGAAAATGTGAGTAATGAGGAGGTGTTACAGAGAGTGAAAATGGAGAAGAGAGTGAAAATGAGAGAAATAGAGCTCAAGGGAGAGAAAGAAGGGCACCTAAATGGATAAATGATTTTGTAAGTGAGGATTCTATTCCTAATGATGAAGTTAAATGGTCTAAGAAACAAGAACCGAAGATCCAATCCATTTTGAAGATGCAGTGAAAGAACTCAAATAAAGGCAGGCAGTGGATAGTGATATCAACTCCATCGAGAAGAATAACGCATATATACTTTCTGAACTACCAAAAGGAGCCAAGAAGATAGGAGTAAAGTGGATTTTCAAGACTAAGTGGGATGAAATTGGAAGGATCATGAAGCTTAAAGCTCATTTAGTGGCAAAGGATACTTCAAAAGTAGGGAATAGACTACTCTAAAGTGTTTACGCCAGTAGCCCGACTTGATACAATAAGGATGGTGAGAGCTACA
The DNA here is from genome assembly GCA_030737875.1 of Allium sativum. NCBI lineage: Eukaryota > Viridiplantae > Streptophyta > Magnoliopsida > Asparagales > Amaryllidaceae > Allium > Allium sativum. The sequence goes on from CM060922.1 coordinate 341,225,291, forward strand.
GTAGCTCAAAAAGGATGGAAGATTTTTCAATTAGATGTGATGTCTGCTTTCTTACATGGTCAGTTGAGTGAACAAGTCTTTGTTGATCAACCAAAAGGCTATGAGATGAAGGGAAATGAGCATTTGGTGTATCAGCTACACAAAGCATTGTATGGATGAAAACAGGCCCCAAGCGTTTGGTTTAGTTGCATCAAAGAAGGATTTCAAGGCTGTGACAATGAAAAAACTCTTTTCACCAAAAGAAGCAAGGAAGTTAAGATCATGATTGTCAGTGTTTATGTTGATGACTTAATATTCACTGGTAATGATGAGAATCTAATGTTGGAATTCAAGGCATCCTTGATGAGGGGATTTGATATGTCATATTTAGGATATATGATCTATATCTTAGGGATTAAAGACTTGTAAAGGAAGGAAGCAATTATCATATGCCGGAGACGATATGCAGAAGAGATTCTGACAAGATTTGAATGCAAGAGAGAAATTCTATTAACAATCCCACTGTACCAGGCATGAAGATTGATAGTGATACAAAGCGTGTGCGCATAGATGAAACTTACTACAAACAAATTGTAGGAAGCTTGATGTATCTTACATCCACCAGGCCCAATGTAATAACCCGGAAATTCTGAACCAATTTAAAATTTTTATTTTAGAAATTTAATGGATTTTGAATATTTAAAATAATTTATTTAAAATAATAACGACTAAAAATTTATTTAAATCAAAGTTAGAACGAAATTTTTTAATTTAATTATAAAGGGAGTTTAAAATAGCACGGTAGTTTGAAAATTTGAATTTGAACTTTGAATGGATGTACATGATTCAAAATAAAACGGATTTTAGTAAAACAAAAAATATTTAAATCTGTTCAAAAATATCTCTCCAACGAATCCGAAAAATTAAAATTTTATAACGGGATTCAAAAGTTATGGCTAGCTAAAAATTCAGAATAGTCGCTATGGAATTTACATATATTTTAATATAATAAATAGCCATTTTACAAATGACCTCCATTTTCGACGAACCACTTTGGTTGGATCTGGAATGTCAAATTATTGCTAGATTCCAATTTTCATAATTTTTGGAATTAATATGTGAGCGTGGCAAAAGAAAACGTGTTTTGTCAATTTTAGTCAATTTGGATCAACCAGAAAATGACCATTTTTCAAATGGTCTCCAAATTCGACGAAATTACTTTTTTTAGGACCGTATCATCAAAACATAGCTAGATTTATTTTTCGGGAATTTTTGGAGTCAGTATGTGGCCCCAGTAAATTAAAATATACATTCAAATTCTATATATATTGATTCTATATTTTAAATTTAATAAAAGCCTATCGTAACAGCCGAATTAGGTTACGACACATATTCCATTGTGTCCAGAACGGGGGTATTTGGCTAAGGGCGATAGTCGTTAGGTTCGTTTTGGAGTTCGTATCAACACATGAATATTTTTGGAAATAAATGGATTAAAATATAATTATTAATTAAATATAACCCTTATGAAATGAAAACCCTAATTCTATTCTAACCCTAGCCGCCAGCACTTCAACGAATGGCCGATATGTTCCCAATTTCCTCCTTCAATAAATCGAAATCCACAAAATATCTTGCCATTCTTCCAATGGCATAATTGAAGATCTAAGTGAGGTCTCTGATTCTATAAGGTGTTGATCGTTTCTGGTACAACAAGTTGCGTGAATTTCTGGCATAAAGTAGCCGAGTTTCCTGGCATTTCTAGGGCGAGTGGGACCTTCGAATTCGTGGTGGTTCCTGGTGATGATAGGCGGTGGTTATGGCTTCGACTTAGATGGGTTGGATCGACCGACGGTGGCGCGAATTCCTATGCGTGGTGGTGATTGTTTGATCGGAGTTTGGGTTCATCGGGAAATCTGGGTATTCGGTTATTCCAGGAAGAGAGATTAAGGTTTAATGTAATAAATTATTAAACTAATTATTCTATTTAATTGTTTAATGTTTGAAGTGTCATAACTCAATCAATACTCGTCGGAATCGGACGATTTCAGGTGCGTTGGGATCGTGGAAATGAGATCTACAACATGGAACAAACCATAGCTGAAACGGAGCGATCTAAAATTTTGAAGAATTCAAAACCCAATGTGAGATTTCTAGATTTAAAATTAAATTAAATATGTATTTATAGAAATATATATATATATATATATATATATATATGTTTTGAGTGTGATTGTAAAATTAAATATATGCATCGTATAAAATTTATAATGACTAATTGATGGTGGATGCGATGATCTGTTGAATTATATGTTAAATTAAAATAAAATTGTCATTTTATTAGATAATGTTATATTAAAATAAGATTATCATTTTGTTAGATAATGTTATATTAAAATAAAATTTTCATTTTATTAGAAATGTTATGTTAATATAAAATTGTCATTTTTAGAAAAATGTTATGTTAAATATAAAATTAACATTTTTGTTGAATCAGAAATGTTAAATATAAAATTAACATTTTCATTGAATCAGAAATGTTAGATATAAAATTAACATTTTCGTTGAATCAGAAATGTAAAATATAAAAATAACATTTTTGTTGAGCTAGAAATGTTAAAAACAAAATATCATTTTTGTTGAATTAGATTATTGTCAAAACAAAATATTCATTTTGTTGAAATAGACTTGTAAAAATAAAATTATCATTTTTATTGTTTTGTTGAAATAGAATTGTCAACAAAATAGAATTGTCACTTTTATTTGTCATGTTAAAAATAGAATTGTAGAAAAATTAGAATATTCATTTTTTTTATTTTTCATTGTTAAATGTTGAAATTGTTGTCAAATAAAAATATTCATTTTTTATTTGTCATTGTTTGATATGGAAATTGTATATAAATAAAAATATTTCATTTTTTATTTGTTATGTTCATATTGGAATTGTATACATATAAAAACATTCATTTTTATTTGCCATGTGAACATTGAAACTGTTTACAAATAAATTATCTTTTTATATTGTCATTTAAATATTGAAAACATGTCATGAAAATAAATTATCTCTTTATATTGTCGTGTCATGTAAATAAATTATCCTTTTATTTTGTCATTAGAAAAGCAGAAAACATGTGTGCAAATAAATACCTCTTTTTATTTGACATTAGAAATGTTGAACATGTTATACAAAATAAATATTTCTTTTTATTTGTCACTAGAAGTATACAAAATGTTATGTTAATACAAAAATGTCATTCATTTAGAAATGTTATGTTATAAATATCATTTATTTAGAAATGTTACGTTAATATAAAAATGTCATTCATTTGGAAATGTCATGTTATAAATATCATTTATTTAGAAATGTTATGTTAATAAAAATGCCATTTTATTAGAAAATGTCATGTTAAATAAAAAATGTCATTTTATTAGAAAATGTCATGTTAATAAAAAAAATGTCATTTTATTAGAAAATGTCATGTTAATAAAAAATCATTTTATTAGAAAATGTCATGTTAAATAAAGAAATTTCATTTTGTTAGGGAATGTAAGGTTGATATAAAAAAATATGATTTGTGCTAGATTAAAACATTATCATAACAATGTTAATATTAATAACATAGTTGAAATTAAATTACAAATATTCATTTATAATTTTAAACAGTGAAAATTTGTTAAATAGAAACGAATTATAATTGGTTAGATTTATTAACCAAGATTTATCTAAATGAGTTGTTGTTGTTTGAAAACCCCACACGGGTATTGGGATGATATTTGTTATGCACTAGTCCCAATATTTAGTTATATGTCAATCGATGGGTTGACAGTCTATGATGAGCGTTATTTATTTATTTATTTATTTATTTATTTTAATGCTCACACAGTTGCAAATTTCACTCTGGATGTGAATGGATTGTTTAATGATTATTTATCATTATTGGTATATACATGCAATGTATGAAATCCATATAACAGAAATTATATGGTAATTGATCGAGTCGCATTCTGATTTAGAATATCTTTTAAAATAAAGAATACTTTAAAATAAAGAATCTTTTAAAATAATGAATAATTTAAAATAGTGAATAATTTAAAACAATTTTCAGTGAAGAATAAAATTATGATTTTTATGTCTATCTTTGGATGGACACAAAAATATAAAAATATGAAGCTGAGTTAAACAGCAAACGCCATTTTAACTCGAACGGGTTTACTAATCGATTTTATATATTTTAAAATGAATATTGAAAAGAAGTGATTTCAAAATCTAATATTTTAAAAAAATTAATATTATAATATGATAAGAATATAGAATATTCAATTTTGATTTAAAATTGAAAATGAAGTTAAAATCGTTTTTAAATAAATTTATAAATATTTTATAAAATACGTTTTAAAAGGAAATCGACAATATATAGATAATATATTATATACATTTAATGGCCTGAATAGAACCACCGCGCAGCGACCGTTTGCGAATTTCAACCATTAACTTCAAATTGATGTAACGGGAGATCCGACCGTCGGATTCTCCTAAAACCGGAACCTTGGGTTCGTATCGAAAAGAGCTTTCCAACGAACATAAGAGTTTTGAAATCTAATAGATAGATTTGGAATTATGTCCAAATTAAATTTGAAAAAGGTCACTATGGATGCAGTTTGGTGGCCGTTATTGGAAACCGACCATACGGGCCTAAATAATATTATTAAAAATATGGTAAAATTATGTAAAATCATAATTAATGCTTTGAAAAGATTTTGGATGAAAAATTCCATATTTGAAAAGATAAGAATATATTTTTATCGAAATGAACTAGTTATTAACTAGAATAAATCTTTAAATTAAGATTTAATGAAGTTTTCCAATTAATCAATATTTAATTGGAATTAAATAAAATAAATTGAATTTTTGGTTGGTCGTGAATGGTGTCTTGAATAACATTGTTCTTAAACACCGTATGAAAAGAATAAATCTTTTAATTAAGATTATTAGAGTTTCCAATCATATTTAATAATTGGAATAAAATGAAATGTGAATTGGGTTTATTGTGAACTGTGTTTTTAACGACATTCGTTCTTTAACCCAATTAATAATGAAAATATGATTTGAAATTTATAAATCTTTTTATTAAGATTTAATGGAAATTTTCCAAAGTAAAGTTTTCCAATTTAATAGAAGAAATTGAAATTGAATGGAATTCGATTTAATAATAATCGAGACGAGCTTCTGTATAAGAAGACCGTTATTATATATGGAATTTAAAAGGCTTTATCATTATTCCATTTATATTATTATTCTGATACGGAAATTTATATCGATTACATATTGATTTGATTTCTGCGAAAATTCCATATTTAATGGAAGGTGATTTTGGGATCATCGTGAACTACGTTTTTAAAATGACATTGGTTCTTTAACCCAGTTAAAGACAAGATTAATTTCTTAAAATTTGAATAATCATAAAGTGATGATTTTTGATATTAAAACCCAATTTTAGTTTTAATGAATTTTTAAAAAAGAAGATTAAAAGAATAAATTTAAAAGAATTTATCTTTGATAAAATTAATGGGAACCTTTCCTTAATAATGTGAATATTTTATTAAAAGAATATTCTTAATTGGAATGAGGCGTATGATGTGTTTTTATAGCACTTAATTATTGATTATGAAATATGCGAGTTATTTAGAAATACCAGGTTCAACCCATTCTGAATAATTACTACGATGATTAAAAGTCAAAGACGAAGACGGTGGTTGAAGATCGGAGATCTTCACATCGTTTGGATGATTGCTGACGTCTTGATTGGGAGGCATCCCAAGACAAGGTAATAAGCGGTAATCGTCTAGACGTACTTGGAGATCGATGGATATGCGAGAACCTCTCGCCTGTATTGGACATATGGGACGAGGAATAAGGTGTCTCCGGTTTCGTTCAGTCCCAGAACGGACTTGTAAATGGATGTCTGACATTGTATTACTTTATGATGTATTCGTTGATCTCTGCTAAATATATATCTGTTTGGTGGCGGAGAATTTATTCTCATGCTTAACACTCTTCTCTGAGATGTACAAGCTTAGAGGTTATATATTGTCAGAAATCAATGGTATGGTATGGATTGACAATGTGGCATGCTAAGATGCAAATGATCAAGGCTTTTGTTGAAAAGCAGAGCCTTGTGGTTGATGATCAAAGCACAGATTTAATTAGCATAGTTTTGCGTAGCAATACTTCGCGAGCCTCACACCTCGATATGAACCAAAAATAGGAGAAGGATTCAGGGAGGACATACGTTTCTTTCTAGCTAGAAGTGGTATTAGGGTTTTACAAGCCCAGACATTTTTACTTATGTAGATGATGGATTGCGAGGCGCCTCAGTATTTGAGTCCCTAGCGGCTCTATTTTATGCCCTATAGGGTGGGGAAACGTATTGTTCAGGCGTTATAATCCACTAGCATATTTATGGACCGACCCTGTGGCTCTAAGGGACGATGCGTTCTGTTCCTAAGGCACGGGCTAGAGTGTCTTGAAATTGGGTAAGGACGATCCCTTGCCTTGGTTCATGATGGAAATCCAAATTCCAATACGACACCATACGGTTTTAATTGTAGAACTAGTATGGCGACATAGTGTATGGTAGCTATGACGTCTATGATTGATACATTATGATTGAAATGTTTTTGAAACATATATACACTAATAATAATATCAAATCTGTTTTACCATATCAAGAATGTTTGACCATTATAAGGTAAAACTTTATCCTCTGGTTTGCGTTGCATTGTGTGATGGGACTTGAGTCTCATAATGGTTTCATTTTAAAAAAAACATTGCATTGTTTAACGATTTACTTTATTTATTGCACTGACAATCCATTGGAGTATATCCATTTCGCGTTAGCTACGCGGTCCTGTGATTAGCCTTTTTATTATTAAATAGGTTTAGTAAGATTTCTCATGCCAGTCCCATGACTGACTCGTAGTTTGTTTCACTTTGCAAACTCGGATGCCCTTTTTTCCATACGTGCACTCGAGTGGCTTGTTTGCATATATTTATCTTTTGAGCAGGATTCTGGATCAAAGATTAAAGCTGTGTCCGGAGCATTGATAGTCTTCCGCTGTGTTAGTTATTTGTTCCGCTACATTGTATTAAATTTGTTGTAAATTAATCTTCCGCTATATTATTATTTATTCGATGTACTCTGATATTCTATACTCTGATGTAACATTATTATAATGTTTATAAAAGTCCTCTGTTATTTGTTCTGATGTGTTGTATGCCCAAAGTTAGTGTATCCGGCGATTTCCCACGAGGGGATTTTTGGGTCATTGCACCTGATCCCATGAATGCCACCAGTTTGCTCAGTAGGTATATGGCAAAACCTGCAGAACTTCATTTACAAGTTGCTAAAAGAGTTCTTCGATATCTGAAAGGTAGTATGAATCTGGGGATATTTTACAAGAGAAACAGCCAGCGAAAGGAGTTGAAGGCCTATACAGATAGTGATTATGCTGGAGATTCCGAAGACATAAATAATGCAAGTTGATATGTTTTTCTACTTAGTTCAGTAGTTGTTGCATGGAGTTCAAAGAAACAATCTATAGTCACACTTTCTACCACTGAAGCAAAGTTTGTAGCTGCAGTTATGTGTGCTTGTCAAGCTGTTTGATGAAGAGGATACTTAAAGTTTTTGGTCATGAAGAAAGGGAATGCACAAGCATAAACTGTGATAATAGTTCTCTTATCAAACTGTCTAAGAATCCTGTTATGCATGGTCGCTGAAACACGTTGATGTTCGTTTTCATTTCTTAAGGAACCTGTCATCTGAAGGAGTGATTTCTCTAGTTCATTGTGCGAGTGTTGACCAAGGTGCAGATATCATGACTAAGCCATTGAAAGCAGATGTGCTTCAGAAGCTCAGAACTTCACTGGGAATGTGTGACATTGGAGAAGTAAGTTAAGTTATTTCATAACTTTGGCTTAAGGGAGAGTATGAAGGGATTTGTCATCGTTGTCTGAGTCTTTAGTACCAGATTTTTTAGGTAAGAATAAATTTCTAAACTGTAGGATAGCTAGCGTGTTTCGATTCTGTCTTTTCGTAGTGTTTAGTTTTTTGCCTTAATTTGCTTTTTATTTAAACTATGTGTAACAGACTATAGGCTATGTAAGAGCCTAGTTTTTCATTGAATAAAGTGAGTTTTCTCAATCTAAGGATGTGTTTGCAAACAAACCGAAAGGGGAATCTTCGCGAATGGGGAATGCCTTTTTTTAGCGGAAGAGGCAAATTGGAATAGGTAGAGTTATCAATTTATTATTATTTGTGATTATTTGTTAATTGAATAGTAGAATACAGAATATAAATTGCAGAATACAAATTTCAGAATTTAAATTGCGAATACAAATTGCAATATTTAAAATGTAGAATTCAAAATGCGGAATATGAAATACAAAATACAATGCATAATCTAGAATACGGTCTACTATGGCGGTGTGTACGGAGGTGGATAAGTTGGTGGATATGAAGATGGATACGTAGGTGGATATGTAGGTGGATACGCAAGTGTATGATTCTTCATAAATGTCTGGTATCTGAGTGATTGTGTGTGAATCTCGATTTCAAAACGTAGCCATGGTTGTGCTTCATCATCTGTTAGAAGCATGAACATCTCTAGATTATCCTTAATTTTGAGAAGTGATATTGTGTGGGTTAGGTCAATATCTTCTAATGTTCTAACTCGGTTTATTGTTCCCGCCAAAGCTAATTTAACTTGAACATTTGACTTTGGGCTTGTTATAGAATACAGGGAGCTACTGTCATTAGTGGATGGAATCGAGTTTGGACTATCCGACTCAGAACGAGATTTGTTGTTCTTTTGCCTTGCATGTATGATATCAACAATTTCATCCATTTTCTCATCATTTCCAGTTCTTCCTATTCTATTAGGAGGATGATTGGTAGAAGAACTTCAGCCACATGGTTGAGGAGTATGCTGCTGAAATGACTGTTGGGTGCTCATGTCTTCAAAAGGGACTTCAAATTGATAATCATTGAAAACTGTATGATGTACAACTTCCGGAGGAGGAGACTGTGGTTGTTGTTCCGAGCTACAGAGCCGGGTGTGTAAGCGGCAGACCCAATTGCAATGCTATTACTAAAAATTTGTTCAAGTTCATGCAAATGAGTGATTGGTTGTCTCTTATATTTCAGCACTGCGTTACCGTACTCCTAAAAATAAAAATTCAATATAAATTATAATTGAAAACAAGAAAAAACATAAAAAGCTACAAAGCGAGAGTTACTGTCGCTTGATCAATCCACCAAAGCTTGCTTCCACTAACAGTTCCTTGATAGGGTCCCATACGGCGCCTGTTTTCTCTCTCAATCCCCACGAAATATCTCATTTTTTCTTCAATGCGCCGTATTTGGCAGTAACTTGTTCGACACTAACCGGTATCTTGTTTGGATTAGCAGTTAAAGTTTCGTTCAATTCTCACGTAATCTTCTTGTGGAATCTTTTTTTTTTATTTTTTCCTGCCACTTGATATGACTTGACAGCTATTTGTAGAAATTTCGACGTTGCAAACTTAGACCAGACCTTCGTAGATCATTGGAATGTACCTTTAGCACCATTTGCTTCAGCCGTTTGTGTAACGAATTATTGAAAATTTGGTGAGAAGATGGTTGGTTGGAAGAAAATTGGTGATGGCGTTTGGGGAGGAAGGAGTTAGATTACATAGAAGTTGGCGAAAAACAACCGTTGGGTGAGTAGCCGTTTGCATCAGACGGCATCGGACGCGTCGAACATAAACGACTACTTTTCAACATTCCATTCTAACTAACAAGAGCGTGAACGTTCCATTCTAACTGACAAAAGTGTGAGACTTACACTCGACGCATCTGCAAATGTTAATTTCTCATTTTCATGTGACCTAAAGCTTGTATATCTTACAAAAACAGATTTAAAAAGAAAGAAAAAAAACTTTCCGCAGCCTAATAAAAACGAAACAAGAAATTATGTCCAAGGGCCTGCCTACTTTGTTTCGTTTGTTTGCAGGCCACGCTCATTTTGTTTTATGTTTGCAGGGCTATATTTTTGAATTATTTATTTTATGGCCCAACTTTTCTAAGAACTTAGGTTTCCAGGACAATTCTCTATTTCATATGGACACTTCTGCCCTCTTCGCTCTTTTCTTCTTCTGATTTTATTTCTCGTCGAAAAATAAAAATCGCGTTCTTGTGCGATTCACCTTATTTTGCTTCTAACTGTAATCGGTTCTTCTAGTTTTACTTCTAATTGTAATCGCGCAACCTTGTAGGGTTTTCTTCTGCGATTCACCTTCTTTTGCTTTAGGACAGTTCTGCGATTCACCTTCTGTAATTAAGGTAATTTCTTCTTTTTTTTTCCTTTTTTTTATGTCGGTTCTGTTAGTTCGATTATGGTAGTTCGATTTAGGTTGTTATAGTTTTTGATTATACTGTAAGATTATTAGGGCTGTAAAATTATATGTTTTATATTTTATAATTAATATATTTTATTTAGGGTTTCTGTCATCATTCTCTGAATTTTTCCCTAGGCGATCTTGGTAATCTTTTTCTCTGATGGATAATTTAGGTGAACATAGGTATCGTATTTACTAAAATATTTTATAGTTTGTTTTTTATTTTATTGTGTATAATGATAATTTGTTTTTCTTTACAGGAACAAGGAATCTGTTATGGTTTGTTTTTATTTTAACAACCATACTTTTGGTTTAAGAGTTAATTTGGATTCTTTAGTTTCATTTATTAGAGATAAGATTTGTGAAGTGTGGAGAAATCTTACTCCGTTATCTTTTGATCTTTGCTACATTAAAGATTCTAAGTCTAAATTTATCGAAACGAATAGTGATTTGCAAGCTATTTTGTGTTTAACTTTCTATAGAAAAGAAGATTGTTTGGTTTTATTTGTTAAGCTAAGGAAAATTGGTTGTATAAATTTTGTTGGAAATAATAGCATTTCTTGTTCTGATAGTAGGTCTATTGGAAATGATGAAAGCACGGTTGATAGTGCTGATTTATTAGGGAAAAAAAGGAAATTTGAATGAGTTATTGAAAAAGCGTTCGATGGAGTTGGACAAAAATTTGATTCGGTAATTGATTTTCGAAGAACTGTGGTTGGTTATTGTGCGAGAAATGGGTTTAAACCTAAATTTGTAAAGAATGGTAAAAGAGCGTATTACAGTTAGATGTCATGTTGATAATTGTTCTTTTAGAATCCATGCATCTTGAAAATGAAGCAATTGGATCATTTTTAGTACGAAAATTTGAGCCCAATCATACATGTGGTGGTGGTTTTAAATCTATAAGTAGTCCATTAATTAATAGTGATCTTGTGAAGACACTAATTCTAGACCAAGTGCGAGACGAGCCATGTAGAAAAACGAAAGATATCAGAGCTAGCTTTAAAAGGGATTATGATATTGATTTAGGTTATTATTATGCTTATATGGGGAAAAAATGGCTTTAAAAGAAATATTTGGTAATGAAGAACATTCGTATAATGATTTGGTTTGGTATTTGAAGGCTGTTGATAAAACTAATCCGGGTAGTTATTCTTCTATTGACGTTGATGAGTATACCAATCAATTTCAGCGAGTTTATTTATCATTTGAAGCTTGCATTTATGGTTTTAGCCATTGTCGTCCTATGATATTTCTTGATGCCAATTTTTACGAGGTAGAAGTGGTTGCTTGATGGCTTCTACAACAAAAAATGGTAATCAAGGTATGTTTTTTAATATTTATATTCAATTGTAGGATGTTATCTTTTATTTATATTACTACATTTTTAATTTTTCATTTATTAATGTTTATAACAATTTATTTAATATGATGGCAAATATTCATAAGTTATATTTTATGTAACTTCCGTTACTGACTACTTAGCTTAGATGATGTCAGAAGTAGGCCAAAAACTCATCTTCCACATAAGTAGAATTGTTATCACCTGTCAAACTACTTTTTTCATTTTGCACATAGTTAGAGTCATTAACACATGAGTTTTGTGAGTATATGTAGTACGGACTAATAGTTCATAATAATTTAATTATTAGGTTTATAATTATACTACTACAATTTCATTTTGACAACATTTTTTTTGTTCAGTTTTTAATTTTATTTGTTTTTTCTTTTTCCTTTATGTTTTTTTGTTAAGTTTAATTTTTTAAACAGAAATATTTACAATTTCAATTTTTGTTGGTACATTTGGAATTTAAATAATATCAGGTTTTCAAGCGAAATCCTAAATTTTTATGTATGATTTTCTGAAATTTAATACTGACTGATAGATATTTATATTATTTGTCTCCATATTTCCATTATCTGTGGCTATTGTCTGCAAAGAAAATGAAGAAAATTGGTCTTGGTTTTTGGGTCATTTGAAAAGTACTATTGGAGTTGAACGGCAATTGGTTTTCATATCAGATAGACATTGGGGTTTGTTGCTTAGCATTCCTAATTTTTTTCCAAATTCTTGTCATTCATATTGCTTACACCATATGCAAAATAATATGGCTTCAATTATTAAAAGCGCTAAAGGACCTTGGATAGTTCATTTATTAGAACGTTGTGCTAGAGCTGCTAATAAGTATGATTTTGACAGAGCTATGGCAAATCTTAGACAAAGTGGAGGTCAAAAAGCAATTGATTTTTGAATGATAAACCTCTTGATCATTGGGCAGACCTTTTTTTCCCGAGTAATCGTTATGGTGAAAATAAATCGAATGTTGCAGAGAGTTTTATTTCTTGGATTTTAGATAAAAGACACCTTCCCATTACTGCATGTATTGATGGAATTAGAACTAAACTTATGGTTAAAATGTCAAATAGAAGAGAAGAAGCATCAGAATGGGATAGTATTCTTTGTCCTAAAATGGAAGTTAGGCTATTGGCGCTAAAAGAAGAAGGATTTGGATGGAATTTCTAAGTCTTCAGCTCATGTTTTTGAATTACATTCTCCAATTTCTCATAAAGTTGATCTAAAAAATAGATTATTCACTTGTAATCAATGGAAAGTAACCGGTTTCCTTTGTGCTCATGCTTTGAAGTGTATATTAGTCAGCAAACTTTCAGTTTATGACTGTGTTGACTATTATTTTACAGCTGCCACTTATCGTGCTAGTTATCCACATGTTATTCAGCCAATTCCTACAGTTGACAAGCAACTTATTGTAGCTAAAGGGTCTTCAATTATTCATCCTCCTAAACCAATTAGAGCAGCTGGTAGGCCGAGTGTTAATAGACTATGTATTCCATGGAAAACAGAATAAATGTGGGAAATGCAAGAAATTAGGGCACAATCGAAGAGGATGTCCAATGAATGTTTGATTATTGTTATGTTTGCTTTTTAATTTTCTTATTTAGGTATTTGATATGAAATGTTATTTTCTTATTTGGAAATGTAAGCTGATTTTAAATATGTTATCATGTCTTATTGTCAATTTATTTTAAATGGTGATGCTAATTATAGTTACAAATGTTTGAAAAAACCATATACTGTTTTTTTTAATATTCAAGCTATTGTACAATTTTTTTTCCTTCTTTTCAATCTGTGATTTTTTTTGACAATTTTTTTCTATGACTCTTTTTTTTTTTAAAATAGTGTAATCAACTGAAATAGTACTCTTATGTTATGATTTTCCTATTTGTTAAATATTCAAACTGAAACGGTATTTCTTTAAAATTATGATTGTGCTGTATGTTGAAATTGAAGTATAAGGTGGTTTATTGATGTATATTCCTGAATTGCATAGAAGTAAATAGTGTTGAAGGTATGTTTTAATATTATCATCATATAATTATTATTATCAACTTATTATAATTGTTTTTATAATTAATTTTTAATTGTGCATGCAAGCATTGGTTTGGATTCATGCCTTTATGTTTGCTGCCGGGCCTGCATTGCATAGGAGTAAATAGTGCTGAAGGTATGTTTTAATATTATCATTATATAATTATTATCACCTTATTATAATTGTTTTTATAATTACTTTTTAATTGTGCATGCAAGCATTGGTTTGGATTCATGCCTTTATGTTTGCCGTCGGGATCTGTCCTCAGTGTTGAAATCATTAATATGATTCAAGTAAGTTTTTACTCAAGTATATAAAGGAATTTGTATTGATCTGGTGTAAATGACTCATCTTCACAGTGCATGCATTGTTTCTCATTGCAAGAAGTGAGTCACAAACCGTTTAATAATGTTTCTGTTTCATTTTCTGGTAGTCTTTTGCATATAAGTTTGTTTTCATCATAATATGGGTATAATGATGAAAAATATGGGTATGATGATGAAAAATATAAGTTATATATGCATATAAGTTATATACTTACTAACTGGTATTTTGATGAAAAATATCGGTTATTAAAGTCTACCATTAGTGGCTATATGATATAAGTATCAGCTTTGGAAAGAAATTTGGGTGTCTTAAAATTCGTGAGACGATTTGCAATAAGAGCTTTGTATTGATTCATTTACGTTAAGCGTGTGTCTGTGCGTGTATCATGTTAATGTTAGCTTATGGTTTACAATTATGATACTATTTTATGTGAGTTGAATTTAATGATTCACTGTCATTAAAACTGAGTTTGCATCGATAAAAATATCATGTGTTTCTGTGGTACAACATGGTATGTCCAGACTAAGTTCTGCCTATGTTCAAAAATTTCAACAGGTTGTTGGTGTTCCATGTGAAATGAAAATTGAAACTACTGCTACATATAAATATTCTTTAGAAATTTGTCTATCGAATGGTAGCAAAGGTAATAATTAGCTACTGAAAGATGTGGATCCCTCTTTATCGTTACATATGGGCATATACTGATAAATATGGTTTTTTGCTAAGGCCATCTATATTGTTTCTTTTGAATACTTAAGGAGGAAAAAATAGATGCAACAGAAACATAATACCAATATTTTTCATCATAATACCCATATAAGTTATTTTCAGTTTATTATAATATTGAGAAGTCATTTTATGGTTTATCTTAAAATAACAATGCCTTCCATGCATTCATTTTTATTTTTTACTCAGATAACACAATAGAATACGCTCGAGTGTTTGCGCCTTCTCTATTCTCTGCTAAATTCTCTGGAAAAGCAATTGCACCTACGGAAGAAATTTAAGTTGCAGCTAAAGAGCAATGGAAGAATTATCTGGTGTGGTACTTCCTCGACTGTTCACTGTCCTTTTCCTATTTCATCACTTATTTACGACGACACTAGAAGCCCAATGGAAAAATCAATGTCAAGTCTACGGTCAAGGTATTCTTTTTCCTATTAGCTGATTTAGATGATAGTGATAGAATACTTCGTTCAGATCCAATCATAATAAGGAACAAAAATTTTCTAATTAAGCCTTGGGATTTAAATGTTGGGTGTAACATTGTTAAACAAGTTCTTATATGGATCAAAATGACTAATTATCCATTATACACGTTGTCCAAGATAGGAATATGCTAGCTTTCCACTAGAATAGGTAGGCTTTTGTGCATGGATTTATGAACACAGAAAAATGATAGTCTCGAATATGTAAAATGTATGTCGGAAGTAACACCCAAAGCTGCATTAAGTATGGATTTCCAATATTGCAAATGAAATAGCATTAGAGCATACTTCTTTTAAAATATTAATTACGTTTAAACTATTTGAAATAGTGTAGTGTATATCATTTAAATATTCGATATATTAGGAGGAGCATGATTTATTGATTTTGAGGAAACTTTCTTTTTATTTTTGTTCATTTATTCCACCCTGTTCATCCAATTTGTTTATTGTTTGCCACTTGATCTGAGACATCTATTTCACTTGTAGGTTCATTCGATTTAATGTTAATATTCTTGATAAGCACTTCTTCATCAATATCGATTCAACCTTTGACTACTACTCCTAATATCACACTGACGGAGTTATCAGTAAGATTCTCTCTTCCATTGTCTCTTTATTAACTGTCGAAGGATGCTGTGAAATTTACTTTGTCGTTTTGTGCAGAAAAGACCCATAGGAATTACAGTGTCGAAAGCCCCATCATCTTGTTTGATCATGTAATTAAAGTTTTTCAGATTAATCACATCCAGTAATTCGAATTTCTTGTGCAGTAAAGGACTGTAAGATTCCCTGTTAATTGTTTTGAACTTATTTTATAATGTTGACACTTTTTCACTATTCCCTGCCCAAAAGCCCTGTAACATTTACAAGAGAATCGTTCTTCATTATATTTACGCATTAATATGTCCACAGTAACCTCTTTTGACATATTATGGCTATCATCTCTTATTATATCTTGCATTTGAGAATGATAGTTTTGTTTATTCAGTTAAGGACATTTTCCAGTTTTGTCCCATTGACAGTCTTATTTACCCAACATTGCGAAATATGAAATAACATTAGAGCATACTTCTTTTAAAATAATAAATACATTTAAACTATTTGAATTATATATGATATGCAAAAATCCTTCATCACCAAATTATACAAAACATCTACTCTGGACAAAAAGTTTTTGTCTACATTTTAATTAAACATGTTCAACGTCCCATACAATGGTTTGCTTCTTTAGTGTTAAAGAAGGCACAAACGAAATGGTTGTTCCATGACTTGAAAAGCAAAATAATACGGTTACTCACGTCACTTAGCAGAGAGTGCATTTCATAAATGTGCATTGTAAAGCATACAACAAATCGAATTCATACCATATTGTGCATATTGGGTTCTTTTTTTGGACAAATATTTTGAGAACTATTTAGTTATGCATTTGTTTTTATCAACTACCAATGATTAGCAAGGGCGAATCTAGGAATCCATTTAAGGTCAAATTTTAAGTAAGGTAGAACTGTAGAAGGCTATGTGTAATATAGACAAAACTTAACTAAGCATAGTTTCGCTAATAAGACAACATGTTCTATCATGTTCGAGGGAGTTCGAGAGACAAACATATATTCACCCTTGATTGTAAGTCATCAGACTGTATGGAGCAGCGGCTGCAACCTAGCTTTGGCAGCGCTAGTGAATTTGGATGAATAATAATAGCATATTGTTCACTAACATGCATAAGGGTGATTCAGCAGCATAATCTGAAAGTGCACGATCCATAGCAGCATGTCGACCATTTGAATGAGAATTAGGTATCCCATTTAATTGCATTACTGGATGGCCTTTGCAATGTTGTGGTAGCAGGAGCTTAGGAAGAGTAGGTGTTGCAACAAGTGTTTGGAATTTTGGTTTCTGTTTATGCTCCAGTCCGTAAAATATTAGGATATCAATTTCATTTCGGAAATTTTAAAAAATTTGGTTTTGTTCTACCCTTCAAATTCTAGTATTTTTTTCTTGTATAAGCACGTTAGAAAACGCACACTAAATATATATTTTTGGTTTTGGAAGATTATGTTGTTCCTGTCCATTTTCGCGGATGGAAGACTAAACTGATATTTGTCTTTTATTGCAAGAATTTAGTTCTTCATTTTTAACTTGATGCTAGTGTGTGTATCGTGTTATTTGTTGATTTAGTGCACTAATTAATTGTACTAGTTAAGTTTGCAGGTAGTGACGATAATTGTTTAGTGCAGGTAATCAATTTTATTACTTCCGAGGTCAACATGATTACGCTTCATGAAAATATTAAAGCTTGCCAAGGATCAGAACTTTAAAATGAAATAGCATCTGTTATGACTCAATAGATCAATGTTGATAAATCAGTAGACATTTCCATAATTGATAACTTACTTTCATCAGTTTGTGGTTCCATCGCAGGGTGATTCATGATCGACGCTAGAAAAGCGTGATATTTTAAAATAATTACTGCAAGCGTACAGGTGTGTAGCATACAGGTCGAACACAGGGAGGTAGATTAAAAACAAATTATTTATTTAATCTCTTGGGCGAGTTAGACGATTTTCGAGGTTGGTTTTGAAAACAATAGAAATTGAAACTGCGATCCGATTCAGAACAAATCTAATTGAACCGACGATCAAATCACAATTATCAATTGGAAATTAAAATACAAAACAGAAATAAAATGCAGAAAGTAAAATTGCAGGAAAAGAAGAACAACAAAAAGTAAATTACGATTGTTGTTTAAACTAATCAAACGACTAATCACTAACAAAAAATGTAAAATACAATTGGTGCTCTTCCAAAACTAATTGTGAAGGCAACACCGATTGCTAAGAAAAAGAAAAATGCAGAAATAATAAAAAGAAGAAGAACTTTTATTAATGGAGAAGAGAATATAGAATAGGATAGGATATCCCCGTTACAATGGGTATACATGTGTTTATATAGGTGAACTGAAAAACCCTAATCCTCTAATGGGTCATGACTCAACCTCTTGAAAATAATATATTCACAAATAAAAGAGATAAGATAAACTTGAAATATTCCATGCAGCTTTCCTCTTTTGATTGGTCATGTGGAAAATTGATTGGCATTTTCCAAGAGATTTGAAGTTGATTGGTAAATTGATTGGCATCTATCTAATCAAATCTTCATCTTTATGGAGAGTAAAAATGAAAGATTCCCTTTGATTTATCTATGAAGAATACTTCCAATTCTTGAAATATTTATTAGTGTATATCATATATTCATACATATGAATATATATATATATACACCATAAATCACTAATCCATAAATTCTTCAAAGCAAGGGAGGCAGTGTGAACGCGTTCCATTCTTCAGCAAAAAGAGAGTTTGATGGGAATCGAACCCAGGTCTTTCTGTACAGATTTCCATGCCTTAACCAATGTGCTACGGCTTCCTTTGTGATTGAAAACTTGTTGAGATGGGAAAGTAGCTTCTTTTTCTTATCAGTGGTCTTTTATTTAATAAAGGAGACAATTAATCAATGACCTGTAAAAACACACAAAATACCCAAAGTAGCATTTATTTATATACAATAAAGATAAGATATAAGCATAAAAATAAATACATTTCTGTGCTAATCAAATACCCCCCCCCCCCCCCCGCAACACTTATCTTTTACTCGTCCTCGAGTAAAACAAGAAATGAAAAACTAAATTAGATAGGTCACACTTTCGTAGGAAACACGATTGCATTGAGCGTATGCAACAAACCGTTAAACCTCTAGGTGTCCCTAGTAGGATGAGTGGTGCCTCGTGAGGGTTTTCAGCGGATACTACCCACAAAATCGAAATGCAGTATGCTATGGTTCTAATGAAACTACATGAATGCAATGGACATATGCAAATAAAAATAAAAATGAAAACAAGACTTGTTTCTGAAGTGGTACAACAAATTAAGTTAACAGTTTCTAATCAGTTGATTGTAATTTAAATACCTCAACTTGTCACAAAATTTCAATATAAATCAAGTTTTCAAATGTTAAATTCCAGTTTGGCCAGTTAGTTCGGTCGATAACATAGTGCAGCCATGAAATAAATTCTTAGTTTGCTTGGCACAGTTTGTAAAGTGGTATTCTAATATCCTTGTGTATGGCTAGTCAAATCAATAAGTTCAAGAAGTGTTTGGGCATCATCGCTTATTCCCTATCACTATAAAAGTTGAAATTTATGATTAATTACATACACCTAACTTAGAAGACCAAGGTTTACCACCCATGCACTGCCTCGCGGACTAATGGAGAGTGGGTAAAGAGCTTGGCGGATTGTGCAGGCCGACTTTGACTTTGTCAACAATGTGTCGGTAATCCTTAGGTGTCCAATCTCACAAAATGAGACCAAGATATTCCAACGCTGACTTTGTCAACAACATGTCGGATAGAGCTTGGCGGGTTTGCACACCAACGCTTGATATACAAGCAATGTTGGATACCCTTGGATTACTATTATTATTATCGAAAATATAAGCACAAAAGAGAGTTACGCGAATTCAACTTAACACAACTTAGTTTTAAAGATTCGAAAAGCCAATATAAGTAATTTAAGTCCTCCACTTATTTAAACAAAGTCTACAATGTAGAATAGATTTCATGGCCATCACCTAAGAATCTCCCTATGTACCGGTTACACTATTATCCCTCAAAATTATACTTTTCATTATATTTCATATTCGATCTTAGCTGAGAGAAAAAAATACTATCAACTGATTAACAATCCTTAACTTATTTTTGTTGTATCAATCTAAAATGAGTCATGTTTCAAAAAAAAATGGCATGTTAGTAAGATCTAAATGCATGATGGTCCTACATGAAAAGAAAGAAAGAAAAATTAGAAAAATCAAAAGAATGCAATGCAGACTCCCCCCCCCCCACACTAGAACTATACAGTGTCCACACTGTAATTTTTTTCTAAATTTGAAAGACAGTACCCAAAGTTGGATGAAATGCAAAACGATTTGTAAAATAAAATGCAGTCTAACTATGTGTAAGAATGGATCATATGTACAATGATATATGTGTTTGCGATGTATGCGATGCAAAGAATTCCACCAACTTTTCCCCACACACTTGGTTCTAGCCCGATGAGTCCTATTCCCATTGTGTCTAGGCATGTTTTCTAATAAGCAAAGGTTTTTGAAAACTATCTCATCTTTATATCTAGATATATAGTCCAGAAGATAAATGTCTAGGGCCATCCTAACATGAAGTTTTTCAACCAAGCCAACATTCGAAAAGTAATTCATGTGTTCAACAAATTTATCAGTGTAATTTTTCAAAAATTTCTGATCGTATATAAATTCAGTGAAATTTGAAATAGAAGTGTTGTTCAAGACTATGTGATCACATTTCTCATCATTAATTGACAACGTATTTTCGACACTGACAATTTCAAGTTCGTTTGAAATTTACTCAGAGTTAAAATTTTCGAACTTGTGATGTAAATCTACTTCTTCCTCATTTGCCAACTCATCTTCATACGATCCAAGAAATTCATGTTCATTAAAATCCTTCTCCAAATTTGAATTGAAAAATTCAACATTTTTGTTCTGTTCAATTTCTAGAATTTCAAGTTTTTCGCAGCTTGAAAGAGGAAGATCAAAATCTGAGTTTAAATCTTTTTCTTGAAAAGAATAGAAGTCCAAATCATTTACTGAATTGTGAACAACTTCATTTAGATCGTTATTTTCTATTTCGAAAGTTGTTATCTGAAAAGTTTCACTACCAGTAAAGAATGGATTATCTTCTGATTCTTCGCTTGTTTGAATTTGATTTTGTTGCTCTTGTTGTTCTTTAAAAGATGCCAATAAAGAAAGAAGTTCATCAAGTTGTCTATCTTTTTCACCAAGCTGTCTATCTTGCTTTTCTACCCTCTCTCTAAGAATGTTAAGATGATATTCTTCAAAATCGTTGATTTGAAAGCTCTCGTTTTGGATTTCTTGATTCTCAAAATTATAGTCCACATCAATTTCACGATCAATATTATTTCCAATGTGATAGTTGTTCGAATTTTCAGAAAAATTACAATGATATTGGAAATCATTTTGATCATAGAAATTATGTTCGTAACCAAAACTGTTGAAAATCGAGGGAAAATTGCAATTTTGGTTATTTTCAAGATGTTGATATGGGCTATAATTTTGAAAATTTTGGTTTTCAACCTCATATTGATGTGGATCAAAGCTGTATTGAGATTCAAAGCTATTTTGATGTGGATCTGGCCCATAATCGAAATTATTGAAAATTGAATTGAAGTCGTCATTTCGATCATAACTTTGAAAATGTTAGTTATTTTGAAAATTTTGAAAATTGTTGACATTTGGGTCACAAAATTTTGGAAAATCTTGCTTCATGAGTTGTAATTCGAAATCATATTCTTCAAGAGGACGTCTACTGCGATTATTATCCCACATTTCTCTCAATGATTTTTTTGAATCAGACATTTTAAAGAAATCACGACAAGACGGAAATTATTCTCACTTCAAAATAGTATAAAATACTAAGTTGTGCCCTATTAATTAACTAACTCAATTGGAAGGGGGAAGAGGGTCTTATGGCCGTTTACGTATAGTATAAATACTAAGGGATATGACCAATGTTTTACGGGTAGTATGCAACCTCTTTTGCTAATAGTTCAATAAATTGAATTACTATATGTCCACGATCCAATTATACGAGACAGTCAAGTTCACAAAGCACCACTTTTCAATTATATTATTTCGCAAATTAAATCAAGTGTTCAAATCGAAAAACGACGAGCGTGATGATTTTAATGGAAATTTGTTTCTCACAAACAGATTCAGAAATATTAGACACAGAACAGTCATAGAATAATAACAGAAAATTAAAATATTGTACAAGCAAGCCGCTGCCCCTGCAGAAGATTTTTACAAGCAATTTCTATATTTATACCTTTGCTGCAGAGCACCTGTAGAGTTTAGAAAATTTTACTGTGGGGTATGGCAGTCCTTCCAAAGAAATTAAATATCATTGACAGTTCAATCAACCGTTTGCAATCGTCTCACCTTTGATTTCTTATTGGTTTGCTTAAACTACGTTCACTTTGCACTTTGGCTTTTTTTTTTTAAAGAAAATTAAGACAAGAAGTAGGAGTTGAAAAGAAATAAACTCAACGAAAACTAAAAACTAAGCTTTACAAAACGAAAAAAAAGAAAACTAAGCTCAACTAAACTAAACTAGTCAAAATGGCACAATCACGCAATGACAAATAAAAAGAATCACAACAAAAACTGACCTAAACTAATCATACCGACCAATCTTCTTAACCAAAGAAAATGGGTTCCCAAGTATTACAAAACCCAATCCACTCACACGAAATTGTGAACCAGTTCTCAGTACTCCCTTTCTCCCTTTTTTTTTTTAGAAACAAATCTCACCAAAATGGAAACAAATCACCCCCAAATTATCCTCTCAACAAACACTCTTTACACCCTCAATAAATGGAAACAGCTTGCCCCAATTTTCTCACGCTCATGCCCCATTATTTCTCAAAATCAACTATGGTTTTTTTTGTACGGGCAGAATAAAACACCCAATGGACTTGCGATTCAAACTGGGTGCAAATCGATTATGATTTGGGATTTTCGAATCAAGGATCTGGGATTCAGATTGATTGGGTGTGTGATTTGGGAATTGTGTTATGGCAGAGTGAACGCGATTTGTGGGTTTGGTAGAGTGAACGCGATTTGTGGGTTTGGTACCGTGGGTGTGGATGATCGTCTCGGGGTATGGAGGGAGTTTTGACTTGGTGCAGGAGATGCAGTGAATCGGAATTGGTGATGAAGGCGGTTGTAGGTGGAGTCCGATTTGAATCGACTGTGAAGTAAGGGATGATGAGGGTTCGAGCGCTGATGTCTGAGTGTGATGAACGTTGAAGCATATGGTTGAGGCAGTGCGAAGTGGTGAAGGGAAGTCTGGAAGGGCGGTGTTAAGGCACGGGTTGGTTGCGGATAAAGTGTGAAGGTGGTTGAACAGGGGACGTAGATGGGCTTCTATGATGATGTTTTGAGGATGCTTGTGCGTGGGTAAAGGTTGTTTAGAAGTCGCAGGTGGTTTGGGATTTGTTGGGGGGACGTGAATTATATGGCGACTTGGAGAGGTGCTTGATAGCAGTATGTGAGGCAGGTTGTGTAGGCTTTGGGGAGTCTTTGGTCAGAGGGGTCTGATGGACGCAGGGGTTGTGAGTGGGATGTTCGGTGATCTGATGATGATGGTAATGGGTTTTTGCTATATGGCGCGAAGAAGGTGGCAGAAGGGTATTTGTGATTTGGGGTTGCTTGTGTCGTGAAGATTTTGTAGCAAAAGAAAGAAGTAGACAGGGAAACAAAACTGTAATTGGAAAGAAATGAATGTAAAAATGAAGTTTTTTTTTATTGTTATGAAAATAGAAGAGGAAGGAAAAATGTGAAAGAAAGAGGAAAAAAATGAAAAGGGGAAATAAAAAATGAAAAAAAAATGAGATAAGATCAAAGAAATTTGGCAAGTATTTTTTTCTCTTGGCTAGGAAGATTACAGTATCATTAATTAATACCAAATCAAACCAATCAAGAATTTTATTCTATATATACAAGAAAACAAAAGGGAAAGAAATAAAACAAAACAAAAACTAACACGAATCGAAAATTAAATAAATAATAAAATTTAATCGTTACATCCCCGGCAACGGCGCCAAAAACTTGATCGACGCTAGAAAAGCGTGATATTTTAAAATAATTACTGCAAGCGTACAGGTGTGTAGCATACAGGTCGAACACAGGGAGGTAGATTAAAAACAAATTATTTATTTAATCTCTTGGGCGAGTTAGACGATTTTCGAGGTTGGTTTTGAAAACAATGGAAATTGAAACTACGATCCGATTCACAACAAATCTAATTGAACCGACGATCAAATCACAATTATCAATTGGAAATTAAAATACAAAATAGAAATAAAATGCAGAAAGTAAAATTGCAGGAAAAGAAGAACAACAAAAAGTAAATTAGGATTGTCGTTGAAACTAATCAAACGACTAATCACTAACAAAAAATGTAAAATACAATTGGTGCTCTTCCAAAACTAATTGTGAAGGCAACACCGATTGCTAAGAAAAAGAAAAATGCAGAAATAATAAAAAGAAGAAGAACTTTTATTAATGGAGAAGAGAATATAGAATAGGATAGGATATCCCCGTTACAATGGGTATACATGTGCTTATATAGGTGAACTGAAAAACCCTAATCCTCTAATGGGCCATGACTCAACCTCTTGAAAATAATATATTCACAAATAAAAGAGATAAGATAAACTTGAAATATTCCATGCAGCTTTCCTCTTTTGATTGGTCATGTGGCAAATTGATTGGCATTTACCAAGAGATTTGAAGTTGATTGGTAAATTGATTGGCATCTTTCTAATCAAATCTTCATCTTTATGGAGTGTAAAAATGAAAGATTCCCTTTGATTTATCTATGAAGAATACTTCCAATTCTTGAAATATTTATTAGTGTATATCATATATTCATACATATGAATATATATATACACCATAAATCACTAATCCATAAATTCTTCAAAGCAAGAGAGGCAGTGTGAACGCGTTCCATTCTTCAGCAAAAAGAGAGTTTGATGGGAATCGAACCCAGGTCTTTCTGTACAGATTTCCATGCCTTAACCAATGTGCTACGGCTTCCTTTGTGATTGAAAACTTGTTGAGATGGGAAAGTAGCTTCTTTTTCTTATCAGTGGTCTTTTATTTAATGAAGGAGACAATTAATCAATGACCTGTAAAAACACACAAAATACCCAAAGTAGCATTTATTTATATACAATAAAAATTAGATATAAGCATAAAAATAAATACATTTCTGTGCTAATCAATTCACACTCTAAACTGATA
Source organism: Allium sativum (assembly GCA_030737875.1). Classification (NCBI taxonomy): domain Eukaryota; kingdom Viridiplantae; phylum Streptophyta; class Magnoliopsida; order Asparagales; family Amaryllidaceae; genus Allium; species Allium sativum. The sequence continues at coordinate 341,250,552 of CM060922.1, forward strand.
GAGAATCAAAATTTGCTTGGTGAAGCTTCACGTGCATCTGACCCAGTTGCAACTCTACATGTTCAACTACCTTCAGGTTGTACCACTGAGATTGTATTGGCTAACCCAATCCCTCTTGATTGTTTCCTACATTTATCAACATTTATCTCTTGAGTAATTGTGGCTATATTATGGTTTTTGTTTCCAGTTGGCTTGGAAAGATAACACAAGACACCTGTATCTCACAGATAGACATTTGTGTAAGGTGACTTTTAAATTTGTTATATGTTTTTAATGTGCTCTTGTATTTCAGGCTAAATTTGATCTCTTGAGTATTTTTTTTTTTGAAAATCCTTATGCATTAATCGTTTTCATTTGATAATTTACTGTTATCATTTGGCAATATCAGGCTGTGAAGAAGCTTGGAGCATAGGGATTGTTTACTTGTGGGCTTCCACTTCAAATTATTACGATAGGTACTCTTACAGGAGCACAATGGTGACTTTATGACGCCTTTAAAGTTTTTGTTGGACTGTATGTATTCTTTTATCTTGTCATCCCTTCTTCTTACTGATGTGTTAAGAATTATAAACTTAGATAGCAACAATTAGCTTTGATGATTTAAACTAATCTTAATATTTCTTATTTACCCTATTGATTTACTATATATAACCATATATTTGTTTATAACTTGGTTTTTATTTTTTCCAGACCAAACACTGGTGGAGCTGCCGTATATTCAAAATGAGTGATGCTTTGAAGATGCTTGAATTTTTCACTAGAGTTTAATAACTTATGAATTGTTTGCTTCTCTTCGGATGGGGTGTATATTTCTTTTTTGTAATGAAAATTACAATTCATATTTTGTTTGTATCATTTTGATTTTCTGAAAGATTGTTTATTCTCTGTCTTGGTAATAAGAAATATTTGACTTGATAACTTTGAAGTGCATGGACAAATAAAATCTAAGTTTTGTCTTCCTAGAATTTGTTGAGATCTTTTTCATTTTATTTGGTAGTTGTAGTTTTTGTTCTATTGGCAAATTTGATAGGCATCAAGCCGTCAAAAAATGTGAACAAATGTATAACTTGATGAAGTAGACATGTTTAATAGGAGTTATATGAATGCAAGTTATTTGCTGAAGTAGACATATTATATAGGGGTTATATGAATGTAAGCTATTTGTTGCTTCTCCATTTTATTAATCAATAGATTCTGTACTTGCACATTTTTTGTTTTTATATGAACATACAAGTTTTCACTGAATACATACTTTAAGTTTAAAGGTTGAATTAACATTTTGGATGTAAATTATATATATTAAAGCTGTATCAAATTTTTTGTATTTATTTTATTTTGATCCATTTAGACTTTTACTAATTAGCCATCGGATTAGGGGAGACTTCACATATGTTGAGCAATACCAGCACATACGACCGTTTATGTACTGCCCTGTCATCTGTGAATTAATGCAGATTGGAATAGGTTTTATTAGAGAAGAAATCTATAAATTAATACATAATTACAGGAAAATATAGTTTATTGATAAAATGTCAATTTATTGGTTTCATGATGAAATAAATATTCTTTGACATAACCAAGGTTATGATTTAGTTTGTAACTTAAATTAGTTATTTATATTTTATTTGTATTTTATAATTTATATTTTATATTTTATATTTTATACTTTATATTTTATATCAGATATTTTATAATTTATTTTATAATTTTTATAATATAATTTATATTTTATACTTTATATTTTATGGTTTACAATTTACATTTTATTTTGTATTTTATAATTTTTATTTTAGAATTTATACTTTATATTTTATATTTTATAATTTCTATTTTTTTAATATTTTATATTTTTTAATTTATCTTTTATTCTATAAGCGATCTAATAACCAAGCCAATAACCAAGATCTAAACCTAGCTCATAATTAAGGTAATAACCGAGAACATAATCACGGTCATAATTGAATCATAACCAAATCTTAAACCTAGCCCATAACCATGCACATAACTGAGCCAAAATCAAACCTATATACGAATCCATAACGTATACCATTAGCAATAATTTATACTTATATTTTATACAGGAAAAAATTGTGAAGGACAAACTCATCCAAAAACTTGCCCAAAAGGACAAGAGCCCAAAAACTTGCCCAAAAGGACAAGTTTTAGTGCAAATGGTGGAATTCAGGGGGGTCCCATGTTTTTCCACTTTGCACTAAAACTTGTCCTTTTGAGCAAGTTTTTTGCCTCTTGTCCTTTTGGGCAAATTTTTCGGTCTTTTTGTCCTTCACAATTTTTTCCTGTATTTTATAATTTATACTTTATGCTTTATACTTAAGTGATTAGGTCATAATTGTACTTTATATTTTATAATTTATACTTTATGCTTTAAACTTTATATTTTATACTTTATATTTTATACATTATACTTTATACTTTGTATTTTATACTTTATACTTTATATTTTTTACTTTATACTCAATTATTTTATATTTTATACTTTATATTATATACTTTACACTTTATATTATATACTTTATACTTTGTATTCTTTGTTTTACACTTTATACTTTGTGTTTATACTTTATGCTTTATACTTTATATTTTATACTTTATATTTTATATTTTATGCTTTATACTTTGTATTGTATATTTTATACTTTATATTTTATATTTTATAATTTATACTTTATGCTTTAAACTTTATATTTTATACTTTATACATTATTTTTTACACTATACTTTATACTTTGTATTTTATATTTATACTTTATATATTTTACTTTATACTCAATTATTTTATACTGTATACTTTATATTATATACTTTATACTTTATATTATATACTTTATACCTTGTATTCTTTGTTTTATACTTTATACTTTGTGTTTATACTTAATGCTTTAAACTTTATATTTTATACTTTATACTTTGTATTGTATATTTTATACTTTATATTTTATACTTTATATTTTATAATTTATACTTTATGCTTTAAACTTTATATTTTATATTTTATACTTTATATTTTATACATTATACTTTATATTTTGTATTTTATACTTTATACTTTATATTTTTTACTTTATACTCAATTATTTTTTATTTTATACTTTATATTATATACTTTATACTTTATATTATATACTTTGTATTCTTTGTTTTATACTTTATACTTTGTGTTTATACTTTATACTTTATACTATATATTTTATACTTTATACTTTGTATTGTATATATTATACTTTATATTTTATACTTATATTTTATAATTTATACTTATATTTTACTTTATATTTTATAATTTATACTTTATGCTTTATACTTAAGTAATTAGGTCATAATTGTACTTTATATTTTATATTTTATAATTTATACTTTATGCTTTAAACTTTATATTTTATACTTTATACTTTATATTTTATACATTATACTTTATACTTTATATTTTATACTTTATATTTTTTACTTTATACTCAATTATTTTATATTTTATACTTTATACTTTATATTATATACTTTATACTTTGTATTCTTTGTTTTATACTTTATACTTTGTGTTTATACTTTATGCTTTATACTTTATATTTTATACTTTATACTTTGTATTGTGTATTTTATACTTTATATTTTATACTTAAAAAGATTCAAATAATATTACTAAATCCAAACCAATAACCGATCGTTACACTGTACACATAATAAAGCCAATAACCGAGCACATAATCGAGTCTAAATAACCAAGCATATAATAAAGCCAATAACCAATCTTTACACTTTATATTTTGCAGAAGTGTTTTACGTATCGTAGGTAACCAATTAGGCCTTGCGTGCATGAGTCTTTTACGTTTCACGGGTACCCGTTCGGTTAACTGATTCCTTTTGGGTACAAAATCATTGTTGAAGTACCCGATTAGGCCTTGCGTGCGGAAGTGTTTTACGTGTCATAGGTGCCCGATTAAGCCTTGTATGCATGAGTGTTTTGTGTGTCACTGTTACCCGCTTCGTTAACTAATTCCTATTAAGTGTAGAATCGTTGTAGAAGTACCCGATTAGGCCTTGCATGCAGAAGTGTTTTACGTATCATATATACTCGATTAGGCCTTGCATGCGTGAGTCTTTTACGTGTCATGGGTACCCACTCGGTTAACTAAATCTTTTTGGGTATAGAATCGTTGCTGAAGTACCTGATTAGCCCTTGCGTGTGGAATTATTTTACGTATCATATATACCCGATTAGGCCTTGCGTGCATAAGTCTTTTACGTTTCACGGGTACCCGCTCGGTTAATTAATTCCTACTGGGTGCAGAATCGTTGCTGGAGTACCCGATTAGGCCTTGCGCGTGGAAATGTTTTACATGTCATAGGTACCTGATTAGGTCTTGCGTGTGGAAATGTTTTACATGTCATAGGTGTTCAAAATCTTATCGTACACGCAGCGCTGAGTCAGCAACGAACGTAGTTAAGAAAATAGTCCATAGTCATTAATGAATCTAGTCGGATCTGGGGTGGGTTCGACCCCTGGGTCGACCCCTCTATGGGTGCATCGACCCATGAGTCGACCTACCTGGGTCCCACGAGCAGTTTTCTGGGCAGATGTTTGCTGTTTTGACGTTCTGATTTTAAATGCTTGATTAATATCCTGTTATACTCTTTTTGATTTATTTACATGTTATATTTACGTATAATCTTCATATATGTAAACAAAACTTCAAATGTCCATTTATACGTATATATATACTCACAACTTTTATTTCGCTTTCAAAATTCAAATGGTACTATGCCGTTATTTTATTTTTACTATATTTCTCTGATTGCAGCCTTATTTATAATTTATCCTTTGCATATATATATATATATATATATATATATATATATATATATATATATTTGCACATATATATGAATATATTTTCATATATATATATATATATATATATATGTATATATATATATATTTCTATACTTCCTTATATATATACTTTTCCTTATATGTGCGTTCATACATATTTTCTCTTTAGAATATGTGTTATTTTAGTCGTTCCCTTAAAACAAAAAATATGGTGTCGGCATGGATCGAATCTTGCACCTCTCACTTGAAAGCGACATGTTCTAACCAATTGGGTTACTTAGGCTTTTGTTAACAAGGCTTAGAACAATGGTGGTCATTGTTCTTTTCTTATTCCTCCTTTTCATGTTTGTTACAACATTTCATTTAAACCATTGCAAGTAACCTTATCAATTTGCATGCATCTTTTACATTCATTTTTCTTTTCTTATGCATAATAATTGTAAATCATTGCATGCAACGTAATTATACTGCATGCAACTAATTTACTCACGCATTGCATTGTTATTCGCATAAATCTTTTCTTCTTTTTCAATGCATCTGTTCATTACATGCAATCATATATTATCATTATTTTATTCTTCTTTAATATATTTATGTCTATACATATATACACACATAAGCATTATTTAAATATTTAATTGTCATAAAATGCGGGGTGTTACATTACCTGAAATACATTAACTGGGTTTTTCCGTTGAGTCCAAGTGAAACAAAAACAGGTGTAGGCTGGTAGCAACACTATGCATATACCTGAAATGTATAACTGTGGTTCCACTAGTACTATGCTACAATAGTGTATTTGTATCTGATAGCTGGCTCTGTACATCTTGCTCCCTCCCATTATTCATCATTCCATGTAATCCCATCATTGGAGCCTCACACTAGCTTTTAGGCTGCCTGCTCACCCACATTTTGGATTCCAATCTACAAGTTGGATTAATAAAAAATATTTTTACTCTACTGATTAAATACCATAGATAAGTGAGTGATGAAATGCATATGTGTAACACATCAACTTATATCTGACTAAAAAATCAAGGAAAATAATTGAAAATAATTAAGGGTGCGTTTTCGATGAACGGTAATGAGGTATTTGAGTGTGGTATTTAAGCGTGACATGGTTGTAAATGGGGAATGTGTTTTTTGCTACGAACGTGGTATTTGAGCATTAATTGAACGGGGTATTTATTTGTTAATTTATATGTTTTGAATTAATGAAATACCAATTGCACAAAAGAAAATGACTAAATTTCATTAAACGAACGAAAATACAAACAGAAATACAACTACTACATTGAAAATAAAACAAGTACATAAAAAACTAAAAATTTCGACGATGAACCAAGCTCCTCAACTCCACTAAAATAAAACTACGTACATCATCGTCGTCTAGATCGCCGACAATCTCCAGATTTCGTGGATCATTACGGAAAATCATCATAATTTCTCATCGCTCGACATCAGATATAGCTCAAACGCTATTGTAGCAATGGAAAACAACCTGGTGAAGTTAGGGCATCACAAAAGAGCGGCTCAAACTGCCACACTTGGTGTGCCTGCGCCTAGAGGGCTGACTAGAAGGCGGGTTGTCAGTAGTCATCCAATCGGAATAGTAACTGGCGTCAGCAGCGGTGAAAGAAGCAGTTTGTGCAGGTGGAGATGCAAGTGCAATAGCAGGGATCAGATATAGATAAGCAGGCGTAGCCAAACAACCTCCAAAATGCATGTTCTTCTCTCGAAACTTCATCGGTGCATTTCTTTTGAATCTCCTATATGGTCTGACTGGGCCGTTAGCCCACCACTCGTCAGTACTGTCCAATCTATCATGCACTGGATTCCATTCTCCGTCTGGTGTCCGCAGCAGTCTGTCTCAATCATGAAACGACTGTTTCAGATTATCCCACTTGTTTTTAGTCTGGGTTTCTATGTAACCCAGATTAAAACAATTGTTCAAAGCCGCCGCGATTGTCCCATAAAAGCTACTAGCTCCACGTATTCACTCTTCCAAAAATTGAACGCACATATAAATGAAAGAAGCCTCCCATTCCTTTGTCCAATTAGCAAAAGGCTGGGAAGTAGCAGAGCCAGAATCTGAAGACATACTAGAAAACAGAAAAAAATCAGAAAAGTTCCCAAAAATATCTATATTAGATAATTAAGAAAGGTATAGAAAAACCTGTTTGCAGCTTCATTCCTCACGAAATAAATTAAAAACGGGAAAGGAAGCAAGGGGGAAGGCTGGTTGGAACGGGGAAAAAAAGATGGGGCGATTTTATGTAGAAAACGAACCGTTGCGTCTGATGCGTCAGACACTAACGTTTCATTCTACAACGTTCCTATTCATTCCATTTGACCATTCCAAAGGGTGCTACCGTCCGACGCGTCGGACGCAAAAGCATCAAGAACATGTCAAAATAATACTACGAACGACACCTAATTATCCTATGGCTATAATCACAATATTTACATTTTAGTTTATCTATCACTAAATAAAACATGGTACTTACTAAAGAAATAGAGAACAACTAAAAAGGCCATGTAAAGCACGAGTCTTTACCAGACAAAGCGAAAATAGAATAATCTTTTACATTGGCTATTTCTGAACAAGCACATTGGTCGAGGTAGCAATTAAGATAGAACAGAATATGCTTTGTGGATGGTTTAACTAATATTTAACAGCACTTGTGTTGAAATATGTTTATTAAAAACCAATATACTCTAGTACACTAAGGGTGCGTTTTTGACGAACGATAACGAGATATTTGAGCGTGGCATGGTTGTAAATGAGGAATGTGTTTTTTTCTACGAACGGGGTATTTGAGCATTGTATTCGAATGGGGTACTTATTTGTTAATTTATTTGTTTTGAATTAATGAAATACCAATTGCATAAAAGAAAACGACTACATTTAAACGAACGGAAATACAAACAGAAATACAACTACTACACTGAAAATAAAACAAGTACATAAAAACTAAAAATTACGACGATGATCCAATCTCCTCAATTCTGCCTAAAATAAACCTTATACATCATCATCGCCAAGATCGTCGGCATCTCCTGATTTTGCCGATCATTGCGGAAAATCATCATTGTTTCTCATCGCTCGACATCTGCACTACTCGAATGATATGGTAGCAACGGGAAACAACCTGCTGAAGGTGGAGGATCACAAAAGAGCGGCTCGAACTACCATGCTCGGTTTGTCTGTGCCTAGAGGGCTGGCAAGAAGGCAGGTTGCCAGTAGTCATCCAATTGGAATAGTAACCGGCGTTGGCAGTGGTGAAAGAAGCAACTGGTGTAGCTGGAGGTGCAGGTTCAATAGCAAGGATCGGATATAGGATAGCAAATATACGCAAACAACGGCCTAAAAGTATGTTCTGCTCTCAAAACATCATCGGTGCATTTCTTCTGAATCGCCTATATGGTCTGACTGCACCGCTAGCCCACCGCTCGCCAGTACTGCCTAACCTATCATGCACTGGATCTCATTCTCCGCAAGGTGTCTGCAGCAGTTTGTCCCAATCACGAAACAACCGTTTTAGATTTTCCACTTGTTTTTAAAATGTATTTCTGTGCAACCTAGATTAAAATGGTCCTTAAAAACTGCCGCGACCCTCCCGCAAAAACTAATAACGCCACTTGTTCCCTCTTCCCAAAACTCAACAAACACATTAATGAACGCAGCCTCCCGATCCTCCGTCCATTTTGCAAAAGGCTGGGAAGTAGAAGAGCCAAAATCTGAAGACATAATGGAAAACAGAAAAAAAATCCCGAAGAAATATATATTAGATAATTAAGAAAATTAAACACAATGGCATACAAAAAACAATTTGCAGCTTCGTTTGTCGCAAAATAAATTGAAAACGGGAGAGGAAGCAAGAAGGAAGGCTGGCTGGAACGGGGAAAAAGGGGGCATTTTATATAGAATGAATCGGAATGTTGTAAAATGAACTATTGCATCTGACGCGTCGAACGCTAATGGTTCATTCTGCAACATTCTGACTTATTCCATTTGACTATTCCAAACGGTGCTACGCGTCTAACACATCAGATGCAAATACACTGGAATGTGCAAAAATAATATTGTGAACGACACCTAACTTGAATTTATGTTTGGAACGGTTTAGTATAGTTGTATGCCTAGTACAATTTGAACATAATGCACCAAAACCCGAGGAATCAGTAAACTTTCTAATGAAATTAACTTGTTTCTTTGACTCAAGACAAAATCCTTGCATATTAACCTCTATCACAATTGTGTGCAAGACATGATTGAGTCTTTTACCATTACATTACACTTGCAGACCTACAAAGATGGACCATAATAAAGAAACCTATAAATTTGTTATGAAAAAAGATTTTAAGGTTTTATTCATTTGTATTTTTATTGATTTTTTACCTGATTACATGAGGTTAATGAGTACAGTTCTAATTTTGTTTGATGACATAATGTTAGTTGTTACTAAATGCACGACTGTCTGTCATAAATAAAAAGGTACTAGGTCTTCTATCACCCGGTCAATGCATTCAATCCCGAAAGTTGTATAGATATTTTGTCCCATGGTAAAAAATTGAAATAATCACAGTTTATTTTGTCTTATATGGTTAAACTATAGTCCTAAACTATTCAGCGGAAGATGTCAGTGAATGAGTAATGAAAACTGAGAACTGCACTCTTGTTTACAAAAATAACGAGTGGCTGCCTCATAGCCTAAGCCTTGCCTTTGTATGCATGTAATAGAAACGACACCCAAAAAAAATGCAAGTAAGAAACATATCGAAAGGCTAATGCTCATTTTTCACATCATTACATTGCTTTTACAACTTGCTTCAAATTAAATACAACCCAAATTTAAAATAAGGAGAAAAAACATAGCAAAAAAAAAAAAAACATAAAAAACCATTAATAGTCGTAAATGGTTAGAAAAACTAAAGGGATTTATCATCGTTGTCCGAGTCTTTAGTATCAAATTTTTTTAAGTAGGAATAAACTTCTAAATTGTAGGATTGCTATCGTATTTTGATTCAGTCTTTTATTTCCGATTTGTAGCGGCTATTTTTTAGCCTTAGTTTGCTTTCTGTTTAAATTATGTGTAACAGACTATTGGCTATATAAGAGCCTAGTTTTTCATTGAATAAAGTGAGTTTTCTCAATCTAAATTAAAGCTCTTATATCTTACATTTGGTATCAGAGTGAAGAACACTGGGAGTGACTAAGAGGCAGTAGCCCGTGAGAATTCCAAAATCAAAAAAATGAGTGAGGATAAAACATTTACCAAAATTTCCCATTTTAATGGTCACTATGATCACTGGAGTGAAGTAATGGAGAATCTCTTGAGGGCGAAGCGTTTCTGGAATTTGGTGCAACGTCGTTTGGAAGAACCAATCGAAGGAACCTTGCTGATTGATGCACAAGAAGCAGAGTCACAAGATACCAAAAACCAAGTATTACAGGTGAAACAATACCTCTACCAAGCTATAGACAGGAATATGTTTGAGAAAATCTTGGATCGACACACATCGAAGATAGCGTGGGAGTCAATGAAAAAAAGTTTGGAGGCAATGAAAAAGTGAAGAAATCTCTACGCGATGCTTTGTAGGGCTGTCAAAGGATACTTTCGGATATGGATAGTGTTATATCCATATCATCATCCGAAATCATTTTCGAATACCGGATATCCATATCCATGGATACGGACTGATATCGGATAATTGTCCTATCCGCCAACGATCGATAAATCAAGAAATATAAATGAAATTTTTTAGTTTAACATAAATGTTTTTCAATCCCATTGATCACAAAAGTATTAAAAATAAACAAACATGATGAAATTAAATAGATTTGAGAATTTAATATGCATTTAGTGCATATATTATAAACCTTTAACTTAATGAATCATAAAAAATCTCATTCATTGCATTAAAATACATATAATTTAGAGTATAGTGTTAAAACAATCGGACGGATAATTTTCGGATGTGGATATCAATGTATCCACATTAGTTTTCTCGGATATCGGAAATTATCTGTTTTTGGATATGGACGGATTTCGGATTCTTCGGGTATCCATCGATAGACCTAATGCTTTGCGAAGAGAATTTAAGATCCTGGGAAAAATAAAGGAGAAAATTTCACTGATTACTTTACAAGAGCAATAGTGGTGTCAAACAAATTGTGCAGTAATATAGAAGAGGTACCGAATTCCAAGATCGTGGATAAGATCTTGCGAATGCTAACTGATTAGTTTATTTATGTGGTAGTGTCCATTGCAGAATCAAAGGACATAGATGATATCTTCATTGATGAACTGCAGAGTTCATTGGTAATGCATGGACAAAAGTTCAACCGAGTCAAAGTTAAAAGAGAAGATGAAGAGAAGGCTATGAAAGTGGAAGAAAGAAACTCTGGAAGAGGCCGAGGTAGAGGATCATTTCGAGGGCATGGTCATGGCAAAGGAAGATATAATGTCAACAAAGCAACAGTCGAGTGTTACGGATGCCACAAATTAGGACATTTCCAGTACGAATGTCCTATGTGGAACAAGAAAGCAAATTATGTGGAGCTGGAAGAAGATGATCTCCTACTGATGGCATTTGCGGGAGAGACAATGAAGAATGATATTTGGTTTGTGGATTCAGGATGCTCAAATCATATGTGTTGTGACAAACGTATGTTTTCAATTTTGGATATGAGCTTCTCTCATTCTGTCAAACTTGGAAATAATAATATAATGGAAGTAGTTGGCAAAGTTGTTGTCAAACTGATGCACAGAGGAATTTTACGCATTATAGGAGATGTTTATTTTGTTGGTTACGATTTAGGGTTTCAAGATAATTTAGCAGCGGCAAAAACTAAACCCTAAAAGGATCTTGTACGAAAATAACAGATCGAATTAAAATCATACCTTAAGTTTTAGGAAATCGATTAACCCCAACTTTTATTCAATTGTTGAATCTCGCCGAAAACTGGATCGAATCAAACCATGGCGAAAACGCCCTGGCCTCCATAGTTATCCACGCGAACACCATCTTCAATCGAGGAACAGATCAAAGAAGAAAGGAGAGCTCAGCGATGCTAGCCGCCATTCTTGTTTTGATCTAGGGTTTTTTTTTAAAAAAAAAATGTCGGTTAAAAATATATTCAATACCGTGTGTTATAAAAGGTGTAGACCCCCTTTTAATCAATACACGTGTACATGAAACAAGGAACAATTCCTTATACTCTTTCAACCACAAATACCAATGGTTGATATTTTATTTTATCCAAAATCAAAACAGTGTTCCCCTTACAATGTTCTAAGCGTGTGACCCTATAGGTTATTACAACGTTGGCAATGATTTTAAATCGTATTTAAATCATAAACAGTGATTGGTGTCTAGCAATACGTCGCGGCTACCCAAGTTATAATAAGATCAACGATTCGATACAACATTTCCGTGACTAGTGTATCAATGTAATATAATCCTTTTAACCAATATATCCAGGATTAAACTAGAGGCATGGATCGTATCATCCTCGTTATAATTTAATCCGTTTTTCTTGATCGATGAGTAGACTGTTTAAAACAAATCAATATTTGAGCACGGTCATGCATTTAACAGTCTCACTCAATCCAGAGGCCCATGGATATCACTACGAATATATCGTAGGGTTAAATTCCTTCTAGATCATTCATAATTTTCATTCGATTTGAGATATATCCAATAATCACCGTTATCATTACTGTTACGAAATAACTTTAGATGATATCAAAATACAAATATCCTCGAATAAAATTATAATGATTTCAGGTCTGAGGACCATTACATCCCTGTCACTATGAGAACAACTTATGATACTGTTGATTATATTCCATGTAGTTATCTCACGGTGGATCAGCCCAATACGCTATTCTCCAATACGTATTTATATCTTGACTTTAACATCACGTATATTAATGATCAATGAGATGTGATCATCAGTCAATTAATATACTGGTCTCAACGCTTTATTGTTGTCCTATATAAACAATAAAACTTGACTAGGGACATTTAAGAGTTATAATACTTATCATATTATATAACCTCAAATTCAAGTCTTACTCGAACTATATAATTCCGTATTACAATTCTAAGGATTCTATTATATTAATATTTATATTACACAGTAAATATAATATAATAGAATATTATTTTATTCCAAATAAAACAATAACATCAACAGTGTTATCAATCTCATAAAATGAATTTCCTCTAGGGCATAAACTCTAACATATTTTGTACCCAAACTTAAGAACAACCCATTGAGTGTTGGCCAACTTCAAGATAAGGGGATGATAGTTTCGTTCCAAGAATTTGTGTGCAATATATATCATCCTCGTAAAGGATTGATTGCGCAATCTATCATGAAAGCAAACAGAATGTTCATTATTTTGTTCGAACAACCACAAACACATGGAACACAAGAGGAGAAAAATAGAGAGGTGATTATCTTCATACGAACGTAGATGATCTATCAAAGCTCTAGCATGAACGCTATGGCCAACTAAGTTACAAGCGCCTACGCACACTGCAACGCAAGGACATGGTCCATGGTTTTCCAAAGTTCTCGGCTACAACCGTGACATGTGTGGATCAACTCAGCCTCCAGAGCTCGTTCACTCAGTTATATGTGGTCCAATATCTCTCATCTTCAACAGTGGAAAGAGGTATTTTCTAAGTTTTATTGATGACTATAGTCTAAAAGCATGGGTTTATTTGCTAGTCGAGAAATCAGATGCTTTGAATTGCTTTAAAATTTTCAAAAGTATGTTTGAGAAAGAAGCAGGTGTATCGCTGAAATGTCTTCATAAAAACAGAGGCAAAGGGTAATTTACTTCTACAGAATTTGATAACTTCTGCAAAGAGAATGGAATCCGGAGGTAACTTACAAATGCATACACACCCCAGCAAAATGGCATCGCTGAGAGAAAGAACAAGACTATCACGAACATGATGCGAGCATTACTATCATCCAAGCAAATTCCAAAATCATTCTGGCATGAAGCAGTGAATTGGACTTTTCATGTTTTAAATTGATGTCCCACCTTGGTAGTTAAAGATGTCACACCTCAAGCGGCTTGGAGCGGGACCAAACCAAATGTTGATCATTTTAGAGTTTAGGGTTGTCTTGATCATGCTCACATTCCAGACGTCAAACGAGGAGAACTAGACAATATAGTTTAGTTTGTATTTTCATAGGGGTGAGTGAAAACCAAAAGGGATATAGGCTTTTCAATGTTGTCACAAACAAAATTATAATAAGTCAAGATATGGTGTTCCAAGAAGATGAGAAATGGGATTGGGGAAAAGAGTATGAAATACAAGCGGATATAAATGTAGAATTGGGAGAGAAAACACAAACTGAGGGAGGTGAAGAAGTGAGAAGTGAACCAGGGAATGTGGAAGGTGAAAATGTGAGTAATGAGGAGGTGTTACAGAGAGTGAAAATGGAGAAGAGAGTGAAAATCAGAGAAATAGAGCTCAAGGGAGAGAAAGAAGGGCGCCTAAATGGATAAATGATTTTGTAAGTGAGGATTCTATTCCTAATGATGAAGTTAAATGGTCTAAGAAACAGGAACCGAAGATCCAATCCATTTTGAAGATGCAGTTAAAGAACTCAAATAAAGGCAGGCAGTGGATAGTGATACAAACTCCATCGAGAAGAATAACGCATGTATACTTTCTGAACTACCAAAAGGAGCCAAGAAGATAGGAGTAAAGTGGATTTTCAAGACTAAGAGGGATGAAATTAGAAGGATCATAAAGGTTAAAGCTCATTTAGTGGCAAAAGGATACTTAAAAGTAGGGAATAGACTACTCTAAAGTGTTTATGCCAGTAGCCCGACTTGATACAATAAGGATGGTGATAGCTACAGCAGCTCAAAAAGGATGGAAGATTTTTCAATTAGATGTGATGTCTGCTTTCTCACATGGTCAGTTGAGTGAACAAGTCTTTGCTGATCAACCAAAAGGCTATGAGATGAAGGGAAATGAGCATTTGGTGTACTAGCTACACAAAGCATTGTATGGATGAAAACAGGCCCCAAGCGCTTGATTTAGTTGCATCAAAGAAGGATTTCAAGGTTGTGACAATGAAAAAATTCTTTTCACCAAAAGAAGTAAGGAAGTTAAGATCATGATTGTCAGTGTTTATGTTGATGACTTAATATTCACTGGTAATGATGAGAATCTAATGTTGGAATTCAAGGCATCCTTGATGAGGGGATTTGGTATGTCTTATTTAGGATATATGATCTATTTCTTAGGGATTGAAGACTTGTAAAGGAAGGAAGCTATTATCATATGCCGGAGACGATATGCAGAAGAGCTTCTGACAAGATTTGGAATGCATGAGAGAAATTCTATTAACAATCCCACTGTACCAGGCATGAAGACTGATAGTGATACAAAGCGTGTGCGCATAGATGAAACTTACTACAAACAAATTGTAGGAAGCTTGATGTATCTTACATCCACCAGGCCCGATGTAACAACCCGGAAATTCTGAACCAATTTAAAAACTTTATTTTAGAAATTTAATGGATTTTGAATATTTAAAATAATTTATTTTAAATAATAACGACTAAAAATTTATTTAAATCAAAATTAGAACGAAATTTTTTAATTTAATTATAAAGGGAGTTTAAAATAGCACGGTAGTTTGAAAATTTGAATTTGAACTTTGAATGAATGTATAGGATTCAAAAAAAAACGGATTTTAGTAAAACCAAAAATATTTAAATCTGTTCAAAAATATCTCTCCAACGAATCCGAAAAATTGAAATTTTATAACGGGATTCAAAAGTTATGGCCATCTAAAAATTCAGAATAGTCGCTATGGAATTTACATATATTTTAATATAATAAATAGTCATTTTACAAACGACCTCCATTTTCGATGAACCACTTTGGTTGGATCCGGAATGTCAAATTATTGCTAGATTCCAATTTTCATAATTTTTGGAATTAATATGTGAGCGTGGCAAAAGAAAACGTGTTTTGTCAATTTCAGTCAATTTGGATCAACCAGAAAATGACCATTTTTCAAACGGTCTCCAAATTCGAAGAAATTAATTTTTTTAGGACCGTATCATCAAAACATAGCTAGATTTATTTTTCGGGAATTTTTGGAGTCAGTATGTGGCCCCGGTAAATTAAAATATACGTTCAAATTCTATATATATTGATTCTATATTTTAAATTTAATAAAAACCTATCGTAACAGCCGAATTAGGTTACGACACATATTCCATTGTGTCCAGAACGGGGGTATTTGGCTAGGGGCGATAGTCGTTAGGTTCGTTTTGGAGTTCGTATCAACACATGAATATTTTTGGAAATAAATGGATTAAAATATAATTATTAATTAAATATAACCCTTATGAAATGAAAACCCTAATTCTATTCTAACCCTAGCCGCCAACACGTCAATGAATGGCCGATATGTTCCCAATTTCCTCCTTCAATAAATCGAAATCCACAAAATATCTTGCCATACTTCCGATGGCATAATTGAAGATCTAAGTGAGGTCTCTGATTCTATAAGGTGTTGATCGTTTCTGGTAAGTTGCGTGAATTTCTGGCATAAAGTAGCCAAGTTTCCTGGCGTTTCTAGGGTGAGTGGGACCTTCGAATTCGTGGCAGTGCCTGGTGATGATAGGCGGTGGTTATGGCTTCGACTTAGATGGGTTGGATCGACCGACGGTGGCGCGAATTCCTATGCGTGGTGGTGATTGTTTGATTGGAGTTTGGGTTCATCGGGAAATCTGGGTATTCGGTTATTCCAGGAAGAGAGATTAAGGTTTTATGTAATAAATTATTAAACTAATTATTCTATTTAATTGTTTAATGTTTGAAGTGTCATAACTCAATCAATACTCGTCAGAGTCGGACGATTTCAGGTGCGTTGGGATCGTGGAAATGAGATCTACAACATGGAACAGACCATAGCTGAAACAGAGCGATTTAAAATTTTGAAGAATTCAAAACCCAATGTGAGATTTCTAGATTTAAAATTAAATTAAATATATATATATATAGAAATATATATATATATATATATATATTGAGTGTGATTGTAAAATTAAATATATGCACCGTATAAAATTTAGAATGACTAATTGATGGTGGATGTGATGATCTGTTGAATTATACGTTATATTAAAATAAAATTGTCATTTTATTAGATAATGTTATATTAAAATAAAATTATCATTTTGTTAGATAATGTTATATTAAAATAAAATTTTCATTTTATTAGAAATGTTATGTTAATATAAAATTGTCATTTTTAGAAAAAGTGTTATGTTAAATATAAAATTAACATTTTTGTTGAATCAGAAATGTTAAATATAAAATTAACATTTTCATTGAATCAGAAATGTTAGATATAAAATTAACATTTTTGTTGAATCAGAAATGTAAAATATAAAAATAACATTTTTGTTGAACTAGAAATGTTAAAATCAAAATATCATTTTTGTTGAATTAGATTATTGCCAAAACAAAATATTCATTTTGTTGAAATAGATTTGTAAAAATAAAATTATCATTTTTATTGTTTTGTTGAAATAGAGTGGTCAACAAAATAGAATTGTCACTTTTATTTGTCATGTTAAAAATAGAATTGTAGAAAAATTAGAATATTCATTTTTTATTTTTCATTGTTAAATGTTGAAATTGTTGTCAAATAAAAATATTCATTTTTTATTTGTCATTTTTTTGATATGGAAATTTTATACAAATAAAAATATTTCATTTTTTATTTGTTATGTTCATATTGGAATTGTATACATATAAAAACATTCATTTTTATTTGCCATGTGAACATTAAAACTGTTTACAAATAAATTATCTTTTTATATTGTCATTTAAATATTGAAAACATGTCATGAAAATAAATTATCTCTTTATATTGTCATTTAAACATTGAAAACATGTCATGTAAATAAATTATCCTTTTATTTTGTCATTAGAATAGCAGAAAACATGTTTGCAAATAAATACCTCTTTTTATTTGACATTAGAAATGTTGAACATGTTATACAAAATAAATATTTATTTTTATTTGTCACTAGAAGTATACAAAATGTTATGTTAATACAAAAATGTCATTCATTTAGAAATGTCATGTTATAAATATCATTTATTTAGAAATGTTATGTTAATATAAAAATGTCATCCATTTGGAAATGTCATGTTATAAATATCATTTATTAGAAATGTTATGTTAATAGAAATGTCATTTTATTAGAAAATGTCATGTTAAATAAAAAATGTCATGTTAATAAAAAATCATTTTATTAGAAAATGTCATGTTAAATAAAGAAATTTCGTTTTGTTAGGGAATGTAATGTTGATATAAAAAAAATATGATTTGTGCTAGATTAAAACATTATCATAATAATGTTAATATTAATAACGTAGTTGAAATTAAATTAAAAATATTCATTTATAATTTTAAACAGCGAAAATTTGTTAAATAGAAAATAATTCAAACCGAATTATAATTGGTTAGATTTATTAACCAAGATTTATCTAAATGAGTTGTTGTTGTTTGAAAACCCCACACGGGTATTGGGATGATATTTGTTATGCACTAGTCCCAATATTTAGTTATATGTCAATTGATGGATTGACAGTCTGTGATGAGCATTATTTATTTATTTATTTTAATGCTCACACAGTTGTAAATTTCACTCTGGATGTGAATGAATTGTTTAATGACTATTTATCATTATTGTTATATACATGCAATGTATGAAATCCATATAACAGAAATTATATGGTAATTGATTGAGTCGCATTCCGATTCAGAATATCTTTTAAAATAAAGAATATTTTAAAATAAAGAATCTTTTAAAATAATGAATAATTTAAAATAATTTTCAATGAAGAATAAAATTATGATTTTTATGACGATCTTTGGATGGACACAAAAATATAAAAATATGAAGCCGAGTTAAATAGCAAACGCCATTTTAACCCGAACAGGTTTACCAATCGATTTTATATATTTTAAAATGAATATCGAAAAGAAGTGATTGCAAAATCTAATATTTTGACAATATTAACATTATAATATGATAAGAATATAGAATATTCAATTTTGATTTAAAATTGAAAATGAAGTTAAAATCGTTTTTAAACAAATTTATAAATATTTTACAAAATACGTTTTAAAGGGAAATCGACAATATATAGATAATATATTATATATATTTAATGGCCTGAATAGAACCGCCGCGCAGCGACCATTTGCGAATTTCGACCATTAACTTCAAATTGATGTAACGGGAGATCCGACCATCGGATTCTCCTAAAACCGGAACCGTTGGGTTCGTATCAAAAAGAGCTTTCCAATGAATATAAGAGTTTTGAAATCTAATAGATAGATTTGGAATTATATCCAAATCAAATTTGAAAAAGGTCGTTATGGATGCAGTTTGGTGGCCGTTATTGGAAACCGACCGTACGGGCCTAAATAATATTATTAAAAATACGGTAAAATTATGTAAAATCATAATTAATGATTTGAAAAGATTTTGGATGAAAAATTCCATATTTGAAAAGATAAGAATATATTTTTATCGAAATGAACTAGTTATTAACTAGAATAAAATCTTTAAATTAAGATTTAATGAAGTTTTCCAGTTAATCAATATTTAATTGGAATTAAATAAAATAAACTGAATTTTGGGTTGGTCATGAATGGTGTCTTAAATAACACTGTTCTTAAACACCGTATGAAAAGAATAAATCTTTTAATTAAGATTATTAGAGTTTCCAATCATATTTAATAATTAGAATAAAATGAAATGTGAATTGGGTTTATTATGAACTGTGTTTTTAACTACATTCGTTCTTTAACCCAATTAACAGTGAAAATATGATTTGAAACTTATAAATCTTTTTATTAAGATTTAATGGAAATTTTCCAAAATAAAGTTTTCCAATTTAATAGAAGAAATTGGAATTGAATGAAATTCGATTTAATAATAATCGAGATGAGCTTCTGTATAAGAAGACCTTTACTATATATGGAATTTAAAAGGCTTTGTCATTATTCCATTTATATTATTAGTCTGATATGGAAATTTATATCGATTATATATTGATTTGATTTATGTGAAAATTCCATATTTAATGGAAGGTGATTTTGGGATACTCGTGAACTATGTTTTTAAAATGACATTGGTTCTTTAACCCAGTTAAAGACAAGATTAATTTCTTAAAATTTGAATAATCATAAAGTGATGATTTTTGATATTAAAACCCAATTTTAGTTTTAATGAATTTTTAAAAAAGAAGATTAAAAGAATAAATTTAAAAGAATTTATCTTTGATAAAATTAATGGGAACCTTTCCTTAATAATTTGAATATTTTATTAAAAGAATATTCTTAATTGGAATAAGGCGTATGATGTGTTTTTATAGCACTTAATTATTGATTATGAAATATGCGAGTTATTTAGAAATACCAGGTTCAACCCATTCTGAATAATTACTACGACGATTAAAATTCAAAGATGAAGACGGTGGTTGAAGACCGGAGATCTTCACATCGTTTGGATGATTGCTGATGTCTTGATTGGGAGGCATCCCAAGACAAGATAATAAGTGGTGATCGTCTATACGTACTTGGAGATCGATGGATATGCGAGAACCTCTCTCGTGTATTGGACATATAGGACGAGGAATAAGGTGTCTTCGGTTTTTTTTAGACCCAGTACGGACTTGTAAATGGATGTCTGACGTTGTATTCCTTTATGATGTATTCGTTGATCTCTGCTAAATATATATATTTGTTTGGTGGCGGAGAATTTATTCTCTTGCTTAACACTCTTCTCTGAGACGTACAAGCTTAGAGGTTATATATTGTCAGAAATCAATGGTATGGTATGGATTGACAATGTGACATGCTAAGATGCAAATGATCAAGGCTTTTGTTGAAAAGCAGAGCCTTGTGGTTGATGATCAAAGCACAGCTTTAATTAGCATAGCTTTGTGTAGCAATACTTCGCGAGCCTCACACCATGGTATGAACCAAAAATGGGAGAAGGATCCAGGGAGGACATACATTTCTTTCTAGCTAGAAGTGGTATTAGGGTTTTACAAGCCCAGACATTTTTACTTATGTGGATAATGAATTGCGAGGCGCCTTGGCATTTGAGTCCCTAGTGGCTCTATTTTACGCCCCATAGGGTGGGGAAACGTATTGTTCAGGTGTTATAATCCACTAACATATTTTTGGACCAGCCCTGTGGCTCCAAGGGACGATGCGTTCTGTTCCAAAGGCACGGGCTAGAGTGTCTTGAAATTGGGTAAGGACGATCTCTTGCCTTGGTTCATGATGGAAATCCAACTTCCAATACGACACCATACGGTTTTAATTGTAGAACTAGTATGGCGACATAGTGTATGGTAGCTATGCCGTCTATGATTGATACATTATGATTGAAATGTTTTTGAAACATATATACACTAATAATAATATCAAATCTGTTTTATCGTATCAAGCATTTTTGACTATTATAAGGTAAAACTTTATCCTCCAGTTTGCGTTGCATTGTGTGATGGGACTTGAGTCTTATAATGGTTTCATTTTAAAAAAAAACATTGCATTGTATAACGATTTACTTTATTTCTTGCACTGACAATCCAATGGAGTGAACCTATTTCGCATTAGTTGCGCGGTCCTGTGATTAGCCTTTTTATTATTAAATAGGTTAAGTAAGATTTCTCATGCCAGTCCCATGACTGACTCGTAGTTTGTTTCATTTTGCAAACTCGGGTGCCCTTTTTTCCATACGGACAGTCAAGTGGCTTGTTTGCATATATTTATCTTTTGAGCAGGATTCTGGATCAAAGATTAAAGCATGTCCAGAGCATTGATAGTCTTCCGCTGTGTTAGTTATTAGTTCCACTGCGTTGTATTAAATTTGTTGTAAATTAATCTTCCGCTATATTATTATTTATTCGATGTACTCTGATATTCTGTACTCTGATGTAACATTATTATGATGTTTATAAAAGTCCTCTGTTATTTGTTCTGATGTGTTGTATGCCCAAAGTTAGTGTATCCGGCGATTTCCGACGAGTGGATTTTTGGGTCATTACACCCGATCCCATGAATGCCACCAGTTTGCTCAGTAGGTATATGGCAAAACCTGTAGAACTTCATTTACAAGTTGCTAAAAGAGTTCTTCGATATCTGAAAGGTAGTATGAATCTAGGAATATTTTACAGGAGAAACAGCTAGCGAAAGGAGTTGAAGGCCTATACAGATAGTGATTATGCTGGAGATTCCGAAGAGAGAAATAGTGCAAGTTGATACGTTTTTCTACTTAGTTCATTAGTTGTTGCATGAAGTTCAAAGAAACAATCTATAGTCACACTTTCTACCACTGAAGCAAAGTTTGTAGCTGCAGTTATGTGTGCTTGTCAAGCTGTTTGATGAAGAGGATACTTAAAGTTTTTGGTCATGAAGAAAGGGAATGCACAAGCATAAACTGTGATAATAGTTCTCTTATCAAACTGTCTAAGAATCCTGTTATGCATGGTCGCAGAAACACGTTGACGTTCGTTTTCATTTCTTAAGGAACCTTTCATCTGAAGGAGTGATCTCTCTAGTTCATTGTGCAAGTGTTGATCAAGGTGCAGATATCATGACTAAGCCATTGAAAGAAGATGTGCTTCAGAAGCTCAGAACTTCACTGGGAATGCGTGACATTGGAGAAGTAAGTTAAGTTATTTCATAACTTTAGCTTATGGGAGAGTATGAAGGGATTTGTCATCGTTGTCTGAGTTTTAGTACCAGATTTTTTAGGTAAGAATAAACTTCTAAATTGTAGGATAGCTAGCGTGTTTCGATTCAGTCTTTTCGTAGTGGTTAGTTTTTAGCCTTTATTTTCTTTTTATTTAAACTATGCGTAATAGACTATAGGCTATGTAAGAGCCTAGTTTTTCATTGAATAAAGTGAGTTTTCTCAATCTAAGGGTGTGTTTGCAAACAAACCGAAAGGGGAATATTCCCGAATGGGGAATGCCTTTTTTTTAGCGGAAGAGGCAAATTGGAATGGGTAGATTATCAATTTATTATTATTTGTGATTATATGTTAACTGAATAGTAGAATACAGAATATAAATTGCAGAATACAAATTTCAGAATTTAAATTGCGAATACAAATTGCAATATTTAAAATGTAGAATTCAAAATGCGGAATATGAAATACAAAATACAATGCATAATCTAGAATACGGTCTACGGTGGCGGTGTGTACGGGGGTGGATAAGTTGGTGGATATGAAGATGGATATGTAGGTGGATATGTAGGTGGATAAGCAAATGTATGATTTTTCATAAATGCCTGGTATCTGAGTGGTTGTTTGCGAATCTCGATTTCAAAACGCAGCCTTGGTCGTGCTTCATCATCTGTTAGAAGCATGAACGTCTCTAGATTATCCTTAATTTTGAGAAGTGATATTGTGTGGGTTAGGTCAATATCTTCTAATGTTCTAACTCGGTTTATTGTTCCCGCCAAAGCTGATATAACTTGAACATTTGACTTTGGGCTTGCTGTAGAATACAGGGAGCTACTGTCATTAGCGGATAGAACCGAGTTTGGACTATCCGACTCAGAACGATAGTTGTTGTTCTTTTGCCTTGCATGTATGATATCAACAATATTATCCATTTTCTCATCATTTCCAGTACTTCCTATTCTTTTAGCAGGATGATTGGTAGAAGAACTTCCGCCACATGGTTGAGGAGTAGGCTGCTGAAATGACCGTTGGGTGCTCATGTGTTCAAAGGGGACTTCAAATTGATAATCATCGAAAACTGTATGATGTACATCTTCCGGAGGAGGAGACTGTGGTTGTTGTTCCGAGCTACAGAGCCAGGGGTGTAAGGGGCAGACCCTATTGCAATGCTATTACTAAAAATTTGTTCAAGTTCATGCAAATGAGTGATTGGTTGTCTCCTATATTTCAGCACTGCGTTACCATACTCCTAAAAATAAAAATTCAATATAAATTATAATTGAAAACAAGAAAAAACATAAAAAGCTACAAAGCGAGAGTTACCGTCGCTTGATCAATCCACCAAAGCTTGCTTCCACTAACAGTTCCTTGATAGGGTCTCGTACGGCGCCTGTTTTCTCTCTCAATCCCCACTAAACATCTCATTTTTTCTTCAACGTGCTGTATTTGGCAGTAACTTGTTCGGCACTAACCGGTATCTTGTTCGGATTAGCAGTTAAAGTTTCGTTCAATTCTCACGTAATCTTCTTGTGGAATCTTTTTTTATTTTTTCCCGCCACTTGATATGACTTGACAGCTATTTGTAGAAATTCCGACGTTGCAAACTTAGACCAGACCTTCATAGATCATTGGAATGTACCTTTAGCACCACTTGCTTCAGCCATTTGTGTAACGAATTATTGAAAATTTGGTGAGAAGATGGTTGATTGGAAGAAAATTGGTGATGATTTTTGGGGCGGAAGGAGTTAGGTTACATAGAAGTTGGCGAAAAACAACCGTTGGGTGAGTAGCCGTTTGCGTTAGATGGCATCGGACGCGTCAAACATAAACGACTACTTTTCAACGTTCCATTCTAACTAACAAAAGCATGAACGTTCCATTCTAACTGACAAAAGTGTGAGACTTACACTCGACGCATCTGCAAATGTTAGGTAGCGTTTGGTTTCAATTTTGAGTTTTCATGGCTGTTTTCAATTTTCCATTTTGAATGTTATCACTATTTCTCAAAATGCGTTTGGTTATCCTTTTTTTGAAAACAAGTTTTCAAAACTAAAAATTGAAAATGCGTTTGGTTTGAAATATAGTTTTCAAATTTTGAAAATTTGAGTTTTCATTTTGGCAATTCAAACATATATTATTCAAAAAGTCGCCCTCATTTTTCATGTTTGCATGAACATACTACATGTTGTAAATCGAACAAAAAACAAAAATGAAGAATTCAAACATAAAGAAGTTGAATAAAAATAACTGTAAATATATCAAGCTGCTAATTAAAAACTATAATATATGAAAGATAATAAGCTGAATTATAAACATAATGATTAAACATTAAAGAGAATACACTATTTTAAACTACATAAGACCGAATTATACATGAATAAAATTACAATAAAAAGTTCATAACACGGTTTTAAATATAACATAAGAGATAAGCTAGATAAAGAGAAAGTTGAAAGAGAACAACTCAAGCATCTATCATAACAATATGACATTATATAAGCCACAAACTTGTTAGCAACGTGCTTCTGATGTCTTCCAAGTTACATCTACAAACGATAGTATAAAAGTAAGACATCTAATGAATCACAACATAAAAGTAAATAAAAATAAGAGTACTTGAACAACTCAAATATGTTACTAAAATAAAGATGGAATGAATTATTAAATTGAAATTGAAATAAAATTGTACCTGAACTATAAATGGTGAGTTGTTACATTCTCGTTCCACATCCGTGTGGCTATTTGATCTCTAACATATCCCATTTGGGCCGATTGACTAACATTAAACTGCACAACCTCTTGTTCATGACTTGACTCCAATATGGGTTGAAATACCATGTTTTCACATGAATATTCAGTAAATAGAGTATCCGTCGTGTGCTCTTCCCGAATAAAGTTGTGTATTGTGTAACATGCAATTGGAATTTGCCTTTGTCTAGAAAGCGAGAAATTTGTCATCAACTTTAAAATAAGAAATCTTGCTTTTAGAACTCCAATACAACGCTCAATAATGTTCCGACATGATGAGTGTCTATAGTTAAATAAGTCTTCCTTTCCACGTAGTCTTCCTTGTCCGTTATAGTCACGTAAAGTGCATACAAGGAAAACAATTATGGCCAAGATTTAAATTTAAGATTATAATCACTTGCATTTGACTTTGTTAGTTGTTCTAATCTGTGAATTTGTCAACAGGGCAAAAAAGTGCCAGAAGTAAATGGTTTGGTCATTGAAGAGGAAGAGCAACAAGATTCTTTTTACTACAACATAATGGTTGGAAGAAAGGATGTGTTTTTGATTGTGAAGCCATTATCATAAATTGTCTGGTGTTACATCAACAAGACTTTTTAGTTGCCAGAAAATATAACAACAGTGGCACTGCTCTTTGAGGTAACAGTTCATGTACACACTAAACAAAAGTATGAACAAATAAATCAACATGCCTTTTTACTTGCCAGGACTAAATGGTTTGGTCAATGAATAGAAAAATATACCTTTTCATATCTTTATTACATGGTTCATGTACACACTAAACAAAAATATCAAAGGCTTACTACAACCAAAAAACACAGCTTCACATATCATGGAAAAATTATCACAAGACATCCACAAGTAAAGACCACAATGGAAAAATAAATTGACATTCACAAGGCCATTCACATCAACAATACATGGAACAATGCAGCTCTACAGGGAAAGAAGCATAGACACCACCAGACCCAAACACTACATGACGGTAGAGAGACAAAATGAGAAGCAACATGTGCCCAGAAAATCCAAAGTGAAATTAGATATAGCATTGGCAGCAACTTCAAACCAGAAAAAGGCATAGACACCATTAGACCCAAACATAACAACGTACAAACAATCATAACAACATAACAATGTATCATAGTTTAGAATTAGCTAAGCTCCTAGCACAAAAGAAGAATAGAGAAAAATACAACAATAACATGACTTAAATTTAGCTAAGCTCCTAACACATAATTCAGATAAACATTATGTGAATCAAAGAAGCTCTAAAACATGTAAGCGCCTATGCTCCGCCATCTTCACAAATGTCACTCGAAAAGCTGGATCCTTAAAAGCTTTTACTGCTTTGACATAAACTGGTCATCTCGGTCATGCTATTCAATATATCTAAACAAGCCATATGTGAGTAAGGGACCAAATCAGTGGCACTGCTCTCCGAAGTAGACGAATTTCTCTGAAGGCATGCAAGCTTTTCTTTCAAGCATGCACTTTTCAACTCCGCTTCTTCACTACGTATGCTAATCCATTTTTCCATAAAAGCTTTAAGTTTGTCTGTCTTGTTACTTTTCAATTTCTTATGACGACGATCGTTCGTACTCATATCATCACTCATACGGAAGCTTGCTCCATCATCATCTTCAGTCTCCACGTGCACATGCACTCCTTTGGATAAGAAATTATCTTCTAATTATCGTTCTTCATTTGAAGTAGGAGGTTGCTGAGTAGAAGCATTTCCCAATCCACCTGTGGCGGTTGTCCCACCAAATATCTCTTCAAGAATTGCATAATGCTCGCATCCTTCCTTCCTAAATTTCTTGTACTCCGTCTTGTTTTTCTATAATTGCAAAAGTAATATATTATATATTATTTAATTGTAAATATTATAATGGGTCAATTTCTTTGGCTAATGACATGAGCTAAGTTTCATGATAGTGTTTAATCTTTGGTCAAGAGTCTACTTTAATGATTTCTATAACTGGAAATTACACTATCTATCAATCAATTGGTTGCATTTCGTAATCTTATCAAATTTTCGACACAGCGGAAATTTCTAGTTAGTCCAGTCATTTTCGTTTCTCCCAGTCAGAAAATCCAAGTTAGCCTAAAGAATATGAGAAGCAGTGTGTCATGTTATACACCTTTAAATACCATACGGTATTAGTATGAGAAGCAGTGTGTCATGTTATACACCTTTAAATACCATACGGTATTAGTATGAGAAGCAGTGTGTCAGTTTTGGTCAGTGTGATGGAGTGTTTTATATGGCACAAAATGAAAATTGGAGAAACTGAATAGGAGAAACTGTTGAAACAGAAATACCGTAAATAGGAGAAACAAAATGAAAGTAAAAGAAATGTAATGTAAACTGAAAATTGTACAATGCAAAAATAGTGCAACTTTATGAATCGAGAATTAATAGAGCAGAGAAATGAGCCACTATGGTTTTTTCATTATAAAGAAGTTAAGATGGACCAAAAGAGACAAACACCTCAAAAACAAATGAAATGGAGAAATCAAAGGATGTAGACACAAAATTCAGAATGAAAACAAATTAGAAATCAAAAATGCAACAATAGGCAGACAAACTGAAAACAAATCCAAAGGAAAACAAACACAAAATGTAATTTTGTTTTATAAAGAAAACTAAAATCACAAAAGACATAATGATACACACAAAACAAAAGGAAGTGCACAATATTACAATAAAACACAAAAAACAAGTTGAACAAACAAAATCTATGAACAAGATCACTATTTTTATGCTAAATGAAGAACAACACATAAGAAAATAAATTCAAAGAATAAAATCAAGGTATTTGAGCTATATTGACAAATGATTATTCAAACCACTGTAAAAAATATAAACCTTTAGTGATCAAATGGAAAAAACCATTATGACAGTTTTTAGGACAATGCTCCTTCATAAAAGTTGTATAATATCTGTAATGGTTATGCAAATAATTGTAAAAAAAAAGTATGTTTAATAGTAGTTGTAATAAATATAACATCTACAAATAATCTTGAAATATGATATCTTCAATGATTTATGTGAAAAGAATAAAAATAGTTGAATTTTTTGATAGAGTTGCAATACTTAACAGCAGAAGAAAGAATTTAGAAGATCATTTAATTTTGTGGTATCATGCTGTCATTAGCTAAAATGGTCAGTCTACAAGTCACAACTCAAGTGCAAGGCCTGCTCTAAGAAAAGCAAGACCCAACACAAATGCAATAATCACGTTGTAAATTCCCAGTAAGTCAGTGATTGCTGATATGCAATAAAACAATATTAGGAGCACTAAGGGGGATGAATTCCCTGACCAAACAGTTTGAAATTCGTAATCTCAAACAATCCAACAAATTTTCTTTTGTGGGACTAGTAGAAAATAAAAATATACAAAATTCCATGCTGAAAATACTGTCAAAGTCTTAAAAGTATATTTTTAAAATGTGAAAGACTTTGTAACGGTTGAAATTTAAGTTATTACTGTTAAGCATAACAACCATAAGCGGTTGTTTTATGTAATATTTAATATTCAAATAAATTAAAAAAATGTGAAGGACAAAAATTTTAAAATTTGAAATACTTTAAAAACAGGGAAAAAATTATATAAAATATTTTTAAATTACTAGAATTTACAACCGTGAACAATATAATGCTACGGTTGGTGGGAATAACAACGATTACCGTAACCGTAAAACTTCTAGCGGTATGTATTGTTTCCTAACGATTTTACATGCAGTTTTCGGCATAGCATCTTTCAAAATACAGTCAAAATAATTGGAAAAAGCACAACTGTTGCATGATTCGAATTATGTTTAGAATGATTGCAAAGACTACAGAATCTAAAATTGTAATACGTGTTATTTTGAATTTGATACCGTTTTTCTGAAACAAAGTTAAATAAAAAGCAAAAAGAGGACAACCTGATTTTAGGAGTAGAAATTATTTTCGTTAGACAACGAAATTTGTTGGCAGTAAACAATCATGTCATTACCAAGATCTTAAATAATGGTGGATCAATGTTTGATTTTTGAGCAAGCATGAATACTGAACTATAACCAAGATCTTAAATATTTTTATGTTCAAAGATTTTGTCGATGGTTGTAGATTTTGCCGATGGTTGTACTTATATTCAAAGATTTGGCCGATGGTTGTAGATTTTATAATCGAGATCTAGTTTATATTTCAATATGCATGCTTGCATAACACTAGTTCGCTTAACTCATTTCATGCTTGCATAACGCAATTGCACTTATAACACGGTGGATTGATGTTTTGATTTTTGAGCCGAGTCTTGCTCTTCCTTGATTGATTTGCGAACATAATTTCCACAACAGGCTAAACTGATAAAAGTAAGGGTGTAATTTTTTATTTTATTGAGATAAAGCGGAAAAACATTCTATTATATAGAAACTTTGATTGTTTATCATAAAAAACCAAATGATATTAAGAATCAAACATATATTCCTATCGAATATGGAATAACCTTTTTTTGCGACATCTTGCTCTGTGTTCTCCTCAACTCACAGGCCATGGAGAGCAACAAGGCAAACACAAAAACATTTCTCATATTCAGGCAACACAACATCATATCTTGGAAGATCAACAAGGCAAACACAAAAAAAAAATATCATGGAAGTTCAAACATGAATGCATCATACTGGACTAAATATTAGGCAGCTTAACATGCATCAAGACAAAAGGAAAAAAAATTAATAAGAACAACAAGCATCAACATGAAATCAAAATTATTATGAAATAATATTATTATGTACATTGACAAAAAAGATTTAATAACAAATCATTCAATTTAGCAATGTATGATGCTTCGGAACTAAAAATGTTTTATAGTTGCTGTTAGCATTTTTTTACATTGCACCATTGCATCCAAAAATTTAACTATGCTTCAGAACTAGAAAACTGAAAATGATGATTTAAAATAGTATGAACATGTTTAAAAAGTATGGTCTGACCAGAATGATTTTAAAAGATAGATACATACGCATTTGAAGCGTTATTGGTCATCCGCTACCTAATACACCATCTAGTATGAACATCTATGAATCTTTAGAACTACTTGCAGTAACTACAGCATTAACTATTGTCGAATTTATCATGTATATAGTCATTTGGATGAGAAATATAACCGGAGTATAATGCAGACATTTATGGATATATTTTGATAGCAGAATTAAAAGAAGAGTGCTACAGTGTAAGAGTGGAATGATTGAATATTCCATCTTCAATGCACTATTATATTTCTTAAATGATGGATTTTTTTACAGTCTTTGCAAGGCAAAAACATCAAAAAAATTGGGCTTGCAGCGATGATAAATAATAATAGTCAAATGAAAGCTTAAAGGCGGAATTTTGACAGCTTAAGCCAGTTTAAAAATTGAGTTTGGAAAACGTATCATGTACAGTAGAGTAATAACTGATAAAGAATGTATGTGGCTTAATAACAGACTGCCAGTGAATATGAAATGATATAGGGTAAAAATTGAGTGGAATGATAGAGAATGCATTTTCGGCAATTCAATTGGCTCCCTATTTCAAAGTTGGTTGATTATTAATTAAACTGCAATTGTACAGATATGTGTCATAAAACAGTACTGAGAAATAATTAAATATGAAATGTTGAAGTTTAATTAATTTCTCTTTTCAATTTGGTCTTCGGATGCATCTAGTCTGGATGCATGTCATCTTATTTATTATTTAGCATGACATTTTTGGCAAAAATAAAGAGGCAACAAGAACAATAATATCAAACATGAGTATAAAAGTAGTATCCAAACAAGAAGGACTGAAAGTTTCTTGCTTCAAAATAAGATGATAGATCAAACTGAATAATATAATACCATAATAACTTGATCATTTTTCATTGTGACATTACTTATGCAAATTAGAAAATACGATTCAATATTATGATGTGCAAACATGCATAACGTTCACAAATAACAAACAAATATGATAACCACATATATAAGTGAGATTTCACTAAAATGCAAATTCAAGTGCCATCTGTTTTCACTGCATTTTTTTCCAGATGTTTTGATAAGTGATCTGATATACAAGTGCATATTAGTCGTTATGAGTTCAACAATAAAATATACCAGTTTTAATTATGTAATTTAAACCGCAAATTGCTTTCAGTAATTGAGTACGAGAGCAACGTCACCAAAATATAGAGTAAGAGATCTCTAATCTCACTCAGCACCTTTGTACCACCAATATCTTTTCATCTATGTAGCTATAGACTAAATTGAAAAGCTACACCCGTTCAAAAAAAAAACACCAAAATCACCACAAAACAATCTAAATTGAAAGCAAAGCAAAATACTTGAAAAACACGAAATAAAAAGAGTTATAGTTGTGATTTTACCTTATAAGGGATGAAATAGAAGTACCCCGATTCCAAGATAAAACCCTAATTCAGGCCGAATAGAAGGAGCCGCTGCTAAACGAAAAATTGGATGAATTAGTTAAATTGAATCAAAGTATGGAAGGAAAAAAAATTTGCGAATTTACCTGAAGTTCGATCGCTCGATGAAAATCGGAGAAAGAGGTGGTGCGGCCAGAAAATGGATAGGGTTTTTCTTAACGCGTTTGTTTTGTTTTCGGCGTTGGGTTTTTCGTTTAGGGTCAAAACGAGAAAAAACTGTTTTGAATTTTCTTTGTTAGGCCTATTTTAGAAAATGATAGATTTTTGAAAATGAATTTTAAAAAATGATAAAGGAAACATATTTTTAGTATTTTACAAAATGAAAAACAGAAAATGAACTCAAAATGGCAAACCGGACGCACCCTTAACTTTTCATTTTCGTGTGACCTAAAGCTTGTATGTCTTACAAAAACGGATTTAGAAAGAAAGGAAAAAAAAACTTTCCGCAGCCTAATAAAAACAAAAAGGGTTTAATTATTCTCCCTAGTAATCCCATAAACCAAACTTATCTTCGACCGCGCACTCATGCAAAAATCCAAACTCATCCGCGCCGATCATCCATGGCGGATCATAGAAATCCAGATTCTCCACCAAACTAAAATCGCAACACACACTCCTGTCCCAATGGAACAACCCACTGTCCAGTATAGGCAGCTCCACGATCTCCTCGAATTCAGTCGTGCAACTTACAGCATCGGCGCTGACCGCGCGGTCCGTGACGTCCATGGAGGCCGCTTCCACCGCCGCCGCCTGCACGTCGCGTGGTGACAGCGACGACGGTTTGGGCAGGACTCTGGACAGCTCCGGGAAATTAAGAAAAGCGTTCGGGCCTTTAATGCTCAATGCAGCCACGTCGTGTTCATGTGCAGCCATTGGTGAGTAATATTAGGTCATTGGTGATATTGTTAAATAAATCTATTAAATAATACTAAAGCAGAAGAATTTCTAGCTCTGTCCTTGATTCTCTCAATTATCTCAATTCTCCTTAATTCTCTCAATTCTCTCGATTCTCCTTAAAACTCTAAGATACTTTTATTAAATCAAAACTCTATTTTGCATTACATTTAAAATTTAATCCTATGAACAAACCTAATCTATACTACTGCGTTATTATCCAGTTTCCTTTCCCTGCCCTTCTTTCCGATCTCCTTTTACCCCTTCTTTCATCACCCTTTTCCTTTTCTTCTACATTCAAACGTGAAAATTGAGCTGCGGGATTACCAGGTTGCCTAGGCACCTGCTTTTCTTCTTGCCACTTCCAATTTCTGTTTGTCATGGACAACATCAACTGGATTCTAGCAGAGCAACGTCATGTAATATCGTTCTGTGGCGATTCTTTAACTTTCAGTATGTCCCTTATCTCGAAATAAATCGCTTTTTCTTCGAATTAGGGTTTTCTTAAATTACCAGGTTTCATGATCTGTTCGAGTCAAGATTTTCTTAAATTACCTCAGTTTTCCTATTTCAGATTTTTTTCACCAATGTTAGCTACTCTGTCGTTTGGTTTGACATACATCGCACGGGTGTTAGGGCATGTTCAAAGTGTTCTGCCCTCTTCGAATAAATTAATAATTGGTTTCTAAATTATGCAACATGACAGTCGATGATTTATTTTCTGATAATGAATGCTTCTTCTTATTGTGATAGTATAGGTTCTACTCTGTGTTTTGGTGAGTTTTGGGACACTAATCACCAATGATTTATGCTGAAATTAGCAACCTTGAAATAATGTTTTCAAATTTGTTTTTCCATGGGATATTGTGTCGATTTTCGTCTGCGCTCTACTTGGACATGTTATTCAAGCATGAGATGGTTAGAATAAAATTTTATTTTCTTTAAAAACCTAAGGTTCTTAGAAAGGCTTTTTTTTTAAGCACAAAATTGTGATTTTGGGTTGTCAGTTGTAAGATTATCATATGATATTAATGTAATGATTTACATCAATGCTAACCTTTCACTGCATTATCGTATTATATCATTTATTGGTGATATTGAGGCTTTTTTGCCCTCTTATTTTTTATGGTTGCTATGGTAGAAAAAATGCCCATTTGAGTTGTGCCCACCATGTTAGCTGCTATCATATACTAAGATTATAATGGAAGTTTCATTATTCAATTTTGATTCCTTCAGTTTTTTTTCATCTAAAGTTTTAAATTTCATAACACTGTGTGAAAAAAATTATTTGATGATTTTCAGTTCCCGTGTTCTGCTGATTTTTATTTTTGATTATTCTTTATTAGGTATACAGCATACAAGTCCTTTCTTTACTAAGCAATTTGGATTAGGTAAACATTTGACAGGTTTGTTTCCTTCTAAATTTGTATTTTGTGTTAGCCTATAGTTATTGTTTCTCTTTAGGTTGCTAAGCATTATTTGTTTTTTATACCCAGATATTTAATTATAATCAATTTTACGTAAATTTGGTTTATTGTGCTATGTTTTCGTGTTATTTTCTATTTAGATATCTAAAAACCAGTTCTATTATGACCATTTTCTCTATTAATAAATATTATCATGAAAATGTTTTATATAACTGAGGGTATATTTATTTTGTAACACATGTTATCTATATTTTGTATGGAAAATAAACTGTAAGGTCCTAGGTATTGAAAACTAATAGACAAAACTTGAGCAAATAGAGACCATGTGAGTTGGATTTTTCATTCATCATTCTCGATTTAAGTGTTAAATATGGTTCTATCACGATCTAGCACATTGAAACATCGAAATAGACTAATCTAGATTCTAGATTGAAAAATATTATTGTGCTTGGAAAAATTGAGAGGGAAAGTATGTGCAATAGAAGAGTTTTTAAGTCGTTCATTTTTACACTTTACAATCATTGCTCTTGCACAAAGGATATATAAGTACATATATGCATGCAAAACACACAATACACACACACACATACACATATCTATGCAGTCGTATCAAAAGCTTTGTTATATATATTTATTTAACTAAACTATTAGGATTAATAAAACAATTCTTACTTGGGGTATGAGTGAACTTATATAGTAGAAATTTTAGAGAATCAAGCAGATACTCTTTCATACTACAGAGTTTCATAAACACGATAATAATATTTGATTGCCCATGAAGCGATGATTACATCTACCATTTAACGCCATTTATTTTTGTAATTATTATTATTCATAGTTTTTTTCCCGTTATGGAGTCTATTTACGGTAATGTATGTTTCTGAAATCGCATATGTATATGAAAACAATATCATTTGCTTTTGACATGATGTTCTGATCATTTACTTCCACTACTAAAATATTTGATGGCTTATTTATCTTCATGTAATTTCAATCGTTTCTGGCTTCGTGGTAATTGTAAATATGAGTTTTTTGGAAGATGTTCCAACAACAGTATTCTTTCCATAGGGTGTTGGGACAACATTCAATGTTTGGTCCAGTTCCCAATTTTATGAGCTGCTAAAAAACATTACAGTTATTGTTGTACATCGTTGACATAAAAGTACGATAACATTTAGATCATGAAATATCTACTTTTTGGTGGAAGATTAGTTTCATTTTTTTATTGAACCGTAAGATTAAAAAAAAAGAAATCTATCATTATAAACACAAAGTATAAAATAGCAAGTCTATGCTTTGAAGGTTTGTTTGTAGTGTTAAGTTATGGGTATTTTCTCTAGGATCCCCCCATTGAGTAAAAGAAGCACTACGGGTGAGATTGACAACATCATACCCATTTTGGATTGGTTCAGTGTGGTTGTTGGGTTTGTGTGGCTTTAAAAGCAGAATAGTTTAACAAAATTTCTTTTCTTTTCAATTTACAACTTTTCTGTCTACGTATTAATAATGTTTGTTCCGTAACGTTACTGAGTCCACTCTTGAGCTCATGGAGGTGTAGTATCTAACTTTTAACACATGAAATTGTACTTTCAGGTGGTGGCTTCATGTAGGATTAAATTTTTAAACATTGTTATTATATGGTTCTTTGTTGGTTACATATTTGTTCATGGAAAATTTGTTGTCCTTTTGCCCAACTCATGTAAGTCTCATCTAGAATTCAGCTGGATTTCAATGTCAATCTTTACCATAGATGAAGACAACATCAATGAAAAAACTATCACATGAAATGCACAATGGGTGGAGTATATTTCAAAAAAAAAAAAAAAAAAAAAAAAAAAACAGTTTGAAATTTTCTGTTTGATACTTCGTCAGTGAAAACATTGATGCATAGTGCGTACATATTTTTACTCTTCTTTATATTTATGGCTAAGGTTTTATTTAGTAAAGTTACATTCAGTATTTGTTAACATTAAAGCTAAATACTTTATTTGGTAAAGTTTGATTAAAAATATGTAGGATATAATTGTCAAACAAAGAAGGCCATTATGTATTCATTGTCATTGCTGTTTCTTACTGCTATTTCTATCCTTATCAATAGCTGTTAATTTTGATAATATGGTGCTTGAGCGGATACAAATAAGATAACCTTGATTCCCTTTCTTCTTCTATAGGAAGTATGCTTCTCTTAAGCCATTAATTTTATTGATATCTTCTTGGTGGCTACAAATTATGGTGACATGATTAGGTGATAACTAATATGGACAAAAATAATTAAAATGATAAAAATAATGCAATATTGCAGATTATTCAGTTGTTAACTTCGACTGAAAAATATTTTCAGAATTAAAAAATGTGTGTTAAAACTCCATAATCCATTTGCAAAAAAATGAACATAATGATGTTTGCAACAAATAATAATAATTTGTCCCAAAAACAATGGAAGGAGACAACAAAAGAAAATTTAAGAATAATGAACATTATAAATACAAATTTTAGCCCGTGTTTATTTGTTGGTTGGTAGTTAATGATATTATAAATGCATACCATCATGTTGTCCTACCTTTAATGTTACTAACTATTGCTCAAATGATTAAGGCCATTGATGGCACTATTCTAATTAGCATAAAAGAGCATTGCTCATGTAACTAATGTATAATTATTTATCTAATGCATATTGGAATCAGGATAGAAATATATTAATAATAGTTCATTATAGCTAACTGTTTTTAGTCTCTATTTTGTTTAAATTCCCATAAAAACAAAAAATTATCTACCATAATTTATCCTCGCAGTGCATAATTACGAGCATATATGAGTTCTTACATGATACATGATTCATGTCGATTTCTCAGTTTGAGCATATTCTCACATTGCATTTAACAATTTTCGGTATAGATTTAATGGAGAATACATGTAATTTATCTAAGCCTGCCCCTTTTATGAAAAATGAAAATGGGTCAACATTCACTGTTATTAGTGACTATCCTTGAGTTTACTTTTCCTGATCTGGAATAATATTTTTGTTAGAGTTTTAATAATTACTGGGTCTGATAGGCAGATCTCCTTAGTTTTTGAACTTGATACCTTTGATCTTTGTTCACTCAACTAAAAAGTCACTGAAATATTTTTTGCTCCAACTGATGCATTGAACTCTTTCCGTTGCATATTAGCTTGCTTAATTCTTGGAGCTATACCAAACGACTGTTTTCAATTCATTCTATGCCTTTGTTGTACAATATGTTTTGTTCATCTTACTTTTAGTTATCTACTCACAGTTTAGCTTGGTCATTTGTTCAATCTACTTGTGTTATGTCCATTTGGTTTTTTGATGCTATAAGGTATGATATTTTCTTTGCCTCGCAAAAAATCGATCAAGCTTAGTTGCATGACTTTGTATCACTAAATAATAAATTAAATACAATTTGATTAGTAAAAACCAGTTTTGTGGAAGGAATTTTATTGTTGTCACAACCTTCTCTCTCTCAAAAATATTATATATTCATACTAGTGATTCTTAATAAACCACAGAGTTTTTTTTTTTGGACCAATGAAAATATGTTTGCTTGCAGATTTCTCGAAGGGTGTAGAGTAAAACCAATCCGTGCTTTGTTTGTTTTGATATACATATATTCAGTTTTACAGGTATGTGAAATGCACAATTCTATCCCATCAATAAAGTAAAATTTGTCAGATTCTTATTACTGATAAAATACAAATAATATATTTACTATATTTGAAAGTTGGACAACTTTGTATCACCACAAACAATTAAATAGTCTTCTCTTTTTTTGGTTAAATAGTAATATCTTCATGACGGTACCAATGCCAGTTTCCTATCATTGATTTCCAAGTTTGAATGATGTGTATGGCAGTATTTTAGGATAAGATGGAGATGATCTCATAATCATGCCAATTCAGATTTAGGTAATATAATTTTGTACAATGGTCTAATAGTGAACAATGACGATTCTTCTTTTTAATAGGCAAATAGACCGCACACTGCAATGAAATTCTAGAAATACATGAATTTTGTTTGTCCAACATGTCAACAAAAATCCATTGGCAAAATCACAACAAAATAACATAGCAAACACCCAACAGGTGCCATGTATTTAAAAAAATTCCACTCAATGTCATCATTGACAACAAAGTCTACGTGAGCCATCGACTTTGGGCAACTTATTCCCAAGTTTCAACTAACCTTTTGGCTGAAGTATTCACTAAACCACTTAGTTGTTATATCCCTTTTTGTTCTACTCAAGTTGTACCTATTTTCTGTACCATCTGCATTTTTTGGCACAATTAGGACAGCAGTTGTAAATTTACTGGTATACAACGATTAGGAGTTGGTTCACTGAGCATTTTCCAGTCTAAAGCGTTATTTAGTACAAAAACATTGTGTTGATCACTTTATAATTCATTTTTCCTTCCTTCATTACTTACTGTTCTTGATATATAATTGCAGAAATCTAGAAAACATACCCGCTTTAGAAGTTCACACTAAAACTTAAATAAGAAATACCTAACGAGACCTTTTCTTCTCTATTGGTAGATGATCCTGTTAATTTGACTTCATAGCATTTTATTCTAAAACATTTAGATGCAAATATTTTCTCATTACTATGTCCTACAGTTTTTAAACAAACCATGTTACTACTTCACTACTCAGTTTACCTCAGTAATCATTTTTACCTTAGTAATCATTTAAACCATATTGTAACTCGCTAATTTCTTTTTTGCAAACTCCACAAGTGAATATCTATCATCCGTTGCTTCCATTTTAGCAAACTATCATTGAAAACCGAATGGAAAGCGGTAGATGTGCATTCTTACTGAATTAAGCACTTTTCAAATCCTTGGTAATTTCTATTTACTTTAAGCTTTGCTTCTATCGATTATTCATAAAAGGCGTTATTCTTGAATCTTTAATATCTGTTATTTATGCCTGTATGGATTTAATATTCATATATAAATTATTCTATGATATTTTTAATCAGTATTGTTTTCAGTTTTTTAACGATTCTGTCAGTAAAAATCTTTTGGACCCTGTTTATTATTGACAGAGTTAAGTACTCCCTCCAGTTCATATTATAGGTCGTTTTGTGAAGTTTTTTGTTATTCAAAATATAAGACGTTTTCAACCATAATAAATTGTACCTACTTTATTGACTAGCCATGAAGTAATTCCATTGGCTCATGTGGGTAGGCAGCTCCTTGGGAAATCCCAACAACCACTTTTTTGTATTTGGAAATAGAGAAAGTAACTTAATTTTGTATGAAATAAAGGAGCCAATCCACCAAAAAGGAGCATTTAAATTTTTTCTTAATTCCTATGCAAATCTCTAGAATGACCTATATTATGAACCCGAGGGAGTATTTACAATTTTACATTTTAACAAAGTACTGTAGAGAACTCAAGTTTGGCAATCATAATGACTCCATGCGGCTTTGAATCTACGCAGACTGAGTTTTAAATAAAAAGTTGTTCATTTGTATATAACACTAAAATGCACATGCTAGAATCCAAATCCAAGTTTGCAGCAGCTTTTTATCACTGAATGGATAATAAACTGTTGGTTTGAAATCTACTACTCCTAATACGAATTAGTTGAAGATTTCTACCCTCATGCCGTTGTTGCCATTTTAGCATCATTTATTACGTTGCATGTGCATTCAGAGCGAAGACAGGAAGCAAATATTCTTTCTTCTTATAATATTCTTGGCTTCATGCTTTGAAACGTTTCTCATTTACACTGTTGCTATCTTAATAACAAAAATTATAGTTAGTTATCTGATTTAGCTGCATGCTAGCCTGCTGATATTTTACTTCTTACAGGTGAAAATGTTGCCTACAAGAAAAACTGACACAAAGTACCTGAGGTTTCAGGCATTACAAGAAGAATTGCAAAACGTTGATGTTAAGTACACTGCACTAGACAAGTTCATTGCATTCTCATTTATGATGTCCTGAAATTTAACTGCTACGTTATTTAAATCATTGTCGTTGAATGTATATCTATTCATTATTGGTGTCAGTCATATTTTATTCTTTTTTTTGCTATCTCAATTTCGTTATATACGCATCTATTTCTGTTATCTATTTTTTATGTGTCTGTGAATCTAAGTTCAATATTGAAAATATTTCTCCAGCATTATGGAAGTGTTGTCGTATTTCTCTTGCCTATTTGTCTGTACCGCATTGTGCATTTTTAATGAATTTCATTTGACTGTCCTATGTTAGTGAGCTTATTGGTGGATTTGATACTTACTTTTCCATTGTTTACTTATTCAACCTAATAACAAGCTCTTATACCTCTCAGCATGCTTCCACTTTATATAGCCTTTATCAGGGAAAAATAGCGCTCATCACAGTTCAGAATTATTATTACAGGGAAGAAAAACAATCAATGGTTTCAACAGAAAAATATGGTTATGATCCGTGTGCGTAGCATGGATTCTCAGTTGTGTATTTTGAATGCAGCACAAAAAATTTAAAGAAAATTAATTGTAGCTTACTAAGGTATTGTAATTGGCATAGTAAATGTTTGTGCTCATAGTTCGTACTAATTTCATGATAGTTGCAGTTTTATTGATAACAAATGGTATTCAAATAAATCTTTAGTCCCCTTTTCCATACTGCCATCAAATGCATTTAAATTGCTTATTATGCTATGCATCGTCCATAAAGATTATGCACTGTTTATTAGTTTAGAAAAATAATGGTTACGAATTGTCTGTCCATTTTATTTCTTCTTTGTTACTACATTCTTTTGTAGAATTTTGAACACCAAGAAATTTGTTGCTAAATCGAAATTTTTAAACGACTACAGAAAAAAGATCCAGCAGCTCCAACTACGTCTAATTTGGTGTCCAAATAGCCACTCTTTTAAAAAAAATAGTCAAGTGAATTTTTCATTTAAATATTAAAATATATAATTTTGATATCATAAATAATAGTATACATGAGTAACATTAATAAAGACAGTTTATTATTCATCTATCTCAATAAATTTATATTTATTGCAAAATCCTATTTTTAACTTTAAATATCCACATTTGGACATCTCTATAGTTATGTGCACTTCATCGACAGTTTACTAATTTTTTATATGTAGATCCTGTGTATTTAAATTGCTTACGAAATCTCGAATTTAAATCATTTTAATAATCTATATATCAGTCATCTATGTGTAGACTTACATATTAATAAAAATCATAATAAAATATATTTTTGTAACTACGTTGATGTATAGATCACATGCACACATTTATGTACATAAACAACAATAATAAAGTTAATTTGTAAATAACTATCATCATTTATGTACATAAACAATAAGACCTATATAATTTTGTTACAAAATTTTTCTCAATTTATTCGGATTATTTACTTTTAAGATAATATATTTTAATCAATTACATAATTTCATAGCTAACATATTTCTCATAGTAATAAGAATG
This sequence comes from Allium sativum, assembly GCA_030737875.1. NCBI lineage: Eukaryota > Viridiplantae > Streptophyta > Magnoliopsida > Asparagales > Amaryllidaceae > Allium > Allium sativum. The sequence goes on from CM060922.1 coordinate 341,292,166, forward strand.
AAAAAATTATTTTTTACTTCAAACAAATAAAAGTTACATAATACATACCTTAAATAATAATAATAATTTATAGTTTATTTATTTTGTCGGATTCATTGTATATTATATAATAAAGTTCCAATTTTAACAATAAAATTATAAATACTATATTTTATAACATTATCGTGTGCAACGCACGGGTTACACACTAGTATTAGAAAGATGGTGAGCAGGGACAGTATATATATGTCAAATATATATTATATAGTATGCTTACGTAATATGCACGTATATTTGCAAACCCCACATAGTAGATACTCGGGTACAATTAGGTCATTTTCTCCGCGTACCATACGCTGATCATTTATTTTCATTTTAGCCTTTTGGTTTGCCGATGACCACTAGCTAACTTGATCGATAGCAGTCATTGGTGAGCTTAATTCATGCAGAGAATACTGAGGTTAAGTTATGTCAATCTCTTTTTCAAGGTCATTATTGGTGGTACATGTGATGTAGCCACGAATACTGATGCATGAATATAATCCGATTGTTTGTTTTGATTTAGCTGATGTACATATAGAACTGTATCATGTATTTTTAGGGTGCGTTCTTGATGAACGGAAACTGAGCAGTAAAACTCAATTCATATTTAAAGTCTCCAGCAGCAGCTAAAAAAGAAGAAATATGAGCAGTTTCCGCTTCTTTGCCACGCTCCAGTAATGGAATTTTGAGCATGGAGAAGAAGAGAAATTGAGATCCCTACAGTTTTATATAAACATGGATTAAGAGAATCTTAAATCGCGCTTCGTTATGTCCTTGTGGTTTCTGCTTAAAAGTATAATTCTTCTCAACTGTAAATCTCCATCCTCCCCGTTAAACCCGCACCATCTTAGCATGAGGGCCAGAAATAATGTGAGGATTCATCCCATTTTAGACTAGATTAATGTTTTAACAGTAGTAAATCGTACAGGGTGGGGTTTCGTCCATTGTGGGATTCCATGTATACTGAATGTTATGCTATAATCAAGTGCTGCAAAACTACAATTTTGTTTCTACTATAAAACTTGGGTAATGTGTGCAAAACTATAATCAAGTCAGTGTTAATATAATCAAGCCAGCAACAGTATCAAACTAACATTTATTGAGTGATATTATAAGATTAGATATAGTTGTAGAAAACATATGATGATAATCAACTGTAATTGAAGTATTATCGGTAACTTGCATCCAAAATTACAGCTTTGCTCTGCGCTATATTTTTATTTTTCAAATCATGGTATTATTATAATTTATTAGTCGAACACACAATTACACAAGTAGTAACAAAATCTTAAATAATTCAAACTGCGTTCCGTAAAGGCATACAACCGGCCTTTCCAAAAAGAATATCAGTAGTTTAATGCTGCAGGCAAACTCAATCATGGAAAATCATTATAAGCTTCGGTTCCTGGACTTGAAATTATCATTATTACAAAATACATAATCTTTGCACTGTTGTATGAATTAATGCGACTTATTGATGAAATAAATTGCAGTTATATACTTATATTTTGCAGTTGTCAAATTGTACCTCATTCTTTGTCCTTCACAAAATGAATTGTACGACCGATCGAGACGTGTAGAAGTTTGTTGACACTAGTGTCAACTAATCTCATTCACTGATTGGAGGATATCAGTGGAGGCCACATGGACCCCCTGAATTCCACCAATCAGAAAATGAGATTAGTTGACACTAGTGTCAACAAACTAGTACTCGATCGAGACTATTTTGTGGTTGCAGATCACAGGTTAAGATTACATAATCGGCTGCCATATATGAATCTATGATCGCCTACTAATTAATGCTAGTGTTAAGTCAATGTGTTTTTGGTGTGGCCATGCATAATTGCTTTTGCTGATTACATACAAATGGCTGTATTGACCTTGTACAAGTGACCTGTCAATCAGGGAATTTCCTGGGTAATTCAAGATATAATTAAAAAAATTGTAAGAAAAGAGATATTTTGGTAGGTGGGAAGATTGCAGAAAATAGAGAGTAAATGTAGTATAGGACCGTGTTAATGTTGCACAACCCCGTGTTTGTGCTTCACGTTGTTGTGTGCATTGCATTCCCTAATATTTTATGAGTATGGTCACTATGCACGATTAAGTTATGAACATGGAATGTGTTTTATGTATATATAGGTATATTTATTACTTTGTGTTGTTTGGACGAGAGCTAATTCTTTGTATCGAAAATTCTGTCCCCCTATACCCAACCAACCAAGAATTTTTATTTTTATCTTTTAGCAATTAAGTCAAAGAAAAAAAGAGGGTTTAATTGCAAAAAGTGAAATTCAAAGGTGTTATTGGTTGGATATAGAAGGACAAAGAATTTTTGGCATTCGGACGCTTGTTTGAAACACGTACATATGAAGCATAATAAATGGTAGTAATGTTTTGTTAGTAAGTACAAATTAAGTGAATCACAATGGAAACATTGGGACATTGTAGGTATATAGATAAGAGAATCAAATGTGTAAGTGGGAACAGTTGAAGTCAAGGGCCATTTTTGAAGCCCGTAGAAGTATTGGAAAGCAATGAATGTGGGAATTTAAGTATGTACTTACTAAGCATGTACGCATCATTTTCGTATTTGATGCTGATAATTAATAAGCGCCTGCGGTGCAGAAGTGAGTCATGTTCATAATCATTGTTAGTTTAAACGCCGAGGCTTATATATTACTCCCTCCAGGTTCAAAATATAGAACGTTTTTGATTTTTTCACATAAATTAAGGTTACCTAAAAATGACATATTTACCCTTTCATTGAACTTCTCATGCTTAAATGCCCATTTGTTTTTCATCGAAAATTGTTCAACAACTTCCACCTGACATCATTATGTGCATGCAGCCCTTTGTATCCGCATGGAAAACTGCAGCCTGCATTAATTTAGTAGCAGGTATTTACAGCTTTTTGAAGGGTAAAAAAGGAAATATAATGCATTTTTTCTAAAACATCATGAATTATAAAAAATATTTTTTCATCCAAACGTCCTTTAAATTGAACAGGAGGGAGTAGTACAATTTAACGAAACAGGCTGATGAAATTTTGCATTTAAGTAGGAATTAATTTCTAGTTACGCATTTAATTATCAGTTTACCGTATAATTTTTTCTGAGAGTCAAGTGAAGTTTTGCACTCTACCTCAGGTAACTTGAAACTTAGAGCATTCCCAGAACTGGACTGGAATTTGAGTGGTAAAATGAAATTTAAAATGAGAGCTCTTTCCACCGATCTCATCGATCCAGCAGTGGATGGGAGAACGCTATATATTTTTTGAAAAAAATAAATTAAACAGTTTTTTGAAAACCTAAACGGTTAAACTATACAAAAAAAAACACATTAAAGCGGCGATTGCATTTGTGAATAGCGATCCTCTCCATTTCACTTAACTCTCCACGCTCGTGCTGCCATTGCTGCAATGGAAATCACCCAATTTCACCCCATTTCATCGGTTTCTCCTACGGCTGGGAATGCGCTTACACAAAACTTCAGGTAAGGAAAAAGAGTAGTTTTGTATTTTTGCAACATACTATGAGGCCACGTTTGATTTTGGTGATCAAACTTGGCCTTCTGTTTGGACTGCAAATAGGTTTGCACTCTAACAAATTAATTGCTTTTTCTCTACTCGTTGATATCTACTAATTCTTAGTTGTTTAATCTAGCACCCAGTGGCGGATCCAGCTTCTAAGTTAAGGTAGGGCAAAGCCAAAACACAATTGTTCCACATTACAAAATTAACAAAGTTTCTCTTGTATATATACCAATATGTATCAGCTTAGGGCAAATTAACTTATTGTGTAGTGGTGCATGGCAAGCACTGGCAGCTTTGGGTCCTCACATAGGGAAAGAGCTTCAGCCTAGGTAGGGCCAATCCATTGGTTCTTGGTTCATTTTGCCAGAAATTAAATTTTCCATTTAGGGCGGCGGCCCTTGCTGGCCCTACTGTGGATCCGCCCCTGTTAGCACCAAAGTAAAGATTAATCACTTTCCAAGTATCGATTTTTTTTCCCTTTTTTATCTACTAGAGGATGTTTACAGAATGATGAAGAATTTGAGCAAGGATGATAGGTATTTTATTTTTTCGTGAAGTATTTTTACATAGAATCAGTTAATTGATCTGTAAGAACATAATTATATGTATTGTTATTCTAGGACCAGGAAAGAAGTGTGTCAATTTCGCAGATATTAGCGTTTGAAGTTGGAATTTTTGCATCCTCGTTTGAAATAAAATAGAAAAAAGGAAAAAGAAAGAGGAAAATAGGTATAGTGATTTGGAGGAAACAACGTGGTTGGTTGAAGTGGATTGAAAGGGGATGGTTGATGTTACGGTGTGACAAGTTATTGATCGATTTTTTATTTACTTTTCAATTAGTAGTCGAAAATGCTATATAGAACAAGCATTATTTATGTAACACCTCATCACATGATTCAACTTAATAAAAGCATTAACGAATAATGCTATTTATTAGAGCGGAGAATAGGACTGGTTAGGGACGACCATCTGTAATTCCGTATTAGACTAGTGCTGACTACGTCGATTGTTGGGTCTCGAGGTGGGGCGTTACAAATGATATCAGAGCAGAGGTTCAAAATACAATAAACACAAAACAGAACCAAAAGAGTACATGTGTTACAACGCGAGAGGATAACACGTGTGTTTATTATTTCCTTCCAATCGCTATCCTTGTTATAAGATTCTTATCTATCGAGTTTTGTGTAGTCCAAGCTTTTGAAATACGTTTAGGAATATATTTTATTCCGTAGTACTACATGTGCGGAGTCCGTCAGTTGTATTCTATCTTAATAGAATTACATCCTTTGTCCTTTCCTATGCTTGCACCTTGGGTTTAAAATTTTGAGAAAATTTGTACCCTTCCATCTGGTGTTTATGTTAGTTGTTGTTAAAAATATTAGGACGGGTTAGTAAATTAAATCCAAGATGATCTAAAAAGTAAAACTTTATGTTGAGATGATTTAGTGTTAAATTGAAATTAAATCAGAGTTGCTTAGCAGAAACAAGTGATTGTTTCGGCTGTGCAAAATGTTAATCAAATAATAATGAGGACTAAGGGGTATTTTGAACTGGTGATTAAATTATGTTAAAAGTTGATCATTTTGTGAGTATAAATTAGGTAAATGGTTATGAAGAACAGTGTGTTTTGTTCTTACTAATTGAAATAATAACTAATAGAACAACCATTCCATGATTTGATAATTTAGTAATTTCTTTTGTGTTCGATTGACCGTTAGGGAATTTTAAGGGATTTTAATCGATACCTTTAATCAACAATATCAATAAGAATTTCTCAAACAATTTGACGAGACGATCAAGCATAGTAACTTGTGGTTTAAATTAAAAAAAATTAGGAAAGAATAAATGAATAATTCGTGAGAATGGTGTTAAGCTACTAGACTGGTTACCACCACATTGGTTGGTGATATTAAAGTTGAATGACGTGGTGGTAGCGATCAAGTGTCGATATCGCAGCCAAGTAACGAGATAGATGATGGTGAGTGAGTGGTTTAACACTATTCGGATAAAATCCAAGAACTATTTAGTGTGAAATTTGTGTTTTGGAAGTGTTTAGTAATTAAAATGTGGGTGTTTTATTAAGTAAGAGATGCTTTAAAATGTATAACAATCTCGAGCATAAGCCGTATTTAGAATACTACTTCGAAATTAAGCTAAGAAATGTTGCAGCCATCTAAATTGGTGACATGAAATAGGGAATGGCGAGCCTACTAAAAGTTACAACCAAGTTAGCAGCAATAAATAAGAAGGAAATGACGTGGCAATGCCTCTATTTGACTGAAATTCGATGGAAATAAGTGCATATTCTAAATAGTCAGCTTTGTGTAAGATATGTGGTATATTTTGAGTTTTTTAATGATATGATATTTGGAGTAAAATTTGATACATTTGTTTATATAGAATCAAGCATTTGGAATTTTCAAACTTTAAATAAGTTGGGTATTGATTAAGAGTTAATGTTTGGAAATTATATAGCATTTATTTAATGTAACCTTTTCATAAGTAAATAAATGGTGAATGAACTTTTGGAATGAAATTTATTTTAGTGTTGTCTTAAGTGAATTGCAGGGACGTAATTCATTTAAAGAACGTAGTCTATAACAACCCGGATTCTGGGGTTCTAGATTAAACAGACCAATGTATGTTTGCTATATTTTAATTTGAGAAGAATGAAAATATGAGTTTGATAGCCCCACTCGTACAACATTTTGAACAAAAATTAAGGAAATTGTGAGTTTCATAATTAGTACATTCGGAATAAATTATATGTTCTTAGTTTAATAAGTAATTTATTCCAATATATGTTTATAAATCATAACCTATTGATTGGAGTTTGAAAATATATAATATTGATTAGCAATCAATATTTGAGTGGAAACTATATTTTCAGTACTAATAATACTTTGTTGTTTGGAATAATTATTGAACCGTTGATTTTGTTTTTAACTATAAATGCATTGCATGGAAAATATAAATATGACTGGGTTTTAAATTTGTATTTGAAAAGACAGTAAAATTAAAAGTGGCTTATTTTGGGTATTTGCCAAGATGTAAAATTTGAATTTGTAAGGTTGTTGTTAAATATCTAAGTTAATTAAAATTAACAACAACATTGGTGTTTAATTGGCTTATTTTCTATTAAAAGAATTGATATTGATTATGAATCAATATTTGTTGTTGTAAAATATTTATTGTAGTGAACTGATTTAATTGTAAGTTAATACAAAATGTAAATCTTATTGGATGAATATAAACGTGTTTCATAAGTAAAATAATTATTGTGTTAAAAACAGTTATATTAATGTATTTAGGACAAATTAAAATTTAAAAGTTGTTTGATGACTGTGTTTGTGTTTTATGAGTTAAACATTAATTGTTTGGTGTGTGCTAGGGAATTGATAAATATGTTAATAGTGTCCGTTGTGTTAAATTGGGTAATTAAGGGTGTATTAGCCTGTATTATTTCTCTTAGGCTTTGATGGGTAGTTTAGCCCATTTCTCTCCTTCCTAATACTTCCACGAGAAAATACGAAATCTTCCCTTGGATTATCTTCCTCTTTCAGCCGTAAGAAAGAAGGGTAATTCATATCTGTTCTTTTAATAGAAAATAAGCCAATTAAACACCAATGTTGTTGTTAATTTTTATTAACATAGATATTTAACAATAACCTTACAAATTCAAATTTTACATCTTAGCAAACACCCGAAATAAGCCACTTTAAATTTTATAGTCTTTTCAAACAAAAATTTAAAACCCAGTCTTATTGCCAAGAAATGCATTTTACAATTAAAAACACAAATCAACGGTTTAATCATTATTCTAAACAACAAAGTATTATTAGTACTGAAAATATAGTTTTCCATTTAAATATTGATTGCCTATATTATATATTTTCAATATTCTTTTCAATCAATAGGTTATGATTTATAAACACATATTGGAATAAATTGTTTATTACATTTAAAACAAATAATTTACTCCAAATATACTAATTATGAAAATCATAAATTCCTTAATCTCTGTTTCAAATATGATTTGGGCTCTCAAATACATATTTCCATTCTTCTCAAATTTAAGTATAGCAAACACACAATGGTCAGCTTAACCTAGGAACCCAAAAATCCGGGTTGTTACAATTTGTAACTAATAACATGCATAACATTACATGTGTAAAATGCTAGTTTAATTTAGTAAATTTCAAACTACAAAAATAATGATAGTGCTAGTTTGATTTTAATTGTTTAAACTTTAAAAATTGAATCTCACTTTGTTGATTTCACATTAGTCTAATTTAGCATTTTTTGAACTGCAAAAAATGAATATAACATTGTATATGTACCATGCTAGTTTAGTTTAGCAATGCATATTCATTATATTTGAAATGATAATAAGGTTGTCCTTATGATTTTGAGTTTTGAAATTAACGGACTTAGAGATGGCAGACAACCGGTTTGCTTGGGATTGAAACCCTAGCGCCCTACCAACTTTCCAACCGCCCTTCTGTTAGGACCCTTTTCTTTCATGTGTGATCTAGTTAACATTATCACAATGCAGACAAAGTAACAGAGGTAAGGAGTGAAGAATTAGGATGAGTATTAGAGAGAACAACAAGTGAGGGTTGTAAAATTGTTAGAAGAGATAAAAGATGAGAGAGATTGAAGAAAGGAGATACAAGAAGTAAAAGAGTGACACAGTAATTATAAGAGCAATGAGAAGGGCATAATTTTATTGAAGAAAACAAATGATTCAACGTACATTTCTTCGATCATGTACATGTATATATAGGCTGCTCAGTACATTATTTCTAGTATATATTTGGCCCAATTTATATTACAAGCCCATCATAAAATGAGATAAACTCTCCCTTCCTGCTGTGCATATATATAAGTGTGCACGACGTGTACAGATGATCTAAGCATCTGGAATGCCATTAACTACCATCAGCATAGTGTCATATCCAAGCTCGTTAGCTGGTGCCCTTGCCCCTCCACCTCAACTACCGGTTCATTGTCCATAGTAGAATTGACATCAGTGAACAAGATGTTTGTCGAATTGCCACCATGAAACCCTAAGATAGATAACATGCTCGATGAAATATTTGTGGCTCTAACACTCCCTTCCTCTTTAGAAATTGACGTTGTCTCAAGGTCAATGGTAGGAAATTTCTTTACCAATTCCCAGTAATCCTCCCACGTGGCTTCAATTTCATTCTTCTGCTTCCATTTTATAAGCACTTGCGTGACTGCATGGTTATTTCTTTGGATCATTCTTCTGTTGAGAATTGCTTCAGGTTCATCAACCACTTCTTCAGTATAAGTTGGGACATTATTCTGAATAATCACCCCATGGCTATGATGTTTTTTCAACTAAGAGACATGGAATACCGGATGAATTCTTGCTCCTTCAGGAAATTTAAGCCTATAGGCTACACTGCATATTTTTTGAACAACTTGATAAGGCCCATAGAATTTTGGTGAAAGTTTAGTGGTTTTTAAGTTACTTGCAGTGATTTGGTGATAAGGTTGTAATCTTAAATAAATCCAATCTCCTATTTCAAATGACATTTCAGTTCTGTGAGCATCAGCAAACTTATTAGCTCTCTCTTAAGCTAGCTTCAAACTATCTTTGAGCATTTGTATCGCAATGTCTCTGGAAAAAATTTCTTGCTCCACTTGTGGTACTTTAGCAGTATAAGGAACATATGAAAGTGTTAGGAATATTTTTTAAGAGAAGAAGGAGGAATTTTTGAGAGGATTATTTTAATGGGGAGGGAATTTTCATTGCTTTCCTTTTGATTACAAATTCTGATTGCATACATACATTAGCTTGATTGCCTTGCTTTTATAATGCAGTGCACTCTCTAGAGTATTCTAGGAATGCATTATCTAGAGAATATAAAATAGGAATTCTAGATTTTCCCTTTTATTCAATTCATTAATACAATTGCTAATTTAACAATACAATTAATTATTTCCTAATAAACCAAGATTATTTCCAATATTCCCCCGTAAGCTTGGTTTTTGAACTCCAAGAAGATCTCGCAATCTTTTAAAATTATCAGGCTTTAATGCTTTTGTGAAAATATCAGCAACTTGATTATTTGTTTTGCAAAAATTCAGCTGCACCTCTTCATTTTCAATTGCTTCTCGAATGAAATGATGTTTGATGGCTATATGCTTTGTTCTTCCATGATGGATTGGATTCTTAGCTATAGCAATGGCTGATTAGTTGTCACAATGGATAGTCACAGCTTCTTGTTTCTCACCAAAATCATTTAGTATTTTCTTCAACCATATTGCTTATTGGATAGCTAGGCCAGTTGAAATATATTCAGCTTATGCAGAAGATTGAGCAACTGTTTGTTGCTACCTCGAACACCAAGAAAATGTTCCTGATCCAAGAGAAAACACATATCCAGAAGTGCTTTTCATGTCATCTATACTTCCTGCCCAGTCACTATCGCAAAAACCAAATAAATTAGTTTAAACATTATTTTCAAATTTGATCCCATAGTCCAAAGTGCCTTGAATATATCTCAGCACCCTTTTTGTTGCACCTAGATGGATATGACTAGGATCATTCATGAACCGAGAAAGTAGGCTGGCTGCAAACATGATGTCAGGTCTTGTATTAGTAAGGTAAAATAAATTACCAACTAGACTTCTGTAGTAACTAGCATCAATCTTCCTTCCCCCATCTTCTTTTTTTAGCTTTTCATTCACAACTAGCGGTGTATCAATCGGATTACACCCAAGCATCCCAAACTTTCTCAATATTTTCTCAGCATATTTCTTTTGACAAATAAAAACTCCATCATCACCTTGAGAGATTTCTATTCCAAGGAAAAAATGCAGCAAGCCCGAATCATTCATTTCATATTTTTTCATCATTTCTTTTCTAAAATCTTCAATCAACTTTAAATTGTTTCCGGTATAAATTAAATCATCTACATAAAGTGCAATAATTAGAATACCGTCCATACATTGTCGTTTGACATACAAAGTAGCCTCATTTTTGCTCTTCTCAAGGCCTTTCTCCATGAAGTAATTGTCAATATTGCTATACCATGCTCATGGTGCTTGTTTTAGCTCATAAAGCGCTTTCTTTAGTTTATAAACTTTTCCTTCTTGTCCTTTAATCTCAAATCCTTGAGGCTGATCCACGTAAACCTCTTCTTTCAATTCTCCATTCAAAAATGCCGATTTTACATCTAGCTGATATAACTTCCATCCTTTTTGGGCTGTAAGTGATATTAAAGCTCTAATGGTGTCAAGACGTGCCACTGGAGCAAATGTCTCTTTGTAGTCAATATCGGGCTGTTGAGAATACCCCTTTGCAACGAGTCTCGCTTTGTTCTTTTGAAATGAACCATCTGGATTATGCTTCACTTTGTAGATCCATTTTACTCCAATGGTTTCTTTGTCTTTTGGCTTATCAACCAACATCCATGTTTTCTTCCTTTCAAGTGCATCCATCTCTTCTTACATTGCCTTCCTCCAAGAATCTTCTTTAACCGCTTCTTCAAAAAAAATTGGTTCCATTGTGCAATAGTTGCACCTAGAAAAAATATCATCCAAACTCCTGATTTTTATTGGGGTTGAGCATGGAGATGATGAATTATGGCTTGTTAAGGATGAAGTGCTAGATGGAGAACTTGGTATAGATGAATCACATTGGTTATTTGCAAGTGTAGTTGGATTTTGTTCTAAAATTACTGCTGTAACGGTTTTATCCTCCACTTTCTCCTTTTTCCAATTCCAAGATGTCTTTTCATCAAATACAACATCTCTACTGATGATTACTTTCTTTGTCTTCAAGTTTTAAAGTCTGTAGCCCTTTGACACAGAACTAAAACCAATAAAAATGCATCTTTCACTTGCTTCTTGAAGCTTTGTCCTTTTTTCTTTAGGAATCTGAGCATAGCAAATACTCCCAAAGACTTAAGATGATTCACTGAAGGCTTTGTTCCACTCCACGCTTCAAACGGTGTCATGTTCCATACAACTTTTGTTGGACATCTATTCAGCAAATACACAGCTGTATTTACAGCCTCGGGCCAAAATTCTTTAGGCATGCCTTTCTCAAACAACATTGATTTAGCCATCTCCACCACTGTTTGATTCTTCCTTTGGATACAGCGTTTTGCTGAGGTGTATACCTAACGGTTAGTTTCCTCTTCACAAAATTTATCAAAATCATTGGAGTTATACTCCTTTCCCCTGTCACTTCTCAAAACTTTTATGGACCTGCCACTTTGTTTCTCAACAAAAGCTTTAAACTTCTTAAATATAACAAACACTTCAGATTTTTGTCTCATAAAATAATCCCATGTCATGTGGGTCAAATCATCAATGAGTAAAATAAAGTACCTGTTTTGAGCATGAGATAATGTGCTCATAGGATCGCATACATCCGTGTGTACTAATTCCAACACTTCTTTGGCTCTCCTTGATCCTTCTTTTGGAAACGGTTGCCGATGATGTTTGCCAAGTACGCAGCCTTCACATACTCCATGTTCTTCTTTTTTTATTGTTGGCAACCCGTACACCATCTTCTTTTGTGAAAGCAATGTGAGACTATTGTAGTTTAAGTGCCCAAGTCTCTTATGCCATAAACTAGTGTCGTCTTCCTTTTTTGCCATGAAGCTATGATTTTTCTCATAATTGAGATGAAGGGGAAAGCTTCTGTTTTGTGTCATTTTTATTACAGCAACAACTTTTCCTTTTGAATCAAAAATTTTACATTCTCGATTCTCAAAGTGAAGAGAATAACCATACTCTAAAAGTTGTCCAATGCTCAACAAATTCTCATCTAATTTAGGAACATAAAAGGTATCATGAATAACTTTACCTCCCTGCTTTGTTGCAACTCCAATGCTGCCTTTGCCTTCAACTTCAACATACTCTCCATTGCCAAGTTTAACTTTCGAACCAAATGAAGGATCTATGTCAATGAATGCACTTTTGTCTCCTGTCATATGATTGCTACATCCGTTGTTCAGGTACCATATATTCTTCAGTTGCCTTTTGACAAGCAAAGAACAAGCTCCCTTCCATATCTTGCACTCCGGCAAATGCTGTGTTATGTGGCTTATCAAGGCGACAGTCCTTTTGAATGTGCCCGAACCTTTTGCAATTATGACATTATGGCTTTCCTTTGTTCCAACAATCATTTTCTTCATGAGAGCTTTTTTTGCAACTTCCACACCATTTATTTGTTCATTCATCACTTCCTCTTCCGCCATAGGTGCCTCGACCTCTTCCTCGTGAATTTCTTCCTCTTCCTTTGCCAAATCTGCCATCTCTAGAAGACTCGCCATTATTTTGTTTTATTGTTTTGTCATTGTTGCATTGAGTGGTGAGTTTGGACTGAAATGCGTTTTCAGTCGTCTTTTCCATACGGCGTAACAACCTTTGCTCGTAGGATCTAAGTGAACCCATCAAGCCTTGAATGGTCATGTTTGACAAATCTTTGGTTTCTTCTATAACAGCCACCATAGGATTGTTTTAATGGAGAGGAAATTTTCATTGCTTTCCTTTTGATTACAAATTCTGATTGCATACATACATCAGCTTGATTGCCTTGCTTTTATATTGCAGTGCACTCTCCAGAGTATTCTAGGAATGCATTATCTAGAGAATATAAAATCGGAATTCTAGATTTTCCCTTTTATTCAATTCATTAATACAATTGCTAATTTAATTTAATAATACAATTAATTATTTCCTAATAAACCAAGATTATTTCCAATAGAAAGCAAAGAAGGTGGTGTAACTCCATATACAACACAAAATGGAGTGACATTAGTGGAGCTATGCCAGCTTGTATTGTACTAGTACTCAGCTAAAGGTAACCAATGTGTCCATTCGTTTGGTTTATGACAAACGAAGCAACGCAAATAACCTTCCTGCATTTTATTCACGGCTTCGGTTTGGCCATCCGTTTGAGGATGATATGCAGAACTGAGATTGAGCGTGCACCCCAGTAACTTGAAGAGCTCCTGCCAGAAACTGCTCATGAAGATAACATCTCGGTCGTTGATGATACTTTTAGGTAATCCATGCAGTTTGAACACTCCTTCAAAGAAGACTTTCGCCACGTCTTTTGCAGTATAGAGGTGTTATAGTGGAAAAAAATGTGAGTATTTGGTGAGTCTGTCAACCACCACGAATATTGCAGTCTCCTCGGCAAACCGATAACAAAATCCATCGAAATGTCTATCCAAAATGCTTTAGGAATTGGCAAGGGATTCAATAGACCAGGAATAGGTACATTTTCAATTTTATATTTCTTTGGCACACATCACATTCTTTTACAAATTTCTCCACGTATGATTTCATACCCTTCCAATAAAACCTTGTTTGAGTCGATGCGTTGTCTTCTTCATGCCTGCATGTCCTCCTAAAGGGGAAGAATGATATTCTTGGAGTATAATATTAACAACTTCCTTGCAATGTGAGTCAATGTATGTCTTATTTTTATAGAAAATAAGTCCATCAACCACAGTGTACTTCATGAATGCCTGCAGCTTCTCTTGTATTTTAAGTAATTTCCTTGTGTACTTATCTGATTGAGACATCAATTTCTTTAACTCAGGTAGCCATAGGATCATTGATCAGTGTTAAGGAGTTCAGGTGATATTATTCATAACATTTGTAGAAACAATAGTTACTGTACTTACATGCATTGACGACACTGTATATACTTCAACCAGGTAAAAGATCTTTCTCTCTCTCACACGTTGACATCTTGGTGTTTTTGCAAGCTGAACCACCAAACAACTATATTCATCATATGGAATGCTTTTCAATTTGAATTTAGAGACAGTATCATTTCAAAATAAAGTGTTCCATAAATCTTGAGCTGATATTTAGACAATCTACAAATTATTTTTTAATCTGTAGTGTATGGTATATTACAATTTAAAAAAAATGACAAATTCAATCCGTTAGACTAAGAATTCCGTGAAGTTTGTCAGTGGATATTCTTACTTTATAACTCTGTTGACGTAATGTTCTTAACGCTGAGATGATCATCTATTTATTCTACTTATATGGTTATACATTTTGGTCATGCATTCATATATAAGCAGGATGGATTAGAGATTCGAAGGATGATTTAGAACTTCTATAAAATCAGTATAATTCAGATTTATGCCTTATTAGGTGATATATACTTTTGCTTTCTTCCTTTTTGTTGCCTTATTTCAGTTGCATCAAAATACATTGCTTATTGGTAATATATACGAATACTCTGATGATTAATAAAAATTGCTTTAGAAGGTCAGCTGTAGGAGGTAAGGTTTCAAATCTGATTTTATTTAGTTATTTTATTTTGATCCATTTCTATAGATCCGTATATGTAGTTACCTTTTCTAAATAATTAGAGAAAGAATCATGTTATGGTTTGGTACATAGAAGATTCTGAGAAGAAAATATTGCAATAAAATGGAATAGGTGTTTGGCTAGAGTCAAAAAGTTTTGAGGACAAAAGGGATGGGTCCAGTTCCTAAACATTGGAATGGGATTTGTGAAGAAGGAGATTTTTTTCATATCCTCTTCCTGTAATAGGTCAGTTTTACTATCTTATTTCTCACATACTTTATATATGTCCTTATAATATCTATACTAAGCTATGGTTAATATGGTCATTGTATGCATATTGTTTAGTGCATGCTGTTATTGCAGTTTTTTGATGAGCCAGTTGTACCTCGCACGAGTTCATCAAGTGACAGCAATGTGCTTCGTTATCACTAGTATTCTATTTGGCATTTTTCTTCCGATGCAGCGAATTGCATCGTTCGTGAACATGTAATTGGATATTAAATTATGATTTCGCTATTTTTTTCAAATTTGCTTTGTACTAAGTTTATATTTGTTTGTCAATGCATTTATTTGTCAATCATGTGTAATATTTATTTGATTTCTATTTGTTCATTATATAATATGATATTATTATTTGTTCGATAAGATTTGTATAAATAAGCATTTATTGAAATTCAAATTTAATTTGATACCTTTTCAGGTTTTAAAACATTTGAAAAGTGTTAATGATATTTTTTGTCAACATCGGAATAAAGGATTAAGCTATGGACCTAAGGGTACATAGGGATTGCTAGTTCCTACAAGTTTGAGTTAGTTCAGCTTTTCATAAATATCAAGGTCTTAAGCCTGAATATTAGTTACTCTTCCTTCAAGAGGTGAGTATTACGCTTACGGGACTTAAGGACCAACAGTTAACTTGGGATAAGGGTTTCGTAAGCTCGTCGCAAGTGGAAAGCTAAACAGTATAGGAAGGGTTATTTTTGATAATTCAGAAGTGCAGAAGTACACACTCAGAAGCATAGTGAAGAACAATATAATATGCAAAATAGAAAGAACACAACGATTTATAGTGGTTCGGTTCGGATTGAACCTACGTCCACTTTAAGGGCTTTGATGGCTTTATTCATGGAGGAGTTTACATAAGAAATCACAAATCGATTTACAAATTAGGGTTAGCTCTCTTAGAAATGAGCACAAGATTATGGAATAAGGAAAAGTCCCCTAAAATGAGACCCCTAGGGTCTTATTTATAGGCATATTTGGCCTCCTTCGGTAACATTTAGGTAGTAAGCCCTTTTCCACTATATCCTATCATTGTCGACTGAACTTGGTGACTCTCGGTCTTAGGATCATTGGTTTCGGTTTGCTTATCACTTCTTGGTTTTGGTGCCGGAGCTTTGTATGTGCTTTGGTGTCGGTCTTATTATCTTCTTTCCCTTGTTCTCTACTTTCGGTGTCGAATTGAAATGACTTCTGCATCAGTGTTGAATGTATGTTCGGTACTGGCTTACTTGCTTTCGTTTCTCTACGTATTTGGCTCTACCTCCAATCGCTATTGTCTTTTGCCATTCAGTTATGCCTTCGATGCTTGTTTTTGCAAGTGTAGGTTTCTCCCATCAGTATTGGGGCTGAGACTGTTGGTACCGATAGCTTCTTCTTGCCTTGCTCTACTTGTTTTTAGCCCTTTGACGAATCTGTTTTTCGCTCCATGCCTTCACCTTGATTATTCAGTGTTGGTATCAATACCAAGCGTGTGTGTATCGATAGCTCTTTGCTCTCTCCTATCTTAGCTTTGTGCTCTCCCTTTCATCACTCTAGGTTTTAGTATTAAATAGTGTGTTTTGAGATCGAAACCAGATTGTTTTCTCTTGGTAGCAGTACTGTAATTGTTCTCAATAGCTCCTTGCTCTTTCGCTGCTTTCGATGTTGCCTTGTTGCCATCTTATTTGGATTGGCACCAAGTTTTACCTCTTTTGTTTGTGCCGACAACACGCTGACTAGGTCCTTTTCGTTTTGCTTTCAGTATTAGCTATCTCAATGGCCTGGTGTTGATTATGTGCTTCCGAAACATCCTTTTGGTGATAGTCTTATGCCTTGATCTTATTTCCCTTTCGATGTTGGCTTTCTGGGTGTCACCTTCCTAAGTTTCCTTCTTGTTCTGCTGCCGATTCCGAACTAAATTGTTTATTGTCCATTGGTATCGATACCTGGTCTTTGTCTTCTTCTTCACTTTTTGGGAATCATTGCTATAGTTATTCCTTTCTAAGCTCCTTGCTTTCTCGGTTTCGGTGTCATCACCCGGATAGTAGTGCATCATATATTAGTGCTAACATCATGTTTTTCCTCTTTTCTTCATCACTGTTGCTTTTTTTTATTCTTCTGTGGTCGGTGTAGGACCGGTATCCTTGTGTTCTGGTGTTGGCTCTGATTCTCTCAATGCTTCTCCCAAACCACTTTGTTGCCGGTGTCGGCCTACATCCCACTTCTCTTGGTGTCGACATAAATGTCCTCAACACTCTTTCTATTTGGTATCGGTCCCTCAGCTTTTGGAACTTGCTTTCACTATTTGGTTTCGGTTTTGCTGCTCGAAACCCCTTTGCTATTCTTTATTCAGAGCTTCTTCTTCTTTATATTTGGATGATGCAAATTTTGTTGTTAACATTTAACCTCCCCTCTAGTATAAAGAAGCTTTGTTCTTTAGGACAAAATCCTGCATTTCCTGCACAACTTATCTGTAACTTAAAAATCAAAGGGTTATGTGTTAGTTTCGTATAACCCAAAATAGTGATGCAGAGGGAAGCATAAACCCTCTTTATAGAGCTTGAGTACAAACTCTAAATTATGAACTTTTATAAGCTTATTTATGCATAATGTGAAAACTCAAACATGCATCCATGTGGAATTCTATAGTTTGAAAGTTTAATATCCTCCTATCAATATTGAATGGGGAGTCCCATATTCCTATTTGGACATTCAGTTATCAAGAATTTACTTTTGGAAACGTGCGGTAACAAACCAAAAATCTATATTTGGATATTTGCAAACAGAAAATTAGAAGTTCGTTATTGACAAGCATAATGTGCCAGTAGAATTAATATGACTTGCATAATGTCTGATATTTTATTTATGATGTGTCAAACATTATTTTGACCAAAATTCATAGTAGCGAATGTTAGGGGTAAATATGCCATGAATTTATAAAACTTCCCCGTAGGAGGTATCGCGAGATCATACCCTCTATTGGAATGCTTCAAATAGGAGGTCTGTAGTACCCACCTATGTACTAACTAAAGCACTTTTACCTTGAAACAATAGCGGTATATTCGAACTCCATATGTGAATATAACAAAAGAAAACTAACAGTTATTTTTGGAAAATAACATAGAAATCCATAACTAAACTTGATTGTTAGAATAATACAAATCTAGAGATTTATTTTTTGAAAATACCCATAAACTTAAAATACTTATTTGGGAATAGAAAAGGAAAAGATTCAAGACTCAGATTTGAACTTATGCCACATAAATCTGGAAACTTGTATATAATAAAAATCCTGAGACTCACATTCGGATAAAACAGAAATAAGAAATCACATGGAAACCCCGAGACCCACACTCGGGTACGTAGAAATCAGAAATCACAAAGAAACCCCAAGACTCACACTCGGGTAAGCACAAGTCAGAAATCACATAGAAACCCCAAGACTCACACTCGGGTATGTAGAAATCAAAAATTACATAGAAACTCCGAGACTCACACCCGGGTGAGTATAGATCTAAAATCATGTAGAAACCCGAGACTCACGCTCACGAAAGTAGAAATCAGAAAACGTGTAGAAACCCCGAGATTCACACTCGGGTAAGTAGAAATCAAAAATCAAGTAGAAACCTCGAGACTCATACTGGATAAGTAAAAATCATAAATTACATAGAAACAACGAGAATGACACTTAGTAAGTAGAAATCAGAAATCATGTAGAAACTCCGAAACTCACACTCGGGTAAGTAAAAATCATAAATTACATAGAAACCCTAAGGCTAACACTCGGGTAAGTAGAAATCAAAAATTATGTAGAAACCCCGAGACTCACACTCGGGTAAGTAAAAATCATAAATTACATAGAAACCATAAGGCTAACACTCGGGTAAGTAGAAATCAGAAATTATGTAGAAACCCCGAGACTCACACTCGGATAAATATAAATCATAAATTACATAGAAACACCAAGACTCACACTTGGGTAAGTAGAAATCAGAAATTCACATATGAAATTATTCATTAATAATAGCATGGAAGAACTATCAAAGTTTTACTTAGAGAACATCCAATAAAGCCTCACACATTATACAAAGACTATCTATGTGAGCAATGTTAAACAACTCAAACATCACTGAGAGTAATCAAACAACTATAAGTTACTTGTGGATTCCTGAGAAGTTTGCACAGAGAAAACAAGCAAACGAAAGAGTCTTAAGTACCTCAAGAAATAATTTATTGGAGGCATACATAGAGGACTGCTTTCAAAATAAATTATTCCTATCCTAAACCAAATAGTCATTCAGTAGTAGTTCCGTTAAGTTTCCAAACCATTTGACCCTTCAACAGTAGTTCTGTTTAATTGTTTCATCATTTAACCATTCAGCAGGTAGTTCAAGTCAATCGCCCAAATTTTCAATTGTTTAATTGTTTAGCAGGTAGTTCCGTTTGGTTATTTGAATCCACAAATTTTCTTTTGGAAGTTTCGTTAGGTCATTTGGCTATCAACCATTCAGCAAGAAGTTTTGTTTGATTATTCAGTCATTGGGTATCTAACGTCCAATCTTATTCCTAACCCCCAGGATATGCAAATGAATGCTCTCTAAGAGAGTGACACTGGTTCTTTTATGGGTAGATGCATGCATAATTAGCTGCACTTAGGGGGCAACTCCACTAGTTGGAGATGTAAGTGTTTAGCCCTACTTAGGGGGTAACTCCATTATAAGGGATGTGAGTATTGTAGCTCCACTCAAAGGCAACTCCATTGTTGGAGATGTGACTTCCCTTCTTGGAAGCTTCGTTTGTTATGGCTTCTCTCTCTGGAAGCTTTGTTTGTGGTGGCTTCTCTCTTTGGAATCACTGGTTGTTGTAGCTTCTCTCTGTGTAGGCTTTGTTTTATGTTGTTTCTCTTCTTGGAAGCTTTGTTTGATGTTTCTTTTCTTCTCGAAAGCTTTGTTTGATGGTGCTTCTCTCCCCGGAACCTTTATTTGATGATTCTTCTCTTCTCAGAAGCTTTGTTTATTATGCCCTTTCTTCTAAATACTTTATTGTTTCTCCTTTTTTTCCAAAGGCTTTGTTGATTTTACTTTTATTCTATAGGTTTTATTGATTCACCTTCATCATAGGTACGCTCCACACCCTTAATAGTGGTTTTCAGATATACTAGTATAGTGCATTTGATGAGGAATGCTTATAAAAAGTTTAAGGCAAAGGATATAAAGTTTTAAGCAATCTTATTTAAGCCAAGCAATGATTGGCATTTGATCGTTTCTTCATTGCGTATTTCTTTGGTTGGCTTCCATCAAAGCTTACCATTAATTGATAACTATGTTATGCATTTATTCATGCATTGCATTCTTTAAGTGCTCCTATTTGAGCTTTCGTTCCCTTATGTGGGATGAGACATAAACAGAAATTGGAAGTGCGTTAATTGTTCCTCTTGAGCTTTCGTTCCCTCCCATGGGACGAGGCAAAAGTAGCGGTTGGGCACGTTTTAGGTACTACCCTTGAGCTCTTGCTGTATGCTTAAGCCTGAAAAGGGTTTGTTTTTTTACTTATTGTTAAGTTCTCATTCCCATGTTGCATTGCCTCTGGCCAGATTTCCCACTGATCTTATTTCAGATTTCTGAAATGATCTTTCTTCTCTTTTTGGCTTGGTTTCTTTTTATCAAATCATGATATTGACTACTTTTGTGTCCTTTTATCTTGTGATAGAACAATAATCCTTTTCCCTGCACGTCTATGAAATGCCTTCTGCAAGAGAATTATAATCAAGGCTTCTCGTCTTTTGACCACGCTTCAAGCTTTTCTTTGTGTTAAACATTTTTTTTCATGCGAATGAATTTGTTGGCTCTGGAAAAAAAAATCACCCAAGCTTTCACATTCTCTTAAGGTAAGCTCTTTTAAAAAGGGTGATGGTGCTAATAATCCTGATTACACAACTATCAGTTTTTCTCTACGTGTTGCCCTTTGTACTTTAAGCGACTTGGTAAGAAATCTCCTTAAATAATGGTTAACCGATTCCTCTTGTTTTTGTCTAATTCTAGCTAGATCATACATGTTGATTGTTGGGTCTTTCCATACATAGAATTGCGTGCTAAATGTAGTAGATAATTGTTTCCAAGTTGTGATGACCAGGCAATGATAATGCTTGGGCCAATTAAGAGCTTTTCCACGGAGAGTTGTCAAGAAGACCTTACATCGAAGGGCTTCAGAAGTTATATGTATCCATGTAATTCTCGAAAATGGCGAGGTGTTCTTCGGGGTCTGTAGTCCCATCAAATGCGAGTTTGTTCTCTTCTATACCATATAGAACCTTTACCATCATTATCTCTTTAGAGAAGTTGATTCTCTGCAACCTCTCTTAAGGTATGATTGATTCTTTGCAAAACCAGACTGTCTTGCAAACTTAATATTGTCCTAATTTAACTATTAAACTCATAAGGTTCCATTATTCTTGATCCTACTTCATAAGGTTTTGCTTCAGAAGCCCTTTCAACCATGTCTTCATGAATAAACCTCCTTGTAGTATTGATATGTGAAGCTAAATGTAATACTTCCAATTCATCATACTCGTCATTCCTTATGTTTGACGGTTCCCCTAGTAGAAAATTCACTAAGTTGAGGTCCAAAAGTATACCATCCTATAGGATGGATAACGTGCTAAAATATTGTTCGTGATTCTTTTTTGGTCTAACTTTAATGGGTATTAGGAGCCTCTTCTTACAATAGAAAGGGAAATAAAGGTGAAGGCTTTATGACGGAAGGGTAAAGTAAGAACATAAGGTTTAAGATAAGGATGAAGGTAGGAGAAATAAGGGTTAACTACAAGGGGAGAGTACAGGAAATAAGTTTATGGATTCAAGGTCATACTATTCTTCAAAAAGCTTAGATCAATGGTGCTGAATTAGCAATTCG
This sequence comes from Allium sativum, assembly GCA_030737875.1. Classification (NCBI taxonomy): domain Eukaryota; kingdom Viridiplantae; phylum Streptophyta; class Magnoliopsida; order Asparagales; family Amaryllidaceae; genus Allium; species Allium sativum. The sequence goes on from CM060922.1 coordinate 341,314,220, forward strand.
GTATCCAGAAGCTCCTTGTTGAGACTCTTTATCTGTAATCTAGATTCTTCAAAGCTTAATCAAATCTGGAACGAAATAACACGGTTAGGGATGTGATAAGATGGTCCAAAAGATCGGAGGTTCAAACCCTCCTTCTAGCGCCAAAATGTTAACGATATTTTTATCAACATCGGAATAACGGATTAAGGGTATGGACCTAAGGGTACTTAGGGATTGCTTAGTTCTTATAGGCTTGAGTTAGTTCACCGTTTCCTAGATATCAATGAATTAAGCCCGAAGATTAGTTACTCTTCCTTCAAGAGGTGAGTATCACGCTTATGAGACTAAAGGACCAACAGTTGCCTTGAGATAAGGGTTTCGTAAGCTTGTCGCAAGTGGAAAGCTAAACGGTGTAGGAAAGATTATTTTTGATAATTCAGAAGCACAACAATACACATTCAGGAGCATAGTAAAGAACAATATAATATGTGAAATAATTATAGTGGTTCGATTCGGATTGAACCCGCGTCTACTTTAAGGGCTTTGATGACTGTATTCATGGAGGAGTTTACATAAGAAATCCCCAAATTGATTTACAAATTAGGGTTAGCTCTCTTACAAACGAGAACAAGATTATGGAATAAGGAAAAGTCCCCCAAAATGAGACCCCTAGGGTCTTATTTATAGGCATATTGGGCCCCCTTCGGTAACATTTAGGTAGTAAGCCCAATTCCACTACAGCCTTTCGTTGTCGACTGACCTTGGTGGCTCTCGGTCTTGGGATCATTGGTTTCGGTTTGCTTATGCACTTCTTGGTTTCGGTGCCAGAGCTTTGTATGTGCTTTGATGTTGGTCTTATTATTTTCTTTCCTTTGCTCTCTACTTTCGGTGTCGAATTGAAATGACTTCGGAGTCGGCGTTGATTGTATATTTCGTACTGGCTTAGTTGCTTTCGTTTCTCTATGTATTTAGCTTTACCTCCAATCACAATCGTCTTATGCCATTCAGCTTTGCCTTCGATGCTTGTTCTAGCAAGTGTAGATTTCACCCATCGATATCGGTGCTGAGATTGTTATACCGATAGCTTCTCCTTTCCCTGCTCTACTTGCTTTTAGCCCTTTATCTCCTTTGATGAACCTGTTTTCAGCTTCATGCCTTCACCTTAATTATTCAGTGTCGGTATCGATACCAAGAATATGCGTATCGATAGCTCTTTGTCTCTTCTGTCTAGGCTTTGTGTTATCCCTTTCATGACTTCAGGTTTTAGTGTTGAATATTGTGTTTCAGGATCGAAACCAGATTGTTTTCTCTTGGTGGCGGTACTGTAATTGCTCTTGATTGCTCCTTGCTCTTTCACTGCTTTCGATGTTGCCTTGCTACCATCTTATTTGGATTGGCACCAGGCTTTACCTCTTTTGTTTGTGGTGATAACACTCTTAGTAGGTCCTTTTTCCTTTTCTTTTAGTATCAACTGTCTCAATGATCTGGTGTCGATTATGTGCTTCTGAAACATCCTTTTGGTGCTAGTCTTACGTCTTGATCTTATTTCTCTTTCGATGCTGGCTTTCTGGGTGTCACCTTCATAAGTTTCCTTCGTATTCTGCTGCCGATTCCCAACTAAAGTGTTCATTGTCCATTGGTATCGATACCAGGTCTATGTCTTCTTCTTCACTTTTTCGGGAATCATTGCTATAGTTATTCCTTTCCGAGCTTCTTGCTATCTCAGTTTCGGTGTCGTCACCAGGATAATAGTGCATCATGTACTAGTGTTGACATCATGTTTTTCCTCTTTTCTTCTTCGTTTTTTATTTTTTTTATTTTTCCGCAGTCAATGTTTGACTAGTATCCTTATGTTCTGGTGTCGGCTCTGATTCTCTCAGTGCTTCCCCAAACCTTTTTGCTGCGGGTATCTAACTACAACCCATTGCTCTTGGTGTCAACATAACTGTCCTCAATACTCTTTCTTTTTGGTATCGGTCCCCAAGTTTCGGAACTTGCTTTTACTACTTGGTTTTGGTTTCGCTGCATGAAACCTCTTTGCTATTCTTGTTTTGGAGCTTCCGCTTCTTTATATTTGGCCAATGTAAATTTTGATGTTGATAAAAAGGTATCGATTATTTTTTTTTGTTTCAGTAAAAATTGCATCAGTTGTTTTAACAGTCATAAACCAATGCTACATTTCCATCTCTTTCACCGGTTATTAAAAACAACCGATTGAAAAAATAAGCATTTTTAAGCAAATAGAGCATTTTTTGCGCCGATTTTTTACAATAACCAGTGCAAATAACTCATCTTTTACACTGACTATTACTAACAATCGGTGCAAACCATATTTTACACCAGTTCTAAACCGATGCAAAAGAGAAAAGCTTCTTGCATCGTTTGCATTTGCACCAGTTGTAGAACTGAAGCAACATGGGGTAAACAACTGGTGCGAATGATCTGTTTTGTAGTAGTGTGGGTAAATTATTACCTTTTAAAAAGAGTCAACCCTTTCACTACAAGAAAACATGGATTCAGTTGCATTTGTTAGTAGCGTTTTAGAGTTAATGTATCCAATATTATTTTTAACTTTGTTTCAGGGGACATGATTAATTTTTATTCTAATTTCTCTGAAATTTTGGCATGTGTCATGTTTATTTTTCCAGCAATTCCCTCTACTTTTTTGGCCGTCGACAAAATTTTCGTTCCACACTTCAGCTTTCTTCTTCTCGCATCAATAAAACTTCCGCCTTCGTTCATTTTTTTAATAAAATTTCTGCCTTCGTACATTTTTTCAACAAAATTTCCGCATATAAATAAGATCCATGGATCCACAGGTTTTTCTTCTTATGATCGTCGACAAATCAGATCCTTTTTGCTCTGAGGATTTTTTTTTGAGTGGCTAATTCAAGGTACGTAAATTGTTTTATTATTTAGAAATTGATTTGCTATGTTGTACGTTTACCATCATCGACCCCCTCCGCACATTTATTGTCGTCGATTGTTTTATTGTTTTTTCGTTTTATTCTTTTGAACAATTGATTCAAGGGTTTTCTATTTATGATTGTTTCTTTCATATGTTTATCATCGTCGATCCCCTCCGCATGTTTCTTTTTTGATTTTCATTTTTTTTATATCAGCTCTGAAATCCCAATTCTTCGGTTTTGGATAATGATATCATGAATAATGTGATTTTAGAAAGGGGCATTTTTAGTGCATTTCTTGGTTTTGATAGTGTAACCAAGATAGACGTTATTAGTTCAACTATTGTATATTGGACAAGTAAAATAATTAATAGGAGTTATGGTTCTGGTAGTGTTTGTAGATTGTCTTGGTCATTTTTGCTGTGTGTTTTCTTTGTTGCTTTTGAGAATTACTTTGCAGTAGGACAATTTTTCATATATTTTTTTTGGAGCAATTTCTGATATGCAGTGATGGAGATGAGCTACTGGGATGGTTTCTTGGGTTTTATCTGGTTATGCTATGCTAGTCTGGAGTTTTACTATTGGCGTGGTTTGGAGTATAATTTCCACTTGTGTGATCTGCAGTGGTATGTTGTGGTGGCGGCTTAGATGCGTTTTGCTTCTGGAATTTGGCTCGTTGCTTTTTCTGTGTTTTTTTGTTGTTATTGTTTTTGAGTGACCGATAAGTGGACTGCATGTGTTTATAACCTTGTCTTGCTATGTGTAATTTTTGGTTGAGCTAGATTAATTATAAAGCTAGCATGCTTATGATCAGGCACATGCATCGAAATTTGATTATAACCAGAGTACATATCCATTAAGGAAAGAAGCTCGTGTCCTGCTGTTGAGTCTACAAGTCGTTCAACTCTAGGAAGTGGGCATTTTCGCGGGGACATGCCTTGTTCAAGTCTAAGAAATCAATGCATGTCCTCTGCCTTTCGTTGGACTTTTTCATGAGTATCTGGTTCAATACCCTGTCGAGGTAGAGAGAATCACAAATAAAATCATTGCTCTTAATCTTCTCTACCACTTCCTTCGACGATGTCGGCCTTTCAAGAGCAAGCATATGCATCTTATGCTTAATCGGGATGTACTTTAGATTAATATTGAGCAACTGGCTCAGGATGGTCGGTGATATCACACATATGTCAGCATGGGTCTAGGCAAACACATCATGGTTTGCATAGAGAAACTTTGTCTATTCCCTTGTTCGGAAGGATCCAAGATGAGATTCGATATTCAAGGCCTTAGATGAGTAATTGATACCAATCGAGATCGCCACCGTTATTTTGTTGGTGGTCGTCCTTTGGTATCCTAACACCTCATCTTTTATTGGACTAATATATTTGAATTGATGGCTATACCGTTCACATTAAGATTTTCCATCTATTGTCTATGCTATGGCACCCCTGATGCAAAGCGAATTATCCATACCCTTTTCCTTTTCCTTGCTACAGGCTTCCTTCTGTTTAGTTAAGTAACATTCTTATCATGCTACTTGATCACCTTGTACAACTCTTACCTCATTCTTAGTTGGAGACTTTAAAATAAAGCACTAAGGAGCTATGCACGCTCTGAATTTGATAAGGGTCAATCGGCCCAAGAATGCATTATACAAAGAGTTAATGTCCAACACAAGAGATGAGAGGATCTGCACTCTTCTATGGTCCTCCTCACCCAATTCCATGAGTAATTCAACCATCTCTACGGTTTCATTCACAGAGCCGTTGAAGCCATGTATTCTAGCATTACACGGCTCTATGTCTTTTGCCTCCAACATCATATAGTCATAGGCTCTCTTGAATAGAATATTCACAGAACTCCTTCAGTCAACAAGGACCTTCCATACCATAGAAGGGCCAATCATGGCTGAAATCACTAGTGGATCATAACTTGGGGACTCCTCCCCGTTCGCGTCTTTATTTCTGAAGACGACATCATCCAACATCGCCCTTCTTTGCTTTATGGGAGCAGCCTCTTCTTTAGTGTTGCACTCTTAAACCTCGACATGCTTCACCGCATTCACATACTCCTCCATTGTCTGAAGACTAAAACCAACTAGATGTGGTCAACCGAATATGGTGTTAATAATAATTCCTTTATTCTTTTGCCGGGTGGCAGCTCTTGATGTTGTCTGACCTTAATGATTGGGATCTAAAGTCCCATGCCCTTTGTCCCGTGGGTCAACTCGATATTCATCCAACTTTCCTTCTTGAATAAATTTCTCCAATATGTCCCGGAGGTGATGGCATTTGTTAATTCTTATGGTCATAGTCTCATGCAATAGACAAAATTTCCTTGACTACATTTCTTTCTTCATAAATTACCGTGGAGCGGGTTCCTTATACTCCATCACATTATAGGTGTCCACACATATGTTCTCCAACGTGTCATTTTGAGGCATATAATTGTCGAAAGTCTAGAACCAAGGTCGCTTCTTAGCATCCCCTTTCTGACTATGACCTCTGTTACAACTTTTATGTTGGTTGTTACCTTTATTTTTCTTGTTCTAGATGTTGACGTGAACTTTTCTCGGATTCTCACTAGACTATCTCACCACCACGTTACTATGGATGCCTTCATTCACTATGTCATTGAATCCTTTTTTCAAGTCTTTTCCACCTCCTCAATTCGTGGAAACTAGTTGGTCTTCTCATAGAATCTAAAGTAGAGGGAGGCTTTCCAGTTAGACATTTTCCAAATTCAGTGTTAGGGTTGATTCCATCAACCAATTCCATCAATATAGTTTTATCAATAGGGTTGCTAACTTCAATGACAACAATGTTGAAGTGTTCAAGATAATCCTTAAGTGACTCACCTTCAGCCTGGTTCACATAAGAAAGGATCAACGCATGCTTCAACTTAGCGTAGTGAAGGCAGAACTAATTCATAAACTTCCTTCTTAGTTCCTCAAATAATGGCACCGATCTAGGTGGCAATCTGTTGGACCGCACAAGTGTTACTCCATCAAGGTAGATGGGCAACGCCTAGCATTTGATAGCATCTGGTGCTGCTGTAGAATCAATGTACCAAGTATATCTCATTAAATGTTAGTTGGGATCAGTCTTGCTCGAATAATGATTCATGTAAGGAAATTTGAACCTTCAAGGGAACTCCACTTTCAAGATATCAACTAGAAACAGAGTATGACTGCGGTCATTCCCCAATCTTCATTACTATAGCGACGGCTCTCATTCATTATATGCCTAACCATGGCAGTTAAATCAAGGGTACTGAAACACCCCACCTCCGTTAAGGTCACTCACAAAGGGAATGCCTTAACTTTGATGGAGGGTTATAGGTACAAGACACAGAAAACTTTACAATACAGATAAATATAAGCAACGAAATTCAATTATTTATTTCATACGTGGTTCAATACAAAATCATTACATCAAATTGTCTCAAAATAACTTCCAAAACATTACAACATAATTTCTATCTTGATTGTTTAATAAAGAAGCATAAACCATAAATAAAACTGCATAAATCCCCAAGGATAATGTCCAAGAGCCATAGCCATGGTGAGAGAGAGACCAAATCATACATATACTTTCTTGAAGCTTGCAAAGAGTCTGACTAAGCTGCAGTATTCCCTCCCTATAGACCTGGGGGGGGGGGGGATGGAAGAAAAAAGGACGAAGGAAAGGGATCATGACAGTAATAACAGAACATAGGACAATACCCTAATATAAGATAAGAGGAACATGTGATCGCACCCATTACTATAGTCTCTGCACCAACTTAACCATTGCTTCAACCAGCCCTACGTGTCCATAGCAAACGATCCCCTTAATGATCGGCTCCTACTCGTATGCATTCATATCATGTGTCATTCGGCCCCGTTTGACTGTAGATACCTTTGCTGGTCCCACCATGGGGTGTATCAGTCCCTCTGGTGGCAACCCGACACGATTCATGATGCACAATGTATACTACTGGTGCCCAGTGCCTGATTTTTCTACTCCGGAGTACGTGCACGCCCATACTCCATCGGAACCTACACTGGCCCACCAACCGCCGACGTTTTGACCACTTATAATCAGCCCAGTAATCGTGCCCCACCCTGCCTAGTTTCAGGGTACCATGATACATCTATGTGGGTTACGGCTGAAATGGGTCCCCGCTACTAGGGTTTTCTAATCAACATGTTTATTTGGTTAAGTGTCCAAGTTTACCTAAACCCACCCATTCGTTTAGTTAACACGTTGAATCAGTTAAGTGTTTCCCTAATTGACTTAACCCTACCAATCCTGACTTAGCTTTAATTTATTAAAGCACCAACCACTCACATTAGACAGGTATTATTGTGGTCAATGGATGTGCCGGTCGATTCCGGGAAGATTTACACCACAACTCTGTCTAACCTCGGGTTCTTTTTGGGCTTGATGCACTAACCACCCACATTAGACAGGTCTTGTTGTGGTCACTGGATATGCCGGTCGGTTCCGGGCAGATTTACACCACAACTTAGTCTAACCTCGGGTTAGGCATATTCGTCTTTTTCTAAATTCACATTTTTCTATATATGTCTAATTTCTTTATGTAAATTTAATTTAATTTAATCATAATTATCTTTTGATTATGCTCACCATAAATGGTATATCAAATATGCCATTTATGAACAAATCCATGCCATGAATTTTCATATTTTCCCATCGATACCCCCGTGGAACGTACGCATGAATCACATACAATGCTGGGCTAGTAAATTAGCCCAAACCCATAAACAAAAAGGGTAATAAACAAGGGACATGAAATAGACATAAAATAGCATACATTTCAACTTGTCATGTGTAACTTGGCATAGAAATATCATTAACTTTAATTAAATGGGTAAAGGTGAACTTGTGACTAAGTTGGGTCTAATTGTCATGTAAACTTGACAAAGGTCTAGCATGGAGGTTTAACATATAATCACAGTTTCAACCCACAATTTAGCATATTAACTTATGTATGTCAAAACATAAGAAAGCTACTATAATCATTTTTAAATCGCAACTTAGGATATTAACTTATGTATGTCAAAACATAAGAAAGCTACTATAATCATTTTTAAATCGCAACTTAGCATATTAACTTATGTATGTCAAAACATAAGAAAGCTACTATAATCATTTTTAAATCACAACTTAGCAAATTAACTTATGTGTGTTAAACATAAGAGAACTTTTATCAACATATTCGAATCACAACTTAGCATGATACTTATGTGTTAAAACATAAGAGGACTACAATTCCAAATTTCTCAACATAAATAGATTCAACCTAACATGAATATACATGAGTGTTGATCTAACATATAAGCATGTGTTTTAGATCATAAACTTGTAAGTAACCACCAATTTATAACATGACATGTTTCACCATTTAATTGGCAAAATAAATCCGTTACCCAATCATAATAGATTTCAATAACATACAACATGTTCATCCCCACAAGCATATAGACATGTTTAATATATAATATGCTCATCACAACGAGCATATAGACCTGATTAATTGCAACGATACTTTAAGATAAACGAAAATCAAATCTTATTCATAAGCATCATTCTATATTCAAATTACAACATATCATGATTCATTTGAAAGAACGTTTAAATCTGCGTAATAACCAACTTACAAACTAAAAGGAATTCTTGCTTTCTGAAATCTGAATTCTGAAATTGGTAAGCTCGCCTTTGATGTAGATCGTTGAATTTGATTACTTTTAATTTGATTTTTGATTCAGGTTCTTATCTTTGCTTTGAATTAGTGACGGCTACTCCAAGTTTTCTATTGACAGCATGATAGTTCAGGGACTATTTTTGTGTGATTTTTAGGTTTGAGCGTTGGGTTGTTTATATAGAAATTCAATTCAATTTGAGCCGTCGGATGATCCTAGAGTTAACCACAACCATTCAATCAAGATAAGGCGACACCTTAGCCCTAGTCACTCAGCACTGAGTCACAAAATTGTCACCTTTCAGATTTGCCAGAGGGGTAGGTCGACCCCTAGGTCGACTTGTAGGGGGAGGTCGACACTAGGGTCGACCCCCTGATCGACCTGGGTCCTGGGCGGAAATTTTCCCGCCCAGCACGCTTCTGACTTTTGTTCTGAATTTGAATTTTTTTTCAAGCTGTTTGAATTTATTTGAATTTTCTGGAAACTTCCGACCGCTATAACTTTTTAATACGAAGTCCAATTTACACAAACTCGGACCCTATCTCAACCAGAATTCTGAGACGAACACAATGGCATGACCCGTTTCCCTTAATTCTCACATTTGAAATTAAGTATAGTTTAATTCATTACTATACCGTTAACAGAAAATACGGGTGTTACATTCTTCCCTCCTTTTAGGATTTCGTCCCTGAATTCTTCAAGTTGAGAAGAACTTATATCCTACCGTCCAATCACCCATCTACTCAACCATCAAACACAGGTGTCCATTGTCCTTAAAAGATTTCTAATGCTTCATGATCATATGCATTGTGTGTGTACATGTCCTTATCTAATGCAAAATCAGGAGGTCTACTGATTTAGTTGACCTCCTTAATGCAAATTATGTCGGTGCCATGAGTCCATTATGAATGCAATTTTTCCTACTAAAAATTTCCTACATGAGTGCACAATCATTCATACAAATGCAACATCCATATGATAACACATCAAGTTTCAATCCATATACCAATACATATATGCATATGCAATATGGAAGTGACTGAGCCGATCTAATACCTAATGTGTGTGTATATGCATCCACTAGCAACCATTAGCAACCACTTGCAACCATCAATCATAACAAGTTTCAATTAAATGTTTACATCCAAATGGGTTCCTACTTGAGGATAAAGGATAATATCGAGGAGACATACCTAAAAAGATAGATACGAGAATAAACTTAAGGAAAAAGAGATTAAGGATGTACCCTAAAAAAGAAAAGGGTAAGCTGTGCGTATTCTGTCCTCAGTTTCCCAAGTCTCGTCTTCCTCGGTGTCGCTCCATTGAACTTTGAGCTTAACTTCACGGCTGCGTAGCTTTTTGACTTCTGTTCCTAAGATATGGGTTGGAACTCTCCTCACAGTTGCTTCTCGTTCAACTTCAACTAGCATACTTGGTTCTACCACTTCCGCAAACTCGTATAAGCATTTCCGCAGGTGAGAGACATGAAAGACATTATGAACCCCGGCCAACCTTTCGGGGAGTTGTACCCTATAAGCCATCTTCCCAATCTTCTCGATGATAGGGAACGGCCCTACAAATCTTGGTGCTAACTTTCCTGTGGATCCAAAGCGAACGACGTTCCTCAAAGGAGATACTTTAAGGAACACCTTGTCTCCAACTTCGAATTCAAGGTCAACTCTTCTTTTGTCTGTGTAGAACTTCTGTCTATCTTGGGAAGTCTTCATTCTTCTTCGTATCAAGTCTACTTTCTCTAATATTTCCCTAATCATCTCTGGTCTAAGTATGAGCTTGTCTGTGGACTCCCACCAGCAAGTTGGTGACCTGCACAGTCTTCCATATAAAGCTTCGAAAGGCGCCATGCCTATGGTGGCTTGGTAGCTATTGTTGTAAGCGAATTCCACCAAAGGTAGATGATCCTCCCATGTACCTCTGAAGTCAATAATGCATAATCTCAAGAGGTCTTCTAATACTCTGTTGACTCTTTCCGTCTGGCCATCGGTTTAAGGGTGATAGGCCGTGCTTAAGCATAAATGTGGACCTACAGCCTCTTGTAAACTCTTCCAAAACTCGCTCGTGAAGATAGGATCGCGATCACTCACTATACTGGAGGGTATCCCATGGAGTCGAACTATCTCTTTAAGATATATGGATGCTAGAGATGAGGCAGTCTTTCTACTCTTGACGGGTATAAAGTGGGCGCTTTTTGTGTGCCTGTCCACTATTACCCAAATGCTGGTATTGCCCCTTCTTGACCTAGGCAACCCAACTATAAAGTCCATCGAGATGCTATCCCATTTCCACTGTGGGACCTCTAGAGGATGGAGCAGACCACCAGGCTTCTTTTGCTCCACTTTGACTTGTTGGCATATTAAACACTTAGAAACAAATTTAGCTACGTCTTGCTTCATGCCATTCCAAAAGAAAACTCTCCTGATGTCTTTATACATTTTTTCTCCGCCTGGGTGTATGGTCAGCTTGGAATGGTGTGCCTCTTCTAGAACCTCCTTTACCAAATCCCTTATTTATGGGACACATAGTCTTCCATCTCGTCTCAACCATCCCTTGGCATCAATGGAGTATCTATTGAGGTGACTGGAAGTCTCACCCCTAATTAACTTGTCCATCACATCGGCTAGTTGAGGGTCTTCTCTTTGCGCGGCTCCGATTGACTCTAATAGAGTTGGTCGCACTTCTAACGTTACTAGCAAGCCAGGTACAAAGTCAGAGGAGGGTCTGAAGTTAAAGCTTTCTATGAACTCCAAGCTTTGCCTTTCCACAAAGAGAGGGCTTAAGGTCAGCTTCTTTCTACTTAAGGCGTCTGCTACTGCAATACCCTTGCCAGGAGTGTAGGAAATCTCAAAATCGAACGAGGCAAGAAACTCCATCCATCTTTGCTGCCTCAAATTGAGATCTTTCTGCGAGAAAAGGTATTCCAATGATTTATGGTCAGTATACAGTTCAAATTTCTCACCTAGGAGATAGTGGCGCCAAGACTTAAATGCAAAAACGATGGCTACCAACTTTAGGTCGTGGGTTGGGTAGTTTTTCTCATGTACTTTCAACTGTCTTCCACCATAAGCCACTACCTTCCCTTCTTGCATTAGAGCAGTGCCTAGTCCCGTTCCACAAGCATCTGTGTATACTGTAAACATCTTGCTTCCATCAGGCAATGTCAGAACTGGGGCTGTTGTTAGAGCCCTTTTCAGACGTTGGAAAGCAATATCGCAATCCAAATCCCAATTGAAAGCCAGGTTCTTCTTTGTCAATCTTATTAGTGGAGCTGATATTTTTGCAAAATCTTTGATAAATTTCCGATAAAAGCCTGCTAGCCCGAGAAAGCTTCGAACTTCGGTTGCGTTTCGAGGAACCTTCCAATCTTGCACATCAACCACTTTCGCGGGGTCCACAGCTATCCCCTCTTTGGACAACACGTGTCCAAGGAACCTAAGTTCTTCCCTCCAGAAATGGCATTTGGAGAATTTCGTCTTCAACTGATGTGCATGGAGAGTATACATGACTTCTTTTAGATGCTGAGCATGTTCTTCCTCATTCTTTGAGAAGATCAAAATATCGTCTACGAAGACCATCACAATCTTATTGAGGAACTCCCGGAACACCCTGCTCATTAAATCAACGAAGTAAGCGGGTGCATTTGTCAAGCCGAAAGGCATGACAAGCCACTCGAAGAAACCATCTGGAGTTCTGAACGCGGTCTTATCGATGCCGTCTTCAGCCACTCTTAGCTGATGAAACCTAGTAGCTAAATCTAATTGGGAGAAAACTGATGCACCTACAAGCTGATCGAACAAATCATCTATTCTCGGGAGTGGGTGCCTATTCCTCTTGGTCAGCTTGTTTAGCTCCCTATAATCAACGCACAGGCGAAGCGAACCGTCCGCTTTAGTTGCAAACACTACTAGAACACCCCATTCAGAAATACTCCGCCTTATAAACCCCTTCTCAAGCAATTCTTTAACTTGCTTACTAAGTTCTTTCCTCTCCCTCGGAGCCATGTGTCTAACGGGTAAAGCAATGGGTTTTGCGTTGTCCACGAGGTATATGATAAAGTCTATCTCCCGCTTCGGAGGTAAGCCTTTTGCCTCTTCAAACACATCCGAGTATCCACGGTCTACCCTTACAGATTGTAATTTCTCAATGTACACATCAAGAGATTCTAGATAACTAAGCATAACGGAGTTCATAGGATTACAAGAAATTTCGAGAGTGGTACCGAGGCGAGTCATGAGTCTAACCACTCTCTTTTCACAATCAAGGACGACACCATTACTGGATAGCCAGTCCATGCCTAGAATCAACCCATAGCCCATGAAGCCCAAAACAAAGGCATTAAACGCTTAGTATAGATATTTTCAAATCCAAACAAACCATTAACAAATAAGCTGAGCCCCCAACTGGATTTGAAACAACCAAGGGATCCTCTACTATACTGGTGTCTAGGTGCAGAGATTCCACTAAAGCAGTAAATATAAAAGAGTGCGATGCGCCAGAATCAAATAGTGTACGAACTGGATGATCAAAAAGATAGACTAAACTTTCGACAGAAATATTTCTACCTCGTTCTTGCGGAGGTGCCGTGAAAGCGTGAACTTGTCCTCTAGGAGAAGGTCTAGCTCCCTGCCCTTGCTTCCTTGGACAGGCCCTAGCCATGTGTCCTGTCTCACCACAGTAGAAATAGCCACCCATCTTCCTTTTCTTCTTTTTGCAGTCTTTGATCAGATGTCCGGGATTGTCATAGAAATTACACTTTCTCTTGTCACGGGGTTTGTTTTTTCCCACCTTTCTTTGAATCAGCCTTCTTGTTCTGCGACCCCTCCGGCCCCCTTCTTATCTTAAGGCACTTCCGCTTTTGCCTCTTTCTTGCCCTTGTCTTCCTCATGTAAGAGTGCCATGTCCACTAACCTCTCGTAAGTAGCCCCCATAGGTATATGGGTCATAGCCAAGCTGTGAAGTGGCTCATTCAATCCCTTGACAAAACGCATAGCCTTCTTATGAGGAGTATTCACTAAGTCCAATCCAAATTGGGCCCGCTGATTGAATTGATTGACGTACTCCTTGACCGTCGTACTTCCTTGCTTAAGAGATAAGAACTTTTCCAGCTATAAACTTCGTTCAGCCTATGAGAGGAATTTCATCTCAAACCTTATTCTGAAATCCATCCATGTGTCAACAGGTCTTTCAACATTAGTGACTTCCCACCAATAGGAAGCTTCGTCTTTGAGCAACCATACCGCCAACTGTATCTTCTGCCTATCGTCCATCTCGAAGATAACGAACAGATCCTTAGTTTCTTTGAGCCAGTTCCTTGCTTCTACGAATGATTCAGTTCCCTTGCAATCCTTTCCACCCATGGCCCTAAAGTCTCTACAAATCTTTGAGAAAGCATTTGCACGAGTAGGAGGAGGAGGAACCGCTGCAACTGGAGGAGGAGGAATATCTGCTGGGCCTACGTCGTTGGCCCTAGCCTCTAAGTACCTCCTGAACCAGCCAGGTATCGGTACACCCTATGAAAGGTTAAGATTCCCAGACATGCTGAAACAAAAAAGAAAAAAATTCAAAACGAAGGATATAAAGATAGTGCATATGGCTTTGGGGATTATGCCTTTTTAAATTTAAAACAAAACTCTTTCTTGTAAAATGCTTCTTTATATTCCTTTTTGAAAATAATTTTCAGAAACTCTTATCTGATCTGGTAAACCTTTGCTCTGATACCAAGTGAAACACCCCACATCCGTTAAGGTCACTCACAAAGGGAATGCCTTAACTTTGGTGGAGGGTTATAGGTACAAGACACAGAAAACTTTACAAGACAAATAAATATAAGCAACAAAATTCAATTATTTATTTCATACGTGGTTCAATACAAAAGCATTACATCAAATTGTCTCAAAATAACTTCCAAAACATTACAACATAATTTCTGTCTTGATTATTTAATAAAGAAGCATAAACCATAAATAAAACTGCATAAATCCCCAAGGATAATGTCTAAGAGCCATAACCAAGGTGAGAGAGAGTCCAAATCATACATCTACTTTCTTGAAGCTTGAAAAGAGTCTGACTAAGCTGCAGTATTCCGTCCCTGTGGACCTTGGGGGGGGGGGGGGGGGACAGAAGAAAAGAGGACGAAGGAAAAGGGGTCAGACAATAAGTCTGGTAAGTTCGGTGATTACTAGTATTTAAACAAGGAAAGGGATCATGGCAGTAATAACAGAACATAGGACAATACCCTAATATAAGATAAGAGGAACATGTGATCGCACCCATTACTATAGTCTCTGCACCTACTTAACCATTTGTTCAACTAGCCCTATGTGTCCATAACAAACGATCCCCTTAATGATCGACTCCTACTCGTATGCATTCATATCATGTGTCATTCGGCCTCGCTTGACAGTAGATAGCTAGTCCCACCATGGAGTGTATCAGTCCCTCTGGTGGAAACCCGACATGATTCAAGATGCACAATGTATACTACTGATGCCCAATGCCTGATTTTTCCACTCCGAAGTATGTGCACGCCCATACTTTGTCGGAACCTACATTGGTCCACCAACTGAAGACGTTTTGATCGCTTATAATCAGCCCAGTAATCGTGCTCCACCCTGCCCAGTTTCAGGGTACCATGATACATCTATGTGGGTTACTACTGAAATGGGTCCCCGCTACTAGGGTTTTCTAATCAACATGTTTACTTGGTTAAGTGTCCAAGTTTACCTAAACCCACCCATTCATTTAGTTAACATGTTGAATCGGTTAAGTGTTTCCCGAATTGACTTAACCCTACCAATCCTGACTTAGCTTTAATTTATTAAAGCACCAACCACTCACATTAGACAGGTATTGTTGTGGTCACTGGATGTGCCGGTCGGTTCCGGGCAGATTTACACCACAACTCAGTCTAACCTCGTGTTCGTTTTGGGCTTGATGCACTAACCACCCACATTAGACAGGTCTTGTTGTGGTCACTGGATATGTCGGTCGGTTCCTGGAAGATTTACACCACAACTCAGTCTAACCTCGGGTTAGGCATATTCGTTTTTTTCTAAATTCACATTTTTCTATATATGTCTAATTTCTTTATGTAAATTTAATTTAATTTAATCATGCCATAATTATCTTTTGATTATGCTCACCACAAATGGTATATCAAATATACCATTTTATGAACAAATCCATGCCATGAATTTTCATATTTTCCCATCGCTATCCCCGTGAAACATACGCATGAATCACATACAATGTTGGGCTAGTAAATTAGCCCAAACCCATAAACAAAAAGGGTAATAAACAAGGGACATGAAATAAACATAAAATAGCATACATTTCAACTTGTCATGTGTAACTTGGCATAGAAGTATCATTAACTTTAATTAAATGGGTAAAGGTGAACTTGTGACTAAGTTGGGTCTAATTGTCATGTAAACTTGACAAAGGTCTAGCATGGAGGTTTAACATATAATCACAGTTTCAACCCACAACTTAGCATATTAACTTATGTATGTCAAAACATAAGAAAGCTACTATAATCATTTTTAAATCGCAACTTAGCATATTAACTTATGTATGTCAAAACATAAGAAAGCTACCATAATCATTTTTAAATCGCAACTTAGCATATTAACTTATGTATGTCAAAACATAAGAAAGCTACTATAATCATTTTTAAATTGCAACCTAGCATATTAACTTATGTGTGTTAAACATAAGAGAACTATTATCAACATATTCGAATCATAACTTAGCATGATACTTATGTGTTAAAACTTAAGAGGACTACAATTCCAAATTTCTCAACATAAATAGATTCAACCTAACATGAATATACATGAGTGTTAATCTAACATATAAGCATATGTTTTAGATCATAAACTTGCAAGTAACCACCAATTTATAACATGACATGTTTCACCATTTAATTGGCAAAATAAACCCGTTACCCAATCATAATAGATTCCAATAACATACAATATGTTCATCCCCACAAGCATATAGACATGATTAATGTATAATATGCTCATCACCACGAGCATATAGACATGATTAATTGCAATGATACTTTAAGATAAACAAAAATCAAATCTTATACATAAGCATCATTCTATATTCAAATTACAACTTGTCATGATTCATTTGAAAGAACGTTTAAATCTGCGTAATAACCAACTTACAAACTAAAAGGAATTCTCGCTTTCTGAAATCTGAATTCTGAAATTGGTAAGCTCGCCTTTGATGTAGATCTTTTAATTTGGTTACTTTTAATTTGATTTTTGATTCAGGTTCTTATCTTGTTTTTGAATTGGTGACGGCTACTCCAAGTTTTCTATTGACAACGTGATAGTTCTAGGATTATTTTTGTGTGATTTTTATGTTTGAGCATTGGGTTGTTTATATAGAATTTCAATTCAATTTGAGATGTCGGATGATCCTAGAGTTAACCACAACCAATCAATCAAGATAGGGTGACACCTTAGCCCCAGTGACTCAGCACTGAGTCACAAAATCGTCACCTTTCAGATCGGCCCAGGGGGAGGGGGGCAGGTTGACCCCCAGGTTGACTTGTAGGGGGCAGGTCGACACAAGGGTCGACCCCCTGGTCGACCTGGGTCCTGGGCGGGAATTTTCCCGCCCAACCCGCTTCTGACTTTTGTTTTGAATTTGAATTTGTTTTCGAGCTGTTTGAATTTATTTGAATTTTATGGAAACTTCCGACAGCCATAACGTTTTCATACGAAGTCAAATTTATGCAAACTCGGACTCTATCTCAAACAGAATTCTGAGACGAACACAATGGTGTAACCCGTTTCCCTTAATTCTCACATTTTAAATTAAGTATTGTTTAATTTGTTACTATACCGTTAACAGAAAATACAGGGTGTTACAGGTACTTGAAACACCCCACCTCCGTTAAGGTCACTCACAAAGGGAATACCTTAACTTTGGTGGAGGTCTATAAGTAAAAGCCACAGATAAACACAAGACAAATATAAATACACATATTTTAAACCAAACAGACTTTTATTTCATCAATACGTGTTCAAACAAAACATTTCCATAACTGTCTCAAAATACTTCCAACATTACAACCTCATTATTGTCTTGATTATTAAAGAAGCATAAAACATAAATAAAGTAACAAAAATCCCCATAGTGATATCCAAAGCCATAATCCGAGCAAAAGAGATCCAAACCAAATATCTACGGTCTTGGAGCTTGCAAAGAGTCTGACTGAGCTGAGTTGTTTCCTCCTTGTGGACCTGGGGGGGAAGCGAAAGAAAAGAAGACGAAAAGAAAATAGAGTCAGACGTAAAGCCTGAGTAAATCTAGTGACTCTTCAGTATGTGAATAAGAAAAATGGCATGATAGATATAAACTGAAAATAGGCAAGTATCACAAGATAAGGAAGTGTAATTTAGAATCGAATGTACTATCGCACCCATAATATATCTCTGCACCAACTTGAGCTTATTCCAACTGGCACCCCATGCTGAGGGTGAAGTGATCCCCATTTTCTAAAGATCGGCTCCTATTCGCGTAAACATGTGTCATACGGCCCCCAAGAATTGTAGATACCTATGCTGGTACCACCATGTGGTGTATCAAGACCCATGGTGGCGGCCCCGACACAATTCTAGAAGGCATATTACTGGTGTCCCCAGTGCCCTGTTTGTCTGCTCCGGAGTGTGTGCACGCCCGCACCCCGTTAGAACCTACACTGTGCACCCACCGCCGTCGTTTTGACCGCTTACAATCATCCCAGTAATCGTGCCCCACCCTGCCTAGTTTCAGGGTACCATGATACCTAATTTGGGTTACTGCTGAAACGGGTCCCTCGTTACTTGGGTTTTCTAGTCAAACATGTTAAGTGGTTAAGTGTCTGTATTTACCTAACCTCACCCATCAATTCTTGTTAACATGTTGAATTTGGTTAAGTGTTTATAGTTGACTTAACCCTACCATCTGTCCTTAGCCTCTTAAAGCACCTGACCACTTACATTAGACAGATATTGCTACGGTTACTGAATGTGCCGGTCGGTTCCGGGTAGGTTTACACCGTAGCTCAGTCTAACCTCAGGTCCTTATTGGGCTCAATTGTTAACCACCCACATTGGATAAGTATTGTTGTGACTACTGGACAGCCGGGCGGGTCCGGGCAGGTTTACGTCTCAACTCAATCCAACCTCGGGTTAAGCATACCGTGTTTTCTAAATTTACATATTTTATCACTTCTCAATTATATGTAAATGTCATGTCCTTTATTCTTGGGTATAACAATTCATACCGCTTAAATGTCATTGTCGTTGGCATGTGCCAACCATGCCAACATATTTTTTTCATGTTTTACACCCAACGTTACTACCCCCGTTTGTACGTTCGCAACATTATAACAAGCGTTGGGCTCGACACAATTCAACCCAACTTTATAAACGTGAGAAAAAGGGGAAATCAAGAACATGTAATATTTTACAATACATAAAGGTGTGTGGCGCATGAACTTGCAATTTAGTGATACTAAGATAAATTATGGGTCATGTGAACTTGCATTCAAATCAAAGTATAACTAAGTAGGTGACATATGAAATGGCATAGTTTAGGCTTATACAAACTTAGGTTTTAACATGTTTAACTTGGCATAATGTCAACCACAAAACTAACATGTTGTATATTCACCAAAATGTCCAATTTTAACATCTAATCATATAGCCTATTTCAACATGAACTTGCATAGTTTATGTAACCCAAACGATACTTAACATAGATCCAATTATACTTGCAAATAAACATAAGAATGTGTTCATAGGTTTTGGGTCATGTAGGCATAAAAGGTCTCAAATCTAGAACATGTTTACATAGGCCTTAATCTAGAATTAGAGAATGTATATAGTCCATGCCATAGACATAAACATAAAGAGATCAAATTCTAGTTTTTTGCCACAAACTTGCAAGTGCCATTGTTTTCATATACAATTGTTCAATAGGCTTTCATCAATCAATTTAGGCCACAAATATCAATACACAAGTCATGACAGAATCATTACAATACACAGAATTTATATCATTATCATACAATAACACAATTCTATTTTCATTTACATCGAATCACGTCACAGTTTTTATTCATATTCTGAAAGGTCACTATACTTACAACGAATGCAGAATCTTGAATTCTGGATTCTGAATTCTGAAATTGAGATGCGTTCCTTTGGGTAGATTAATGTTGCGTTGATTAATTTGATTAAGCTTTAGTCTTCTTCTTAATTTGATTTGTCTCTAAGCTCCTCTCTCTTGACGGCTACTCTCAATTCCTTCCTGGCAGCATGACGACTCCCATCTTATTTTTTTGTGTGAATTTTAGTTGAGACTTAGGGTGTATATATAGATTTTTAAATTGTTTTGAACCGTCAGATGAAGACAGGAGGAATCTAGACCATACAAAGTTCAAAGAGCCAATCAAGAGGTGACATGGCAGCCCTAATGACACACCGAGCCATAGAAATTCGAGCCAGACCCAGCCAGCCAGGTCGACCAGGTAGGTCGACTGGCAGGTCGACACCCAGGTCGACACTATGGTCGACCCAAGTCGACCCTATGGTCGACCTGGTCCCTGGGCGGGAATTTTCCCGCCCAGCCCAGTTTGAACCTGTTTTTCGAATTTTGAACTTGAAACCGAGCTGTTTGAATTTTTAAATTTTATTCTGAAACTTCCGAAGGTCATAACTCCTTCATACGGAGTCCGATTCACGCAAACTCGGACTCTATCTCAAGCAGAATTCCGAGACGAACGCAATGGCGTAACCCATTTCCCTTTATTCTTTTATTTAGAATTAATTACACTTTAATTTATGAAGCTTAATGTAATAGAATTCACGGGGTGTTACATTCTCCCCCCTTAAAAGGATTTCGTCCCCGAAATCTTCAAGTTAGGAAGAATGTATATCCTACCATCCAACCGTCCATCTACTCAACCAACAAACCCAGGCATCCACTGTCCTTAAAAGACTTCTAATGCTTCATGATCATATGCATAGTATGTGTACATGTCCTTATCTAATGCAGAAATCAGGCGGTCTACTGATTCAGTTGACCTCCTTAATGCGAACCATGTAAGTGTCATGAATCCACTATGTATGCAAATTTTTTCCTACTCATAATTCTACATGAGTGCACAACTTATTCATACAAATGCGACAACCATATGACAGCATATCAAGTTTCAACCATATACAAATGAGAATACATATATGCATATGCAATATGAAGTGACTGAGCCGATCTAAAACCTAGGGTGTGTGTGTGTATGCATCCACGAGCAACCACTAGCAATCACTAGCAACCATTTGCAGCCATCATCCATAAAATGTTTTCAAATACATGGCTGCATCCATTTGTTTTCTACCTAAGGAGTTAGGAAAAGGACCGAGGAGATATACCTAAAAAGATAGATAAGGCATAACTTAAGGAAAAAGAGAGATCAAAGATGTACCCTCAAAAAGAAAAGGGTAGGCAGCGCGTATTCTGTCCTCAGTTTCCCAAGTCGCGTCTTCCTCGGTGTCGCTCCACTGAACTTTAACGAGTTTGACTTCGCGGTTGCGTAGTTTTTTCACTTCAGTTCCTAAGATGCGGGTTGGAACTCTCCTCACAGTTGCTTCACGTTCCACTTCGGCTTCTTCTAGAATGCTAGGTTACACCACTTCCGCAGACTCATGCAAACACTTCCAGAGGTGAGAAACATGAAAGACGTTGTGAACTCTGGCCAGTCTCTTGGGTAGCTCTAATCTATAGGCCATCTTCCCAACCTTCTCGATGATAGGAAACGGTCCTACAAATCTTGGTGCTAGCTTTCCTGCGGATCCAAAGCGATCGACGTTCCTTAAAGGAGATACCTTAAGGAAAACCCTGTCCCCGACCTCAAACTCAAGGTCGTCCTTCTTTTGTCGGTGTAGGATTTCTGTCTGTCTTGGGTAGTCTTCATTCTCCTTCGTATCAAGTCCACTTTCTCCGAAGTCTCTCGAATCATGTCCGACCCAAGTATAAGTTTATCTGTAGACTCCCACCAACAAGTTGGTGATTTGCACGGTCTTCCATACAAGGCTTCGAAGAGTGCCATGCCTATGGTAGCTGTTGTTGTAGGCAAATTCCACTAAAGGAAGGTGATCCTCCCATGTCCCTCCAAAGTTAAGAACGCAAAGTCTTAAAAGATCCTCTAAAGCTCTATTCACCCTTTCCGTCTGGCCATCGGTTTGGGGGTGATAGGCTGTGCTCAAACATAAATGTGTGCCTACAGCTTCTTGCAGACTCCGCCAAAACTCGCTTGTGAAGATAGGGTCTCGGTCACTAACAATGCTGGAGGGTATTCCATGGAGTCGAACTACTTCCTTGAGGTAAAGAGATGCTAGAGATGAGGCAGTCCTTCTACTTTTAACGGCTATAAAGTGGGCGCTTTTAGTAAGCCTATCCACTATTACCCAAATGCTAGTATTGCCTCTTCTCGACCTAGGTAGTCCATCAGTGAAGTCCATTGAAATGCTATCCCACTTCCACTGTGGGACCTCTAAAGGATGAAGTAGTCCTCCAGGCTTCTTCTGTTCCGCCTTGACCCGTTGGCAGGTCATGCACTTAGAAACGAAATTTGCCACGTCCTTTTTCATGCCGCTCCAAAAGAAAGTCCTTTTTATATCCTTGTACATCTTATCATCGCCAGGGTGTATAGTCATCTTGGAATGATGCGCTTCCTCGAGAACCTTCTTTGTCAACTCCCTTTCTTGTGGGACGCATAATCTTCCATCTCGCCTTAGCCAACCCTTATCATCGATGGTGTATCTATTGAGGTGACTAGAAGTCTCACCCCTAATTAGTTTATCAATCACATCAACAAGCAGAGGGTCTTCACGTTGTGCAGCCCCTATTGAGTCCAAGAGAGTAGGGCGTACTTCGAGAGATGCTAACAAACCCGGTACAAAATCTGAGGAGGGCCTAAAGTTAAGACTGGCAATATACTCCAAGCTTTGCCTTTCCACAAAGAGAGGGCTTAAGGTCAGTTTCTTTCAGCTCAACGCGTCTGCTACTACATTGCCTTTGCCGGGAGTATAGGAAATTTCAAAGTCATACGAGGCAAGAAACTCCATCAATCTTTGCTGCCTCAAGTTAAGATCCTTCTGCGAGAAGAGATATTTCAACGATTTATGGTCAGTGTATAATTCGAACTTCTCACCTAGGAGATAATGGCGCCAAGACTTAAGCGCAAAGACGATGGCGGCAAACTCAAGATCGTGGGTTGGGTAGTTCTTTTCATGAACTTTCAATTGCCTTCCACCATAAGCTACTACCCTCCCTTCTTACATCAAAATAGCGCCTAGCCCCGTACCACAAGCATCCGTATATACTGTGATCATTTTGCTTCCATCTGGCAAAGTCAGAACTGGGGCTGTTGTGAGAGCCCTTTTTAATTGTTGGAAAGCAAACTCGCAGTCCAAATCCCAAGTGAACGCCAGATTCTTCTTTGTTAGCCTTGTGAGTGGAGTTGAGATTTTCGCAAAATCCCTAATAAACTTTCGGTAAAAACCGGCTAGCCCAAGAAAACTTCGAACTTCGGTTGCATTTCTTGGTGTCTTCCAATCTTGCACTACCACCACTTTCATGGGGTCCACAGCCAACCCCTCTTTGGACACTATATGCCCCAGAAATCTTACCTCCTTTCTCCAAAAGTGGCACTTGGAGAATTTGGCATTTAGCTGATGTGCACGGAGAGTATCCATGATTTCTTTCAGATGTTGAGCATGTTCTTCCTCATTGAGAAGATTAAGATATCATCTACGAAGACAACCACAAATTTGTTGAGGAATTCTCTGAACACCCTGCTCTTTAGGTCTATGAAATAAGCGGGTGCGTTTGTCAAGCCGAAAGGCATGACAAGCCACTCGAAGAAACTGTCTGGGGTTCTGAATGCCGTTTTATCGATGCTGTCTTCAGCTACTCTTAGCTGATGGAACCCAGTTGCTAGATCAAGTTGGGAGAAGACCGTCGCACCTATAAGTTGATAAAACAAATCGTCGATTCGGGGAAGAGGGTGCCTATTTTTCTTGGTCAATTTGTTTAACTCCCTGTAGTCGACGCAAAGGCGAAGCGAACCGTCCGCTTTGGTTGCGAACACCACTAGAGCACCCCATTCCGAAATGCTCCGTCTAATGAACCCCTTTTCGAGAAGTTCTTTAACCTGCTTACTAAGCTCCTTTCTCTCCTTTGGAGCCATGTGTCGGACAGGTAAAGATACAGGTTTTGCATTATCCACAAGATATATGCGGAAGTCTATTTCCCGCCTCGGAGGTAAGCCTTTCACCTCCTCAAAGACATGTGGATATTCCCGGACTACTCTAACTGACTGCAAATTCTCATCAGAAGCATCAAGCGACTCTAGATAACTAAGAATAACATCATTCAAGGGATTACAAGAAATTTCTAGAGTGTTACCAAGCCAAGTCAAGAGTCTAACTACTCTTTTCTCACAATCAAGAATGGCACCATTACTGGATAACCAGTCCATGCCTAAGATCAAACCATATCCCAAGAAGCCCAAAACAAAGGCATTACAACTAAACTCAACGCTGAGAATAGAGATTTTCAAACCCAAACAAACCATTGACAAATAAACGGAGCCCCCAATTGGATTTGAAACTACTAAGGGATCCTCTACCATACTAGTGTCTAGATGCAGAGATTATACTAAGGCAGATGAAACAAAGGAGTGTGATGCGCCAGAGTCAAAAAGTGTGCGAACTGGAAGATCATAAAGATAGACTACACTTTCTATAGAAATATTACTACCTCGTTCCTGCGGAGGTGCCACTAGCGCATGAACCTTACCCCCTGAAGTGGATCCGGCTTTCTGTCCCTGCCCTCTGAGCATTGGTACCAATAAGAAGCTTCATCTTTAAGCAACCACACTGCTAGCTGTGTCTTTTGCCTGTCATCAACTTCGAAGATGACAAACAGATCCTCGGTCTCCTTTAGCCAGTTTCTTGCTCCTACAAATGATTCTGTCCCATAAAGGTTTTTTCCACCCATAGCCTTGAAGTCTCTACATGTTTTTGCGAAGGCATTTTCACTAGGAGGAGGAGGAACCGCGGCCACTGGAGGAGGAATGTCTGCTGAGCCTGCGCCATTGGTCCTTGCTTCTAAGTACCTCCTAAACCAGCCGGGTATCGGTACTCCTTCTGGAAGGTTAAAGTCTCCAGACATGCTGAAACAGAAAGGAAAGATTCAGAATGAAGGATAGAGAGAGATAGTGCACATGGCTTTGGGGTATTATGTCTTTTTATAAATATAACACTTTTTTTCTTGAAAAATGCTTCTTTAAACTTCCTTTTTGAAAATAGTTTCAAAAACTTTTATCTAATTTGGTAAACCTATGCTCTGATACCAAGTGAAACACCCCACCTCCGTTAAGGTCACTCACAAAGGGAATGTCTTAACTTTGGTGGAGGTTTATAAGTAAAAGCCACAAGTAAATACAAGACATATATAAATACACATATTTTAAACAACGGAAACCAAACAGACTTTTATTTCATCAATATGTGTTCAAACAAAACATTTCCATAATTGTCTCAAAGTACTTCCAACATTACAACCTCATTACTGTCTTGATTATTAAAGAAGCATAAAATATAAATAAAGTAAAAAAAATCCCCATAGTGATATCCAAAGCCATAATCCAAGCAAAAGAGATCCAAACCATACATCTACGGTCTTGGAGCTAGCAAAGAGTCTGACTGAGCTAAGTTGTTTCCTCCCTGTGGACCTGGGGGGGGAAACGAAAGAAAAGAAGACGAAAAGAAAATAGATTCAGACATAAAGCCTGAGTAAATCTAGTGACTCTTCAGTATGTGAATAAGAAAAATGGCATGAAAGATATAAACTGAAAACAGGCAAGTATCACAAGCTAAGGAAGTGTAGTTTAGAATTGAATGTACTATCGCACCCACACTATATCTCTGCACCAACTTGAGCTTATTCTAACTGGCACCCCATGATGAGGGTGAAGTGATCCCCATTTTCTAAAGATCAGCTCCTATTCGCGTAAACATGTGTCATACGGCCCCCAAGAATTGTAGATACCTATCCTGGTCCCACCATGGGGTGTATCAAGACCCATGGTGGCGGCCCCGACACAATTCTAGAAGGCATAGGTTATACTACTGGTGCCCGTAGTGCCCTGTTTGTCTGCTCCGGAGTGTGTGCACGCCCGCACCCCTTTAGAACCTACACTGTGCACCCACCGCCGTCGTTTTGACCGCTTACAATCAGCCCAGTAATCGTGCCCCACCCTGCCTAGTTTCAGGGTACCATGATACCTAACTTGGGTTACTGCTGAAACGGGTCCCTCGTTACTAGGGTTTTCTAGTCAAACATGTTAAGTGGTTAAGTGTCTGTATTTACCTAACCTCACCCATCAATTCTTGTTAACATGTTGAATTTGGTTAAGTGTTTATAGTAGACTTAACCCTACCATCTGTCCTTAGCCTCTTAAAGCACCTGACCACTCACATTAGACAGATATTGCTACGGTTACTGGATGTGTCGGTCGGTTCCGGGCGAGTTTACACCGTAGCTCAGTCTAACCTCGGGTCCTTATTGGGCTCAATGCTTAACCACCCACATTGGATAGGTATTGTTGTGACTACTGGACAGCCTGGCGGGTCCGGGCAGGTTTACGTCACAACTCAATCCAACCTCGGGTTAAGTATACCGTGTTTTCTAAATTTACATATTTTATCACTTCTCAATTATATGTAAATGTCATGTCCTTTATTCTTGGGTATAACAATTCATACCGCTTAAATGTCATTTTCGTTGGCATGTGCCAACCATGCCAACATATATTTTTCATGTTTTACACCCAACGTTACTACCCCCGTTTGTACGTTCGCAACATTATAACAAGTGTTGGGCTCGACACAATTCAGCCCAACTTTATAAACGTGAGAAAAAGGGGAAATCAAGAACATGTAATATTTTACAATACATAAAGGTGTGTGGCGCATGAACTTGCAATTTAGCGATACTAACATAAATTATGGGTCATGTGAACTTGCATTCAAATCAAAGTATAACTAAGTGGGTGACATATGAAATGGCATAGTTTAGGCTTATACAAACTTGGGTTTAAACATGTTTAACTTGGCATAATGTCAACCACAAAACTAACATGTTGTATATTCACCAAAATGTCCAATTTTAACATCTAATCATATAGCCTATTTCAACATGAACTTGCATAGTTTATGTAACCCAAACGATACTTAACATAGATCCAATTATACTTGCAAATAAACATAAGAATGTGTTCATAGGTTTTGGGTCATGTAGGCATAAAAGGTCTCAAATCTAGAACATGTTTACGTAAGCCTTAATTTAGACTTAAAGAATGTATATAGTCCATGCCATAGACATAAACATAAAG
The DNA here is from genome assembly GCA_030737875.1 of Allium sativum. Taxonomy (NCBI): domain Eukaryota; kingdom Viridiplantae; phylum Streptophyta; class Magnoliopsida; order Asparagales; family Amaryllidaceae; genus Allium; species Allium sativum. The sequence goes on from CM060922.1 coordinate 341,341,293, forward strand.
AGATCAAATTCTAGTTTTTTGCCATAAACTTGCAAGTGCCTTTGTTTTCATATACAATTGTTCAATAGGCTTGCATCAATCAATTTAGGCCACAAACATCAATACACAAGTCATGACAGAATCATTACAATACACAGAATTTATATCATTATCATACAATAACACAATTCTATTTTCATTTACATCGAATCACGTCACAGTTTTTATTCATATTCTGAAAGGTCACTATACTTACAACGAATGCAGAATCTTGAATTCTGGATTCTGAAATTGAGATGCGTTCCTTTGGGTAGATTAACGTTGCGTTGATTAATTTGATTAAGCTTTAGTCTTCTTCTTAATTTGATTCATCTCTAAGCTCCTCTCTCTTGACGGCTACTCTCAGTTCCTTCCTGGCAGCATGACGACTCCCATCTTATTTTTTTTGTGTGAATTTTAGTTAAGACTTAGGGTGTATATATAGATTTTTAAATTGTTTTGAGCCGTCAGATGAAGATAGGAGGAATCCAGACCATACAAAGTTCAAAGAGCCAATCAAGAGGTGACATGTCAGCCCTAATGACGCACCGAGCCCCAGAAATTCGAGCCAGAGCCAGACCCAGCCAGCCAGGTCGACTGGCAGGTCGACACTATGGTCGACCTGGGGTGACCAGGTCGACACCATGGTCGACCTGGTCCCTGGGCGGGAATTTTCCCGCCCAGCCCAGTTTGAACCTGTTTTTCGAAGTTTGAACTTGAAACCGAGCTGTTTGAATTTTTAAATTTTATTCTGAAACTTCCGAAGGTCATAACTCCTTCATACGGAGTCCGATTCACGCAAATTCGGACTCTATCCCAAGAAGAATTCCGAGACGAACGCAATGGCGTAACCCATTTCCCTTAATTCTTTTATTTATAATTAATTACACTTTAATTTGTGAAGCTTAATGTTATAGAATTCACGGGGTGTTACAGTACTGAAGGAAAATTGGGGCTCAAAGCTATTGCCCAGCCTAACCTTTCTTGTTTCCACTACAAGCAACACTTCCTTGGCCTTTATTGTCATGGTCAATCATAAGAAGACTGTCCGGTCGGTACTTTCTTAGCCTCTCTTGTCCCGGCAAATCACAGGACACAAGGGGCATGGGAGTTAGAGAGGGTCCTAGAGCATTGCGATCTCATAGAGGATGGGCATGAGTTGGTGGCACAACATCCAGCCCGACATGGTCGAGTCGGTCCAGTTTGGCATGTCGAACCAAGAGGTCATCGAACCAGATTTCTTGTGTGTTTTGGGGCCTAGTAAACTACTGTTATGTTGCGCCCCCACTTCTGAAATCATTCCACTGTGCCTCCATCTTGTTTATATCTTGCCTTAAAGCTATGTTCTTGACATTTTCTCATTCAATGCAATAGCCATCTCGTTCAACTTTGACACGAGTTACATGTAGTTATCACGGGTCACGTATCCAGAGATTGGATCTTGAGCAGTGGGTGCAACAGTTGTTACAGGAGTACTTTCGGCCCAGTCCGGCATAGCCGAATCGGATTCTAGGTTGGCAGCAAGTTAATGCGTTTCTTCTTGGTAGTGACTAGAAGGCTTGGAGTAGGTAGAATTTATCTTGGGCACCATTTTTTTTAGACGAAAATGACGGGAAAAAGTCTTCTTTTAGGACTTGACGATCCAAAAGTAGATCAAAAAGCATTAAATATTAGAATTCAAACGTTCTCAGTGAAAGACCAAAATGCTTACACCAAAAATGGTCCAAACACCCAAAAATTCAAATGAGGAGAACAAAATAAAGAAAACATTAACTAAAAGTGTGGAACACAAAATCTAGAGTTGTTCAACGTGAATTGCCCACATCCACTTTATAACTTCTCTGAATTCTTACTTGGAATGGAGATTACAAGAGTTGGGAATGAAGAAATCCCGAGTACAATAGAATTACAGTAAATAAATGGCATTAGAGAAGTCAAAAGTCTCTTTTCGATGCCTTAAGGGGCTATTTATAGCTGATATTTGGATCTGTTCGACATTGAACGTGCACGGGATTATAGGAATTGATGGAGCAAGAAGACTTAATGGGCCAAGTCATATGTAACTAATAATCCGGTTTGACATGACCGTTCGACATTGTCAAATTGGATGTTCACTGAACCGGATCTTCCTTCATTCCGTTTTCTGATCCTGGGCTTTAGTCGATCTGCAGTTCTTTACTCTTCTATTTAACCAATCGGATGTAGTTTGAACTGGATACCTCCACAGTTGCTTATTCGATCCGTATGTTGATTGAACCAGATATACTGGGTTGAAAGTTCTTTTAAATCATAATTGTTGTGGGTATGAGTCTCTGCGAACTTGACAGCCTTTTAAAAAGGCCGGTCAATAATAAGCAAGCATGATATGCCAATTTCGAAGCACATGACACAAAATTCATTTCTGAAATCAAGATATGCATGAATTTTTTTTATATATTTGTTCATTAAGTTTGCTTGGGTTTTTTTGTAAGAAATAAATCAAACAAAACTAGATCAAAATGAAATCGAATCTCATAATGGAATGGATAAAATATAATAATGAAATTGATGTACCACATGGAAATTTCAATAATTTTTCAAACGATTACAATTTTTTTCTAATTGTTCATCAATATAATTACAAAATGCAATTTTTCATAAAAAAAATATAAGTTAAATTATGTCATTCATAGCTTGTGCATTCGAGGTTCGACTTGGATATTGTTTCTTCCCTTAGAGTCGTATTGGCGACTACGTTATCAACCAAGTTTGGCTTCAACTCGTGAAAGTTCTAAATGTAGGAATCATTGATTCTGCAATGAGCTTCATTTTGATAGGTTGTGGCCCCTGTAACTTTAAACTAGTCAAAAGTTGTTCCAATTTGAAGATAAAGATATCCTATACAATAAAGGATGAAATTCTACTTGATTGAATAAATAAGGAAATCCTACTTGATTAGGTAAGGAAATTCAATAAATAAATCCTACGTGGTCAAATAAATTCAACATAGTTTATGTCTTTGACAGTAAATTACTTGTTATTTATGAAATCGTTTGCTGTGATTTTTTTTTTGTACCTTGTAGTATGAGTATTATACTTAATAATTATGGAAATGTGTATCCTACAGTCATCAAAATGTGACCAAAAAAAGGTATCGAAGAACAACAGGAAGAGCTTTGATTGTTAGACATTTGTATTCATTAAAGGCCCCAAACGAGATCCTATTGTGTCTATCACACTCAATGGAAACCCTCTCGTGAGCTGAAGAAACTATAAAATAGTTCTAGTGTTACGTGTATAGTGCCCGTGCTTTATCTGATTATTTAAGGTGATTTTTTGATTGTTTGAACTGAATTTTCTATAGAAGTGTGGTTAGAATTGATGCCTATTTCTACCTAAATAACTCATTACCATCAAACTAATATGGTAGTTGATGCTCGTAAATCCAAATCAAACCTACCAGAGGTGAACTGGAGCCAATCCTTATCGTCACTCAACTGCAGATTTGCCTTTAATGGACATCTCTAGTGCATGGTTATAGTAGTGAATTATTTACCCCAATTGATGCTCCGCACGCTCGATCATCATCGGTACATGCTTATTGTTGTCCCTTCAATTTGACTACTTGTCTATCCTTAACAACATCGCATGCCCAATCTCAATCGCCAAGATCTGAGATCATCGGTCTCCTGGCCTGGATGGTAATGCTAATGGCACACATTCTTAACAAACAATAATCTTGTTGCGCTTCCCAACTCAGTCACCAAGACACCTATTAGCATCTTATCTACCATAATCGACAAATGCGTGTCTCCCCATGATTGCAGCCAAGATAGGCCATCATTATTCATATTTTAAGATAATTCCTACTACGCTAAGAAGAAATATCTTAACAAGTTTAGTTCTTTCATAGCAAAAAAATAAGTTAATATACTTAGTACTCACATCCCCATGAACTGTCATAATTTTATTTACTACTTCCCCATGAAGTAATAATATATATATTTTCCCATGAAGTAACATAATACATTTTAATATTTTTAATATTTTCTTAATTAACTCCATGTCATAATTTATTTGCAAGTCCGCAAGATTTGCTTATTTCAGTCTATTTTTTTTTATTATGAATCAACACGATTTACAATTTTTTTTTGTAACTTTGGCATTTTTATTTAATCCATACTTTTGGAAAATAACTCTCTTTCGATTATTTTTCACCTTGTTTTAAATTTATTAACCATTGAGAACTGATGTAAAAAATCTGTGGAAAATTGTAATTAACAATAGGAAATAGAAACTATAAAGAAATAGGATCAAGATATGCTTATAGAAAATAATTTAAAAACTGTAAACCATAATAATATTCAAACCTGTTTTTTTTATTATAAAAATTCTAAATTTTACTCACCTGTCATCATTAATTGAATCCCATGATGCAGTGATGAATGAATAGTCGCTATGCACTAGATCAATGAAGGCATATATATATATATATATATATATATATATATTGAAAATTGGTACACGTTTATTAAATTTTAGAAAGTATAAAACAAGATTAGCATATTAACCCGAGTAAATCTAATGGGAAACATACATAAAAAATAAAGCAAGCTAGACAAATTACATGAAATAAAAATAGAGTTGGACCTACAATGAGGTAACTGCTCAACATCACTAAGTGTGATCCCTCTGCACTTCTACACACAGTGCCTTCTACACATATTAGAACTTACTCCATTCCTTTAGGATTTCCAGATTTTCTTCTTAGACTTGCTAACATTTTGAAGTGGACATCCCAGCATATCCTCCTCTATAGCAATGGTAACCATCTCCAAAAAAAAATTCAGTTGAGCGGTGAAGGGAAGAGCACATTCATCCAAATTTTTCTTTGTCATGAGCGTGTTTGCTTCCTTCATAACACAAGACAACGCTGAAATGAAATACTCGAAAAATCCTGAAACATTGCCTTACCTCTAAACATAGATATACTAAACCAAATTCATATATAAACCCAATCAACATTTTTGAACAATATCGTGTCATTGCTTTCCAAAACCATTAATGGGTACATACGTGTTTAGAAAATAAACATAGATATCATGCTGGATTGGTGTAGCTGGGTTGTTTCTTCAAAATCTAATCAAAGTATGTAGGTGCCAAAAAGTATAGCCCAAAAACTTTATAACCAAAAGGAGTTTACAATCTGATCCCTATTTTTCCTTTGAAACTGTGTAAACTAAATAATGTAGATTTAATTTACACCTCAAAATCCTAAGGTGTAAATCAGGGTGGTGTAATTCAAGAGGCACTAAGGGATTTTGCATCAGAAAACATGGTTCATTTTATAATTGGAGTGAAAAACATGTAACATACGAACTTATTTAGTAAGTAGTATAATTTGGAATGAATCTAAATCTCTAGTACTTCAAGCAAACCCAAGTTGCAAATTGTAAAACTACTGCTTTGGATATAAATCACTTCAAAATGCAAAACTTGAGACTAAAGATTTTGATTTTACCTTTCGTAGATCAGATCAAAGGCAAGAATTGGTCCTAATTAAAGAAGATCAGTTTGAGGAATGAGGAGATGTTGTTACACATAATCTCTCTTGTCCAATGATGACTTAATCTTCAGTGTAGAGACTCCCTTGAATCGGTCGAAAATAAACTATTTCCACATTGGTTGCGGCTATGCCTGATTTGAAATGGCAGTGAGAATGATGAACGTTGGAAGTGTTGAGTGGAATTCACCGAGGGTTATCACTAGAGAATAGATCTGAAAAGCATTCTTTTAAGAAGTAATGTAAATTGCCATTCCTCTCCATATGAGAGAGGAAAAGAGACTGTAAAAGCTTAAACTTACAGAACTATAATATATATATATATATATGTATACAGAATCGAAGCGCAGTAATCACAATAGTGGTAATATAAATAAAATAGCAGAAGGAAACATAAATGACACCTGAGAATTTTATACTGGTTCAGACCTCATCCTACTTTCAGTCCTAAATTCCCATTTGGATTTTCAATATCAACGTCCTTTCTTCATCCGGAGAAACAGGCTTACAGACACCACTTAATTTGAACTAGCTCCAAGCTCACCCATTTAATTTTAATAGGATCTAAGGCCACCCGCTTGATCTGAACGGGATCCAAGCTCACCTACTTTATTTTAACGGGACACAAGCTTACCAACCTGATTTAAACAGGCTATAGGCTTACCTAAACAATAGTAGAGTGATTTTCTTGATTCTTTGTTTTCTATGTACAACACTGATTTGTCAAGTGCAGTACACCCTTTCTATTGTCTTCTGCTTGAGTGATCGCTTCAATGAAAAGTATATATTTGAATGCACTTTCGAATTCAAAAATAAATATCAAAGAAATAAATAATAAAATGGTTGATCTGGTAATTTGATCTTGGGTCTTGTATGTATATATAGATGTTGTATAGTTGCAACCCTCTGTAAAAAGTTCCAATCAAAAAATGGCTACAACTCTATTTGGAAGAGATTTTTCTTCATCGAAGAGAAGTGTCTCTTCAGAAAATTTAATTTTTTGACATTTATATATAACTCAATCAATTGAATTTACATTGTTAGTCGACTAAATTGAAACAGAAAGAAAATAGTTCAAAAAAATATGATCTAGTCGATTGAATATTACGGTTAATCGACTAAATTTATGACTAGCCAACTGACCATGTACGAATGTCCCGTATTTTGAAGATATACAAGTGTATGTGCATGGGTTCTGTCGATTGAGAGTACAATATCAGTTGGTAGAATTCTGCTTATAACTAAAAATGGTCATAATTCAACCGATGACTTGAGTTCGAGTCTCGCTTCAAGCATTTTTGTAATGTTTATGGGCATGTATATGTATACAACTCTAAAAAAATTTCAATATATATACACTCTAGACATGGAAATCTACAACCAATAATAATTCCTTTGTCACCTTTGTTATCTTTGTTTTGTATCACTGTTTTTGTATCCCTCTTTATATACTTCTATCCTTTTTGTATTGTATATCTTTAGGGTGGACTTATCTAATTGTCTCTTTTTGATTGATATCTTTTCCTAATAAGTATTTAGTATACAAGATATATAATTGTATATTTGTCACTATTAATTCATCCAAATACGAGTTCTAACACTACAGTCCTCCTAGATCTCACTCCTAGGATTTCTACCATTTTTATTTGATCTAATCTTTTTTGAGAAAATACATAGATTTACACATGCCTTAGTCAAGATGGAACTAAGAGGAAGAGATTTAAATGTAAGCATATGGTTAGGTTTAGGGTCTTATTTATAGTTGAGCAAGTGGATTTCAGACCGTAGGTTTGTTTGATTAAATCTAGGATAGTCGTGTCATAAGACTAGCTTTAATCATCAAATCAAGAAATAAACATTTCAGATTTGCAGATATTAAGTTTTAAATGGCTCAACATGTGCCTGGACAATTTCTCATCTAGGTGGAAGTGCAGGTTAGCACACGACCTTTTGGGATTTTCCATACATGCTATTTGTTTTCCCACTTTGCTTCGGTTATAACTAAGTTTTTGATTTGCTAATTCTTTAATGATTCTTTCATATGAACTCGAATTTTGATAAGCTATATGGGAAATTGTCCAGAAAATTGCTACGAACCCAAGGGTGCATCTTTTTAGCCAGATTCAGTAAATTTAATAAGCTTATTTTATTATATATAATAAGTTCCTTAATTAATTATTATTACTTAAATTTTGAGTTGATACAGCATATTGCTGGCCATATCATCTTAGCATGCATATAGTGCACTTTTTCCTCGTTTCCATGCAAGCAATATGGGGTGATCATCACGCCACCAATTCTTGATGGCACAGAATCTATTTGGGTTCTTTAAAATCATGAACCCTTTTAATATAGCTAGAGGGATATGCACCGCCATATCCTCTTTAATATTATATGGTACTCTGTGAACTTGATGTGAAGCTTCCAACCGATCGAATGACGACCCAAAGTGAGATTAGCTGAGGCCGTTGCTGAATAAGACTCAACATCGGAATCATGGTGTGAAGTGGTTTGAGCATCTTTTTACGCATCCACCGCCACAACACGATCAAAGTGTCTGAGGCACATTAGCTTTGAAACTAAACAAATAATTGTAGTTAGTGCAATTAATCCATAGCCCTCAGTGTAAAGAGTAGACTAGTGTAATGTGTATGTCGTAGTAAATAAATACAAATTTGAACTAATGCAACAATGATTGCAAGATCCAGAGTTAGTCAATAGCGACCATCATTGCAAACCCTTTCAGTAGTCCGTGCATTAATGGTAATGGAATTAAATTGAGCTTTAAAGTTAAATATCGACATACTGGAGTTTAGCATGCTTAGGTTCCATTTTGCGGTGTTAATATTATAAGCTTTCATTTAGTCCATGTGTTAAATATGTGCTATCCAAAAGTTCGTATTCATATGCAATCCAAGTGTTCTAGTTCGGTCATGCAAGAAAAAATACCAAGTTTTATGTAAAATAGGGATATGAACCAGTCTCTTCACCAGATGATGCTTAGAAAAATCTAAGCTTACGCAAGTTGGATCCCGTCTTCTTCTTGCTTGCTTTCCACCACTATAACACCCCACACTATTCTACACCCAAATTTCGAAAAAAATCAAAACTCAAACACATCCAAGCATGGAGCATGTAAATCTAGTACCTGCAATAAATGAGCATGAGCAAAATAAGAGTATGATAAAAGAAAACTCACAGCGGAAACAAAATAGGATAAACTAGTATTAACTCAAGTAACTACCTTTTTCAAAGTAAGTCATTTTGCCAATACCGAGCATGAGAGAGAACGAGAACCAAAAGCCAAACTAAAACACTTGTGAGAACCCGACCTTCTCTAGAAAACCTGGGGGTTGTAATGAGGAGAGGGGTTAGAAAAACAATATTATGGTGAACAGGAAATGTACAACACAGATGTATGCCGGTTTATAACGACCCACTTTTTAGTACAGTTTAAGTCGACATTTACCAAACCATGTCAACTCAAATCATACATAAAAGCAGGTAGCTATTAGAAAGAAATCAGAGGGTGAGATAAGAAATAAAGAAATATTAGAATAGAAGAAGAACACATCAGAAACAAAGTCTCACATCGCAGCGGAACAAAATATAATATAGAAATAAATCTTTATTGAGAGCTTTAAATAAAAACTTACAATCATCAGAGCACATCACACATCTGGACAGTTAGAATAACCGGTCCTCATATACAACACATAGCGAAATAAATATAAGATATCATACATCTAAACACCTCCAACTCGTCTTTGGATTTCGCATCATCCGATAACCTAGACCTGTACAATCCGGTCTAACCCAAGCATTACAAACACCAGGTCGGTCTGGTGAATCGGAGTGAGAAAAACACATTAAGTTTAAAGGCATCATCTAACTTGATTTTAACGTCAAAATATTTTTGACAGAAAAGGATAATCGTAAGACCAAATCCACAAATGAATACGGATGGTTTTTACCTTATGATAACCCAAAACATTTTTGAATTCAATATCTTTTCAGATATTATAATAGTGTCTAAATACAACTAAATATCAATATAGCAGAACGCTTGCAGCTCACGCTCTACAGATATAGTATACAATCAAAACCGCGGGCTCTTATTGGAGAATGGATTTCTTGGTAAGGTATGGGACCATCTTCCCGATAATGTACCTCTAGAGATGAATACATTGGGGTTCAACAAGAATATCTTGCAACCCAGGCGAAACATGACCGGCCTCTCACTTTCTCTTGAGAGTACCGAATATATCATTACCACGGTTAGGGCCCAGCCAACCGAACCGATAGCATACATACAAAAATAAAAGGGATAACCAAAGGCATTTAATTTTACCAGATCAGGTAATGATATACCCTTTTGATGGGTGCGACCCACATAGCCATGTGACCTACTCGATTTTGTGCCATTTCCCGGTTGATGAGGCTAGAGGTCAAATTTATTTATTTATTTTGTTCGTTTTTCTTCTGAACATTTATTCACCATTCACTTTGAATGTCACATTATCAGATCCGCAGAATACCACTAATTAACGTCCACAAAAATATTCTGCGTATTTGGCTAAGAGAAGGTGTCCAGTCTCCTCCGCCAACCATGGAAATACGTTTGAAGAAATCAACTTACGTGATTCTTTGGAAATACTTTGTAAGACATCCATCCGTATAAGTCGTCCAAGAACAGGATGAACTGAAAGCACCATCCTACCACATCCTATATATAGGTATCACCACAAGTATCAGTAGCGAGTACTCTTTGCAATACGTAGATTTCAACCACGATCGAATCACACTGTATCTCTGGCCGCTAAACCAGAGATTATTAGTAGTTCTTCCGTTTATGAAGATCCATGGTCTTCAATGCTCCATCTTCAATCTTTATACTTTCGTATTTGCTGGTTCGGAATGGTTTTCAAATATAAATTCGATCCCAGTCTTTCCGTACCAACAACGCATTTTGCTAGATTTGATAGTCGGTTATTTAACTATCAAAATAAACAGTTTTTCATTTATGAAAATAAAATGGGTTCACTGGTTCAGTATTCAGCATCACTTGGCCTCTTTAATTAAAAATAGCTAATGACCGGTTAATTAACTTCTAAATCTTTCGATATTCTTAAGATACGGTAATTACTTCTTATTTTAATATACTAATATTCTCAAAACCATTTCATTATAATAGTTAGAATAATATCTTATAACCAAATTCAGTTTCCATTTAACTCTCTTTTCAAAACATTTGCTCGTCATTATTTGTTTCTTTAATTGGAAAGATCTATTCAACTTATCACTCGTAAAACAACGTTACTATATTCCTTTTTGCTTCATTACTTGGAAACAATAACCAATCCTTATTCTTATATAATAACCCGTTTTAAACTCAACTTTATATTTTCTTTAACTCGAAAATATCATTATATTTTCGTGCAATCATCTTTTATTTCCCTTTGTTTTAGAGCATCACTGTATAGACTGTGTCTTGTCTTGTTTTTTTTTGTACTTGTTATTTGTGTCCAACTCTTCCACCTCTATGTAACTTGTTTTTGTTTTAATACAAGTACTCGTTTTATCTATAAAAAAAGGCTTTATTATATGGTGATATATTTTTGAAGCACAAGGACATCTAAATTAGAAGATAAAATGGATTTACTCATCGTATTTAATGCACCTAATAGCCTGTCAACAATGGAGAAAATAAACTTTCTATATGTATTTACGGATAATTTTTAGAGTTACATTGCATGTTAGAAAATAATGTGCTTAATATTTTTTTATAAAAATTTAGTTGTAAAATAATGTGTTAGTAATCATCTTTTTATTTTGATGCAATTTGAAAATTTATTTTTCTAGTTTACAAGTTTGTTTTAAAAAAAATTATTTTGATAAAAATATGTGCAATTTCTTCTCAGTTCTAAATACATACATGATATAAGAGTGTTGGATTAAAAATCATATGTGGGCACATATGTATAATTGCTATACTATTAAGGTATAAACAACAAGTGATATTTACAATTTGTTAGGGGCCAAATTGTAAATGTGACATAAATGATTTATCAGTTAATAAAAAACGGTTCGGTCCCCGAGAAACAGAACGCTCCTTTTGTTTTCTCTCTTCCCCGTCGGTGAGAAACATTCAGAAGAAAAGGAGATACTGTATTCTTGGAAGATCTAACCTTTAGTCAATAACCCTATCGATTCTGGTACGCTTCTGCTAATTTCTGTTCGTGTATGGTTTTGATTCTCTCGAATTGATTAGGGTTAGGGCTAAATTTGAAAATTTATTCCAACAATTGATATCAGGGCAACCCTAAATTAATTCATGAGGATTTGCTGGTTGATCATATAAACCTGAGTTTACAGATCGATGTGTTTTTTTGGGACTTGAAATTAAAGTTTGACCATCAAAACATTTTCTCTTCTTGTAAATGGTTAAATCGATCTTTACATCAGTATATTTTATATGCAGACATGACGAATTATGTTGTCCATATATATGAATTGGGTTGTAATAGTCAAAATTTTGACCCGATTAATATAAAATACTGAAATTAAGCATTTTGGTACTGCAATCAATATTGTATTCTGGCACAATCGTTAATTTCTCATCTGGTTCTGATTAAGTAATCCTTTTTCTTTTTTTTTTGAGAAAGAAAACCAATTTTTATTGAAGATACATTAACTGATTGCAGAATAATTACTGAAATGCACATGTTTTACAATTGTGACAAAATTTGCCTTACAAGTCAAAAGCCTACCGCATTACGCTTACGTTTAGGGAAGGGAAGCAGTGATTACTTTTGGTTTCAACCAAATCTTTCAATCAAAATTTGGTCCTGTAGCGATGTCTAAAACCAAATAATAGTAGATGAGTCAAAATTTGCTGAGCATCACATGATAATTATTTGCATCATGTAAAAGAATAGCAATGTATGAAAAGTCAAACTTCATTTTTGCTGTCAAAGAATGCCTTTCGGCACGCACGGTTGATTGAAAGTTAATAAATAATGACTCTCATAATGTTTATCCTCTCAATATGTGTTTGTTATTCTACCAATGCTAAGCCCTACAGTGCAGACCATATTTGGCAACATCCTAATTTACTATCCTGGATTTGGATGATTGGCCTTTGTTTTATCCCTGTTGCTTCTCATATTTCATTTCATATGGCCGTAAATATGTGATGTGCTGCTTATGTCATACATGTATAGGAAGTGGTGTGCAAATATTGATTTTTATTTTTATTTTTTTTACACCACTAGATTGGCATGCAGATAAGTACATAAAAATATGGACTCTGTTCTTCAAAATCATTGTTACACAAGGGATGTATGCTTTATGGTTGTGAATGTGTCCAAGGATATGTTTGGTTTGTTATAATCATGCTCAAATCTACATAGACCTGACACTTATTTAATAATACATGGATTCTGGGCATATTGAAAACAAGTTCTCTTTGGTTCATAAAGTATATATCAAGTGTTGTTGACAATTAAAGTGTAGAATTGAATTAACAGGTTTTGCAACCACTATTAAATATTTGTGGATTTACATTAATGAAATAATCAGTATAATAAGAAATTCAAATTTGGTTTCCGTGCGAATTTGATATTTTAATAGATTAATTGAAACAAAATATCACCAAAGTGATCACTTTTGTGTGTAGATTAGTCTAATTAAAATGTCAAACTAATTGTGTGTATGTAATTCATGCATTCATTAACGAACCCAAAGGTGAATTAGTATTTGGCAGAATTTCATGCATATTTATGGCGATAAGTATGTGACAATTATAAGGTATTTTATGTGAGCAATATGTCTATCCAAAGATTGCATATTGTTTGACAAAACTTATTATCAATATTTGATAGCTACAACAAGAGTACCGTTTATAGTTAATATTACTGTCCAAAGACTTGATATTAATGATGTGTTTGGTATCTTGAGATGGGATTAACCAATATTTGAATTTATTGTTTTATATGGATTCCGATGTTGCTACTGTATCAGCTTACCTTAATTCAGTAGCAGTCCTTAATGGTAATAACTTTAAGGAATGGAAGGAGAACATATTAATTGTTCTTGGATGCATGGATATTGACCTTGCATTAAGGATGGATCGTCATGTTTCTCTTACAGATATTAGTACCTCTGAAGAAAGGAGGATTGTTGAGAATTGAGATCGTTCAAATCCAAATCCATAAGTCTTATGATCATTAAACGCGGCATACCTGAGGCTTTTAGGGGTGTGGTATCCGAAGAAATCACCGATGCTACAGCTTTCCTTGCTGAAATTGAGAAACGCTTTACAAAATTCGATAAGGCGGAAACAAGTTTTTTTTTAAGAAACTTATTTCCATGAAGTTCAAGGGCAAGGAAAACAAAAGGGAGTATATTATGGAAAATGTAAAAAGGCCATTGAAGCTATATTGTGATAATAAATCAGTAGTGCTATACTCTAATAATAATAGAAGCTCAACTAAGTCAAAGCATATTGACATAAAATTCTTAGTTGTGAAAGAGAAAGTGCATAGTGTACATATTTCTATAACGCATATTGGAACAAACTCCATGATAGCGGATCCGCTCATAAAATGTTTACCACCCAAAGTCTTTCATGAGCACACTGCTCATATGGGTGTTGTACAGTTAGAGGATATCATGGTTTAGTGGGAGTTTATATTTTATATGCTTTATATTTACCTTGAGACATTTATGTATTCGGTTTTCTGATCAGAAGTAAAGTATTCAGTTCATTCACTCTGCTTGTTATTTTGATTCTGACATCACTTAAGTTTAAGAAGGACCGATTGAAATATATACGTATTTGATTCACATTACATGCGATTTTAATGCTACGTATTTAGGATTGATCTATGTCATTTAACTATATATATGTATATGACCATTGATGGGTTTAGTCATGATTAATATGGCAAAAACCACTATGATCCTATATAAATATAGTTGATGGACGAGATTGTTCAAGATTACCATTATTAAATAGCAAAATTTTGAGCTCATAAGGTTGTATAGTTATAAGGAAACATATGTTGCCCAAGTGGGAGATTATTGGATTAAAAATCATATGTGGGCACATATGTATAATTGCTATACTATTAAGTTATAAACAACAAGTGATATTTACAATTTGTTGAGGGGCCAAATTGTAAATGTGACATAACTGATTTATTAGTTAATAAAAAAAACAGTTCAGTCCCCGAGAAACAGAATGCTCCTTTTGTTTTCTCTCTTCCCCGTCGGTGAGAAACATTCAGAAGAAAAGGAGATACTGTATTCTTGGAAGATCTAACCTTTAGTCAATAACCCTATCGATTCTAGTACGCTTCCGCTAATTTCTATTCGTGTATGGTTTTGATTTCTCTCGAATTGATTATAGTTAGGGCTGAATTTGAAAATTTATTCCAATAAAGAGTACTAAATAAAACCAAGTAAAAAAATACTAAAAAAAATTACATTTCTCTAGATGGGACGGTAGGATCACCTTTAGTCGGTAGAGAATATAGCTTGTTTGGTTGTGGATCTGGGTGAACCGAAAGCAGCGATTGTTGTAGGTTAGTTATTTTGATGTGGTGGCTATTTGGATTCAGGTCTTAGTTTTCGGTCGATGCATTTTGTTGTGGTGAAAGTGAGTGCTTGTTGCAACAATGGTTGATCAAGGTGCAGTTTTGGTCTGCATTATTGAGGAGGTCGGAGTTCGCTGTAGGACTTAGAGTCGGAGCTATTGTTGAGGCAATTTTCTTAGGAAGCAACTATTGGAAGACGATACATTCTAACCTTAGTAATTTTTTGATATGTGTTGATCATCAATCTCTGTTCAATGTATAACAGTCAACTGCCTATTTGCCTGATAAGGAATCCTTCCTGGTTTATGAACGAAGCAGCAAATTATTTCAGCAGCTCTATCCGCATTACTTAATTTAATTAGTGATTTTCTTTTTTCTTAAAAAAAATACAAAAATTAGACAACAATATATATAATTTAGCATCTGTTACCTTTTTTAACTTTGGATAACAACATACATAAAGGTGATTTCATTCCGCTGAGAAGACATGTTGGATGATAGAAAATATGATTCATTGAAAAGGAACTATAAATTTTGTGGAAAAAAGCTGTAAACAATGCATGATAGTGCACGTGAGGCTTACGCATGAGCTTTTAGAGTCTAGCCTAGAGAGCACCGTTACAACCATCACCAGTTATGATAGAGAATCTGCATAATGTCCTAGAGACATCTAATATTAGATTTCCGTACATTTGTCGAGTCTCTGCCATAAAACACGTTAAACAATTTTTTAAGAGGCGAATGATATGCCAATCTTTCCAAAATATTTCGAAGTTCATTATGATGCTCCAAAATTAATTTGAATTTAAAATAAAAAAGATACTAAAATAAAATTAGACAATGGCTAAACACACCTTAACCAATACGGTAGTTGTGATATGCGATACTATATGTGTTGGATTGAAGAGCATGAAGATAACATCGAGTGGGAGGAAGCGGAGTGCAAATCAGAGCGTGTTGGGGGAGATTGTGTTATGGTGTAGTGAGGTGAAGCTGAGAGCTTCAGCACAGACGTCTGTCGCTCCTTGGACAGACGTCTGTGACTACAGGGAACAATTTCCCGAGGATCTCAACAGACGTCTGACCAAAAGGGGACAGACGTCTGTTGTCAGGAAATGTTTTTCCTGAGAGCTCCAACAGACATCTGTCATATGGAGGCAGACGTCTGTACTGAGTGAATTTTCCCAAGTAATCTCTGGAAGATGACAGACGTCTGTCAGGAGGTTCGACAGACGTCTGAGCGGGCCTTGGGCTATTTTCGAGCTGAAGTTTAGGCAAGCTGATTTATGACTAATTCAGGGGGAATTTGTGTAATTGGCCAACCTCTATATAAGCTATTTTCTGAAGTGAATTAGGAAGGAGTTTGAAGACTTGATTTGGGATCAAGGGTTTATTCTCAAGGAAGAATTAAGGTTTATAGCCTAATTCAAATTCTTCAGTTCTATTCTCCTCAAACTCTTTTCTATATTGATATATAGTGATTATTGGATCAATCTCTTCTATTCCTTTCATCGTGGTAATAAAATACTCTCTCCAAAGTGGATGTACACTAACAAGATGTTAGTGGAACTACTATAAATCCTTGTGTGATTTGTTTTTGCTACTTTGTCATTAGTTTCTTGCTCGTGATTGAGATTTGGATTGTTCATGATTGGTTGATATTGGTTTTGTGACTAGAGTTATTGCTTTGGTTGTTTTTGCAAGTCTAACAACGATCTAGTCTTCCGCTAGCGCATTTTGTTTTAGATATCGTATTCGAGTGGTCTTGAATTGGATTAATCACAACGGTGACAACAGTTGGTATCAGAGCTGTTTTGGTGCTTGTTAGGTGTTTGTGAAAATGTCGGAGACGGATAGTAGCTCGGTAAGTCCTTCAACCGGCAGTCCGAATAGTGTGATGCGGCATCGGGTTCTCAATTGGTTATTGACAAATGGAATGGTGATAATGACTTTGATTAGTGGCAATGGAAAATGAAAGCAGTTCTTAGGCGGAATCGGGTGCACCGAGTAGTATTTGATACTCACTTATTGCCAAGTGATATCTCGGATGTTGAGAGAGAGGAGATGAAGGAATGGGCTTACAATACTCTTCAACTTGCTATGGGGGAGAATGTGATCTACGAAATTAGTGGTGAGACTACCGCTAAAGGTATTTGGGACAAGTTGGAAGAACTTTATATGATGAAGTCGCTCACTAATCGTTTGATCTTGTTGCGAATGTTTTTCACCTTCAAGATGAAGGAGGGTAATTCGCTAAAGGAACATTTGAATGCCTTTGATGACTTGCTCATGAAGGTGAAGTCCATTGATTTAAAGATTGAGGAAGAGCAAAAGGCGATGATATTATTGTGTTCATTGCCGGACCGCTACACGGGTTTCTCAAATAGTTTGATCTATGGCCGGGATACCTTGACTCTAGATGATGTCAAGACGGGTATTCTTAGTGAGGAGTTGAGAGATCAAATGAAGGAGATGAGTGAGGGTAGTAGTGGAGCTAGTAGTAGTCACGGGTTGTTTGTGGAGAAAGAAAAGAATGTGAAAAAAAGAAACTGGGGGCGTTCTAAATCAAGAAAACCCGGTGGAAGAGGTAAATGGCAAGTGCTTTATTTGTAAGAAACCAGGACATTGGAAAAATGAATGTCCGGACAAAGATAAGAAGGAAGTAGCTTCTTCATCCATGGCGGTGGAGAGTGGAGATGGTGAAGTAGATGAGAATGTGTTGACGCCGGTAGCAACGGGTGTTTCGGGTAACGAATGGGTACTCGATTCGGGTGCGTCATATCATATGACGCCAAATAGAGATTGTTTTTCATCCTTTGAGATCAAAGAGGGAAATGCAATTGCTATGGGAAATGGTGTTATTTGCAAGTCAATGGGTAGTGGCTCCGTGCAAATAAGGATGTTTGATGGAGTTGTTCACACGCTCACCAATGTTCGCTATGTTCCGGGACTTAGGAAGTCGCTTATATCTTTGGGGAAATTAGATTCTCTAGGATGCAAGATCACTATCGAGAAGGATTGCTTGAGGGTTTCGAAGGGAGCGCTTTTGGTTACGAAGGGTGCTAGGACTCATGGTATATATTTGCTTCAAGGTGTGACCATAGGAGGTGAGACTTGTGTGGGTGTTGATAGTTCTCGTGACTTTGATGCAACACGGTTGTGGCATTTGAGATTGGGTCATGTCTCGGAGAGGAGTTTGGATATTCTTCGGAAACGGGAGATGGTCGAGGGTGAGAGTTTCAACAAACTAGAGTTTTGTGAGGAAAGTGTCATGGGGAAGCAAACAAGGGTATCATTCGATGAAAGCAAGAATGACTCAAAGGAGGTTCTTGAGTATGTTCATTCGGATGTTTGGGGACCTGCACCGATTGCTTCTTTGGGAGGAGTAAGGTATTATATCTCTTTCATTGATGATTTGTCTCGCAAGGTATGGGTGTATGTAATGGGGGCCAAGTCGGAGGCATTTGCTAAGTTCAAAGTGTGGAAGGCTCTTGTTGAGAATGAGAGTGGTAAGACTTTGAAGGTGTTAAGGACCGACAATGGCGGCGAATACGTCTCGCGTGAATTCTTGGAGTATTGTAAGCATCACGGGATCCAGAGACATTTTACTATACCGGGAGATCCGCAATCTAATGGAGTAGCAGAGAGAATGAACCGAACTCTACTTGAGAAAGCTCGATGCATGAGATTGACATCGGGATTGTCTAAGGGATTTTGGGCCGAAGCTTTGTCAACCGCGGTGCATATTGTGAATCGAATTCCATGCTCGACCATTGGTAACAAAATTCCGGAGGAAGTGTGGAAAGGGAAGAGTGTGGACTTGAGATATCTTCGTGTGTTTGGTAGCTCGGTTTACGTGCATGATCCGGGGAATGATAAGCTTGGAGCTAGGGCATTCAAGGGGATCTTACTTGGCTTCACGGATGGCGTGAAAGGCTATCGGATTTGGAATCTGGAAACGAAGAAGGTTGTTAATTCTCGTCATGTCACTTTTGACGAGTCGGCTTTATTCAAGGTGAATGAGAGCTCATAGGATGTTCCGGATTTGGTTCATGGTGAATCAAAGGAGAAGGAAGTCATTCCCACATTCCGTCCAAGTGGTAGTAGAGTTGAACAAGCTCGTGGGGTTGAAGCGGTTGATGAAACATCACATAGTCCACATGGTTCCTCTAGTGATGATGTTGGTGATGTACATGATACTAGAGAAGTTTCGACTCAAGGTGGAGCCGAAAGGGGTTTGGGTGATAGTATTGCTACTCGGGTTGGTCGACGTGCAATAAGGCCTCTCGAAAGATATGGTGATTGGAACTACCTTAGCTTTAGTGATCATTTGGACTATGCTCTCAATGTAGTCCAAGATGAGCCGATGGACCTTGATGACGTCATGGAGTCGAGAGAGAGCTCGAAGTGGATTTGCACCATGGAGGAAGAGATGCAATCGCTTGTGAAGAACCAAACTTGAGAGTTGGTTCCACTTCCTCAAGGAATCCGTGCTATAGGGTGCAAATGGATTTACAAGGTGAAGGATGATGGAAGGTACAAAGCAAGGTTAGTGGCAAAGGGGTTCTCACAAAGGAAAGGAAAGGAGTATGATGAAATTTTTGCACCGGTGGTTCGTCATACATCTATCCGAGTTTTACTAGCGGTAGTTGCTATCCATGACTTGGAGTTGGAGCAACTTGATGTGAAAACCGCTTTCTTGCATGGAGACTTGGATGAAGACATCTACATGGAGCAACCAGAAGGGTTTGTTGTAGATGGTAAGTCTAATATGGTTTGCAAGTTGAAGAAATCACTATATAGGTTAAAGCAATCGCCTAGACAATGGTACAAGAGATTCGATCATTTCATGCTTGAAAGTGGCTTCCATCGAAGCATCAGGGATGCTTATGTATATTTCAAGAGGTTGGGAAATGATTGTTGGGTGTATTTACTCTTGTATGTGGATGATATGCTCATTGCTTCCGAGGATCAAAATGAAATCAGCAAGTTGAAGATGCTTTTGAAATCGGAATTCGAGATGAAGGATCTTGGAGAAGCAAGAAAAATCTTGGGCATGGAAATAGGAAGGGACCGAAAGCTTTTTGAGTTAAGATTGACTCAAAAGGAATACATTAAGAAAGTGCTTTGCCGGTTTATCATGGAGGATGCAAATGCGTTAAATACACCTTTACCTTTGCATATGAAGCTTTTGGAGAAGGGATCGCCTATCGGGGATAAAGACAAGGCTTATATGGCAAAGGTGCCATATGCAAGTGCGGTTGGTAGTTTGATGTACGCAATGGTGTGTACAAGGCCTGATATTGCAAATGTCGTCGGGGTGGTTAGTCGGTATATGGCTAATCCAGGGAAATCGCATTGGGAAGCCGTGAAGGCTATTATGAGATACTTGAAAGGCACAGCATCTCATGGACTTGTCTTTGGCGATAGTGATGATAGGAGTTGCAAGTTGGTTGGTTATTGTGACTCGGACTACGCCGGTGATAGGGATCGGAGGAAATCAACTTCCGGGTATGTCTTCACACTTGGCGGGACAACCATTAGTTGGAGATCGCGATTGCAAAACGTAGTTGCTTTATCCACTATGGAAGCGGAGTTGATTGCCGCTGTAGAAGCGGCCAAGGAGGCACTCTACTTGAAGCGATTGTTGTGTGACTTGGGTTTCGAACATGAGAGTGTTGATGTTCGATGTGATAGCCAAAGTGCTATCCATTTGGCGGAGAATTTGGCGTTTAGCTCATGGACCAAGCATATTGAGGTGAGAGAGTCATTTCTTGTAGCCATGGATGAGGGTAAGCTAGTATACCTTCGGAAAGTGCACGCAAAGGATAATGCGGCGGATATGTTTACGAAGGCAGTGCCATATGGGAAGTTCGAGCATTGCTCGAACTTAATTCGCTTGTTGAGTTGCTAGGTGCCACGGGATGGCATGAGGTGGAGAGAGTGATTTTGTTTGATGAATGATGGAAAGGAATAGCGGTGAGAGATTGGAAATCTATCTTCATGGTAAGTACGCGCTTCACTCCCGAGTACAATATCTTATGGTGAGTCGTTTGGTTTGAATACTTTCAACACTCCATTGGCGGGTGGGGGATTTGCCTGAACTCGTTACTGGAGTGCAATGGGTGGTGGCTTTGCCGGATCTCATTGGGAAAGTATTCATCTTGCTTGATCGAAGATAGAAGGAAGTGCATGGTGCATTGAAGTTTGGAGTTGAGACGGTTATAGTATCGAGGTGGAGTGTTGTGATATGCGATACTATATGTGTTGGATTGAAGAGGATGAAGATAACATCGAGTGGGAGGAAGCGAAGTTCAAATCAGAGCTTGTTGGGGGAGATTGTGTTATGGTGTAGTGAGGTGAAGCAGAGAGCTTCAGCACAGACGTCTGTCGCTCCTTGGACAGACGTCTGTGACTACAGGGAACGATTTCCCGAGGGTCTCAATAGACGTCTGACCAAAGGGAGGCAGACGTCTGTTGTCAGGAAATGTTTTCCCCGAGAGCTCCAACAGACGTCTGTCATATGGAGGAAGACGTCTGTGCTGAATAAATTTGCCCAAGTAATCTCTGGAAGATGACAGACGTCTGTCAGGAGGTTCGACAGACGTCTGAGCGGGCTTTGGGCTATTTTCGGGCTGAAGTTTAAGCAAGGTGATTTGTGACTAATTCGGGGGGAATTTGGGTAATTGGCCGACCTCTATATAAGCTATTTTCTGAAGTGAATTAGGAAGGAGCTTGGAGACTTGATTTGAGATAAAGGGTTTATTCTCAAGTGAGAATTAGGGTTTATAGCCTAATTCAAATTCTTCAATTCTATTCTCCTCAAACTCTTTTCTATATTGATATATAGTGATTATTGGATCAATCTCTTGTATTCTTTTCATCGTGGTAATAAAATACTCTCTCCAAAGTGGATGTACACTAACAAGATGTTAGTGGAACCACTATAAATCCTTGTGTGATTTGTTTTTGCTACTTTGTCATTAGTTTCTTGCTTGTGATTGGGATTTGGATTGTTCGTGATTGGTTGATATTGGTTTTGTGACTAGAGTTATTGCTTTGGTTGTTTTTGCAAGTCTAACAACGATCTAGTCTTCCGCTAGCGCATTGTGGTTTAGATATCGTATTCAAATGGTCTTGAATCGGATTAATCACAACGGTGACAACAACGGTAATCATACATAAATATTTTTTACTTCGAATATATAATATCCAGGGTTTTCTAAGCCAAACATATATACTTTAAGTGGTAACGAAACATTTTAATAGGATTGAAGTTTAAACGGGATTCAACATCCCAAGGGCCAGGTTGCATTTTGAAAAACCATGGCATTCTCCTTTACTATGTGCACCTTAGGCAAATTTCTTAGGAAGCGACTGCTAAAAACGATACATTCTAACCTTAGTAATATTTTGATACAAGTGTGCACCCGTGCTTCGCACACGGGAGTTGCAAATCACTTGTAGTTTCGTTGTTATTTTTGTGTATCATGGTAAATAAAAAAAATTATTTGGAAGCATAAAAAGTGCATAGATATTTTCGCTTGTACAGAAAAATAGGAAAATTTGTTTTTGAAAACAGGAAAGTAGATATATAAGGTGAGTAAGAGGAAGGATATGTACAAAGTTTAAGAGTATTTGGGTATTGACCGGTTGTAATATTCATATTGTTGAACATAATTGACTATATGCATAAATACAATAGTTAAAACAGGGAAAAGTAAACATTAAACAATCAGTGGGTTAAACTGAATGGAACTTCAAGTGGAATGGCTTTATAGTGGTAAAATAAAATAGCAATGCGTTAAGTGTATTCATTTCCAAAATATTCATTGCATCAACTAATGTGTTTGTCCATTTAAGCTGGAAAGTTAAAAAAAAAAAAAAAAAAAAAAAAAAAAAAAAAAAAACCACATTTAAACCCTTAAAGTCATGTATGCCATTTAGTTAATCGATAACATCGTAGGATAGCCAATAACACACACGACCTATAGTTATATTTCCCTTGCTCATTGAAGCAATGTGTAGATGGGACAACATTAGTTATCAATTAATCAATTCTATATGGGCATATGTAATGTAGACAACAATAATATCTTTAAGTAGTGGACCAAAATAGCGACAATGTAACGTATTCACACACGGGTGCATCAAATTATTTTGTCACTTGTTATTTTTACATTTAGAACGATAGTATTCAATTGTAGTTCATTTTCTATGGATGTGATGTCTAACTTAGATAGGAATATTT
Source organism: Allium sativum (assembly GCA_030737875.1). Lineage (NCBI taxonomy): Eukaryota > Viridiplantae > Streptophyta > Magnoliopsida > Asparagales > Amaryllidaceae > Allium > Allium sativum. The sequence continues at coordinate 341,364,703 of CM060922.1, forward strand.
ATTGGGGTATATTTATGGAACACCGTTTTAAGTGTTAAAATAACTAAATGTCCCTCTCAAAAACATGTTACAAAAAATCTTTGTTTTTAAGTTCCAATGTATTCATGATTTTTTTTTTTTTTTTTTTTTTTTGCATATATTTGTAGAAAACTCTATAAATATTTGAAGTTACCACTCTGTAAAAGATTGTGAAGAAATCTACCAATATTTACAGAGGTTTTTGCAAGTATTTAGATGATTTAGTGCAAACATTTGTAAACTTTTTTCTGAATGTTTGGTTCTATTTAAAAAAAAAAAAAAATCAATTGCTTTTATCATACAAACATGCTTTAATCAGAGTATATTTTGATAGTAGAATTTACTGGCTCATCTTGATATATAAGTCATCCATGTTCTAAAATATATATGGAGTGTACATGGGTCACTATTACAGTGAAGGGCAATTAACTTTTGATCGCATGTACTGATGGAAAATATTAGTTATTCACCCTTAGCAAACAAAGATCAGTGCAAGTTACCCACACAATAATTAACTCTGCAGATTTTAGTATGTGCATAATAAGGTAAAATAGAAAATATATCCTTGAATCAACTCGTTGGTAAAATCTACACCAGCAAACGGAATCAGTCAAGGATTTTGGATTTGTAAGTACCTAGGTAATATCAAGTCAATACCTAAGCTATACTGCATTGAAAGATGATGTTAGCAAAAGGTAGAAAAACTATGCACTGTAAAATAAGCATCTATAGGCAACTATGTCGAAGGAATACATAGAGTTTAAAAACAAACAGCGATGAAAAGGAAAATTGAACTATCATAAAAATGTAAGAGTTAGATGGGTTTTAGGCTAAGTGCTTGACGTATAGGGTTTAGAATAGTTGATGCCGGAGTATCATTTAGTAAAGGACAAAAAAATGCACGAACGTAGTAGTCAGTTTTTATGTTCATTTATTCACGGAAAATTGAGTGTGCCTCTGCATTGCTACAGATTGTAAACAAACTACTTGGTAATTGAAATGAAGACAAAGTGGTACCAGAGTATCATTTATTTTTTTATAGATAATAACAATGAAAGTGAATGTATTAGTTTTGCCTGTTTGCTGACATACTTTGCTTATTGTTAAGGTAACAATAATAGCTAGTCGATAGTGAATGAATAAGCATTGTTGCTAATTATATCAGATGTCTGCTAATGGTACTTCGGTAATAGTTGAACATAAAAACGTTAACTAATAACAGATGGTTTGCATATGTCTACCTCTAAATTAATGACATGGGACGAAAACATGTTCACAATTTTTAAATACATGCAAATGAACAGGAGAGAGGATAATTTACTCATCACAAAATCCCAAACTAACCTCACTTAAACCCAATTGTGTATATGTAGAAACCTACCAAAAAACAAATGAACTAAAACTAATCAAAAATTATAATATAATATAGGATCAAGAAGAAGATGATAGCATTCTGTTAATGTAAAAACCATTAACCCAGCAAAATAAGAGAGAGTTGATAATTAACGAATAGCTAATATATAATAGGTATCACTGAGCAATGAACACAGCAGCCTATAAATATTGTAAGATGCATGGACAGTTACTTGATTTAAGTAAGGTATCTAGGTGAGTCACAAATAAAGACAAATGTTTTTTGAAATGGAAAAATCTGAAGCAGTTCCTAATAAGTACACTGCAACAGCCTTTGAGCTTGCATGTATTCACAATAAGTTACAGTGCAAGCTTGATGCAATGTCTATTAAGCTATAAAAATGGGACAGTAACTTTCATTCCTCTAAAATAATCCAACTATCGTCAACTAAATAAAATAAAATAAAAAAGTTAACAAATTAATGTTTGTGGACATGTATCATCTCAAGCTTAGACAAAGTTTATTTTAATAAAATCAGTACTCTAGTATTCAAAATACTTATATAGAAAAGGATATAATTGTAATTCAATTTACTTCCGAAGATAATTCAGACTTTCTAAATGAAAATGATAAATACCTCAAGTTCCGTGATACAAAGTAGAGGATTTACTACCACCATTCTTGTTCAATCTTTTTTTTAAACAATACTACAAAAGAAGACCAAACAAATATCTGTTTTCACTGAAAATATTTTATATAAACAATTGATTTGAACTGGAAATTAACTTTGCAAATAGTGTAGTGGATAAACCATGTAGTTTAATATTATTCTCCAACATCGTAATCACAGTGAAGAACTGCCATCAATTTCTACTGGTTATTGATATGTGGGACTAACATAAAGAGCAAATGAAATTGTAAGGTATCATCCTGCTATGTTTATAACCTGCCACAATGATTCCTCAAAACTCACACATATCTACAATATAACCTAACGCTTCATAAATGTACAAATCCCTGGGTGATTCCATAAATGGTAAGATGATATTTGTGCATTAAAATATGAGTTTGTACTGCATACAACTACATTCAATCCAGTAAATTTTCAAATGTAGGTTTCACAAAAGAAACGGCTTGAATATGCATTGTTGAAATAGAATTTAATCGGGAAATAGTTTTGAATTATTCCACGTTTATTAGCAAAGGAGTTTAAGAGAAAAATAAATACAAAAGCTTTATTATGTGGTCTTTCTGATGATTAGCAATGTGCTTTATATTCAAAGGATGAGAAAGACGTATCTGCATGAACACTGAGACTTAAGAAGATATGAAAAGTATTTAAGATTTTAGAAAGACCATAAATAAAATTATAAGACAGTCGATTAATCGTTAAATTTGTATTAACTTTCCAAAGAATTGAGTCAACTAAATAAAAGATAAAATCATATGAAGTAGTCTAAAATGATATCTAATATGTTTTGGTGAAACTGATCTGGATATCCATGGCACTTGGTTATCATTTTAAGTGGGCATATTTGTTGAATTTTACAAATTTCTAGGATATTTGTTTTGCTAAACAATCGAAATATGTTAAATCTCTCTTATATTCACCACAAAGAGATTACACGAATCTGAACATCTTAAATATTGAATAAATAGAGAAAATATCTAAACAATTCAAATTCTATTTATCGCTTGTGGAGCTTGTAAATTGTTTATGTCTTTGATTCTTTCCATTACTTTGTAGTCATCAGTGTGGAGATAAACCCCCTTCTCAGGTACAGCTATTAGAAGCCATATTGATTAGCGGTTGTAGTATAGTGGGGGAAAAATCACAAACAAAACAAAACAAAAATTAAGAAAATAAAAAATATTTTCACATCGCAAATGATTCCAGTGTGGTTTTTGTATGTTTTTCGGTCAACATGATAACTGTAGAGTAATAATAATAATAATAAAAGCAGAATTGAAAAGCAAGTCCAAAGATAAGGAAATATAGCAAATGTAGGTCTGCAAAAAAAAGCTAATATAAGAACACAATAGTTTGTTGATATTATTGATGTGCCAAAATAAAAGGAATATATAACATCAGAAAACTTGATATAAATTGGCTACTATATTGAAATATAATAAGGAAACTGGAGAATAACATGTACTAACATCGAAGGAACATGATTAAAAGGAAATATCAACATGTAAATGTTGTTATTAGGCGTTTTAGAATCATCATATTGCCAAGTAGTTGCAAAACAGTTATCTTTCTTTACAAAATTCTATGTAAATATTTATGAAAAAACGTAACCTTTTCGAGTAGGTACAGTTAACTTTGCACAATAAGGAGAAGTTGTAGTGCTCGTTGATAGTTTGAAGTTCTACTGTAAAAGCTCTTATAAATTGCAAAAGAGTAAAAATACTGAAATAACATAAAATTTGTGATGCAAAAAAAAAAAAAAAAAAAAAAAAAGAAAAAAAAAAGGAAAAAAAATAACAGTTGCTGAATTAAAATAGTATGGTGTATGTTTAGTAAAGATAAATGAAAATAACAGAATACCACAAAACATGCAACATGGCTAATAGGTGCGATGATGACATAACAATCCACTTATTTAGATGAAATCATGAAATCAATAAGTGATGCAGAATATTTACATGACCCACTTATAATGTTGATTGGAAAAAGTGACAATATGACACAATAATCCACTTATTTAAAATTACAAATATAAAATTAATGAACAATAAATACAGCTATAAAGGTTCATTGAAATCAATAGATGGGAGGCCAAGGCCTTGAAATGAAGTTAAAAGCCAGTTACATAAATTATAATGTTAAAAAGTGTAGATTTCTTCATTTATCAAGTAAAAAGTGAAAATAAAATTTGTGTAAGAAGCCTAAAAAATAAGATGCTGAAAGTTACTATTGTCTATATTATTAGTTAGTTCTTGTGACGTCTGGGTAAATAGTTAACATTAACGGTTCCATTAAAAAGTGCTATTGGATCTAGACATTACCACATAATGCTGTTGTGTGAAGAGTATTATAACATTTTAAGGATGCAACATCATTAGTTACATTTTTTAATTATTTCCAAAGTAAAGCAAAGGTTTAGAAACTCTTGATAGACTATATAATTCATAAATAACTATTTATATATTAATATATCATGCATTATCATGAAATGATAAAGATTAGCAGGTCATGTGGGTAAATTGGTTGTCCACTTTCGTTAGACTTTTGGTAACTCAGCTGATATACATAAATGAGTGAATGTTCATTGTAAATGGGTAATACTGACATTAAATTGAGTGGAAATTAAGATTAATCGGTTTGAAAAATAGCTAATCAAAGGTAGATGATTCACACCTAAAATTAAATGAATTCCAGCAATTAGAATAAATGGATGAAAACCAAGGATATAAAGGATACCTTAAATTCTTTATTTGAAATTTAATAGCAGTGCATGAATTTAATATAATTACACCTAGTATTTTTTACATCGTAGTATATCATTTATGGAATAAAAAAGTTATTATTTATTGCCTTACTTGTATTTAAGTCCAGTTGGAAAAAGGTAAAATTTCAATAAATAGAATACATGAATCGTATACAGATTAATTATTAAAGGCTTAACTTAGTAAATACTTAAGCATAATTAAAAAGCAGTATGAAAACAATAATTATTGGCATCTTGTACTGAATATTGTATTTGAATTGCATCTAGAAAAGCCAATGTTGTTCTTTGCTCATCTGAACAGAGACGTGCCAATCAATACTTGTCCAAACACCAAACCGTAACCTTATATTATTGATAGTTTTTTTAAATGCATGTTGATGACTTACAGATGTGGATATCATTCTTAAGCATAATAAGCAATTATCATACTGTTTCACCTTCGTAGCAGCTTAAACCCCGTTTGTTGTGTTTTTCGCGGAATTGTTTGGTAAATAAACCATTACAAAATTTTACGTTAATAAATACCCAAAAAAATGTAACATGAATATCCAGCTGTGGTAAATAAATTTCCTAACTAACCCAAAACATTTAAAAAAACATTAACGATGGAAGAACGTGAAAATGCAGCTAAAAACGCCGAACAAAACATTAAAAAAAAAAATGCCAATTTGTTATCCTTTTTAAGATGTTAAGCATATTGGAAAGGAGGAAGAAAGTTAGAAGGTCTGAATATATCCAAAAGATGGTTTGAATTTGGATGACTGTAAACTCTACTCTGCGAGTAAGTTAAATGGTAATATTCATCACATCCTTCTCCTCCTTGAGGAGTACAAATATAAATATAACACCGTGGTTTAAATACATTACCTTCTAAAGCATTTGTGTTTTGTTCATGAGGAAAGATTACACAAAATGTAAATTTCATGATTAAGCCAAGGAGACATTACATATTCTTGAGCCTTTGAAATAATCGACATAGATTTATTTGAAATGAAGTTTATTCACTTATAATAAGTGCATTTTTGAGGGTATCTATCTATGTAAAAAAAAATAGAGGGGAAAAAGCTAAACACAGTTTAATCAGAAAAATTTATACTGCATAGTTGATTGAAGATGTATAATGCATACTTCTCGAGGATTATCATCAATGAATGGCTCAGTATATAAAGCTAGAACTTTATGTTTTAATTACTTAGTTTACGTAATTTTAGAGTATGCACATAATCTATAAGGCAATGATTTCATTTAAAAATTGGCAATGGGCTGCTATGGTTAATGAAAGGTTATAAAGTCGAACGCTGCTATGAGGCTCGAAAAAATGGATGTCAAAATGTGCGGAAGTCCCGCAATTCATGGAGGAGCGTACGATTCAAGGGTGGAGGTGCGGAGAAGATCTACAGTAGCCGTCAGATTTATTTTCGCACGTTTTGACAAAATTAGTTTCAGGCCTTTAAGCATTTGCATATAAAGTTAACTTGTAATGAAGCTCAAATTCACTGCTATGTGATTTTGTTCGTATTTGCACAATTTAAGTTTAACCAATACAGATCAATTGCAGTACAAAGATTGCATTAACTAATCATGGATCAATAAGGAAAATAAAATTGCATTTCACATTCAAAGTGATATAATAATCAATTAAGGTGTAAAAATTTGTCGAGTTGGAATTGTGGAGTTCTAAGTGGGAAGCCTTTATAACTCATGATGAAGGGTTACATACAACTTAAAAGTTCGCTATTATGTACATGATATTAGATGATCTTAAAAATTTATGAGAGACCAGACGAAATACAGGTAAATCAGACTTTTGGTCCTTCGATAGAAATTTCGACAACATAAAAATTTTGATTTGGAAAACTATGCATATCATCATACTGTGAAAGGATAAGAAGCATTAAGAATTTGTCCAAGGATATGATAGTGTTTGTAATTGCCAACTGAAACTGTGCACATAACCTTGTTAATCTACAACAACAAATATTAAAGATGTGAATGAAATAAAAGGCAGAATTCATGGTTGAAATCATGCATTTTCTCTACGCATTTATGACAAAATAAAAGGCAACACTCATACTTGAATAATACATCATAACCCCATATTTTCAACTAATATATGTTGATATATATTAAAAGAGAACCTTTTGGAGGAAAACAATGTGAATAAGCAAAATACTTTGATTAGGCATGGGAAGATTATAAGACACGTCTGCATGCTAATTTAAGTCCACTAATTAAGCATGGGAATAAAAATTAACTCGGTGAATTGTATTTGAAATCAGCAGTAAAATTTCGTGAAAATTGGAAACCATAAAAGGGTAAAAGAAGCTTAACGTTTTAAACATATACTAATGCGGAGAAAAAACGGAAATGCAAATAAATCTGCACTACATTCCTATGACCTAATAAACTTGACATGCATTAGATTATGCCTTAATATTAGTTTCAGTGATACGCAGAAGGAATTTCAAGAAAAAAGACTTAAAAAAAGCTCAAAATTTAAGCTAAACATAGTAAAAAAAATAAAGTGGATTAAAAGGCAACATTTAAGGGTGAAAACTTGCAGTTTCTCCATGTATTTATGAAGAGATAAAAGACAATATTCATGCTAGAATAGTCCATCATAACCCCATAAGTTTCACTAATATATCTTACTATCCTTTATAAGAGAACCTTTGAAGGAAAACAATACAAATAAACATGAATCACTTTAATTAAGCATGGGAAGATTATTAGATACACCTAACCACTAATTTAAGTCCATTAATGCCCAGTTTCATATGTCATTAATGGCTCATTCTCCAAATTTTCAGTTATTACCCCACTTATGGTTTATAAAGGAATCTAAAATTTGTCCATCCTAATAAACGAACGGGTATTAATGTAATATTCCCCTAAAATTAGCTGCTTAAGTTGAAGAACAAAATATATGTATGTAACAGCACCATCAGTTGATATAGAAAGAAAGTGTACAACTACATAAAGTAAACAACACGTTTAGTTTGATTCCATGGGAATATAACGAAACCTAAGGCAACCCACGCAATGAGAAAAATATTAAAGATAATGAGTAGGCGAAAAAAAAAAAAAAAAAAAAAAACTGAGATAACGACAAATTTTGCTTCTTATAAACTAATGAATTAATGAGTAGGTAAAAAAGTCAAATCTGCAATATCAAAGACAAATTAAAATAAATGCCAGAGGGAGTACAGTATAGGAAAATGTATAAATAAACATAGTGTCAATACATTGCTGATAAAAAATATTAACAATTAAAGATATTGCAAATTTATGTGGATCAAATACACTGCTAGTCAATGTAAAACAATTAAAAAGAGCGGGGTAAAACTTCAAAATGAAAAAAAAAAAAAACTAAATAGAAAAGACAGGGCAAAAAAATAGGTTAACAAATGTTATTTATTATGGTCACTCCCATTATAGTTATTAACTATTGACTTAAAGTGCATAATTTAAAAAACTTTAAGCGAATAATTTTAAAAAATGAATCTATGAATAACATTGCTTGAGTATAGAAAATTAATGAGTAAAATTGATTTATAAGTTCTTTTCTTAGAAAGAAAGATGATTTTTGGTTGCAGAAAAAAAATAGTAGCTTATTGAAATTATTCAATTAATTAAATAGCACTCTCGTCTTTTCTCCTTTGGGACCAAGCGCTGCATGTCAAAGGCACATTGCTAACCAAAAAAATGATTGATGTAGAATTATGGGTTAAACTAACCTTAAGGTGGCAACGGTGATATGATGTAATCCTTCTATCTATTTGTAAGGGTTCAGTTTGATAGGGGAAAATTATTTGTTTAACTAAAGCTATAACATGTTTACGTTTAATCAGGCTTTTCTGGAGTGCATTCGATGTTTCACCAACTTCTCCACATGATTGCTTTCACACTTCAAAGAACATTATTCATGCCAAAACAATGCATGCTCTAGAAAAAACATATATAGTAACAAATCGTTGAACATATAAATATGAAATGTCCATTGGCTACCATTTGTTCAACATTAAGGACTTACTGAAATTATTTCATCACCGATTAGAACATAGAAAATAAATATTCATTCCATATATGTTTTACTTAGGAAAAGAAAATTCAAATGCCAAAGTTATTTAAACTGGAAAACATTTAAACCGATATGTCATAATATGCTTTAAAACTTAAATGATTTATTGATTACCCAAAATTCATAAATGAAACATAAAAATTCAAGAATGTGATAATTGCAAAAATGTCAAGCATCTACAATTTCACATAACTTAAATTGAGAAATGAAATCAAGTAGCATGCAAGTAGCATTACATTCCTCTCTGGGTAAATTAATATAAAAGGATTAAAACTCTACCGCTTTGAGAATAATATAAATATATAATACATTATTTAACTGCAAAACGAAAATACTTTTATGCAGTAACTAAAACAAAGATACCACATGCGACAAATGGTTTCCATTATTTTTGCAGAACCAGATATTATTTCACACCAGGTATTGTCACACATGCCGTTTCATTTATTCAGCTTTTGCTCGTTGTCTAATAATATTTATTATTGAATTTGCATTCATCAGCAAAATTTATAAAGAACTTAGAATACAAAGGCAACAATTTTTGGCTATTCAGTCACTGTTATTTCAGTCAGATTGTTAGTATTGTAACCCTTGTTGAGCTTAAAACTGTAGTACTACATAGCATTGTGCAATCTTTCGATACAATGCAAACCAAGCATTTTTGTTGTTTACTGCAATGCTTGCTTGTACATTGTATTCAATAGTGGTGTTAAACGCTAGAAATGTAATGTGAAAAGGAAAGAGATTTTATTAAACAAAATTATCTTACTCCTGCAATTCCATAGTTTGCCTTTATGGAAGGAACATAATTGTCACATGCGTCAAGCTTCTCATTTTGAAAAGTTTTCCACGTGCTTCCGAACCTGTGAAAATATATATTAAAAGTGGTATGAGATTTCATATGCAACTTCGACGAATTAAATATAAAAAATAGATGTGCCAAGTGTAAGCCAATGAACCTGCCATTGTGGTAAGTAAACGTTTAGGATTAAATGCTGTCTGGTTCTTTGTTAGTACCATTGTTTCAACAAATTAAGTTGTTACCATATCCATATATGCGAAGCAAAGAAAAAACAATTATAAAGCAAAAGTTTTATGTTTGAAGCTTGTTATTTAAACAATTAAACATTTCAGATGAACAAACAACCACTCATTCCCCCATTAAATAACATTTCATCAATGATGCATTTTTTCTAAAAAGAAATATTAAGTAACCAAAATGAAACCAAAAAAAAAAAAAAAAAAAAAAATTAATACCCACTAATTTGATAGATTAAGCTACTTAACATTCCAAGTTAACAAAATTTATTAAAAGAAAACTGAATATGGAAATACAATACAACCATATGTAGTGGTAGCAACGATAACCATTAAAAATGACCTAAGGGTGATAAACATTTGGGTATGTGGAATCATCAAAATCATTTTCCTAGTGAACAATCCATTAAGGATCAATTCAGTAATCAAATGTAAAAAATATTATGTTCAAGGTGCTATGTTTCACATACGATCTACAATGAAATTATGTCTTTTGGTTCAACTTTTTTAGTTATCCAACTTCAATTTTGTCCACCTGAACACAGCTTTGATCATTAAACCACAAATAAATAAATAAATAAAATAATGATCACATACATAAGAATGTACATAAGAAATTTACGAAATCTAGTGCCATTCTAACAAAAAATAGCAAAAAAATTTTACCAGTTCATTTACAATCGGATAATTTTAATCATTAGACCGCATAAAAAATAAATGTAAAATGAGAAACACAAAATGTATTGTTACCCAATTTCCATGTCTCAAGTTATTCCAGAATTTAAGCAACATACCCTGTTTTAAACCCTCATCAAAACCCCTAAATCGTGAGCCCTAATTGAAAAATCCTAACCACGTTAACAAATTCGTTTCTGAGAACTGAAATCAATAACCCTTATCGAAGAAAAATGTGAAAATAAGAGAAATCTAACTAATCAAAACCTAGCGCAGAAAATAATTAGTTTCCGGTGCTTACTTTCGAAGTAGAGCTAGCAAGTTCGCATTAAACTGTTCGATGAACTGATTCCATGCAACCGAAAGCCAACAGTTAAAGTCGACATTCAACAGGCGAGATGGAGAGGAGAGCGAATAAGTGTCAGTTGGAGAGAGGCGTCATCATCTAGGTAGAAAGAAAGAATGGTAAAGACACAGGGGCAAAGGGAAAGAACAAAAGGAAATAGGATACGCGTAACAAAAAGAAAGCAGAAAAAGAATACGCGACGTTTGAGCTTAAAATAAGGAAAATGACGTGGATGGCTTGAGCGCTGTTGAAGCCAAACCCAGTAATTATAATATAGTATAGATGTGTTGATCATCTATCACGCTCGCAATGGTACACTACACCATAATGGCCATTTGGCAACCCTTTTTTTTGTCAATCGCCAACACTTATTTGTGTTCCGGGTAGTAACAATAATAAGCGTTGCTATGCTAAAAAAGTGTTACCAAAAATACATTTTTTTTTATTGGCAACCCTTATATGGGTTGGTAGGCTTGGTTCGCGGGGGCAAAAAGGTAAACACCCATCAGTTTTCTTCGGTAACCCTATAATCTTCCATCCCATACGCTTTTCACTATTTCGGCCGCTTAACATGAATTACAAAGCGGGAATTATTTCGATTTCGATTTAGGGAAAATTTCGATTTCGATTTAGGGAAATATTTCGGTTTCGATTTCAATTTCAATTTCGCAGCGTTAACCAGGATTTCAATTTTGATTACAAAGCAGGAACAAGGATTTCGATTTCGAGGCAAGGAGGTCGAGGTCAGATTCGAGTTCAACAGCTCCTTTGGCGATGATCTAAGCAAATATACGACAAAAGTCTTGGTTTTATTCATCCATATTTCAGTATTTTTGTTCCAGCTCACGGTAATTCAGATTACTAACTCTGGAGGTATTTTTTTCTCCTCCTTTTTTTACAAATAAATATTAATTGATGTTTTTCAGGTTTGTGCTTATTTTTGTTCATTTATATTATCTATATTGTTGAAAAGTTCGGATTATCCGTTCTTTTTTATGTGATTGATATGAAACTAATTGGAGGATCCAAAAATCAAAACTATAGGGGTGAAACTCTAGGATTCAATTGTTAGAAGTTATTGGCTGGTTTGCAACTTTAGTTAAAGAACTGTATAGAATAGTTATATTCTAATTGTTGAGCCTGACGGATTGAATTTTGGATTTATTTATAGGCTATAAGCTTATTAATGCAAGCTTAAATTTATAGCTTGACGGATTGAGTCGTCATGCATCTACATTTATTTTTTGAAGCTTGGTATAACTTTGATATTATTGCTGTGTAGTGTGTATTGTTAATTAATATTCATTGTGGCCACTGAACTAAGATTACAGATTTTAAGCTGCCTCACTTGTGTGTAAATATCATATACAGGCATCATATTATTTACTCTTGGGAACTGTCTTAATTTCATCTCCTTTGGATATGCTGCACAGGTGAAGTTATGAAACACTAAAGTAATATAATTAAAAATTCTGACAAATCACTAATAAGATTTTTTGTGGTTTAATTGCAGTCCCTTCTTGCTGCTCTGGGATCAGTACAATTTGTATCTAAGATTGACAATGAGCAGCGATTATGAGTTTCATAGTTGGTTTACATATTCCATGCTCCTTCTATTCTTGAGTACTGCGGGATTTTGGGTAATTTATATGCCTCAGCTGCAATAAAATTGATATTGCATTTATCACATTTCCAAGAATGATATGTTATATCACTTTTCAGATGGCAAGATTGAATGAGGGGTTGTCTCTATTTGATGCAATCCTTATAGTACCCATGTTTCAAATTGCATGGACGTTTTTCTCCATATGTACAGGATTCGTGTAATTCCAGGAATACCAAGTTCTGAATGCATTAAGATTAACAATGTTCATAATAGGAATGACATTTGTGTTCATTGGCATCTCCTTGTTAGCACCTGATGATTTCAAAGGTATTATTTCTCCTCTGCTATTGATCATGAATCCAAGATGACCTTCAAGTCATTGTAAACATATTAGCATTGGCTGACTCTTTTTTTTCCAGATGATCAAAATAATTCTGTTTTATTCTATTAATAAAAGATAAGTATGTCATTCATAGATGTGTTATCTTGGTTCTTATATTCACATAATATGATGTTTGCTTCACACATATGTGTTGTTTGCACATAATAATGTAAGAGTAAAAAGGTTGTATAACACATAGTCCACTTTTATATACAATAGAGTTAGGATACTGCAAATTTATTTGCAGTTGCACACTCCCTTGCAATGTACATTTCGAATGTGCGAAATCATGATGATAGAAGCTGCTATTTGCAATATCTGCACAGCAGCTACAAGTTGCTGCACAGCAGCTACAAGCTGCTGTGCAACCAGCAGCTAGAAGTTGCTGTGCAAACAGCAGCTTGTAGCTGCTGCGCAACAGCAGCTAGAAGCTGCTGTTTGCACAACAGCTAGAAGCTGTTGTGCCTGCTGCACAGCAGCTACAAGCTGTTGTGCAAACAGCAGCTACAAGCTGCTGTGCAAACAATTCTGGTGAGTGATTTCAGTTTTATATGGCTATTTTTGTTGTCTTTGTTTTTCTGTTTTGAGTTGCTGAACGATATCACTATTATTTCTACAGAAAGCGAGGACCAAGTAATCACCTTCAATACAGATGGTACTTTATACTATTATTTCTCAGTCTGCAAAGCCACATACTCGTCCACTTGAAGCCCAGCTTCCCACGCTTGAACTACTAAAAGTAAGATTTACTTATTCCGCCATGTTATGTTATTCATGGATATGATATAACTATACTAAGGAATGGCCTTTTATGTTCGTCTAAGCTTTCTTTTTCATTCATGGATCCGAAGTCTCGGAATATTCTGCAGCTCCTTCGTCTAAGACAGGTTAGCGTTTCAAGTCCACACTAGTGTAGAACACTTGTATTTCCCCGCTTTTGGTATGTGCAGTTTGTGTACATGGTAGTGAAAATGCTTTTGGTATGTACATGGTAGTGAAAAGCATGTTGTGTACAAGACCATAGCTTAGAAAAACAAAGAGATCCGTCTAAAAAGAGAACAATCAGCCCCTTCAAAAAATATTGATTGAAACTTTAACTGCAAAATAACAAACAATCAGCCCCTTCAAAAAATGTTTTTTCCTAGCCTTTTGATGTACATCAGCAATTAATTCTTAAACATATAGCCCTAAAACTTAGTATACTATTAACTCATAACCAATCATCAACAGAAATTGAAATCTGTTTGATAAGCAATGACATATATGTTTTGGACAGTTGCAAACTATTTAAAATGTAGCGAAAAAAGCAACGGGCCCAAGAAAAATACTTAAAACGACGTAAAATGCAACACGGCTTGGCCATGGAAGAATGCGACAATAGTTTGACTATAGAAGAATCCGACTACTATTGACTTTCATTTGGACAGTCAGGATTGATGATACCTATAAGTTTTTATTCAAAGTTAAATACCTCATTACCTGAATATGATTTCATGGCCGAACTCTTACGGCTCAGCCATCCTGAGCTTTACGGATCAGCAATCCTGAACCTATATAGGCTCAGTAATGCTGAGCCTTTCGGCTCAACAATATTAAGCCGATATAAGCTCAGTATTGCTGAGCCGTTCGGCTCAGCATTCCTGAGCCGTTCGACTTAGTTTAGGCTCATGTTTTTCTGTTTTAAATGTTATTTAGTGCGTGATGCAAACTCATGTTTTTCTGTTTTAACAAGGAACTGAAATTTTCAATTTAATGCCACATTCAATGAATGCAGGCACTTCTAGAGGCAGCGAAAGAAAAGAGAAAATGGTAGTTATAATGGTGCATAGATGATCTTGATAATGATCCAATTGCAGAAGTTATGTGAATTTTCAGATGGATGCTTCGTTATATGGCCAGAGTTTCATATTCGGTATTTGTAGAATCTCATTTATGTATTGAATTTAGCAAACTAATTATGTATTGAATTTGACAACTTAATTACGTATTGTACTTGTTTGTTGTTAATTAACTAATATTTTATGTTGTTATGTGATTATGAATGTTGTCTATTGGTATGCATTGAGTTTAGTATTATTTTTTGGTTCATATTAAATATCGTCTATATTATCATCATGTTGGTTGTTAATTGACTATTAATGTTAGAATATGTGAGTTGCTAATACATATTTTTGCTATTATTAAAATTTATATTTGTTGTGAATTAAAACTTTGTAACATGTATAGGTGTTGCAAACAAAAACATTGTAACATGTATAAGCGTTGCAAACAAAAATCTTACAACACTTATAAGCGTTGCGAATGAAAATATACCAACGCTTATAAGCGTTGGGAGAGAAAATCTACCAACGCTTACAAGCGTTGGTACTGAATTGCAACCCCCTCATAGCAACACTAATAAGCGTTGCGGAAATTGTTTGCGATGGTTATACTCGTTGGGAATCACCTGTTTTGGTGTAGTGGTATATATATATTCATTTATTTACGTCAGAAACTTTTTCGTCCACTTGTTCTGAAGTAGCCTTTTTAAAACGCTTTCACAGTGGTTATTTATAGGTAATAGAAACCACCTGAATCTTATGTTCGGTTATTTTACTGGTGATTTAACTCTTGACTTACTTTGTTTCAGTATGCTGCACTTGTTTTAAAGTGCAGTAGTGCTTTGAGGGTTAGCAGAAGTTGTATGCTCCAAGTTTTGCATAGTTGTAGGCTTGTAGCTACTCACTCGTAGTTTAGAGGAATAGTAAGTTGATCTTGTAATGAGGAGGCCCAAAAAAAGGTAAAGCTAAAATAGGTGGTCTACTTTCCATGTTGGCCAGACATTGTTTTATTTGTATGCAAGCAAGGTTTGTTTAGTGTTAAGTCTTGAAAAAGTAGATCTTAAAAGGCTCAATGAAATCAGCCATATATAAAAGCATGTTTATTTTACAACAAAGCAAAAACAGCCTTAATTTAAGAATGAAATCAGTCGGGTTTGTAGGAGTTTTATCGAGCAGGTTGAGTAGCATCAATATTTTTTAAGTGTGAGATCTATCAAATTGTTCAACATGTATCTTTTTATGTTCATTTCTATGCTAATAGCCTTAATTAAAGATTTTTTTTGTATTATTTAAGAATGATTATCAAATTATTGTATTTTAGATTATAGACATATTCAGCTTGACTGATATCTAAGACAGAAGCTGTAATAGTGTTTTTAGACAATAACGGTGACTATTTTGTAATCTCTTACTTTGTCCTTAAAAAATGCAAAAGCATCCGCACATAATTTAGAAAGGATTACATTACAAATTCAGACTCGCTTTACGAACTAAGTAACCAATTATATAAAGTAAACAGTCATAATTAATATATGTTAGTACTAATCAGTTTAAGATTTATCCAAATCTTGAACTTTAAAATTTTGATAATGACTTAAATAGTGAAACTCTACGCCTTTTGTACTTACCATGATCCATATCTTTTGCAAGTTCTACACTCACACACACACTAAGGATTAGGCATTCATTAAGAAAAGTCAAGTCATCATTTTGCAATGATTTGCATTAGCACTTTCCAAAGCTGAAAATGCTACTCTCTTGTTATGGTGAAAATAAAAAGAGTCGGAACATGATATACTAAACAGTATACTATATTATATTCTTACTTTTTCTCTTAATAGTTACTAATGGATTTGAATACTTCTATAACACATGATATCTGGGTGTAAATATTTTTTGACATCCTATTAACCAAATAGGATGTACTATAGGTTGACCTAATTAAAATTGTTTATGTTTATGTTGTTCAATGTTGGATCTTTTAGATAAAATATGACAGAATGAATTTTTCTATCTTTTAGTTGAAATATTGATTTTGAGTATATATAATAAGCTGAGAATGTGAATCCATATTTGTGAATTTGAATTGTTAAACCGCGAATTAAGGGATAAGATACTGAATATAATTAAATGATTATATTTTCTGGTTTAGAGTTACTAATATTTCACTCAGTTCTTTATATATTTTCATGAGCTTATGACATGTTGTATCATTCATGGAACTGAAGCCTAGAAGTGAGCCATACTTACATGATGGATACACATGTAATAAAAGCAGCGAACACACACGTGAACATAAACGACGAAGGGAGACAATTTCGAGTTTGTTAAGCTGCTAAACCTAACCGACATACTTCAAATTCGGAATCAAACAAGTGGGAGGCGAACATATGGTGGAGAGATGCAGGCGGTCTAACTAGTCAGGTTCTGAAAATTAGCGACAAGTTAGCTATGCATGCAGGCAAGCTGGTTGCTCTGGAGCTGGAGCGGCCAGATGCAGTTGAGATTAAATTGCTGATTGTCAAGTGGTGGTACAGAGGCAGGCAAGTGGATCGGGTTTTGGGTGAAGGATGTTGACGGGAGGTGGAGAAGCAGGTGTAGTTTTTTGTAGTGGGAAGGCAAAGGAGGCTACATGTTGCAGATTCGAATTCAGCAGAGTGAAGAGATGCGATGCGGAGCCAAGTCGGAGGACATTACTAAGATATTACTGTATGTAAGTATCAGGCACTAATTGAAGCAAACAGAGATTCCGACCGTCAAATGAGATGTTATATATCTCTAATAAGTAATTGGGCTCAGCCCAGTGTTCATTTATTTAAATCTGTGTACGTTATATTCAACCCGTGTGGCTTTAGCATTTGAGTCTAACGTGTATAAATACACGTCTCCTATAACTATTACAACATTCTATCATTCATATTTCATTCTTCAATAAAAGTTACAGTTTTCCTTTTATGGTATCAGAGCATTAAAAGGCCTAACGGCAAAAATCAAGATTTGTACACCAGTTTACTTTCTAGTTTACAACACTAGATATTGAAAGGATTTTATACTTCTCAGCGAATCCGGTTGCGTGACTGCAAGATTGCAAACCCGCCGTCCTCGATTCATCATCATCATCGAAGTATCCCTTCGATCATAGTGGAGTATCGTTCAGATCAGTTTGCAGGCTCCAACTCTTTTCTTTTCCCTCGGATCAAGAAGCTACAGAAGAATGAATCTTCATCAGAGCATTCTTGGTCATATTTTCATCCAAGACCCATTTATTCCGATCTGATTTCATAGCAACTGGTTGCAGAATACAAGATTATTGAATTTCTGCCATCCAAGTATACTGTATCAGAGTATTATCCAGCTTTTGCCATTCCATCATGAATGGAAACAACGATACTGTCAGTTCCGCAACCTCAAGTAATGATTCAGGGAGAGTTCCACCTCAGGCTATCTCTCTGGTTAAACCCAAAAGCCATGTAATTAGCATCCCTTTAGACGATGATAATTACATGCTGTGGAAGTACCAAGTCGAAACCGCCTTAAAGGGCTACGGATTACAAGATTTCATCAAGGGAACCGTTAGCATCCCACCTGTCATGAAACAAAACAAAGAAGGCATCCTGATTAGCAACAAGGATTATGTTATGTACCAAAAACAAGACAGCCTCTTGGCGTCGTGGCTTATTTCATCAATAAGCGCAAATCTACTGTCACAGATTATTGGAGCCAATACATCGTATGAAATATGGTTTGCAATAGAGCAGATGTTCAATTCACAATCTGCATCGAGAATAATGCATTACAGAAGTCAGTTGCAGAATATCAAGAAAGATGCCATGAGTATGAGTGAGTATTTGACCAAAATCAAGATTCTATGTGACAAACTTGCAACGACAGGACATAAAATATCTGAAAGCGAGCATGTTCTTTACATTACTGGAGGATTAGACAAAGAATATGAATCAGTAGTTACCTTTATTGCGTCGCAAAGAACCATCCTTGATCTACAGTATTTACACTCCACATTGTTAGCACATGAAGGAAGGGTTGAACAGACAAGAGCAAGTCAACCAGACTACTCATTGAATTTCACAACAGTTTCAAAGAATAAAAATCAACCAAGAAACAGTTTTGTGCAGACCCCAAATCAAGGCAACAACATGCAGAGAGGTAATCAAACTCAAAGAGAAAGAGGTAGGGGCGGCAGATGGAATAATAATAACAGAGTTAAATGTCAAATATGTGAAAAGTTTGGACATGTCGCTAGTCGGTGTTATTTCAGATTCAATTCAGAATATAATGTTGCAAGACAAGGTCAAGGCAATCAAAACAGACCCAATGTAAATGTGGCACAACTAAATCAACGAAGTGGAAGCATAGATGGCAACAGAAGTCAAATGAGCAACACAGAAGATTCTAAGACAGATGATCTACATGTTGACGATTGGTATCCAGATTCCGGTGCAACGAATCATGTCACAAGCAGTTTGCAGAACTTAAATCTTGGTAACAAAAGCTACTCAGGTAACCAATCTATACTTGTGGTGTGATGGCCCACCCCGCACCAGTCGGTATTTCCCCTGAAAGTGCGCTGTACACATGCCCGACTAGCACAGAACGGTCGCCAAAGAAAGGAAAGAAGAGAATGAACTAATCGAAAACCTGTAGAATATCTCACAGCGCATGGAACAAAATATAATAATAATAATATACTTGACATAAAACAGGCGAGACATTGCATAAGCTGATAACTAAAACCAACATCAACATCAGAGTAGCGGAAATCCAAATACAGCTTATTACAACTTTCCAAATTACGTTCTCTAAACAAAAGAGAGAAAGGTATACCACTAATGCCCAAAGTAGTAACCGCAGCAACACAGGGATAATATCTATATATATGTATCATACGTGGAAGCCTCCTGCTCGCCTCCGGTACAGCTACTCGTGCAGACCTCCTAACCTGTCCCTAGTCTGCTCGTGAGAGCACACAGAGTAATAAGAAGAGACATAAAACTCTGTGTCAGACAAAAAGTCTGGTATGAGAGATAAGCAGCAAATAGAACAATAACAGGTATACTAAACCATACCCGAACCTGGACCTGCAACTAAAGAGTTAGCACTACATACCGTACAATACTCTAAGGTGCCACTAATATATAGTGTAAAGAGTACGGGGGTGGGGGTGTGCATGTCATAATGATGGCAAACAAATCAAGCATAGCAACCATCCTCACATCTTTCACTCAGTGCGTAAAGCATACGATGTCCACCACTGTCAATCACTAGACCCTTTAAAGTAGTGACGGAGTTCGACTTGTACAACTACTGCTACTACCAAGCTCACCCCATGGAGTCATGACCAAATCTTTACAAATGACCCCACTTCATTGGTATATAGCTCTTTAGTCGTACCTAGGCCAATGTGGCCTTGAATCCGTTCACGTACCCCCTACACATAGTGATCCAAAGTTATAGACATCGACAACCCCTTAGCACATGTCCCGCAGCAAAGCCCAATCATGAAGTTCACTCGTTAGTTCCCATCTGGATCCTGAGTTTTAACTTCCCATTTGGACTACCTTTGCATCTTGGGTTTCTGGTCATCACCGGATCAGTCTTCATTCCTTCCTTCTATCTTCAGTTAGGTTCGGTTCGATACATCCTCAGTTCGTGACAAGCTCCTTCGGGTCGGATCGGGTCGGTCTTGGTCATCCCATTGGATCGTGATCTCCGTTCGTGGTGCAAGCAGCTCGAGTCTTCCTCTCCACTCCAGGTCGGATCGGAGACGCATATGTGGTCCGGGTCGGAGGTCTTCTGGCGGATCGGGGCGGGTCATGTGTCCTTCCATCGGATCGTGTCGAGCTCCCTCCATCGGATCAGTCGGGGATGTATACTCGCGGCGGCTCGTGAAGATGGTGTCATGACCGGGTCAGATTCAGAAAGGGCGATCCGATCTGGTTGATGGCCAATTTCCTGCAGTTCTTCCAGCGACTATTTTACGCCATACGACGGCATTTTCAACCATTCTAACTTTTCTAATCAATCACAAAGCATACCATATAGTCATAGCAACATATAGAACTGACCACAAATAGCAAAACAACAATCATAGCATGTAAAATGGATCAAACATACCCAAAAATCCATATTTTCCCCTTAATCATGTTCAAGCAAATCTAATGATAGGATTAGCAAAACTTAACCAAACTAGCCAAATTTTATAACAGAGGTCTAAAACAATATTTCGAAATTTTAAAAAAAAATTCCAGAATTTATTTATGCATAAATTCGCTAATTAATACTAATCACCCTAATTAACTGTAATTAGTGCAAAAACAATGCTAAATACTCACCTTTGCCACAAATAAAACTCAAATCTGAAATGAATCTCTGTTTGGCACGAATACTGATGTCTAACAGTAGCTCTAACCTTACTTTGGTGCTATCTCTCCTTAATTTGATGTTGCTAAACCTAATCTTCAATTAAAAAGTGGTTTGGGGATGTTTTAGATGTTGGAGGCCATTGTTAGGGTTGAACAAATGTCTATGGTAGCTGGAAAAATGAGGAAAAGGTGTTCTCTAAACCCTAACAGCCCTTTTAGACTCCTAATCCCGAAATTCCCCTTTGGGCCTAGCTGTTAATCACCCGGTTAAGCCCAATTAAGCTGTTTTTCACCACCTGAAACTTGTTTCAACCATATCTCCCAAACGGTTAGTCCGTTTGGCTAATGTGATCACTCCACGGAATTGTAAACCGTCATCCGGATCCAATGGAAGTGGTTTTAAGTCAAAATTCCTTTTTAGTCAAAAGTTATGGCCAAAACAAGATAAGCTAGGGGCAAAATGGTCATTTAAAAATCGGGAAAAATCATGAACATGGGAAATGACCTCAATAGTCGTCTTCCAAAGTTACATGACCATACGACCTTCTACGACGATGAAATAAATATTCTACGATCCTATGATGCGTAGAATGCGGGTCGTTACATGTGGCGAATGGTGAAACTATGAGTATATCTCACATTGGTAATGGGTATATTAACGGTAAGAGACATTTATATCTGAATAATCTGTTGAGGGTTCCTAACATAAACAAGAACCTAATGAGTGTCTCATAATTTGCCAATGACAATAACGTATACTTTGAGTTTCACCCAAAATTTTGCCTTGTTAAGGACCTAATTAGCAATAACATACTTTTACAGGGTAATTTGGATAATGGCTTGTACAAATTCTCCAAAGTCAAGACCAAAGATGGTTCTAGGAAAAAAAATTACTGTTATAATGTTCAGATTAGTACTAGCAGTAGCAATGATACTTTCAGTATGTGGCATAAGAAATTGGGACATCCAAACGTTAAAACTGTAAAACATGTTATGATTGAGAATAAAATTGGTACTGAAAGTATACCTGAATCCTTTATTTGTAGCCATTGCCAAATTGGCAAAAGTCATAAATTGCTTTTCTTTGATTTTGAGACTACATATAGTAGTCCCTTTGAACTTTTTGCTGCAGATTTATGGGGACCATCTCCATTCAAAACTGATAATGGTTACAGGTACTATCTGTCCTTTGTAGATGCCTACAGTAGATATAATTGGATATTCTTTCTCAAAAACAAGTCAGAAGTCCACAACATAACTGTCTATTTCATAAAATCTGTTCAAAAACAATTCAGCTGCAATGTTAAGACTGTTCAGATAGATGGTGGGGCAGAGTTCATGCCTCTAAGAAAATATTTTAAAGATAGAGGCATCACTCATAGAGTTACTTGCCCACACACTTCTGAACATAATGGTCTAGTGGAGAGAAAGCATAGACACATAGTTGACTGTCACAAGCTTCACTACCACTGAAATTCTGGGTAGAAGCCTTTGAGACACCAGTGTACCTAATAAATTTGATGGCAACTAAAGTCTTAAAACAAAAAAGCCCACATGAGGTTCTTTTTGGATTAAAACAAGACTATAGTAGATTAAAAACTTTTGGTTGCTTATGCATTCCCTACTTAAGACCCTATAATAAACATAAGTTGAAATTCAGATCAGCCCCATGTACCTTTCTGGGGTACCCTATCAATCAAAAGGGGTTTAAATGTTTAGACAGTAATGGTAGGCTATATATTTCTAGACATGTTACTTTCAATGAAAACATTTTCCCATTTTCAGGTAAGAGGATTAGAACCACAAATAGGATACTCAACTCAACCAATTTGGTTTAACCACCTATTACTCTTACTGACTGGTCACAGGCAACAGACACAAAGCAACATATTGATGGAAGCAATGATGCAGATAGTATACCAAGCACAAGGTCAGGTTACAGCAATGATGTAGACAATATACCAAGCACAAGGTCAGGTTACAACAATGATGCAGACAGTATACCAAGCACAAGGTCGGGTTATAGCAGTGACAACTATGACAATGCACAGGACAACAATGACAACATAGAGAATTAAATGTGTGAAGATCAATCAAGTAATGGAAGGGAAAGTGATAAAGAAGAATCAGGTCAAAGTAATCACAACAGTGGGTCATCATCTACTAGCGATAGTCAAGGGATGAACCAACCAACTACAACGAATAAACATCAAATGCTGACAAGAAGCACGTGTGGCATTTATAAACCAAAGGTATATGCCATAGACATCAGTAACAGGGAACCAAACAATTATGAAGAGGCTATATCTAACAAAAACTGGAAAACTGCTATGGACGATGAATCATGCACTCATGAAAAACCATACATGGACATTAGTGAGTGTTCCAGCAAACAAAAACGTAGTTGGGTGCAGGTGGACCTATAAATTGAAGAAAAACCCAGATGGAAGTGTGTCCAAATATAAAGCTAGACTCGTAGCAAAAGGTTACACACAACAGTTTGGGTTCGATTTTAATGAAACTTTTTCTCCTGTCGTCAAGCCCACAACTATCAGAATTATTATGACTGTTGCACTATCAAATCAGTGGAAAATTAGACAACTCGACATGAATAATGCTTTCTTAAATGGAGAATTAAAGGAGGAAGTCTATATGCATCAACCTAAGGGGTAAATCAGTGAAGAAAGCAAGGGTCTAGTTTGTAAATTGCACAAGGCCATATACGGGCTAAAGCAAGCGTCGAGAGTTTGGTATGACAAGTTAAAAATCACATTCACCAAACTAGGATTTTCTATGACCAAGTCAGACTGCTTTCTATATGTGAAAAACAAAGGGGGAACCACAATATACATACTTGTTTACGTTGATGATATTCTAATCACAGGGAATGACGACATTGAGATAAATAACATAATAAATTTTTTGGATAAAACCTTTTCTATTAAAGACATGGGCACACTCAACTATTTTTTGGGTATCCAAGTTCAACAGAAGACAAGTGCAGACATGTTTTTATCGCAAAAGAAATACATACAGGAAATTCTCATTCGTGCAAGTATGGACAAGGCCAAGTCTTTACCTACTCCGATGACTAGCAATTTACAGTTATCCAAATGCAAGGGTGAGTCTATAGACAATATCAGATTATACAGAAGCATTGTGGGAGCGCTTCAATATGTGACCATAACACGCCCAGATATAAGTTTCAGCGTAAACAAAGTTTGTCAATTTATGCAATGCCCATTATCAGAACATTGGAAGGTTGTTAAGAGGATACTTAGATATCTACAGGGACCTCTAGAATATGGATTATCCCTAAAAGCAAATAATAACAATAATCTTAATATACATGCTTACAGTGATGCTGACTTGGCTTCAGATCATGACGATAGAAGATCAACCACTGGCTATTGTGTCTACTTGGGATCAAATCTGATTTCATGGTGCTGCAAGAAGCAAACGACCGTCTCATGGTCAAGTACTGAGGCAGAATATAGAGCAGTTGCCAGCACCACCGCCGAATTGATGTGGATTGGATACTTGCTTAGAGAAATTGGGGTTGCAATTGATAAAAGACCAATCATCTGGTGCGATAACTTAAGCACGATATCCTTACCCTCTAACCCCATACAACACTCGCGTACGAAGCATATAGACATAGATCTATACTTCGTACGCGAAGAGATAGAGAAAGGGAAGCTGGAGATTCGGCATGTTCCTTCTAATTTTCAGAGAGCGGATGTATTAACCAAGGCGCTATCAGCAAAAAGCTTCCAGAGATTTCGTGAAAATTTGAGAGTGGTTGATGGCAGCAGCTGTTACGAAGGAGATGGAGGAAACCCTAGATACAATTGGAGAGGCGAATTGAAGCAAACAGAGATTCTAACAGTCAAATGAGATATTATATATCTCTTGATAAGTAATTGGGCTCAGCCCAGTATTCATTTATTTAGATCTGTGTACATTATATTCAGCCCGTGTGGCTTTAGCATTTGAGTCTAACGTGTATAATACATGTCTCCTGTAACTATTACAACATTCTATCATTCATATTTCATTCTTCAATCAAAGTTACAGTTTTCCTTTTAGCACTTTCTATTCAAATGAATGTTTATGTTTCATTTATAATTTTTTGTAAAATTTGCAGGTCAGCTGCATTAAATACATAATATTAGACAAAGATACATTATCATCACTCTTTTCTAATGCTCATTAAAATATAGCTGGATTGCAGTGCAACTCTAGTGTGATATTTCCAATTGCTACTACTCTAATTGTCCTTCCAACTGCCTGGTTTCGTGACCTTAGCTTTCTAAGTTACATTTCAGGTACAATTGCAGTTAGATAACTATCACTACAAAATTACACAGATACGTAGCTATGGAGAACAAAAACATTTTGGCAGCATTTGAGATATATGGTTTGTTTACATATTGGTTATTGGTTTAGCCAGTATCCTTTTATAAGTATTGCTTCAATTAATGTATTGTTGTTTGAAATAATTTCAATTTTTTTGCATGGTGTGATAATTTGTACCATCTTTACTTTGGGATATATTGTTTTCTTACTCATACTTTAGGATTACGGACTATTACTATTCCATGTTAGCATGTTGTCTCAACGCTATGAAAGGGCATTTCTGGTGTATTATGACTCATATAATAAGAATTCATAAATGATTTGACACAAAACGGGTTGTAATTATGGTAAATGTGTAACATTATATGTTGACATGTCTTTGCGTATCTCCTACACCTTGTTCGTTCGAGGCACATCCAATTGCCAGGTGGGATGTTCACTCTGCTTCTCTTATTTAGCTTGTTCTTCTATAAAATCTGTACAATTCGCTGATAAACCCTACTGGCTTCTGTCCTTTAGTTTTCTTCTTTTCCCTTTTTTTCTTTTTAAATTGGCTCTTTATAGTTTATATACATGTTCTAGACAGTATACAACATACTACATGTCTAATGAAAACACCCAATTCAATGGAAAACCGGCTGAAATCGTTTGTGGATGTGTTGAAAGCTATGCCGTTAACTTTTGCATGGAAAAGTAGATGAAATTATCTACCACAAGAAAATGTGTATCATAATTGTTCATTAGTCTTTTGCCAATATAATAGATAAGCAGTTAAATATTGTTATTTTTTCAGGGTAAGGCTGAACTAACTACTTGATGAAGAATGCCATGTTCACGACAAGTAATCTCTAGCTGTCAATAGGTTTTAATAGGATGAGATGCTTCTCTACATGATTTGTTAATTTTTAGAAGATTTTATTTTACATTAGTTGATCCATTTTACGATTATTTGTTTTTGAACAAGTTAAAGAAGTGAATACGTTTCTTAATTTCTTTTGATACCAAATTTTTATGACATCCACCTTCTTATTTGCACTTACAGCAACTTCAAAAAAAATAAACTTGGGTTCTTTTATGATTTTATAACCTAATTATGTAATGGTTTTTTTCCAGTTCCTCGTGTGCTATAACTATTTATCTCAAAAATCCTACTGGATGACTTTCGAATAGAGTAATTTGACTTAATATTTTGTTGTTAAGGTTTCTCTTCAAAAACATGTCATCAACGTAAAATTTGATATTTAAATTCATGCACGGTTGTTGCATCATGTTTAGTCTGGATGATATTACTTGTTAATATAGGTTCTTTCTTTTATTATAAAGCTATTGTGTTTTTCAGGTTCATGAGGTTCAAACATAGACATTTGGCTATATCTTGAATTTGAATCCATAAAAGATAATAATTAATTATGTCTATTTGTTGCGCCA
Source organism: Allium sativum (assembly GCA_030737875.1). Lineage (NCBI taxonomy): Eukaryota > Viridiplantae > Streptophyta > Magnoliopsida > Asparagales > Amaryllidaceae > Allium > Allium sativum. The sequence goes on from CM060922.1 coordinate 341,391,645, forward strand.
ATCAGTTAATTTTTACTAGGAAGTGGATATATAACAATTTTGGTACAAGCATTGCGTAAAAAATTTCCATTTGTTTTTTTAACAAGGTAGAGACTTACAAGCATATTGGATAATAAACCTCTTGAAACTATTTCTAATGCCATTTTTATTTCTTCTTGTAATGCATCTACTTAAAAATTATATAATTGCCTTTTCTTTTAACCTATCACGTAATTTTTGCATTTCATTTGATAAGTGACATTAGTGTTGAATCAATTCCTGGTATTTCAGCATGGGATTATGCAAAGACATCAAGTTTTCTTCCTTACCCGAACTAGTATCCAATTTGAAGATCTTACTTTGTCGAGGCCGCCCTTTCCTTTGGTCTCCAATGTTTAATTCCTTAACATTCATTTTTTCAAAACACATACATCCCCGGATGATCAACATATGCAGATGTCACAGTTGAGACAACTTAGATGATTTCACCCTATTATCCTTAATGATACATGTTGGAGAACAATGGCTGAGTCATGGACACTGCCACACTCTTGAAGTCGTTCCTGCGATCTGCTCGAAGGTGCAAAGCCGTTCTTACCACCGCCTCTAGGATAAAACAGCCTCTTGTAAATATCAATTCGTTTGCACAAACGAACCGACTTGGATTTGCACACAAAATTACACTTCTTGATCTTTTTGTTTTTATAGAGGAAGAAAATGGTTCTTGTCTTAATTTTTTGAAAAAATAAATGGAATGTTACTGTGTTAGTGGAAGGAAAGTCAAATCCGATTTAAAAAAAAACGAATCTTATTTCACAAATGCTGGAGAGCCCGAATCGGGTAAAAGTGCGGCTTAAGTGGCAAATTTGCATTTGCCACTGAAGTCAGAAATTAATGCTGTAGGGGGGATATTTACAAAAATACCCCTCCCCTCCCCCCCCCCCCAATCAACGAAGGGGCAATTTTCTGGCAGGCCCGGGCGTTTTTTCACCCGGACCTTCTAGCAAAGCTCATCTTATTTTTACCATGTAAAAAAATATAACGGTCAAAAATGGCAAGGTATTTTCATCCAAAAATATATGTGTATACATCACATCTAGCCTAGCCAAGCCAGACCCGAGCCCGATCCAGAAAATCTGATCTTATTTTTATCATGTAAAAGAATATAACAATCAGAAATGGTGCTATTTTCGACAAAAAATATATGTGTGTACACTATATCTAACCTAGCCTAGCCTAGCCCGAGCTCGGGTCGGTCGATCGACACGCGCATGTTTGTGGTGGTCAAGCATGGTCTCCCTCCTCACAACAAAACACACATTTTGAAGACCCAAAGCCCCAACTTAGCTACTAAGAATCAATTATAAATACTTGATTCTTTCATATGATACCTCAATGTGGACTATTCACATATAGAAGCAATTCTTACAGTTAGTCAATTTTTTTAAACAATTCATGCTTTTCAAAACACTTTCCAACAACCCCCACTTGAATTTTAAAAATATATTTTTTGAGCAGTTTAAAAAAATGTAAGGTTGTACATAAACAAATGTGTCTTCCGACTTGGACTTTTGTATAATGGATAAGATTCAGTTTTTACTAGAGTGACATGTGGTCTTGAACTCTATTCTTAACATCAGACAATACACAACCTTTCTATAGTGCAATCAAATAATCCTGTGCATTTATGGCCATGCACATCTATTTCAGTATAGTGAATGCTTTAGAAGTTTTGCCTAAAACCCCATAGAAAACGACCACATTTCCACATTCACATAGACGAGTCTATCAAGAGTACCCCTGAAGGTAGGTACTCCACGCCAAACAGAGTATAGATCTTGTAACGAACAGGGATTTTCGACTTCGAAAATCAACACAAAACTACCATGTTGACTATTCAGACATCGGAAATACCTGATCATTAATAGAAAGAAGTTAGAGGGTGAGAATAGATAAGATAGAAAATTAGAATAGAAGTAGAAGAAGAACACAATCAGAGTAAACACGAATCTCACAGCGGAATGAATAAAATATAATATATGATATAACTTTGCAATAAAACAGTATGTATATACAATAACCTTTTCAGAATACAACATTTACACACAGCGGAAATAACAATAGCTATATAATCCTGAAGCCTCCCGCTTCAAGCTCCTCCAAGTATATCTGTAAAGACCTGAACTACTTGACTGCCCGTACAAATTTAGGCACCCAAGAGTTTAGAGGAAAACAAAACAAAATAAACTCCGGGTCAGTCATGGGACTGGTGTGAGTAAACTCAAATCATTTGGTTTAAATTTTCAAAATCCTTTTCAAAAGAAAAGATAATCGTAAGACCGATCCACACATAAACACGGATGGTTTTTAACCTTACGATAACCCAAAACAGCTTTGGAAATCAATACTTCTCTGATATTATAATAATGTCTAATCACAAGTAATTAACAATCTAGCAGAATGCTTGCATCTCACGTTCCATATATATAGTATACAAACAAAACCGCGGGCGCTTATTGGAGAATGGATTCCAACTATGACAAGGTATGAGACCACCTGCCGATAGTGTATCTCTAGAGACGAATACACTGGGTTCAACAAGAACGTCTTGTAACCCGGCCCACACATGACCGACCACTCATTTCGCTTGAGTGTATCGAATGTATACCACCAACGGTTGGAAGCTACCCACCGTTTCCCGAAAAGGGACAGCATCGATAATAGATAAAAGAATGAAATGGATTTTCTCTAGATAGGTGATATACACCCTAACGGGAGCAACCCACTTAGCCATGCTGCTTGCCCGATTTCTGTCATTTCCCGGTTGATGAGGCTTGAGGTCATAACGTATCTTTTGGAATGTTTGACCATAATTCACTTTGAATGCCACACTGTCATACCCGTCAAATCACAAATTGATTTCCCCAAAAATACCACGGGTATAAAGCTAAGGGAAACGAATTCCTCCGCCACCAAACGTAAGTACGTTTGAAGAGATCAACTTACGCGATCCGTTAGATATACTCTGTCAGACATTCGTCCATTCACATTGTCCTGAGACTGGACAAATCGAAGGCACTATTCTGTAAACAGGATAGCCCTTGCATAACTCCATTTTCAATTGCCTTCATCATATTTGATCGCAATGCCAACATCCATACCGAGTGGTTTTCAGATAATGAATCTGATCTCGGTCTCTCTATCTTGACGACGTAAAAATGGTCAAAAACTTCGATAGTCGGTGACTTAACTATCAAAGAAGAACAGGTGTGCAACTAACGATATTATTTCCTAATCGAAATTTTATCGATCAATCGACAATCAACTCTTATCTCCTTTGATTTAATTTATCATACATTTATTCACTTCCCCATTTCTATATATTCGTAAACTCTTATTTTTCTAAATTTAGAAAAATATGCCTTATTAATCATTTGAAACCATCTTCATATTTACTCCCATTTCTTATTTCTTATATTAGAAAACGTTTTTGATCCTTATTTGGAAAACATTTCCAAAACTCTTCCTTTTGATTTAAATAGATATTTATATATAATGTCGCTATGCAACTCGAACTATTTCACTCATTAACTAGATTCACTTAACCCGCTTTCACTATCGAACCTTAACCATCCCTTAGTTAAAAACGAAGTCAATCAAGTTAGGGTATAATTACCTCTCAGACCTTAACTGAACAACATTTCTAACCTCGAAATAGACAAAGTTCACCCTTTACAGCTTTAACAACTTCCTTACGTAACTCTCAGATTCTATTTACAAATCCACTTCCTTTTGAAAAATCATTTGATTATAACAATAGTGTGATAATTTCATGCTTTCGAAATTAACTTAAATATAACTTTTATATCTTAATTTGGATAAATAGACAAACAACTGATTTATTAATAAATGAATAAATCTTGATTTAAAAATGGAAAGTAAATAGTGCTTTCCCTAATTCGATACAATCGAATTTCAACTTATAATTCTTCTTCGAATAACCTATATTCGATAACTCTTCCTTTCAAATAACTATATTCGATTAACTTTCTTCGAATAAACTATATTCGATTTAACTCTGTTCGAATAACTAATATTCGATTAACTCTCGTTGAATAACTTATATTCGACTACTCTCTTCGAATAGCTTATATTCGATTAACTATACCTCGACTAACTTATATTCGATAATCTCTTTTCTCGAATAAACCATATTCGATAATTTCTCTTTCGAATAAACTATATTCCATTATCAAATGTCGGGTTTCAACCGAATGCTAATTATCTTATTAAATCCTGACTTATTCAGTATATAATTTCTTCAAATAGATTATTTTATAACATCTGGCTTCGTTGAATTTTAATTACTAATCTTTACGTATTTTATTACATAGAAGTTTCTTATTTAATTTGCACATATCCCTTCTTTTCTAAAAAAAACTTTTTGTTTTCATAAACTTCTTATTTCACATACACTCCACCAATTCCCTTTTATAAAACCTTTTTTTTTACATTTCGAATATCGAAGTGGATTTCATTGTTCTTTTTTTTTTAAACAACTCCAAAATCCCCATTTTCCAAATTCACTATTGAATTTGCAAATCTCAATTATCTACTGATAATTATATTATAATTCATTTATAAACCTTGTTTATAAATCACAACACTTGTTTTCATTATAAACAAGTTATTGATTTCTCATCATTTGAAATCCCATTTCCGTTTAATTTCTATTTCAAAAGTCCACTTTCCTTAATAAATGTTTTTACTTGCAAAATCTTTGCTTAAATTCATTATTCACATCAAATGTGAAAAATATTCTTTTTAGATAATTTCTTTAGTTTGATTTCATATTCCAAAACAATATTCCATTTTCCCAATTCTATTTATAGATTTATGCATACAAAATCTTCTTTTTATTTCTAACACTTAATTCTCGTTTATAAATTCTTTATAAATGTTGAATTCACACTCTATTGAAAATATTGGTGTCAAAACCAATTTCTACTTTTCTATATAAGTTCGGACTTATATATTCCATTCATCAAAAGATAAATATTTTACTCAATTTACAAAATATTATTTATAAATTAATCATCTCCACTTATCTGTTAAAATAGATTCCATTTAAATGTGTACTTTAAATCAATTTTCTATAATTCTTTTATAGCCGACAATTTCCTTTTAACATTCCATCCTTTTCCAAATATCACATTTTATGCCATATAACTATTTATTTACTTCTTATTACTTCCTTAGTAATTTAACCAAAATGGTCTTTTAGACTTCTATATGTGTTAATAGTTTTATACGGAAGTTCCTTATTAACTTTTCAAATATCTTCTTTTATAAAATCTATTTGATTTTATAAAATCCTTTAAATTCAATTTTCCACTTCACAATTTCCTTTATTATAAAATCCTTTGATTTTATATGAACATTCTTATTTCATTATACACTTTGAATTTTTTTTTTAATCATATCAGAATTTCTTTTGGTATTTAAATGTACCAAATAACAACAATCAAACATACATAATCAACAACAGATCATAAATCACATCATATATCACAATATATGAAAAACGGTAAAATAAATGTTGACGAACCCAGTTGGGTCCCTCCGACCTGTTTCCCTGCAACCACAGATGTTAATCAACATCAATAACACGAATATGAAGTATTCTGATAAACAGAATTAATATTCGAATAACGATTTATATATATCGTTATCGATATTTTCAACCAATTAACTAGTAGTTCAACCAAACAGCCAACACACAGCAAATCAACCAATATTTATAAATTCTAAAAATATGTTATAAAAATAAAAGTGGAGCAGAGTTAGTGAAATTTACTCACATTGGACAGTTTATCGTTAAATAACGATAATTGGTCATTGATTTGATATAGGCATTTAATTTCACCATAAATCCAAATGATCTCCAATTCACTCCCGGTCAGTTCCATAATGTAGCCACCGTCCATACGATCCCAATGGATCTTGTTTCGCTGAAAACCGATATCGTATGATAAAGTTATTCCATTTTGAAGTTTATACACATTTAAATTAAATTAAAAATAAAGCTTTAAATATGAATTGGGCTCACCAATTTCCTAAAGCCCGACCCATTTCCATATAACCCAGACCAGCTCGTGATGTTCTTTCCCAATGGTTTGAAACACACTGCTCCTCACGGCAATACCATAGCTGATCCTTCCCAAGCTCCTATCTCCTTCTCCCCCTTCTTTAAATTTAAATAAAAATAACTAAAATTCATCTCCCTTCCTCCTCTTTCACCTCATACTACTTTTCTCCAGCTCGCACTCCCCTACTGACATCTGACATCGCACCTTAACCCCCTCTCCTGTACATACGATCGACAGTTTTTGATAGAAATACCACCAAAAATTTTCAAAACGATTCTATTCTACCTCCTAATCACAAAACCGACGACTAAATCATGAATCAAAGCCTCAAAATCCCTAATTTCCGAACCCTAGCATCAAAAATTAAACGCTGGAAAAAGTCAATGTTGCCAAAGTTCATCGCATCACCTTATGGAACCACTGGGATGGAGCTCTTACGTTAAAGAACCCAAATATATAGCTTCGATGATTTATAGGAATTTATTCGAATTTATTTTGATTTTTAAAGGAGGGCTTTTCACGTTTTTATTTTCCTATGGTGGCAGCGTGAGTGATTGACCAGAGAATGAAAAATGGGTTAGGGTTAGGAAAGGTAAGGGTATTATATAGGGTGATTTTATTATTATTTTTATTCGATTTGTTTATTTAATTTTAATGAATCGTTGTCTTCATTCTGTGTTTAAAAATCCCGGTGATTACATACAATACCCAAAAATCATGAAAATTGGCATGCAGCTACAGTTTGACATTACGGTCCCAACGAAACTGGTTTCGTCGAATTCCGACTTCGTTTGCTCACACACCATATTTTTAACCATCAAAATATAGACTGTTTTCCATATTAAAAATTCGTACGGCTACATACTGACTCTAAAAATCACGAAACTTGAAATCTAGCAATAATTTAATATTGCGGATCCAACAAAATTAGTTTCGTTGAATTCCGACTTCGTTTGCAAAACTGGCTATTTTTAAAGCTCTAATTAACCCTTTTTGTAACACCCCACACCTGCTAAGGTCACTCACTAAGGGAATGCCTTAACTTCGGTGGAGTATTTTAAGTGAATATAGATCAGAAAAATTACAACAAGACAGATATAAATAATACTTGAAATCTAAAACGTCATTTCATTGCAGCAGAAGATAAACATGTTTGGTTACATCACCATAAAAGAGTCAAGTACTAAATATCCATCCTGATAAAACATAAGTACATAATCCCACTACATAACTAATAGCCATAATAGAAAAGATAAGCTGGGCTTTACATCACGGTCCAAGCTCCAAAAGATAGATAAAGCAATCTGATCAAAGCCCACTAGTGCTAGGCCCACTCTGAGAACCTGAGGGTTGGAAAAAAATAAAAACAACGGGGTCAGACATAAGTCTGAGTGAGCCCTATAACTTTAACAATACAATCATTAAAGTAATTAAGGTATGATATAAACTTGGTACGGTGATGACTGGGGATAAATGACTACACTAAGTAGCCAACTAGACATAGGATGAACTAAGATAACGGTAAAGACGCCTCTACCCACCCAAGGGTAATTACTAACTGCACCACACCAGTCATTCCTACTTAAAGGTTGATCCCACCCAAGGACTTAGAAAATTTAACTAGTAGTTTCGTGTACCCCTAGCTGACTACATAGGTGCCGTCTGCCCCTATCTCCACTAGGTGTACCCACTACTCCCCAAACGATCGGCTCCCTACCGTAGATACCCGTGCTGGCCCCACAGTGGGGTGTATCACTCCCCAAAGTGGCAACCCGATACAATCAACGATGCACGGCTTATACCTACACGATGCAACAACGTCTTACCTACCAGCCCGGGTCCACACACGCATATGAAACCCGTTGGACTTGCGTTGCCACCGCTAACCCGTTTTGGCCTCTTATAGTCAAGCCCAGTACGCGTGTCCCGTCCTCGACATGGGTCGAGCCCAATAAGATACATATGGGTTACTGGTTGAAATGGGTTACTGGTAGAATACGGCTTATTTGAGGAAGGTTTATTTATGTTTTATTTAATATTAACCCTACCATGAATTACCACATAACGCTCTAAATTCGTACCGCCAACACAATCTCCAAATGCAACAAAAATTTTATGTATCTCTTTGTCTTCGCATTCTAAATCCAATAAAATTATTTTGGTTGTAATCCGACTCCGTTTATATACGACGTTATTTAAATTTTAAATTATTTATCGGGTTCACCGATTTTATTTCGTTTGTCCACCAACAACTCCATTCGATTCCAAATGTGAAACATTAAGTTCAATCTCTTTATATATAAATATCCAAGCCGGTTTTCCATATATTTCAACAAGTAAAATTTCCAATTTATTTGACGTTAATAACATTTATTTTTAAATTCAACCATTTATATTTTTTGGTTGAATTTCAAATCCATTTCAAATGTGCAACCAAATTCAATTCCAATATTCAACAATAAATATTTGATTCCCAATCAAACAGTCTGAATTAAATATTGAATTCAATTCATACGTAAAACCATATATTTGATTTTTAATTTCCAACCCAAGTATCAATAAAAAACTGATTGTTAATAGTTAAATCTTCAACTAATTTCACATTCCAGTTGTCGAAATTTCTGGGATGTGACAATCTCCTCCCTTAAAACTTCTCGTCCTCGAAAAGGAGAGGTTGTTAGAGTTATACCAATGTATACTTCAAAATTTCATATTTGTGTGAAATTTTTCCACAACTAATTTAAATATCGATATTTAAGTCATCGATCCTCTTTGTTTATTTATCATATTCAATTAACTCAGAAAATCAAATTTCCTTTCATATAGTGGGAGATAAATTTTGATCAAACACGATTTTTCTTTATCTTCCGAATCGGATTTTATTTATTTCCATGTTTTTAAACTATATTCAATTTTATTAGACTAATTTCTATCTCAAATTATTTTGAAATATCTCCCAATTTATCATTCTAAGAGATTCAAAATCATATAATTTCCTTTCGAAAACCAATCTCTTTTTAAATTTCAATTTCTGCATAAGTTGGATTTATGCATCTCAAATTATTCCAAATTTCTTTATAAACCTCATCTATCAATGTTTATTTATCTATTGTTGCACTTATTCCTTACGATCCCAATTCAACCAAATCTCCTTACATTCAATCCTTTTGATCTTTCCCAACACTCATTGAAAAGTGTAAATAACATCTCCTCTTCGAGTTATAAATTTTTGACTTTAGTTTTTTTTTTCAAAATCCGAAGTCTTTTAAAACATTTATACATAACACGAAATTCATGCAGAAAATATTTGTATTTTTACTCCAAAGATATGAAATTGAAATACTTTGAAATCCTCTTTCTTAACTTATTAAGTTAGGTACATTTTAATTCCAAATTATTGGTTTAAAAACACTTGACAACTCGACGTTTGACAAGTCTATTATCGTTTTTACAGATGTTAGGCACACACTGGCCAGGTGCACGTCTAAAATCTCCAAATACTAAATATCCTCGCTTTAACTACCAGTGAAAATATTTCAAAATTTTCCTTTTTATTTAAAAGAAAACAAATACGGAAAGTACTAAAGTGATGTTGATTGTTCATGAATTGCAGATACACAATGGCTTCATTTGGATCCCCTAAAAAACATTTGTATTCGTACTAAATAACTTCCCTGTGAATTTCGTCATGGACAAATCAACGGAAGACATTTAACGATCAAAAGAAAATCCGAGGCCACTGAGCGATAGCTGCTCTATCTTAGGATCAAGAAAACATTCATCAAAAAGATAAATCAAGTCATGAGGATCAATCAAGCCATGAGGATAAAAAAAAAGTAATGAAGACAAAATGCTGCATCAAACAGGTGGCTGAATATCACTAAGATATTTTAAACATCGCATGGCTCCATTCTACTTTTAGAAACTCTAGTGATTACATCTCTTTCACTTGTAGATATGACATGTGGACCGCAACTACACAATGGTTACGCCTACCAGTTAGCTTTCATAGCTCTGCGGATTATGCCCATATGAACGACTGTAGATCGCAGTAGACACAATGATTGCGCTTGTTTCCCCCAAGAAACATCTGTGCGCCGTAGGCCATCTACGGTCCTGCGAATTTCGCCACACGGTCGTGTTTTCCAGGTACTGTGACAACTCATGAGTTTTACATTCGGACAACCTATTACCACCTGCAGCACATCTCAACTAAGCTCCAAATTCAAAGGAGAAGGAAGGCACTTTTCTTATCTTAATTTGAAAACATATGATACTATGTACATATAGTACTTTATGTCGCTTTCTGCATATCTCATACTTATGCAAATCGACATAAAATTAGCTCATCAAATCATGTTTTCCAAATCATGTTTTTTAACCCATCGTTTTTATAAAAAAAAATTAAGATTTTATCTCAACCCATACCTTCCAAATCAATAGTTTTTCAAATTCGCTATACTCCTATATATATATCGTATGAGTTTTGAAAACTTCTATATCCAATATCTAAAATCGAATATCCTCAAATTTCCATTCAAATTTCAAAATTTTAGTTTTGATCTCCAAATCAATTCAGATATTTGATATCTTTTCAAACTCAGATTTATTAATTTATTTGTTATAAACCAAATTTTCTTCCAAATTTCCAATTATTAAGTTCACACTTAATTCAAATCTTTATATTCTCAAAATTTAAGGATTTTTCATTCTTATAAAAATTTCTCATACATGCATTATTACTCTTCCATATTCACATCCTTCGATCGTAAATTAGCAAGCGAATAACTCCCTAAGTATCAACCCCGAAGGACGAAACCAACATCAGATCAACACTTGGGAAGTCATATGACTTGACCAATATCTAGTCAATTTCCAACTACCTTAATCCTCTTTTCATATTCCTATATCAATTCGTATCTTCTTTTACGTTCTGCCACCTTTCATTCTCGACGTGCGCCTTTTTCGTTCTTCAGTTCTTGCCATTCTGATTTATTAAAATCCGTCAACCTCTCACGATCTTTTGAAAAACATTTCCAGTTATCATATTTATTTTCTATAATTCAAGAAAATCTCTTATTATCATTGGGAAACATTTCCATATATTTGCAAATCCTTATTCTATAGAAAATATATTTTATTCTCATGAGAAACATTTCTTAATTCGTTATTTGGAGTAAAACAGATGTTAAATAAAACATCGCTATTCTAAATTCGTTATTTAGAGGAAAACATTTCTAAACTTAACTTAACCAACTCTTGATATCGAACCATACTTCTACATCGATTTGAATATTCGATGTTATTTCAAATTAAAACTCATATTTGTAAGTCAATTATCCAATTCTCACATTTGATTTGGACTACATCTCGCATTTCCAATTCATAACACATAACTGTATCAATATATAACCTCTGAGCTCGTACGTTCCAGAGAAGGGTGTTAAACTAAGAGAATAAATTCTCCACCACCAAACATATATATAATAATAGAGATCAATTGCTATGTCATAAATCACAATGTCAACCATACAAATCCAAACAAAAGTCCAAAATTCAAAACTCGACCGTACATGTTAATGTCGAAGTTAAACCCAATTTTGTTAAAAATCCAAGTTGAATCAATTGTTCAGATTAAGTTATAATTCGAGTTCCCGATTAAATTCTCAACTTTGACTGAATCTGAAGTTTGAATTATTCACTCCATAATATTTGTTTTTTTGAAAGCAAAATGTGTGATCTTCTGAAAAGAAGAGAGCACACATATATATAAGTAAAATAGAGGTTACAGAAAACAACTACCAGCCTAGAAAACAATAAAAAAACAACACGAGCCAAGACTAAACACTCTGAACCCAAAAACAACAACATAAGAGAAAAGACTATCTCTCCACAACAGAACACAAAAAACTCCAAAGCAAAAACCCTCTTCAAACCAAATCAGCATGCAAAACAGCCCCTCTGCACAACTCTACACACCGCAACCTGCGATCTTCTTCGAACAGATCCAACAACCTTCTAACATTGATAACTAACCATGATGAGAAACAACACAAGATCTAATACGCGCGCTACGACGAACCATGACCAAGCTAAGAGCATCTCTCCTGCGCCTACCTCTCCTAGCCCGAGAAAAAGACATATCACAAACAACAGAATTCTCACCATAATCCTCATGCGAACCATCCAAGGCCTGATTGTTATTCAATCCTGAATCACAAATTGTATTATCACAATGAGAGTAGGAGCCCATATTATTTCTCAATCCTGAAATCACCGAAATCACACAAATCCCTTTATTCATTGCAGACCATAGATCAAACTTCCCAACAGTAGTAATTCTACTCCTCTTACCCATGTTACCATCAAAAAACTGCTTAGAGAACATTAAAATCTTTTTAACTGCCAAAGTCTTCACCTGATTAAAATTATAAACCCATGAAAGCTTCTCTGATTTCATATCCACAGTACTAGCCGCCTTACCTCTTCTATCTATCAAACTGACATCAGCATTGTCTAGAGCACCGCAAATGCTACTAACATGGCTGTCCCCCAAACCTGAAAGCACTGCTCCAAAACAGACATTCTTATACAAAGCTGGCCACCGCTTCATCTCTGAAGAAAGTGAAAAACCGCTCCCCTTATCCATATGCTTCAAAGACTTTGAATCAAAAAACAATCCTGCCTCAAACCACTAAATCGTGATTTCTTCCCAAACTTCCAACCAACCACTCCCCTCTTATTAAACAGTCTCACCACAGGTTCCAAAATTGAGTCCTTCACAATGTCAGTCTCCTTATGAGAAGATTCACAACAGACGCCTACATTTACTGAAGAACATCGCTTCATTCCATATGAAAAAGTATCAGCCTTTTCAGATAACACCTCCTCTTCATCAATCTCCTAAAGGATCCCAAAACTGTTTGACAGTCCTAAGTCTTCAGCAACTTGCCAAGGAGTAGGATCATCGATACTGACAGTTTTGAACCCCTACATGTCAATCCGATCCACTCCAGTCATCACTTCCATACCCAACCTACCCCCCAACACCTCATTACACATATTCTCATCAACACACCATTTCTCAAAACTATCCCGGCACTCCTGAACAAACGGATCCAGAAGTAATGAATCAAACCTCTGAATAGCAGAATCCCTCACAGCAAACTCCACCAATTCATCTTCTAAACACTTCGAACCAACATCAGCTTGATAATACAAAACATCCTCTTTGCCACAATCAACAAGCCACTGAAAAACACCACTCCTCGAATTAGAAAGCCCCACAGAATACACAACAAAGTCTTCTTCCTCCCCTTTTGAATTGGTCCTAAAAGCATCAACACCAATATTACAATTTACTTCCGTATTGATTGCATCAAAATGCCCAAGGATCTCATTTAATAATAAAAGACCCTTTCTCTTATTCTTAAAAACCGAATCAGAAAAAATCCTTCTCAACTTCAAGAAATTTAGACAAAAAGAATAAGCATGTTGCTTTCTATCGAGAGGACGAGGTAAGGGAGGGAAGACGTCAGCTCTTGAAACACAAGGGTCACACCTACGCCATAGGATACCATCTACAAGACCCTCAATATGCCAACCCATCAATAACAAAAGATACGCTCCATCATTCTTCTGCCCAGAATATACCATTTCGAATAAGTTCATAAAAGCAATTAGATTTCGGCATAGACACGAGCAGTAGAAATGCAAGAAATCAAAGACCGATTTTCCCTTAAAAACCTCTGGACAATTGAACTTCCGTTGCCCTAGAACACCACAAGAGAAACATCGAACAAGATTCCTGCAATCTTTAACAATGTGACTTGTATCTCCGCATCTGAAACAAAAACGACCCTTGGGGAATTTCCATTTAAAAGTATTTTCTCGAGATACAGGATTCTTTCGCCCTTGTCCCAAATTCCTCACAACACCTCTCTCATCTCCTGTAAATCCATCAAGAAACTCACCAGAAAATTCCCCTTTTGAAGAAATCAAACAATTGCTGTTGCGATGACCCGATTGACCACAGTTATAACATCTGATTTGGTTTCTACAACTCCTCACAAAATGATTACTGCTTCCACATCTAAAACAACCACCATGACGAAATTGAAATTTCGTAGAAACCACATCCGAACGAACAAAAGCATTCACTTTATTTCCCTTCACAATCTGATTTGATTTACTGGATAAAGATCAGGAAAGAAAATGTTTTGAGCGAAAATTATTCAAAGAAAACGATAGAGAAGATTCGGCCGCCATTCTCATGAGCACTGAACTCAGAATTATTCAAAGAAAACTCCATAATATTTGTTTTACATCAGCTTCTAACTTTTCAAATATTAAGCTTATCGCTTAAATCGATTCTTCACAAGTTTTAAATTCATCATCCGAATTTTTATTTCCAATAAATTGTAGTAATCTTTGATTGCTAAAATATACAATTAGAGAAATTGATTCATTGATTCTCTTATACTTAGCTTCCTTTGATATCGTTTCATGATGGATTCGAGATTCAAACCTAATCTTATCGGAGAAAAGCTCTCGCAAATCAATGTAACGACCAGACTTTTTGACTGGTCCAAGTCGGTAATTAAACCAACTTGAACCGTTCAAAAACGACTAATAGTTATTGCTTATGAAGTTGAAATATAATCATCACGGAATCACAGACACATAATATCTCACAATAGAAGAATTTTTTATACAGTATTACATAATCTTTTAAATTTACATAACATCAAAGTTCATAGACATACACAGATACAACAGAAGATTGAATACAGAAAGTTACTGTGACGGCCCGCCCGCACCAACCGACATTTGCTCCAAAAATTTGCGCTGTACACATGTCCAGTTAGCACGGAACGGTCGTCAGAGGAAAAGAAAGAAGACAATGAATCAACAAAGAACCTATAGAATGTCTCACAGCGCATGGAATGAAATAAAATAACAACATACTTGACATAAAACAGGTGAGACAGTGTATAAGCTGAGACAAACTATCATAGCCGCGAAAAATCCAAATACAGCTTATGTTCCACAACATCATTATTACAACTTTTAAAACTGTCCCTAAAGCAAGATAACGAAGGTACACTACTAATGCCCAAGTAGTGACCACCAACGGCACAGGGAGAATATCTATATATATATCATACGTGGAAGCCTCCTGCTCGCCTCCAGATCAGCTACTCGTGCATAATCAGCTAACCTGTCTCTAGTCTGTTCATTTAGGAGCACCTAGAGTAATAAGAAGAGACATAAAACTCTGGGTCAGACAAAAGTCTGGTATAAGCGATAAGCAGCTAAACAGAACAATAACAGGTATACTAAACCATACTTGGACCTGGACCTACAACCAAAGAGTTAGCACTACATACTGTACAACACTCTAAGGTGCCACTAACATATGGTGTACAAGCATACGGGGGTGGGGGTGTGCATGTCATAGTGATGGCAAACAATCAAGCATAGCAACCATCCTCGCATCTCTCACTTAGTGCGTAAAGCATACGATATCCACCACTTCGATCACCCAACACTCTACTATGATCACTCTTCCCCATGAAGTCACAACGACTTCACTGCACTAATCCATAGCCCCTAATCCTTCGCTATGTCGACTTTTCCCCCATGGAGTCGTACACACCCCACTGCACTGGCTCATAGCCTTACTAATCCTTTACTATGTCCACTCTGCCCCATGGAGTCATAATGGCTCCACTACACTGGCTCATAGTCTTACTACAATCACTTTGCCCCTCGAGTCATGATGACTCTACTGCACTGATACGTAGCCCATCATTCCTTTTCAGTGGTGAATCGAAGTTATGAACGTCAACAACTCCTTAGCACACGTCCCGCAGCAAAGCTCAACCATGAAGTGAACTCATTGGTTCCCAACTGGATCCTGAGCTCTTACTTCCATTTGGACTTCCTTTGCATCTCGGGTTATTGGTCTTCATCAGATCGGTTCAGATCGTCGCCTTCATGTCATAGCGGTTCAGATCGGCCTTCAGTATCCCCCACTGGATCGATTCGTGCCAAGCTTCTCCGGATCGGATCGTGGTCTTCATCTGGTGGCGGTTCGGATCGGCCTCTTCGAAGGCACACCGGGTCGGATCGCAGTCTCCAAGTCCAATCGTAGTACATCGGTTCAGGTCGGGGTACTATGGCAGATCGGGTCGGGGTACTTCTGGTGGATCGGGTCGGTCGTGATCTCCTCCAGATTTCAAGTCAACTCGTAGCATGCAGGCTCGGTTCGTATGCAAGGGGGAGGATCGTGGATGGGCCACACGAACGGTTCGGACCTCCCCATCCGATCTGGTCCGGTCCCTGTCCATTTCCTGCATTTTGTCCAGCGAGTTGTTTACGCCATTCGACGGCGTTTTCGACCACTCTAGCTATTCTAATCAATTATAAAGCATACCACAAAGTCATAGCAACAAATAGAAGTGACCTCAAACACCAAAACTTCAATATGATAGATTAAAATGGATCAAACATAGCCAAAACCCCGTATTTTCCCTTAAGCATGTTCAAGCATAATTAATGATAGGATTAGCAAAACTTAACCAAATTAACCCAAGTTTCTAACAGAGGTCTAAAACATCATATAAGAATTTATAAATATTTTTCCAGATTTTATTTACGTTTAAAAACGCTAATTAACACTAATCAACACTAATTAGCCATAATTAGTGTAAAAGCAAGCTAATCACTCACCTTAGCCACAAATAGACCTTAGATCTGAAATAAATCTCTGATATGGCGCGAATACCAATGCTAAACAGAAGCTATAATCTTTATTTGGTGAAGATCTCCCTTTATTTGATGTTGCTAAGCTTAATACTTGATTAGAAAGTGATTTGGAGATGATTTAGAGGTTGGATGCCATTTTTAGGGTTTCTAAGAGGTAAGTGGAGGCTAGAAAACTGAAATGGAATGAAACTCTAACTCTTTTCAGCCTCCCCATAACCCTAATCCCGAAATGGGTTATGGGCCCATTCACTAATCATCCTATTTGGCCCGGTTAAGCAGTTTTTCACCTTCCAAACCTTATTTCGGCCATATCTCCCAAACGGTAAGTCCGTTTAGCTACTATGACCACTCTACGAAAAGTAAACCATCAAACGAATCTAATGGAAGTGGTTTTAGGTCAAAATTCCTTTCCAGTCAAAAGTTATGGCCAAAACAGTATCAGCTAGGGGCAAAACTGTCATTTAAAAATCGATAAAAATCATGAACATGGGAAATGACCTCAATAGTCGTTTCCCAACTCTACACGATCATACGACCTCATATGAGAAAGAAATAAATATTCTATGATCCTCCGATGCGTAGAATGCGGGTTGTTACATTCTCCCCTCCTTAAGAAATTTCGCCCCCGAAATTCCCTAACCAAAACACACAAAGGGTCCTACATGCCTATCAACCATAAAACAACAATCAAACATGCAAAACAAGTATATCCTAGCATGCGGAATAACTAAATTGCAAAGTAAATCTTACCAGGTAAAGAGTTCTGGATACGTCTTCCTAATGCTCTCCTCTGTCTCCCAAGTACAGTCATTCTCGTTCTCGCCCCACTGAACTTTGACTAGCTTCACCGCCTTCCTTCGAAGTTGCTTCGTATCGTGCTCGACAATACGAATCGACTTGCGGTTCCCAACCACCTCGGGTTCCACTTCGAACTCCTCTAACTGATCAGGTGAAATAGTCATATCTGGGTCATGCACGAACTTCCTTAGCTGGGAAACATGAAATACATTGTGAACTCCTGCCATCTTCTCGGGTAAGTCAACTCTATACGCCAAATTCCCAACTTGTTAGAGAACTAGGAATGGGCCAACAAAACTTGGTGCCAACTTGCCTCTCCTGCCAAATCGTATCACGCTCTTCAACGGAGAAACCTTGACAAACACCAAGTCACCAACGGAGAATTTTAAGTCTCTTCTCCTCTTATCAGCATAACTCTTCTGCCTATCCTGGGCAGCCTTCATCCGTTGTTGGATGACCTTAATCTTATCTGAAGTTTCCCTTTCCACATCTGGTCCAAGCACAAACTTCTCAACGGTCTCTATCCAACATGATGGTGAGTTGCACGGTCTTCCGTACAAAGCTTTATATGGAGCCATATCGATACTGGATTGATAGCTATTATTATATGCAAACTCTACTAGATGCAAATGGTCATCCCATGATCCACCAAAATCCAATATACAAGCTCTCAAGAGATCTTCCAATATACAAGCTCTCAAGAGATCTTCCAATATACGATTCACCCTCTTTGTCTGACCGTCGGTTTGAGGATGATACGCGGTACTGAGATATAATTCCGACCCTAGAGCCTCTTGTAAGCTCTTCCAAAACCCACTAGTAAACAACGGGTCTCGGTCACTCACAATGATTTTAGGTACTCCATGAAATCTCACTACCCACTTCATATACAGTTCTGCTAACTTAGCTGCCGTTCTGGTCGATTTGACTGGTATAAATCTTGCACTCTTGGTCAATCGATCCGCAATTACCCAAAAGCTATCATGACCCGATTTAGTCTTTGTTAAACCATCAATGAAATCCATCGAGACTTACTTCGATTTCCATTTGGGAATTTCTAATGGTTGCAACAAACCACTAGGCTTCTTTTGCTCGGCTTTAACTAGCTGGCAATTCATGCACTTGGATATAAACTTCCCAACGTCTCTTTTCATCCCTTCCCAGTAGTAAGTCTGCTTCATGTCTCGATACATCTTATCACCACCGGGGTGTATAGTCAGTTTTGAGTGATGACATTCCCTAAGCACTTCATCTCTCAAACCATTCACGTTGGGTACAACTAGTCTTCCATTCTTTCGAAGCCACCTTTCTCGATAAAGCCCATACAAATTCATCTCCTCACCGTCGAAATTCATCTCTAACTTGGAGATGATTTCCAATAGATTAGGATCGTCCCTCTGACTGGAACCAATCCGCTCAATCAAAGTGGGTCTGATCGTCAAACTAGCTAACATCACTGGATCCAATTCGCACTTTGGTCTGAAATCATACCCTGCGATATACTCCAGTTGCTTCCATTCAAGAAACATAGCCCCTAAACTGGCATGTCTCCTACTCAAGGCATTGGCTACCGCATTGCCTTTCCCAGGTGTATATACGATATCAAAATCATACGAAGCCAAGAACTCTAACCATCTCTGCTGACGGAGATTCAGATCCTTCTGAGAGAAGAGATACTTTAACGATTTATGATCGGTAAACAACTCAAATCTCTCTCCCAAGAGATAATGTCTCCACATCTTCAACGCGAACACGATCGCTGCCAGTTCCAAATCATGGGTAGGATACCTTTTCTCATGCAGCTTTAGTTGCCGACTAGCATAAGCTACAACCCTACCTCCTTGCATCAATACAACACCTAGTCTGGTACCACAAGCATCCGTGTATACCGTCATCTCTTCATTCCCTTTAGGAATGATTAACACCGGCGCACACGTCAACTTTTGCTTTAGACTCTTGAATGCATTTTCACACACTCAGTCCCAAACGAAGGCTTGATTCTTCTTAGTCAACTGAGTCAACGATGCTGCTATCTTGGAGAAGTCCTGGATAAACTTACGATAATATCCAGCTAACCCCAAGAAGTTTCTTACGTCTATTGCATTCTTGGGCGTAGACCAATCCTGTGCCGTAGCCACCTTCGCATGGTCCACGGCAATACCATTCTATGAAACAACATGGCCCAAGAATCTCACTTCCCTCCTCCAGAAGTGACACTTAGAAAATTTCGCTTTCAATTGGTGTCTTCTCAACACCTCCATCACTATTCTCAAATGTCCCTTGTGTTCTTCCTCTGTCCTCGAGTAAACAAGGATGTCATCTACGAACACAAGAACAAACTTACTCAGCTGATCTCTGAACACCCGATTCATAAGATCCACGAAGTATGCTGGTGCATTGGTCAACCCAATTGGCATGACCAACCACTCATAGAATCCAGACGGCGTCCTAAATGCCGTTTTCGGAACACTCTCAGTCGCTACTCGGAGCTGATGAAATCCTGTCGCGAGGTCCAACAGGGAGAACACTCTTGCTCCTTCCAGTTGATCAAACAAGTCATCTATCAGCAGTAGAGGATACTTATTCTTCCTCGTCACCTTATTCAACTCGCGATAGTTCACACACAAATGAAGGGAACCATCTTCCTTAGTGGCAAACACAACTGGTGCTCCCCACTCGGAGATACTTCTTGTAATAAACCCTTTCTTCAAAAGATCACTTACTTGCACCTCGAGCTCTCGCTGCTCCCTTGGTGCCATACAACGAAGTGGCATCACTATAGGTCTGACATCTTTCACTAAATCAATACGGAACTCAATCTCTCGGTGTGTTGGAAGTCCGGTCACTTCCTCGAAGATGTCCGGATACTGGCCAACCACGGGAACATCTGACAACTCATCATGTGGGATGTCAAGGGAATTTATAAAACTAGCCATTACCCCATCACTAGGTAGACTACCAAACACTACCCTCCACCCATCATCCGCCTTAACTGTCACCAAAAAGCCCTCACAGTCTACCACCACCCCGTATCTTTGGAGCCAATCGACCCCCAATATAATGGCATACCCAGTAAAGCCCAAAACAAAGAAATCACAAATAAACATACATCCACGACTCGATAAGACCAAATTTCGACAAATCATACCAAGGTTTGTCGAACCACTAATCGGGTTCGTCACAACCAACGGTCTATCGACTATCTCGGGTTCCAGTCCCGACCTATCTACCAGGTCACTAGATATGAAGGAACGGGAAGCCCCAGTATCAAACAAAACTTGAATAGGTACATCAAGAATAGAAAGCATACCTTGAATGACGACATTCTTTCCTTTCTCCGCCGCAGTTTGGGCATTCGACGAAGAAGGAATAGCACTGATAGCATATGCTTTCACAATCTGTTTCTCCTTAAGAGGTTGTGGACATTTATCCTTATGATGTCCCACTTGGCCACAGTTGTAGCACTTCCTATCCACTGGCTTGGCCCGACATTCTTTGGCATAATGGCCCTTCTTACCACAGCTGAAGCACTCAACATCTTTTTTGCTCTTTTTCTGGCCATCCTTAGTTTAATTCTGCTTCCTTTTGTTCTGAGTGTTATTCTTGCCTCTACCGCCTGCTTGCGGCTTTAGCCTTTTGCAGATGCAACCTCAGTCTTTGACTTAGGGTAAAGACTCTCTGATCTCAAAGCTTTCCCCACAATCGATTCAAAAGTCTCATCGATGTGGTTAATAAGACTTTCCCCCAAGTATCCATCCAAACCAGTAATGAACTTCTCATTCTTCTTCTCAGGAGTATCGATAAGGGATAATCCATACTTCGACAAAGTGTCGAACTCAGCAATATAGCCCGATACTGCCCTACCATTAGGGGTGTAAATCGGTCGGACCGGACCGGACGGAGGTGTGTTCAGTTTCTGTCCTAAAAAAAACGGACCGAACACGGACCGGACCAAAAAATTTCTCGGACAAATTTCGTTGTCCTAATTCGTGTCCTAAATAAAATCGGTCGGACACGGACATGTTCGGACCGATCGGACTCGGTCGGACATGGCTATTTATATCACATTTTATACATTTTACTAGATTTTCTCTCAACTATATGTCGAATTACAAGTAATTCGGACGAATTCGGACGAGCTCGGACCGGACTTGATTTTTTTCTCGTACAAATTTTGTTGTCCTAACTCGTGTCCTAAATGAAAATCGGACGGACTCGGACGGACGTATTTCGGTCACGGACACGAACGGACGTCGGACATTCGAACAAAATTTACAGCCCTACCTACCATTCTGCTTAAGCTCCAAGAACTTCCTAAACAATTCTGACTTCTGAGCAGCTGGGATAAACTTGTCGCTAAAGTGATCCTTAAACTGATCCCAAGTAACCTGATCCTCTGGAGTGGTTGTCTTAATAGCATTCCACCAATTCATCGCTCGCCCTTGTAGCTGACGAAATGCTAGCCTTCTCTTCATCGCATCCTCGATACCGAACTCGTCGAAGATACGATCACAGCTATCCAACCAATCCTGAATATCCGTGGCCGACTCCGTTCCGTGGAACGGCTTCCCACCAAGGTTGGTGTATTCCTTGCATAGCTTGGCGAAATCGACCCTAGGCGCCTGCACTACTGGACCACCACCATTACCGGCATTGGGAGCTGCCCCCTGCACATCCCTAAGCATTTCTCTCATGAGGTCAGTAAACATCGTCCTCATGTCAGCAACATTCCCATTATTGGCTCCTCTACCAGCACCTCTTGCGTATCGGCTCATCGTTCAATCTGTAAAGAGAAAACGATTAACCATCTCCATAGTGGTGCTAGTGCAGTGCAATTTCATCCTTATACTACTAATAGTATATATATATATATATCTTTTGAAAACCAAAGTAATCACAAATATGCACTCTCATACACGTACTATCTCTCCCTAGTGTCTTTTCCTAGGTTAACTATGCAACCTAGAGCTCTGATACCAAATGTGACGGCCCGCCCGCACCAACCGACATTTGCTCCAAAAGTTTGCGCTGTACACATGTCCAGTTAGCGCGGAACGGTCGTCAGAAGAAAAGAAAGAAGACAAGGAATCAACAAAGAACCTGTAGAATGTCTCACAGCGCATGGAACGAAATATAATAACAACATACTTGACATAAAACAGGTGAGACAATGTATAAGCTGAGACAAACTATCATAGCAGTGGAAAATCCAAATACAACTTATGTTCCACAACATCATTATTACAACTTTTGAAGTTGTCTCTAAAGCAAGATAAGGAAGGTACACTACTAATGCCCAAGTAGTGACCACCAACGACACAGGGAGAATATCTATATATATCATACGTGGAAGCCTCCTGCTCGCCTCCAGATCAGCTACTCGTGCATCACCAGCTAACATGTCTCTAGTCTGCTCGTTTAGGAGCACCCAGAGTAATAAGAAGAGACATAAAACTCTGGGTCAGACAAAAGTCTGGTATGAGCGATAAGCAGCTAAACAGAACAATAACAGGTATACTAAACCATACCTGGACCTGCAACCAAAGAGTTAGCACTATATATTGTACAACACTCTAAGGTGCCACTAACATATGGTGTACAAGCATACGGGGGTGGGGTTGTGCATGTCATAGTGATGGCAAACAATCAAGCATAGCAACCATCCTCACATCTCTCACTCAGTGCGTAAAGCATACGATATCCACCACTTCGTGCACCCAACACTCTGCTATGATCACTCTGCCCCATGAAGTCACAACGGCTTCACTGCACTGATCCATAGCCCCTTATCCTTCGCTATGTCCACTTTGCCCCATGGAGTCGTACACACCCCACTGCACTGGCTCATAGCCTTACTAATCCTTTACTATGTCCACTCTGCCCCATGGATTCATAATGGCTCCACTGCACTGGCTCATAGTCTTACTATGATCACTTTGCCCCTCGAGTCATGATGACTCTACTGCACTGATACGTAGCCCATCATTCCTTTTCAGTGGTGAATCGAAGTTATGAACGTCGACAACTCCTTAGCACACGTCCCGCAGCAAAGCCCAACCATGAAGTGAACTCATTGGTTCCCAACTGGATCCTGAGCTCTAACTTCCATTTGGACTTCCTTTGCATCTCGGGTTATTGGTCTTCATCAGATCGGTTCGGATCGTCGCCTTCATGTCATAGCGGTTCGGATCGACCTTCAGTATCCCCCACTGGATCGATTCGTGCCAAGCTTCTCCGGATCGGATCGTGGTCTTCATCTGGTGGAGGTTCGGATCAGCCTCTTCCAAAGCACACCAGGTCGGATCGCAGTCTCCAAGTCCAATCGTAGTACATCGTTTCGGGTCGGGGTACTATGGCGGATCGGGTCGGGGTACTTCTGGTGGATCGGGTCAGTCGTGATCTCCTCCAGGTTTCGAGTCAACTCGTAGCATGCAGGCGTGGTTCGGATGCAAGGGGGAGGATCGTGGATGGGCCACACGAACGGTTTGGCTCGGACCTCCCCATCCGATCTGGTTCGGTCCCTGTCCATTTCCTACATTTTGTCCAGCGAGTTGTTTACGCCATTCGACAGCGTTTTCGACCACTCTAGCTATTCTAATCAATCACAAAGCATACCACAAAGTCATAGCAACAAATAGAAGTGACCTCAAACACCAAAATATCAATATGATAGGTTAAAATGGATCAAACATAGCCAAAACCCCGTATTTTCCCTTAAGCATGTTCAAGCATAATTAATGATAGGATTAGCAAAACTTAACCAAATTAACCCAAATTTCTAACAGAGGTCTAAAACATCATTTTAGAATTTATAAATATTTTTCCATATTTTATTTACGTTCAAAAACGCTAATTAACATTAATTAGCCATAATTAGTGTAAAAGCAAGCTAATCACTCACCTTAGCTACAAATAGACCTTAGATCTGAAATAAATTTCTGATATGGTGCGAATACCAATGCTAAACAGCAGCTCTAATCTTTATTTGGTGAAGATCTCCCTTGATTTGATGTTGCTAAGCTTAATCCTTGATTAGAAAGTGATTTAGAGGTTGGAGGCCATTTTTAGGGTTTCTAAGAGGTAAGTGGAGGCTAGAAACTGAAATGGAATGAAACTCTAACTCTTTTCAGCCTCCCCATAACCCTAATCCCGAAATGGATTATGGGCCCATTCACTAATCATCCTATTTGGCCCGGTTAAGCAATTTTTCACCTTCTAAACCTTATTTCAGCCATATCTCCCAAACGTTAAGCCCGTTTAGCTATTATGACCACTCTACGGAAAGGTAAACCATCAAACGAATCTAATGGAAGTGGTTTCAGGTCAAAATTTCTTTCCAGTCAAAAGTTATGGCCAAAACAGTATCAGCTAGGGGCAAAACGGTCATTAAAAAATCGGCAAAAATCATGAACATGGGAAATGACCTCAATAGTCGTTTCCCAACTCTGCACGACCATACGACCTCATATGAGAAAGAAATAAATATTCTACGATCCTCCGATGCGTAGAATGCGGGTTGTTACAGTTACTAAAACATGAATAACTGACAGAAGTTGGGATAACTTCATATGTAATAATAGATGGATGACTGGATCTTCAACGAACCACAAGCTCTAGCAGATAAATCTCCATGCTATTATACTCGGTCTGACCCGAGCATTTTGCAACGAATAAAAAAACAAAATACCCGAGTCAGGACTAACATCCTCATATAAGTGAATTAACTCAAGTGACATGTCTAAATGGAATGCACTAGTAACTTAAACGATGGTTGGGGTTTCCACCCCTTACGAATCCATGAAACCAATACATATAGTATAATACGCTATTACCATAGTGTCTATTTAGTAAAGTAGATATATCAAAATAGCGTAAGCGGGATTACCATGATTACCCTTACACTGTTTATAATACCGTAGTCTATACAGTACCGTTAACCCATTGTAACATGGTGGCATCAAAGGGAACTCCATAGGTACGATACAAATCAAAATCGTAGGTGGCTCGATCAGAGTAATATGACAAGACACAGGAATACCCACGGTAGGATTCTACCGAATTGCGGCCCCTGGGCCGGTGGTAACACATAGTAGCAACTACCGCCCACCTAGAACGACACTCCCATAATCAACGAGTGCACCTAAATTTATCACAACAGTCATAGAGATGGTATCGAAGAAGTGTGTACGATCATAGGTGCGACCTCACTTAACCAATATTTTGTGTTCTATGTCTGATTTATATTTCAACTTCATAAGAAATAACAATCTGTCGTTTTTGAATGGATCGAGTTGGTTTAATTACTGACTTGGAGCAGTCAAAAGGTCAGGTCGTTATAATGTGGTATCAGAGCTTTGGTCATACAAAGCTTATCTTATGTGGTTGAAACACTCATTAGAGATAAGGTAGAAATACTCTAGAATGAGTGAAATCATCTTAGAATCATACCCGAGAGAGTATATTTTGAAAATAATATTATTTATTGATTTTAAGGGACTTTAAAAGGATTATATATAGTGAAAATAAGGGACACATCCCTAAAAGTTTCAAAATACAAACGGCCTCTCTCCCAAGTTTTCTTTTCAAAGCGAGTCCCTAAAAATGAAGTTACGTATTTTGTGAAAAAAAACACGCTGCCAAGTAAAAAAGAAAAAAATTTCTAAATTCTGCAAATATTCCGAGAAGACCACAGGGACAAAAAAAAACTTGCATACATGTGTGCAAGTATTCACAATAGTTGCACACATGTATGCAAGTTTTCACGAAGCACTTTACGTTGAAAATCTTCAGGAATTCTTGCATACATGTGTGCAACTATTTTAATATATTTGCACACATGTACGCAAATATTGCATGAAGGTTCCACGTTGAAAAATATGCCTTCGTATTGTTGCACACTTGTGTGCAAGTATTATGAAATAACTGCATGCATGTATGCAAATAACTATGAACTGATTTGCATATATGTGAATTTTCACACACTTTTATGCAAGATTTCTGTAATACTTGCATGCATGTATGTAAGAAACCAATGCAGATGCATGACTGAAATACTTGCGTGGATGTATGCATGAAATTCAAAATACGTGCATACTAGTATGCAATTAATTGCAGTTTCGTTGTTTTTCTGTAATTTTGGTTTTTGACGTGTTTCTCGATGGTTTTTTATGAATTTTTTTATGTTTACATGTTTTATTTAAATATGAATTTTCATGATTTTTTTTAATTATTTTTAGTGAATTTTCGAAAAATAGGGACCTATTATATAGGAAGTTTTGGAACGGACCTGAGCCTAATTTTGAAACTTGATAGAGACCTTTGCCAAATGGACCCATATATATATATATATATATATATATATATATATATATATATATATATAAGAAAATAGTTGAAATTTTAGCCTCGCTTTAAAAATATATCATGTGTTTAAGATTTCACTCATTTGACTCATTCCTATAGTTAAAAGTCCTCTTAGGTTGGATCTTTCGAATCAGATTCTTAATCATGTCGTGTCCTATGTTAGAAATTTCGAGTTGGTCATTCCTAAATCCTGAATTTTTTTAATTTATTTACCCTATCCGTGGTATATCCATTTGATTTGGGTCGTTCAAATTATTCGTCCCTAGACTATAATCCAACTCAAATTGAATTAAAGTGGCATAGAAATGTAAAGCAAACCTTGAATAAATAACTAAAATTTAAACACTTAGTTGTATTGAATAAATTGGATTAAACAAATCCAATGATATTGGGTTATATTTGAATTTATAACCGTATATTAAGTAAAAAATTCATTGGTTAAAATATTTATGAACTCACAAACTATGATAATGTAAATAGTATAGAAGAATAACTTGTAAAAGGATTTGAAGCGTTGGAAAATAAATCACTTGGTTAAATCCTTAATAATAAAATCATGAGTATAATAGTGTAAAATTCTAAATTCCGTTTTATTTTAAAGTGTATAGAGACAAATGGATTTTAGTAATAATTTGACACTTACAAGAGTATCCTTGGAACTAAATTATTATATACGAATGTGAAATAGCGACTTGTACACATATTGATATTCAGTAAGCATGAATAAAGCAAATAATAAATTTAAGGTTTTGGAAATAATATGTGCTTTGAAACCTAAAAATGCTAAAAGAAATTATGTATAATATGTATTTTGAGAACAATAATTTATTTGATTTGCATTGTAAATTTTTAGATAGTATAATAAAATTTAAACGGTTATAGTTAAAATATGACAATAATAAGTGGGGGAGATGTATAATTTCTCTACTTGAAAATGTTACAATAAGATATATTTTGAAATATACTATTTCGACATATATTTAGAAAATTCATATATACCTTTATTTAAAAGAGAAGAGTTTCGATATTATATTTTGACGTTAAGATTGGACTATTAGGTACGTGAAGATTTTGGATATACGCCTAGCTAACATATATATATATATATATAAATTCCTATATGTAATAGATAGATATAAAATCGCACGTTAGTCGCTTGAAAATAATTCTGGCGATGACTGCGACATCATCGGTATCTATTTTCAGGTTTCGAAAGTGAGATGAACATATAATCCCAACTGAGATGTCAAATTAATACTTAAAACCTTACGTGGAAAGAATAAGAAAAGTTGATTTTTGGATATTGTATTGGAATTGGAAAATTATTTTAAATCAGTACATTTAAATACAAATGTAATACCTATAAAAGTGCTTATAAATTTTTTATTTTTCCTTGTATGTTGTTTTGACAATATAATGTAAGTGACAAGTTACATTGAATATCTGTTATTGAAAAAAAAAGAGGAACCCTTGAATTTTGAAAACTTACTCGAAAAGGAAATTTAATCGTAGTATAATGTGGAACCGAAATAAACAAAATCAAGTATAAGCTTGAATGAAAATTTTCTAAATGGAGATTTACGGCAATGAGTGACACTTATAAATAAGTTAAAGGAATTTATCAAATTAAAGTAAGATAATAAGTGCGAATTAATGAATTGTTGAGAAGCAATGAGGTATAAGAAATAATGTGGAGCAAATAAATTGTCGTAAGTGAACGAATGTGAATAGAATAAGCATGTACATAAAGTGAAATGAAATGCAATAAGCTTGAACGACAAATTTAATATGACAAAATGGGGTATGTTTATGAGTGTAACAAAATTATCAAATCAATTGAACTACATGTTTGTCATTGTCAAAGGAAACCAATAAGAATGGATGGGTTGGAGAAAAAAAAAAAAAAAGGTGGGAGCGAATAAATTTGGATACAAGTGTAATAAATAATTATGCACATAAGTTGAACATAAACTAACCAAACCAGATTTAGCTCGAGCGTCAAATAACTTGCGTGAAACCTATATTGGAATGTCAACATTGGATTCTCGAGAATTGTTTGAAACCGTTCGCATTTTGTGACATGTCATGCATTTTCTACTTGGAAGTGAACAAGTTTCATGTAAGCAAGATGTACATAGAGGAAAAAAAATTGAACACGATTATAAAGAATGTCAAATGAAGGGCATGATAAAATGAAACACATATTGCTTATTAATAAAATTATATGCATCGTTGATTTCATTCGCATATTGACAAGTACTATTTTAGTTTATGTCATATTTTGCATGTGGTTATATACATGCATTTGTTTCATTTACATTTTGTCAAAAATGCTAAGTAAGTTATGATATATTGCTTATTGTTACGTACATTCATTTTAATATAAATATGCTTGATTCTCACTACAGTTTGAGTGACTTAGTAGGTTGCAATGAAGTGCTTCGCTTACGGAGCTCACTTTTGCACAAATGCTAATAAAATAAGCAAATATGCATTAAAATGCTATAAAAAGGTATGTATCCCAGATTATTTATCGCATTTGAGTTGATTATATATATATATTGATATATACTGATATATATATATTGATATATATGAGATGTATATTGATATATATATATATATATATATATATTGTATTTGCAAATTTTTCTGGGCAAGCCGTACAAAGGAGACGCTGCCCAAATTTTCCGTAAATTCCGGGTGCGAGGAAAATTTTGAGTTTTAAAATCTATTACTCACTTTTCTTCCTAACAATTTTTAAAGCTACCTAAAGGTCTTAGATAAGCAGTATTCATATAGTAATATTTGCAGGTACGGTTTTATATAAAGTTTCCTTTTCGAGGACGAAAAGCACTGAGTAGGGGAGAATGTAACGAACCGGTAATTTCAGCATATTAAAAATATAAAATTTATTTAAAGATTATGTTTTAAGTGGATATTTGCAATCTTAATTTGAATGTGAAATGTAAAATCTTGGTTTTCGCATGGATTTGGATTTCTAACTTATATTTGAACTAGTGCTTTGTTTGAACATATAAAGTAAAATAATAAGTAACAACTAATATTTGTTTATTTAAAAAAAGCAAATTTTATAAATTATAAATGACGTTAAGTCTTGAAAAAAATGAAAACATCTAATAGTGGAATAACGAGAAATGTCTAAGTCGCTTGTTCAGTGTACGCGATCTATTGACTATAACGATAACCGATGTAATGTATTGTTTGACGTTAAAAACTTAAGTGTTGAATTAATTTTCGAAATTTGACATTTGATTTACGTCTAACTAGACATAAGGGAGAGATAAATTTTGTAATATAATATGCAATTTCATTCGGATTCACGTTAATTTAGTAAACCTTTTATATATCGTCACGAATTGAACAACGTTGAAATTTAGGCGAATTTGCACAAAAAAATTAGATAAGATTCTGAGAACAACGCTATTTTTTTCGTTCTTGAAATTTGGATGTTTGATGTCCCGAATCTTTAATTTCGGGACAAGAACATGAAAAAACGAACAGTCTTTTATGATTTCATCGGTACTCTTCTGATTGTGTAAGGCATGAATTGAATTAACGTCTCAACTAAAAGGAAAAAAATTATTTAGTACAAATTTTAGACATTGGTATTTGATTCTGGTTCAAAGGACACGTGTTAGCTTGTCTCAACATTTGTCCTATTTTTTCTGTATACTGAATAATGTGTTGTTCCCTATCTGAATTCCTTAACCACGTGTTGGCTTTCTTCTATCACATATTCTTCCCGTCAAATTCTTTGTTATAAACTTGTAAATGGCAAGACGGAAAGGAAGCAAACAATTTCCTCAAAACGATTCGAAGAAGAGAGAAAATAAAACAAGATAAATGGCCCTTCCTTATTTTATTACTTCCTCCTTCCCATACGTTCTTTTCAAAATCGAAAGCCCCAATTGTTCAAAAAAAATCGAAGCAATGCTTTCCCAACTATCTCCTGCAACGACCCCACCACCGGTCGAAGCCAGTCTCCACGCATCCATTTCAGCTCGCGCGATCGAAATCACCTCCACCTGCCATCGCGAGCTCTTCCTCCCAATTTGAAATCTAGAACTGAAAGAAAACGAAAAAGAAAAGAGAAGAGGGAGCCATGATCCCCCAACCACCGCGGTCGCTGAAACATGCTCTGATTTGACGTGCTCCTCCGCCTGTCGGTTCATCTACATTGCCATCAACTCATTCTCCTTTCTCAAACAGAAACCCATGCCTAGAAACTCCACCACCAGGATATCCACCTTCGACCTGACAATGGCATTCATCCCTAGGAACCCCAAAGCCAACAACTCCCTTAATTTGAGATACGTTAGCCTTGTCCCCTCTTGTTTCTCTTTCGAAAATTGTCTACTACGTGTTTTAGTCTATGCCTGAGAGGCTTTAGCTTTAGGATGGGAGCTTTGATCAAGTTTGAGTTTTTCCTCTTTGGGTCTGGGTAAGTAGAGAGCCTGTTAGTTTCTACTATATGACAAAGGTATATTTCCCCCATTTGTAATTAATATATGTGTTCAACTTGGGCTTCATTAGAAAACTTTACCGTTGTTGTTTAGGAGTCATTGTCAAGTGGGTCTACATGATGTTGGGCTGAGTCCTAAGGTTGGTTTATCGTTGCCTTGCTCGCCTATCAGAACCTAGGTGGTGAATTTTTCTTCGATTATCAAATATATTTGTTTGCATGTCGCTTAAACATCGATTAAGATTTATTGTCTTGATAAATTATAGTTGGAATGTGCTCATACATTCCAATATTATATTTGTGTACGTATATACATTTGTATATGTGCATTCAAATTTATTGGATGAATGTTCGTTGTTTGGCAATCAAGTCTCTGCCTTGGATTTTTTCTCAAAATTTTCGCATTCATCTCCAAGCCTCAAAAGGTGTTTCCTCTCACTCACCACTAATTTATTATTTAGTGAATAAAAAACTTGAGATGTTGAATGAAATGTTAGGATTTCCTTAGAAATTTATATTTGTTTGTTATGTGATTGATGCATATATGACACAGACACACACTATCCCCTTTTATGACACGTTTGGATGCAATGGATGTTACGTATTGTATTGCTCACATTGCAAGTTCCCTAGATTTAGAGAAAAATCACCATGGGTTGAAATGATACACAACCGATTGAATTGTATAGATCTGAGAGATTGCTTCGAATCAATTTGGGATGCAGGTTGAAATGATATATACTCGGAATTCAAATTTTTCTTTACGACAGATTGAAATGATACATATATGTATCACTTGACCATAGGATAAAAAATGTTATACGGACGCCGTGGTCGATAGATAAAAATTATTTTCTGAAATACCAAGTATGTACCTATTTTAATAAATAGACTTTGAAATGGGACTTTTGAATAAAGAAAAGTGTTGAAAGATTTCTCGAACAAAACCTCAAACTTGTTTTATTAAAAGGTGGTGTGTAAATTTAAGTATTTCGAATTTATGTTTGTTTAAAACAAGATTTCTAATATATTTGATTTTGTGAATTTAACTATTTTGAATTTGTGTTACTTTCAATATATTTGAATTGTTAATTTAAATATTTGACGTAATGTTTGTTTTAAAAAAGATTTTAATATATTTGGTTTTATAATATACAAAAGGTTTTCCTTATTTACGTTAGCTAAATTATTTGATTTAATAAAATATTTTAGTTAATAGATTTGGTTTTAAAGTTTTACCACGCTTTTCATATATATATATATATATAAAGATTTGATATAGTAAATTTTATAGACTTAATTTGAAAGGATCTAATGAAATTTAAATATTGTATAAAGGAAGATTTGAAAGGGGTTATTTTCCATGGAATGACTTAATTGGTGAAGTTAAGCAACGTTTGTTTTAATAAAGGCGTTTGAAATATTTTGTAAAGATTTATACTTGAAGTAATGGTTCGAGTAAATAAGTTTTTATAAAATAGATTTTGTACAGACTTTTACAATAAATAATGAAAGGTGTTTGATTTCTTAAAGAATGAATTTTCTTTTAAGGTCTTACAAAATCTTTCTTCGATATATTAAGATTTGATTTAATAAATTTTATGAATCTTATTTATGAGAAGGAAGTGAATGTTAAAATGGAAAATTTTGAATTAAATCCAAGTGAATGGAAAGAATGTGCAAATTTAAAGAAGCTCGACTTGAGATTTTGAATGAAAACAACTAGCAAGATTGGAATCATACTAAATGGTTATGTGAGTGACGACATAATAATTAATCATCGAAGCTATTTTGAAATTCAATAGTTTGAGTAAAGTCGGAATCGGAGTTAAATCTAACTTAGAATAATGATATGGAAATATTTTCCGTTTTGAGACGAACTACAATACAGACCAATGAACAAGGAAGTTGATGGAGTATGTGAAATATGGATTTGAGATCGAGTTGGATCATACTATTTGAATCAAACTATATTTTATAAGAGAAAATTTTTCCACATTTTTTATTTTTCGAACTAAAATTTCCTTTAACTAAAATGAGCTTAACCCATATTTGACTATATAGACCTTTAATTATTTTATAAATAATTTTCAACTATTTATATAAGTATGTTTGTTTACCATATTTTAATTTAACTTTTCTAGCATATCTTATAAATTCAATGTAAAATCTATCACCATTTTGGCGATTAAAGATTTTATATACTATTTTACAATTTTTTACATAAGTATATATATATACACACTAATTTCAATTTAACATTCTATACTATTTTCAAGTTTACCATTCCAAGTACTTTATAAATTTAGATAAATCCATGTCCAATCCGAGATAATGAATCCGAAGGTAAATAAAGATTTCGGGAAAAATGATATTTTGGAAAATTGAAATCCAAAATAGAATGGTTAACAAGGGATAATTTTGAATATCATATTTGAATCTTAAATTTGACAAAGTGGGAATTATTTGACTAATTGATTTTAAGGCAATACTTGAAATAAATTTATTTGCGATACTCGAATATGATTTTAAATTTAATGACCACCTTGTGAAAGGTGTAAACGTTTGGTTGTTAAAGAGACCGGAGTCAGTAGATGTCATACTCTCTGTCAATACCGATACCACTTTAACAACTGTGTACGTGGTGGATATTCCAGAACAAAGTAGGATAGTATGGAGGCGATTAATGGATTTAAAGAAAGAGAATGCTGATGTATTGGCCTTGACCTTTCGGGTCATAATTAAATTGACTAAAACAAGGGCCATACCCGGGTTAAGTGAGGTCGCACCTCTGATCGAACACACTTCTTCGATACCATCTTTATGACTATTGTGATTGATTTGGGTGCACCCTTTGATTATGGGAGTGTCATCGAGGTGGGCGATATTTGTTACTATGTGTTACCACTGGCCTGAGGGCCGCAATCCGGTAGAATCCTACCATGAGTATTCCTTGTGCACCTTTTCATATTATCCTGAGTTAGCTCCCTGCGATTTTGATTTGTACCGTACCTATGGAGTGCCCTCTGATGCCACCAGGTCATGGTGGGTTTATGGTAATGTATAGACTACGATATTATAAATCTGTAAGGGTAATCATCGTAATCCCGCTTACGCTATTTTGATATATGTACTTTACTAAATAGACACTATGGTGATAGCATATTATACTATATGTATTAGTTTCATTGATCCTTAAGGGATGGAAATCAAAACCATCCTTTAAGTTACTGGTGCATTTCATTTAGACATATCACTTGAGTTAATTCACTTATATAAGAATGTTAGTCCTAACTCGGGTATTTTGTTTGTTTTATTCCTTGCAAAATGCTTGGGTCGGACCGAATATTATAGCTTGGAGATTTATCTACTAGAGCTTGTGGTTCGTTGAAGATCCAGCCATCCATCTATTATTACATATGCAGTTATCCCCACTTCTGTTAGTTATTCATGTTTTAGTAACATCCTATATTCAATCTTCTGCTGTATATGTGTGTATCTGTGTACTCTGATATTATCTAAATTTAAAAGATTATGTAATATTGTATAAAAAAATATTCTTCTGTTGTGAGATATTCTGTATCTGTGATTCTGTGATGATTTATATTTCAACTTCATAAGCAATAACAATCTGTCGTTTTTGAACGGTTCGAGTTGATTTAATTACTGACTTGGAGCAGTCAAAAAGTTAGGTCGTTACAATTTAGATTCTAAGACTGGGAATTTCAAAAAAAAATCTCTAATTAATTTTTGTTTCTGTTGTATTAGTTTCAAAATACTAGATTCAAAATACATAATATTTCCAAAATAATTTACCTCTCAAAATTTATTTTAAAATGATTTCTAGTGTCGATTCCACTCATTCTTGGGTATTGCCACCCTACGTCTAATGAGTTTTTAAACCCAATAAGATAAGCTTTGAATAAAACAAAGATCTGATACCACTTGTAATGTCCCGCCTTTTTGAGCGCTTCAAATTGGTAATTAAACCAACTTAAAATGTTCAAAATGATGGATCGTTATTTAGCTTACATAGTTTAAAACAGAATCAACACAGAATAAATAAATAACACAATATTGAACAACAAAATATTTTATATATATATATAATCAGAATTTTGATACAAGATTTTTTTATTAAGTACAAGGAAAATATTTACTGAATTGCTCTTGCGCATGTCTTCTAAATTCCCAGCTTTGCCAATCTTCGAATCCTACGCTATAGACTCTAACTCTGTAACACTCGGGTCTAACCCGAGCATTTCATGCAAAACACAAAATACTCGAGTCAGGATAAATATTTGTTCAAGTAATCTAACTTCAATAAAAACTGAATATAATAGTTAATCCTAACTTCGAATATGTGTCTTATGCAAAATACATAGTGGCATGCAAAAGTAGAGCAAACAAAGATATCAACAAGTATGTATTTGCAACTTTAACAATTCAAGTACTCACCGTATTTACAACATGCCATCAGGTTTAGTGTAGTTCATATATATATATATATATATATATATATATATATATATATATATATATATATATATATATATATATATATATATATATATATATATATATATATATATATATATATATATATGAATGTTTCAGGTCATGCTATACTAACCACATGCCCCCAAGTAATGTGCACGTAACTGTATAAATTTATATTCACACATTTATTCTTGTTTTAGTTAAATAGATAACGTAAAGGGATATTTTTACATGTCATATACCAAAAATCTAAAATTCTCAAATTATCATGAATTCATCCTCATTTAAGGTGTAAAACGGTAAATTGTGCATGTTTAAATTTGTGTTATCGTTTACTTGTTCCTTGTAGCTGCCTCTTGTAGAAGTTTAGGAACAAAAATGATGCATACACATGAAGATATGAGGAAATGCATGCATATACGCAAGAGGAGGCAAAGAATTAATTCATTCTATGGAAAGTTGAGGACCTCACCTCTCATCTTACTCACTTAGTCTAAAGCTTCATATTAAAGACTAATTGGATGAAACAAAAGGCTTCATGCCTTCTACATGACTTATTAGTGGCTAAAACAAGATAAGAAGCTTCATAAAGGGGTATTTTTGGTAGTCCCCAATAAAAGTTATTAGGGTTTAGAACATGTATATATACCCCCTTTATGTTTATTTAAATGCTCTTTTCTTTTATCCTCTTCTTTAGTTTAGTTGAGAGGAGCAAAGCTCTCTTTTATTTCCATGGCTACTTAGCCATTCTCTCTTATATAACTTCATTATTCTAATGCAACTTTAATTAGTTGCCTTTTATTTACATGTTCTTTTCATTTATACAAGTAGCTTAGATTTATTTTATGCAAGTAGAATATATCTTCCTTTAATTAGTTTTCTCTTTTATTTTGTTTATATTTATGTTGCAATCACTTTTGTTGTCATGATTGCATATATTATAGGCTAACCCTTTCAACTTAGGGGTAATGAAGCTCTCTTGATTATGTAGATGCAACATAATTTGTTTATTCATTCTCTTTTTGTGCTTCATGTCATGTTGATGTTATTGGTTTTATGTGTTCATTATTGAATTTGGTAGCCTATATTGTTGACACTAGATAGGCTATGCTTAGTCATATGTTCACTAATTACCTCTTCACATATGATGATGGTGATTAAGTGGAGGTTGAAATAAAAATCTGATAGTTTATAGTTCTAATTAATAGTTCATAGGCCATGCTTAAAGTATATTTCACTTTCAGTTTGTTGTCATTTTCATGAGTGTAAACAAGTGGGTGGTGGTTGTGTTGAAATTTGATGGCTCATGTTGGCTAATCAATAGCACAAATAAGCCATGCTTAGAATAGACATATCACTAATCACACTTATGACCAAAAAAGAGAGACCATGGTTTCATTTATGTTGATTCATGTGCTCTAGAGAGTGAAATTATTCCTAAGTTGTCATTTAATCTCATAGTTTTATCTTTCCTAGTTTGTTAGTTTAGTTTAGTTGTAGTTAACATAACTCGAGTTTGGTTTAATTTGATTGAATATAATTAAAATTGTTTCTTTCTCCATGGATCGACTCGTACTCGCTAACGTACTACAAGTGTACCCCGTGGCTTGCGGTTTATTACACTTCTCTATGGTTTTCTAACTAATAGAATATTCGTCGTCGAACACCAGGTGAAGCAATAAATCAAGTGATATGCACAGCAATAACAAATACAAATACAAAGTAATTCAAGATTGTATTGGTCGAACAACAATTCAGCAAACAGAGACAAAGGGGACATCATAAGACTCAAGTCTGAAGTGCAATAAGCATAGTAATACAGGATGGGTATTAATTCAAGTATAAGTGCTTGTCCAGTTTCAAAGGTAGGATAGATAAATGCCAGGCAACATAAGATGAGACAACAAAATAATATGGAATAAAGTAAATATATATGACACTTTAATTATATTCATGCACAACGCACTTCCCCATCCTCCTGCTTTAGACAGAACAACATAACTCCAATATAACACAAAATGAGGAAATTTAAAAGCAGGTGCCATTCGAAAAATATACAAAGTATACTACCTTAAGGTTTTAAGTGAACAAGTGCACACATAGGAAATCAAATGCGCAGGTTACTTCCATGCATGACAAGGCTGCATGAAGGTGTAAAACAGGGGTGGCCTTATATTTAGCGACCACAAGTTTACAAATGAGGCCAACTATTCACAATATATGGAAAAGAAGGTGCATTCAGTTTAGCAAATTTTAGTGCCCAATATAGGAATCCATGTACATTTCTCAAGTCGAAATCGTTAGGGTTTACACAAGATTTCAATACTTCTAAATTTAGGATATAAAACAAGAGGGGTGAGTATATGACTTGTGTTCTTAAATTTACTCCATGGGGTTTAAAAAATACATCAGTCCAGTAGCCTCATGATAGCAAAAATATTGTTTTAGCTGCAAGGCAAGGTAGTGTGACACCAAATTTGATATAACACGATATGTAATTCGGATTTACAAGGTAAAATGCCAGTACACACACACACACATGCGCGCGCGCGCAGCGCGCGCGCACACACACACACACACACACACACACATATATATATATATATATATATAGGTTTTAAATTGAATACAAGAGTTTTGAAAATATCGAGCACTGATTAAGGTAGCATGTAACAATTTCTCAGTTCATCGGAACTCGTACATATACATATACCAAGATATGTATATACACATACCATGATGTATATATATACACATATTGTTGGTCACCACATATATGCACAGTGTGGTGTATATATCCAGTAGCAAGTAACACAGGCACAATTTCAGTAGTTCAACCAGCCGAAGTGTACAAGACCCTTAGTCCATCAATACAACAATAACAACTCATTACAACTTCTATACTGGTTAGCCTATGGCTTGATATCAATTGCATATTTTAGTGTCAATGGATAACAGGGATAATCAAAAACTTTTTTTCAGTTTACATCTAGACAACAAGGTTCCAGGCATGTTGGTAACATATGCTGGTTGAGCATCTAGCAAAATCACGTTTAATGACATAGATAACTCAAATACAAGTACAAGTGCAGATCTGTTTCTTATGATAAATTTTCAGGTGATCATAATATAGGAAAGTTGAAGGGTTTAAAAAGTCAAGGGTTTATGTAACAACCCATATTTTTGGAACCCATTTAAAATTTATTTATAATTGATTTCAATGGAAATTAAATATTTTAGTCGACTTATTTTGAAAATTAACGACGTAAAATTTAATTAAATCGAATTACGAACATATATATTAATTTTAATTATAAAACGAGCTTGAAATTGCACGGTAGTTTGAAAATTCGATTCTTAATTTCTAATGAATGTATATAATTCAGAATAAATCGGATTTCAGTAAAACCAGAAATGTTAGAATCTGTTTAATTATATCTTTCTAATGAATGTGAAATTTTTTGATTTCACTTTATAAATTGTAAGTTATGTCCAGTTTAAAATTTAAAATAGTCGCTATAGAATTTATATATTTTAATAATACATAGTCCCTTAAAAATAGCCACTTTGCAAACGACCTCCGTTTTCGACGAAACCAATTTTGTTAGATCCGGAACGTCAAATTATTGTCAGTTTAAAATTCCAAGTCAATTGGAATTAGTTTGTGAGTGTAGTAGATTTAAACGCATTTTGTAAATTCAATTGAATTTAATAAGCTATTTAAAAGGCTATTTTTCAAATGGTCTCCAAATTTGACGAAATTAATTTTGTTAGAACCGTATCATCAAAACATAGCTAGATTTCAAATTTTATAATTTGTGGAGTCAGTATGTGGTCGTGATAAATTAAAATGTACATTGAAATTTAATATTGAACGTTATATTAACTTATATTTTAATTTTGATAAAAAACTGATCGAAATAGTCGAATTGGTTACGAAACTTATCCCATTGTGTCCTTAATGGGGGTATTTTGTTAGGGATAACAGTTGTTGGGTTTGATTTGGGGTTCGAATCGATAAACAAGTCATTTTTGGACCAAATAATATTATAATTATAGATATATATTTCAACCTAACCCTAATTCATTTGCTCCAACCGCCGTCTTCATTTCCTAGGGCTGAAATTGCTCGAAAATTTATGCCCTAATTTCTCTAAATCCACGAAAAATCATCTAAAACTTATAAAACAAAAATTCGAGAGTGTGAAGGGGGCTTCAATTTCATATAGGTTTGATGGGTTTTGGTGTTGTGTGGAGCTCAGATTTGGGCTTCGAGCAGCCGCCGTTCGAGGGCATTTTGCGGCGCCTGGGGGCTGACGACCTCGCTATGCTCACTGGCGGTAGGAGGTGCTTTGGCGGCGGTCAAGGGGAGGAGATCTGATCCTGCTCCGGCACTGTCTAGGGGCGCGATGTTGAAAATGGGGGGGGGTGGGGGAGGGAGCAGTCGTTCGACGATTTTGAACAAGGAAGAAGGGTATAAATCCTTAATTATGTATAATTAATTATATTTAATTATATTTAGTTAATAAGTTTGTGTGATTAAATGTATAAACGCCCATAACTTTTTCATACGAGTTCAGAATCGTGCAAACTCGGATCTGTTAGAATCGTGACAATGAACTCTATAATATGGAACCGACCAGAACAGAAACGGAGCAAGTTGAATTTAGAGCTAAATTAAACGTCCGTTTGATTTACTTTAAAAATAAAATCCTCAGTAAAGACTGACCGAGTGGAAATCAATATGAGAAATTTATCACTCAAATATTTCTTTGTGATATTGTATCAACATTTAAATGAATATTGATTGTATGTGATTTTTATTTGTTTAAATTATCACAAAGATGTTGTACTGTACGTGTTGGCTCATCTCACGGTTGTTTGAAAACCCATGGATGATTTGATTGACTGTATTATGTTTTTTTTTGTGATTTTGAAATGTTTATCATGTTAAAATAATGTTAATATTATTGCGATAGTTGAAATTGGATATAAATATCCATTTATAATTTGAACAGTGAAAATTAGTTAAATTAAAAAATAACTTGAATTGAATATTTATGATTAAATTCATTATTCGGT
The DNA here is from genome assembly GCA_030737875.1 of Allium sativum. Lineage (NCBI taxonomy): Eukaryota > Viridiplantae > Streptophyta > Magnoliopsida > Asparagales > Amaryllidaceae > Allium > Allium sativum. The sequence continues at coordinate 341,432,772 of CM060922.1, forward strand.
AATGAATTTTAAATTGATTTTTGTTGGTGAAACCCCACACGGGTCTTGTGATCATATTTGACTCACACATCTCCCTTGTGTGAAATTTCGTTTAATCGGTTGATTGATAGATTTATATAAGCGTTAATTATTTTGATTGAAGCTTATATGAAAATAAAATACACATTGGATGTCATTTTGGATGTTGATAGTTGTTTTAAACAATTGTTGGATTCATATATGATGAAAGTAATCCATATAAATTTAGTTATATCGATACTGGTTGAATATTATTCAAATCCGGAACGATTATGGATATTCTTATAATACAATTTCAATGAAGATTAGAAGTTGATTTTGATGTCCGATTTTGGATGGACACAAAAATATATAAAAATATGAAGCCGAGTTAAGTATATGAATGTTATTTTAACTCGGACGGATTTTTATATCGATTTTATTTAATTTTTTAAAAAATACTGAGAAGACTAAATTTCAAAATCTGACATTTTGAAAAGATTATCATTTTGATATTATAATAAAATGGGATGTTCAGTTTTAACTTAAAATTGAAGTGGAACATGAGATCCTTTTAAACGAATTTAAAAAGTTTTATAAATAACGTTTTGAATTGAAATCAACAAAATATATTATATATATTTTAATGGCTTGAATAGAACGCGTCGCGCAACGACCCATCGCGAATTTCAAACATTGACTTCAAACTGACATAATGGAAGATCCAACCGTAGTATTCTCCTAAATCTGGAACCGTTGGGTTCGTATCAAAAGGATATTTCCAATGAATATAAGAGATTTAAATTTGAATGGTTAGATTTAAAAATATATCCAAATCAATTTTGGAAAAGGTCGTTATGGATGTTGTTCGGTGGCCGATATGGGAAACCGACTGTAAGGGGCTTAAACAATTATTAAAAATATGAATAAATTATGTTAAATAATAATAAATGATTTGGAAAGATTTTGGATGAAATTCCTAGTTTGAAAAGATGAAAGATATTTTTATTCGAATGAACTAGTTAACAACTAGAATAATAATCCAATGATTTTTAGAAATAATAAATTGGATTTGCGAATGGATTTTTAACATAACCAATAATTCGACCATATAAATTGGAATGGATTTTAATGGAAATTATCTTCGGATATTTCGATATTGGATTCCATGATTATACAGATATTGTTGTGGGAATATGGAAGATATTGATATCATTATCCCAAAATGGTATCAGTTAGTTTCAAAATTTTGGCACTAAATATAAGTCGACATTGATTTCCATTAAAAATATTATATTTAATATCAAATTGGATTTTGAGTTCGTTGTGAATGGTATCTTAAATAATACTATTCTTGAACCCATAAGTGAAAGGAATAAATCCTTTAAATAAGACTTAGAGAAGTTTTCCAGTTAATTTAATGAAATTGGAATTGAATTGAACTCGATTCAATAATAATCGAGATAAGCTTCTATGAAGGAAGGCGTTTACTACTTATGGAATTTAAAAGGCTTTACCATTATTCCACTTATAGTATTAGTCCGATACGGAAATTTATATTGATTATAAATTATCCAAATTTCCATGAAGATTCCATATTAATGGAAAATGACTTTGGGTTTATCATGAACTGTGTTTTAAATAACATTTGTTCCTCAACCCAAATAAAGACAGGATTAATTTCCTAAGTTGAATAATCATTAAATATTGATTTTTTTGAAGATTAAATCCGAGCTAGAGTTTTAATGAATCTTTAATTAGATTTAGATGTGAATAAGGTAATTAAATTTAGAATTTAAGAAATGTTCAAGATCGAGTACCCCCCTCCTTTTCTTCCCCCTTCCCCCGCAGTTTTACTCAATGCGATAGTTAAATTAATTAGATTTGAATGATAAATGGTAATGAAATTTACCAATAACACGATGGGTGTTAAATATGGAGTACCACCGATTTTGCTCCATGGGATGAATAGGTTGGGATTGGGGTAATGAAATAAATGATTACTTCGGTAAGGCTCGATAATCCCGACTAGTTCTTAAACCTTAATCAGGTTTAAGTTGTGGAAAGGTAAAATAATTTTTTTTGAAAATGATATCCAAAGGAAGATTAAAGAATAAGTTTAAAAGAACTTATCTTTGATAAAATTAATGGGAACTTTACCCAAAGATGTGAATATTTGAATAAAAGAATATTCTTGATTGGAATGAGATGTGTGTTATCTTTGTGTATTTATCACACGATTATAAAGATATGTCAGTATTCATAAAGATCGGGTTTAACCTGTTCTGAATAACTATTACGACGACTAAAAGTCAAAGATATGAAGACAGTGGTTAAAGACTGAGGGTCTTCACATCATTGGGATGATTGCTGATGTCTCGACTTGGGGTGTACACCCAAGACGAGGTAATAAGTGGTGATCGTCCAGACGTACTTGGAGATCGACCGGATATGCGAAGACCTCTATCTTGTATTGGACATATGAGACGAGGAATAAGGTGCCTCCGGTTTCGTTCAGACCCAGAACGGACTTGTGAATGGATTATGTCTGACATTGTATTTCGTTCTGTATTGATTGATTTCTATTAAATATTTATCTATTTGGGGGCGGAGAATTTATTCTCCTGCTTAACACCCTTCTATGAACGTATGAAGTTAGATGTTATATATTGATAGATATCAGTTGTATGACATGATTTGTCAATGTGGCATGCTAAGATGCAAATGATAAAGGCTTTTTGTTGAAAAGTAGGGCCTTGTGGATGATGATCAAAGCACGACTTTAAGTAGCATAGCTTTGTGTATAGAGTTAATTTGCGAGCCTCACACACCGGTATGAGTCAAAAATGGGATAATGACTGCAGGGAGTGCATACATTTTTTCTAACTAGAAGTGGTGTCATGGTATGCAGCCCAGACATTTTTACTTATGTGTATGATGGATGGCGAGATGCCTCAGATATAGATCCAATTAAAAGGCTCAAGTGATAGGTCTTATAGGACCGGAAAACGTATTGTTCAGGAATAACTAATCCACAAATGTTAGGTGTGGATCGACCCTGAAGATCCAAGGGTTGCCCATAGGTGTGATCCTGAGGCATTTTCTAGAGTGTCTCGAAACCAGTAAGGAGACATACCTTGCCTTGACTCATAGATGAAATCCAATTTCCAATACGTGACTTTTTGTTTTAGTTGTAAGTCTACATAGCGACATAGTATATGGTACCTATACCGTCTATGATTGATACATTTATATTTGAAGTTGTGTTTGACACTATGCACTTATAGTAATATCAAAATATTTGTTTTAAAGCGCATAAAGCATGTTTGGCTATTATAAGGTTAAACTCTATCCTCTGGTTGTGTTGCATTGTGTGATGAGACCTGAGTCTTATAATAGCCTCATTTTTCAAAAAGCATTGCGTTGTTTATAAATTGTTATATAGCAAAGTATTCATGGGAGTGAACCCGTTCCGTAACATACGGCATGTTCCCGTGATTTACCCTATTTTAAAGTAAAGGTTTAATAATTGTTTTAGGTCTCACACCAGTCCCATGACTGACTCAAAATTTATTGTTTCCACCTAAACTCCGGATGCCCATATTTTCCATAAGGGCAATCAGTATTTTTGGGTTTTGCAGATTCTTTATTTTCATAGAATCCTGGTTTACAGCAGGAGCTATATTTGGAAAACTTTATATCCGTGTATTTCTTTCATTTGTCGTAGTTGATGCATTTCGCAGTGCATTGTATTTATGCATTTTTTCGTTGCTATATATTATATTCTTTGATAATTGTATTTTTCCGCTGTGTAATACTTATTTGCACTCTAATATTCTTGTACTCTGATGTAAATTACTGTGAAAACAATGAAATGTTCTGTTGTTCTGTGTTCCAATGCGTCATGTTCTCATACACACTGCTATATATTATATTCTCTGCTAATTGTATTTTTCCGCTGTGTAATACTTATTTGCACTCTGATATTCTTGTACTCTGATGTAAATTACTGTGAAAACAATGAAATGTTCTGTTGTTCTGCATTCCGATGCGTCATGTTCTCATACAGTATGATATTTTCCGTCTCTTCGGAGATCGTGGGATTTCGGAGCATTACAGTTTATTTATGGCAAATTTTGATTTAATGGAAGGTTGAAGAATTGAACTTATTTGTCAAAACAATAAAAATCAAACCAAATAAGAGAATGAAATCCACAACCAAGGCTAACTCGAAACAAGGATTTAAATACGCAAATCGTCACAGGCAATCAACACAACGAAAAATTAACTATTATATTGAAATCAAACTACTTGAATTAAGGTTAATCATAAGAATATTCTTACTTTGGGCAGCGGCAAAAGAAGGAGAAGTTGAAGACTTGGCTCTTATTTGGGCAGCGGCGAAAGCAGTGACATCAACAGGACTAGAAGGAGGAATCACCATCAAGTCAACAATAGCTTATTATGCATTCAATACGAAGAACTTATGCTGGCCGAATACAAGGACACACTAAGAGAGATGCTCAAAAATTTACAGATGGTGCACTTGTTGGTTACAGGGATCAATGGAGCTGCATCACATATCTTCTACATATCCATATTTAGTGCCAGGGCAAATTCTATTGAAGGGAGGAACAGTAAAAGTCCCACTAAGAATTCCATTAGCCATGACATGATAAGTTGCTTCTGTAAAATGAGGACCATCCCAGCTTGCATATTTCCATGGTTCAGAGCATGCATTTGCATTTTTAGTGCCACAGAGAGCAGATAGATTAAAATTGTAAGGACCACCACCTCCACCACATGCTTCTAAAGGAACATCCCCATAGCCTGGGTAGATGAAAATGTGAATACTTCTGAATAGATTGATTTAAAAAAAAAAAAGTGAGTAATGTAGCCTACCAAAAGGGTTGGAGGAGGCATAGATACTCATTCCGGCATTGTAGTAATCTGCATAAATAATGTTTGCATAAGGGTGAAGCAGCCGAAGCTTTTCTAACTCTTCTACAAGCTTGCCGTTGTGGTACTCTGCAAAGTCGTTTAACCAGTTTATGCAACCAGTATTTTTATTGTAGTAATTTTTCTTGTCTTGTGAACTCTCAAAACGTGTTAGATACATTGGATTGCATCCGATTGGAAAATTTCCAGGGACTAGCAGTGTTCTAGCACCAAATCCGATTAATTCCTTCAATTTGAGAAACAATGTAAGTGAAAGTGTTTCATAATCAACCAAAAAAACGTACGCACACTTACATTGATTGCTGAACTAATTGCATTTATTGCCAACGGAACAAACGTTAATATCTCTTTAATATCAGTTCCTTGATGAAGAGGGATGTTGCGATCATTGCCTCCGATCTCACCCACAAGAAAAAGTGACTAGCTCAGGTAATCTGTGCAGTCTGCTTAAAGGTGAAGAGAAATATGATTTAGTTCCATATTCAGAAGAAAATTGTGTATAGTACATGCATGTATGCGGTGAAATGCTATATTTTGCGCTTCTTGATTATAAGTTGTACATGACTGTTGAGTAACATTACGAGTTAAGCAACACATGAGTGTTGACTTGTAGGCAAAAGTTGTACAGAATTCTTATTCAGCAAGTTCAGTATTAGACGTGGTTTCTGTAAAATGAAATTACTGGACCATAATTGTTATTCACTTATTTGCAACGGGAGTACAAAAACAGGTTCATATGACACATTAGAGAAACGTAGAATAAACAAAAAAGAAGAAGACAAAAGAAATAGGAGGAAATAAAAAAGATGAAATACAAGTTATATTGACTGCCAAGTTTGCTTGAAAAATACCCAGACAAAAGGGAGGATTTTATTTTTGTAGACAGCTTTGCAAATGACAAATAAAAGTTAGCATTCATCCGATGCCACTATGCATTTATTTTGTGAAAACCGCAGAAATAGTCCCTAAATATTGAAATTACATCTGAGTACGGGTCTTGTTTTGAAAGCTGCAGCTATTGAACTTCCCTAATGGTTACCTACAGGTTGCTAAACAAACTATTTATGTTTCCCCTTTAATCGCTGCTCCTTCTTTTCTCAAATGATTTAAAATCTTCCAGTTAGTTTAGTTAATCCACATACAGTTTTTAAAAGAATAAATATTCCTTTTAGATAAGATAAATAATCCAAACGATGGTTCACTGCTATTACTTGACCACTGAATATAGATTCGGATTTCTTTTGAAAAAAGATGCAATCCACATATTGAGCTTCTTAAATCGCACTTACAACATATTCAAACACTAATATATGGTAAAAATATATATATGTTAATTAAAAACTGTTGTTGAATGCTAATAGGTAGACATTACTATACACATTTCAGTAAAAATCTTGTTGACCATAAATTATAATGCATTGCTAATATTTTACATTACTTAGATTTCAGTTGGAAGTTTTGCAGCATGCTGCATATTTGTAGTTTACTAAAAATTGAGCTCAAAATGTTTGGTCCCCTCACAACCTTCATTGCTAACGAAACATTTCGCTTTTAGAATAAAGTAGCACACAAAGTAGTATTCTAGAAAGACATGAGATACTTAAATAGTATATTACTAAGGACACCAGATGGGATGTTGAGGCCTACCCTAGTGCTCAATCGACAGACAGTAGTATTCTATATTAATTGGCATTTGGCGAACAATTGCCGACTAAATAGTGTTTGACTGGCGGTTAACTGCAGAGCGAGAACTGGGCTGTTATTTGTGGCATCCAGCACAGAGCCCTTTAGCAGCACTTTTTAAATACGAACAAAAGGATACCCAACAGTGAAACAGAATATGCAAATAAATGTATATGTGGTAGCCCTATTTTTCAACTTTCTGCTTATGTTAACGAAACATGAATTGAACCTGCATGTGAAGCACAGAATGAAGCCCAGAATTGTTTAGACCACTGCATTTGAACAGTCAATGAAAAATTTGTCCCTAGCTTCAATTCTCGTTCATAGAAGAAGTCTGTACAATGGCAGTGGCCCCGCCTACAGAAAAATTCATTCTTGTTTCGTACTTTTGTCCACCCAAAAATGGAGGAATTGGAGGCTTTCCTAGAGCTTCCGCTGCATATTTAAACACAAAAGATTATGTGCATATCAAACAAGATACCAAATCAAAATTTCCAAATTGGGATTGAGCATTGTTGTGCATATTATCTTAAAAAACAACATAAAAGTTCAAGTTTTGAAATTGTTCAATCCCTTCATTATAAACAAAATATAGAGGTGAAATCGATAAAAGTCACAGTAGAGAATACCGAAAAAGGTGAAGAAAACAAACCGATGAAATCAATGATGAGACGACCATCAGAAAACCGGTCGGTTGGCCGATGGAAGAAGGTCTCGCAGTAGGGCCAATTGGCGATATGAGAAGAACTACCACCTACAGAAATTAGATAATTTCCAGTATCTGCAAGGGAATCACCAACGCTAAAAATGGAGGTGTAGCTGCAGCCATTAGCAACACTGAAGACGATTGTGATCCATAATGTTGCGATGGCGATATTAACATATAGACTTCAAGAGAAAGGGGAATCTGTGTTCATCTAGGTACTGTGTGATTGTTTTCATTTTTATTTTCGATGAATATAAGAGATCTGCATAACGTGGTTGGTGGATATCTTTGACGTTCGCCCACGCAAAACATGAAACTTGCGCCGTTCTTTAAAAATTAGATAAATAATAAAATAAAATTAAATTAAATAGCGAAGTTGTTAAGAGATGGTTGTTCGCCTGTCCCTGTTTTGGGCGATTCGGATAAACGGTTGACCCGAATATGCATTATTGAACACCAGTAAAGATATTTGAACCGAGCATCTTTATGTCGGGTTAATACGGCAGAAGACTAAGATTTCGGAAGGACCCACAGAAAGAAAGCAGCAAATTACAATAATAATCCATGAATTAAAAACTTTCCTCTGCTGCATTCTTTGACCGAAGGATCTTCGGTCCGTATAACATCTACATTCTAACCCCCGCATGAGAAAGATAGCGTTATTAGTATTACACCACAATGGTCAACTCACATTTTTAATGTCATAAACCACGAACCATTGAATTAATGTACTACAAAACTACATAGCAAAACCAATATGATGCAATTTCGAAAAAAAAAAAAGTCGGACATAGCAACTAACGACATCGTGGATCTGGTAAAATTTAACTTGGATGAAATAACAATTTATGTAATGGCACAAGAATACTCAGTTTATGAGTAACTCCGCAATGACCGACTTTGAAATTGATGTTTATTTCCACTTCCATTCTTGAACAATGGAACTATCAAAGCACTGGTTTTTTTCTTGATGTCTTGACATGTTGACGAATCAACCAAGTTATGAATTTTGAGACATCAAGCTTTATACTTTTCCACTAAAATGCACATCTCATGACATTGTATTTCTCTACCATTTAGATACACTCTTCTCCCGACTCATCATCGTTGGTATTTGTTGGAAATATTTCATATATGTAATGAATTTATTTAAAAATTAATTACAAGTTACCAAAAACTTATTATTGAGTAATTAATGCAATAAAGCCGTTGAAAGTAATAATGGTAATACATTTACATATATGTAAATATATTTATGAGTCATTATTGTGATTCAACAGTCACGGTCATATATACATATGATCTTTTATGGAGCTGTTACAAAAATAAAAGATTTTAAAATATTGTTATGAATGATAATTAATTAAGATTCATCTCTTTTGAAATGTATGCAATTTACACGTTAAAAATTACAATTTTTGAATGTTTTTTTTTAAATGGTATTAATTGCAGTCCAATTTTCCTCCCACTAACCTAGCTAAAGTTACTCTTTTACTTTTGTCTATATAAGGAATTAGATAGGAAAAGCATAACACACAACAACAATCTTTTTCTCTTACTCTTTCTTCAAAAACTCTCTTGTCTTCATTGGTTCATTTTACAATAAAAAAAAGAGTAGTATAGTTTTATTTTGAGTGCAAATCAGGCACAATTTGTTGTGCAAACAAATTGATATTATAGAAGAGATTGCTTTATCCTAGAGGTGGCGACGAAAGGTGCAAAATGTTTTGCACCATTGAGCAGATCATCGAAATGTCTTCAAGAGAGCGACTTTGTACGTGACTCAGTCATTAGTTTTCCAACAAATTGAAGACTTTCAGACAACGAATGGCTTCCGCTTCTTCTTCCGCTGCAAACAACAGATTAGTAGAGATGCAGTCTCATGAGCTTCGGAAAATAGATCATGAGATCACCTTCAAAGGTGTGATTTGAATGAACAATTTCAGATTGATGTAATAATTGATAAATTGCCCCCCTAAAATGGAAAGATTTTTTTTAAAAACGTGCTAAGGCACAAGACTCCATCAAGAGATGTGTATAATGTCAGCTGTGTCGTATGCGTAAATCTTAAAATATAAACAAATAACAGTTGGTCATGACCCACTTGTTCTATCTCGTCATGCTTATTTAAAAAATGGTCGATATATTATTTTTAATCTACACAATATCGCTATTTAATGTTGAAAAAAGTGATAAACTTACAGCTACTTCCACAAGCATGCTAATATGCTCCTTGTTGTTTGGAAGTACACGAAAACTTTTAAGCGCTTTGTTTAGCCGTAAATTCTGGTCAATGTTCGAATCCAGATCTTTTTCCTAAGGAGCCTGACGTTGTCTGGTTACTTATCGTTGAGGAGAAGGCGCGGATTCTTCTTCAAATGGAACATCCACTTGAACTTCGACTGGTTCATGCTCTTCTTCCGGAGGCACATTTACATTACTTTGACTCCCGCGACCTCTCATAGCTCGTATTGCTCTACCAAACCTTCTCATTTTTTTTTATTTGTGGATGATGGTGGAATGGAGGAAGGAAGGGATGGGAAGAGAATTGTTGTGGTGAGAAGAAGGCCCCATAGCTGGCCTTTTTTATAGCCGGCTATGAGGTCCTTAGCCGGCTTTTAAAAAACCAACTAAGGTGACGGTCTGTATTTAATTCCAGACCGTCACGTGGATTAAAATTCAACGCAGGGGATTGTAATCTGCGTTACTATCCTTAGTCGGCTTTCTAAAATCCGATTAAGGGAAACACAGCAACCCGATTGAGGTTGCTTGTGTTTCTCCCCATTGGGGTGGGTTGGGTGTCAACCCATGGGGATGGGACACCCAATCCCACCCCCTATTGGGAATGATCTTACTAGTATCCAATTTGAAGATTGTACTTTGTCGAGGCTGCCCTTTCCTTTGGTCGCCAATGTCTAATTCCTTAACATTCATTTTTTCCAAAACACAAACACCCCCGGTGATCGACATATGTAGATGTAACAGTCGAGACAACCCAGACCATTGGGACAACACTACTATCCTAAATGATACCATATATTATATGTAGAAGATGATAATGAAGAGCAACTGATAGCAGTGACATCAACAGGACTAGAAGGAGGAATCACCATCAAGTCAACAATAGCTTATTATGCATTCAATAGGAAGAACTTATGCTGGCAGAATACAAGGACACACTAAGAGAGATGCTCAAAAATTTACAGATGGTGCACTTGTTGGTTACAGGGATCATTGGAGCTGCATAACATATCTTCTACATATCCATATTTAGTGCCAGGGCAAATTCTATTGAAGGGAGGAACAGTAAAAGTACCACTAAGAATTGTTGGAAATAAATGAGAAGATTGGGAAGAAGAGGTTGAGTGGTATTGGAGAAATATAAGTTCCACATTGTGTGTGATTTGTGAATATATCTCCATATATACCAAAGTCCAATATGCTATATCAAACAAATGACATGAGCACATAAGGACTTGTATGAATGGGCTATGTAGGCATTGGGCTTTCATATTAAATATTAAAATGTCAAAGATAAGGGCCTTGGGCCTTGGGACTCTTGGGGTCTCGTGATCCAATGGGCCGCCGACTGTTTAATACGCGGCAGGCAGAAAATGGTTTCTTTTTTGCGCAAATGCGACCGTTTGGACCAGGGGATGCGTCTGTTCGCATGAACAGTGATCAGATGTGACCATTCGAACCAGCGCGCCTGTACGGACTGTAACGACCCGGAAAAATGCGATCTTGGTTATCCGATATACAACACATATCGAACATCCAAGGATCGAAAATAACCGAATAGTTAATGAAAGAAATTAGAAGGTGAGAATAGATAAGATAGAAACTTAGAATAGAAGAAGAAGAAGAACACAACATCAGAGTAACACGAACCTCACAGCGGAACGAATAACATATAATAGATAACATAACTTTGAAATATAACAGTTATGTATACAATAGCACTTATCAGAGTACAGCACTTACAACACAGCGGAAATAACTATAGCTATATGATCCAGAAGCCTCTTGCTCCAGCTCTTCAACTTTATCTGTAAATCCCGACTACTTGACTGCCCGTACAAATTTAGGCACCCAAGAGTTTAGGGAAAACAACAAAGTAAACTCCGGGTCAGTCATGGAACTGGTGTGAGTAAAACAGTTTAAACAGGTATATGAACAAGTAAACGATATCTCATAAGACCACGCCGCAGAACGGAACGGGTTTTTCCCTTATGAGAATCCAAAATATCTTTATATCAAAAACCTTTTGATATTATAATAATGTCTATGTACAAATAGATATCAACTAGCAGAAACGCTTTCATCTCATGTTCTACATATATAGTATACAATCAAAATCGCAAGCACGTATTGGATAATGGATTTCCAACTATGACAAGGTATGGAACCACCTTCCGATCAGTGTACTCTAGGAACGAAACACTGGAGTTCAACAAGAACATCTTGTAACTCAGCCACACATGACCGACCACTCTTTTCGCTTGAGTGCATCGAATGTACATCACCAACGGTTGGGATCAGCAACCGTTCCCGTATATATATATATATATGGGACAGCATTGATAGATTAAAGAAGCAAATGAATATTCTCTAGATAGGTGATTATACACCCTACTTCGGTGCGACCGACTTAGCCATGCTGCCTGCCCGATTTCTGTCATTTACCGGTTGATGAGGATAGAAGCTACGCTTTATCATTACATCAGATTCACTTCGAATTCCACATTGTCAGATCCATCGAAAATCACTAATTGGCGTCTACAACAGTACGTTACGTGTTAGCTAAAGAAGTTTCCTTCTCCGCTTCCACTCTTGGTAAAGTTGAAGAAATCAATGTACGTGACCTTTCTGGAAATACTCTGTCAGACATTCATCAACACAAGTCATCCTCATTCACTTAGAATGTCACATCGTCATACCCGCCAAATCACAAATTGACTTATCCAAAAATAACACGGGTATACAGCTAAGAGAAACGAATTCCTCCGCCACCAAACGTGAATACGTTTGAACAGATCAACTTACACGATCCATTGGATATACTCTGTCAGACCTTCGTCCATACAAGTTGTCCTGGGACTGGACAAACCGAAGGCACTATTCTGTAAACAGGATAGCCTTGCATTTTACTCCGTCTTCAATTATCTTTGGCATATATGATTCGCGACGCTTATGCCAATACAGAGTGGTTCTTTGGATAATAATCCAACCGGTCTCTCCATATTAACAACGTTAAAATGGTCAAAACTTCGATAGTCTGTGATTTAACCATCAAAGAAAAACAAGTGTGCAAACAACGATGTTATTTCCAGATGGAAATTATATCGAACAAACATCATTTAACATTAATCTCTTTAGTTCATTTATTTACTTATCTCCTGTTTCCCTATATTCTAAATTCTTATTTTCTTTTATCAGAAAACATTTCTGATTCTCGTTTGGAAAACATTTCCAAAACTCCTTTACGATCAAACCTTACCATTTCTTAGTTAAGAAGGAAGTCACTCAAGTTGGGGTATAATTACCTCTCAGACCTTAACTGAACAACGTTATAACTTCGAAATGGTCAAAGTTTATCTTTTAATCTTTAACAACTTCTTTACGCCTTTCTCGGATCCAATTTTACTAATCCACTTCTATATTTAAAACATTGGTTATAACGATAACGTTATAATCCCTCCTTTCGAATTATCTAACTTTAATTATAACTTCTATTCTTATTAGTGAATAATTAACCTAACACTTATTTATTTATAAATAAATAAATCTCTATTTAAACACTGGAAAGTATAAGTACTTTCCCGAATTCGATATAAACGAATTCGCCGATTAACTCTCTTCGAGAAATTTCTATTTGATTAACTCTTCTTCGAATAACCTATATTCGATTAATTCCTTCCTTTCGAATATACTATATTTGATTACTCCTTCTCGAATAAACGATATTCGATAATCTCTCTTCGAATAACTAATATTCGATAACTCTTTCTTTTCAAATATCTCATATTTGAAAATCTCACTTTCGAATAAACTATATTCGATAATCTCTATTCGAATAACTAATATTCGATAACTCTTTCTTTTCAAATATCTCATATTTGAAAATCTCACTTTCGAATAAACTATATTCGATAATCTCTTTTCGAATGACTTTTATTCGATAAATCTCACTTCGATCAAACTATAATCGATAACCCCTTTCGATGAAACTAACATCGATAACTCCTTTCGATGAAACTAACATCGATAACTCCTTTCGATGAAACTAATATCGATTAATTTAACTCGACGAACTTAACTCGACTAACTCGACTAACTTAACTTACTTGGTTCGACCAATTCGATTCGATTAACTAGGCTCGACTAACTTGGTTTATTTAACTCAACTTGATTAACTCCTATCGAATAACTAATATTCGATTTAACTCCATTCAAATAACTAATATTCGATAACTCTATTTAACTCCATTTAACTCTATTCAACTCCATTCGAATAACTAATATTCGATAACTCTATTTACTCCAGTTAACTCTATTCAACTCCATTTAACTCTATTCAACTCCATTCGAATAACTAATATTCGATAACTCTATTTAACTCCATTCGAATAACTAATATTCGATAACTCTATTTAACTCTATTCAACTCCATTCGAATAACTAATATTCGATAACTCTATTTAACTCCATTCGAATAACTAATATTCGATAACTCTATTTAACTCCATTCGCTTGACTCTAGATCGCAGCGATCACAATGGTTACGCCTGATTCCCTCAGGAAACATCCGTCCGCCGTAGGATATTTACAGCCCTGCGAATTACGCTAGCAGTCGTACGAGATGGCAACTTATCCTGAATAACTCTGTTTGACTAACTCTGTCTCAAATAACTATATTTGATTAACTCTAGTTCGTTTTAACTCTAATCGATTAAATCTAACTGATTAACTCTAACCGGTTAACTCTAACTGGTTAACCCGACTTACTTAACCCAACTGGTAAACTCGACTTACTTAACCCAACTGGTTAACTCTACTGAACTGGTTAACTCTACTGAACTGGTTAACTCTACTGAACTGGTTAACTCTACTCAACTAACTCAACTCGACTAACCCCTTTTCGAATAGCATATTCGTTTTACTAACTTTCGAATACCATATTCGATTTACTCCATTCGAATACCATATTCGATTTAACTCCTTTCGAATACCATATTCGATTTACTTTATTCACTTTATAAAGATTTCCTTTTTAACAACGTTTTATTCATTTGGAAAGATTTACTTTTAAATAACGGTTCTACACTTTAAAAATGATTTCCCTTTTATAACGTTTCCTTTTCAATTCTATTTGTAAATGGTTTATAAATATTTCCTTTTCAAATTTATTCTTGAAATATTCTAACTCCTTAAATTCTCTGAAAAATTCGCCATAACCTCCTTTGTAACGGGAGCATCGGGAAAATCCCCAAACCCGCCACACAGGCCTTTCCATTCAAAACGAAAATGGTTTGAAATTATTTCCTTTTTGAATATCTCCTATTTATAAATATTCAAATTTATAAACATTTCTTATTTTTAAATATTCCACTTTATAAATATCTATTTTCAATATCACTTTGAAAATCCCCTTATCAACATTTCGGTATGTTATGGTATTCAATCACATCAAATCACGATGTTCAATATCGTCCAAGCACATATAATTGCCCATAGATTTTATATCACATCATATAACAATATATGAAAAACAATAAAATAACTGTTGAGGAATCCAGTTCAATATAAATTATTCTGATAGCAGAATCAATATATAAATATTTAACGGTTTATATATATATATACATACATACATATATATATATATAATTTTCACTAACTGACTAGCAGTTCAATCAATCAACTAACACACAACAATCAACAGATGATTAACAGTTCTAAAAATACATTATAAAAATATAACTTTTCAGAGTTGGTGAGTTTTACTCACTTTGGCAGTTCATCGTTAAAGAACGATAAACTGTTATTTGATTTGAATCAAACAATTTATTTCGCCGTAAATTGTAACGAGCTCCAATCCACTCCCAGTCAGTTCTAGTGTGTAGATGTCGTCCCTATGGTCCTAACGGATCCAACCGTTCGAATTTCTGATCATGTATGTAGAAGATATACGATTTATAAGTACATATACAATTTAAATGAAATTAAACTTAAATTTCAAAGAATTGGGCCTCACCCCTTTAAACAAAACCGGCCTACTCCTTTAAGCCCAACCCCGAATAAGAGCTTCTTCCCCAAATCTTGAATTCCCGATTACAGTATTCGCTCTTACCAATTTCGTTCACCATTCTGATATTTCCAACCCCAAGAACTCCATTGTTTCTCCACTATAGACCCAATGAAAATATCCATAAATTTCCCCTTTCAATCCTCTCCATCAACATACCAAAAATAACGAACTCGAAGCCTCCCTTTACAGGCCATTTTTGCATGCTTCAGACATCCCAAACCACCATTTCTCCCATCTCGTTCGCCCACTCCTCTTCCTTATAAATCACGAAATCTTCACCAATATTCCCCTTATCAAATTCTCCTTCATGTTATACCACTTTTACCCAACTCATCGTTTTCATCTCGATAGCGACTTCCTACATCCACACTTCGACGACGACGACCAGACTTCACACGAGGGTCCAACTACCTTCCCTCTCCCTTCCTTCTTCACAAACCACACACCGATACTTCCTGTAACCTTGCCAAATCGAAGCCCTAGGCTGTTGCTCCTGAAACTCTCATCGACAAAAAGGGATCGCACTTTGCATCAATGGTACTAGAAGGGAGCTCAACTTGCGGGGAATTCATATATACATGTATTATGTTTTATAGAATTTTATTTGATTTCTATTTGAATTTTTGAATGAGGACTTTTGCTGTAAAAATTTCTTAGATGGTGGCGGCTCATTTGTTCATGTTTATAAAGGTGCAGGTTGGTAAGGTTGGTGGCTGGAATGAATGTTGGGTGGGTGGTTTTGGTCCACATATCGATTTAGGATATATATATATATATATATATCTATTTTATTTATTTGATTATGCACTCTAAAATTTCCTGTGGTCACACGTGATACCCAAAAATCACCAAACTGGACAGGTAGCTAGAGTTCGACATTACGGTCCCAACGAAACAGGTTTCGTCGAATTCCGACTCCGTATGCTCACATAGCGTATTTTTAACTGTCGATTTACTGACTGTTTCTCACTCTAAAAATCCATACAGCCACACAGTGACTCTAAAAATCACAAAACTGGAAATCTAACAACTATTTGATATTGCGGATCCAACAAAATTAGTTTCGTCGAATTCCGACTTCGTTTGCAAAATGGCTATTTTTAACGCTTTGGATGACCCATTTAAATATATAAATATATTTAAACATAATTAAATTAAATATAAATAAATTTATATTATCGTATATCTTCACATATGATATCGTACAGCTCCAGAATATCATATCAGAATTTACAGTTTGATATTTCATATTTTAGATTTATCGATATTCAGTTTATATCGAAAACCCTTTTATAACGTAAATAAAGCGTTACGAATCATAAAGAAATTCCATAGCGACTTTTCTGAAATTTGATTTGGACGTATCTAAAAATCTACATGACGAAATCCCGATTTTTCTCTTCCACTAGAAAGATATACTCCACCAGCTCCACACGTTTCTTGTTTCACAGAAATCCGGCTTAAAACGAATCCTGTACATTCAGTTGAAGTTCAAATCGCCAAATCGCGAACTTCAGCGCCATTTCAAGTTCGATTTTAATTATAATATAATTATACGTTCAAACTGACGTCGATTGAATATATTCGTCAATATAATTCAACTCTAAGCCGAATTAAATCTTAGGGATAACCCCGTTCACAGATTATTGTGATTTCCAATATTTTTGATTATTTCTGAATTAAATATATTATTTAATTATTATTTTAATTAAATATTCCATATTATTTAATTAAACCTCTATTTAATTCACTACATCACGATATATATAATTAAATTAATTAATTATAATACCCCTTATAATGCGGGTCATTACATTCTTCCCCACTTAAAATAATTTCGTCCTCGAAATTGCTAAGTTAGAGGACGACCCTACATATTGGAATTCCTAAGATTTGTTTACCCCTTATTTCTGATTTTAACTGAACCAATTAATATCGACTAAAATATTTATTCATTCCGACTAACTAAAATTTTCAAAAATTCTGAAAATTTTCTAACACTTTAAACTTTCAAAAAATTTCGCCAGCACCTCCTTTGTACTGGTCAATCGCTCAAACTCCAACTCGCCTCTCTGGGCCTTCTTCAACCCAAAAGAAAATCAAAATGCCAAATGGCTTGCCAATTCGGCTCATAAATTCCAAACTCATATAAAATATAAACTTGTACCTTTTTGTTGGGCATATCATTATATCCCTACCATCTGTTATCAACTCGGCATATACAAATGCCATCCCAATCAACTCCAACCAAGTTATTCTTAACACAACCATTCGCTTATTCAAGCCGAATTTAATTTCAAATTCGAGTTTCAAATTCCAAACTCTCAACTTATCATTTCAAATCCAGATTATTCTCTAATCACTTCAGTTTTTCTTAACCTATCATCTCAAGTTAAATTCTGGTTTATTATTTACTTTTACCATCCCATTCGAATTAACTTCACAAGTTAAAGTTTAATTTCTAGAACTTAAATTCTCGGTTTTATTTCAAATCAAATTTGAAATCATAATACCAATTCAAAACTTTTGAATTTCTAAACAACTTGTTTTCTCAAAACAATTCAAATCAAAATCTCTGGTAATAATCCACCACTTAGAACTCGAAAATCACACCGATGATACTGCGCAGTCATCATCGGAATTATTTTCCAGCGACCCAAGTGATTTCAATACTATATCATTTCAAAACCCTTACTATATACATCCATTTTGAAAACATCTCAAAATCTCCCAGGAACTTAAAATTTCCTTATTTTAATTCCAAATATGATTTAAATTCATATTAAATTCATCTTATTTCATATACTATACTTATATGATTCTGATTGGTTATATATAACCATTTCACTTTATAATCTCATTCAATTATAATTACAACCAATATATCTAATATATGATAATATATTACATATCCATATTGTGTCGGTCCATCGTATTCAAGTATTTATTTACTCCTACCGATACAGTGGATCAAACTGATCGACCAGAACTCATAAACAACTCAGCCAATGAATCTCCACAATATAAAATCATTTTTATATCAAATACAAATACGCACTCGTATATATACACTCAAACTCAATCTAGGGTATTACTAACCCTGTCTCTATCGAGTCACGCCACAGAGCCAAGGTAATTCTTAACTTAAGCTCTGATACCAACTGTAACGACCCAGAAAAATGCGATCTTGGTTATCCGATATACAACACATATCGAGCATCCAAGGATCGAAAATAACCGAATAGTCAATGAAAGAAATTAGAAGGTGAGAATAGATAAGATAGAAACTTAGAATAGAAGAAGAAGAAGAACACAACATCAGAGTAACACGAACCTCACAGCGTAACGAATAACATATAATAGATAACATAACTTTGAAATATAACAGTTATGTATACAATAGCACTTATCAGAGTACGGCACTTACAACACAGCGGAAATAACTATAGCTATATGATCCAGAAGCCTCCTGCTCCAGCTCTTCAACTTTATCTGTAAATCCCGACTACTTGACTGCCTGTACAAATTTAGGCACCCAAGAGTTTAGGGAAAACAACAAAGTAAACTCCGGGTCAGTCATGGAACTGGTGTGAGTAAAACAGTTTAAACAGGTATATGAACAAGTAAACGATATCTCATAAGACCACGCCGCAGAACGGAACGGGTTTTTCCCTTATGAGAATCCAAAATATCTTTATATCAAAAACCTTTTGATATTATAATAATGTCTATGTACAAATAGATATCAATTAGCAGAAACGCTTTCATCTCACGTTCTACATATATAGTATACAATCAAAATCGCAAGCACGTATTGGATAATGGATTTCCAACTATGACAAGGTATGGAACCACCTTCCGATCAGTGTACTCTAGGAACGATACACTGGAGTTCAACAAGAACATCTTGTAACTCAGCCACACATGACCGACCACTCATTTCGCTTGAGTGTATCGAATGTACATCACCAACGGTTGGGAACAGCAACCGTTCCCGTATATATATATATATAGGACAGCATTGATAGATTAAAGAAGCAAATGAATATTCTCTAGATAGGTGATTATACACCCTACTTCGGTGCGACCGACTTAGCCATGCTGCCTGCCCGATTTCTGTCATTTACCGGTTGATGAGGCTAGAAGCTAGGCTTTATCATTACATCAGATTCACTTCGAATGCCACATTGTCAGATCCATCGAAAATCACTAATTGGTGTCTACAATAGTACGTTACGTGTTAGCTAAAGAAGTTTACTTCTCCGCTTCCACTCTTGGTAAAGTTGAAGAAATCAATGTACGTGACCTTTCTGGAAATACTCTATCAGACATTCATCAACACAAGTCATCCTCATTCACTTAGAATGTCACATCGTCATACCCGCCAAATCACAAATTGACTTATCCAAAAATAACACGGGTATACAGCTAAGAGAAACGAATTCCTCCGCCACCAAACGTGAATACGTTTGAAAAGATCAACTTACGCGATCCATTGGATATACTCTGTCAGACCTTCGTCCATACAAGTTGTCGTGGGACTGGACAAACCGAAGGCACTATTCTGTAAACAGGATAGCCTTGCATTTTACTCCGTCTTCAATTATCTTTGGCATATATGATTCGCGACGCTTATGCCAATACAGAGTGGTTCTTTGGATAATAATCCAACCGGTCTCTCCATATTAACAACGTTAAAATGGTCAAAACTTTGATAGTCTGTGATTTAACCATCAAAGAAAAAAAAGTGTGCAAACAACGATATTATTTCCATATGGAAATTATATCGAACAAACATCATTTAACATTAACCTCTTTAGTTCATTTATTTACTTATCTCCTGTTTCCCAATATTCTAAATTCTTATTTTCTTTTATCAGAAAACATTTCTGATTCTCGTTTGGAAAACATTTCCAAAGCTCCTTTACGATCAAACCTTACCATTTCTTTGTTAAGAAGGAAGTCACTCAAGTTGGGGTATAATTACCTCTCAGACCTTAACTGAACAACGTTATAACTTCGAAATGGTCAAAGTTTATCTTTTATTCTTTAACAACTTCTTTACGCCTTTCTCGGATCCAATTTTACTAATCCACTTCTATATTTAAAACATTGGTTATAACGATAATGTTATAATCCCTCCTTTCGAATTAACTAACTTTAATTATAACTTCTATTCTTATTAGTGAATAATTAACCTAACACTTATTTATTTATAAATAAATAAATCTCTATTTAAACACTGGAAAGTATAAGTACTTTCCCGAATTCGATATAAACGAATTCGCCGATTAACTCTCTTCGAGAAATCTCTATTTGATTAACTCTTCGTCGAATAACCTATATTCGATTGATTCCTTCCTTTCGAATATACTATATTTGATTACTCCTTCTCGAATAAACGATATTCGATAATCTCTCTTCGAATAACTAATATTCGATAACTCTTTCTTTTCAAATATCTCATATTTGAAAATCTCACTTTCGAATAAACTATATTCGATAATCTCTCTTCGAATAACTAATATTCGATAACTCTTTCTTTTCAAATATCTCATATTTGAAAATCTCACTTTCGAATAAACTATATTCGATAATCTCTTTTCGAATAACTTTTATTCGATAAATCTCACTTCGATCAAACTATAATCGATAACTCCTTTCGATGAAACTAACATCGATAACTCCTTTCGATGAAACTAACATCGATAACTCCTTTCGATGAAACTAACATCGATTAATTTAACTCGACGAACTTAACTCGACTAACTCGACTAACTTAACTTACTTGGTTCGACCAATTCGGTTCGATTAACTAGGCTCGACTAACTTGGTTTACTTAACTCAACTTGATTAACACCTATCGAATAACTAATATTCGATTTAACTCCATTCGAATAACTAATATTCGATAACTCTATTTAACTCCATTTAACTCTATTCAACTCCATTCGAATAACTAATATTCGATAACTCTATTTACTTCATTTAACTCTATTCAACTCCATTTAACTCTATTCAACTCCATTTAACTCTATTCAACTCCATTCGAATAACAATTATTCGATAACTCTATTTAACTCCATTCGAATAACTAATATTCGATAACTCTGTTTAACTCCATTTAACTCTATTCAACTCCATTCAAATAACTAATATTCGATAACTCTATTTAACTCCATTCGAATAACTAATATTCGATAACTCTATTTAACTCCATTCGCTTGACTCTAGATCGCTGCGATCACAATGGTTACGCCTGGTTCCCTCAGGAAACATCCGACCGCCGTAGGCTATTTACAGCCCTGCGAATTACGCTAGCAGTCGTACGAGATGGCAACTTATCCTGAATAACTCTTTTTGACTAACTCTGTCTCAAATAACTATATTTGATTAACTCTAGTTCGTTTTAACTCTAATCGATTAAATCTAACTGATTAACTCTAACTGGTTAACTCTAACTGGTAAACTCGACTTACTTAACCCAACTGGTTAACTCTACTGTACTGGTTAACACTACTGAACTGGTTAACTCTACTGAACTGGTTAACTCTACTCAACTAACTCAACTCGACTAACCCCTTTTCGAATAGCATATTCGTTATACTAACTTTCGAATACCATATTCGATTTACTCCATTCGAATACCATATTCGATTTAACTCCTTTCGAATACCATATTCGATTTACTTTTATAAAGATTTCCTTTTAACTACGTTTTATTCATTTGAAAAGATTTACTTTTAAATAACGGTTCTACACTTTAAAAATGATTTCCCTTTTATAACGTTTCCTTTTCAATTCTATTTGTAAATGGTTTACAAATATTTCCTTTTCAAATTTATTCTTGAAATATTCTAACTCCTTAAATTCTCTGAAAAATTCGCCATAACCTCCTTTGTAACGGGAGCATCGGGAAAATCCCCAAACCTGCCACACAGGCCTTTCCATTCAAAAAGAAAATGGTTTGAAATTATTTCCTTTTTGAATATCTCCTATTTATAAGTATTCAAATTTATAAACATTTCTTATTTATAAATACTCCACTTTATAAATATCTATTTTCAATATCACTTTGAAAATCCCCTTATCAACATTTCGGTATGTTATGGTATTCAATCACATCAAATCACGATGTTCAATATCGTCCAAGCACATATAATTGCCCACAGATTTTATATCACATCATATAACAATATATGAAAAACAATAAAATAACTGTTGAGGAATCCAGCTGGATTCCTCCAACCTGTTTCCCTGCATCCACAGATGTTACACAATATGATTATCATCACTTTCAGTTCAATATAATTTATTCTGATAGCAGAATCAATATTTAAATATTTAACGGTTTATATATATATATATGCATATATATATATATATATATAATTTTCACTAACTGACTAGCAGTTCAATCAATCAACCAACACACAACAATCAACAGATGATTAACAGTTCTAAAAATACATTATAAAAATATAACTGTTCAGAGTTGGTGAGTTTTACTCACTTTGGCAGTTCATCGTTAAAGAACGATAAACTGTTATTTGATTTGAATCAAACAATTTATTTCGCCGTAAATTGTAACGAGCTCCAATCCACTCCCAGTCAGTTCTAGTGTGTAGATGTCGTCCCTACGGTCCTAACGGATCCAATCGTTCGAATTTCTGATCATGTATGTAGAAGATATATGATTTATAAGTACATATACAATTGGAATGAAATTAAACTTAAATTTCAAAGAATTGGGCCTCACCCCCTTAAACAAAACCGTCCTGCTCCTTTAAGCCCAAACCCGAATAAGAGCTTCTTCCCCAAATCTTGAATTCCCGATTATAGTATTCGCTCTTACCAATTTCGTTCACCATTCTGATATTTCCAACCCCAAGAACTCCATCGTTTCTCCACTATAGACCCAATAAAAATATCCATAAATTTCCCCTTTCAATCCTCTCCATCTACATACCAAAAATAACGAACTCGAAGCCTCCCTTTACAGGCCATTTTCGCACGCTTCAGACATCCCAAACCACCATTTCTCCCATCTCGTTCGCCCACTCCTCTTCCTTATAAATCACGAAATCTTCACCAATATTCTCCTTATCAAATTCTCCTTCATGTTATACCACTTTTACCCAACTCGTCGTTTTCATCTCGACAGCAACTTCCCACTTCCGCGACTTCCACACTTCGACGACGACGACCAGACTTCACACGAGGGTCCAACTACCTTCCCTCTCCCTTCCTTCTTCACAAACCACACACCGATACTTCCTGTAACCTTGCCAAATCGAAGCCCTAGGCTGTTGCTCCTGAAACTCTCATCGACAAAAAGGGATCGCACTTTGCATCAATGGTACTAGAAGGGAGCTCAACTTGCAGGGAATTCATATATACATGTATTATGTTTTATAGAATTTTGTTTGATTTCTATTTGAATTTTTGAATGAGGACTTTTGCTGTAAAATTTTCTTAGATGGTGGCGGCTCATTCGTTCATGTTTATAAAGGTGCAGGTTGGTAAGGTTGGTGGCTGGAATGAATGTTGGGTGGGTGGTTTTGGTCCACATATCGATTTAGGATATATATATTTATTTATTTATTTATCTATTTTATTTATTTGATTATGCACTCTAAAATTTCCTGTGGTCACACGTGATACCCAAAAATCACCAAACTGGACAGGTAGCTAGAGTTCGACATTACGGTCCCAACGAAACAGGTTTCGTCGAATTCCGACTCCGTATGCTCACACAGCGAATTTTTAACTGTCGATTTACTGACTATTTCTCACTCTAAAAATCCGTACGGCCACACGGTGACTCTAGAAATCACGAAACTGGAAATCTAACAACTATTTGACATTGCGGATCAAACAAAATTAGTTTCGTCGAATTCCGACTTCGTTTGCAAAAATGGCTATTTTTAACACTCTGGATGACCCATTTAAATATATAAATATATTTAAATATAATTAAATTAAATATAAATAAATTTATATTATCGTATATCTTCACATATGATATCGTACAGCTCCAGAATATCATATCAGAATTTACAGTTTGATATTTCAGATTTTAGATTTATCGATATTCGGTTTATATCGAAAACCCTTTTATAACGTAGAAGCGTTACGAATTATAAAGGAATTCCATAGCGACTTTTCTGAAATTTGATTTGGACGTATCTAAAAATATACACGACGAAATCCCGATTTTTCTCTTCCACTAGAAAGATATACTCCACCAGCTCCACACGTTTCTTGTTTCACAGAAATCCGGCTTAAAACGAATCCTGTACATTCAGTTGAAGTTCAAATCGCCAAATCGCGAACTACAACGCCATTTCAAGCTCGATTTTAATTATAATATAATTATACGTTCAAACTGACGTCGATTGAATATATTCGTCAATATAATTCAACTCTAAGCCAAATTAAATCTTAGGTATGACCCCGTTCACAGAATATTGTGATTTCCAATATTTTTGATTATTTCTGAATTAAATATATTATTTAATTATTTAATTTAATTAAATATTACATATTATTTAATTATTTAATTTAATTAAATATTACATATTATTTAATTAAACCTCTATTTAATTCACTACATCACGATATATATAATTAAATAAATTAATTATAATACCCCTAACAATGCGGGTCATTACACAGACAGTCGCGACTACCCAGAAAGGCACCCCTCTCCCGCTACATATGGACGGTCTGACATAGCCACCGATCATCCAGAAAAATTAGTTCGTTCTGTCTCCTTCTTCTTCCCTGTTGCTCTGTTCTTAAATTCACTTACTTCAGTTCATCGTTGCTCTGCACACTGTAAGCGCTACATTGCAGAGATCGGTATGTTTCATCTTGGGAAACGATTGCTCGTATACCTTCAACGCCGTAGAGGGGGCAATATTGTTTCAAGGAAACAGATTTAATCTGGACTTGGACATTACTGACAGGTACTTCTTTCTACTCTTTGTTTTGCTATGGTTTTTTATTGTTGCAAATCTGGTCACGCTTTTTGCCGTTGCTAATTTTGATTCTACTTCGAATTAGTAACACTTCTTGACGTGACAATTGGATAGTGACAATATATCGATTGCTATCGGGTTCGTACTATATTTACATTGTTACGAACAACAAACTTGAAACAATATTGTCGTTTTGCAGAAAACGATGATGGCTAAGAATAATAGTGGTCGTGCTGCACCAACACCACCTGTAACCAATCCTTTTGCACCCGTGGTTACGCCAATGGCACTATCTCATGGAGAAAGGCCAGAAAAGTTCACCGGAGCGGACTTCAAACGTTGACAGCAAAAGATGTTATTTTACTTGACAACATTGGGCCTAGCAAAGTATCTTACAGAAGATGCTCCAGTCATTGCAGAATTGGAACCGGATCCAGTTAAAGTTGAAGCCCTTACTGCTTGGAAAAATTCTGATTTCATGTGTAAAAATTACATCTTGAATGGCCTCGCAGTCTATACAACGTGTACTGCACTGTTGCAACATCCAAACAACTCTGGTTGGCTTTGGAAAAGAAGTATAAAACTGAAGATGTAGGCATGAAAAAATTCATCGCTGGGAAATTTCTTAAATTCAAAATGGTCGATACCAAAGCTGTGATCAACCAAATTCAAGAACTGCAACTTATCATTCGTCAACTAGAAGATGAAAAGATGACACTTAGCGAATCTTTTCAAGTTGCCGCTGCTATTGAGAAGCTTCTTCCATCGTGAAGGTCTTCAAGAACTACCTAAAGCACAAGCACAAAGAAATGACAATGGAGGAACTTGTAGTTCGATTGAGAATTGAGGAAGATAATAGAAAAGCTGAAAAGAAGATTTCTCAAAATGTGGTTGCCAAAGCAAACGTTGTCGAGACGGAAAAGTCCAATAAGAGAAAACGTGGCAACCAACCTAAGAAGTCAAAGAAATTCAAAGGGTCATGCCACAATTGTGGAAAGAAGGGTCACAAAACTGCAGAATGTCGCGGCCCACCCAAAAAGAAGAAATCGGAAGCAAATGTGGCGGATTTTTCAGGCGGTGTTTCTGAAATGGACTGTGTGCATTTGTTTCAGAATGCAACCTTGTTGGCAACAACAAGGAGTGGTTTGTAGACACTGGAGCCACTAGGCATATATGCGTAAATAAGTGGATGTTCACAAACTACAAAAGTGCTACTAATGAAGAACAACTGTTTATGGGTAACTCGTCCACATCAAAGGTCGAAGGCAAGGGAAAGATTGTGCTAAAATTGACTTCTGGAAAAGAACTCACTCTAAATGATGTTCTCCATATTCCAGAAATTCACAAAAATCTAATTTCAGGATCGTTGCTCAGCAAGCATGGCTTCAAACTGACATTTGTGGCTGATAAATTTGTGTTGTCTAAGAATGGAGTGTACATAGGAAAGGGTTATGTATGTGATGGTCTATTTAAGGCTAATGTAACCACCGTTGTATCAAACAATGATATGAATAAAATTGAATCTTCTGCTTATATGGTTGACTCTCCTAATCTATGGCATTCTAGACTAGGTCATGTGAATTTTGATACTTTACAAAAACTGATCAATCTAGAATTCATACCTAAATGTAGAATTGATTCAAATTACACATGTCAAATTTGTGCTGAAGCAAAATTGACAAGAACCTCATTTCATCATGTTGAAAGAGAAACCGAGCCTCTAGACTTAATACATACTGATGTATGCGACTTGAAAATGTGTCAAACTAGAGGAGGAAAAAGGTACTTCATCACATTTATAGATGATTGTACAAGATACTACCATGTATATCTCCTCAAAAGCAAGGATGAGGCATTCGATATGTTTAAACAGTATATGGCAGAAGTTGAGAATCAACTCAACAGAAAAATTAAAGCTTTAAGAAGTGACAGAGGAGGAGAATATGAGTTTCCATTTGAGGAATTCTATGCTAAGCATGGTATAATACACCAAACTACAGCTCCTTATTCACCTCAATCCAACGGTATAGCCGAACGGAAGAATAGAACTCTTAAAGAAATGATGAATGCCTTACTAATAAGCTCTGGCTTGCCAGATTATTTTTGGGGAGAAGCTATTCTTTCGGCAAATCATATTTTGAATAAAATACCACGAAAGAAACTGTCCAAGACTCCCCATGAACTTTGGAAAAACAGACCACCATCCTATAAATACTTAAAAATGTGGGGGTGTCTTGCCAAAGTAGAAATTCCAAAACCGAAAAAGGTCAAAATAGGACCGAAGACTATAGATTGCATATTCATTGGATATGCTCATAATAGTAGTGCATATCAATTTTTGGTGTACAAATCTGAAATTGATGACATTCATGAAAACACCATTATCGAGTCTCGAAATGCAAGATTCTTTGAACACATTTATCCTCTAAAAACTTCTTTTGAAATAAGTGTTCAAAAGAGGCCAAGAGATCCAGATACTCCCGAGGATAATACTGATCAAAGAAAAATGAATGATGAAACAGAGATAGAGGAACTGAGAAGGAGCAAGCGACAAAGGACCTTAAAATCCTTTGGACCTGATTTCTATGCATATATGATAGAAAATGAACCTCTAACTTATCAACAAGCAATGTCATCTCCTGATGCTCCTTATTGGAAAGAAGCCGTCAATAGTGAAATATAATCCATTCTTCAAAACCATACGTGGGAACTAGTGGATCTCCCTAAAGGATCAAAACCACTAGGATATAAATGGATATTTAAGAAGAAACTAAAGGCTGACGGCTCAATAGACAAGTATAAAGCAAGACTTGTAATAAAAGGATTCAGACAGAAGGAAGATCTGGATTACTTTGATACGTACTCTCCAGTTACCAGAATAACATCAATAAGGATGCTTATTGCAATCGCAAATATATTGAATTTGGAAATACACCAAATGGATGTGAAAACTGCGTTTTTGAACGGTGAACTGGAAGAACAAATATATATGCAGCAATCAGAAGGGTTTGTAAGCCCAGGAAATGAAAATAAGGTGTGCAAATTAGTAAAATCTCTTTATGGCCTTAAACAAGCACCACAACAATGGCATGAGAAATTTGATGAAACAATGTTATCAAATGGATTCAAAATAAATGAATCAGATAAATGCAATGTATAGATGCTGGATATGTCATTGTTTGTCTCTACGTTGATGATTTACTGATCCTAGGAAGTAATAAGGTTATGATAAAATCTACGAAGGACATGCTATCATCAAGATTTGATATGAAGGACCTAGGAGTGGCCGATGTAATTTTGGGTGTAAAAATTATAAAGACACCACAGGGATATGCGTTATCTCAGTCAAATTACATTGCTAAAATTCTTGAAAAATTCAAGCAACATAATATAACTACTGCAAAATCACCAGTAGATATGAAACAAAATTGGGTAAAGAACACTGGTGATGGAATATATCAACTTGAATACTCTCGTATACTATGAAGTATTACGTATGTCATGAATTGCACTAGGCCTGATATTGCGTACGCTGTAAGCAAGCTAAGTAGATATACCAGCAATCCTGGTAAAAATCATTGAAAAGCAACAATCAAAGTCCTAGGATATCTAAAGTATACACAAAACTATGTGTTGCAATATGATAAGTATCCTTCAGTAATAGAAGGATATAGTGATGCTAATTGAATAACAGGCTCAAATGACACAAAATCCACAAGTGGATATGTGTTTACATTAGGAAATGGAGCAATTTCGTGGAAATCATCCAAACAGACTTGCATAGCAAGGTCAACAATGGAATCCGGGTTCATTGCTCTAGATAAAGTCGCGGAAGAAGCAGATTGGCTTAAGGGGTTTTCAGAGGACATTTCAAATTGGAAAAAACCAGTACCTCCAATATGTATACATTGTGATAGTCAATCTGCTATAGGAAGGGCGAATAGTACATTGTATAATGGTAAATCTAGACATATTCGTCTTAGGCATAAAACCATAAGACAACTTCTCTCTAATGGAGTTATCATTATAGACTATGTAAGGTCAAAGGATAACATTGCGGATCCACTAACTAAAGGTTTGCCTAGAGAGAAAGTTCAAACCTTATCGATGGGAATGGGTTTAAGACCTATAATCTAAAAGTTTTCTAAACAGAAACCCCACCTAGTTGACTGGAGATCCCAAGATCTAGGTTCAAAGGGACAACTAAGTTTAAAGATAAACTTAAATGGCACTGTTAAAATACAAACCATTCCTATGATAAGTCAGTGCACAACCCGTCGGAGAATAGGATAAGCTTTGCTTTTAATGATGTCTATACTGTGGTGTTATAAAAGACCCAAGTGGAGTATTACGGGATACTCTTCATAGAATCACCTACGTGAGTGTGATGGCGCCGCTTCAAAAAGAATTGTAAGGTCAAATTCTTTAAACACTCATGAGACCAAGCAGGTGTTCATGGCAAAAACGAACACAAACAGAGAACCAAGGGGTTAAGAAACAATTAACGTGTGTAATCTTTATAGACTTACACAAAAGGCTTACAGTTCAAAGACAATCTAGTCCACTGATTCGCTAGTAAGTTATAATGATAAACAATAGGAAAAGTTCAAGGCCATTGTCCTACTTTTACCGATACGTTAAATGTTTCATAAAATTTAAGAACAAAAAGAAATCTCTCATTCATGTGGGGGATTGTTGGAAATAAATGAGAAGATTAGGAAGAAGAGATTGAGTGGTATTGGAGAAATATAAGTCCCACATTGTGTGTGACTTGTGAATATATCTTCATATATACCAAAGTCCAATATACTATATCAAACAAATGACATGTGAGCACATAAGGACTTGAATGAATGGGCTATGTAGGCATTGGGCTTTCATATTAAATATTAAAATGTCAAAGATAAGGGCCTTGGGCCTTGGGGCTCTTGGGGTCTCGTGATCCAGTGGGCCGCCGACTGTTTAATATGCGGCAGGCGGAAAATGGTTCCTTTTTTGCGCAAATGCGACCGTTTGGACCAGGGGATGCGTCTGTTCGCCTGAACAGTGATCAGATGCGACCATTCGAACCAGCGCGCCTGTACGGACAGTCGCGACTACCCAGAAAGGCACCCCTCCACCGCTATATATGGACGGTCTGACATAGTCACCGATCATCCAGAAAAATTAGTTCGTTCTGTCTCCTTCTTCTTCCCTGTTGGTCTGTTCTTGAATTCACTTACTTGAGTTCGTCGTTGCTCTACACACTGTAAGCGCTACATTGTAGAGATTGGTCCTTTTCATCATGGGAAACAATTGCTCGTATACCTTCAGCGCCGTAGAGGGGACAATATTGTTTCAAGGAAACGGATTTAATCTGGACTCGGACATTACTGACAGGTACTTTTTTCTACTCTTTGTTTTGCTACGGTTTTTTATTGCTTGAAATCTGGTCACGCTTTTTGCCGTTGCTAATTTTGAGTCTACTTCGAATTAGTAACACTTCTTGACGTGACAATTGGATAGTGACAATATATTGATTGCTATCGGGTTCGTACTGTATTTACATTGTTACGAACAACAAGAATTCCATTAGCCATGACATGAAAAGCTGCTTCTGTAAAATGAGGACCATCCCAGCTTGCATATTTCCATGGTTCAGAGCATGCATTTGCATTTTTAGTGCCACAGGGAGCAGATAAATTAAAATTGTAAGGACCACCGCCTCCACAGCATGCTTCCAAAGGGACCCCATAGCCTGAATAAATGAAAATGCGAATACTTCTGAATAAATTGATAAAAAAAGTAAAGTGAGTAATGAGGCCTGCCAAAGGGTTGGAAGAGGCATAGATACTCATTCCTGCATTGTAGTAATCTGCGTAGATAATGTTTGCGTAAGGGTGAAGCAGCCGAAGCTTTTCCAACTCTTCTACAAGCTTACTGTTGTGGTACCCTGCAAACTCGTTTAACCAGTTTATGCAACCAGTGTTTTTATCGTAGTAGTTTTCCTTGTGTTGTGAGCTCTTAAAACGTGTTAGATACATTGGTTTGCATCCGATTGGAAAATTTCCAGGGACTAGCAGTGTTCTAGCACCAAATTCAATTAATTCCTTCAAGTTAAGAAACCATGTAAGTGAAGTGTTTCATAATCAACCAAATAAATGAAGAATTACGCATACTTACATTGATGGCTGAACTAATTGCATTTATTATCAACGGAACAAACGTTAGTATCTCTTTAATATCAGTCCCTTGATGAAGAGGGATGTTGTTGTCATTGCCTCCGATCTCACCCAAAGTGACTTGCTCAGGTGATCTGTGCAGTCTGCTTAAAGGTGAAGAGAAATATGATTATTTAATTCCATATTCAAAATAAAAATTTGTGTATATTACGCGCATATATGCGGTTAAATTTTATATTTATGCTTCTTGATTATAAATTGTGCATGATTGTTGAGTAATGTATTACTTCTTCTATGAAAGAGGATTGAAGCCAAGAAGTTGAGCAACACAGGAGTGTTGACTTGTATGCAAAAGCTGTACAGAATTCTTATTCAGCAAGTTCAGTATTAGACGCGGTTTCTATAAAATAAAATTAATTATTTGACCAAAATTGTTATTCACTTATCTGCAACCGGAGTACACAAAACAGGAAAATCCATTCCAGGACAAGCAGTTGCATATGACACAGAACAGAAATGTAGAATAAACAAAAAAAGAACAAGACAAAGAGGTAGAAGGAAATTAAAAAAAATGAAATAGAAGTTATATTCACTATCAAGTTTGCTTGAAAAATACCCAAACAAAAGGGAGGATTTCAATTTTGTAGAAGGCTTTGCAAATGACATTAAAATTAACATTCATCGGATGTCCCTAAATATTGAAATCACATATGAGTACGGGTCTTGTTTTGAAAGCTGCACCTATTGAACTTCCTTAACGGGTACCCATGGGCCATACCTTGGAAAACAGATTATTGATGTTTTCCTTTTAATCGCACTCCCTTCTTTCCTCAAACGATATAAAATTTTCTAGCTAGTTTAGTTAATTCACATACTATTTTTAATAGAATAAATATTTCTTTTTGATAAGAAAAATAATCCAAACAATGGTTCACTGCTATTACTTAACCATTGAATATAGATTCAGATTTCTTTTGAAAAAAGATGCAATCCACATACATATTTTCTGAATTCAAATTAAGTAAATGCTCGGTTTTTCCTTCTTGAAACCAAGAACGTTAGCGTTATGCTTCTTAAATCACAATTACAACATATTCAAACACTAATATATGGTAAAAATATATATGTTAATTAAAAACTGTTGAACGTTAATAGGTAGACATTTACTATACACATTTCAATAAAAATATTGTTGACCATAATACATTACTAATATTTTACATTACTTGGATTTCAGTTGGAAGTTCTGTAGCATGCTGCAAATTTGTAGTTTACTGAAAATTGAGTTCAAAATGTTTGGTCCCTTCATAACCTTCACTGATAACAGAACTGTTAGACCAAAAAATGGTCCTAACACCCAAATCGTCGTATTTTGAGCATAGGATATTAAGAAATAACTGAAAAATATAGAAAAAGCGAGACAACAATATTTTTATTGTGGTTCAGCGTTAACGAGCCTACGTCCACTTCATATTTTCTCATTTCATTCATGGATTACAATTACAACGAGTGTTGTCTCTCTCTCACTCGAATTCAATGAATAATTCCCTCTGAATTCATTGATTTTATTGAGGAAGATTGTGGTTGTTCATGGATTAGTGCCGGCCATGGGTGCCATGGATGTTGAGATGCCAAAAGGTCCCCTGAAAATGCCCTCTGGAGGTGTATTTATAGCTGTAGGAAAGCCCATTTGGTGACCAGGTCGTGGTAGGACACATGGCACCCGATCCGGGAAAGTAGGAGCGGTCATAGCCTTGAGAATAGGTCAAAATCTACATGTGTAGTAGCAGGTCCTAGTCGCGGTTCGTGGTCATGGTTCATGAGCCGGGGTGGTGCTGGTGATGGTCGTGATGGTGATGGTCACGATCCGAATCGGTTAGCGTACATGGTCATGATCCGAATCGGTTAGCGTACATGATCACGATCCGAATCGGTTAGCGTACATGGTTACGATCCGAATCAGTTAGCATATATGTCTGCGATCCGACCCTAGGGGGTGGTCACGAACCGATCTTCAAAAGTGCCAAAATCCAGACTTTTCCATATTCTGCCACTTCATCCAAACGATTGATGATCAATGCATGCTCATACTCAAATCCTTTGCTTTGGGTGGCCTGGTCACAAAGCAGGCTAACATTTTTCCCCCCAAAGTACATCTTATTGCAGATGAGATGTGCTTTGAATGTGTTGAGCTAAGTCTCTCCGGAACGTCATTCATCCTTGGGGATGCTTCATCAAATTGTTGCAATGCTTCCCTGGGAGCTTGTCAGGCCAAGTTCTATGGAAGGAGCATTCGAGATGATCAAGTAACTGTCTAAACCTTGTCGAATCAAAAGGTCTGGTTTATTCGTCAAAAGTCAAGCTAAATCGTTGGCTCTCGAGCGTGATTCTACACGCACAGGTCGTTGCCAAACAATTTTATCATTTTTCGCAAGTCGAGTGCGTCGTCAGGCCAGATTTTCTTTTACATAAGGGTCAATGTACGAAGTAGCCATCCAAATCATTGGGTAATTCAAGAATTCTCGAGCTTGGAGTCGGTATCTG
Source organism: Allium sativum (assembly GCA_030737875.1). Lineage (NCBI taxonomy): Eukaryota > Viridiplantae > Streptophyta > Magnoliopsida > Asparagales > Amaryllidaceae > Allium > Allium sativum. The sequence continues at coordinate 341,467,116 of CM060922.1, forward strand.
GATCGCCGGGACCGAGCACATTAGAATCAACATATGAATTTTTCATTTATACTCAAGTTTGGACTAGCTTGTTATCTTGATATTGATCTAGGATCTTAAAATTGCATTGAATTGTAACAGTAAGGAATCTAAAAGCCATGATCACTCTGGATCGTGGTCAAAGAAATCCATAATCGCTCTGGATCGCTTCGTTATCCAATAATCACATATGAAGTAGTCAATAAGGGATGTTGTTAAAATCATGTGTACCAGCGCCTATTTGATCGTTCCCATCGTAAGGTAATAGATAGGTTTGTCACACCTTCCATCCGGTGTTGTTTGAGTCTTCAAGTTAACATCTGATCAACAAGCTTGCTCGCTTGGTCGGGGAAGATGAGTAAGGTCGTACTCCGGAGGCGTGACGTACATGCTTTGAATCCGTTCCATGCCGGGATTGTCTTCAAGGTTAGTCTATGAATCGACACTTGTGCTCTTAGTGCTTTCGGAGGACAAGAAAAGTCAGTACTCATGCCCCCAGCATCGGTGGGGTTGAGCTAAGTTAATGGTGCATACGGTCTTTAAGCTCTTATACTCTCTGCAGTTGATTCAGGCCGTAGCTGAGTTGCAGGTTCGGAAATTCTAGTCCCAAGTTGTCCTGTGCTCTTCTTGAGTCAGCAAGAGTTCGAGTTGTACATGCGAATGGTCGAATCACATTTTCTTTGATATCATCTCTTCCCTTTAGTCAGAAGGCGGGAATTTACTCATTTGGTGTTAGCTAACATTAGCACTCTTACCGGATCAATCACGGGGATAAATAGGCTCGTCAAAGATGTAAGCGGATTAGTCGAGCCCCTCCGTTCATACTTCAAGATAATCCAAAATGGTCTTCATAGTCTTGTTGAATCCCTTTGTCATGATCGGTTCAATTGAGCTTGACAAACAATATCGTGGTCCAGATAAGTGATATAGATTCTCTTTAGAACTGCACATTCTAATCATTCATTTCTAAGGTTTTTTCTTTATCCTTATCAGTTCGGGAGTCGGATGGTGCTCCATCCTTTATCATAAAAGCATTGAGATTTTCTATCTCGACATTAACACCTTCTTGTCATAGAAGTATGTCCACCTCAAGGTTGAATTCATCAAAGCTTCTAAGCAACTCTCGTTAGAGAGAAAATTTAAAGTCTGGGGGAATAACAGGGGATCCTGACGTCCCACGTGTAAGGGCTGACTGTCGTTATCCATATCATCTTGAGAAGTGCCGCCTCTAGAGAGGCGTTGAATCAAACTGGAGAGCAGGTTGACATCAAAGAATTGCTGCATATCGTCAATATCATGACTGGTGCCCCCAGCATTGAATCTGAGGTTACGAAGGGGGTCATTGTTGATTTCTTACTTCCGCTTCGATATTGCCCCCGGGTAGTGGTTCGAGTCATTTGACCCGACTGGGTTCCCGTTCTTCTAATTATTGCGTTCTTGCTTGGAGCTGAGTATGGAATATCGCTCGAATATCCATTCGAGTTGGAGCTAAAGCTGGTCGTGCAAAACCTGAGTTTGTTACAATTCTTGCATTCTCATCTAGGATGTTGCAGAGCTGTTCCATTGTCCATGTTTCCATCCATGATGTTCTGAATCGAAGCCGCATGCCGCACGCCTACTGATTGGTTCATGTTCATCCCGAGTTGATGGTGGGCATCTGACTGTGCCAAGTTCGTCACTGCTTGAACTTCGATTTTATCATTTTCAGCGAATGGATGATTGTTGCTCGACCTTCTGATTCAGAGCTGGTGTCCTCAGCGTGAAGTCTTGAAATAGGTGAAGGTCGGCTTCGGGCTTCTTGGTTCCACATGAGCAATTGCCGTCAATCAAGCTTTTGTCATTCAATTCTAAATATAGGCATCGAGATGTTGAACTATGCTACTTGAGGCTCATATTCCGTGCCCCCATCCTCGGGGGTTTGGTCTTAGTAGTAGACTTCGAATCCATATCTTTCATACTCCCTCTTCGCATCATGAGTCAGAGTTGGGTGTAAATCGATTTGTTGGTACGTAGCCCATGCCAATCTCTTGTCTCTTATCCAAATTCCAAGGATCGGTATCATACGGCAAAAGGTCAGACTTTGATAGTCCCGAGTGTTGTCGCTTGCCCCTTGCATCAAGGGAAAGGTCTGAGACAGGGTGGCTGTGTCACACCTAGTCATTGCATGGGATATGTCCAGCCTCATCTGAACTTTCCAGTTTAGAAATAGGTTAGGACTAGTAAATGGATGTTCTCACTACATCCGCTTCATGGTCCTCAAACGGCCTGTCAAGATCACAAAATAAGTTAAGTACAAGCAAATAAAGTATGCCATTTGTGAGTAATTTTAATAGTCATGCCCCCTGTCCGGGGTAACGACATAGGACAGGTGGAGATCAGATCACATCCTTTTTGAATTTAGATGAAGGAAGGTGTGTTCTGGATAGCCCGAGAAATCGTCAATTCATAAAATCCTGATTGTCACAATCGAATCGGATCGTATTAAGGCCAAGTAGAAATCCAAGAATCCCAAGGCTTCGCTGGGTCCTTCCCAGCCATGAGTATTAAGTCGCATGATATGTCATTGAATAATTCACTCTCAAGGCCACTTTTGGGATGCTTCCTTAATTCACGTAGGAATCTTATCATTAGGCATCCATCCCATCCTTCTGGACGCGCCCCTTAGTTTCTTTTCCACTGGCCAGCCGTCGTTGCTGCGATTTCGGTCTTCGCATTCCTGACCAGTTACCCTTTGTAAATCTGCATTCAGTAAATTAAATTTCATTTATCTTGCATCACTGTGTACTTGCGAATATTCCATAATTAGTTATGCATTTAAACATTTGAAATGCAAATGGGAAAATAAGTCATGAAGCGTTATAAGTAGTCAATGCGATTATAGATGAAAGTGCACTCAAGTGGTATGTGTATATAGGTACGCCCCCAATCAATCATTGACTTAGTGCCTGGCCAGGACTTTGTTGAGGATTGATTAGGACCTTAATTTTTTTGCCCCTATGCCCGGACATGGAGGATCCGGGCTCAGTTTTCAGTCTGGCCCCCAACATTCCGGCGGGGTAAGAGCCCTTGATTGGCATTTCAATCTATGCCTTTATACTCTCTATGGAGTTCGAACTCAGCTTTCAGTCTGCTCCCCGATCCTTCAGCAGGGTAGGAGTTCTTATGGCGCTAAGTCTCTAGCGCCTTTATACTCTCCCAATCCTTCAGCGGGTTAGAGTTCGAGTGGCGCTAAGTCTCTAGCGCCTTTATACTCTCCCGATCCTTCAGCGGGTTAGAGTTCGAGCTCAGTTTTCATTCTGCTCCCCAATCCTTCAGCGGGGAGGGGGTTCTGGGGGCGCTGAGCCTCCAGCACCTTTCTCAACGCTTAATCATAGACGCTTTTATACTCTCCTGGCGATCGCCAAGGTTAGAGTTCGAGCTTAGCTGTTATGTCGCTCCCCGATCCTTCAGCGGGGTAAGAGCACTTTCTCAGCGCTTAATCATAGACGCTTTTATACTCTCCTGACGGTCGCCAAGGTTAGAGTGCTGTCAAGGCAGTTCTTATCATGGTGCATCGTCACGCCTTGCGGACGTCATCTTCGCATCCTTTATACTCTCTCTCGAATCTTGAGAGTTAGAGTTACGGATCGAGTGGTCTTCAATCATGGCGTGCCCATCCCACTCGTCCTAGATTTATACTCCTATCCAAGCTCCTAGTATTAGAGTTTATCGGAAAATATTCGCCAAGGCTTTGTGTTCCTCCGATCCATCTGTGGGAGGATTGGTTGGCACCAAACTTTGGGTAGCTGCATCATTCATATTGCTTGAGTTAGTCATGTCATTGACTCAGGAAACATGTAAAAGAAAATTGCATTATTGAGGAATATGCATATCAAGGGGCAATGCTGCCTCCTTTATTTGAATTCATGTAATCTGGTGGCATCGAGGATATGATCGAGCCATATAGACGGTCACACCGCGGCCATCTGGAGTAGGACTCTGACTTAGCAACTCAATGATTTATGTACAATTGTCTTGTGGTATGCCATGTGTGAGCCAAGGATTCGACGGTCATCTCAAATCCATCTTGAGCTATGCAACTTTCTTTAGAGGGAGGGCATGGTTTTGTTGACGAGCAGTTCGGTCGAGCTCGTTATAGTTCTGTTCCATAATTCCATATGCAGGTGTTAGAAATTTGGTCGGCATAAAATCCGGGGTACCTATACCATCCACATATTAATTCATCTGAGTTAATTACATCAATAACTCATAAAGCATGCAAATATAAGAGTCATGGTTAGAGAATAATCCTATTAAAGGAATGAGTATCATTCTGAGCGAAAAATGGCGTTGCATGTTCATTGCAAGTCCATTTTGCTTCGCCCTATCTCTGCCAGTGAAGGGCTACCAAAACCTTTTAGCTGATGAAGGATATCTTTCGAAACCATCGTGGAGTGGCAGTCCCGAGAATGAATAAACCTTGATCAGGGTTTTGAGATGGCAAAGGCGGTTAGGTAGGTACTGTAAGCGAGTGATGAAGTCACATCTCCTTCAAATCGCCTTTTTGCCCCCGTGCTGAGGGTAAGGATAGAGTGTCAGGAAGTCATGACTGGATTGCTAATGGTAGCATATCGTCGCATTGGTGTTAGGTTGTAAATTAGCATGAGAATAATGGATTCATGCTTATAGAAATTTTTGCACTTTCCATGCTAGGAAATAGGATATTACTGCTGGTGGGATAATCATATCACATAAATTTGCTGATATACCCTCGATCCCATATCGGGGACAACGGTTGGTGCGCTGACAATCAACCAGCATTCTAGATCTTCAACTCGCTAACTTTCAGGAAAGACTAAGTCAATTGGCCAGGCAAATTCTTGATGTATTAGCTCTGAATTAGATGATATAATCTCGAGCAATTTATGCTCAAATCTGTAGTTGCCCCCAGCCTTAGGGGAGTGAGTCACTTGGCAGATAGTCGATGAAAAGAGTGGGAGTATGAGTCTTCACTTTCTAACTTCAGAACGCCGTTCACCAGAAGTTTCATTCATGTACATCTCCCATCTAATGGGTGGCTGATTGGTGATTTGGTCGAAACATTCAGGGCGATGAATTGGGCAATTGCACTCGTTGGTGTTTGTTTTGGAACAACCTTCCAAGAAAAATAGGCAATGTCGAATTGCATGTCATATCTCGAGGCATAAAGAACGATTGCACTCCTTTCACTTCACCTTGTTAGATGGATTCTGTGTTGTAGGAAGTTTATCATGGAGTTAACCATGACTCTCTTCCGGGTTCGTTCTCCAACGTTGGAACAACTTCCATCTGATCAATGGTTGTATTTCATAGTGTCTTGATGGGGATCATCTCTATCTTTTCTAGATTGTCGGACCCTTCTAACTTGGTCAGATTATCCGCCTTCTGATCTCTTGCTCGTAGGACATGAGATATGTTGTAACATTCTAATTCATCCAACAACCTTTCTCCCGGTTCTAGGTAAGCTGCGAGTGGTGGTTCCTTCGTCTGGAATTCCTTTCAAGCCTGGCGAACAACAATGTGAAAGTCAGAAAATATGTTCAATTCCACTATTCCCAACTCCTTAGCGAGTTTCAATTCGATAATCAGGGTGTCGTCTTCGGAGCCGTTGTTACTAGCGGAGAATTTCAACCGTAAGGCATAGTAAATTAACCGTCCTTTAGGGGTTATTAATAAGACACCGGCGTCGGACAGTCAATCATTCTTTGCACCGTCTGATTACATCTTCTAGGTGCATCTTCTACATCTGCCACATCCTCTTCGGGAGTGGTACATTTAGCGATGAAGTTAGCTAATGCTTGTCCTCGCATGGACTTCTTTAGGATGAAATTGAGATCAAACTGGTTCAGCTCTATGTCCCATTCGAGCTGTCTTCCAAAAGCCTCAGGTTGCTATAGGACCTGTCGTAGTATCTAATCAATGTGTATCACAACCAAGTGAATGTCAATAGTGGCGGAGTTTTGTCGAAACAATGAACGAGCTTTAAGCAAGCTTTTCCAACTTTGGGCAGTTGCTACGTTAGATGTCGCACTCCTGCATCCTGAATCTTCATCCTCTATGGGATATATATCTTCGGGCAGATCATCGGGCAATTCCTTTTGCGATGCTCCCTTTATTCACAACATTAACACCTCCTTCACACTCCATTTCATCTGGAGGAGAAGCGTCTTCGGGTTTCATGCCATCTCTGTTGCGTAGCGTATTCCATCCAGCCAAATAGTCACCTTCTCCAATAAGTTGGCCACCGTAGACAATTTCCACTCCATCTTCGGTTGGGATATTTAGCAATAGGCTCTAGGGTGCAATGCAGGCTCTGAATTCCGTTGGAGCTGGTCTGTCTGGACCTTAATTAGATAAGCTTGAATATGAAAGCATTGCTTGTGAGGCTTCAAGTAATGTTCACGTGATCTGTCACAATGAAAGGAAGAAGTAGAGAGCTAATGGTTGATTCATATTTACTTTGATCTCGAACTCTCATCTCTTGACCAAGGCCATATGATGGCTGGTGAGTAGTCAAGTTGCTATCATCCGGGCAAGGATCCATATGCCCAATCATGGCCTACGATGGTTCAATTGGTACCTAACTCTGGGCAACAAAGTACATTGATCTACCCTTTATTCTATGGAAATCAGTCTTCCTCGATGCGATTGACGACAAATAGGCATTGCAAATGTTAGCTAAGCTTTTCAAGGAATGAACTGTGGGACATATATTTTTCACCACGCCATTCAAGCGAAGGGTAACTTTGTAGTGCTAGGATCCGTACTTGTTGTCGAGTATCCCATTATTGAGAATCATGGTCATTGGGATCTTCTGAGTCATCCTCAGAATAGTATCTGGATTGTTCTATGTCAATGTCATCTGGGATTTCGCCTGTAGGACAGGTTTAAGTCACATAAACTAGGTGATCACTACCCATTCATGAAAAACATCAGTTGCATTGGCCAAATCAATACACCATCAAAACTCTAGAAGAGGAGGCTGTTATGAGACCACCATTATTAAGTATACTGCCATAGCCAGCGTGTTGAATCTTTTCAACAACTCCTCACATTCAATAACACCGGTAGATAGAGGTCATGGCTTCTGGAGGAATTCCAGTCGTCGCCATTCCTTTGTCAAATTCTTTGACAATCCATTTATTCTTCATTGACAAGCTTTGATGAATTTTGTTGGCCAACATATATGTTGAGCTGAAGATGAGCCATGCTCCGAGCCGAAGGCGAGGCTGTCAGCGGGTCCGGGCGCAGCGCCGGCGGGGGTCCGGGGCCCCGCAGTCCCGGCGGCGATCGACCTAACCGGTTTGGTCGAAAATGCGGGCACCGCACGATTTTTTCGATTTTGGAACATGGAGCCTTTTCTGAAATGATCTGAAAATTGTATTTTTTCCAAAAAATGTCACTTTTTTGGGTCGGGTCGCGACCCTTGTTCGTCACCACATTTCTGAGTCGCGGATCTTGCATATCCCTTTGGATCGGGCTTCGCAAATCACTTCAGGTCGTGGCTCGGCAGTTCATCCGGTTCGTGGTCCAGCTTGGCGATCAGGACCCTCCAACCTTCAAGCTTCAGATCGGTTCGTGGATATATCACCGGGTTGGATCGCGATTTCCTTGCTCGGTCGGGTCGTGAAGGCTCTTTGGGACCGGATCGTGGAGATCATACCAGGTCGGATCGTGAACCAGACATCTCTCCGGGTCGCTGTCGCCTTAAGGGTCATGGCAGCTCCATGGGTCATTTCGTGGCCTCCCCATCGATTCGTGAGCCAACCACCTGCTCCTGCGCGTTATCTATTCATTCTTCGTTCGATCACGAAGCTGGCGATTCCTTTGCTTTCTTCGATGGCATGAAGCTATGATTTTCTGAAATCACCAAAAATCTTCAAAAATGGTAGGAAGGCGGACTGTTTTCTTCGGACTTTCAGATCCAAATAGTAGAGTAACAATCCGATAGGATGAGAATTCAATTCTCAGTGAAAGCACCAAAATGTTAGACCAAAAAATGGTCCTAACACCTAAATCGTCGTAAAATTTTTAGCCTGCTTTGTGACCAGGCCACCCAAAGCAAAGGATTTGAGCATGAGCATGCATTGATCATCAACCGTTTGGATGAAGTGGTAGAATAGGGAAAAGTCTGAATTTTGGCAGTTTTGAAGATCGGTTCGTGACCACCCCTTAGGGCCGGATCGTGGACATGTACGCTAACCGATTCGTATCGTGATCATGTACGCTAAATGATTCGGATCGTGATCATGTACGCTAACCGATTCGGATCGTGACCATGTACGCTATCCGATTCGGATCGTGACCATCACCATCACGACCATCACCAGCACCACCCCGGCTCATGAACCATGACCACGAACCACGACCAGGACCTGCTACTACACATGTAGATTTTGACCTATTCTCAAGGCTATGACCGCTCCTACTTTCCCGGATCGGGTGCCATGTGTCCTACCACGACCTGGTCACCAAATGGGCTTTCCTACAGCTATAAATACACCTCCAGAGGGCATTTTCAGGGGACCTTTTGGCATCTCAACATCCATGGCAGCCATGGCCGGCACTAATCCATGAATAACCACAATCTTCCTCAATAAAATCAATGAATTCAGAGGGAATTATTCATTGAATTCGAGTGAGAGAGAGACAACACTCGTTGTAATAGTAATCCATGAATGAAATGAGAAAATATGAAGTGGACGTAGGCTCGTTAACGCCGAACCACTATAAAAATCTTGTTGTCTTGCTTTTTCTATATTTTTCAGTTATTTCTTCATATCCTATGCTCAAAATACGACGATTTGGGTGTTAGGACCATTTTTTGGTCTAACAAGAACGTTGCACTTTTAGAATAAAGTAGCACACAAAGTAGTATTCTAGAAAGACACAATGTACTTAAATAGTGTATTGCTAAGGGCACCGGACTGGATGTTGGGGCCTACCACTAGTGCTCGATCGACGGACAAAGTAGTATTCTATATTGATCGGCATTTAGCAAACAATTGCCGACAAAATAGTGTTTGGCTGGCAGTTAACTGCCAATCGGGCATTGGGCAGGTATCCCTTATCATCCAGCCCAGTGCCCTTTAGCTGCACTTTTTAAACATGAACAAAAGGAAACCCAACAATGAAACACAGTATTCAGATAAATGTATATGTGGTAGCCTGGTAGCCTTATTTCTCAACTTTCTGCTTATGTTAACGAAGCATGAATTGAACCTGCATGTGAAGCGCATAATGAAGCCCAGAATTGTTTAAACCACTGCATTTGAACATTCAATGAAAAATTTGTCCCTGGCTTCAATCCTCGTTCATAGAAGAAGTCTGCATCAATGGCAGTGGCCCCACCAACCGCAAAATTCATCCCTGTTTCATACTTTTGTCCACCTAAAAATGGAGGCACTGGAGGTTTTCCTAGAGCTTCCGCTGCATATTTAAACACAAAAAATTCTGTAAATATCAAACAAGATACCAAATCGAAATTTCCAAATTGGGATTGAGCATAGTTGTGCATATTATCTTAAAAAATAACATAAAGTTCATGTTTTGAAATTGTTCAATCCCTTTGTTATTAAACGAAATATAGATATGAAATCGATAAAAGTCACAGTAGAGAATACGGAAAAGGGTGAAGAAAACAAACCAATGAAATCAATGATGAGACGACCATCAGAAAATCGGCCGGTTGGCCGATGGAAGAATGTCTCCCCGTAGGGCCAATTGGCGATATGAGAAGAACTACCACCTACGGAAATTAGAAAATTTCCGATATCTGCAAGGGAATCACAACGCTAAAAATGGAGGTGTAGCTGCAGCCATTAGCAACACCGAAGACGAGTGCGATCCATAATGTTGCGATGGCGATATTAAGATATAGACTTGAAGAGAAAGGGGAAACTGCATTCATCTAGGTACTGTGTGGTTGTTTTCATTTTTATTTCTGATGAATATAAGAGAGTTGCATAACGTGTTCGGTGGATCATCTTTGACGTTCGCCCACGCCAAACATGAAACTTGCGTCGTTATTAAAAAAAAGTTAAATAGCGAAGTTGTTATGAGATGGTTGCTCGCCTGTCCCTTTTTTGGGCGATTCGGACAAACGGTTGACCCGAATATGCATTATTGAACACGAGTAAAGCGATTTGAACCGACCATCTCTACCTCGCTAATACGAAAAAAAGACTAAAATTTCGGATGGACCCACAGAAGAAAAACAACAAATTACAATAATAACCTCATAAATTTAAAACTTTCCTCTGCCGCATTCTTTGACCGAAGGATCTTCGGTCCGTATAGCATCTACATTCTTACCCCGCATGGGAAAGATAGCGTTATTAGTATTACATCACAATAGTCAACTCACATTTTTAATGTCATAAATCATGAACCGTTGAATTAAAGTACTACAAAACTACATAACAAAATCAATATGATGCAGTTTCAAAAAAAAAAAAAAAAAATCGGACATATCAACTAACGACATCGTGGATCTAGTAAAATTTAACTGAGATGAAAATAAATTTTTTTGTAATGGCACAAGAGTACTCAGTTTCTGAGTAACTCCATAATGACAGACTTTGAAATTGATGTTTATTTCCACTTCCATTCTTGAACAATGGAACTATCAAAGCACTGGTTTTTTTCATGGTGTCTTGACATGTTGACGGATTAACCAAGTTATGAATTTTGAGACATCAAGCTTTATACTTTTCCACTAAAATGCACATCTCATGACATTGTATTTCTCTACCATTTAGATACACTCTTCTCCCGGCTCATCATCGTTGGTACTTGTTGGAAATATTTCATATATGTAATGAATTTATTTAAAAATTAATTACAAGTTACCAAAAACTTATTTTTAAGTAATTAATGCAATAAAGCCGTTTAAAGCAATAACGGTAATACATTTACATATATGTAAATATATTTATGAGTCATTATTGTGATTCTACAGTCACGGTCATATATGCATGTGACCTTTTATAGAGTTGTTATAAAAATAATTGGTATTAAAATATTGTTATGAATGATTATTAATTAAGAATCATCTCTTTTAAAACGTATGCAATTCAATGTTAAAAATTACAATTTTTGAATGTTTCTTTTAAATGGTATTAATTGCAGTCCAATTTTCCTTCCACTAACCTAGCTAAAGTTACTCTTTTATTTTTGTCTATATAAGGAATATGATAGGAAAAACATAATACACAACAATCTTTTTCTCTTACTCTTTCTTCAAAAACTCTCTTGTCTTTATTGATTTATTTTACAATAAAAAAAGAGTACTATAGTTTTTAATTTGAGTGCAAATCAGGCATAATTCGTTGTGCAAATAAATTGATATTATAGAAGAGGCTGTTTTATCCTAGAGGCAGCGGCTAAAGGTGCGAACTTTTTTGCACCATTAAGAAGATTGCCAAAATGTCTTCAAGAGAGCGACTTTGTACATGACTCAGCCATTAGTTTTCCAACAAATTGAAGACTTTCAGACAACTAATGGCTTCCGTTCTTCTTCCGCTGCAAAAAACAAATTAGTAGAGATGCAGTCTCATGAGCTTCGGAAAAAAACTCATGAGATCATCTCAAAGGTATGACTTTGAATGAACAATTTCAGATTGATGTAATAATTGGCAAATTGCCCCCAAAATGGGAAGATTTTTAAAGAATGCGCTAAGGTGCAAGACTAGGGAATTTTCCTTAGAGAGCTTGATTATTCGCCTCCATATTGAGGAGGAGGCACGCAAACAGAATCAGAAAGAGGAAGTGCTAGTTGTCACAAACAACAACACTAAAAATACCAAATCAGCTATTCTGAAACCAAATGCGAAAGCATTCAAAAATCAAAATCATTGCAACAAACAGAATTGAAACCTGCAAGCGAACCAAAAAGGACAGCAGCGACTAGCCCAAGAGTGAACCTGGATAGTTGTTTCTCTTTTACAACTATGGAAAACCAGGTCATATGACACGAAAATGTCAGAACAGATCAGGCCCTGCACCGCAGGCTAACTTGACTGAGGAGCCTTTAACGGCTATGATTACCGAGATTCATCTTGTTAGTGGATCAGAGGGTTGGTGGGTAGATACTGCTGCTTCTCGCCATGTCTGTTATGATCGTAATATGTTCATTACATACACGGCTGTTGATAATCAGAAGGTTTTGTTGGCAGATTCTCACACCACTAAAGTTGCTGGGGCTGGAAATGTAGAAATCAAGTTCACTTTTAGGAAAGACAGTAAGTCTTGAAATTAATTTTGATTGAAACAAGGCTGATTTAAGTACAATTAATGAAACACCTCACCTCCGTTAAGGTCACTCACAAAGGGAATGCATTAACTTTGGTGAAGCATTTTAGGTAAAAGACCAAGATAATTTACAAGACAGACATATAAACAACAGAAAACTGAAATCATTTCATAAAATACGTGGTTCAGTCAAAACATTACAAGCATTGTCTCAAAACCCAACTTCTAAATTATTACAATAAAACATATGTCTTGATTTAAAACTCCAAGTACATAAAGAAGCATAAAACAGTAGTAAAGCAGCATAAATCCCCAATAAAAGTGTAACCACGGCCATAGCCCAAGAAAAGATAATCCAAGCAATACATCTACTCTCTTCAAGCTGGTAAAGGTCTGCATTAAGCCGAAGTATTCCCTCCTTGCGGACTTGGAAGGGGGGAGAAACAGAAGAAAAGAAGGCGAAAGAAAATGGGTTAGATATAAGCCTGGAAAGTCCAGTGACTATTCAGCATGTAAACAGGTAAAAGGATCATGACATGAATAAACTGAACATAGGACAATACCATAGCAATAGAAAAACATAAGAAAAGATAAGATAAACTAAATATACTATCGCACTCATTTCCATTTCTCTACACCTACTAACGAATGTTTCAACTACCATCATGTGTTCATAACAAAGTGATCCCTTTTCGATCGACTTCTACTCGCATGCATTTATTACTTGTGTCATTCGGCCCTGCTTGATTGTGTTGGTCCCGCCATAGGGTGTATCAATTCCTATGGTAACAACCTGACACAAATTCTAGATGCATAGTGTATACTACTGATGCTCAGTGCCTGCTTTATCCACTCCGGAGTACGTGCACGCCCATACTCCGCCGGAACCTACACTGCTGCACCACTCGCCGCTATTTTGACCGCATATAATCAGCCCAGTAATCGTGCCCCACCCTACCTAGTTCAGGGTACCGTGATACATCTACGTGGGTTACTGCTGAAATGGGTCCCCGTTATTAGGGTTTCCTAATCAACACGTTATAACGGTTAAGTGTTCTCAAATTAACCTAACCCCGCCCATCTGTTTAATTAACATGTTGTATTGGTTAAGTGTTGCCTTAATTAACTTAACCCGATCATTCTTAGCCTGTATGTTCCTTATCTTTAATTCATTCATTAAAGCACCAACCTCTCACATTAGATCTATATTGTTGCGGTCGCTGAATGTGTCGGGCGGTTCCGGGCAGCCTTACACCGCAACTCAATCTAACCTCGGGTTTTTGGGCTTAATGCACTAACCTCTCACGTTAGATCATATTGTTGCGGTCGCTGGATGTGCCGGACGGTTACAGGCAGCCTTACACCGCAACCCAATCTAACCTCGGGTTAGGCATGTTCATCTTTTGCCAATTTACATATTTGTCATACACGTCCAAGTTTTATGTCAACATTTCCCAAGTGTAGTCACTACAAGTTTTATGCTACATTCATATGCTATGCCAAAATTTACTCAATTAAATTATACCCAATTTTCCTGCATGTTCAGTGAGATTCAATCTAAGTTCCGAATGAACTTAGTATTCATAAAAGAAAATAAAAAGGGAAAAATAGAGAAGGAGCATAAGACTTGACATAAGGAAAAATAGGCATGTAAAGGTATACCCAATTCAAGAATCATGTTTCAACAGGTATGTTGTACATTAATAATAAGTGTGAGCAAGCTAAGAAATTTACACCATAGGTATAAAGATTAGATAGGATTGGACTTAAGAGAATCACTAATTTTGATGTACAACATGGTAAGTCCCATTATATCAATCACAATAGTCTCATAGGCATGATAGGTTCTATTATGTCAATCCAACGGTCTCATAGGCACGATAGGTTTCATTATGTCAGTCACAACAGTCTCATAGGCATGATAGGTGTCATTACATCTGTCACAATAGTCTTATAGACATATGCAATTCAGATTTGACAAAAGAATTGGCATGAATCAGAATTAGGCATCGTTCTAGATCCGATTATTACAGTCATGATTTCTATTAGGTGTTTAAATCTAAATAATAACTGAACTTACAGAAAAAGGACGGATCTTGTATTCTGGGATCTGATTTTTGAATTTGTTAAGCTAATCCTTTGATGTAAACGTTTGATTCTCTAGTTTGGATTTTGTTCGGAGCTTTCTAAATTGATTTCTAATTTGGAGAAGATGGAGGCTATGCAAACTTAGGGATGGACAACATGATGACTTCATAGAATGAGATTGTGAGGTCTAAGGTTGAGGCTTGGGGTGATTATATAGAAGTCTAGGATTAATTCTAGCCTTTAGATTAGTCTAGGAGAAATCAGAGCCATCAAGCCAAAGAGATGTTCATCTAGCCAACCATAGCACGACACATAAGCCCTAATACCTCAGAAATTAGTCATTGGCCAATCAGGGAAGGCCACATCAGCTTAAGGCTATAAAATTTTGTCACAGGAACTGGATCTCAAAGGGGTCGACTCCCTACAGGGGGGTCGACACCCCTTTAGGGTGTTCGACACCTATGTCGACTCCTCATGGGCGGTCGACACCCTTGGGCGGGAAATTTCCCATCCAGTTTTTCTGGCCGAATTTTGAATTTCAAACTGAATTTATTATTTAATTATTACTTTCTTTTTACACTAGACATCTTCTAACCTCCATAACTTCTTCATATGTAATCCGATTCACGCAAACTCGAACTCTATCTCAAGCAGAATTCCGAGACGAACGCAATGGCATAACCCGTTTTCCTTAATTCTTCTTCTAAAAATCAAGTGCTCTTAGATTTGTTAATTTTAATATTTATAGAAAATACGGGGTTCTACAATTAAGATTGGGAAAATAATATAAATATAATTACATATTCATACCATCGTTAGAGATAAAAATGATATCTCTAATTCAGGAAGTAAGTTAAAACAATTGCTTTAGAGTACCATAGTTAATTAAAAATGAAAGCATTTGAATTTTAGTTTGTGATTACCTATTGAGATATATATTAATAATTTACTCATCTATAAAAATTTGCATAAAGGAGTATTAGTGTGAAAGCAATTTTTTAAATATTCAAATGTTAACTTTCCAGTTTTGAGAATTGCTAATAGAATGATAAATGATATAGTAATTTTGATAGAGAATTTAATGTTACAATTACTTTTGACCAAAAGTTAGTATTTTTGAAAATGTGACTTTGGTATTAGAGAATTTGGACCTTCCAAATTAATTCATGTTAACCATTTAAAGTAATGTGTAAAAATAATCTATACTCTATTACATTTATTGATGATTATTCTAATGTCACTTATGTAAATCTTATGGACAATAAGAATTAAGTGCAAGAAGGATTTTTGAAAATGTCATTAGGAAATGACATTACTCAAATGGCATAAATTTAATAATCAATTAGTATATTTTATGTGAAAATGAATAACATTGACTAGACATGGACACCGCTATTTTATCACTTTTATTAACATTTGTTCTGATTTCACATATGTATATCTTATGAAAAATAAAAATGATGCATTTGATATGTTTAAGACATTCAGAAACTAAAATTAAAAATTAATCAAACAAGAAAATTAAAAGACTTCTTAGTGATAGAGGAGCAAATAATGAATCTAGTTCTATTCTAAATTACTATAAACTACATGATATTATACATGGAAGAATTGCACCTTATTCTCCTGAAATGAACTGTAAAGCTGGAAAAAGGACCTTTATCAAATTAGTAGTTGTTATTTTATTAAATTCTGATGCAGCAAAACATTGGTGGGGGGATATATTATTAGCGGCGTGTTATGTAGTAAATAGAATCCCTAAATCAAAAAGTAAAATTACGCCGTTTGAAATTCTGAAATATTACAAATCCAATGTGTCCTATTTTAGAACTTGGGGATGCTTGGCATATGTTCGTATTTCTGACCCTAAGAGAATAAAATTAACAAGTAGAGCATATGAATGTGTATTTATTGGCTATGCTGTTAATAGCAAGCATTCAGATTTTATAACATAAATACACATAATGTAATTAAATCAAATGATACTAATTTTTATGAAACAAAATTTCCTTTTAAATTAAGGAAAGTGGGGGCATATCCAGTAATTTATTACCTGTAAGAAATAATGAACATTCTGAAAATGAACCTAGAAGAAGAAAAAGAGCAAGAACCGTAAAATATTTTGGTTTAGATTTTTGTACTTTTACTATAGAGGAGGATCCCTTAAACCTCCAAGAGGCATTATCTTCACTAGATGCCGATTTTTGGTAAGCGGCTTTAAATGATGAGTTGGATTCTTTGGAATCCAATAAGACTTGGCACTTATTTGATTTACCACCTAGTTGTAAATCTATAGGCAATAAATGAGTACTTAAAAAAGAAAAATTAAAACCTGATGGCACTGTTGATAATTATAAAGCACGATTGGTAACTAAAGGTTTTAAGCAAAGAGAAAATGTAGTCCTTTTTTTGATACATTTCCACCCGTAACTAGAATTACATCCATTCGAGTTTTTATTTCTCTTGCATCTATTCATAATTTATCAATTCACCAAATGGATGTTAAAACAGTTTTTTTTTAAATGGTGAATTAGAAGAAGAAATTTGTATGGACCAACCTGAAGGCTTTGTAGTTCTTGGTCAAAAATATAAAGTTTGCAAATTAGATAAATCATTATATGGTTTAAAACAAGCCCCTAAGCAATGACATGAAAATTTTGATAACTTAATAATCTCAAATGGTTTTAAAGTTAATGAAAGTGACAAATGGATTTATTATAAATCAAAAAATGACATTTGCACAATTATATGTTTGTATGTGGATGATTTACTTATTTTTGGATCAAACATTCTTGCCGTAAACACAGTCAAATCTTTATTGAGTACCAATTTTGATATGAAACATCTAAGTGAGGTGAGTGTAATCCTTGGTGTTAAGATTACTAGGTTAGAAAAGGGACTTTCTTTGGATCAGTCTCATTACATTGAGAAGATACAAAAGAATTACAATTACTTTGACTGTAAACCTGCATGTACACCAAATGATCCCAATGTAAAGTTATTTAAGAACATAGGTGAAGATATAAGACAGTCTGATTATGCGAGCATCATTGGCAGTCATCAGTATGCAACTGATTGTATTAGACCCGACACTGCCGATGTCGTGGGATCATTATGCAGGTTTATCAGTAGACCTAGTATAGGGAATCAGCACCCTATTGAGAGGGTCATGAGATACCTAAAATAAATCATGAACCTTGGATTACATTATGAAAATTTTCCAGCTATTCTTGAAAGTTATTCCGATGTAGACTGGAATACTTTATATGATGATTCAAAAGAGACTAATGGCTATATATATTTAGCATTACTGGAGGAGTTGTTTCTTGAAAAATCCAAGAAACATACAATTTTGACTCGATCTACTATAAAGACTGATATAATAGCACTAGCTATAAAGAAGCAGAGAACTAAATAAATTTAGTAGTTGAGATCCTCGTATGAGAAAAACAGACACCAGTGGTGTAATCTATTGTGATAGTTCTGCAGTTATTGCAAAACATACATAACCGTTATTACAACGGTAGAAGATGGCAGTCGTAAGCACAACTGTAAGAGAACATTACATATGTAGTGACAATTTGACGGCTATTGAAAAAGAATAGAACCGATATTACAACAGTAAGAAATGACAGTCGCATGCACAATATTGTTAGAGAACATGACATATGAAGTGATGATAATTTGGCAGATCCTTTGACGAAAGGAATGACCATAAAGAAAGTCCTTAATGATTCTAAAAGAATGGGACTATTGCCCTGAGATTTTGGAATCACGCATGATGGTAAGACGACCTAAATGATTGGAGATCCCAAGAACTAGGTTCAATGGGTAAAAGAAAGTTGTGTTGTGATAGTAGATGAACATGCTAAATCTATATATTAAAAAGCATGTATTCTTGAAGTAATTAGAGGACGAGGTAATAGAAACTCTTAATGAGATCTATACTCTATTTGGAGTGGAGTAGCTACCTTCTGGAGTACTCTTGATAGACTCGCCAATGTGAATGTGGAATTATGGCCATTTCCTATGGAGTTTTGGGCAAGACTCCTAGAGTGTTCATTAAACTGGGATAGACGTGCATGGCCATAAATGCAAGGGCTTATTTGATTGCACTCTAGAAAGGTTGTGTGTGGTTTGATGTCAGGAATAGAGCTTAAGACTACATGTCACTCTAGTAAAAACTGAATCTTACTCATTATGCAAAGGTTCAAGTCGGAATACACCTTTGTTTATGCACAATCTTATGTACTTTTTTTGAACTTCTCAAAAAATATTTTAAAAAAATTCAAATGGGGGATTGTTGGAAATATTTCGTATATGTAATGAATTTATTTAAAAATAATTGCTAGTTACCAAAAACTTATTATTGAGAAATTAATGCAATAGAGTCGTTGAAATTTGTAACGGTAGTACATTTACATATACGCAAATATATTTATGAGCCATTATTGTGATTGAACCGTCATGGTCATATATGCATGTCACATTTTATAGAGCTGTTATAAAAATAAATGATATTAAAATATATTTATGAATGATAATTAATCAAGATTCAACTCCTTTGAAACATATGCAATTTACATGTTAAAATTTGCATGACCGTTTGTTTTATATGGTATTAACTGCGATCCAATTTTCCTCCCACTAACCTAGCTAAAGTTATCGTTTTCATTTTATCTATATAAGGAATATGATAGAAAAAGAATAATACACAATAATCTTTTTCTCTTACTCCCTCTTCAAAAAAACTCTTGTCTTCATTGATTTATTTTACAATAAGAAAAAGAGCAATACAGTTTTTAATTTGAGTGCAAATCAGGCTCAATTCGTTATGCAAGCGAATTGATATTATAAATGAGGCAGTTTTATCCTAGAGGCGACAGCGAAAGGTACGAACTACTTTGCATTATTGAGCAGATCACCGAAACGTCTTCAAGAGAGCGACTTTGTACGTGACTCAGCCATTAGTTTTCCAACAGTACACATAGCTGTCAGAATCTACGATGACAGCAAATCAAATTGTTTTTACAAAGGTTCATATTGCTAATTTACTCCCATGCCTAATCGTTTGTAAATCTTAGCAAACTTTAAACCATGCGTTTGACTGTATCTAATATCGAAAATGTTAGGATGTTCGAAGAAATTGCACATAAACATGCCCGAACCAACAACTACAGTTAGATTCCACAAGGAAATTAAAATTCCCCGTTGATTTCCTCTCGCTCACAATTTCAAACTGTGTTTTCTGGCCTTCTAGCATTGTCCATCTAATATTATTTATAAAAGTATGTATCATTGAAAAAGTTTCTAATTCTTTGAGCTCAAGTTCACATCCAGGTCGTAATGACAACATGATATCATATCTCCCACTTACAAAAATATGGGTGTAACGATCTATATTTTATGTATCGGAGGATCGTAAATAATTATATCTAATTCACTAATGGTCAGATTATTCTTAGATTTTAACATGTTGTTCATAGGGATGTGAGACATGTCCATGATTCTTACCGAGTCAACTTGCAACCATTTTTCCCATATGGATAATATTTTTTTTGATTTACGTGTGGAACCTAAGACTTCACTCAAGCCATTGTTTGTCGGTCTTAGTAAACCCCACGGGTAGTGATATACCTGATTTTTCAACACCTTCACACTACCTAGGTATTCACCACTAGAAATTGCCAGAGGTGGCCCTCAAACCTGAGACCTATGTCTCATCACAATTCGCCCACCTCTGACCAACTGAGCTAGGAGTGTCGGGTCATATAGATAATATTTTAGCTACTTTTGATAGGAATTGAATCAGGTGTTAAAATCGGTCTCATTGGATTGGAATGGCTGTTTACGATTCCATAGAGCGGTCACACGAAGGATTTGGTTTAGCCATTTGAGAAGAATCGCTATTTTAAATTTCAATTTCAATTTCTGTTAGCCTGATTAATTAGCTGATAATGAGCAGATTAGTCAAGCCCATTAAATTATTGAACTACAGCTATAAATAAAGAGGTTTAGGGAGAGGATTAGGGTTTCTCTCTTTATTCAAAAATAAGGATGGGCGTATGTGATTCTTCGGTTCAACCTAATTCCTAGTTTGTTCATCTTGTTCATTCTAATTCATCATAGATTGCATCTAGAGGCTAGATCATCATCATGGAAGATTAGATCACATCAAATTACATCAATTTTGAGGTTCTTCACCGCTATCCAGATCTGATTTCAATGGGTATGCATTAGATCTAGAAATCGGTGAGTGACAAATATCTCTCACATGGAAGCCGCATATTGTATGGGTAAATTAGGATCAAATTCATGTTTATATATAAAAATCACCCTAGATCTAATCATATGTGTTTAATCCATATTTAGACATCTTAGGAAAACCTAATTTAATCACATAAACTGGCAATTTGTAGGATTAATCATGTTTTGCATATGTTTAGATCCAATTCATGTTAGATCCATTGTTTTATGACATGTTTATGATACGCACATGTTTGTATGATCAAGATTGGTTGTATCACTGCTTGTTTAGATTGAATTGAATGCATTGCTTGAATTGTTTGTCAGAATTATGTGTCATAGATTTTAGGTTTGAAAAACATAGTGAATTGGAGGTTTAGATGATCGAATTCAGGCAAAACTTGGCGGAGGAGCTCTGGAAGATGTAGAGAGGCGAGACAAAAAATTTCGTATCAAATCTTGCTAAGTAATGGATTAGCTCTGGCCCGTGCTCGATGGGCCGGTATCGATGCATGTCGTTTGCTTGGATGGCTTTGAATTTTAGGACACTGCATCATGATGGTAAATCGAGGTTGCATACAAATTTTCGAGTGATTTGAAGATGATTTGATATGGGTCGAAGGTTAGTTACACAAGTGCTATAATGGACTGGCAGAGGTTTTAGCAAGTTTGGAGTTTGGCTATAAAATTGTACTGGTACGAAGTATTTGAGGAGTATACCAAAGTGGTCGAGACATTTAGCCAAAAATGGCTAAGTATTAAGACCGGTAATGACCCATCACGATGTAAGTTGAAGGGTCGAGGCTTTTGGGGTCGTGATTGCTTCTAGGGGTTGCTGATGAAGTTTGGTTATGAATGTCCTTCGGATGATCAATGTGCAACTCGAAGAAGGACAGTGCCTCGATTGTGAACTTAAGTTGGAGTCGTCGGAGCTGGATTAATGTGATATTAGTCGTAGGATGATATACGATTCAGTATGATGATGGACTGACTTACGCATGAGTTAATCAAGGCTAATAATGGAACTGGTTTGAGAAGTTGCTCAAAACAAAAAGATGGAATAGCCTAGTAGGAAGACTCGACAGATTTAAAGTGCAAGAAATCACTGATTAACGAAGTTTCCAGTAGACTCAAACTAGAGGTATCGTAGGATTGCCCATTAGGATCGTGTACCCTTGATCAAGCTCTGGGAGTGATCTAGTTGTCTTAGATGGAGGCAACCATACATAAAATGGATGTATAACAGTCTGACTAGAATCGAGGTTTTCCATTAACCCTTGACAAATGGCAACGACCGACCATTCGATGATTGATGTATTCAAGGGTTTAGATGGTGATAACCAGGATATTGGTCGTTGTGGATGCTACAGTTGATTGTGTGTTTACTTATCTGATTCTCTAGGTATGCTATCACCATAGGTCATCGAAGAGAAGTGGGATTAGGGAATATCATTTCCTATTATAGAGCGACATGTGATAAATGATTATCCTATGTTAATCCTTTGGTTAGTAAGACAGATAAGATGATTGAACTTTTTATACTGATATATCCTAGGTAACTGTTATTAGTTATTTATTGCTTACTAAGATTATTTTCTGACTCAAGGTTTTATGTTTCCCTCGTATTACCTTGGGTTGCTCATCAATTGTGTTGGTGAGTAGACTGAGATAGTAGATGGTAGGTTTCGGTGCTGATGATGTTGTGAGGCGATGAGTAAGAGGTTGGTGTACTACTACTACTATGCTATTTAGATATTCTTTTGTTTATGTTGTATGTTGATATTTTTTGATACTCTTAGAGATATGTAGTGAGGCTTGATGTACGGATATTCATTTTCAGCAATTTTGTATCGTTGACTCTGAAGTGTTATGAGATTTGATTTTCTATTCAGTTATTCTTCACTACTATATCCTATTGTAAATTTTCTATTACACATTATCCATGCGCTGTGAGTTGTATGACAGGTTTATTTCAAGTTATTCTTAGTTTATCCACGTCATAATAACATGTTTATTGTGCATAAATTAAAGGTTGTTTATCTTACGGATTTTGTTTTCTTTGCAGAAGACATTGACGAAGAGTTTTACGGTGACCTTTTCGCCTCTCTCTCGATGGACATTAGGCCGGAAGAGCCCACTTTGTCGCAATTGGGGGATGAAACGATGACAAATATGAAAACAGTAAAAGGGAGGAGGAGAGCAGGGCATAGGATGCAGAGAGAGACAAAGGCAATGAGAGAAGGAGAGAAGAAAAGGAGAAAGAGAAAGAGAAAGAAAAGGAGAAAGAGAAAGAAAAGGGGGAAGAGAGAAGGAGCGAAGGAAAGGGAGAGAAAGGTGAAAGATTGACCTAGGATCATGGCAAGTAGAAGAAAAAGCACTTGAGGAAACATGATCAAGCATCGGGAGATATGGAAGAGTCAGGGGGCCATGCCCCAAAAAAAAAAAGGGGACGAGTCCCCCAAGTCCAAGAGAGGAGAAGAAGTCTAACACTCTTGGGTAGTGCTGAGTCACCTTAGGCCTTCAGTCGGGCCTTCTTCAATTGATCAAGTCCAAGAGTTGGAACGAGATTTCCCAGACCTCATTTTTTAGGCATCGAGCATGCCCCCGAGCTACACCCATTATCGCGCAGCTTTCACCGCCATATGCGCAATAACCTCGAATACGCTCTTCCCAAATACGACGCAATGCGCGAGTATACCGGGAGGGTAAGGAGAGTATTGAATGAAAGGCTGGACGAAATCGTCAGTCTGAAAAGAGACATTGTTAGCGACAGGAAAACCTTTGGGTTTCTTGAGAAGAAAATTAAGGACCAAAAGCTACAAGCTCCGACCAACAAAGAAAAATATAGAAAAGAAATCGAGGACCTGAATGTCCAGGTCCAACAGAGAGGTCGGGAATGCGATTTGATGAAAGGAAAGATCGAATCTTTGAAGGAGGATAGGGCTCGGTTGGATCTTGAAATATAGAATCTCAAAGTCACCCTTCATTCATCCGAGCTAGCCAAAAATCAGGTTGAAGAAAATGCTGCATCAGCAATTGAGTCCGCTAACAACCTGAAACTTCAGCATGACATTGATGTTGAGGCCATTAAAGGCGAGCATGCTCAGGAGAAAGTTGAATTGAAAAAAGGACATGCTCGTCAGACCCTTTCTTTTTTTCTAGAATCCTTCATCATAGGGATTTGTCTTGGATGCCATGGTATTCCTGGCTATTGACTGATACATGGAAGATAGTTTTGTGGGAAGAGAGAAAAGCAGCAAAGGGGAAGCCAGTGGATGAGGCATTGTTGATGAAATAAATTTTAAATGACAAGGAACGAGCAATCGTGATGGAGGCAAGGAGTCGAGAAAAAAGTGAGGCAGAAGCAGAGCACCGCAGGATTAAGGGGAAATTGGGGTCTCCGAGAGTGAGGTTGGTAGCAGTCGACCTAAAGCACCCACTCCTTTCGCACATGTGGTCGTTGAAAAGGATTCGTCATCTGCTCCTTCATCCGAACCAATCAAAGTCGCGGGAGAGCAGCTGATTAATCCCAATGTTGGAGGTATGCTTTTTCACTAATCCTGAGTTTACCCGTTCTATCCTGATTTTTATTTTTATGAAAGGCACCTCGTCAGCGAATGAGAGAGTGGAGGTAGAACCTGCTGCTAGGGAGAAGGACAAAGCAGAAGAACAAACAAAGTCTTGAGGGAGGAGAGGATTAATATTACTTCGTCAGAGGATAAGGACATTGCGATCATAGTGGAGTCTGAGAGAAAGGATCACCCGTCTATGGCTGAGATCAAAGCCCAGAATGATAAGAATTTTTTTCTACGAAGCCTGAACCATTCGAAGACCCTTTGAGCATTAAACCTGTCCGAGCCATTCCCCCGACCATCCTTTCTTCAGTCACAACACCGGCTCCCGTGGCCCCAGTCAACCCACAGCCTCAACACCAACTTCTGGTTCTTTGTCAGGATGCTTGGGGGATCGAGACATAGGTTAAATATCGAGGAAGCACTGGAGATGACCAGACAAAAAGAGCTGGCAGAAATGGTAGAGCAAGGAATAATGCCACCTCCTTTTTAGAAGTCCTTCTTACATGTTTCTTTAAGGCCCCCTAGAAAGTTTCATGCGAGTGCGGCCCTCGTTCTTTTGTAATCACCAAACTCTATATTTCTGGAGATGATGTTTTGGATTGTACATGTTATGCAGCAATATTTTGTAATCATGTTATGGTACTTTAAAGGAAAATCTACATGTTTCGTAAATACTTAGGTCATCTACGTGCAAAAAATGTCATGTGAATTTCTTGTCTCATTTTAGTAATCGAATGTGACTTGAACGCTACTCTAGTCAGGAATATCCATCAATCCTCATCCTCTCGCCCCCGATGTCGTTGTAAGTTGTTCGAGTAGCGGTCTCTCCAGTCATACTCAAGTGGCTCCAACCTTGATTAGGGGTCGAGCGTAGTTAAGCAGGAGCACTTTCAGTTCTTTATACTTCTCTTTTAGTCGGTAAAGGGTAGAGTCTTTTTTTAAGGATCGAGCGTTTTTTTTGTTGGGGTGCACCATTCACGCTCTTTTATCGTTTATACTCATCATCAAGTCGTGCGGTTAAGAGTTTAATCCCAACAGTTAGTTAATAGGATTGAATTGGGATCGATCTTACTTTGAGTCAATCCAAGTGGTCAAAAATTGGGCCGATCAGCCAAAGTCAAAAGTCGGTACCATCGACGTGGTCGAGCCCTTATTCCTTCAATTAAGTCGACTTGCCACATTTCTGTCCATCCTGTTAGAGCGTTGGGGCGTAAGCCACGGTTGGTTAAGTCACAGCCCTTAGCTTTTACAACAATAACAAAACAGAGTTAGAAAGGAGTCTTTTATTCATTTGATACTGCAATCTAGGAAAGGTCGCTTATTACAATGTTAAAAAAAGATGAAATAATAAAAATGTTCTAGAAAATTATTAAGAAAGATAAAGTCGTAAATACTCTACATTCCATGCTCAGCATTCCATGCTCTACATTCCATGCTCTTTGAAATGGCTCATCATCCATAGTTGTTAGCCTAAAACTTCCATTATCAAGCTTTCGTTGAATGACATAGGGTCCTTCCCACCTGGGACCCATATGGACAGGGACCGGGACCGGGAAGATTCGCTTCAAAACAAGGTCGCCCACTTCGAAAGTTTTTGGCCGGACCTTTTTGTTGTAATATCGTGCGGCCCTTCGCCGATGGGCTGCTGCACGAAGGTTTGCCTCTTCACTTTTTTCATCAATCGTGTCTAACAATGTCAGGAGATGCGCCTTATTAGACTAGGGATCGTAGTAAGTCGCCTGATGAGATGGGACTTCATGCTCTATCGTAAGAACTGCTTCCGAACCATAGGATAAAGCAAAAGGATTATGACTTGTAGCAGTTTTATGGGTGGTACGATATGCCTATAGGGCTAGAGGAAATTCATCAACCCATTTTCCTTTAGCTCGCTCTAACCACTTTTTCAAAATGGTTTTAATGATCTTATTAACTGCTTTGACTTGAGCATTAGACTACGGATGTGCGACCGCGGTATATTTCTTCTCGGTATGGTATTTCTCACAAAAATCTCTGAACCCCAGACTATCGAATTGGGTTCCATTGTCTGTGATGATGGTTCTGGGCACCCCATATCATCATATAATGTTTCTGACGATAAAGTTGATGACCTTCTTCATCGTGATCGTAGTCATCTATTTGGCCTCTGCCCATTTTGTAAAGTAGTCTACCGCCACGATCGCATATCTGGCAACCCCCTTCGAAATAGGCAAAGTTCCAATAATATTTATTCCTCGGACAGCGAATAGCTAAAGACTAGCCATTTGGATGATCTCCATTGGGGGATCTCATGGGATCTATGTGAACCTCTGGCATTTGTCATATCTTTTGGAATAATTAGCAGCATCTTTATTGATAGTCGGCCAGAAATATCCATAGCGCAATATCTTCCTGGCTAAGATTTCCCCCCGTATTCGCTCCACAATCTCCTTCATGCACTTCTTTTAGTATTCTCTTAATATCATCATTGGCCACGTACTTAAACATGGGGACAGAGAATCCTCTTCTATACAGTTGGCTTTCTTGAATAATGTACCTGGAAGCTTGTCGCACTAAAGCTCGTCTGTCGTTCTTTCTTTCGGTAATGTACCGTGGAGGAGGAAATTTTTGATGGGAGTCATCCATGATTCTCCTTCGGGTTCAACATCAGCCTGGTCGACTTCCATCCGCTCGATACTTGGTATACTCAGGGTTTCTATAGGAACCATCTCTGTCTCGCCCGGGTGGTCTGAATTAGCTAGTTTTGCCAACCTATCTGCCTTCTGGTTCTCCCCCTAGGAATATGGGAAATGTTATACCGGTAGAAATCTTGCAACAATTTCTCGACTTCCTTAAGATAAGAGGTTAGCCGATCTCCCTTTGCGAGAAATTCCTTTCAAACTTTGCAAACCACAAGTTGTGAATCACAAAAAATCTCGAGCGATGTTATCATCAAGTCTCTTGCGAGTTTAAGCCCTGCAATCAAGGCCTCAGGCTCGAAATCATTATTGGTCACTAGAAAGTTTAACCTCAAAGCATAGTAAACCGACCGTCTCTTGGGAGATAGGAATACTATGACGGCTCCCGAGCATCGTTTGTTTCGGGCTCCGTCCGCATATAGCTTCCAAACGATTGGTTTCGGTCTGGCCTTTAAGAGCTCGGAGCCATTACTCTAATCTTCATCTTCTGGGGTAGTAAATTCCGCTATAAAATTGGCTAAGGCCTGCCCTCAAATCGATTTTCATGGAATGAAAGTTAAGTCGAATTGGCTCAATTCAATATTCCATTTTAGTAGCTTCCCACTTGCCTCGGGTCGTTGCAAGACTTGCCGAAGGGATTGGTCGATAAATATCTTAATCGGATGGGCTTGAAAATAGTATCGAAGCTTCCTCGACGCAACCAATAAGCTATAAGAGAGCTTTTCGATCTTTGGATAATTGTGCTCGACCCCCGTCAATTATTTGCTCACATAGTAAACCGACCATTGTACTTGTTCTTCTTCGCGGATCAGGACCGAACTGATCGCATGTGCGGATTGTGACACCCTACGTCCGTTAATGCCACTCACAAAGGGAATGCATTAAGTTTCGTGGAGCGTTATAGTAAACAGAACGGAAATATTACAAGATAGACATATATAATAATAACAGCGGAATAAAAACTTTATTTATCAGAAGATACCATGGTCCAAAAACATCAATGTCTGAAACACAAAAGCCCATTACACCATAAAAGCTACTATCTTGTACTTCAAAAATATCAGAGTACATAAAAGAAATAAAATTCCCCAAAAACAAAATATAGCCATAGCAACAAGGATAGGAGCTTGAGCCATACATATTAGCAGCACCAGCAAAAGTAAGCAGAATCACGGTCAAGCCTAAGTGTTTCCTCCCTGAGAACCTGGAGGGTGGAAACAGAAGAAAGAAGGAGAAACAAAAAGGGTCGAACATAAAGTCTGGCGAGTCTAGTTACTTTTAGGAAGTAAATAAATAAAAGTAGCATGAAAAGCATATAAAGTGGATAAAAGAGATTATTACATAATAGATAGGTGTGACAAGGTAGACAGGATAAGGTGTATACGCTTCCCTAAACTGATTGCTCAGCATTATTACTAGTATATCCAGAATGAGATGATCCCTTCCACTATAAGGTGGTAGACTTAGGCATACGTCCAAGTGTACCCTAACTACTACCATAAACGATCAGCTCCCTAATTCGCATAGATACTTTGTGTCGACCCCACCATAGTATGTATCACGTCCTAAAGTCGCAACCCTCCGCTGATATGTTGTCACGGTCGTCTTATCTCCTTCTACCTGGCTTATGCACGTACCTGGTCGGTTTGCACCGCCCACACTATCCTCCACGTTTGGATCTCTTAAAATCAGTCCAGTAACCATGCCCCTTCTTCGACCTAGTACGGAGTACATGTTTGGATACCTACTCTGGGTTACTGGATGAAAAGGGTCCTACACAATATGGTACAAGCTCTCCTCTTTGCCTTGTATCCCCTACTAGGTTTTCATTGGCTATGTATACCACTAGGTGTCTTTAATTACACAACCCTATCATTTCCACTAGTTATGTTTACCTCAAAAGGTATCTACAATTATATAACTTTATTATTCCCACTGGTCATGTATACCACTAGGTGTCTTTAATTACATAACGGTATCGGGTTAAGTTTGTGGTCCTGTATGTAAATATTACCCGCCCCCTCCAGATTTTCTTAACCCATCCACTGTCCAATCAATTTAACTTAACCCTAACTTTAGTTCATATTTATACAATCCTTTATGGATTAGATTAGGTTAACTAGTTCAATTTATTACCATGTCCATTTATGATTTATAATGGGCTAGACCTCCCACATTAGGCCTACAACTTGTGGATGCTGGATATGCCGGTCGGGTCCGGGCAGACTTCTTCCACAAGTTGGGCCTAACCTCGTGTCATGGTCCGTCTCATATTTGCGCACTTTAGACCTCTCACATTAGGTTCAACATTAGTGGTTGCTGGATATGTCGGTCCAGTCCGGGAAGACTTCCACCACTAATGCAACCTACCCTCGTGTCACAAGTGCAATTACTATTTCTAATTGTAATTATTAGACATTTCATTCTTATCCAATTGTTACCTATGTCTTTGTAGGTAATGCCCTTTTTCCCCCATTTTGAATTATGGTCCAATTCATATAAACATTATTTAAATTATGCCAATTCTAACCTTTTTCCCCGTTCCCTAACTAATGCATTCGCATATATTTGGCGGCATCTAGGATAGAAAGTAGCCTAGTCATAAACAATAAAAGGGAAAGGTGATGGGAAAAATGACAATAGTGATCGTTCTAAAAGTGACATAAACATATATACTGGCATAGACAAGTAATAGGCATAATAAGGTGGACATAAAACAGATCTAGTAAAAGGGTAATGATAAAACTAGATCCAATATACTTAGGATGAACGGATCCAAATAAGAATTCATATGTCCAATAATGACAGATCTCAATTAATCACAATATGATGATCTAGATCTAAACAAAGGTTCAATTGTCCATATAATGATAATCCCAAATTAACCGCAAACTTGACAAATGTTCAGATCCACAAAGGTGACATGACAAACTAATCACAGGTGAATTGGATCTATAAAAATAGATCTAGCATAATAAAGTTTGAGATCCAAGAATAACATAGATTCATGATTCAAGAAAGATCCAAATCATAGTATTATCACATTTACTTTTAATCATTTAAATCTAAAAGTAACCTAGAACTCATAGTGTTTGGATTAAAAGAAAAGGTGGAAAATAGATGAGGTTGTATCTACACTCGAATCTCTAAGTTTGATTTGCAAAGTTGATCATTGTTGAAGAAAGGATCCATCTCAGTTCAAACATCGGCAGCATTTGGCCTCCATGATTTCCAATGAAGAAAACAGGAGAAATGGAAAAATATTTATAGCTGATAGCACCTCTGAAACTGAATGCCACATCAGCCCTAGGGGTGTCAACACCCTTGTAGGGGGGTCGACCTTGGTGTCGACACCCATTAAGGGGGGTCGACCCCGGTGTTGACACCCCTCTAAGGGGCTTGACCCCTTAGAGCGGGAAATTTTCCACCTTATGTAATATTGATTTTTGAACGATTTTGGATAGGTTTCTGACTCATATCTAACTAACATGTATATATATCATTCTTCTACGTGCATGAAAACTTAAAATCCTCATAACTTCTTCATATGGTGTCCGTTTTAAGTAAACCAAATGTCTATCTTGACCAGAATTTCGAGATGGACGCAATGGCGCAGTCTATTTCCCTTAATTCCAAATATTAAATTAATTATTATTTAATTTATCCTCTTTTAGTGTTTTTAAAAAATACGAGGTGTTGCATTCCCACCTACTCAAAGGATTTTGTCTCTGAAATCTCTAAGTTGAGAAGAATGCATATCCTACCATCCATCATCCATCTACTCATCCATCAGTCACTGGCATCTATTGTCCTTAAAGATTTCTAATGCTTATATGAATATATGCAAAGGTGTGTGTATATGTCCCAATACTAATGCGAAGATCAGGCGGTCTACTGATCCTGTCAACCTCCTTAATGCAATGTATGTCAGTGCCATGTATCCAATATGTATGCTAATAATCCTATTATAACCTATGAGTTCTATATGTGTGCACACTCATTCATCCAAATGAAGCATCCATACGCTAATACATACATTTCCATCCATAAAGGAAAAGAAGATGCACAAACATCCATATTCATTATGAGAGTGATTGAGCCGATCTAGTGCCTAATATGTGTATATGCATCCATAGGCAGTCACTAGCAAACACTTGGATCCATCAAACATAACATGTCCCAGACACATGTTTACATCCATAGGATTCCTATCTAAAGGCCGAAAATACTATGGATATGATATATTCAAATTATAGAAACAAGCACAGATAAAATTTTGGAAAAGGAGTTAAGAACATACCCTCGGAAAGAAAAGCGTACGAAGCCTGAATCTTTTCTTCGGTCTCCCAAGTCGTATCCTTTGGGTTATCTCCCCATTGAATCTTTATCAGCTTGATCTCTTTATTGCGTAGCTTCTTAACCTCTGATCCAAAAATACGGGTAAGGACTCGTCTAACTGTCGCTTCCTGCTCTACTTCCACTTCTTCCAATATGCTTGGCTCAACAACATCTACAGTGTCATGCAAACACTTCCGCAGATGAGAAACGTGGAAAACATCATGAACACCAGATAAATTTTCTCGAAGCTTTACTCTATAGGCCATTTGGCCATTCCTCTCGGTTATGGGAATGGTCTCACAAACCTAGATGCCAACTTCCCTATCGATCCAAAGTGAACCACATTCCTCAGAGGTGATATTTTGATAAAAAATAAGTCTCCTACTTTGAATTCGATATCAGTCCTTCTCTTGTCTGGATAGGATTTTTGCCTATCTTGAGCTGTCTTTATTCGCCGTCGAATAAGGTCAATCTTCCTGGATGTTTCCCAAACCATATCTTGTCTAAGTAATAATCTTTCTGTATATTCCCACCAACAAGTTGGTGATCTACAAGGTCATCCATACAATGCTTCGAAGGGTGTCATGCCAATGCTAGCTTGTTAACTGTTGTTATAGGCAAACTCTACTAGAGGAATATGCTCTTCCCAAGTCCCACCGAAGTCTAGGATACACAGCCTTAAAAGATCTTCAAGAATTTTGTACACCCTCTCCGTCTACCCATCAGTCTGAGGATGATAAACAGTGCTCAAACACAACTATGTACGTAATGCTTCTTGCAAGCTCCTCCAAAATTCACTGGTAAAGATGGGGTCACGATTGCTCACAATACTGGAAGGTCCCCCATGAAGACGAACTATCTCTCAGACATAAATTGCTGCCAACCATGATGTCGTCCTCTTACTCTTAACTGGAATAAAGTGAGGCTCTTAGTGAGTCTATCTACCGCAAACCAGTTACTGGTGTTGCCTTTCTTCGATCTAGGCAAACCATCTATGAAATCCATAGAGACACTCTCTCATTTCCACTGTGGAACCTCCAAAGAACGAAGTAAACCGCCGGGCTTCTTTTGCTTAGCTTTGACTTGCTAGCAAACTAAACATTGAGAAATAAACTTGGCCACATCTTTCTTCATCCCGGCCCAAAAGAAAACCCTCTTCATGTCTCCGTACATCTTATCACCGCCTAGATGAATAGTCATCTTAGAATGACAGGCTTCTTCTAGGACCGCCTTTATCAAGCTTCCAATTTGAGGAACACAAAGCATTCCATCTCGTCGCAACCACCCCTTTTCATTTATGGTCTATCGACTGAGGTGACTACAAGTCTCCCCTTTTCTGAGCTTATCCATGATGTCTAAAATATGTGTTCACCTTGTTGTGAAGCTCTTATCTGATCCATAAGAGTTGGTCGTATCTCCAACGGTGCAAACAAATCAGGCAAACTCTCGATGGAGGGTCTAAAGTCAAAGATTGATATGAACTCCAAGCTTTTCCTCCCCACAAACAGAGGACTTAATGCCATCCTTTTCCTACTTAGTGCATCAGCCACTACATTACCCTTGCCAGGGGTATAAGAGATTTCAAAATCATAAGAAGCTAAGAACTTCATCCACCTTTGTTGCCTTAAATTAAGATCCTTCTGTGAGAACATATACTTGAGAGATTTATGATGAGTGTACAACTAGAACTTCTCTTCAAGTAAATAATGATGCCACGTCTTTAGCGCGAATATTATGGCAGCTAGATCTAAATCATGGGTGGGGTAGTTCTTCTCATGAAATCTCAACTGTCTACCCCTATAACACACTACCTTTCCTTCTTGCATCAGAACTGCACCAAGCCCTATACCACATGCATCAGTGTAAACTGTAAACACTTTGTTCCCATCGGGCAAAGTCAAGACTGGGGTTGTTTTAAGAGCCCTCTTCAAACGTTGGAAAGCAATATCACAATCTATATTCCATGAAAATGGCAAGTTCTTCTTCGTCAGCCTGGTGAGTGGGGCTGATATCTTTACGAAGTCCTTAATGAACTTCCTATGATAACCTGCCAATCCAAGAAAGCTCCTCACCTCTGTTGCATTTTTAGGAATATGCCAACCTTGCACTGCAACTACTTTCACGGGATCCATAGCTATCCCTTCTTTGGAGACTACATGCCCTAGGAATCTCACCTCCTTTCTCCAAAAATGGCCTTTGGAGAACTTTGCCTTAAGCTGATGGTCACAGAGAGTTTTCAAAACTTCTCTCAAATGCTGGGCATGCTCTTCTTTGCTCTTAGAGAAGATCAAAATATCATTAACAAAGACTATGATAAATTTGTTTAAGAACTCCAGAAACACCCTACTCATCAGATCAACAAAATAGGCGGGTGCATTCGTCAGCCCAAAAGGCATAACTAGTCATTCAAAGAAACCATCCGGAGTCATAAAAGCAGTCGTATCTATACTATCCTCAGCAACCCTCAACTGATGAAACCCGTGGCCAATCTAACCAAGAAAATACCGAGTCCCCAACAAGTTGGTCAAACAAGTCGTCTATCCTCAGAAGTGGGTGCCTATTCTTCTTTGTAAGTTTGTTCAATTCTCTATAGTCCACACACAAACGAAGCGAACCATCCGCCTTAGTTGCGAATACAACTGGAGCACCCCATTCAGATATGCTTCATCTGATAAATCCTTTCTCAAGTAGCTCCCCTACTTGCTTATTCATCCCCTCCTTTCCCTTGGAGCCATATGGCGCACCGGTAATGCATCTGGCTTTGCATTGTCCAACAGATATATACAAAAGTCGATCTCGCGCCTTGGAGGTAACCCCCGAACCTCCTCAAAAACATCAGAATAATCTCGGACTACCAGAACAGGTTGCAAATCATCTATGGATGCATCAAGAGACTCTAGGAAGCTAAGCATGGAGGTCACAAGAAATCTCGAGGGTCCTCCCATGACAAGTCAGAAGCCTAACGACCCTCCTTTCACAATCTAGAATGGCACCATATGTGGTAAGCCAATCCATTCCTAAAGTCAACCCATAGCACATAAACCCGAGCACATATGCGTCGCACTCAAAATCGATGCCTAACACAGATATTTTCAAATCCCGGTAAATCGTAGGTAAACGAGCCGTACCACCAATAGGTTTGAAACAACTACAGGATCCACTTCCATACTAGTAATTAAGTACAGAGATTCAACCACAAAACTATATATAAATAAATGTGAAGCGCCAGAATCAAAAAGTGTTCTTATAGGATGGTTTGAAAGAGAAATTAAACCTTCCACAGAAATTTTTCTACCTCTATCAGGAGCATTGATCGTGAGAGCAAGCATCTGCCCTCCAGAAGTTCCTGCCCTTTGACCTTGTCCCTGTGATCCCTGTTTCTTTGGGCACTCTCTAGCAAAGTGTTCGACCTCTCCACAGTTGAAGCAAGTGTTCTTCCTTATTTTACTGTCTTTGATCAAGTGACCTTCTTTCCCACAACTGCTACACTTCCTTTTCACCGTGTCCTTGTCATTCTTTCCTCCTTTCTTCTTCTGTTGTTGTTGTTGTTGTCCTTTCTTGGTCCACTCTTCTTGTTTTGCATTGTTTCCTCTGCTTTAACCTCCTTCTATTCCCCTTTCTCTTCCTCATACATCAAGGCCATATCAAAAAAATCTTTCAAAGGTGGCTCCCATTGGGATGTAGGACATGGCTAACCCATGAAGGAGTTCATTTAGCCCTTTAGCAAACCACAAATCCTTCTTATGAGGTGTGTCTACCAGTTCCAGTCCAAATCTTGTCAGTTGGTTAAATTTCTTCACATACTCTTTAGCTGTCAAGTTCCCTTGTTTGAGTGTTAAGAACCTCTCCATCTGCATGCTCTTCTCAGCTTGGGAAAGGAATTTCATCTCAAACCTTTGTCTAAATTCATCCCAAGTTTCCAGTGGATGACCTGCTTGGGTTACTTCCCACCAGAATGAAGCTTCATCCTTCAGTAGCCAGGCGGCCAATTGAATCTTCCTTCGATCTTCCACTTCAAAGATTACAAACAAGTCCTCAGTCTCCTTGAGCCAATTCCTTGCCTCTACGAATGTCTCGGTTCCATGGAATGGCTTCCGTCCCACAGCGCAGAAATATTTGAAGATCTCTGAGAAGTTGTCGGCATGCGGAGGAGGAGGAACAATGGGTGCAGCTGGGGGAGGAAGGTTTCCTTGGCCTTCGACAGGCACCATGGCCTCCAGATACCTATGGAACCATCCGGGTATCGTAACGTCCTCAGGAATATTGGGTTCCCCAGACATGCTGAAAAAGAAAAGGAAAGATATTCAGACAAGGGATTGAAAGATATTACTTATGGATTTTTGGGGAATGTTTTTCAAAATAGACTTTTCTTTTTGAAAATGCTTTCTTTTAAAATGTTTTTTAAATAGCTTTCAAAAACTTTTATCGAATCTGATAACCTTCAGCTCTGATGCTAAGTGTGACACCCCACGTTCGTTAATGTCACTCACAAAGGGAATGCATTAAGTTTCATGAAGCGTTATAGTAAACAGAATGGAAATATTACAAGACAGACATATATAATAATAATAATAGCTGAATAAAACTATATTTATCATAAGATACCGTGGGCCAAAAACATCACATGTATGAAACACAAAAGCCCATTACAACATAAAAGCTACTATCTTGTACTTCAAAAATATCAGAGTACATAAAAGAAATAAAATTTCCCAAAAACAAAATATAGCCATAGCAACAAGGATAGAAGCTTGAGCCATACATATCAGCAGCTCCAGCAAAAGTAAGCAGAATCACAGTCAAGCCTGAGTGTTTCCTCCCTGAGAACCTTGGGGGGGGGGGGGGAGGGGACGGAATAAAGAAGGAGAAACAAAAAGGGTCAAACATAAATTTTGGCGAGTCTAGTTATTTTTAGCAAGTAAATAAATAAAAGTAGCATGACAGGCATATAAAGTGGATAAAAGAGATTACTACATAATAGACATGTGTAACAAGGTAGACAGGATAAGGTGTATACGCTTCCCTAAAATGATTACTCTGCACTATTACTGATATATCCAGAATGAAATGATCCATTCCACTATAAGGTGGTAGACTTAGGCATACGTCCAAGTGTACCCTAACTACTACCCTAATCGATCGACTCCCTAATCCGCATAGATACTCTGTGCCGGCCCCACGATAGGATGTATCACGTCCTAAAGTAGCAACCCTTCGCTAATATGCACAACCCCATATCTGCAGATGTCATGGTCGTCTTGTCCCCTTCTTCCCGACTCATGCACGCACATAGCCCGGTCGGTTTACGCCGCCCACACCGTACTCCACGTTTGGATCTCTTACAATCAGTCTAGTAAGCGTGCCCCTTCTCCGACCTAGTACGGAGTATATGTTTTGATACCTACTACGGGTTACTGGATGAAACGGGTTTTTATTGGCAATGTATACCACTAGGTGTCTTTAATTAGATAACCCTATCATTTCCACTAGTTATGTTTACCCAAAAGGTGTCTTTCATTATATAACTTTATTATTCCCACCGGTCATGTATACCACTAGGTGTCTTTAATTATATAACCTTGTCGGGGTAAGTTTGTGGGCCAATATGTAAATATTACCCTCCCCCTCTAGATTTGCTTAACCCATCCACTGTCCAATCAATTTTACTTAACCCTAACTTTAGTTCATATTCATACAATCACTTATGGATTAGATTAGGTTAAGTAGTCAATTTATTACCATGTCCATTTATGGTTTATAATGGGCTAGACCTCCCACATTAGGCCTACAACTTGTGGATACTAGATATGTCGTTTCGGGTCCGGGAAGAGTTCTTCTACAAGTTGGGCCTAACCTCATGTCATAGCCCATCTCGTATTTGCGCACTTTAGACCTCTCACATTAGGTTCATCATTAGTGGTTGCTGAATATGCCGGTAGGGTCCGGGCAGACTTCCACCACTAATGCAACCTAAACTCGTGTCGTAAGTGCAATTACAATTTCTAATTGTAATTATGAGACATTTTATTCTTATCCAATTCTTACCTATGTCTTTATA
This sequence comes from Allium sativum, assembly GCA_030737875.1. Taxonomy (NCBI): domain Eukaryota; kingdom Viridiplantae; phylum Streptophyta; class Magnoliopsida; order Asparagales; family Amaryllidaceae; genus Allium; species Allium sativum. The sequence continues at coordinate 341,504,384 of CM060922.1, forward strand.
GTTGATTATGCCCCTTTTTCCCCGTTTTGAATTATATGTCCAATTCATATAAATATTATCTAAATTATGCCAATTCTAAACTTTTTTCCCCGTTCCTTAACTAACGCATTCACATATGTTTGGTGGCATCTAGTCTAAAAAGTAGCCTAGTCATAAACAATAAAAGGGAAACGTGATGGGTAAAATGACGATAGTGATCATTCTAAAAGTGACATAAACATACATACTGGCATAGGCAAGTAATAGGCATAATAAGGTGGACATAAAACAGATCTAGTGAAAAAGGGTAATGATAAAACTAAATCCAATATACTTAGGATGAACAAATCCAAATAAGAATTCAGATGTCCAATAGTGACAAATCTCAATTAATCACAATATGATGATCTAGATCTAAACAAAGGTTCAATTGTCCATATAATGATAATCCCAAATTTACCACAAACTTGACAAAGGTTCAGATCCACAAAGGTGACATGACAAACAAATCACAGGTGAATTAGATCTATAAAAATAGATCTAGCATAATAAAGTTTGAGATCCAAGAATAATATAGATTCATGATTCAAGACAGATCCAAATCACAGTATTATCACGTTTTACTTTTAATCATTTAAATCTAAATGTAACCTAGAACTCACAGTGTTTGGATTAATAGAAAAGGTAGAAAATAGCTGAGGTTGGATCTACACTCGAATCTCTAAGTTTGATTTGCAAAGTTGATCTTTGTTAAAGAAAGGATCCGTCTCAGTTCAAACATCGGCAGTATTTGGCCTCCATGATTTCCAATAAAGAAAATAGGAGAAATGGACACATAGCTATAGCTGCCAACACCTCTGAAACCGACTGCCACGTCAGCCCTAGGGTGTCAACACCCCTGTAGGGGGGTCGACCGAGGTGTCGACACCCCTCTAGGGGGGTCGACCACCTAGAGCGGGAAATTTTCCGCCTTACATTATTTTGATTTTTGAATGATTTTGGATAGGGTTCTGACCCATATCTGACTCATATGTATATATATCATTCTTCTGTGCGTATACAAACTTAAAATCTAGTAACTTCTTCATACGCTGTCTGTTTTACGGAAACCAAATGTCTATCTTGACTAGAATTTCGAGACGGACGCAATGGCACAGTCTGTTTCCATTAATTCCGAATATTAAATTAATTATTATTTAATTTACCCTCTTTTAGTGTTGTTAAAAAAATATGGGGTGTTACACGGATACTGCCAGATAAACAATAAGTCTTCATGCTCGACTGGCTTAGAGAGAACAAGAAGTTTTTCCAAATGATCAATCAGGCTCTGGAAAGCTTCGACGCAGTTGGGCATCCAAGCGAAGTTTTGCTTCCCTCTCTTAATTAATTCAAAGAAGTGTTCGCACTTATCAGTTGCTTTCGAAATGAGCCGACCCATTGCTGCTACCTTACTCGCTAGACTTTGAACATCCTTGATCCGTCGAGGTTCCTGAATTCCCTTGAGGGCCGGTATCTGGTCAGTGTTAATTTTGATTCCGCGGGAACTCACAATAAAACCCAGGAACTCGCCTGAAGCTACTCCAAAGGAGCATTTTAAAGGCTTCAGCTTCATGTTATACTTCCAGAGAATGACAAACATCCTCGAGAGATCATTCACGTGTTCGAACGATTGTTTTGACTTCACTAACATATCGTCCACATATACCTCCATTGTTTTTCCTATCTGGCCATGGAACATCCGGCTGACTAGCCTTTGATAGGTCGTCCCTGCGTTCTTTAGGCCATAGGGCATTACCACATAGTAGTATAGCCTAAGGTCAGTGACGAAGCTGGTATGTTCTTCGTCGGGGACATGCATGGCGATCTGGTTGTATCCCGAGTAGGCATCCAAAAATGAAAGTAGCTCATGCTCGCAGTCGAATCGACCAATTGATCAATCCTAAGTAAGGGGAAACAGTCCTTAGGGCAGGATTTATTTAAGTTGGAAAAATCAATACAGGTTCTCCACTTCCCATTAGCCTTCTTCATCGGTACCGAGTTGGCTACCCAGTCAGGATAGGTCGAATCCTGGATAAATCCGTTGGCTTGCAACTTCCCGATTTCCTCTTCCAATGTCATCGACCTTTCAGGGTCGAGCATTCGCCTCTTTTGTTTTATAAGAGTATATTTGGGTCGATGCTGAGGGAATGATTTATAATTGAGGGTGAGATTCCACATATACCAACATGGGTCCAGGCAAACACGTCTAAGTTTTCTCGGAGGAATTCAGTTAGTTCCCTCGTCCGGAGGGAATCAAGATGGGATTCAGTCTTTAGTGGGGTCGTCCTTCTCAATCGGAATTTCCATAGTGGCCTCATTAAGGGCCACCTTTATGCACCCCGGCTCATCGTCCTCTCGTGGGTCGATGTCTTCGACCTCATAGACGGACAGTCCTGACCGCGGTGTTCTCTGTAATTGCTACGCTTCTTTCCTCTCCCCGCGGGGAGAGGATTTTTTTGGGCTCCTTGCTACCATTGCCTCGTAACTCCTTCCATTCTGCCAAGTAACATGCTCGACCTATTACTTGGTCTCCTCATACCGTCCCTATTCCACTATCAGTTGGAAACTTCAAAAGCAAACACTAGTAGGCGATACATGCCCTGAATATAGCCAGGGCGGGTCGTCCCAAAAAGGCACTGTAGTGCGAGTTAATATTCATTACAACAAACGGCAAAATTCTGACTCTTCGACGATCTCCGTCCCGCGGTTCTATAGGCAAATTGACCTAGCCAATGGGTTCGATGGAAGCTCCATTAAAACCGCTTATCTGGCGGTCCTACGGCTCCAAGTACTATAGTTCCAATTTCATTTGGTCTTAGGCCTACTTGAATAAAATGTTCACTGAGCTTCCGTTGTCAATCAGAACCTTTCGGACCGTGGCCAAGCCAATGACAGTTGTTATCACCAACGGATTGACCGTCGGAATTTCTGTGCCGACCGATTCCCGGTCGCGGAAGACGATATCATCGCCCATGGTCTTTCTTTGTTTGATGAGACTTGCAGCCTCATGGGGGTTTGCTTCTTCAACATCGAAGTATTTCACAGAGTTGACGTATCGTTCCATGGCTCTAATACTATGTCCCGCCGGAAGCGGTCCTCCAACAATGGCGTTTATAACAATCCCCTTTCCTTTCTCCCGAGGGGTTGCACGAGATGTATCTTGTTTCTGTTTGGGAACCACCGTCCCTTACCCCCTGTCCTTTAGAGCTGCATTGTACTCATCAAGCTTTCCTTGTCGAATCAACTTTTCAACGATGTCCCTTAGGTGTCGACATTCGTTGGTCGTATGCCCATAAATATCATGGAACAAGCAATATTTCCCGCTCGCCCGTTCTTTCTCCGTAGGCTCTTGTGGGGGCGGCTTCTTATATTGCACCATACTATAGGTATCGAGATAGATATTCTCCAATGTGTCGTTCAAGGCCATGTATGCGTCAAATACCTGGAACCGGGGGCGCTTCCGAGCACTCCCCCTCTGTCTCGAACTACCATTGCTCTCCTTTGATCCTTCGTTGCTTCGCTTGCCATGGTTTTCAACATTTACTTCCACTTTCCCCGAGTTATCCCTATTTTTTTTGACTTTGACATTGTTCTGGGTTGCTGGGCAAATGCAGTTTTCGACCCATCTTCTTCTTCTAACTGCTCATTTTCTTGTCTCAAGCGGATATGGGATTTTTCATAAAAAACCTCTATCATCATTGGCGGCTTTCCAATTAAATATTTTCCAAACTCTATCGGCTTATAGATGCCATCGACCATGGCCATCAGAATAGTTTCATGATTAGGGTTGCTGACTTCAGTTGCAGCTCAATTGAATCGATTGAGATAATTCCTCAGGGATTCACCTCTTCCCTGCTTGACCACTGAAAGAGCCATAACATGCTTCGACTTGGTAGTGTGCAGGCGGAACTGAGTCAGAAAATTTTCAATCAGATCTTTCAAGCTAGGAACCGACCGTGCGGGTAGGCATACAAACCACATGAGTGCTATTCCATGTAAAAAGATTGGGAAAGCCTTGCACTTGGTAGTGTCAGGGGCCATCGCTACTTCCATGTGCCAGGTATATCTCATTAGATGCTGATGTGGGTCAGAGGTTCCATCGTACTGGTTCATTTGGGGCATATTAAATCTCCTGGGGAATTCCGCTTATAAAACGTCGTCAGTGAACGGTGTATGGCTTCAGTCGATCCCCCAATCTTCATTCCTATGTCTGTGGCTACTGTTCATGATCTACTGCACAATGGCGGCCAAATTGGGCGGAATGACTGTATCTGGATCGACCTCCTCAACGTACCGGGCTCTTCTGGCCCTTTCAGCAGACAACGTCGTCCGGGCGTTCCTTTTTCCTCCTCAGATATCTCGGTCAATCTCAAGATTCCGAGGGGGAAGAATAGGGGCCCGATCCTCCCAAGCTATATTTGGATTCGCAGGAGGAGAAGCCTCTTTGTTTTTTGGGGCTATGGGATCAACAATTTTCACCTCAGTTTGGTCAACTTGCACTTGGTCGCCTTCCCCTGTGGGTCTTGGCGTCTCCCGAGACGTAATTGCCGAACATTTTCAGCTCTTTCTAATGGGCGTCGAGAGCGGCACGGGTCTCTACTTTCCCCAAATGAGGAGGAGACTTCTGACACTTGATCTAGTTGAAGAGGAGGGAGTTGATGGTCTCGGACCTCTTGGGCTTGGTTTCTGAACTTCTTCCATTGTCTCGCCATGCGAGTCATATCTTGTCGCATCACGACATTCTCCTGAGCATGGGCTTTTAAGTCGTTCGCAGTTTCCTTAAGTCTATCTATTACAGCCATAAACTTGTCTTGGGCAGCGAAAGCAGAATATGGAGCCGAGCCTACCTCGAGGGGTAATGCGGGCTTATCTAGAGCAGCTTCAGTGGCGGTCGACCCGCCGGCTACTGCAGACATTCCTACCTGCGGATTTTTTCTAGTGTTGCAAACTGATTTTCGAGCCATGGTTTAGTTAATGCAGAAATGAAAGTGGGATTTTCGTCTCGGACTTGGTGATCCGAAAGTAGAGCAAAAATCAGAACTGGTCTGAGAATGTCAAGTTCCCAGCGAAAGCACCAAAATGTTAACACCAAAAATTGGTACAACACCCAAAGAGCAGACTATGTAGAGAATAAGTGAAGATTAATAATGATAAGAAGCATAAAACAAAAGAAATCACACAAAAATTTATAGTGGTTCGGCGTTAATGAGCCTATGTCCACTTTATGAGTTTTTATATATTATCTCCAATGTCAGGCAGAATAATTACAATGGCGTAATAAGAGAATTAAAGATACACAAATCGTTAAAGTTTTGGCAATCCTCTCCCAGCCAAAATATCCCCCCCTGAACTAAAAAAGGTATTTATATATGGTACAATATATGGTCATCTTGGACATGTGCTGCAAGATCCAAAAGAATAGTCGTTGTTGAATGAATCGGTATCTCCTAAAGAATTGGTATTCTCTTTGAATTATCAGCGTGAATTGGTACTAGATCCTTCTAACTTGGATAACTTAAAAGAAAAGATCTGGAACGAGCTAGTCTTTAGGCCAGTTTTCCGGACCTCAACTGAATGCAACACGGCTAATCATGCTTGGTCATATCGGACTCCTTCTGGGCCGAGCCTGACGAGGGGAATGAGTTGAGACGTCGGGCTTTGTTGATTGGTCCAATTCGAGTACTACGAGTGTGAACTTGCCACATCATTATGCCTTGATAGGCTGCCCGAAAGGCCCATCAACACACATAGAATAATTTTTCATGGAAATAACAAAGCCACATTTAATTAATCTTTAATTAATAAAAATTATTATCTCTTCTTCCAAAACATTCACATAATTAACCCTCCGATGTAAGTATGTATTTCAATACTAATTAAGATGAGTTCTCATCTCCATTTTACTTTTAGTGGGTTTCTTAAACCCAAAGCATTTTATTTAACTTCTAAGACTTTATCTTTTATGTAACAAATCATTTAAGGAAAATAGTGATTTAAATTCCAATACAATCTAGATCTCAAACTAATATTATTCCTCGAATAAAGATGAAATCGTTCAAGTTGAGATATTTATTTACCTCTTAGACCTCGACTCAACCCCAATATCATCTTTGGAATACTTTAAGTTTCCTATCTCAACTCTAAATGTCTACTTTAGTTTACCAAATTCCATGTGCGATTCATTCCGAAATAAGCTTTTAAAAAAACCATCTTTCTTTTAAATTCACTTTCCAGTTATAAGATATTTACTTAATTTCTTTCATTAAGAAAATTCTTCTATCACATGTCACTCATTAGCTTTAAATTCAATTTCAAATCCAATACTAAAATTAATTCTTATTTGAAGTTAATCGAATTCACTTGAACCCTATTAGTTAGTATATTAATTAGCCAAAAACAAAACTAATTGTCTTAAATACGATTAGTACAAATGATTCCCTCAAGTCCAAACCCCATTATTAAATAAATTTGTTAACTTCTAAATCACATTAAAAAACAATTAATCAAGTTTTAATTCTAGTTATTAAAACAATTAATCAATTTAAATCCCTGATTTAAAATAAGTAATTAGCTTAAAATATCATTACTTGATAAATTTCTTAGCTTTAAAAATAATTATTTATAAAAATGAAATCAATTAATCACATCTAAGTTAAGATAATAAATCATCTTAAATAATTAAATATTAATTAATAATTCACTATTAAATAATAAACAAACAAATTTTAATCCTCAAAATGAATAATTGAATATTTATTTAACCTTAAATACTTAATTAAATAATATAATCTTTAAATAAATAACTTAAAAACATAAAATAATCTTTATTTAAACTTAACAATAAATTATGCTACACTAATGTGTTCGTTGTTACAAACTCAATGCTAAAAATCGTTTGTCGATCGGATTATATTTGAATGAGATATGCTTTTTATTGACCTATCACATATTACTTATGTATATTAACACAAATAAATCGAGTAATTTATATTGCCCTCTTATTACAAGACTTGGCATAGAGCATCACGACCTGCCAAGCCTAATACCCATCCCCTACTTCGTCCCTCATCAATTTTCTCTTCCATAAATACTTGCTACTGAACTTGAACTACTGTGCAACTCTACACCTTTATCCGCTCATCGAACCGCTACATAAGATTCACCTACCCGCTCAACACCTTCATCTCTTCCTCTCGTTACCACATTTCGCCTCTGTCCCTCATTACCAAAAAAATCGACCCAAAACATGTTATGTGACGTGAAAACGTCATACCATTGCAACTGGAAACTGAGCTCCATCAAATTTTGGTTGTAGGTGGCCTTCGCTATATTAAAGCCAAATCTGAACTCCTCTTGGCCAACTACTACTTGTATCCTCATGAAACTGAACCCTAATTTCACGCATAATTTTCAAGGCCACTGTCCTACACAACCCAAGCTTATTTACCATCATACTCACTCCAAGACAAACGTTACGCCTTTAGAGACTCAAACAAGCAAATTAAATGCATTATCAACAAGCATGCTACTTGATTTCGATTTTCGAAAGACATAGTTTTAAATGCGCTTATTGTTTGGTTCCCGATTTGAAAATTGCTGCACACATTTGCTTTAATTTTCTTTTCTATTTTTTTGAATCGTCCTAATAGAAAAAAAATTTGAGTCATGGAAATGTAATTAACAAGTGAACAAAGAGAATTTAAGAAAAATGGTACTAGTATTCATTTGTATAAGGGAAAATAAAATATAAATTAAAGAAAAGAAATTAGATAAACTAATATCCAGATTTCCCCCCATCATTTCAAGCATCCTTTAAAGTCCATGTTAGTACAAAAAGCATTTAATGCTTACCTTGGGAATGATTTTACATTAAAAACAAGTGGTACTTTATGTCCTCCTTTAAGCTTAACTTATTTTATTAAAATATAAAGTTTAATAAGTTTTCCTCTAAAACTTCAAATAATGTCTTTATAATATAAAATATATACTTATTCATAAACTTATTTTATCCTTAAGGATCAAATCACTTCATTTTGTAATGAAAATATAAATTATAAAAATGTTGGTTTATTAGTAACATCAAATAATGACTTACTTTAAAAAAATAAAATTTTAAAATACTTTAGTTTTATTATATAAAATACACATCAAATCAAGAAATATTAAAATATGCAATTAAAATAAATATTACTTAATTTATTATTAAATGTCAAATCATGACCTTACATTCTAAAAATATTCATTTCTATATCCATTTGCTTATTTTATTATTAAGCATCAAATCACATTATTATAATTTATGAAATATAACTTTATAAATTCAAAATCATATTATAATATAATATACACATTTCCATACATTTTAAAAGTAAAATTTTGTTATTTTAAATGCACGTCATTATTTATAATAAAATTTAAGACAAAATTTTGTCCATTAAAATTGTATGATTTAAAAAGCTATAAACCATTAAAACTATTATTAGAATGATTAAAAAAAATCTCTGTTATTGACTAATCGTCTAAAATGAAATTCAATGATTAAAATCACAAAGCGAATACTTAAATAAATTAAATATTCATACTTTAAATACATAAAATTCTAGACTTTTATTTCCAATTTCTCCCTTACTAATTATATTGTAAAATTTCTCTTCGCAAAATAAAAAAATAAATATAAGGATATAAATGTCATGTTAGTTTAGTTGAAAACTCTAAAAACCGATATATATTAAGTTCTCAAGCATGCATTGATCGGTTATAATAACACTTCATGTAAACCAATCAAAACCACCACGATAATTAATGATCAAAACCGATACTTTCAAAATCTCTCATAAACAGTACCGCAAAACTTCCAAGCGGATGCTAACGGAGGGAGTGGGTACTGATTAAATTTTACATGTTGACCATGACAAAAAATAAGAAGTAATGGATAGTCGATAGTGGATGGTCAAAATACATGACTAGAAACGTAGAAATACTGTCAAACATAACATATATCCATGGTGGAACAGTAACATTCGAAGGTAACTCAAAATGATACGTCACTGGATTGGAGACGTCATGCATATCGGTATAACAACTTCTCTCTTAAGTACAAACGTTTTAATTATGATAAATGTAAAACATAATCTATTACACATGAATATTAAAAGTAATAGTGCTTTATGCTTAGTCGCAAATCACAAAGATTCATGGTTAGGGCATGAACGCTTTTGTTATGTAAACTTTACAAATTTCAATAAATTAGCTAAAAATAATTTAATAAGAGAACTATCAAAAATAAGTTGTTTAATTTATCATTCAATTTACATTTATTAACATTGGTGGAATTAAAATATTTATTCCTTAGTTATTTAAACTATAATTTTAATACTAAAAATGTCAACTCCTTCAATTAATAGAGAAAAAACATATTAACACGATAGAATTTCCTTAGTCCTTCCTTTCACCATCCTCTTTGAATAACTAACATTGTTAGTACATACAAATATACAAACTGCCTTATAATGGGATGAAAATGAAGTTTAAGAAAAAGCAACAAAGAAAACATTGGTTATAATAATACATACCTTAAACTAGTGAACTTGTTGGTATTATGATTTTGAAGTAACCAAAAAAACTCGGCTCCTCTTCAATGGCGTCTGTCTAATCACCATTCTTTTTCTTCGTTCCCTCTCTTCCCTTTTCTACACGTTTTTCAACTTGACTTTTGTTCCCTCTGCTTAATCTCCTCCTCCTCTCGTTCCTTTAGACAGTTTTCGCTGATGTGGAGTTTGACCCCTTTTCTTCCAAACCCTAATTTACATATCTGGTTTTCTATCCCGCCTGTCATTGTTGAGTCAACTTATCACTTTCCTCTCTCTCTCTCTCCCCCTCTCCAATATTTCTAGTGCGCGCGGTGGACCCTCTAGTCTGCACTATACAACTCTAGCGGGTAGTTTTTTTGTCAAGTCACTATCTCTTCTCAAACTGCTTGCTATGCTAGAGACCACCGAAAGGCTAACCTTTGGGTGCGGATTGGTTAGTTTTTGATGTTGTGTTTGCTCTTGAGCTATGTGGTTGGATTGGTATTTTCTTCTTTGCTGGTTTAGGTAAGTGTTGTTGATTCGTGGGTTTTTCGACTTGTGTTGGTTTGTGACCATTAAGTTATTTGTTAGAGGTTTTGTTTTCTTGAAATCTTATGGCAGTGCTATCTTAAGTTCTGGTGGGCTTTGGGGTTAGAAGAAGTTGTTGTTGTTAGGAGAGTGTGTGCTAAGCGAATTGTAGGTGGTACTGCAAGTTAGTTGCTTGACTGTGTTGTGAGCAGGATGTGATTCTTTCCTATGGTGAGCAACTTCCTGTTCTTTCCTGTGTAGGCAATGGTGATTGCTTTGCAGTAACTTAAGTGATTGTTAGGAGCAAGTGATCTGGCTTGTTGCTTGGTCTAGGGTTGTAGTTTTGTTTACAATTCTTTGTATTTGTGGCTTCTTAAGAAGCATGTACTAGGTAAGATTAGTTGCATTTTCATTTTTAAGCTACTCCCTACGTGGTGAGCGACTGACTTTGTCTCTGTTGTGTCTTAGATTTGTGAAATGTCCTTAGCATGTGAGCAATCTGCTTACCTCCTTTATATTATTGTACTCGTTATTTATTATAATAAAAATAGTGTTATGGATCACTATAAAAAACTAGTTGGACTTGCAAATATCATACCTTAGAGTCTAAAAAAAATAAAGGAAAGTAATTTCTAAAAGACATAATAAGTACGGCAAGAAGATTTTAATAATAAATTCTTTGGCTAATCTATTCAAGATCAAAGATTTTGATTGAAACAATGAAAGTCTTGCTACACTTCATTGATCAACAATAGATTGAGGTAAATATTTTATTGAGTTAGGTAGTTTAATACTTTGAAAATTAAATTTTGGTTGAATTTGTATTATTGGAAGATTATATGATTCATCATCTGTGGATGTTGGCACGGTTGCATACCCATATTAATTGGGTTAAATTTTATGTTGATTTAATTGTTACATTATATGACATGTTGCTTTCACATTAAATTCTTAGCTAATCTATTCGAGATCAAAGATTTTGTTGGAAACTATGGAAGTCTTGTTACACTTCATTGATCCGCAATGGATTAAGGTAAATATTTTTTGAGTTAAGTAGTTTAATACTTTGAAAATCAATTTTTGGTTGGATTCTGTATTATTGAAAGATTTTATTATTCGTTATCTCTAGATGTTGGAACGTCTGCATATTTACAGTGATTAGGTTAAATTTTATGTTGCTTTAATTATGACATTATATGATTTGTTACTTCCACGTTATTTTAACAGTCTACGGTTAAATTTGTATACTTAGATGAACATGGATGTAGGTTGTCTACTGTGAATTTATAGGAAATTTACAAGTGATAATCATTAGACAACTAATGTATGAAACATTTTAAAAACTTATTGTAATAAAAAGGTCTAAGTCGGTTTGAATGAAGTTTATTTATTAATTGGGGAAGATATATTTAAATAATAATAGTAAAGTGCATTTAATTCAATTAAATAATTTATTATTGTAGTAAAACAAAAATGAAGAAAAGTGGCATCTCGATAAAATTGCGAATTGTCAAGAACCGTGGATTTGGGATAAAAATATCAAAGTTCCGTGTTTTCGATGGGGGATCGATCACATAAAATTGCGAATTATCGAGAACCGGTGTGATGTCTTTTTAGCGGTTTCACGGTCATAAGAGCTCTCAGTGTTTTATTTACTTCCCATTCTTCAAAGGTAAAATATTTTGATTAATTAATGTTTTTTGTTTTGTTTTAATCATTTATTGATCAACAAATGTTTTATTGATGCCTATTCTTCTCCTTTAATTTCTGAAGGTCTCCATCTTTGTGACAAGCTTTTATGGCACTTCGATCATCTTCAAAATGCAGTTCTTTTTTATAATTGTTTAATGTTGATTTCTTTTGATTATAGTGTTTTTCTTCCTTTAATTAAACCTCTTTATCTTAAATAACACTGTTTTCATTTCTGTTTAACTTTTTTACATTTAAAAAACATTTTTCTGTTGTATTTTTCGAACAGTTTTGGTGTGGTCAAACTGTTTGATGAAATTCTACTTCACTTTCATATTTTAAATTCTTTTGTCCTCTTTAATTACGGTTTTCTAATCTATCGTAATCTTGTGACTGATCCTCTGATTTCTTCTTCTGATTTTGTTGGTGTTGTTGAACCACATTCCTGTGGTATTAAGTCTGTTTCCTCCCCCTAGATGCATTTTGTGAACTCTGGTTTGTTGAGCTCTATGTCTGTTTTGAGTGATCCAGGTTCCCTTACTTCGAATGTTGATTTCTTACCCATTAGGAAATTGGCTCATTTGATTTTTGCCTATGTATTGGATGTGCTTGTGATTAATTAGTTTGAGGTATTGACTGACTTAGAAGAATCCATTGTATTAGTGTATGGGGAATCAGACTTGTTGGGTGTTGATATTGATGCTGAGGAGTCTGGTTACTTTTCTTTATAGGTTTTGATTGACAAGTTTATTTCTATGGTATAAATGACTAACTGCTTCGAGGCTCTTTCTGATGTTGTGGATTTTGTGAGTGATGGGAAAGGAAAGTTTGATGAGTCGGATTTGTACTTTGATATTGTTGGAGTAGATGACTCTTTCATCTTTGTTTCGGTTAAGGATGTTAATTTTGATGTTGATCACGATGTTTTTAGTTGGATTAGTCCCTTGGCTTCGCCCGGTGAATATATGAATTTTTTGGATTCAAATTTTCTTATGGTTTTTGCTGATGGGAATCTATGTTGAGGATATTGTTTTGTTTGGAGAATGGAAGGTTTGTTCATGGTTTCCAGTTCTTGCATGTCTCTACTTTCCATGTCTTTGTTTTGACCTTTCTCACACCTAAGAAAGTAGTTTTTTCTATCAGTTTACGGTTGTTAGGAGATCAATTTGTACTTATTGACTCTATGTGGCCATGTATGGTGGATTCAGTCATATTTAAGGGTGAGCGTTCAGTCAGTTTGGTCGTTTCAATATGAAAAAACTCAAATCGAATTGAAACCAAAAAAAATTCAAACCGAACTGAACCAAATTAATTTCAGTTAATTTGGTCGGTAACCGATTTAATCTAATATTTAAATGATGAATTCATCCCAATATAAAATATAGAATATTTATGTTTAGAAAAATTTTATATAGTAAATTTTATGTTTATAATAAAAATTGACCTATATGCAATACATACCACTATATTTTATCACCAAACTAATTATTTAAAGTACTACAACACCATAAAATTAGATAGTAAATTAAAAGTTAGGTTAATTTGGTTAAACCGATATTTTTTTTTTTTACAAACCATTCAAACGATTTAGTTTTAAAACAAAAACTGAACCGATAGAAATGAACTGGTGCAACGACCCGCTTTTTAGTATAGTTTAAGCCGACATCTATCAACCCATGTCAACTCAAATTATACAGAAAGGCAGATAGCTATTAGAAAGAAATCAGAGTGTGAGATAAGAAAGAAAGAAATATTAGAATAGAAGAAGAAGAAACACATCAGAAACAGAATCTCACATCGCAGCGGAACAAAATATAATATAGAAATAAATCTTTATTGAGAGCTTGAAATTTAAAACTTACAGTCATCAGAGTCCATCAACACATCTAGACAGTTATAATAATCTATCCTCATATACAACCACAGCGGAATAGTATCTATATAACGTCGTACGCCTGAATTCTTCCAGCTCGTATCTTCACAGCATTCGAAAATCTAAACCTGTACAACCCGGTGTAACCCGAGCATTACAAACACCGGGTCAGTCTGGTGAACCAGAGTGAGAAAAACATACTAAGTTTAAAAACATCATCAAGCATGATTTTAGAGTCAAAATCTTTTCAAAAGAAAAGGATAATCGTAAGACCAGATCCACACATAAATACAGATGATTTTTACCTTACGATAACCCAAAATATTTTTGAAATAAATATCTTTTCTAATATTATAATAGTGTCAAAATATAAATAAATAGCAATCCAGCAGAACGCTTGCATCTCACGCTCTACATATATAGTATACAATCAAAAACACGGGCGCTTATTGGATAATGGATTTCCTGGCAAGGTGTGGGACCACCTTCCCGAAAATGTACCTCGGGAGATGAATACGTTGGGGTTCAACAAGAACATCTTGCAACCCAGGCCAAACATGATCGTCCTCTCACTTTCTCTTGAGAACACTGAATATATCATTACCACGGTTGGGGCCCAGCCAACCGATAGCATACATATATAAATAAAAAGGGACGATCGAAGGCATTTGATTTCACCAGATCAGTTAATGATATACCCTTTTGATGGGTGTGACCCACATAGCCATGCGACCTATCCAATTTTGTGCCATTTCCAGTTGATGAAGCTTAAGGTCATAATTTATTTATTTATTTACCTTAATTATTATTTTAAACATCTGGCCACCATTCACTTTGAATGCCACATCGTCAGATCCGTCAAATCACTAATTGACGTCCACAAATATACTTTGGTATAAAAGAAGTACACCTTTTTTCTACCAACTTGGTACATTTGTAAAAAATCAACATACGTTGATTTTAGAAAATACTCTGTCAGACATTCGTTCATACAAGTCAACCAGGAATAGGATGAACAGAAGGTTCTCTCCTATTGCATCCATTATAGGGACCACCCCAGGGATCAGTAGCGAGAAGTCCTTGCAATCCGTAGATTCCAACCACTACAGAATCATAGTATATCTCTGGCCGCTAAGCCAAAGATTATTAGTAGTTCTTCCATTTATGAAGATCTACGGTCTTCAATGCTCCATCTCGATCATCTTCTGATATCTTCACGTATCTGTTGGTCGAAATGGTTTTCGAATATAAACTCAATCCTGGTCTTTCCGTACCAACAACCTATTGGCCGGATTTGATAGTCAGTTATTTAACTATCAAATAAATAATCAGTTTTTCATTCATGAAAATAAAATGAGTTCACTGTTCTGTATTCAGCATCACTTGGCCTTGTTAATTAAAAATAATTAACGTATGGTTAATTAAAAACCGAGGCACGTGCTTCGTACACGGAAAAAATTTGATATACAAATGGTGATTGATGGTTAAAACAAATAAATATATATATGGTGGTTAAAATCCTTTATTTCTTCTTATTTTAACATACTAATGATCCTCAAGACCATTTCATTTTTGTACTTAGAAAAATATCTTACTACTATATTCATTATCTTTAATTGGGAAATTAATTTAACTTATTACTCGTAAAACAACGTTACGAACATTCTTTTGTTTTCCTTACTTGAAAACAAAACCAATGCTTATTCTTATGAAAAAGATATGTTTCAAATCTCCACTTTACATTTCTTCTTTTTAATTTGAAAAATATCGTTAAAATTTCATGCATTCCCATTTATTTTCATTTAGTTTGGAGCCTCATTATATATCCTCAAATCTTCACCAATATTGTTGCTTTATTATTTCTCTAATGGAAATAATAAATTATTACTAACCTCGTTACCATTACCAACTAATATCATCTTCAGATAATCCTGAAGTCGTTTTAGTTGGGGTATTTTAATTACAACTCAGACCTAGATCAACAACGTTCTTATCTTAAGATAGAAATGAGTTGTAATTTCAAACTCTGATATTTCATTTTAATATCCAGACAAATCCCATTTACTATTTAATTTAAAACATGGTTTTAATAAACCTTCTTGCTTTTGGAAATCTCTTCTCAAATATAATCATTATTCCTTAATCCACTGATTAGGTAATTTATCATTAACACATCACCTTTTAACTTCTACTTCTTTAAACAATTCGTTACACTATTCGGATTTTTGTTACAAAATCTTATTATTTATTTCGTTACCAAATTCACTTTAAACAATCTCTTTTCTAATCCATTCAACCAATTTCCGCTTTGAAAATCATATTCCATTTTTCCCATTTTACTTAATTCCATTATTCAACAATGTTAATTTAAAATTAATGCTTTAATAACTCATCTCATTTTATTAACTTTGTTTATATAACTCTGGTTTAGTCTAAACCCTTTAATTCTCCATTTCCCTTTTTACTTAATTCAATTATTAAATAACATTTAATACAAGTTGTCATATTCCCTTAAGTTCCCTTTTATAACTTTGTTTTAAAAGCTCGGGTTTTAATAAAACCCATTCTTAAACTCCTTTCACCATTCAATTCAATTCCATTTCAACTCCGATTACTTTTTAAATAAATTTTAATTAAAAAGTAATCTGCTAAAATAATAATAATAATAATAATTTACTTTAATCATTAACTACTGTAGAAGTAGTAAATTTCTATATTAACTAAAATAAATAATAAATTACCCTTTTAAAACCTTATTAAATTAGAATAAATATACGTTAAACCATTTCCTTAGATTAATTCAAAACAAACTAATTAATAATCACTTTCACTTTAAATGGTTGACTTAGTCAACCCAAACGCAATTATTTCGTTAATTGATTCCAATTACTACTTCCTTTAAATTTATTAATAATATAATTAATTGAAATAATTCCATTTAATTGTTTCTTTAAAAACAATTATCCCAATATTAACCATTACGTTAATTTTCTGCTCACTTGCTTTTAAATCTGATTAACAACAGAATTTATTTAATAAAATCAATTAATAATTAATTATAAATTTAAATGATAAATAATAAATATTTATTTCCTTTAAATAACTTTTTTTCAAATAATAGATTTACAAATCTATCTTCAGTTATAAAATTTTATAACTTCATTTATATCGATTCGCCCAAAGGTAAATCGATATTTATAAAATGATGTATTTTCAGGCCATATGCTGCCAATTACCCAACCAATACTGCCCATTGGTTAATAACAAACAATTGTTGAATTTAGATTCAACAATTAGTGGTCAAATCAATTATCCAATCATATGGGTTGACAGTTCATATAATTGTAATATGAGCATAAATAATATATATTATATTTGAGGAATCCTGTTGGATCCCTCCAACATGTTCTTCCCTGTATCCAAATCGGTTATTTCAAATAATATCATTCAATTCAATTTAACTGATAAAATGTATAACAGTAAATAACAACTATTTCAAATAATATTAGTTGGGTTAGTTAACTTTCAATTATAAAAATTTAATATTTCAATACATTTGAAAAACCAGACCGTTAATCTGCTTCCTTCCATCTTCACTCTCGACATGTCTGCCTCCTCTTCACTTAATAAAATGTGCCGCCTTCTATTCCTATACTTTGTTTCCAAAACTTAATTTCCTCTTACTATTTCGAACCCAAGAATTCCAGCTCATCATTTACATGCCTACTGAAGCTCCTTCCTTCACAACGCAACAGCTAGCCTTCCTTCCACCCATGTCTCCTCTGCACCGACTTTCTACATCCGCAAGCCACCCACTAACTTACTGGAGCACCACCGCCTTCAGTATGAGGGCGTCAATCCACCAAACTTCTCCCGACACCTTCTCCACGCATGGCCTCGCACCAACACTGTTCCACCTGAAACCCTGCATCCAGCATCACCGCGTTAATCTACCAGTATCACCAGTAGAGTCCAACTTCTCCTTTTCGCTTGCGTTTTGATTTTTGTTCACTGGAGTTTCGGTTTCGTATTGTTTGGAGTTAATTTGGGTTTTGCTTCCAGAAAGCTGATGGGAAGATCTCGGTCATTTACTGAATATGGGTGTCGCAGTATATATATACATATATGGGTTTAACAGCTTTGTAATTTAGTTTGTATGGAGGCATATGATTTAATGGAGGTGGCTTGAATATTTGCTTTTCTAGAACCAAAATGAAATGAGCGATACCATTGTATTTAGAGGAGACTATGTGGTCCTCATGGTTTATATATATTCTGGATCCAATGGATTTAATTTTGTTAAATTCCGACTCGGTTTATACAACGGCGTTATCTTAATTTCAATATTTTATCGGTTCTCATTTAAAATGTCGCGCATTGACGAAACAACTCCAATTGGCTCCAAACTGGAAAATCTAGCAATAACTAACTATATGTATTCCAATAAAATTTGTTTCGCCGAAAACGGAGGTTGTTTGAAAAACCGCAATTCTTAAGGCTTATATAATATCAGTTAAATATCCAATAAATTCCAAAACCATTATATTTAATAATAATAAATTATTATTATCATATATATCAAAATATAATAATATGTACAGGCTTCAATACCAACAAATACGATTTATAACTCAACAATATACATTTTGAGTTAAACTAATATCCAAATATCTAAAAATGTTTATTAATTTATTTAATAAATGCTATAGTTTATTAATGAATTCCATAGTGACTATTTTAAATTTAATTTGGACATAACTAACAATTTATAACACGAAATCTGGATTTTTCTCTTCCATATGAAAATTATAATTAACAAGATTCTAACGCTTCTTGTTTCACACAAATCTGACTTATATCGGATCCTGTATACTCAATTGAAGTTTAAATCGTAAATTACAAACTATCACCCATTTCGACCTCGTTTTATATTATATATAAATTAACGTTCAAATTTTGCTATATAAACGAATATATATATATTTTAAATCCATTTAAAATTCTAAATAAATATTTAAAATAAAAAAATTAAATTAAATATTCGACTACCAAAAATACGGGACATCACAATCTTTCCCCCTTAAAAGAATTTCGTCCCCGAAATTACTAAGGTGAGAAAAATGTCATAAACCCATTATAATTTAAAATCTAATTTATTATAAAACAAAACCCAACTCAATATTGTAAATAAAAAATTTCAACAATATCAAAAAAATTCTAACACTTCAAATTCCTCGAATAATTCGGTAGTCTCATTGTATGGATTGACATCTGCGATATTGCAGGAATAAATAATATATATACATCGATCCTACACGGTCGAAAAACAAAATTCAAAACCCAAAAATTATTTTTTCGCGTAGGCGTCCCTTTTACGAGCGCTATTAAGCATATGCCCAACTTACATGCAATATTCGCAACCAAAAACAATCCTTATGGTCATCTAACACCTGTACTTAACTCAGCTTATCATGTAAGTGACATATACAAGAAATATTTAAATAACACTTCATTAATCAACAGTTTAACCATCCAATTTCCAAAATTCAACATTTAACATCATTCATACTCAAAAACATGGTTAAATCGTTAATTCAAATCATATTCGATTCATTCACATTATTATACTAGAAGTTAGTTTCTATTTCATTCAACCCATGTTAAATTATTGATGAATTTATATCCAACCAATATAACAAACAATCAATAAACAATGAACACTCAACTCAATCAAATCATTCCATTGAATTTATATTCAACATCAATCTTTACTTGATTATTTCCACTTGGGTTTTCATATTTAAATATCAATCAATTAATAACAGATTGGTTTCCATTTAATTATTATTAATAAAATTTTCAAATTTTCTATCCAATTTCAAATTAAAATTCTCATTCACAAATTCCATATGTGAAATCTTTCCGGGCTATATTAAACCATTCAAATTTAGATCGAATTTGAATTCTATTCAAATCAATGAAACAAATCAATATCTAAATAATTTAATAAAATTATTTCTTTTCTATAAAAAAATATATATGTTGGGTAAAATTATTTCATTTACTCTCTTTACAAAATAATATTATGTCAAGTTATAGTAAATGCTTCTCAAGACTTAAACCAATCAAACAACACAATACAAAACATTTGTATAAAAAATTTACAAATATGCTCTCATATATATATACACTCAACTCAATCTAGGACATTACTAACCCCATCTCTATCGAGCTACGCCACAGAGCCAAGTTTATTACTAAACAATTTCTCTGATACCAAGTGTAACGACCCACATTTTAGTATAGTTTAAACTGACATTTATCAACTCATGTCAACTCAAATTATACAGAAAGGCAGACAGCTATTAGAAAGAAATCAGGGTGTGAGATAAGAAAGAAAGAAATATTAGAATAAAAGAAGAAGAAATACATCAGAAACAGAATCTCACATCGCAGCGGAACAAAATATAATATAGAAATAAATCTTTATGGAGAGCTTGAAATTTAAAACTTACAGTCATCAGAGTACATCAACACATCTGAACAGTTATAATAATCTGTCCTCATATACAAACACAGTGGAATAGTATCTATATAACATCATACGTCTGAATTCTTCCAGCTCATATCTTCACGGGATTCGAAAATCTAAACCTATACAACCCGGTCTAAACCTAGGATTACAAACACTGGGTCAGTCTGGTGAACCAGAGTGAGAAAAACACACTAAGTTTAAAAACATCATCCAGCTTAATTTTAGAGTCAAAATCTTTTCAACAGAAAAGGATAATTCTAAGACCAGATCCACACATAAATACGGATGGTTTTTACCTTACGATAACCCAAAACTTTTTTGAAATCAATATCTTTTTTGATATTATAATAGTGTCTAAATACAAATAAATATCAATCTAGCAGAACGCTTGCATCTCACGCTCTACATACATAGTATACAATCAAAACCGTGGGCGCTTATTGGATAATGGATTTCCTGGCAAGGTATGGGACCACCTTCCCGACAATGTACCTCTGGAGATGAATACATTGGGGTTCAACAAGAACTTCTTACAACCCATGCTAAACATGGCCGGCCCCTTACTTTCTCTTGAGAGTACCGAATATATCATTACCACGGTTGGGGGCCAGCCAACTGAATTGATAGCATACATATATGAATAAAAAGGGATGATCGAAGGCATTTGATTTTACCATATCAGGTAATGATATACCCTTTTCATGGGTGCGACCCACATAGCCATGCGACCAACCGGATTTTGTGCCATTTCCCGGTTGATGAGGCTTAAGGTCATAATTTATTTATTTATATACCTTTATTATTAATTTTATAACATCCAGCCAGCATTCACTTTTAATGCCACATCGTCAGATCCTCCGTCAAATCACTAATTGAGGTCTACAAATATACTCTAGGTATAAAAGAAGTGCCCCTCTTTGGCACCAACTTGGTATATTTGTAAAAATCAACGTACGTGGATTTTAGGAAATACTCTGTCAAACATTCGTCCATACAAGTCATTCAGGAACAAGATGAACAAAAGGTACTCTCCTATTGCATCCAATATAGGGATCACCTCATGGATCAGGAGAGAGAAGTCCTTGCAATCCGTAGATTCCAACCACGATAAAATCACAGTATATCTCTGGCCGCTAAGCCAAAGATTATTAGTAGTTCTTCCATTTATGAAGACCTACGGTCTTCAATGCTCCATCTCGATCATCTTCTGATATCTTCACGTATTTGTTGGTCGGAATGGTTTTCAAATATAAATTCGATCTCGGTCTTTCCATACCAACAACGTATTTTGCTGGATTTGATAGTCGGTTATTTAACTATCAAATAAATAATCAGTTTTTCAATCATGAAAATAAAATGAGTTCACTGGTTCAGTATTCGGCATCACTTGGCCTTGGTAATTAAAAATAACTAACGTATGGTTAATTAAAAACCGAGGCAAATGCTTCGCACATGGAAAAATTTTGATACACAAATGGTGATTGATGGTTAAAGCGATCAATATATACATATATATATATATCTGTGTGTGTGTGTGTGTGTGTGTGGTGATTAAAATCCCGTATTTCTTCTTATTTTAAAATACTAATGATCCTCGAGACCATTTCATTTTTATACTTAGAAAAATATCTTACTACTATATTCATTATCTTTAATTGGGAGATTAATTTAACTTATTACTTGTAAAACAACATTACAAACTCGCTTTTGTGTTCCTTACTTGAAAACAAAAACAATGCTTATTCTTATGAAAAAAATCTATTTCATATCTCCACTTTACATTCCTTCTTTTTAATATGAAAAATATCGTTAAAATTTCATGCATTCCCATTTATTTTCCTTTAGTTTGGAGCCTCATTATATATCCTCAAATCTTCACCAATATTGTTGCTTTGTTATTTCTCTAATGGAAGTAATAAATTATTACTAACCTCATTACCATTACTAACTAATATCATCCTCAGATAATACTGAAGTTGTTCCGGTTGGGGTATTTTAATTACCTCTCAGACCTAGATCAACAATGTTCTTATCTTAAGATAGAAATGAGTTGTAATTTCAAAATCCGATATTTCATTTTAATATCCAAACAAATCCCATTTACTATTTAATTTAAAACATGGTTTTAATAAACCTTCTTGCTTTTGGAAATCTCTTCTCAAATATAATCATTATTCCTTAGTCCACTGATTAGGTAATTTATTATTAACACATCACCTTTTAACTTCTACTTCTTTAAATAATTCGTTATAGAATTCGGATTTTTGTTACCAAATCTTATTAGTTATTTCGTCACCAAATTCACTTTTAACAATCTCTTTTCTAATCCATTCAACCAATTTCCACTTTAAAAATCATATTTCAATTTTTCCCATTTTAATTAATTCCATTATTCAGTAACGCTAATTTAAAATTAACGCTTTAATACCTCATCCCGTTTTATAAATTTGTTTCTATAGCTCTGGTTTAATTTAAACCCTTTAATTCCCCATTTTCCTTTTTACTTAATTCAATTATTAAATAAACATTTAATATAAATTGTCGTATTAGCTTAAGTTCCCTTTTATAACTTTGTTTTAAAAGCTCGTGTTTTAATAAAACCCAGTGATAAACTCCTTCCACCATTCAATTCAATTCCATTTCCACTCCGATTACTTTTTAAGTAAATATTAAAAAGTAATTTCCTAAATTATTATTAAAAATAATAATAATTTACTTCAATCATTAACTATGTAGAAGCAGTAAATTTCTTTATTAAGTAAAATAAATAATAGATTCCTCTTTTGAACACTTATTAAATTAAAATAAATATACGTTAAACCATTTACTTAGATTAATTCAGAACAAACTAATTAATAATCACTCTCTCTTTAAACAGTTGACTTGGTCAACCCAAACACAGTTATTTCGTTAACTGATTTTAATTACTACTTCCTTTAAATTAATTAATAATATAATTAATTTTAATAATTCCATTTGATTGTTTCTTTAAAAACAGTTATCCAAATATTAACTGTTACGTTAATTTTCTGCTCTCTTGCTTTTAAATCTGGTTAACAGCAGAATTTATTTAATAAAATCAATTAATGATTAATTATAAACTTAAATAACAAATAATAAATGTTTATTTCCCTTAAATAACTTTTATTCAAAATAAAAGATTTACAAATCTATCTTCAGTTATAAAATAATTTTTATAACTTCGTTTATATCGATTCGCCTAAAGGTAAATCGATATTTATAAAATGATGTATTTTCATGCTGTATGCTGCCAATTACTCAACCAATACTGCCCATTGGTTAATAACAAACAATTGTTGAATTTAGATTCAACAATTAGTGATCAAATCAATTATCCAATCATATAGGTTAACAACTCATATAATTGTAATATTAGCATAAATAATATATAATATATTTGAGGAATCTCGTTGGATCCCTCCAACCTGTTCTTTCCTGTATCCAAATCGGTTATTTCAAATAATATCATTTAATTCAATTTAACTAATAAAATCTATAACAATAAATAACAACTATTTGACATCAACCAATAAACACAACAATTCAAACAATTAAACAGGTTTATTTTATAAATGTGACCAACAAGGTAAGTTACCTTTATTGAACCCAATCGTTAAAATAACGATTTGGTATTTAACTGAAATTAACACAACGTTTAATTTCATTGATTCAATCAATATACGAATATATATATATATATATATATATATATATATATATATATATATATATATATATATATATATATATAATATTAACGAACAATCAATCATTAGCAACCATAGCAAACAATTATAAAACCCAACTTATATAAAATATATATGAGAAAAACTGAGTGAGTTTAACTCACTTTGATTTAATTTGTTAAAGCGATTCAACTATAGTTAAATTGAATAATCATTTAATTTAACTTTAAATTTCAGCTGTTTCCATTCCATAATGTAGCATTCGTCATCACAATTCCAGTACAATTTATTTTGTTCTATTTTGTTAACATAACATATATACGCTAAAAGTTAACATGATTATATTAATGTAAAATTATTTTTTAACCCTAGTTAAATTACAAATAAAATATTTACATTGTTCTTACTAAAAGCTGACCCTTTTGGTTTGGAAAAAACGCGACCGAGCGTTGTTCACATTTTACCAGACCGAGCTTAAAAATTATGATCCTTGTTTTCCCAACTTGCACAATGTTACCAACCCACCTGCAAAAATCGCGTTCAGTGTATACATAATCTTAGTTGGATTAGTCAACTTTCAATTATAAAAATTTAATATTTTAATATATTTGAAAAACCAGACTGTTAATCTGCTTCCTTCCGTCTTCACTCTCGACATGTCTGCCTCCTCTTCACTTAATAAAATGTGTCGCCTTCCGTTCCCATAATTTGTTTCCAGAACTTAATTTCTTCTTACTGCTTCGAACCCAAGAATTCCAGCTCATCGTTTACATGCCTACTGATGCTCTTTCCTTCACAACGCAACTGCAAGCCTTCCTTCCACCCATGTATCCTCTGCACTGACTTTCCACATCTGCAAGCCACCCACTAACCCACTGGAGCACCACCGCCTCCAGTACGAGGGCATCAACCCACTGACCTTCTCCCGACATCTTCTCAACGCATGGCTCGCACCAGAACTGTTCTGCCTGAAACCCTGCATCCAACATCACCGTGTCGATCTACCAGTCCGACTTCTCCTTCTCGCTTGCGTTTTGATTTTTGTTCACTGGAGTTTCGGTTTCATTTTGTTTGGAGTGAGTTTGGGTTTTGCTTCCAGAAAGCGGACGGGAAGATCTCAGTCATTTACTGAATATGGATGCGGTATATATATACGTATATGGGTTTAGCAGCTTTGCAATTTAATTTGCATGGAGGCTTATAACTTAATGGAGTTGGTTTGAATATTTGCTTTTCTAGAACCAAATTTAATGAGCATCGCTGGTGTATTTAGAGGAGACTGCGTGGTCTTCATGTTTTATATATATATATATATATATATATATATGAAAATTGGTTCATTTTATTTCTACTGAAAAGACATACAAGAAAGAGGTTAGTATTCTAACCTTTTCATAAGAAAAACGTAAAAGAATAACTGAAATAACATGTAATCATATCCTAACTAGAAATAAATGGCCCATAATGAAGCCTTCTTCCCGCTTCCGTGCACTTCCCGCTTACGTACATATTCTGCACCTCACAGTCTCCTCCTGAGCCAAAATTCCTAAATCAAGTGAACCACATCTCCATCTTGAGTTCGTAACAGATTTCTAATCTTCGTATACTATCCAAAAAATAAGCAGTAATTTTGAAGTCTGAAGCTTGCAGATGTAGATACTCCTAACTTCTTCCCATTGTTAACATTCCATGATCATTATCTTATATTGCAGTGTAGCTGGCACTGAGATATTCATAACATCTCCAATTCCAAATGCATAAAACCAGATCAATGGATTACCATAACCATTAGCAACGAAAAATGGAAACAACTTGCAGCTGATCAACCATCCATGCTAATGAATCCTAAAAATATATGATTCTAATCAAAGGCCTAGTTAATGAATCATAGACACCTATGAATCAATCCTATGGCTAGAATCAGCAGATTATTATATGGATTTCATAGCAAAAAAACTAAAACTGCTCCAGTCCTAAAAAGCCAGTACTAGGCTTTGTGAGAACGGCTCTTTCATTTTTTGCCCCACATGCCATATTATTAGCATACGTGATAACGTATGTGTTTACTGAAAATGAGGATCCTTGAAATAGTCATGCCACTTGTACTCATCCCCACTTCTCTTGATGAACGAGAACGTGTCAAAGTTTCTAACGGGATTTGGATCTCGCCAGTCTATAAATAAAAGGTCTGTGGTATTCATCGACTACACGATTATAAAAAAAAAGAAAATATAGGCTGTGCGAAAATCCACTTTCTCTCCTCTCCATTCAGTTTCTCGTGAGAATCAGCTTTCAGTAAAAAGAAAAGCAGCAGGCTACTTTCAGTAGAACAGCTCCTTACATCTCAGATTTAACTTTGTCTACTTCAATAGCAAATATGGCTGGAGGTACATATTCTTTTGTTTATTTCCGCATTCGAGAAAGTGTTATACTGAAGCTTAAAAAGTATGATGTTCACACATTTAGTTTCGGCTGTTTTGTTTGTATAATACTGTTCACCTAACATTGGTATCAGAGCCGACCTCCATGCTGTATTACTTTAATCTCTGAAATTTTTTATATGTCAATCTCATGTTAATATTGACATGTAAAACCGTAACCCATTGGCCATAGCTATATATATGTGTCATCATAAGTTACATAAAGGATGTACAGACTTTATTTCTATTAGTTTAGGCATATTAAGCTTTTCGCCTGCTATAAATAAAAAACTAGAGAGCCTGGACATGTTTTTATTGCTATATATATTTATCAAAGCAAGTTTTCATTCTAGATAAATATGTGTCCAGCTTAACCGCATAATGAACCTATTAAATACTAGCTGTACATGGACCAAAGCATGTTTAAATCCACTTTATCAAATAATATGCTTTGTGTACTGTTACCTTTACATGCAAGTGGGTATACATATGTATGCTTTTTCCATTAAATGGACTGACAGTTTTTTAAATGTTGCCTAAAATCATAAAAGAAATGCTGTCATCATGATACATGTGTATAGCTGGTGCTAATCATATATAGGATGCTCTGCATACAGTTTCTTTTTTCGTGCAATTGAACACATGTATAAATATGTGCGCTTTTCCTACTAAAATATCACATAGTTGATTCGAACTTCTAAAAAAAAAAAAAAAAGGAAAAGCTGCTGTGCCTTGATACTTTTATGACCTGTCATTTTAAATATGGGTCTGCTATTCACTGAAACCATACATGTTGTGTTCATCTGCACATATCGGTTCTGAACTGCTGACTGTAACTTTGCTTATATCCCATAAAGCAATTTCATACCAGTTCTATTTTTCCTTTTTAGTACATACTGGAAAGTGTAATGTAAAATTAGCATGTTACAGCAAGAGTTATACAGTTTTGGATACATGTAAAATTTCATTCCAGAAATGCACATACTGTTTTCATGCTTACGGAAAAATATAACTATGGATTAAGATTAGCCACAGCATCTTATGCCAAGTGTATATTTCATTTTGGTTGTATGAATCTGTATGATATGTGTTTACTGGATTGTAAACGTATCACTAAAATTAATTGCTTTACCCACAGGAATGCAATTATTTGACAGATCTGATAAGATTAAATAGTGGTTTAATAATAAGTAATGAAATTCTAGAAGCCCACAGGCATAGAATTTTATTATAAAATGATAAAGGAATCACTAGTTTAATCATTTCTGATTAGCAAATCTAATGCAGTGTTGCCACCATTTCCCACAGGAAAGGTTTAGATTATGCTGTTACTTGAATTTAACATTGGGTTAGTTCATAATAAAGTCATTTGCTTCAAAATATTAATTTACTATTACTGTTGCAGCTAACACTTCTGTAGCAGCAAACTCATTTGTAAGCGCGGCTCAAATTCCTACTCTCAGTGGTGAGAACTATACGGAATGGAAGGACAAGATCCTTTTGGTGCTAGGGTGTATGGACATTGACCTTGCGCTTCGCATTGATGAACCGCCTGTGCCCTCAGATCAAAGTACACCTGAGGAAAGGTTGAGCTATGAACGGTGGGAGCGATCCAACCGATTAAGTCTAATGCTCATTAAGTCTCATGTAAGTAAGAGCATTAGAGGTTCAATTCCACAATGTGAAAAGATCAAGGACTACATGAAAGCCATTGAAGAGCAATTCATTAGCTCGGACAAGACATTGGCAAGCACCCTAATGAGCAAATTTACTGCAATGAAACATCACAAATCAAAGAGTGTGCGTGAGCACATAATGGAAATGAGGGACATTGCTTCTCAGCTTAAGGCACTGGAAGTTGAAATTCCGGAATCAATCCTTGTTCATTTCGTGCTTAATTCTCTTCCTTCGGAGTATGGACCTTTCAAAATCTCTTATAACACACATAAGAAAAAATGGTCTATTAATGAACTTTTGACCATGTGTGTGCAAGAGGAGGAAAGGCTTAAGCATGAAAATTTGGAGAGTGCAAACTTAGTCACTCATAAAAAGGGACAATGGAAAAAGGGTAAAGGTGCTGAGAAAGCTTTACAGAAAAAGAATGATGGCACTGTGTCATTCAAGAAACATGGCAATAAGGACGAGTGCTGCTTCTTCTGCAAGAAAAAGGGACACTATAAGAAGGATTGCCAGAAACGAAAGCAATGGCTTATAAAGCATGGTAATCTTAATGCCCTTGTGTGTTATGAATCTAACTTTATAGACTCACAACAAAATTCATATTGGATTGATTCTGGTACTACAATTCATGTTGTGAATATTATGCAGGGATTTCTCAGCCTAAGGAAACCGATGGGAAGTGAACAAGGCATTTATTCAGGGAATGGAATGCTTTCTCATGTGGAGGCTGTAGGGACTTTTAGGCTTATTTTGAATAATGGTTATGTATTGGATTTAGAAAACACCTTTTATGTTCCTTCCTTTTCTAGAAACCTTGTTTCTGTTTCTCGTTTAGTGCTGTTTGGTTATCAGTTTAATTTTGTTGGATCTGAACTAATTATTTTAAAGAATTCTGTAAAAGTTGGTTTTGGAACTTTGATGAATGGTTTGTATAAATTGAATTTAGATCCAAAATATGAACATAGTCTTATAACTCTGCATGATAAAGTTGGTACCAAACGTACCATGTTGGATGAGTCTTCGTCTGTACTTTGGCATAGGAGATTAGGACACATCTCCATTGAAAGAATTAAAAGGTTGGTTAATGATGGAGTTCTTAATACTCTAAATTTTTCCGATTTTGGTACTTTTTTGGATTGCATAAAGGGAAAGCAAACCAACAAGAACAAAAAGGGTGCCAAAAGAAGTACAGAAACTCTTGAAATCATACACACAGATATCTGTGGTCCATTCAGTACCCCTTGTCTTAATGGTCAGAGGTATTTTATCTCATTCATTGATGACCATACACGATATATGTACTTATACCTTCTTAATGATAAAGGTGAAGCACTTGATGCTTTCAAAACATATAAGAAGGAGGTTGAGAAACAATTAGAGAAGACAATAAAGATCGTAAGATCTGACAGGGGTGGTGAATATTATGGTAGATACACATAGTCGGGACAAAATGAGGGTCCATTTGCAAAATTTCTTAAGGAAGAGGGTATTGTTGCACAATATACTATGACGGGCACACCGCAACAAAATGGTGTTGCAGAAAGGAGAAACCGTACCCTTATGGATATGGTAAGAAGTATGATGAGTGACAATGATCTTCCATTATTTTTGTGGAGCGAGGCATTGAAAACAGCAGTGTATTTGTTGAATAGGGTTCCATCGAAGGCTGTTCCTAAAACTCCATTTGAGTTATGGAAAGGATGGAAGCCTAGTTTAAAACATTTACACATATGGGGCTGTAAAGTGGAAGTTAGAATTTACAATCCACAAATCAAGAAATTGGATCCTAGAACAGTCAGTGGATATTTCATTGGCTATGCAGAAAAATCTAAAGGTTATAAATTTTACTGTCCCTTACATACTCCTAGAATTGTTGAGTCTAGAAATGCAAAATTCATAGAAAATGGTGACATTAGTGGGAGTACGGATACTCGAAAAGTTGAGTGGGAGGAAATGCGGAATCAAGGTGAAATATCCGCATATAAGGATGATTTGGTTGTTTTTCCGAACATTCAAGCTGACAACTTGAATGAACAACCAATTCATAATCCACTACCTCTAGATGAACACGTCATCATTGAACCTGAAGATCAACCTACAGTTCAACATCCATCAAATATGGATGAAGCAGAAGGTCTTAGGAGATCTTCAAGAATAAGGAACCCTGCTATTTCTAGTGACTATCTAGTGTACCTCATTGACACTGATTTTGATGTTGGACATAAGGAAGATCCCATCTCCTTTTCACAAGCTGTAAATGGAGAAAATTCGGATGTTTGGTACAATGCCATGAAGGATGAAATGGAATCTATGGCTAAAAATCAAGTTTGGGAAATTGTCGAGTTACCAAAGGGAGCACATGCCATAGGCTGTAAATGGGTCTATAAGACCAAAAGGAACTCCAATGGTAACATAGAGAGACATAAAGCCAGACTTGTAGCCAAAGGTTTCACACAAAAGCAAGGCATTGACTTTCATGACACATATTCTCCTGTTTCTAAAAAGGATTCTTTTAGAATCATAATGGCATTAGTAGCACACTATGACTTAGAGCTACATCAAATGGATGTGAAAACGGCCTTTTTGAATGGCGATCTTGAAGAAGAGGTATACATGAGACAACCTCAAGGATTTTGCTCAAATTTGGGTGAACAATTGGTTTGCAAATTAAGGAAATCTATATATGGATTAAAACAATCCTCCCGTCAATGGTATCTTAAATTCCATGATGTTATATGCTCTTATGGCTTTACGGAAAACATCAAGGATGATTGCATATACCTTAAGGTCAGTGGGAGTAAATTTATCATCCTAGTGTTGTATGTGGATGATATCTTACTTGCAACCAATGATATGGCTTTGTTATACAACGTGAAATAGTTTCTTTCTAAAAACTTTGAAATGAAGGATATGAGTGAAGCCTCTTATGTCATTGGCATGGAGATTCATAGAGATAGATCTCAAAGAACATTGGGTCTATCTCATAAAGCCTACATTGAAAGAGTTCTCGAAAGATTCAAAATGCATGAAAGCAAAGCCAATGCAGCACCCCTAGTCAAAGGTGACAAATTCTCTTTAAGTCAATGTCCGAAAAATTCTTTAGAAAAGAGAGAAATGGAGAATATTCCCTATGCATCTGCAATTGGCAGTTTAATGCATGCTCAGGTTTGTACAAGACCTGACATAGCATTTGCGGTTGGAATGCTTGGTAGATACCAAGAAAATCCAGGAATTCACCACTGGAAAGCTGCGAAAAAGGTTATGAGATATCTGCAAGGAACTAAATGTTACAAGTTGACATATAAGCATGTTGACAATCTTGAAGTGGTAGGATATTCGGATTCAGATTTTGCTGGGTGTTTAGATTCTAAGAAATCCACTTTGGGATATGTATTCATGCTAGCTGGTGGTGCTATTTCTTGGAAAAGCGCCAAACAATCAATAATTGCAACATCTACGATGGAGGCAGAATACATTGCTTGTTTTGAAGCAACTTCACAGGCCGTGTGGTTAAAGGATTTCATCGCTGGGCTTCAAATCATGGATTCGATTCATAAGCCATTGAAGATCTATTGCGATAACTCGTCAGCTGTATTCTTTGCGAAGAATAACAAGATTGGGGGGCGTAATAAGCATATTGACATAAAGTATTTGGCTGTACGAGATAGAATCAAAGAACAAATCGTGGCAATTGAGCATATTTCTACAGATTTGATGGTAGCTGATCCACTAACTAAAGGACTCTCAATAAAGGTGTTTACAAAGCATGTAAACAACATGGGATTAGCATGAATTTGTATTAACACATTTGTTCTTGCTTTTGTTTAAAGTTGAATGTCAATAATAATTTTTTGTTTGTGCACAATAAAGTTCTTGCTCCTAATAAAATAGTTCATGAGAACATTAGATCCAGAATGACTTATTGGAAGTCATACATAAAGTATTACCGTCTAAAGTTTAATGGAAAGTAGTGTATTGTGATACATGGAAGGAAGTTGTGATTTTCACAATATAAACCGCCATGATTCATGCATTAACTTCCAAATAAGATGTGATGAGCACAATTGGTCTATTTGGCCAAATATTTGAATCTATATTTCTTGGATCATAAAGATAAATATGTCACGTGGTTCAAGTGGGAGAATGTGAGAACGGCTCTTTCATTTTTTGCCCCACATGCCATATTATTAGCATACGTGATAACGTATGTGTTTACTGAAAATGAGGATCCTTGAAATAGTCATGCCACTTGTACTCATCCCCACTTCTCTTGATGAACGAGAACGTGTCAAAGTTTCTAACGGGATTTGGATCTCGTCAGTCTATAAATAAAAGGCCTGTGGTATTCATCGACTACACGATTATAAAAAAAAAAGAAAATATAGGCTGTGCGAAAATCCACTTTCTCTCCTCTCCATTCAGTTTCTCGTGAGAATCAGCTTTCAGTAAAAAGAAAAGCAGCAGGCTACTTTCAGTAGAACAGCTCCTTACATCTCAGATTTAACTTTGTCTACTTCAATAGCAAATATGGCTGGAGGTACATATTCTTTTGTTTATTTCCGCATACGAGAAAGTGTTATACTGAAGCTTAAAAAGTATGATGTTCACATATTTAGTTTCGGCTGTTTTGTTTGTATAATACTGTTCACCTAAGAGGCTTTGGTTGAAAACTTGAAAAAGGAAGAAATTATTCAATTCTGACATCTATAAACTTGTATCTAAAATCCATCTATTAAATCAGATAAGAACAACTGCTACATCAAATCCAAAGACCAGATCTCTATTGAAACTGAAATAAACTTCATCCAATCATGGAGATGAACAACCATAACATCCACTGATTCAAATCTTATAAATTGCAAAAATATTTTTGTAATCAAAACCAATCCGTGGCATATCCAAATCTAACACAATCTTCTACAATCAGCAAACATACATACCAAAATCATAAAGATGTTAGGAAACCAAAAGATCGGTTCGAGCTCCTCATTTCCAACAGCTTCGCACCAGATCTGTATATACTGCAATTAGCCAAGAGATGCATAGATTTAAAGCTAGGATCATCGAATATTACGCGATTTATTAAAAACTAGATCTATCTAGATCTGGAACTGAGTAGATTAGGGCTTCAAACAAATAGTGAGATAAGGTTTTGGCTCTGAAATTAACTGTGAAAAACTGAAGAAAAAACGAGATCTAGGTTTTCCTGAGAAAATTGGAAAAATGACTTTTTAGCGAAAAACAATTTCATTGATGGTTATCGAAATGGAAATCAGATAGAAAACTGACGGAAATCGGATAGAAAACAGATGAAAATCAAATAGAAATCAGATAGGATGAGAAGAAAGGAGAAACTCACGCATGAACGAAAGTAGGCGATAAAGCCTGTCGCCATGGACAAGTTCTCTTATATATATTACATAGGTAGTTACATTAATATATAATTTTGTTGATATTTTTCTATATATACATATATATATAATATTTCTTCTTAGGCCTGCACACCTTTGCTTTAGAGCAGTTGTTATTCTTAACATTTAAGCTTCTACGTTTGGGTACGGTTTCTTTCATTGGGTTAGGCACATGCAGAAGTAGACATAGGATAGGCCACAGAATAGATAGTTATTGCGTTGTAAAAATAATATGAGTTGTACGTTCCGCATGGCACAAATATCGGAAGTAGTGTAGCTGTAAATTTTCCAGAGATTTGCATATAGGTTTTCACGCTGACCGAAAAGAAATGGAGTGAAAGGATAAATGTGAGATTTTCTTTTTCTAAGTCTGGTCTTGTCTTAATTAATGCGCTAAAGAAATTATGGTAGTACGAAACTTGATTGCCAAGGTAATGAAATATATTTAGTTACGCAGCTGTTAGGTCACTTATCAAATTCAAAATTGAATTCAGGTTCATATGGAAACAGGTAGGGTTGTGTTCATGTGCCTTGCGTGGATATAAAATAGGTAGGTAGCTCTTTCATAATTTTTAATATAGCTTAAGAATTAAGTTTCCTTATTTATTTATTTTTAGTTCTGATACGGTAGTTTTATATACGGCTATTTACACCTCATTAATGTTGAAAGTTAAATATACGCATCGCTATAGATGAATCCAAAACACAATGAAAATAGACCCACTGCTATACCTTGACATTCAGGACCCAGTGGAATTAATTACGTTAAATTCCAACTTGGTTTGTACAACGGCGTTATCTTAATTTCAATATATTTATCGGTTCCCATTTAAAATATCGCGCACTGACGAAACAACTCCAATTGGCTCCAAACTGGAAATCTAGCAATAACTAGTTATACGTATTCCAATAAAATTTGTTTCACCGAAAACGGAGATTGTTTGAGAAACCGCAATTCTTAAGGCTTATATAATGCCGGTTAAATATCCAATAAATTTCGAAATCATTATATTTAATTATAATAAATTATTACTATCGTATATATCAAAATATAATAATATATACAGGCTTCAATATCAACAAATACGATTTGTAACTCAACAATATACATTATGATTTAAACCGGTATCCAAATATCTAAAAATCTTTATTAATTTATTTAATAAACGCTATCTTTTATTAATGAATTCCATAGAGACTATTTTAAAATTTAATTTGGACATAACTAACAATCTATACCACGAAACCTAGATTTTTCTCTTCCATATGAAAATTATAATCAACAAGATTCTAACACTTCTTGTTTCACAGAAATCCGACTTATATCGGATCCTGTATACTCAATTGAAGTTCAAATTGTAAATTACGAACTACCGCGCCATTTCGAGCTCATTTTATATTATATATAAATTAACGTTCAGATTTAGCTATATAAACGAATATATATATTTTAAATCCATTTAAAATTCTAAATAAATATTTAAAATAAAAAATTAAATTAAATATTTGACTACTAAAAATACAGGATATTATAACTGATTTAGTCGGTTAATTCGGCTTGAACCGAATATTGCTCACCCCTAGTCATATTTGACATGTTGACGGTGGAACATAGCGTCGATTTTGATTGCATTGATGATAGCTCTTGTTTCGGTCAAGCTAACAAATTTTTGTTAGATTATGATTAGAGGTCTTCAGATGTTATTGCGTGCACTTTTATGGTGGTAGGCTTAGTTGAGTGTAGTTCTCAAGCTTTGGTGGTAGAGGCTGGTCATAGGTTTTCTTCGATGGTTTGTGTTGCTGTTGAATGGGGTAATGGTGGTGGTTCGTTTTTAGTGCATCTTACATCTGAGCAAGTTTCCTCTTCCGGCATGATCAAGAAAAAGGTTAAGAGGAAGTACAAAGCTTTTGATTCATCCTGCAAATCTGATCTTCATATTGATTTGAGTGTTGTGAGATGTAGTGCTAGACCCAGCAGTATACCTTCATGCTCTTCGGCTAACTAGTCTTCAGGTATTATTCCTTGTATCAGTAGTATTTATAGTCCTTATGCTTTATGTGATATGTCGTCTAATGATTTACATTTTTAGCTAGAAACTCTGGATTTATTATTTCTGATATAGACTTAGACTTTATTAGAAACGAAATATTAGAGAGAGATGAATCACTTAATAAATGAAGATCATTAGTTGGAATGTTAGAGGTTTTCATGACCTAGATAAATGTGTTAATTTGAGATCTTTTTTTAAAGATTATTCTGTTGATATAGTGTTGTTGCAAGAAACTAAAATTTAATTCCTTGAATTAAATTTTTTTAGATGTTTTAGTGGTCTTTATATTAATGACTAGAATTTTTCGCCAACTAAAACTAGCATTTGGAGGTTTAATGATTGGTTGGAAAAATACTTGTGTTAAGATTCTCAAAGTTATCTTTAAAGATTGCTATATACATATTATTTTCTATGATATTGGTGATGACTCTATTTTAAATATTTCTAATGTTCATAGTCCTTGTAATAAATTAGATCGTAGGGTGCTTTGGAGTGAATGTCTAGAATTTAGATCGCTTGCTCCTGGTCTTGGAATATTCGATGGTGATTTTAATGTTACTAGATTCCTCGGAGAGGCTGAGCTCCTAGAGAAGGAGACTTCTCTGCTATGGAAGAATTCGATCAATTAATTATGAATTGTTATGAAATAAAATAGAACAGATAAAATATGAGAAGACATTAGAAAGAACATAAGAGATAAGGGAGAGACCTTTTTATTTCTCTTTCATTCAGTGTACATAATTCTATTACATTGGCTCCCTTATATATTGGCTTTGGTGCTGATGTTAGCCTTTCTCCCAAAATGTGGGACTAAATATAACATGACAAACGCATATTCACTTATATGTATTACAACACTCCCCCTTGAATATGTGTATGTAAAGATGATAAGATTAATTACCTCATTTAAAACCTTTTTATGAAAAACTCTGTGGGAAAAATGATAAAGAAGGAAAAGAGTAAATTTTTATTTCATCTTCAGGAAACATATTGACAATGTTCCAATGAGGGTTGATACTTCTGGATCAAAATAATGCCTCGTTAAAAACCTTACTAATAAAAACCCAGTAGGAAAAATATTAGTGAAGGAAAAGAGTGCATTACAACATAATATATGCTCCCCTTGATTCGTAACGCATTATTCAAATAGTTTGGTGATGCAAGCGGCGCATACCAATTTTATATATCATCTTCTACAATGTTGATTTTGGAAGTGCCTTTGTGAATAGATCTATTGGATTTTCTTGAGATTGGATTTGCTTTACTTCTATCTTATTGTCCTTCTGAAGCTCATGTGTGAAAAAGAATTTAGGAGAAATATGTTTTGTCCTTCACCCTTGATATATCCCACTTGAATCTGAGCTACGCATGCTGCATTGTCTTCATAAATAATAGTTGATCTTTCTGTAGTTAAGGGAGCATGACATGTGCTTCGAATATGTTCAATTAATGATCTTAACCAAACACATTCTCGATTCGCTTCATGTAGTGCTAGAATTTCAAAATGATTGGATGATGTTGCTACCAATGTTTGTTTTGTATCTTCATGAAATAGCTTGAATATGTGTCTTCAAATTATTGAATGCTCTTATAGTAGCTTGAAAGTGTCCCCTTTAAAAAAATATTGCTCCTCCTCATAGATATTGTCATATTAAAATGATATTTCTTCTAAGAGTTCGATACTTCAGGATCGATGTAATGCCTCAATTAATCCTTACTAAGAAAAACCCTATGGGAAAAATCTTAGTGAAGTAAAAAGAGTACAAAAGCATATTTTCAATAATTTACTACATTAAATGTAGAATGATACTTCTGGATCAATATAATTCTTCAGTAAAAACCTTACAAAGGAAAACCCAGTGGGAAAAACTTTAGTTAAGGATAAAAATACATATTAACTTAAATAACATATTTAAGATGTTATTCCTTGATGTGGTGCTTGATTCTTCTAGATCAAGATAATGCCTCGTTATAAATTTCAAATATTACTTTGAGGATGATACTTCTGGATCAATATAATACCTCATTAGAACTTTACTAAGAAAAACCCGGTGGGAAAAGTCTTAGTTAAAGAAAAAGAGTGCATACTTTTTGATATCTCAATTTCGTTATAGATACTTTTGGATCCATAAATATGTATCTCATTGACAATATTACTTAAACAAATCTTGTATAGAAAATAAACTCAAGAGATAATAATCTTTACTCTTCGTACTTCCGACGTTCATCATTTATTAACATTTGCCTCATTAAAACCTTCACAATGGAAAAACCTATGGGAAAAAACCAAAGTGAAGGAAAAAGGGTACAACATCACAAGAAAATTCTTAACGAACTTTTCTTTAAAGACTTTTGTGTGCATTTTCATGCTTCAGGCATGTTTTCTTATTTAAAACACCTTTGTTTGCGCTTGCTTGCTATACACTTCGAGTGTTTACAATTTTGTGCTTCAATCAGGTTTGCACATTGCGAACAATAATAGTTTCATTACAGCAATACTTATAAGCAGGAAGTAATCTACTCATCTTGAATTAAATCAAGATTTTCATTACAACAATACTTAGAAGCATGTTGTAATCTATATTCTATGTTCTTTGCATTCTTTATAATCACTAAAGTTATTTATGTTTTTCAGGAACCTGTACATTTCAATGTATTTTACATATCGCAACTATACTCAAAAGTATATTAAATGTTTCATTACAACAATACTTAAAAGCAGGGAATAATCTACTCATCATGAATTATATCATGATTTTCATTATAACAATACTTAAAAGAATGTTGTAATCAACTTTCTTTGTCTTTATATTCTATATAACCAACAAAGTAGTTTATGTTCTTTAGGAACTAATATTCTTTCATCATTTCGTGTGATTTAACAAATATTCATACCTTCGAGGTTTATTCACTACTTTGCAGACTACAGGTCCACATTTCTCAATTAGAGAAGGATTCATGATGTCCAATCATGATTTAACATAAGCGCTTTACTTTTATAAATTTAGCATCGATGATTATATATTGTCAGTTCTAGATATAATTTATTGAGATCTCTTTATTTATCTAGTTTAGGAACCTAAACCACTTCTGGGGTTATTTGACAATCATGTCATGGATCTCTTTAAGAGAATCCTTAGGTGTTTCTTCAAGAACACTCACCTCCTTCATATGGCATCTTTATTACTTACTTCAAAAGTATCTCGAACTGACTTTTAAACCAATCTTTAAATGTGGTTTATGCATTTTGATCCTTCAGGGATTCAGATATATATTGAAGCAAGTATACAAGGGATATTATTTATAATTTATTCGTGTGTCAATTATTTAACACTGATACTCAAAATGAAATTGTATCCCTTTATCCTCCCCCTCAATGTTGACAAACATTGTCACACTATAATAATCATCATGGGATTCTCATTTTGATCCATTATCACATTGCTGCTGGTTAGTATATTATATGTATATCAGTTGTTGGAGGATAACCCTTTAATTAGTCGATAAGATGCATTCATCATTTTTTTTAATTACTTATTCTCTTTCATTGATCTAGCAATATTGGAGGAATTTTCTTATTATACAGGTTATTTGAATACACATATGACTTCAAGTCATTCAACATTCATGTTGACTAAAATTTAAATCACTAAATAATATTTATGCATAATCTATAAAATATGTTTATAACAAACTTCAGGTTGTTAGTTAAATATTTATAGATATGAATAAATAAATACGTGCGTCCACGTATTATAAATTTGCATAGTCTTTCTCATTTGAGTTAGTGATTTTAGAATATATTATTAAAAAGATCAAACTATTGATTTCAACGTATTGATCAATGTCATTACAAAACTCTTTAGGATCGTATGATCATGTTCAAAACTTCTGGTTTGAAAACATATCGAACTTCTGGTCCAAATAAATATATGAACAACTTCAAGTTGTTAAGTTGATGGAGTTTTAATATTGCTTCTACGATATTCCATAAACACCATTTGTGGAGTTTAATAATATTTTCTCCTTTAGGAGAAATTTATGAACTTTTCTACAAATATTTATTACTTTTAATTGTAGAAATCTCTTCTGGAGATATTTTATTATTTTCATATAAATAGATCTCTTCTAGAGATATCTTATCATTTCCAAATATAGAAATATCCTCTAAAGATATTTTGTTATCACCGCTTCTGGGATGAACTTATCTCCTCCATACAAACTATTGAAATATCATATCAATATACAAAAATACATATCAAATTTTAAATGTAGTAACGAAAATAGATGCATTAAATAAAAATAAGATTCAAGAAAAGAATTCACTACTTCTGGAGTGTATGATATTCCTTCAGGGAACATAATTTTTTATTTATTTATGTAAACGATCATAGTTGATCCTGAATGACCTAAACGATCATGCCAAAGAATCAATTTCTTTGTATCTGTTAGCTTCTAGCTCATGTTTATAAAATGAGATTCAACTATGCCAATTTTGGTAAAGTATAATCTAGTTGAAATTGTACCAATTTTTTCTAAAATAAGCTTCTGGCTTTCAATTTTAGAAATAACTCAAAGATATTCTTTGTTGTTTTCATTTATGATATCCATTCATTCTTATATCTTTGAAGCCAAGCAGATTTCGTTTAGAATTGCTTGAATATAGTGCATTTTGAATGAATATATGTGTACCATTTGGTAACACTATATGGGCTTTTCTGGACCCTTCAATTATATTGGCTGAACCAACTATAGTTGAAACTTTATATGAAACATTTTCGGATAATTCAGAGAAAAAGTTCGGGTTTTTCAATATCGTATGAGTAATTCCACAATCAACTAGACATATATCATCACTTAAACACTGTCGATCCATACCTTAAGAATTAAAAGTAATACAGCTAGTAGATAACTGAAATAACTTATAAATACAGATAAATGTCCATGGGAATAAACTACTTATCATGTCCAACATTACATATTATTTCTGCAATTCCATAAGCACAAGCTAAAAAGAAAGGCAAATAAACAAAAGTTTCAAACTAATACATGCTGAAAGGAAATGAAACAAAATAAAAACCACATAGTGGGCTTCAGGCTACTTGTTACCATCATAGAAACTGCAGGTTCTAAGTTTTCCATTTTATAACAAATATTCTTTCGCATTCACTTCCGGTGTGCAAAAATTAAGATCAATATTTAGATCTTAACTTAATATGATCTTCAGGATGCATATTTTCTTTATAAAGGTTTTCCTAAGAAACAATAAAATATTTCTTCTAGAAATATAATATGTTCTAAAATGACTATAATAAAACTTCAAGTTTTATCATAATCCATATATTGTTATTATATATTTTAAATCGAAGAAACTTTTCAAGAAAGTGCCCTTTTTTCACATATGAGAGTCATTTTACTATTTTCTTCAAGAAAATAGTATTTATTATAAATGCAATGATCTCTTCTAATAGTAAGTTTCTTCAAGAAACTATTTGTAGAATAAAGTTGGAATATAAGGCTTTTTCCTTTTGTTGAAACTTTTCCTTTCATTGATTTTTCAAATCCTTTCCTATTATTGGTCATTTGCTATAAGAAAATATTAAATGCAATTATATGCTTTTATGCTTTATTTCATGTTTCTCATTTGAATATGAACTTCAGGTTCCTCATGAACTTCAGGTCCCTCATTTGAATGAATTTGTATATGAACTTTAGGTCATATGCATGTTAACTTTAGGTTCAACCACTCTTGCCTTGTGTTTGGAAGTATGACCATCTTATGGTGGTCATAATGCTCCTTCAGGGAGCTCTATAAGTGGATAGGATCTTTTTCAGTTAAATATTCTAATTTTAGATCATCGCGAATATGGCATATTAAAATATCAGAGCCTTTGCTTTGTCCTATTAGGACATAGTATTACCATTTTTAATGGTATCCTCTAAGCATTGATATTGTAAATGGATCTCAGTGTTCGACATTTTTGTGAACTACACAAAAAAAATTGTAGATGCTTAATTAAACAAAATTCACATATCAGTATACATGTTCTATAATTAAATTGAATATATTACGACACAGAATCATAAAAAAACATCCAAATCTGCAGATCTTTCTCTATACATTTACAATGAACTTATTACAATAATGAAAACAATACCAACCGTTAAGTAGTCATACACCATGTTACATAACAAAAATAATGGCCATAGTAATACATATATTGGCGAACAAGCAACTTGCTTGTATTGAGAGATGAAAAAGCATATAAAAGTAAGTTATACATGGAAATGTAATTCTAAATATTTAAAGCATCTCATCTTGCGAGATGAAGCATTAAAAAAATGAGAATGGGTAGTCAATGATTACAAAGTTGAAGCTGTACAACAAGCATTAAATTAAATAAGAAGCAGCCTGCAGTTTACATATATGCATACCTATTATCAATGGCTTCTCTGTTATTGAAGAGATAAATTAGAAAATGAAGATTATTTATGTATGGCGTAGGGGTAAAAGATCCCTATATAATTTTATAAAAAGAAAATGAATGGATCTTCCTAAAAAGAGTATTTGGTATACCATAATACCAAATCAAATATGAATAGGTGGATATCTAAAAACCACTAAGCTAAAAATAATTAGATCTAAAAAGTTAGATCCACTGGAACATAATCTAGATCTACAAAAAAAATATAGATCCATAGATCAAATATGCTCAAATAAAAATTACTTATATGACAAATTCATAGATATAGACCTAGAAGATTTCAACAAATAACTATAAAGAATATCATGCTGATAACGTGTTATGAAATAAAATAAAACAGATAAAATATGAGAAGACATTAGAAAGAACATAAGAGATAAGGGAGAGACCTTTTTATTTCTCTTTCATTCAGTGTACATAATTCTATTACATTGACTCCCTTATATATTGGCTTTGGAGCTGATGTTAGCCTTTCTCCCAAAATGTGGGACTAAATATAATATGACAAACGCATATTCACTTATATGTATTACAACATGAATGGTAATTTAATTGAAATTAAATTGAGTAATGGGCTTTTTATTTGGTCTAATGGGAGAGATATTCCTTCTATGGCTCTTTTAGAAAGGTTTTTCACTAGTGACGAATTTAAAGACAAGTTTCCTTTTTGTAATATTGTAGGTTTACCTTGTGTCATTATCCTTTAATGTTCTTTTCCTAATTTTAATTATAAATTGTTTAGATTTGGAAAAAAATGTGGTTAGTGGAGAATAATTTTAAGGATTTAATTTCATATAGATGGCTTTCTATGAGTAATTATAATATTATTATTTTTAAAAAAATTGCTACAATTTTATTATGTAAATTTAGGAAGCTTAGGATTTTTCTCAAAAGATTGAGTAAAGATGTTTATGGTAATTTAAAGCTTAAGAAAGAAAAAAATTTATATGATATTTTAATTTTAAATAAAATTGAAGAAAATCGAATTTTAAAATTATTTGAGAAAATGTGCTTTAGAATCATAAAGAGGAACGTAATAAAATTTCGTTACAAGAAGAAATTCTGTGGAAGCAACTTTCTAAGGTTATTTGGATAGATGAAGGAGATAAAAATACATTTTTTTTAAAAATAAAGTTGCTAATGGTAGAAAAAGATGTAATTCTATCAATTCTATTTTTGGTAATGATGTTGAGATTTCTAACCAAGTGGATCTTAATAGTGAATTCACTAATTACTATAGAGGTATTTTTGGCAAATCTAACCATCATGCATTAAAGGCAATTAGGAGCTCATTGTATAATAAGAATAACTCTGTCGATTTAAATGGTTTGGATAGTCCTTTTATTGAATCTAAGATTTTAAAAACTATTAAAGATATGCCTCCAGAAAAAGCCCTCGGACCTGGTGGTTTTCCAATTTTTGGTTTAATCCACATTTTGGGATGCTTTAAAAGGTGACTTAATTTCTCTTTTTAATGAATTTTTTGATGGTAATTTACAGTTAGGTAGATTTAATTCTTCTAATGTTGTTTTATTACATAAGGAAATTGGGGTAAATCTTTTATAGGATTTTAGTCCTTTTTTTACTAAATTGTTCTATTAAAATTGTTTCTAAAGTCTTATCTAATAGATTAAGTTCTAAAATGAATGATTTAAATGATAATTCTCAAACTGCTTTCATTGAAGGCACGAATATCACTGATGGTGTTGCTGTTGTTTAAGAATATACTAATTTCAACTGTAAGAATAATGTGACTTATGCTATTCTTAAGAATTTACTAAAGTTTTTGACTCCATTAACTGGTATTTTCTTAAGAATCTTTTGTTGGTTAAACGTTTTAGTAATAGGAGGATTGGTCGGATTTGGCCTCATTTGAAGTTGAATAGTTCCAGTATTCTTATTAATGGTATTCCTGGTAGAAAAATTCAGTCTAAATGTGGTCTTAGCTAGGCAAGGAGATCTGTTATCTCCTTTACTTTTTAATCTTGTTGTTGATGTTTTTGTCCAAAATTATTAAACTTGCTAGTAGGAATGGGGTGTTAGAAGCAGTAGGCAGAGATATTACTAATGACGGTATTTCCATCTTATAATTTGCTGATGATACTTTGATTTTCTCTTCTCATTCCAAAATATATCATTTCTCTTAAATTTATTTTATACAATTTTGAGTTGCTCTCTGGTTTAAAAATTAATTTTGGTAAGAGTTTATTTTTAGTTCTTAATGGCTATTATAACTATGAAACCCTAGTTTCTAACATTCTTAATTGTAATATTATGAAGTTTCCCATTGAGTGTCTTGGTTTTCTCATTAGGCCTGAAAAATTAAAACATGATCATTGGAACAACATTATTGATAAGATTAGTAATAAATTATCTCTTTGGAATGGTAGATTTCTTTCGAGAGATGGTAGGGTGATATTAATTAACTCTCTGTTAACTACTTTACCCATTTATTGGATGTCTTTCGACCATTTTCCTAATTGGGTCATTAAGAAAATTGATATAATTAGAGGAAACTTTCTTTGATTTGTAGAAAGCTCTGTCTCCCATTCTAAATGTTTGGTTC
Organism: Allium sativum; assembly: GCA_030737875.1. Classification (NCBI taxonomy): domain Eukaryota; kingdom Viridiplantae; phylum Streptophyta; class Magnoliopsida; order Asparagales; family Amaryllidaceae; genus Allium; species Allium sativum. The sequence goes on from CM060922.1 coordinate 341,548,916, forward strand.
AACAGAATACTATCTGTAAACCTAAAAAAAGAGGGTGGTTTAGGTATCTTAAATTTATATAATCTTAATACTTTCTTATTAAGCAAGTGGTTATGAAAATTTAATGATTGTAACGCAATTTTTTTTATGGACAGAATTAATTTCTGATTATCAATGGTATAATGGTATTTTTAATCTTAGTCTTGGCTCTTTTAATAATTCTAATAATCTATCACATTTTTGGAAATCTATTATTCTTAATTTTGAGATTTATAAGCTAGGTATTAATTCGATTGTCCATTTTGGTAATAACGTCTTGTTTTGGGATGATTGTTAGATTTTTGCCATTCCTTTAAAAATTGAATTTGAAGATCTATATGATATTTTTAATTTTAAAAAGGCTTTGATTGCCGACATTCACAATCAAAATCAGACTTTTCCTTGGAATTTTAGTTTTAATCGTACTCTTGTTGTTCCTACTTTCAAGCAGTTTTCCTTACAATGTACCAAACTTGATTTGTATAAATTTGATAATGAGAGTGATGTTTTTAATTGGTGTTGGGATAAAAGTGATTCTTTTACTTCCAAATTCCCTTATAATTTTCTCCCTTTTTTTAGGTGTTGAAAATAAAGTCTTAGATTATCTTTGAAAAGCCAATGGCCCTCCTAAAACAAAATTACATATGTGGCATATTTTACAATGTAAACTAAACACTATTAAATTTCTTAAATTGAAAAATATTGCTATTAATAAAAAAATTTATTTTTGTAATAACCATTTGAAGATATTGCTTATTTGAATTTTAATTGTACAATTACTAAGTCTATTTTATCTAGCATTTTTAACCTTTTTAATTTTTCATTTAACCTTGATCATTTTGATTGTTATTTTTATCGTAATTTTTGTAAGTTTCATTATAATGCTAATTACAAGTATTTATCTAATACTATTTTTTTTAATTATTTGTTGGTATATTTGATTTGAAAGAAATAATTTCTTTTCATGTCTATAATGATATTATTAACAATTTGATTTATAGAATTTTCCTTTTTAGTTTCAATTGGATATCGAACACTTCTTATAAACTTAGCAGATCTACTATTTTAATATTTTTCTCTCTAGCATTAGGTCTCGTGTTTTTATTTTTAAATCTAACTATCATATTAATTTCAATGTTGTTTCTATGTCTGTTGTTACTAGTTAGTTTTTTTTCTCTGGTGTTTTATGTGTTTTTAGGTTTTGTGTATTCTGTTCCTGTCTTTGTTCTTATCATTTTTTCTATTTTTATTTTAACTTTTGTTTGACCTGGGTTGTTTTTGCTCATTATTTTTGTACTTTAATCATATTATGTGAGCTTCTTTTTTGCACAAACATGTTTTAGGTTTGTATTTTCTTATTATTGGACTCTAGTTTAAAGGTCATTGTGTTTTATTATTTTTTGTACGTTCTTTTCTTTGGACTCTTGTACTTAGGTTTTTTGGGAGGAGGGGGTTCCTTCTTATTGTATGGGGAGAGAATTGCTACCTGTCAAGCTTGTTGACAAGTCCATTTTTGGTGTGGAATAAAATTACATAAGTATTTTCATCCTTGTGAGGATCACTCATTTCTCTTAAAAAAATATTGTCGTAGAAAGTTTTGAAAATTCAAAAAATTTGTTATCAGAAAAAGGTTAACAAAATGGTTTTAGAAATAAGTTATTTATAGTCACAAAAAATGTGTTTTAAATAAAAAAAATGATACATAACTTACTACTGGTTTATTAATAAACAAAAAATATGTCACTTAAAGGATTGTAGGATGAACTTGTCTTTAGATGAAAATAACAACATTTCAAATATATGGTAAAAATACTATTATTATTAGTATTGCTGACTTGGGGTTAACAATAGAATAGCTTTAAAATAGTTTATAATGAAACGTCTAAATAAATAGCAATTGATTTTTGGGATAAGATATCCTTATCACGTGTATAGGAGAATAATACTAATACAGCTGCTTTCGAGATTTAATGAAAAGCATGTTGGAAAGGATAATTAAGTGATTATGAGCACCAATAAGATGATTTAAATAATATCATTGTTTTTGCACATGTAACAATGTTATTGTTTTGAATAGAATTTGATGTAAATTATTAATTCAATTAAATAACAAAGCTTCGAGATATTTAAAGTAATATTCTAATGACGAAGGATTTTGAAGTGATAGCTACTTTGAGATCATATATTCTTTACATAGATGACATACTTATTATGTCAAAATCCTCGACTTTGTATTAAGAGGGTATCACAATTACTTGTGTTTAACACTAGGCTTGTTGTGGATGATCAAAAACCAAACTTAATATTCAGCAAAAGAGCTAAGGATAAAGGTAACATGTAACAACCCGGAAAATCAGAACCAATTTAAAAGGTTATTTTTAGGAAATTTTGTTAGAAAATGTGTTGAGAATATAAAAAAAATTACATTATTAGATTAAGATATTGAATTTAAAAATAAAAAAATTGAATTATTGAATAAAGAAAGAAAAAAAGAAATAAGTTTTTAAATAAAATTATGATGTTATTTATGAATGATTTCAAATTTATTTCTAATAAACAATTTGTAATTAGATAAATGGTGATTTATAATAATTAAATTGTTTATGAACAATTGCATGAAAGAATACTCAAAATAGTTAATTTTGATTTGACTGTGTAAATCAATTTATGATATCCAATTTGAAATTGTAAGTTTGAATTAGGATTTGAATATAGAGATTTATACTTGAATTTCTAGTTTGTTTAATTTAAATTGTTCTTGAAAGATTGAATTAAATTTTAAGATTAAATGATTAAATTTATATTTAATTTAATATTTAAGTTTGTTGATTGTAAGATTACATTTATTGATGGAAACCCAATTCCTAATACGACATAACGGATTTGATTGTAAACCTATGTATGGCAACATAGTAGGATGGGGTACTATGCCGTCTAGGATTGATACATTTATTTTGAAAGTGTTTTAAACTGACTAGACACTAATAATAATATCATGTTTTATATGTATCAACCATGTTTGATCATTATAAGGTAAAACTCCATCCTCTGGTTTGCGTTGCATTGTGTGATGGGACTTGAGTCTTATAATGGTTTCATTTTTCTATAAAGCATTGCGTTGTTTGAAAAGATTTACTTATTTTATGCGCTGGCAATCCAATGGAGTAAACCCGTTCCGCGTTAGCGGCATGGTCCTGCGATTAGCCTTATTATTAGATAAGTTAAGTAAGATTTTTCATACCAGTCCCATGACTGACTCGTAGTTTTTTTCACTTGCTTACTCGGGTGTCCTTATTTCGACACGGGCAGTCGAGTAGTTTGTTTTGCAGATATTTATTTAGTGAGAAGGATTCTGGATCGAAGCTTAAACTTTGTCCAGAGCATTGATAGTCTTCCGCTGAGTTAGTTTATTTGTTTTCCGCTGCATTGTATTACATTTATTGTAAATTAATCTTACGCTGTATTATTATTTTTCGATGTGCTCTGATATATTATGTACTCTGATGTTATATTATTATGAGGTAATAAAAGTCTTTCGTTATTTGTTCTGATGTGTTGTATGCCCAAAGTTAGTGAACCGACGATTTTCAACTTTTGGATCAGGCCTTGCAGTTGATTCAAAGGACGGGGATTTGCGGGTCATTACATAACATATCAGAAATTATCAAGGTTAATATTGGATGCCTCTCTATTTTTTTACCTTAGTATACCATTCTCACAAAACATACTTGAAGCTAGAGATTTTAGCCCTCTAATTGAGTTAATAAAAAAATAAGAGAATTAATCACCGGTCTAACAGACAACTTAACATTAGCGGTCGTATTGAACTGGATAAGGCTGTTATATACCCAAACATCAATTTCTGAACGGAGAGTATTGCCAATTCTAGGTTGCTAATATTAATAGATTAAACTCTAATTGTGCAAACTATACATGAAAATCATAAGCAGATAGAATGTTATAAGGTGGTGCATGCAGAACCAAATCTAAGGGAGGGTAAGGCAATAAAAGACTAGATGATACTGCAAAGGCTATAACCATGAAATAAGTATGGGAAATTTGGCAAAGAGTTAATCTATGGGCCAACTGAATGTACAATAAATATTGTGCCAACTAAAATTTCTGGATCATATAACAAGATAATAATTCCTTTTAAGACTTTGAAAATTATGCTTAAAGGAAGACAATGGTGCAAGGGAACGATCAATTAAAACATTGTAAATGGTGAAAATACTAGCCTATGCTATGATCCTTGGGTTAATGGGACTTCTTGTTAGAATTCAAAGAGATGAATGAAATATACTTTAGTCCCACATTGGCAAAAAGAAGATAAGATATATATATATATATGTACCTATTTCTCATTCCCTGTATTAGCCCTTAGGGTCAGGTAATTTTGTGCGAGGAGGAGGATGTATATCACATGAACCAAACATACACGCGCGCACCACCTGTCCCGTACCGAACCGGGCCGGGTTTGGGTTTGGGTCTAGAATGAAATCTTATTTTTTCTACGAAAAACTTAACCAATTTTGGTGGGTTTTTGGACTGGATGCGGCAATGTATATGGGTGCGACCCAACAGGAATCAAACGGGTTTACAGCCTGTCAACAGATGAAGAGGAATGGGTGCGACCCGTTATAGTATAGATGCGACTGTTTGAATTCAAACGTATAACACGTGCGATTGTTTAAATTATGATTGTTCGAAGAATATAAATAAGTGACGAATCATGATCACATTCCTCATCAATTTTTTCAATCTTCTTCCTCTTCCTCTGTCCGAAAATCAAAACCATCATTGCTGCCAAATCTCTACTCAGACTGACGTAATCAGCACCGTCTCGTGCAGTCTTCGATTGTTGTATCCTGGGAGGCTAATTAAAAAAGTCTTAAGGAAATTGTTAAGGCAAGCCTCAATCGAATTTCCTTACTTGCTAATCTATTATTTTTCTGTTGTTGACTGTACTACATCCGCTTGTGTGCAAGTTGGATTGTGGTGTTATTGTTGTTTGTGTTGTTAAAACACCTACATGTATTGTTGTTCATTGTAACACAAATTGGTGTCGTTGATTGCATCTGTTGCATTATGCGTCTTAAGACACTTTTAATTATTCGATAAAAACAGAGAAGGCAATAGAGCAGATATCGATCAAGACAGCCAACTTGAACAAACCAGACCTGTTTAAGGGAGAAGGTGATGAGTTTTTGACGCGGCAAAGTCTGATACTCTTTTTATCTCACTACTCTTGATCTGCAAAAATATCTTGAGGAAGATGAACCAGTGCCGCCTACACCAGGCAAAACCAAGGAGTCAAATGAGATTCCGATTATTGATGCATGGAGGCACTCAAATTTTATTGCAGGAATTACATCCTGGAGTGTTTTGACAAAAAAATTTACAAAGTGTATTAGCCACTCAAGACTGCAAAAGCTCCTTGGAATGCGCTTGCCGCAAAGAACAAAACACAAACGTAAGCCTGAAGAAGTTTATAGTTGACAAGTTCATGGAATAAAAAAAGATAGGTTCAAAACCTGGATTACGAAACTATATGAACTTCAAATCATCATCCATCAAATGGAGGAAAAAGACCACGAAGTTAGTGAATCTTTCTTGGTTGAGGCAATCCCCAAAAAGTTGCAACCACCTTGGAAGGTTTACCGTAGCTATTTGAAGCACAAGAAGAAGGACATATCCTTACAAGACCTAATCGTAATATTGAAGATTGAGGCAGATAATCGCGAAGTCACCAAACCAAAAAGCAAAGAGGCTTTTGTTGCAGAAGGGTCAAAGAAAAAAAGACACCCTAACAAAAACAAAAAGAAAAGGAAGATGGCAGAAAACAAGCAGCATGATCAGTAGCAGTCCAAGAAATTCAACAGCAATTTCTGGGTGTGGAAAGACTGGTCATCAAGCAAAAGATAACAGACACAAGAAATAGAAAAATTTGGAAGCAAATGTAGTGGACAACATGGACATCGATGGGTCTAACTTTTCTGGAGTTGTGTCAGAATGCAATCTAGTCCAGAATCCTTCTCAATGGTGGTTTGACACATGTGCTACATGACACGTGTGTTATGAAAAGTCCATGCTCTCCATGTACAACAAACTGGATCATATAGAAAAATTTTACATGGGTAACTTGGCGGTGTCAATGATTGAGGGCAATGGGAAAGTAATCCTCAAGTTCACATCTAGTAAAACTGTTAGACTAAATGATGTGCTTCATGCTCCAGACATCCCGAAAAACTTGATCTCTAGACCTATACTCTCGAAGAAAGGCTTCCAAATGGTCTTTGAATCAGATAAAATTGTTCTGTCCAAGGCTGGAATCTATATAGGAAGAGGATACATATGTGATGGCCTATTTAAGGCTAATGTAGCCGTAATCGGCAATAACAATGTGTGTTGTAATTCTGAAATGAATAAAAAGGAAGTTTCTTATGTTGTCGAGTATGATGTTCTATTATGGCTTGAAAGATTAGGACACATAAACTTTCGAAAAATGAAAAAACTTGCAAATCTGGATTTAATTCCAAAATTTCAAGTAGATAAAAAATATAAATGTGAGACATGAGTAGAAGAAAAAAATGGTTAAGAAACCATTTCAGACTATTGAAAGAAGTACTGAACCATTAGAAATAATTCATACCGACTTATGTGATTTCAAAAACTTACCTACAAGAGGTGGAAAAAAGTATTTTATCACATTTATTGATGATTATACACGATATTTCTATGTATATCTTTTAAATAGTAAAGATGAAGCAATTGCATCATTTGTAAAATATAAGGCTGAAGTAGAAAATTAGTTAAATAAAAAGATCAAGATATTAAGATCTGATCGAGATGGAGAGTATGAATGACCATTCGAACAAATCTATGTAGAAAATATTATAATTCATTAAACAACAGGTCCATATTCACTACAACAAAATGTATTGCTGAGAGAGAACAGAACATTAAAAGACATGATTAATGCAATGCTCATAACCTCTGATCTACCGACGAACTTGTAGGGGGAGGCCTTAAATATGTCTAACCACATGTTAAACAAGGTTCCTCACAATAAAACAGGAGCAAATCCATATGAGTTATGGAAAGGACATAAACCAAGCTTTAAATGCCTCATAGCGTGGGGTGCTTGGCAAAAGATTCCAGTTTCGGCTCCTAAGAGAGTCAAACTCGGACCAAAAACAGTAGATTGCTACTACCTAGGGCCACCCCAAAATAGTAGCTCCTACAGATTTTTGGTATCAAGTCCGATATAGCTGATATTCAAATAAATACATTCATGGAATCAAGAGATGCTTCAATCTTTGAAGGTGTTTTTCCACACAAAAGGAATGAACGAACTTATGTCCCTAAGAGGACAAGAAAAGAATCGACCAATTCACATGAAGACGGAAATCATTGTGAAATTGAGGAAATAGAACCTAGAAGAAGTGCAAGGGCTAGAACTTCCAAGTCATTTGGTCCGGAGTTTTTAACATATATGTTAGAACATGAACCTCAAACGTACAAGGAAGCAATGTCATCTTTTTAATCTGCATGTTGGAACGAAGCAATCCAAAGTGAGATTGATTCAATTCTAAGCAATAAAACTTGGAAAATTGTTAATATTCAACACGGAATAAAACCAATTGGCTGCAAATGGATTTTCAAGAAGCAAATGAAAGCGGATGACTCTATCGATAAATATAAAGTCAGATTAGTAGCCAAAGGATATCATCAAAAAGAACGTGTAGACTTTTTTAATACGTATTCACCAGTAACACGAATAACCTCAATAAGAATGCAAATAACAATTACATCCATCTATAATTTATAGATTCATCAAATGGATATAAAGAAAGCATTCTTGAATGGTGATCTCGATGAGGAAATCTACATGGAGCAACTAGAAGGTTTCATTTCAAAAGGAAATGAAAACAAAGTCTGTAGATTAGTAAAATCATTATATGAACTAATAAAAGTTCTAAAACAATGGCAGGCAAAATTTTATAGTGTCATGATGAAAAACGGTTATCGAATAAATGAATGTGATAAGTGTGTTTATTATAAACAATTTGAATAATCATATGTAATGATTTGTCTGTATGTAGACGATATGCTAATCTTTGGTTCGAATACCCAAGTAATAGAGACCATAAAGAAAATGTTAATCAACAATTTCGATATGAAAAATTTAGGAGTTGCGGACGTTATTTTGGGAATCAAAATAATAAGAACACCTAATGGAATTGAATTGACTTAGTCACACTATGTAGACAAAATGATAGACAAATTTAAAAATCTAGAAATTAAAGGAGTATGAACACCTTTTACTCCATCTGAAGTACTGCATAAAAATACTAATGAGATTGTAATGCAACTGGAATACTCTCGTGTAATAGGATGTCACATGTATCTCATGAATTGCATAAGACCGGATATAACTTATGCAGTAAGTTGATTAAGCAGGTATACAAGTAATCCAGGGAAGGAACATTGGAAAGCAATAATGAGAGTTCTAGGATATTTGAAAACTACCAAAAACTATTCCTTACACTATGGAAAATATCCTACTGTATTAGAAGGATATAGTGATGCAAACTGGATTGTTGATTCAAAGGAATCAAAATCAACAAGTGGTTATGTATTTACCCTAGCAGGGGCAACAATATCAATGAAATCTACTAAAGAGACATGCATAGCTCGATCCACTATGGAATCAGAGTTCATCGCTTTAGATAAAACAGGCGAAGAAGCAAAATGGCTTCGTTATTTTTTAGAAGATATCCCATTCTCGCTTAAACCTGTACTGGCCATATGCATACACTGTGATAACCAAACAGCGCTAAGTAGAGCGCATAATTTTGTGTATAATGGAACGCCACAACATATTCGTAGACGCCATATCACAGTTAGGCAGTTACTCTCAAATGGAACTATTTCCATAGATTATGTGAAAACAAATGATAACCTAGGGGATCCGTTTACTAAAGGTTTATCAAGAGAGAAAATTGACTGCGCATTGAGGGTAATGAGTTTTAAAGTCTAAACCAACAAGAGTTACCTTGTACGGAAACCTATCCTAGCTACTGGAGATCCCATGGACTAAGATCAACAAGCAAACCAGTTATAAGTATCTCAAGAAGTAATGCATTTAATTGGACGTAGTCCTATTCCATTCCTATGGTGCACAACATAAATGCATGCCTATAGAAGAATTGATAGGATAAAACTACGTTTTTAATGATGGTCATATTTTGTAAATAACAAGTGGGGTATATGTAGGATACTCATAATGGTTGCGATCACCTATGTTAGTGTGAGCTGGGTCGGCTCTATGAGAATTTTAAAAGGCTTGAATTTTCTATAACACTCGCTGAAATAGAAAGTATTCAGGACCAAAATGAACAAAACAAAGAGATTAGATGAGAAGGGAATCAATGCTTCGTAAAGCTTATTATTTAGATATACAATAAAGGCTGACGACTCAAGGTGAAATAATTCACCGATTAGCCAAGTAGATCCGATATGTTTTAACTAAGGAAAGTTCAAAGTAAAATATCTACTTATCCATGATAAAGCATTATTCCATACGTAGTCTGAAATATTACATTTTGTGTGGGGGGAAAGTATATTGTTGTTCATGTAGGGGATTGTTACAATTCAAAGAGATGAATGAAATATACTTTAGTCCCACGTTGGCAAAAAGAAGATAAGATTTATGTATATATACCTATTTCTCATTCCCTATGTTGGCCCTTACGGTCAGGTAATTTTGTGCGAGGGGGAGGACGTATATCACATGAACCAAACACATACGCACGCACGCCGCCCGCCCATCCCAGGCCGGGCCGGGTTTATGTTTGGATTTGGAATGAAATCTTAATTTTGCTACGAAAAACTTAACCAATTTTGGCGGGTTTTTCGACTGGATGCGGCAATGTATATGGATGCGACCCACTAGGAATCAAACGGGTTTACAACCCATCAACAGATGAAGAGGAATGGATGCGACTCGTGATAATATAAATGCGACTATTTGAATTCAAACGTCTAATAGACGCGACCATTTAAATTATGACTGTTTAAAGATTATAAATAAGTGACGAATCATAATCACGTTCCTCACGAATTTTTTTCAATCTTCTTCCTCTTACTATGTCCGAAAATCAAAACCATCATTGCTGCCAAATCTCTACTCAGACTGACGTAATCATCAATGTCTCGTGTAGCCTTCGATTGATATATCATGGGAGGCTAATTATAAAAAGTCTTAAGGAAATTGCTAAGGCAAGCCTCAATCGAATTTCCTTACTTGCTAATCTATTTTTTTTATTGACTGTACTGCATACGCTTGTGTGCAAGTCGGATTATGGTGGTGGTGTTGTTGTTGTTGTTTGTGTTGTTGAAACACTTACACATATTGTTATTCATTGTAACACAAATTTGTATTATTGATCGCATCTGTTGCATTCCGTTCTGAGTATAAAAACTTTCACTTCTATAGTGGAAAAACTGGGTTGGTAGTTTACCACAAAGATTGGTCGTCCAAAAAATCCCATAATTTATAACTAGCAACAGATGGAGGGGCGCTTGCATTTTCTACCTTCTTCCTCTGTTCATGCAATTTAGTCTATCAAAATTCAAGATGGCTTTACAAAGTGCTATTGAACTTGGCTACATAATGCTAATGGAAATTTTGACTTCAAATCTGCATGGAATCGTATAAGATGCAGGTCAGCAGAATACAACTAATCTAAAATTATTTGGAATAATCACTGCGCACCAAAAATGTCATTATGCACTCTTCTGGCCAAGTTTAAACAGCTAGAGAACAAAGAAAGAATCACTGTGTACAGTTGGATTTCGATGTGGAAACGAAATGCAGAAGAATACTTTTATTATTGCAAATGAAATGTTTTGACATAGAATACAATATTGTACAGACTTGTATAGCTATTTATAATAGCCGTGTAATGTTTGTATGGGCTTAGCCCAGTTACAAAACAAAAGATAGGTGCGGGAAAGTAAAGATATACTGACCCAATAAGCATAAGCGGGTTACTTTTACTCCCTCCCCCCCCCCCCCCCCGAAACTTTAACTGGGTGTAACATTATCTCTAATTAGGTTTCGAAACAGAAAAACAAAAGAATGGCAGCGACTCCAATCTGCTCTAAGAAAGAATCCTCCCGCCACGCCTTCTTGACAGGTAAATCCATGTATAACTTGAGCTCACTAGCTTGATTATGCATGAGATTTGCTAGGAGAGGTTAAATTGTGGTCTTAAACGGATTTAAGCTTCGAATCTGTCAAAACCTTAGTTTAACAGGATGAATCAGACCTCAAATATGTCGATTTAACTTCAATCAGGAATATAAACTATTCTGGTGGATCTTTTGCTCAAATCTGTTGAATGTACGTTGAGATCTTCCTTCAATCTGATGAAATTAGGTCTGGAAAGAGGTTTTGTAAGTACATCAGCTTTTTGATGTTGCGACGGTATATATCCGACCCTTAACTTCTCTTGAATTACTTGTTCTCTAATAAAATACAAATCAAGTTCTATATGCTTCGTTTTAGAGCGAAGAAATGGATTGCATGTTAGAGAAATAACACTAATATTATCATACCAAATTACAGCTTTTTTCTCTGATTTGACTTTAAGATCACTTAATATAGATTCTATCCATAAAATTTCTGCTGCTTCACTTGCAACACATCTAAATATGCTTCAGTACTAGATCTAGAAACTGTATTCTGTTTTTGGCACTCCATGAAACTAGGGTTTTGCCTAGAAAGATACAATACCTAGATGTTTATTTTCTGTCATCAATATATGTTCCCCAATCAGCCATCTACATATGCATTTATATTCCGTGTGTTGCTAGCTGTTAATTCCAAAATTAACTCCAAAACCAGCTGATGGTGAAGGGGTATTAGAAGAATACGAGCGCAGAAGACCCCTCCCTCCTGAAAGCAGGGAGCTAAATAATAGAAAGAACTGAAAGCCAGAAAGAATGATATAGGAGTGACATACACCAACACCTCCCCAGAAAAAAGAAACTCAAGGTCTACAGAAAGCCAACAAAGCTCATCAGGAAAGGATCTACCCGACAAAGTCAGACTGGTGGGATCCTCCCCACAGCGTCAACCCAGCTGGTGGTCTTGTGGTAAGAAGACATCCATGACAAAACCAAGAAAGTTGGAGAAAGAAGCTCCACCTATGGGAACCCGGAAGGCTGAAAGGACCCTCAATACTAGCCCGCCTAATACCGACACGACAAGAGTTGAAACACCAAGAGCGTCAAGCCGGAAAAACATAAGGATTATATGGAGCCAATTTCCGAAACACCCACCGCAAAAATGCCGAGAGATTGTCTTGATAAACAATAGATGAATTACCAAGAACAACCTTCTAGAGCATCAGGCTATACCTGGAAATCCTACCTAAAAGAAAACCGGAACCCTGGAAGGGATACAAGCTATCCACACTAGTCTACTTAGCACAGACACTGACAGTGTTTCCGAACCGGCAGCTATCCACATACAAAATGAGGACAGGCTCCTCCAAGTATTCATGGGAAAACCGGAAGCCTATATCTAATGCTCTGTGACCGAGAGCACGCAACCGAGAGCTCAAAATACCTTCCGGAGAGCTATAACGACAGCAAGCGCATATCAATCTCAAAGAGGCTCGTGGTTAGCTGAAACCTTCATTGCAGAAGCTATAATTAACACTTCAAAACGTCTGGAAGCGAAAACATTCGAGACTAAGGAAAAGGCAACCCACAAAGACTCCTGAAATCCCAACGGCCCAATGGTAGAAGGGGCCCCAAGTTCCCTATATATAAGACCCCAAGGGTCACATTAAAGGGGCTCTCAATTTCATTTGGCTAATTTTTGTATTTCCTCTCTTAAAACCCTCAGACGAGGACCAAATAAAGAAGTACTTCTATTATGGTCATGTATTCCAAATCAAAGATTAATAAAGTATTCATCCATATCCAAAGCATCTTACTGTGATTTTGTCATACTGTTTTTCTTAATCATTAAATATCGCAGTTCATTGGGTATTTTACGCAAATGCTTGGATTCTAGTCCGGATCTTCTTACTGTCGAAGGGAACTCCCTTTCCTGTAGATTTAAACCCCTCCTATGAGCTTCTGCCCTCACCAAAAGCTTAGATCTCATAGCGAGCATGGTGTGGAGTCCCTCGTTATCCGCCACTAAAGTGCTTTGTCAAGAGCAACAGATTAGTAACCCTCCTTTCCAAAACCCAGACATCTAGGGACAGAGAACCAATTCAAGCCTGCGAAAGCTAAATAACCAACTTCTCTTCCTTTGATCCATCCACAATGACCTACCTCTGGTGTTGACAAAAACATCGTTAACATTTTGGAGCTAGAAGGAGGGCCTGAACCTACGACCTTGTGGTTAACAGCCATATATTTACCTAAGCTGTTTCGTCCTGGATTGGACTAAATCTTTGAAGAAGCAAAGTTATGGGTAAAAGATTCTAGCAAAAGCCTTCAGAATATCGAATGGATGAATCAGAAATCATGGACCTTGGAGTAACAGAAGAACTAAGGCTGAGAATAAAAGGCTTACACATAATGAAGCGGAGGAGGGAAATGGAACAATATGCTCCCGATATCGAGAATTATAGTTATTCCAACATAGGGAAAACCCTAGCGCCTCCTCCAAATGACTCTACATCCAAAGGGTATTAGCATTTTCTGTCACCTAAAGAAGACCTTCCTCAGGCAAGTTAGGGGGATAACGCTTGAACAAGAAATATTGGTTGATTTCAACCACTTCGCCAACAAATGGTCCGAAGAGATCGCATCTCAATTTCAGTATGTTTTGGGTGGAAAGAACGAAAGTGTAAGCACCGCAGCTAGGCTGGGTCACAAAAGGATTAAACCCCAGCAGCAAGAAGAAGGACGTATGCCAAGGATACCCGAGGAATACTACCTCACCACTCTGATGGAGAACATTTACTTCCTAACCAAACACGAACTTAGCTATTGGCCATTCACGAAGAAAAAGCCCAAACACGAAAGGAAAACAGGAGGGCCTTACTACCATTACCACACGATGAATGGACATGAGACTAATCACTACAGAATCCTCAAGGAAACCATCGTTAGATTCATTAACCGAGGCCAATGCGATAGTTTATGAAAAAATCAAAGTGAATTCAAGGAAATATTCTTAGGAAACAGATTACTAAACATGCTCAAGGGTACGGAAAAACCTCCTCCCAGAATTTTAAAAGGAAACCCAAAAGGGGTCTAATCGTAAACGGATTAAATCCCTCTTCATTGCCAAATTGATCAAGACGAGGCATCCCCGGGAGGGGGATGGTGTTAAGTCTTCCTCCATGCCCAAATCAGAGAGGGAAGGGTTAAAACATCAAATACGTAATCCTTCGGTTCACACCAGAAATGGTCGTGGTGGTGCATCTAACCTTAACACGCCCTGCCTTTGCTAGAACTAAGCATGTCCTACCTCTCTTCGCTGAAGAGCACGTCCTACCTTTGCTTATGTTCCGCATTACCCATAGAAGAGAACGCAAACCCCTATATCGCCTATGATGGTCAGGATAGGGCACCCCTCGGAGTGGGGTGGTGTATAAGCCTCTATCAGAATCTATGATAGTCAGTATAGAGCATCAAAAGAGAAAACCTTAGTTCTATGCCTATGATGTCACCGTTTAAGTTTCTAAGACCTTATCATCGCCTATGATGGTCGGAATAAGGCAACTATTGGAGGGAGGTCGGGTAAGTCCTTCGTCCCTGCTTGTGGATAAGCTAGCCAAGCGCACCGGATGCACAAGCCTAGAGAGTGGCCAACAAAGCACATACATCCTCTGCTTTAACATCAAAATCCCAAGGAGTGGCTTAGGAAGCAGGTACATCTTCATAGATCGACTCCAAAAGGGATGCCAAAACAATCAATGCCGAAAATGGGGGTTTCGGTCTTCTATAATAATACCCAAATCTAGGTCGATTCGTCTCTTCACAAATACCGGAGGGGGTGCCGTTCTTCTATGTTAATACCCGAATTTGGGTCAATTCAGCTCTTCACAAATATCGGAGGGGTACCGGTCTTCCATGTTAATACCCGAATCGGGGTCGATTTGGGTCTTCACAAATACCAGAGAGGGTACTGGTATTCTTTGTTAATACCAGAATCTAGGTTGATTAGGCTCTTCACAAATACCGGAGGGGGTTCCGGTCTTCTATATTAATACCCGAATCTACGTCGATTCGGCTTTTCATAAATACCGGAGGGGGTTCCGGTCTTCTGTACTAATACCCGAATCTGGGTCGATTCAGCTCTTCACAAATGTTGGAAGAGGTTTTCGGTCTTCTATCTATGCTAATACAAAAATCTGAGTTGATTCGACTCCCCATAAATACGGAAGGAGTCCCGGTCTTCTATTCATATTAATACCAAGTCTAGGTCGATTCAGCGCTTTACAAATACTAGAAGGGGGCTCCACGGTTCCCAATCTTTAATTATTCGGATAAGGGTTATTTCTTGAATTCTACTAGAGTCGAAAGGAATCTCTGGCCTATAGTCTTAAATACCCGAACCGAAGTCAATTCAATTCTTCACAAACATTAGAAGAAGCAACCCAGCTACGTTTAGACGCCATGGAGCAAATCACAGCTGGATGTAGGGTTCCAGTCACGACACAAGGCATCCGGATTTGGATCGGTTTGAATTCTCGGAGCTGAACAAGAAAGAGTTAGTCAAGCCTAGTCCCAACTCAGATCTGGCTTGGAATCACATTTCCACCATCATTAGGCACAAACTGGTAGTCTCCCTCATTTTTCTTGGTTCGGGAAAGTATCTTTGATTTATAAGAGTATATCAAATGTTTGCACTAACACACAAAACACGAATGAACACTATAGGCCTTTCATGCTTAACACACTTTGATACTGTTAATGGCGCCAAGAGTAAAGGACGCTATTTAAAAGCCCATAAGACCAGCTCCCAACGAAACGTGCCGGAGATGTGCACCTTGCCATGATATAACCATAGCTAAAGAAAAGCGTTTATACTAGAATGCATGGTCGCGTGTTAAGTAATATCATTATAAGTCCTATCCCTATTCGTATATACTATCGCTATAGAATACTATACTCCACTGGCAAAATGTTGTATACCTCTTACATTGCATAATTGTTTACAAGGAAGTTTACGAAATAAATACAACACCAAAATTAAAAAAAAACTATGTCCCAGCACTACAACTCCCACTTAAGCAATAGTCTATCCCTCAATAGAATGCATCTTATTCAGGTGACCAGGAAGAAGTGGCGGAACGGTGAATTGCAGTATGCAAAAGCCCGTCGACTTTTCGCTTCTCTGACTACGCATGAGTTATCCAAATGTTTAGGTTGCCACTTTAAAACTTGATTGAAAGCCTTGCCCATTTCACGAAGGTTTTTGTTTTCCTTCCTCAAGTCAAAGGCATCTTTGCGCAAGGACTGTTTCTTCTTTTGTAATTGCTTAATTTTGGAAGTATGGAAGTTAGTACGATGAGAGTTGCCCTCAATTCCCTTCCTATCATAAAAACTTTCACGTTGGCCTTAACCTGCCTATGCCACCTGACAGCAAGGGAATAATCCATTCCAGAGGGGAAGTCCCCTATTTCAAGCTCTAAAGATTCGGACCCGGTCGAAGCCTGCGAGACACCAGAAGCGGAGATTCTAAGAGCGCATTCAAAGATAGATTCCCATTCTTTACATTTTACCGGTACATCTTTACATCTCACCTCTAAGTCAATAGCTTGACATTGGAGTTCATCCTTTTCTCCATCAAAGTCGATAGAAGGATTTGTCTTTATACTCCTCTTCACTTCAAGGATATTTTTATCCTTTTGCTTTATTTGAGCCTCCAATACACATATTTGTTCCTTCAAACATAGCGTAAATGGCTCCCAGGACAAGGAAGATCCGCCATCAATACTGGTAGGTGTTTAAACCAAAAATGGTTTAATACCAAAGGTGTCTTATTGACAATTCACCCAAAAGGTATGCAATAGAAAATGAGACAACAAACGCAAATGCAAGTAAAAATACAAGGATTTTTATAGTGGTTCGATCTAGGAAAGATATAATCCACTTTTGAAATGATTTTCATTATCATGAAGAAATTTACATAGAACATCATCTCATTCATTTCTCTTATTACACTTGTTTACTCTCTTTATGATGATTTCCCACTTTTTACTCTCTTTCGACTTTAGATCTCACTTGAATTTTGAGGAGGAATGGATGAGATCTCATGATTAGATAATCTTCCTTGATTCCATCGTGAAATTGGTGTTAGATCCGAGCTTTAAAGAGGAGTAATGGAAGTTAAAGGGAATTTGAATGGAGCTTGAGAAGATGGAGATGATGGATTTCGATTTGGAGATGACAGATTTTAGCTTGGAGATGGTAGATCTCGACTTGGAGATGATAAATTCGATCGAAGTATCGATAGAGAAGGATGGAGAGAGCTTGAGTCGATCTCTAATGAAGGAAGGAGGAGACTTGGTCCATTTGGTGATGGAGGAAGATGAAATAAGTTTTGGCGGCCATTAACGGAGCTTGGATTGCTTGAGAACGGTAGAGAAGTGATTTGGGCAGCCCTTCGATATGGAACAATCGGGTCCCTTGAATTGTGGTGAAAGGGGGTATTTATATGAGAAGTTTAGACCAGGTGGCAAAGTTTTAATTATGGTGTACAGGGTTCTGGTCGCACATACACATATTTACAGAACTACCCCTAGACATCTGGAGCCAGCTGTGTATAGCTGTAGTATTTGACCGACCGATCCTTATTAATCATGCACGAGCGACCCTGTTCTGTAGTTGAACTAGCGACCCTGCTCTACAATTGCACGAGCGACCCTGCTCTTTGATGGAACGAGCGACCATGCTTTTATCTCAGTTTCACGTGAACACATAACTACATACATTCATGTGCTGGTACTATTCAAAATAATGTTCGAAAATTACAATTGTGCCATCGTCTTTATATAATTCTGCTCTTCAAGTATGCTCAGATCTCCATACAAGGAGAACGCTTGACCTCTCGTGCTAACTGTAATATTCGACCCCTCTTCTTAGTTGATACTCGACCAGCAGCAAGACGCTCGACCTCAAAATGGATCCCTTCTCTAGTCCACATGCAAGGCGCTTGACCCGATGATTTCTCCCTGCTCGATGGAGTTGTTTCTCGCGGTGACTAGTCGGGTTTGCTCGACCATGATGCACCGAAGTGAGCGACCTCTGAAGAAACACTACTGCTCAACCCCATAATCTTGTAATCAACCTAGAGGGCTTTGAGCGAGAAACCTGAGGTGCTACTCGAGCATGACACCAGAGCACTAGTGAATGAGCCATTAGAGCGGTGAGCGAGCGAGCTATGGGCAGAGGTAATGACCGACCCTCTAAATTGGCTGCTATATCATATGGAACTTCGTGCACATGTTGTATTAAGTGAAATGCTAATGAGGGTTTATCTTGGCCATGTTTACATAACAGGGTTAACATTTGTCCCTCGAAGCTTGTATTTTTTCCTTGTAAGGAATGCGGGCTTCGAACTGGACATAGTTAATACAACTTGCGTTGACCTTCAGTCATAGCTTTTTTTCGCTATAGTAATTCATGTTTTGAACTTATACGCTCCATGCTACCTGTTTTGTAATTAAAATAAGCACTTGAATGATTTTGGACTTGGTTATTGATTGTCCACATCAATAACAGGTTTGTTAATCATTAAAGAATGACTTATAGCGAATTGAATGGCGTGTCTTTGCAGAACTATTTTGTTTAACCGTCTAGAATTCGTTAAACATTGTTTGCATATATACAGTACTCGAATTCGAATTCACAATAATACTTGAGTTCTTCTAATCAATATGTATATTGATTGCAGACTTCAAGTTTTGCCTTGTATATCGGTTTACGTTTTATGAAACGTGTACCTGTTTAGATTGGAATTTCGATTCGATTTCCCGAGGCTAGAGCGATTGCAGCCTTCGGATGGATTCAGAATTTTGAATTTGGATTTGCTTCTACACCACATATTATCAGTGAAACTATTGATTGATATTAGCTTAAATTCCTTGAGAATCGTTACTACTGAGTATCGCTTATATTTAGTTTTGAAGCAAAATATCGTTGGGTTTTTTGTGAGATAATTATGGTTGGAGATTTGCAGACGAGGGAGCCTTTGCGTTAAGAGATTCTTGTTGGGTTTTCCATGTTGATCTTTATTGGTGTGATGAGTTTGGTCGGTGCATCAAGTATATCAGTTTTGCCGAATTCTCCGAATGATCCATTTTGAAGGCAATATCAAACCAAGTGTATTGGTCTTGACTTGTTATATTGTCGTGTTGGACTCGTGATATTATTTCAGAGCATCACTCAATTTTTAAATAATTATTTTGCCCTTAAGATATGGGTTGCTACGAGTCGTAAAAAACTCTATGTAATCAGTTCATCGAGCTTGCAAACATGTATGGATTCCCTGAGAATTGTGAATACAATAGGAATTTCGATTTTGCCGACTGGTTTGTCACTTCTACTTGGAGAAGTTTTACATCTTTGTGCACCCACTTAGGAAGGTCTGATGTTTGGTGCCCCCACTAAGGGAGGACTTTGGGTTTTGTGACCCCACTCGGGGAGGTCTTTGGATTTTTATACCTCACACATTTTATCTCAGATGCTACGCAAATGGATTTCATTCTTCACATCTAGGGATTCCAGATGTTATGCAAATGGTTTACATTCTTCACATCTGGGGATTCCAGATGCTACGCAAATGATTCTTATTCTTCACATCTGATTCTATCAGATGCTACGCAAATGATTTTTCATTCTTCACATCTGATTCTATCAGATGTTACGCAAATGGTTTATCATTCTTCACATCTGATTCTATCAGATGCTACGCAAATGGTTTTTCGTTCTTCACATCTGATTTTTCAAATGTTACGCAAATGGTTTTTCGTTCTTCACATCTGATTTTTCAGATGTTACGGAAATGGTTTTTCATTCTTCACATCTGATTTTTCAAATGTTACGCAAATGGATTTTCATTCTTCACATCTGATTCTATCAGATGTTATGCAAATGGTTTTTGGGGCATTTGTTTTATTATTCCATCGGGCAACCTTTAATTCCTTTGTCAGACGCTTGACTTGGCAGGTTATTCCGGTTTAGGAACTGAGGCTTTGAACCTCCCACTTGGGGAATTGGCCCTTCGAAGAAAGTTATAGCTCCCTCATTTGTTTGTCATGACGCTTTCTCATTGTTTGAATCTTTGAAACTTTTCCTATTGACTTTTCAAAGCGGAGCTTTTCTATTTTTGCATTTATGGATGTTGATATTTACAGCTTTTGGCACTTAAACTAGCATTGTTGGGGTCGCTATATTTCGTCAAATCTTACAGGAACAAGCGCCCAAAAGATGGCCTGCAATATGAAATCATCTTTTAAGCAATTTTTGATTTGACATATAATTTTGCAAGTAAGGAATTCATTCAGACAGATATACTCTTAGTCGTAGAGCTAGTGTTCAGTTTCATTGCATCACTTGCAGATTATTACAGACTATCTAAAAGAAGTTTTGAATATAACATAAAGTAAAATATGAAGAAAAGCATGAGCTAAAACAGGATATAGAGCATGAAGTAAGGTAGTGGCGATGTTGATCACTTATTCTAAGCCATTGAAATTGGAGCACCACCAGAGGTTATCAGTTGATGATTGGCCTCGAATTGGTTTGAGCAGGAGCTCCGTTGCTTAGACCGAACTGATCATTTGATGTTCTCTGCCCCTGGGGATTGCAGAAGGATTCATGGCTTGCGAATTCTTTACATACTGTTGCAGCCTATTTTTCCTGATAAATCCCTCGGTGAGGTTCTTCAGGTGCCGACACTCATTAGTGTTATGACCAGGTTGGTTGTGAAATCTACAGAATTTCTATGAGTTTGCTGCTTTATCGCTTATCCTTATCGGATTTGGCTCCGCATACGCTTCAGAATTCTTTGTTGCAAGATAGATATTTTTAGGAGTGTTATTCAAAGGCGTCAGCTCTGATGAGTTGAAAAAGCGAGACTTCTTATTAGCTTTGTTGTCGTTCCCGTCATTGGCTCGCTTCTGCCGCAGATTACTCTTCTGATTATATCGGGTAGCAGCATTTTTGGGAGCTTCAAGGAGTGGGTAAGCATCAATAATCTGAAGAGGTGCAGGATTAGTGTCGACTCACATGTACTCCTCGGCCTTTTTATAGAATTTCTCAAGTGTGTTCGGTTCTTTCATTGTAATCCATCTACCGAATTCGCTCTTCTCATCTATGGCGCCGATCAGAGACATGAGGACTATGCAATGTTCTGGATTTCTCAATTCGGACAAAGCAACGTTGAATCGACTGAGAAAAGCTTTAATGGATTCCCTTGTATTCTTCTACATCGCGGAAAGTGTTATAGCATCCTTGCCTTTGGTAGCATATAGGAGGAACTGTTCCTTGAACTTCTTGGTCAAGTCAGAGAATCGATCTATGGACTTAGGTGGTAGCTTTGTGAACCATAGTGACGCAGCACCTTCTAAGTAGAGAGGAAAATATAGGCATCTCATCTCATCTGTTGCTTTTGCCTCACTCATATGTCATTCGTAGTTAAACATAAAGTAGTTTGGATCAACAAGGCCATTGTACGGAGGCAAGGTTGGAGGATTGAATTTATTTGGAGTCTCGGTTTCTCGATCGATAAATGGAGTTCTGTCGGGAGAGAAAAATACCATTCTCTTTCATCGTCATTGCAATCTTGATTCCTCTTCATGATTTGTTCTATCATATCTGAGATGTACTCTTCAGTGTTATGTCATTCCGCGGGGTCAACTTTGATCTCTTTACCGAATGTTCGCCTTGGCAACACATTGCGGTTTAACGATCTAGGTGGTGCCCCTTATGCGGGACTAACAACCTTCCGAATATTTCGATCAAAATGACTTTTAGCTCTTGGCTTCGAGTTTTCGAAGTTAGCTTCGCCTTTGTCGTTTGACCACTCATTATCGTCTTCCATGTTGTCGTTGCGGTCATGGTCAGAAGCGGATGAATTGACATTCTCTTCGAGATCAACATGGACCTTTTGAGGAGGTGGATTTGGTCGAGCGTTAAGGATAGCGTCAAGTTTTTCCATCATAACTTTAGTAGAAGCATCCATCTGTTGGCAACAGCGGCATCCAACTCATTCTTAGTTACACCGGTTCCACCTATCGAGTTTTCACCAACTTCAAAACGGTTAGTAAGCGATGTAACTTCATTGTTAGCCATGTTATCGTTTTCTCTAACAGTTTTGCTTGTGATCTTCTTAATTTATCTATGATCTCGAACAAGGAATTGTATTTGGAAGAGAGATCATCGATTGGACTAGATCTTAGACTTATAGAATCCATGGTGGAAGTTGGCTTAGAGCTTCAATAGTAGGCTCTTAAGATTGAGAGAAGTGTGAAGGTAGGAGATGCGAACGGGGCCCCACAGTAGGCGCCAAATGTATAAACCAAAAATGGTTCAACACCAAAGGTGTCTTATCGGCACTTCACCAAAAATGTATGCAATAGAAAATGGGACCACAAACGCAAATGCAAGTAAGGAATATAAGGATTTTTATAGTGGTTCGATCTAGAAAAGATCTACGTCCACTTTTGAAGTGATTTTCATTATCATGAAGAAATTTACATAGAACATCATTTCATACATTTCTCTTACTACACTTGTTTACTCTCTTTGTGATGATTTCCCACTTTTTACTCTCTTTCCGCTTTAGATCTCACTTGAATTTAAGGAGGAACGGAAGAGATCTCATGATTAAATAATCTTCGTTGATTCCATCATGAAATTGGTGTTAGATCCGAGCTTTAAAGAGGAGTAATGGTGGTTAGAGAGAATTTGAATGGAGCTTGAGAAGATGGGGATATGGATCTCGATTTGAAGATGGTAGATTTCAGCTTGGAGATGGTAGATCTCGGCTTGGAGATGATAAATCCAATCGAATTATCGATGGAGAAGGATGGAGAGAGCTTGAGTCGATCTCTAATGGAGGAAGGAGGATACTTGGTCCTTATGGTGATGGAGGAAGATGAAGTGAGCTTTGGCAGCCATTAATGGAGCTTGGATTACTTGAGAACGGTGGATAAGTGATTTGGGCAGCCCTTCAGGGCAGAAGAATCGAGTCCCTTGAATTGTGGTGAAAGGGGGTATTTATAGGAGAAGTTTGGACCAGGTGGCAAAGTTGTAATTATGGTGTATAGGGTTCTGGTTGCACGTACACATATTTACAGAACTGCCACTGGACAACTGGAGCCAACTGTGTACAGCTGTAGTATTTGACTGACCGATCCTTATTCATCATGCATGAGCGACCCTGTTCTGTAGTTGAACGAGCGACCTTGTTCTGCAATTGCACGAGCGACCCTGCTCGGAACGAGCGACCATGCTTTTATCTCAATTTCACGTGAACACATAACTACATACATTCACATGCTGGTACTATTCAAAATGGGGTTCAGAAATTACAATTGTGCCATCGTCTTTATATAATTATGCTCCTCAAATATGCCCAGATCTCCACGCAAGGAGATCGCTTGACCTCTCGTGCCAACTGTAATGCTCGACCCTCTTCTTAGGCGATGCTCGACCGAGCAGCAAGACGCTTGACCAAGCAGCAAGACGCTCGACCTTAAAATGGATCCCTGATCCAGTCCATATGCAAGTGGCATTCGACTCGATGATTTCTCCCTGCTCGATCGAGTTGCTGCTGGCGGTGACTGGTCAGGCTTGCTCGACCATGATGCACTGAAGTAGCAATACTACTTCTCGACCCCATAATCTTGTAACCAACCTGGAGGGCTTTGAGCTAGCAGCCTGAGGTGCTACTGGAACGTGGCACCAGAGCACTAGTGAATGACCCATTAGAGCGGTGAGCCAGCAAGCTATGGGATAAGGTAATGACCAACCCTCTAAATTGGCTGCTACGTCACATGGAACTTCGTGCACGTGTTGTATTCGGTGAAATGCTAATGAGGGTTTATCTTGACCATGTTTACATAACAGGTTGAAAAGTAGGGGAATTCCCTAGAAAATCTCCTGAGCGCAAAGTAAGCAAAACACCTTTATCTACGAAAGTGGAAGTGTCTTCGGGTGAACTTTCCTGTTCATATAAACAAATAAGCTACCGTTTGCGAAATTTATTGCCAGAAGACATCATTATTTAAGCCCCAGAAATGCATGCAATAGGAAGAAAATGAAAATGAATACAATTCGCGTCCATATGCGCTATTGTCGAATAAAATGAATACAAGTTATTTTCCCTCCCCAGGGCTCTTTTCCTTCATGTTACATATTAACTTCGTATGATGAGATCTAAGTTTCTTTAATATCATTTCCCTATCATTCTTCAACAAGTTGAAAGATAACTGAGGGTACTTCATATAAATATGTTTGAGCTCTTTCAAGAAGCGTTCCCTGCCAGATTTATTTGGAGTCTTTGTAAGAAATTCCCTCCTCAGCTTAGAGAGGTAATGAAGGCCATTCTTGAAAAACTGGGTAATCAGCGAAAACAGAATTTTCATCATCGTAAAAACAAATCATCAAGGGTCAACTTCTGCAAGCAAAGAAAGGATTCAGAAACTGAGAATCATACTTGAGGAACGGAGGAGGTTATGTGCACCGCCGGCTCTCTTTCACCAAGCTCCAGAAGATTGACTCCCTCCACAAACTTACCATCTCCACACGATTCGCCTACATTACCACCTCTTATATGCAAAATTATATTTTCATCATCTCCATATAGTGAGTAGTCAGATATCTTTTCGGCAAACAAAAGATCCTCAACCTTCGCCTTTTTCCTTTAGAAACCTCAGTGTCCCGGCCTGAAGTAATAGCACTCCCCAAGATCCTATTCCGAAGGGATAAAGGAAGAGAAGGAAAGTCCATGTCCGGGAACTTTCCACGGTTATCATGGTAGACTAAAAAGAGAGCCTTTTCATAACACTCAGACATCATGTCTGGAAAATGCACCTTCAAAAACAACGAAATCCGGTCCTGAGTCTCATAAATTATCCGCTTAGCATCAGAAAGAATTGCTTCCCTTATTTTCAATCTCCCTGCATGCTTCATCAATATATCTGACTGCTCACACTTGAGGGTCAAGGCTTCAGCGGCTAAGGAACTGTTGCCACCCCTTTCCCTCTCAAGATACACTCTCAGTTGGCTACAACCCCTTCATTGCTGCTCTTCGCAATAGTTAAATCGTGGAGCTTAGCCTCTAACATGGTTTTCTCTTCTTGTAGTTCTTTCTTTTCCTACGATAAGGAGGTAGCTGTCACCCTAGCAACATACCAATTCCTGGATATCTAAAAAGAAAATAGGAACAATATGGTGTTAGCTCTTACATCAAGAAGGCAGATAAAAAGTCTCAGGAAAATAAGAGTACAAACCAAAAGTTGTCGTTTAACAAGATTAAGGAAAAAATTAGACCATTCTTCAGAGGCAAATTCCAGAACATCGAAGACATCAATGGTGGGTAAGACAGATCTGATAATCTTATCAAAGTCCAAAGCCTATAAAGAAGAACTTATAGGGTCACACAACTGTAAGGAGAAAGAAGCGACTCACGCTCTCTTAAATCTGAATCTCCCTAAGAATCAGATCTTAGGAAACTAGCAACAAAGTCACTTCCTATAGTCTCCGCTGAGGAAGGGCAGATGTTAGGAAAACTTCCAAAAGAAGGCGTAAGGGGGTATATGGTAGCCGACGAAAGGGCAACTCAACAATTTCATCTCCAGAAGACCGGGAAACAAAATTTTCCCTCTTATGACCCCTAGAAGGACCGTTGTTGAAGGTCGTAGCAGACCTATTTTTAGACAAAAAATCAGGAGGGGAAGATACCATGGAAGGTCGGTATGAACCATCCTCAAGAAATACAGAACGAGAGAGAGAAGGATGTTTTAGAAGATTTTGTCCAAAAGGTGAAGGGGCGTGCCCGCAAAGAAATTTCAGGAATAGTAAGGAAGAATGCTGGTTCAAGACACCTAGAACTTCACCTATGGTACTATTCACTTGAAGTCCCTTCACTCCAAGATTCCCCTCCGTTAAACAAAACCCGTATTTGCTCAGGTTGGAGTTACCAATTTGTGAGATCTCAGACTATAGTCCTGCCCGGTGATACCATAACATAGACATATATTTTTATCTAATTTCTATTTAATGATTGCACACAAACACACGGACATACAGGTGACATGGAATTTTATTACCCCATGGGACAATGATTTTGGTTGAGAAGATCGATGTCAGTATGTTAAATTACCTTCTATTGTGAATTATTTGTTTGTACAAATTTTTTTCTCAAAGCCCCGGTAATGAATGGGGATGGGTACAACTTCTTAAAGATCGCCATTAATCGTCATCTCGGACGATTAATGGGAGTTTAATCTATGCTAGGGCTATCAATTCCCGATTCAAAGCATGATCCAAATCGGTGATTGAAGTTTGAACAAGAAAACTTACTACTAGTTAGATCTAAAATCCTAGGGAGATAGTGTGACAAATTTCGATGAACAGTAATCTTGCTTTAGTGAAATGCTATGCATAAACAAGGAGGAGAAAGAAAAAGATTTTTTTTTTTTTGAAAAAAAAAGAGATTCGCCTTGCCTCTCAACTATACATCTGAGACCAAATTGACGAACATGATTTATGTTGGGGAAACAAAAATGTTGGCCAGAGGTAAAAAGTGGAAAGAAGAAGAATTTGTATTCAGAATCCAGGGACGATCTACACCACCCAAAAGGGGACCAATCAACGCAACCGATTAAGGGAGATCAAAAGACATAGGAATAACACTTCGGAAAAGACAAAAAGCTTGACTTGAAAAGTTGAAAATGCCCCTTCACTAAGAGGGCAAATGTTACTACCAAAATTAACTCTGAAATCAGCTGATGGCGAAGAGGTATCGGAAGAATATGAGCGCAGAAGAGCCCTCCCCCCCCCCCCCCCGAAAGCAGGGAGCCAAATAATAGAAAGAAGTGAAAGCCAAAAAGAATGATCTATGAGCGACATACACCAGCACCTCCCCAGAAGGAAGAAACTCAAGGTCTATAGAAATCCAACAAAGCTCATCAGGCATGGATCTAACCGAAAGGATCTATCTGACAAAGTCAGACCGGCGGGATCCTCCCCATAGCGTCAACCTGGCAGGTGGTCTTGTGGTGAAAAGCCATCCAGGACGAAAACCAAGAAAGTTGGAGAAGGAAGATCAGCCTATGGGAACCCGAA
The DNA here is from genome assembly GCA_030737875.1 of Allium sativum. Classification (NCBI taxonomy): domain Eukaryota; kingdom Viridiplantae; phylum Streptophyta; class Magnoliopsida; order Asparagales; family Amaryllidaceae; genus Allium; species Allium sativum. The sequence goes on from CM060922.1 coordinate 341,576,276, forward strand.
AGGCCGAAAGGACCCTCAATACTAGCCTGCCTAATACCAATGTGACAATAGGTTGAAACACCAAGTGCGTCAAGCTAGAAAAGCGTAAGGATTATCCGGAACCAACTTCCAAAACGCCCACCGCATAAATGCCGAGAGAATGTCTTGCTAAACAATAGATGAACTACCAAGAACAACCTTCTGGAGCATCAGGCTATACCTGGAAATCCCACCAAAAAGCAAACCGGAACCCTAGAAGGGATACAAGCTATTCACACTAGTCTATTCAGCCCAGACACAGACGGTGATTCCGAACCGGCAGCTATCCACATACATAATGAGGGAATGCTCTTCCAAGTATTCACCGGAAAAACCAGAAGCCTATATCTGAAACTCTGTGACCGAGAGCTCAAAATACCTTTCGAAGAGCTACAATGACAGCAAGTGTATATCAATCTCAAAGAGCTCGTGGTTAGCCGAAATCTTCATTGCAGAAGCTATAATTAACACTTCAAAATGTCCGGAAGCGAAACCATTCGAGACCAAGGAAAAGGCGACCGACAAAGACTCCTGAAGGCCCAACGACCCAACAGTAGAAGAGGCACCAAGTTTCCTACAAATAAGACCGTAGGGGTCACATTAAAGGGGCTCTCATTTTTTCATTTGGCTATTTTTTGTATTTCCTCTCTTAAAACCCTCAAACGGGGACCAATTAAAGAAGTTCTTCTATTATGGTCATGTATTCCAAATCAAAGATTAATAAAGTATTAATCCATATTCAAAGCATCTTACTGTGAGTTTGTCAAATTGTTTCTCTTAATCATTAATTATCGCAATTTATTGTGTATTTTCCGCAAATGCTTGGATTCTAGTCTGGATCTTCTTATTGTCGAAGGGAACACCCTTTCCTATAGATTTAAACCCCTCCTATGAGCTTCTGCCCTCTCAACAAGCTTAGATCTCATTGCGAGTTTGGTGTGGAGTTCCTCGCTATCCGCCATTAAAGTCCTTTGTCAAGAGCAACAGATTAGTAACCCTCCTTTCCAAAACCTCGAAATCTAGGGATTGAGAACCAATTCAATCCTGCGAAAGCTAAATAACCAACTTCTCTCACTTAGATCCATCCCTATTGACCTACCTCCGGTGTTGACGAAAAATATAGTTAACACTAGCTTTAACTATAAGACCATGACCAAGTGTTCCCTTTAGATATCTAAGAATTCTTTTGACTGCAACCCAATGTGTATCTAAAAGATTTTGCATATATTAACTTGCTTTGTTGACACTATAAGAAATATTTGGCCTTGTAATGGTAGCAGACTGAAGAGATCCAATGATACTCCTATAAAATTTTGCATCTTGAAATGCTTTACCTTTATGTTTTGAGAGTTGACTGTTTGTGATCATTTGAATTGGAAGGGATTTTACTTTATCCATTTTTTCTCTTTGAAGAATTTCTGAAATGTATTTTCTCTGACTAAGATGAATTTCAGACTTTGATCTTTTAACTTCAATACCCAGGAAGTATCTTAAGTCAACCAAATCTTTAATTGAAAATTCTGCATTTAGCCTTTTTGTGATATTTTCAATTTCAGATTTGTTGCTTCCTGTAATAATGAAGTCATCAACATAAATTAGTGTATATATATATATGTATGTATGTATTAGTTTCAGATTTTTTTTAAATATTGAGTTATCAGATTTAGTAGAATTGTATCCATAGTAGACAATTGTTGACTTCAGCTTGTCAAACCAAACCCTAGGTGCCTACTTCAATCCATAAATAACTTTATTGAGTTTGCACACCAATTTTGAATTATTTCCTTGACTGAAACCTTCAGGTTGTTGCATAAAAAATTCTTCCTACAAATCAACATTAAGAAAGGCATTATTAACATCTAATTGTCTGATGTTCCAATTTTTAAACAAGGCTATTGTTAATATTATTCTGACAGATGAGGGTTTTACAACAGGTGAAAAAGTTTTAGTAAAATCAAAACCACACTGTTGTGAATAGCCTTTAACAACCAGCGACCAGGTTCCTTTCCTGATTAAAGCGTCATATTCCTCTTTCATAGCTTGTTTCCAGTTAGCACATTGAAATGCTTCACGGAAAGAAACTGGTTCATCTTCTAACACAACAGTATTAATAGTTTTGGGTTTAAAAATACCAAATTTTGCTCTAGTTAACATTGGATGCTGGTTGAGATTAAATCTGTTAACAATGTCATGACTGATTTTTTCAGATTGTTCTTTGACAGACGATTGGCTACTACTTTCAACATTTTCATAACATGATTGACCTTGATTGTCAATGTTGTCATCAACTATATGCTCTTGACCTGGCCTTCTAGAAGGCACTATGAGTTGAGAGATTGTGGTGGTGTTTCTTGTAGGTTGTTAAGGTGGCACCATCATTTGAATTTTTTCAGGTAAATCAGGTATAACCATCCTAGGCTCAACAACTTTTTCAGTTGTTTTACTTTTATCCTTACTGAATGGATATATCTACTCATTAAACCTTACATGTATAGAAATGTATATTCTGCCAGTGTTATCTAGACATTTAAAACCCTTTTGCCTATTGCAATATCCTAGAAAAGTACAAGGGGTTGACCTATAATCTAATTTGTGTGCATTATATGGACTTAAACAAGGAAAACACTGACATCCAAAAAAATTTAAATGATGGTAATATGGTTTAACTTTAAACAAGACTACCTGTGGGAATTTAAACTTCAAAACTTTTGTTGGTAATAAGTTTATCAAATGCACTGCAGTATCAAAAGCTTCAGGCCAATATTTCAAGGACATTGAAGCTTGAGCAAGCAAAATTAAACTAGTTTCTACAATATGTCTGTGTTTTTTGCTATTAAACCATTTTGATCTGAAGTGTATGGACATGTGGTTGTATGATTGATACCCTTTTTCTCAAAAAATAATTTTAATGGTAGGTATTCTCTTCCACCATCAGTTTGAAAAGTATTCACATGATGACCAGTCATATTTTCAACTTTATTAATGTACTGTATCACCACATTGCTCACTTCAGCTTTAGATTACAGCATATATATCCAAGTAATTCTAGAATATGCATCAATAAATGAAATATAGTACTCATAACCATATACAGAACTGGTAGATGCTGGCCCCCATAAATCAGTTGCAACTAATTCAAGTGACATAGAATAATTTGTGTGTGAATTTGGAAATGCAAGTTTATGAGACTTTCCCAATTGACAGGAAGAACAAATATCAGAATCAGTAATGTTGCTAACATTCAAGTTATTATCACTCATAATTTGTTTAACAATTTTAACACTTGGATGTCCAAACTTGCAATGGCACAAATCAAATTGTCTACTACACTTAAAATCATTTACAAAGGTCACTAAACATTCTTTTTCAAAACAGTTAGGGTTTCTAAGATTTGCAACATCAAATCTGTATAACCTCTTAAACTCATTACCCTACAAAATAATTTCTTGTGTAAGAATATCTTTGACAATGCAAGAATTTGGATAAAACTCAAAATATACATTATTATCTTTTGCAAATTGGGAAATAATCAATAAGTTCTTCTTAATAGATGGAACCCTTAGTAATTTTTTTAAAATAAGTTCCTTGTGTCCTTTTAAACTTGCATTTCCAGTGTGTGTAATATGTGCTACCTTGTCATTACCAACTAAAAGATTTTGTGTACATTTGTATTCCTTATTTTCCAAGTTAAGATTGTTAAAATTATTGGTAACACGGTTAGTAGCCCCTAAATCTGGATACCAGCAATCATCAGTAGAAGGTGAATCTACATTAGTATTTTCTGTCTAATTTTTGTTGTTATTTTTCTGCACATTCACCATGTTGATACTGGAATTATTACTAGATTGACCTGGGTTAATACTGGAATTATATCTAAATAACACTTGTTGGGACTGTGACCAAATTTATCACAAATTTGGCATTTAATTTTGATGTTATTATTTCTTTCTCTACCTCTGCCTTGATTTGATCGACCACCTATCTGAAAATTACGCTGATTTTGATTTCTCTGAACATTGCCTTGATTTTTACCCCTTCTATAGGCAGTAAAATTGATTGACAAGTCAGAATTGATATTCTTTTTATGATCAATTCTGCCTTCATGAGCCAATAAGGTTGAATATACATACCGTAAACATGGTGTAGGATCCATAGACAAAATAATTGATGGCACAACTTTATAATCATCATCTAAACCACTTACAATCGATAATACATGCTTAGACTCAGGAATTTTTTGCCCTGCTGAATTTAATTGATCACAAATGTTCTTTACCTTCAGCAAATACTCATTCATAGTTGAATCACCTTTTCTAATACTATGGAGTTGTCTTTTGTGGTGCATGATTCGAGCAGAGGATTGTGCAAAGAAATTTCTTTCAATAGCAGACCAAACTTCATTTGCAGTTTTAATACCAATTAACTGAGGCAAAATAGTTTCCCTAATGGATGACATCATCCATGCACAGATAAGACTATCTTGTCTTTGATATGACAAAAAATAAGGATTTTGCACAAGTTTATCTTCATTATCACGAATAAATCTTGGTGGAGTAATCTTTGTTCCATAGATGTAATAATCAAGACAATAACCCCAAACAACTGTTTCTGCTTGTAATTTCCATAGCATGTAGTTTGATTCATTAAGCTGAATTGAGATAAGTTGGCTTTGTGGTTTGATGCTTGACTTCATCAAATCTTGGATGGGATTAGGAGGTTGATTCCGTGCAGTTGAGACTCTGGCACTGGACACAATGACACTGGTTGCATCATATGGTCTAGCCATGACAGAAATCAAGCGCAGATCAATCAAACAGGTAAAAGAACTGTGAATACAGAAAGCTTTTGAATTGGGATTTTAAATAAACTCTTTATTTGATCACTAAAGTAACCTTAAAGACTTGAATGACGAGAATTATTATAAGAATCTTGATGAATATCAAATTAGAAACATTCACAAGTCTTTCTAGACGGCTCTCTGATAAACTAAATCAGTTTCTTTACTTTCTTGATTGGTTTTCTTGAAAGATTTAGGTGCTTTTACCACCAAAGCTTCAATAGGAGAACTGATGCAGCTGGGAACAATCCTAGGCAAGGCATAGTTCTTTTGTTGCAGCCAACAACTTTCAAATGACAAGGTTGAAACCATTGATGAGAGGGTCCAAATGATGACACCTCTCTGATGGACAATAATCTCTGATAATCAGAGATTAGATTTAATCAGGATCGAGCAACTAATGTTGTTAAACACAATATTAATGCTCTGATATCAAGTTGGATTTTGATGTGGAAACGAAATGCAGAAGAATACTTTGTTATTGCAAATGAAATGTTTTCATACAGAATACAATATTATACAGACTTGTATAGCTATTTATAATAGCCGTGTAATGTTTATATGGGCTCAGCCCAATTACAAAATAAAAGACAGGTGCGGGGAAGTAAAGATATAAAATAAGCATAAGCAGGTTACTTTTACTATTTACTCAACGGTCAGTCCGAATGCCCAGAGCATATTTTCTTTAACTACAAGTCTACAACTATTCTAGTCAAATTTGGCATCTGAGTTGCAGTAAATTAGACATTCATCCAGCAATAATTGCACTTTACGCTAGATTTTCGGGTCTTTGGTAAACAATAATACATCCTAAACGATCATGAACTTAATAAGCATCACAATAACCTTTGCAGTTTGGAAAATCTGGTGCAAACAAAATGCAAAATTTTTCAAAAGAATCGACAAGCCTAACTATCTTAGATCTCAGCTTATCATTCAGAATAGCAAAGATCTGATGAAACAAACAAACATTAATCTGAGCGAGAAGAAGGGGAAAGAAAATATCTTTGCAGCATTTGGTCCACTCCCAGCTCCGAAATCGGAGTAAAGCTTCAGCCATGCTCCTCTGTGTTCTTGGCATCGAGCTTTCTCTGCCTCTTATTGCCTGGTCACACTTGAAAATTTTCGTTGGTGATATTTTCCATTTCTGTTTCCTTCGGTTTCAATTTAGGAAAGTGAGTGTTTGTTATACGGATGGCGATTTTCGATTTCCAACTTTTAGCTTAGTGGTTTCCACTGGTTGGGCCGGTTACTAGTTATGTGTATTTGGGAAAATGCTACAGTACCCACATGATTTTTTTATCAAATTCTGCGGTAGGAAACAAAAAGGCAGAGACCCCACCATTATCTTATTCGAAATACCCATTATACCCCATAAATTACAAGATTTTGTATTATTTTGTCAGTTTACCCGGTTTTAAACTCATGTAAAGTAGCAAAATCCGTGTAGTTGACATCTTTTTTTTTTGGTTGGTAATTGTAGGGCTGTTACAGTTAAACAATCAACCGTACAAACCATTTACGCAGTTGCAATCTATAATGGTAAGGGTTTGGTAGCAGTTGAAAAATTGGATTATCACGGTTAACTATATCAATCATGGGTGATTGTTTCACACAATATTTAACATTCAAATATAAAACTTGGCAATTTAAGTCAAATGAATAGCTTGTATATTAATAATATGTGTCTTCATGAACTAACAATATATGCGTGCGTGGTCATTATATATATGTTGACATGTTTTTTTGTCGGAGCTGTCACACGTCAAGTATTTGGTGAACGACGTGCTCAAGCGTCAAAAAACCCAAAGCAGCAGGGTCAAAGTCACGTCGCATGCACAAGGAGACCCGAAACCACAATCAGATGGCCTCTTACGGGCCCAATGAGCTCTTAAGCAAACCGTTATCCGAGCCGAAGGCAAGCCGTCAAGTGGGTCCGGGCGCAGCGCCAATGAGGGTCCGGGGCTCGACAATCCCGGTGGCGAGATGAATTTAGCACTAATAACGACAAAATTTAGATTCCTTCACTTCACGTTGAAGAGCTTCCACACCGTAAAAACGACAAGGTTTCAGCACCAAGAAGTTCGGCCTCCTCCTCATAAATTTCGTACCCCTTGGAGGGGTTCGAAATTTCAAACCCCCCTGGGGATACGAAATTTCGAACCTCCAGGTGGGGTTCGAAATTTCGCACCCTGGACAGAGGGTGCGAATTTCCTGATGTTGGCTGCTTTCAGAGGTGCGAAAATGGCTTCTATGGGTCCTGCTGCTCACCTACTCCCACCTAACCTTCCTCCTATACATACCCTAAGCCTTGACCTTCATTTGGATCCTCCTCCCTTGGAATTTTTGGACCTTAAAAGCTCCAAACGCTCATTAATGACTTCCAACACCTCCTCCATGGCCATTGGACATGACACGGACAATTGAAACGAGGTGCATATATATTCCATAGCTTGTTGGGCACTAGCAAGCATAGTTACAAGGTCTCTAGACCTCTTGGACATTAAAGCTTGTTTTGCTTATAGTTGACCAAGTCAACTCATCTCAAGGAAGAAGAAGAAGGATAATTAAAACATGACATGCATGTTTTCGTTCAACACTTGAACATTAGCAAGGATTGTCATGCTACTTTTGAACTTCATGGACATGAACACTAAACTTGGATATTGTTGACCAAGCCAACGTTTCTCAGCGAAGAAGTAGAAAGGCAATTTGGTCAAAGTGTAGAAAAAACAAACATTTTGTTATTCTACTGTAACACTTTGAACTTAGCTATTGTCTGAACTTGCACAACTTTGTAAAAGACAAAAGATATGATGAATGAGAATTATAAAGTAGATGTAGGCGTTAGTGCCGAACCAGTATAAAAGCTGCGTCCACCCGCATTTACATTATTTACTGCTTATTTGGATAATTGTTCACACATACACATTGGATGTTGGCGTGCGACTATTTTGCCCGTCAACAATATACAAATAAATACATTTAAAAAAAAGGTTATAGCTATATGAATTTAGCATAAATAATACATATAATTGAAAACATATATATACAAAATATTTTAAATTTTGAAATATGATGGTTAACTATCATAAATGGTTGCAGACTTGCAGTGACGGTTACAAGAATTTATAACCATCAACAACAATTAAACTTATGGCTAGTGGTAATAATGACAGTTACCATAAATGTAACACCCATAAGATATTGGTTTTAACTTAGAGGGAGAATTTCGTATGAGCGTGTTTGAGAAGATTTTCCTCTTTCACCTCACGCACTTATTTGTGTATTGTTGTCCTTTGTGTTGTAACTGCTATATCACTGTATGTCAATACAGGAAGATATAATGTAATCTTTGCTTTAAGGCATTCATTTAAATTAGGAAAGTTGTGAAGTTTTGATGAGATATATTATATAGGTACGCGTAACTAATGGGATCTTGTTCGTACTAATGCTATAATGATCAAACACTGATGGTTAATCCATAATAAATAACACTTTTTGCTTACGCCAATTGGTTACCCACCTGTAAGTATTTTACTTCTCGTATATTTTACATCATACATGCGTATATAACTCAACGAAATATTAGTCATTATTTTGATCATTTAGCATGTACATGCAAACAAGTATCAAACATATTTATGAACAAGGTTTTAAATCTCGGATATCCATCACATTTCGTCTCGTGAATTTTATAGTTTATTTAAGAATTTTGAGGTGTCATTTATGAGAGATTTTAAAAGTATCAATTTTGATCGTTAATGATCGTAGTGGTTTCAGTTGATTTACGTAAAATGTCATTATAATCAATCAATGCATGCTTGATAGTTTAGTATATACCGGTTTTGAGAGTAACATGACATTTATATCCTTTATTTATTTTATGCTTTTGTGAATAGTAATTTTACAATATAACTAATGGAGGCACAATTAGGAAAATTAAAGTTACAACCTCTCAAAACACCATGATTTGGTGGATCGAAAATTGATATTAAAATTACATTGTATCGGTTTTTACTGATTTTATGACCTACGCCTACTAATGGGAAAAAAATTTGAAAGCAAATGTTATGATAACACCTGAAATATAAAGTCGTCAAACCAGGAAAAACTAATAGAAAATAAACTTTCAAGCATAGTCTTAAAGACTTGAACTCGTTTCGGGGAAAATATTAGATGAGATGATTCTAACTTGGAAATATGTCTTAGATTTTATTCTAGAGTCTTTAAACTCATATCGAAACCATCCTAGGATACATGATAGGTTAAAAATTGATATTCTTGCATAATAATTTTTATGAATGCTACTACAAAAATGATAACTTAAATTTGAGTTGGAAAATCACCCATTGTTATTAATATATGAAAAAATATTCATATTCATAATCATAATCAGTTTGAACAAAAAAACACAATACAAATAAATTATTAGCTTACAACTTATGATTTATGAAACATGAATTATTGTTAGACAAAATATAAAAAGATCCAAAATATTAAAACAGTTCCACAGATGTAGAACATAAAATACTTACTTATATGCACGTTAAAAAACGATGAACATGAAAATCATAAGCATTATAAAATATAATGGATATACGATATAGTCATCTAAAATACAAAATATGCATAAAATATTAAATATTAACATGATTATTTTAAAATCTTCAATTTACATACAAACAAAAAAAGCACATCAAAATAAATCTGGCTTTTAACAAAGCTAAATAGCAAAAAAAGGTCATTAATATAACTTAGAAGACTATTCTTCAAATGACTCGAAATGTGACTCAAATGTCTCGAATGGAATTGACGATTTAGAGGGTTTTTTATAATTAATTTTAGCAATTAAAAATGGAGGGGTTCGCTATTAAAATAGGAGATTATAACAGCTAATTTCTTTTTTAATTATTGATTTGGATTAGACACGGGTTTAAATTATGGCCTTAGAAACCTTGAACGTCAGCCAAATTTCAATGTCTCATTCCGTTTAGTATATCGTTTGATATTGTTATATCTTATACTGTATATTTAAAATGAGATTTGCAATTTTGGTTCAAAAGGAAATCAAAATGAGATTTCGAAAGAGACACCGAGCAATATTTTTTAGAGTTAAAATGGTGTTTCGTGAAATGTCATTATGTTGAAATGTTAGTTTAGTTAGTCCATTTGAATCTTTGATGATCATGGAAAATTTTAGAAATAAATATCAAAAAGCATTTGAATTTGCAGAAATTCTTACTCCAACAAACAATATGATTGGATGCTTTAGTATATATCATTTATAATTGCCATAATATTAGATTGTACTGTAACAATACTATAGATAATTAAATCTTTGATCATTTACATAAACCAAATTATACACCAATTGATTTTCATTCACTGTTTAGTATTTTGGGTTGGTCCGATTTCATTTATTTACTGTTATGTTGAGTATTAAAATTCCAAAAACAAACTTGGTAAAAAAAAAGTCGTTTTCTTGCATAAATGGTTACAGATCGTGTGGGTAGATCTTGTCTATTAAGAAACATAGAAGTCATTTTTTATCTTCGATCCAAATTGTTTTTAACACAAAAATCCACGCATTATTTATTAAGAAACTGTAAATCTTTTAATCCTCAGAAGCCACTTTCGAAAGTCAGAAAGTTTGGATTACTTCCTAGAGTAACGTCATTTCAAAATAATAACTTTTCATAAACACTGCGTTTACAAATCAATTAGATCTATGTTTTTCCATCAAAATGTTTTTGCAAATGACACACTTAAGAGAAAACAACATTATGAATATGTTAAATCAAATTTGTATTATCAGGAAACCAAAAAAAGTAACGGTATAAACCCTAGGGATGAGCATTATTTGGTTAAACCAAATAAACAAACCAAACCAATTTATTTTGGTCGATTTGGTTTGCTTTTGAAATTAGATCGGTTCGTAATTGGTTCGAAAAAATATCTAGTTTGATTATCGGTTTAACCAAATTAACCGAACTTTTGTTATATTTTCAAAATTATCGATGTTATAATAAATATTTTAGGTTAGATTAGTTATCCAAGTAAATTTTAATCATCATGTATATGTTAAAGTTACTTTTAAAAATCATAAGAATCATAAATATTAATATTCTAATCATATATTTATGATTTATTTCAAATTATAGTTAATATTATAAACATAAGATCTAAATTATTTTTAGTTCGGTTAAATTGGATAACCAACCGAATCAACCAAACTTAATTTGGTCGGTTTTGTTCGGTCTTCGTTTTTATCGGTTTTAGTTTGGTTTGACAATTTTCATCATCGGATAAACCAAACCAACCAAATGCTCATCCCTAATAAACCCACTTGTTTTCATGAACAGATCCAAAAGATAAGAAATTGACATGAACTATTAAAATAACATACAAGAGCATCTCCAACGATGGTCAATTCAAAGTTTGAATTTTGAATTAGAGCTTAAAATACTCCCCAACAACATTACAAAACGTAATATACGGTAAATATTCAGGGGCCAATCATGAATTCGGAATTGGCCCAACACGCCGAAATTATCGATGCTTCAAGTAGAGCGCCAATTTTTTCAGCGTGCGCTGATTCAATCAAAGCTGGCCATGTTTGAATAATTAAATTAATCTTCCGTTTCAGTTGGACTGTATATTTGTATTCTGATTAAACCTGCCACTTTACACATTTTAGCAGGTAAGCATATTTATTATTCTTTATGATGCAGTAACACACGCAACATAATAATTGATGCCTTCTTCTTATTAGACGTTGCACGCTGGTTTAATCGAGGCACGCTGCCTGCTGCGATAAAATTGACGTGCGTGTCTGTATGTAAACTAAACCAAATCTTCCCTAAATCTTACCGATCATTATATTACGATCTGTAAAATAGTTGGAGATGCCATACATGTCTCCTAGTAATTGAAAAATTAGAACATATAATGAACTATTCGATGTTATTTGAGAGCCAGTTTTGATCTATTAGAAAAATGTTTCGTTTGCTTTAGGTTGAATAATGAACTCTGAAATGTATTCTTTTGGTAAAAAAGCAATGTGTAGTTAGCTTTCATTCATTATTCAATTTAGATTATGATTTTTGTATTTACACTATAACTTCAGATCTGTCTTGAACAATCATACCAGTTTATTTTGTCAGTCAATTATGTTTGTACTCACTTTGAGTATGAAATTGTATATTAATTAATATTAGTTGGGAACGCCTGTTATTTATTTCATGGTGTTTTGTGATCCGTAAAAGATAAATGATTTTATCTTTTTAAAAAAAGTAGGACAGAAAATGATTAATAGGTGAGATTCTTTACAGAAAATGATAAATGATTTCACTGATTACTGCATTTTAATGTATATTTACAAAAGAAGGTCAATGTTTTTATATTAAAAAATAACGCATTTCAATGTATAGGTACAAATGTTGAATATACAGCCATGCCCCTTCTTAATGTAAGATAAACCAAAAACATTTTGCATTGTTTTTACTGTTGTATGTATATTTGATCCAAAACAAAAACTGTAAAAGATTTGATGTTATTTAATTTAATGTACCAGATGTTACTGTATACAGGAGTTAAAAAAGATATATGCATATATTTGTTTATAAAAATAGTGAAATAAAATATTAAGCCGTACTTACATATCATAGTTACTAGAGAAAAAAAGATAAATACATTACAAATTACTAGAGAAAACAAAGGTCAATCAATTGCAGTAGTACATGAGTTGTTTTTATTCCCTTATAGCATAGATTTTGTGATCTTTAAGAATATTAACAGTATGTGATTGCATCTTTGTATAGTCGTGATAATGTCTGTTCAACTAACATAACAGATGTTATTTGACTAAAAAAAATAATTGATTTAATTTTTTTCGATATGTACGCCATAAATGGCCTAATTCAATGTTTTTTTGTAATGTTGATTATATGACCTAATGTAGTTGATTTTTGCATCTTGAGTTCAGTGACGACTCCTTCAATTTCTACTTCAAATTCAACATCAGCCGCCGGAATTAAGCTTTGCCACCATAGAATCCGACCAAACATGAGGACTGTGAAGTCAGGGGTGAATGTGGGAAAGAAGTTTTTGAATTGCTCCATGTGGCCTGTAAGTATAAATTAAGTATTTTTTGTTGCTTTGTCGATTATCTTATTTTTCAACGATGTTTTAGTTGAGATTTTAACATATGTGGTGAAAGACAATTGTGGGTATGTTATGTGACATGAAGAAGTGTATGAAATCAATAACAATGTTAAAATAGAATATTCTACTGTTAAATTGATAGAAAAAGAAAATACTATATCACAACTGCTCATGGAAAGGAGGACACTTGAAGACAAGTTGCTGAAGTAGAAGCAAAAGAGGGCAAATGCTGATGAGATTGTTGCTAATATGAGGTAGAGATGGCTTTAATGTGCTTAAATGTGGAAATCACGAGAAAGGAAAAAAATTTGCAAGAGCTTTAGCTATGTCATGGATCATGTTTGGGATTATTTTGTGCATGCCTATGGCAATGTAATGCACTAAAGTACACTTTTTCTTCATAATTTTTTTCATGTTCATCTTTTGGGAGTTCATGAAATGTGATGTGTAATTTTGTATGTTTTGAAATAATTATATGAATGGTGTTTTATTATGGGTACTATGGTTATATTGATGTAGAAAAAAATAAATGATTTTATCTTTTATTGATAATAATTTCAGTTTAACTGAATTTAGTGATGATATTGTGATGGCTGATGCTGAAAACTTTATAATGAATTTGATAATTAATTTCTTCTGTCTGATAATGTTATTCAAATAACTGAGCATGACTTTGTTATATGTAATATGATTATTTTTATTTTTGAAGAAAGATATATCATTATATCTTTTATTTATATTATATTTAAGGCCATGACATAATATGTTATTAAAAGTATATTGTATCTATACGAGGATATTGTATATAATATTCCTTGTTATTATGTTTGTAAGGCTTTATAATACTATGGCATAGTAATATATCTTCAACAAAATATAAAAGTTTTTATCTTTCTTAACTTAGTAGCAGAACAAAAATGAGTATTGAAAATTCATTATCATTTATCATAATTTATCTTTAAATTAACATAAGTTGTATTATAGCTTGGTAGTTAATATTATATATAACATATTAACTGTTATATGGAGGATGTTGTTGGTAATTATTTTAAAAAAGATAAAATGATATATCTTTTTTTTTTCAAATGCAACACGGTTTACATAATTTAATAAGTAAAAGAATATCGGTTATATCATTTTAGCAGGACATCAGTTTTATATATTATACTAATTCATTTTAAATGCAACTCATGTTACAGTTGAATAATATTGTAAGATAAATGAACTTTGTTTTCGGTTATGGGGATGTTCAATTCATAATGGAAATTTAAAAAAATGCAATCTCTTATTTTGGATCTTGTTTCTTTAATTAAATTTCTTTTTCACAAGATGACAAGCAAAGGTGTAGACAAAACTGTTCCATATTCGTACAGGGATGCTATTTTGAAGACATGTATAAAGGGATATGCATATTTGAATGAACTCAAAAATTCCTCCTGTCAACCATCACCTCGAAATTATAAACGTTGTTCTAAAAATATTAATTACATCAAATATATCAATGGGTGCTTCAGGTGTGGCTCTTCAGATAATTGGGTTCGCGGGCGTCAAAATCCAATTTTATGTTTCAGATTTAACAAAACAAGGCACAACGCTTTTTATTTTATATCTCATATCAAATATCCCTAAAAAATTACTAACCCTAAAAAAAATACTTATATTTCATCCGAGACATTTCCCGGTGATTTTAATTGGGCTAGATCTATGGTGATGGTCTCCATAGCTCGTAGAGCTTTCTCTATCATCGAACTTGAATCTCATCATATCCAAGTTCGGAAAGAGTTTTCCTTATTGGAACTGGACTGTTCGAAGAATGAGCGATAATTTTATTGTGAAATTCCCTTCTTCTCTATTGACCGATAATTTCTACTATTCCTTTGTTATGACGAAGGGGGTTGTGAATTTAAATAGGTGGAGTCCACAAGTTGGTAGTATAGCAAGGAGGAAGGTTGAAGAATGTGTTAGCTTGAAGAACTTGCTGGTTGTTTGCAGACGTTTGGAAGTGCTCAAAGCAGCGCTGCTGGATTTGGGGGATGTGAAGAGACTTTGGTACGGATCTTTGCATGCTGCAGATTATACTTGGATGAAGGCCCTGATTCTGATAGATGAAGATTTGGTACTCCCGCCTTCGATTATCATTCTCATTGAAAACTATGATCATGAGGTAACAATTACCAAATTTGATGGACTGTCTTCTGAGGAGTTTGACATAAGAGAGCTTAGAAAACTGTTTTTGCCAGGGGCGATGATGGTAGGCTGATGGCTCTGAATTGTAGGAGAGAGAGGAGTGGCTCTACTAGCGCTCCAAATGTTCCACCTATAAATGTCCCAAGTGTTACTGTGTCTAATGTTCTTTTGTCAGAAGAAGTGGATAAACTGGATTATGTTGAACAAGGGGGGGTATGTTGATAATGCTTTTGTGAATTATGAAGGGGGAGCTCATGTACAAGTTGATGCAGGTGGAAACATTATGGGAGTTGGTAATGCGCAGCCAAATGATGTTTATGCAGTCGGTTTGGATGATATTGGTGATGATCTCAGTTATAGCAATGAGCTTTTGGAGGGCAATGAATATAATTATCAGGACATGGATCTTGGTGGCGGCAATGATTTGGGTGTTATTGATTCAGGAGAGTGCTCTGAGATCACTAGCAAAAGGAAGGGCAAAAGACCTCTTGACAACTCTGGAGTTGTAATGCTTAGTCGCAGTGAAAGAGGCCTACCTCATACTACTGAAGGCACTGATAGGAACATATATGTTGAAATCATTCCTGGAAAAGTCTGTGCAAGGGTAAGAAGGATTGTTGGACCTTCTGTTTGAAAATGTTGTTGAAGACTTTATGGTACTTTGTTATTTTGGGGGGTATAATATGTAGTACATGCTGATGGCTTTTTTTTGGCATGTAATATGTTGATAACTATTACCACTAACTTTTTGGTAAAAAAAATTATATTGTAAGATCGATATTTGTTAATATGTATGTGATGAAAGTTGCTTTTTAGTAGTGATAAGTGTTAAGAACTGGTTAAAATTAAGCAATATTATGTTTTGTAATATGTTGTGGTTCAGATGATTAAATAGATATTTAATTTTATCTTTTTATTTTATATTATGCAATTATTTCTTTTGTTGAATGATTATTTGATTATTTGGTCTTATGAATTTTATGCTTTGTTTAGTTGAATTTTGTGCATTCAAGAGACTAAATGGGTGGGTCAGAAGGCGAAGGAGGTGGAGAACACTGGCTTCAAATTGTGGTACATGGGAGAAGTACGTAACAAGAACGGGGTAGACATATTGATTGACAAGAACCTTCAGAAAAATGTGGTAGACGTCAGAAGACGAGGGGATATGATCATCCTAGTTAAGCTAGTAGTTGGCCAGGCAGTTTTGAATGTCATTAGAGCATATGCCCCACAGGTAGGTCTAAGTGAAGAAGCCCAAAGGAAGTTCTGGGAAGACTTGGATGTCATGGTTAGGAATGTGCATAGTAGCGAGAAACTTTTTATAGGAGGAGACTTCAATGGCCATGTTGGCTCATCTAGCGGGGTTTTGAGCGAGTGCATAGTGGTTTGGATTTGGCAGGTGGAACCAAGAGGGTGAAGATATTTTGAATTTCGCTCTCATTTTTTTATCTCATGATTGCTAATACCTTCTTTAGAAAGAGACAATCACATCTGACCACCTTCAGTAGTGGCCAACAGGCTAGCCAGATTGACTTTGTCCTAACTAGGAGAGATAGTAAACGAGATTGTGTTGATTGCAAGGTCATACCTGGAGAATGTGTCGTCTCACAACGCCAGCTCTTGGTATGCGTGTTTCGTCTTCGGGTGGTGAAGGATAAGAGAGCGAAGATTAGCAGGACGAAATGGTGGAAACTCAAAGGAGATGTTTCACAGGTGTTTAAAGATAGAGTGATGGGAGAAGGGGCTTGGAATGTGGAAGGAGAAGCAAATGTCATGTGGAATGCGATGGCAACTTGCATTTGGAGAGTCACCACTGAGGTATTTGGGATAACAAGAGGAAGCTAGCGAGAATCCAAGGATTCGTGGTGGTGGAATGACGAGGTACAAAAGGCTATCAAAGAGAAGAAGGAATGCTACAAATGCATGTACCGTCATAGAAGCGAAGAGAACATGCACAGGTACAAAGTGGCAAAGAAAACTGCAAAGAGAGCAATGAGTGAAGCAAGGGGACGAGCGTACGAAGATTTGTATCAAAGGCTAAGTACAAAGGAGGGTGAAAAAGACGTTTACAGAATAGCTAGACTATGCGAGAGGAGGACAAGGGACTTCAATCAGGTTAAATGCATTAAGGATGAGAATGATAGACTTTTGGTGAAAGACGATGAGATAAAGAATAGGTGGAGAGAATACTTTGATAAGCTTTTCAACGAAGAAAGAGATAGCTCTTCGATCGAGTTGGAAGACTTAGCCGACAGCACCGATAGACATTTTGTGCGGAGATTTCAAGAAGCTGAGGTAAAAGGGGCGTTGAAACGTATGAAATCAGGCAAGTCGGTAGGGCCTAATGACATTCCTATTGAGGTGTGGAGATGCTTTGGAGATGCAGGGATAAGATGGCTAACTAAGTTGTTCAATAATATTTTCAAATCAAACAAAATGCCAGATGAGTGGAGGAGAAGCATTTTAGTTCCAATCTTCAAGAATAAAGGATATATTCAAAGTTGCACGAACTATAGAGGAATTAAGCTTATGAGTCATACAATGAAGCTTTGGGAGAGAGTTTGCGAGCAACATTTGAGGAGGTTGACAAGTGTCTCTAAGAATCAATTTGGTTTTATGCCTGGAAGGTCAACCACTGAGGCGATTTTCTTGGTTAGACAACTTATGGAGAGATATAGGGAGGAGAAGAAAGATATCCACATGGTTTTTATTGACCTGGAGAAAGCTTATGACAGAGTGCCGAGGAGGGTTATGTGGTGGGTGCTAGAAAGGAAGAGAGTGCCATCAAAATATATTATCCTTATTAAGGATATATAAGAGGGGGTTGTGACTAGTGTTAGGGCATGCGATGGTGAGACCAGAGACTTTCCAATTAACATAGGGTTACATCAAGGTTCGGCTTTGAGGCCCTATATTTTTGCATTAGTGATGGATGAAATCACAAAAAATATACAAAGGGAGATTCCCTGGTGTATGCTCTTTGCTAATGATGTTGTGCTGATTGATGAAAGTAGAACAGGGGTTAATCGACAACTGGAGTTGTGGAGGGAGACCTTGGAATCAAAGGGTTTCAGACTTAGCAGAACCAAAACAGAGTATATGAAATGTGAGTTTAGCAATGTCAGGTCAGATGACGGAGATGTCACCCTGGCCGGTAGAGTAGTACCCAAGAAGGAATCGTTTCGATACTTAGGATCTATGTTGCAGTTTGATGGAGAGATTGATAAGGATGTTAGTTTTAGAATTCAAGCAGGATGGGTGAAATGGCGACCAGCATTTGGCATTCTCTGTGATCGGAAGATTCCTCAGAAGCTTAAAGGAAAGTTCTATAGGACAGCAATCAGGCCTGCAATGTTATATGGTGTAGAATGTTGGCCCACTAAGAGGCAACACGTCCAGAAGATAAGCGTAGCAGAGATGTGGATGCTGCGTTGGAGCTGTGGGCATACCAGACGAGATCGGATTAGAAATGAGGATATTCGGGAAAAACTTGAAGTTGCACCTATTGAAGAGAAGTTAGTCCAATACCGCTTGAGATGGTTTGGACATATCTAACGTAGACCATATGATGCACCTGTACGCGTTGGAATTCTAGGCCGCGCCGAAGGCCCAAAGAGAGGTAGAGGTCGACCTAAAATGACATGGGAGGAGATAATAAAGAGAGATTTAAGTAACTGGAGTTTATCGGAAGAGCTGGTAGTTGATAGGAGTGCATGGAAATTGGCAATCCATGTACCAGAACCTTAGTTTTTTTTTTCTTTTTTTTATTAGACTTTATTTCACGTTTACTGAACCATTTTACTTTTTATTACTGTCTTAGATTTTATTTCACTTTTATTGAACCTTTTTACTTATTATTATTATTATTTTAAAAAAAACTTTATCGGACGACTTTTTATTTGTTTGGTTATTTTAAACCCTTTATATATACATATATATATTATCATCATTATTAATTTTATTTTATTTTAATTTTGGGTTCCATATCTAGCCAACCCCAACTTGTTTGGGATATATGGCTTTGTTGTTGTTGGTTTTTCGACAGCAATGGTTTTAAAAGATAATTTCAATTATCTATTCATCATCTGGCCGTACGGTTCGTCTTGTAGTATTAATATTAGAAGCAAAATTAACTCTTAATTTGTCCATATGTTGTTCAAAATTGCTTGCTATCATAGGTCTTCTATGCGTAAAATTTGTCAAGTTTATAATGATATACATTCCATAGTCATATCCTTGTCAAGTTCATAACGTTAAATAACATATTATCAACCATTAATTATCGGCTACGTTGCATAAAAAGGTAAACCCATTTATAATTTTTGTGCAATGATTTTTGTTATGTTTGTAAAAAGCATACCTGTAATAATAAACATATTATACAAGTATTAAAATATATCAACATAATAATTTAAAAATATTTTTGATTACAAAAGTAATCTTCCAATGTTTTTGTACAGAAATACATAAGTTATATAAAAGATAAAATTGCTTATCTTTTTTGCCATTAGCTTTCATATTACAAAAACATTAACAAAGGATATATGTATTAAAACATCTTAATCATTTGCTAATACAAATGTGTTAAATCATCTAATTCATAGAAATTATTTAATATTTTTTTTTTAAAATATGTTATACAAATCTTATAATAATAAAAAATTATTGTTTACAAAGATAGATATATTTATCTTTTTTGTCTACTTGTCTTATATCTTTTACAGTGATGATTTGCATACAATTATCTTTTTCAAAAAAGTAAAAGTAGTGCATACCAAATAACAAACAAATATTAAAATTTGTTTTTTCTAACAAAAATACATTTAAACATTTATAACAATTAGAGTAACAAATAAATGTGTTTATCTTTTTTTGTGTTTGTTTGTTATAAAAATAAATGTTAATCATTTGAAAAAATAAATGTGTTAAAACATCTACTTCACGGAAATTATTCAATTTTTTTAAATTAAAATCTATAATGCAAATCTTTTAACAATAAACATTATTATTTGCAAAGATAGATAAATTTATCTTTTTAGTGTAATTGTCTTATATCTTTTACAGGGATAATTTACATACATTTTATCTTTTTCAAAAAACTTATAGCATTGTATACCAAATAATAAATAAACATTAAAATTTGGTTTTTCTACAAAACATACATCTAAACATTTATAAAAATTATAGTAACAGATAGATGTGTTTATATTTATTTGTGTTTGTTTGTTATAAAAAAAATGTTAATCATTTGCTAAAATAAGTGTGTTAAATCATCTAATGCACGGAAATTATTGATTTTTTTTAATTAAGATCTAATATGAAAATCTTCTAATAAAAAACATTATTGTCTAAAAAGATAGATATATTTATCTTTTTAGTCTAATTGTCTTATATCTTTTACAGTGATGATTTACATCCATTTATCTTTTCAAAAAACTGAAAGCAATGTATATCAAATAATAAATGAACATTAAAATTTATTTGTTGTAAAAAAAAATACGTCTAAATATTTATTAAAAAAATACAGTAACAGATAAATGTGTTTATATTTTTTATGTTTGCTTGTTATAAAAAAAATGTTAATCATTTGCTAAAATAAATGTGTTAAATCATCTAATGCACGGAAATTATTGAATTTTTTTTTAATTGAAATCTATTATGCAAATATTTTAATAAAAAACATTTTGGTCTAAAAAGATAGATATATTTATCTTTTTTTGTGTAATTGTCTTATATCATTTACAATGATGATTTACATATATTTACCTTTTTCAAAAAACTGATAGCAGTGTGTACGAAAAAACAAATAAAAATTAGAATTTGTTATCCATAAAAAAAAATATACAACTAAACATTTATTACAATTACAGTAAAAGATAAATGTGTTTATCTTTTTTACATGTATCAGTAATTTGGAATATTATTAAATTTTAATATGTAATGAAATAATTCAAAATAAAGGATAAACACGATTATATTTGTAAGTTGTCAAACAGAATAAAATATACGGCTGAATATATATGTCCTAATTTATTACTGCTATAATCCGTAATCGAACAAAACTTAATTTCAAACTTTAAAAGATGAAAATGTATATTCATATCTGTCGATTCTTAGCGAATTTCGGATTTTAGCTTGTTTGAGAACATCGACTTGTTTGAGAGGATCATTTTTTTTGAAAAGTTCGACTTAGGGATTTAGGGTTTTATGAATCCATTTAGATTTTAAGGATTTACTGATTCACGAATCGGCTTAAGTCTTGTTTTTGAAGATCAGCTGTATTGAGAAATAAGAGATGGTCGTCAAAAAAATAAGAAATCAGCCAATTTTTTTTTATGGAGGATCGTTAAAAAAATATGAGACGATCATTAAAAAGAAGAAGATGGTACAAATGGAAGCGGCAGTGGAATTTTGTCCTGGAAAATAATTGTTCTGAACTTGTGTCCTAGAAATTAATTTTCTAACTAAAGGAAGCCCTTATTGTATAATATCCGATAATTAAAAATACACATATACAAAATAATTTAAATTTTGAAATACGACAGTTAACTATCATAAATGGTTGCAGACTTGCAGTGACAGTTACTAGATTTATAACCATCAACAACAATTAAAGTTATGGCTAGTGGTAATAATGACAGTTACCATAAATGTAACACCCATAAGATATTGGTTCTAACTTGGGGGGAGAATTTGGTATGAGTGTTTGAGAAGATTCTCCTCTTTCACCTCACGCACTTATTTGTGTTTTGTTGTCCTTTGTGTTGTAACTGCTATATCACTGTATGTCAATACAGAAAGATATAATGTGATCTATGCTTTAAGGCATTCATTTAAATTAGGAAAGTTGTGAAGTTTTGATGAGATATATTATATAGGTACACCTAACTAACGGGATCTTGTTCGTACTAATGCTGTAATGATCAAACATCGATGGTTAATCCAAAATAAATAACACTCTTCCCTTAAGCCAATTGGTTATCCACTTGTAAGTATTTTACTTTTATATTTTTCATCATACATGTGTATATAACTCAACGAAATATTAGTCATTATTTGATCATTTAGCATTTACATGCAAACAAATATCAAACATATTTATGAACAAGGTTTTAAATCTCGGATATCCATCACATTTCGTATCGAAAATTTTATAGTTTATTTAAGAATTTTGATGTGTCGTTTTTGAGAGATTTAAAGAGTATCAATTTTGATCGTTAAGGTTTTAGTTGATTTACGTAAAATTTCATTATAAGCAATCAATGCATGTTTCAGAGTTTAGTATATACCGGTTTTGAGAGTAACATGACATTTATATCCTTCTATTTTTTTTTATGCTTTTGTGAATAGTAATTTTACAATATAACTAATGGAGGCATAATTGGGAACATTAAAGTTACAACCTCTCAAAACACCATGATTTGTTGGATTGAAAATTGTTATTAAATTTACATTGTATCGGTTTTTACTGATTTTATGACCAACGCCTACTAATGTGAACAAAAATTTGAAAGCAAATGTTATGATAACACCTGAAATATTAAGTCGTCAAACCAGGAAAAACTAATAGAAAATAAACTTTCAAGCAGAGTCTTAAAGACTTGAACTCGTTTCGCGGAAAATATCAGATGAAATGATTCTAACTTGGAAATATGTCTTAGATTTTCTACTAGACTCTTAAAACTCATATCGAAACCATCCTAGGATATATGATAGGTTAAAAATTGATATTCTTGCACAATAATTTTTATGACTGATACTGCAAAAATGATAACTAAAATTTGAGTTGCAAAATCACCCATTGTTATTAATATACGAAAAAACATTCATATACATAATCATAATCAGTTACAACTAAAAAAAAAACACAATACAAATAAATTATTAGCTTACAACTTATGATTTATGAACATGAATTATTGTTAGACAAAATATAAAAAAGATCCAAAATATTAAACAGTTCCACATATGTAGAACATAAAATACTTACTTATATGCACGTTAAGAAACGATGAACATATAAATCATAAGCATTATAAAATATAATGGATATACGATATAGTCATCTAAAATGCAAAATATGCATAAAATATTAAATACTAACATGATTATTTTAAATTCTTCAATCTACATACAAAAAAAAAACACATCAAAATAAATCTGGTTTTTAACAAAGCTAAATAGCAAAAAAGGACATTAATATAACTTAGAAGACTATTCTTCAAATTACTCGAAATGTGACTCAAATGTCTCGAATGGAATTGACGATTTAGAGACCGTTTTATGATTAATTTCAGCAATTAAAAACGGAGGAGTTCGCTGTTAAAATAGGAGATTATAACGGCTAGATTTAAATTTTTTTGATTATTGATTTGGATTAGACACGGGTTTAAATTATGGCCTTAGAAACATTGAACGTCAACCAAATTTCAATGCCTCAGTCCGGTTAGTATATCGTTTGATATTGTTATATCTTAAGCTGCATATTTAAAACGAGATTTGCAATTTTGGTTCAAAAGGAAATCAAAATTAGATTTCGAAAGAGATATCGAGCAATATTTTTTAGAGTTAAAACGGTGTTTCATGAAATGTCACTATGTTGAAATGTTAGTTTAGTTAGTCCATTTGAATCTTTGATGATCATGGAAAATTTTAGAAATAGGCATCAAAAAATATTTGAATTTGCTGAAATTCTTACTCCAACAAACAATATGATTGGATGCTTTAGTATATATCATTAATAATTGTCGTAATATTGGATTGTACCGTAACAATACTATAGATACTTAAATCTTTGATCATTTACATAAACCAAATTATTCACCAATTGATTTTCATTCACGTTTTAGTATTTTGGGTTGGTCTGATTTCATTTATTTACTGTTATGTTGATTTTTAAAATTCCAAAAACAAACTTGGTAAAAAAAAGTGTTTTTCTTGCATAAATGGTTACAGATCGTGTGGGTCGATCCGGTCTATTAAGAAACATAGAAGTCATTTTATACCTTCGATCCAAATTGTTTTTAACACAAAAATCCATGCATTATTTATTAAGAAAATGTAAATCTTTTAATCCTCAGAAGCCACTTTCGAAAGTTAGAAAGTTTGGATTATTTCCTAGAGTAACGTCATTTCAAAATAATAACTTTTCATAAACACTGCGTTTACAAATCAATTCGATCTATGTTTTTCCGTCAAAATGTTTTTGCAAATGACACACTTAAGAAAAAGTAACATTATGAATATGCTAAATCAAATCTGTATTATCATGAAACCAAAAAAAGTAACGGTATAAACCTTAAACCCACTTGTTTTCATGAACAGATCCAAAAGATAAGAAATTGACATGAACTATTAAAATAACTTCTCCAACGGTGGCATAGCCGGCCCTCAGCACGTGCCAGCTGTGCTTGGGCACGGGGCAACAAGCCCAAAGGGGGCATCAATTTCTAAACCGCTGAAACCTTTCAGCGGATTAAAAAAAAAAAAACAAGAAGAGAAACCTTTCGGCGGATTAAAAAAAAAAAAAGAGAAACGCGAAGAGAAAACGCGAAGAGGAAAAAAAACACGGAAGAAGATTAGGGCCGGCGAACAGAAGGAGAATTCACACAAAACTTCTCATCAATCTTCAGCGAAAAAAAGGGCAAAACTTCCTGAGGTATGCTATGGCAGCCTGTAAGTTTGTACTGTATATGATCACAATCCCTAATTATCAATCAGTTTATGCCGTATAAATCAATCAGTTGTGAGTCGTAGCCTCTGGTAAATCACAAACCCTAATTATCGATTGTTAACAATAATTGAAATTGTTGTTATGATTTATGAAACTGGTTGAAATTGGTTGTTGTGATATACCGATTCTTTACAATAATTACTAATTAGGGATCCTTGATTTGAGATATACAATCCCTAATTGATATACCGATTTTTGATGCCTTTCAATTAATTTGTTTCTAGGTATATCACAATCCAAAATTGTTATTAAACATTATTTTTCATCTATGTAAGTTATTTTTAATCCAAAATTGTTACTAAACATCTAATTTGCTCTCTTATTAACTTATTTTATATTTTTGAAATGCAGTAATGTTTTCTAAGAAACAACCCTCTGGTAGTCAAAATAGAAAAAAAAGAAAACAACGAAAAGAAGAAGAAAAATCTTTGCAAGGTTCATTACAAAGTCTTTGGAAAAAAAAAATATTTCTTCTGATAACCAAACTGAAAATGAAGTTAATGAAGAAGTACAAGATTTTGTTCAAAACGAGTCTAATGAGGTGATCGAAGAAACAACAAATGTACTTGAAAATGAAGTGAACGAAAATACAACAAATGCGCTTGACAATGAGGCTACTGAAAATAATGAAGAAACTAACTATGTGGCCGAATGTCCTGAACCTTCTTTATCTTTGGATATATATGATCCTAGAGTGTGGGATAGTTTAGATGCAAAAATGAGAGATATGCTTGTTGAAAATGGTCCTGTTAGAGAAACCAACATTAATTTTCCTAAGGATAATCATAATAGAGGATTTTCCACATTTCACTATGATCAAAAATTACGAAATGGAGAACTTTCTAATAGGAAATGGTTGGTTTACTCAAAGGAATTGAATAAAGTGTTTTGCTTTTGTTGTAAAGTGGTTAAAAGAGTTCGTTCAAGAAGTCATTTGGCAGATATAGGAGTTAATGATTGGGCACATTTGAGTGAAAAACATAAACAACATGAAGATAGTGTTGAACATCTCACTAACCTAAGAGCTTGGATGGAACTTCGATTTAGATTGAGCACTAATCAAACAATTGATAAAGAAGTACAAGAGATGATTAAGAAGGATACAGAACATTGGAAACAAGTCATGATAAGAATCATTTCAATTGTCAAACGTCTTGCGATGAATAATTTGGCATTTCGTGGAACAAATGAAAAAATCTATGAAGACTCGAATGGAAATTTTTTAGGCTTTCTTGAATCAATAGCAGAGTTTGATCCAGTAATGCAACATCATTTTCGACTTGTACAAGATAAAAATATTCATTACCATTATCTAAGCCATAAAATTCAAAATGAATTGATATCTTTGTTGGCATCACAGGTAAGAAGTGCAATTATTAGAAAAATTAAAGAAGCTAAATATTTTTCTGTGATTCTTGATTGTACTCCTGATGCTAGCCACCAAGAGCAAATGACTTTGATAATTAGATGTGTTGATGTTGTTAACTACCCAATAAATGTGAAAGAGTATTTTTTGGAGTTTTTAAATGTGGAAGATACATCTGGATTAGGTCTGTTTGGTGAATTACAAGCTGCATTAAACTCATTTGATTTAAACATTAATGATGTGAGGGGGCAAGGTTATGATAATGGTTCTAATATGAGGGGAAAACACCAAGGTGTACAAAAAAGATTACTTGATATAAATCCGAAAGCTTTCTATATGCCGTGTGGTTGTCATTCTCTTAATTTAGTTATCTGTGATATGGCCAACTCTTGTCAAAAAGCTAAATCATTTTTTGGAGCATGTCAAGCCCTTTATAATGTGTTTGCTAATTCTACAAAACGATGGAACATTTTACTTCAATATGTAGACGAATTGACATTGAAGTCCTTGTCCACTACACGATGGGAAAGTCATATTGAAAGTGTTAAAGCGATAAAAAGTCAGTTTCCAAAAGTAAAACAAGCTTTAAAAAAATTAGTTGAAGTTTGTGATGACTCAAAATTAACTTGGGATGCTGAAAAACTCCTGTCGTGTGAATTTTCAAGTTTTGAATTTATTTTGAGTTTGGTCATTTGGCATGAGATATTGTACAAGATAAACTTAGTGAGCAAAAATTTGCAATCTGATGATATGCTTCTTGATGTTGCTATTAAGAATTTGAAAGGGCTTGTTTCATTTTTTGAAAAATATAGAGAAAATGGATTTATTTCTGCTTTGATTGATGCTAAAGAGATTGCAGATGAGATGGAAATTGAGTCAGAATTTCAAGTAAAGCGTAAGTCCATGAGAAAAAAACATTTCGATGAAATTCCTAATACTGAGAGGGAGCAACAATCTGCTCAAGAAGATTTTAGGACAGATTACTTTCTTGTTTTAGTTGATATGGCTCTTTCTCAATTTAGGACTAGATTTGAACAAATGAAACTTTTTGAATCTATATTTGGTTTCTTATTTGACGCATCTCAGTTAGTTTTTTTGGATGATGATAAATTGAAAAACTGTTGTGAGAACCTTGAAACGGCTCTAAAACATGGTGAAGATTATGATATTGATGCAAAGAGTCTACTTTCAGAATTACAGATTTTGCAGGAAATGTTACCTAGTGAATCTTATGATACTGGTAAACCATGGAATTCCCTCAAAATTATGGAGTTTATGAAAAAAATGGATATGTTTCCAAATGTTTTGGTAGCTTATCGAATTTTATTGACTGTACCTGTCACCGTAGCATCAGCAGAAAGAACGTTTTCAAAGTTGAAGTTGATAAAATCTTATTTGCGGACAACAATGACTCAAGATAGGTTGAATGGATTGGCAATATTGAGTATTGAAAAGGATATGTTGAAAATCATTGACCTTGAGCATATAATTGAAGTTTTTGCTTCTAAAAATGCAAGAAGAAGTCATTTCAAATGAGACCGGATTTCTATTGTACCTATGCTTGTATGTCATACATTGTAATATTTATTTTCTCGTGTCATGTATCCGTACTTTGTTTTATCGTGTGAATAAAAACATTCGGACGTGGGGATGAGCCTCCTAGCATTGCACTTGGCTAGGTTCGAAACCCCAAAAAAATAGAATTTTTTTTGAATTTTTTTTTATATAAAAGGGCATATTTTTTTCATCCCGCACTGGGCATGAAATTGGTCAGGACCGGCCCTGAACGGTGGTCAATTCATAGTTTGAATTTTGAATTAGAGCTTAAAATACTTCCCACCAAACATTACAAAACGTAATATACGGTGAATATTGAGGGGCTAATCATGAATTCAGAATTGGCCCAACATACCGAAATTATCGACGCTCCAGGTAGAGCGCCGATTTTTTCAGTGCGCCGATTTATTGAAAGCTGGCCATGTTTGAATAATTAAATTAATCTTCCATTTCAGTTGGACTGTATATTTGTATTCTGATTAAACCTGCCACTTTACATGTTTTAGCAGGTAAGCATATTTATTATTGTTTATGATGCAGTAACACACGAAACATAATAATTGATGCCTTCTTTTTATTAGACGCTGCACGCTGATTTAATCGAGCCTGTCGCCTGCTACGATAAAATTGACGTGCGTGGCCGTACGTAAATTAAACCAAATCTCCCCTCAATCTTACCGTTCATTATATTACAATCTGTAAAATAGTTGGAGATGCCATACATGTTTCTTAGTAATTGAAAAATTAGAATATATATTATTTTGGGAAAGAAAATCTCATATGCAAAGCAGTTTTGTTTTTCAAATAGTATGTTCCTTTAACAAATTTAAAATCAATCTGGCTTCTGTTAATTCTTTTCAATTCTCGGCTACATTTGTGAAAACTTATTATTTATTTCTTCGTTTAATCACCCTTGTAAATTTTGTTTAGAATTATCAATAAATGTTACATGTTAGCATGTGTAACCAGCTGTTCCAACTTAATTTTCAATATATTTACATTTATAACAAATCTTCTGATATCAAATTTTTGCTCAAGTAAGATAAAATCCAACACCACCGAAGAAAACGAAGCGTGCAATCAAAATACTGCCACTTAAGGTAATTTTGCAGTTGATTAAGGTACACTTCATCCGCATGAGCTTCAACCATTGTTAATGACACTCCCACTCTTGAATAATGCGTCATCACTTTTTAGGGGTACAACATTCATTTTCGAATTGTTAAGAAATGTCTAGAACAAGAAAAAATTTCAAATTTTTGGACAAAGTCATCCTAAAAAATATGGTAATGTTTGGACTAATTTAATAGGTTGAAACGATAAATAAATACTGTTTCACATGTTTACCATATTCGATGTTATATGACTAAAAATTAATTGTGTAAACAACCATCTTTTTCAGAAAATTAAAAGGGTAATTCAGTTATATTTTACTGTAATAATACAATCCTAAAAAATCAACACTCCTTATTCGTGTGTCATTGACAATGTTCTTCTTTCAATCGCACTTCACTTTTATAAAGTCAGATTATCACACAGATTTCTTCTCATCTTAGAGTCATATGTGCACACACGCTGCTAGTATACATTCAAGTGATCAAGTCTATAGAGTTGAAAAATAAATCGGCAAACACAAGATTTACCAAGCTTAATAGATTTTACCTTTGTTAAACTTTTGTATCTAGATAGATTTTCCCTTTTATTTTTTTCTTTTTTGAAATAGCAAAATTATTGTTTAGTCATTTATTTATTAAATTTGAAAATGGTGAAATTAGGCTCTTCTTTTTATTTTTAATCTTAAAATCTTATAAACTCATCTCAAAAACAAATTTCACCAATCATACACGTTAACTAAGTCCAAAGTAGTTAAATACTGAAAGTCGCTGAATATGATACTGAACATCAAACAATAAAAATATCACTGAATCATCAAAACGAAAAATATTATACTGAACGTCGCTGAAAAATAATAACTAAGTCCAAAGTAGTTAAACACCTAGTTCTTTCATTATGGCATTGGTACGACACTCCAATTTTAATTAGGGACGTCACGTTCAAAAATGTTGAAAATACGATATATCCTCACCGTTTTTCAATTTTAATCATTTTCGAGTGTATTTTACCGACATTTAGACCTAAATTCGACAAACCCTACCGAATTTCACTGATAAGTTCGGCAAAACCTTACCGAATTTCAACTGAGTCACTCCTTAACCAAAAGATGCCAATAAAAACGCCCTTTCATTGTTCTTTAAAATTTCCATCTCTTCATCTTTCACGCTCTCATGTATTCACATTGCAATTTTAGAAGAAACTAGGATGATAGGATCATTGACTTAACAAACAACCACAAACAATAAAATAATTCAAGTCTGACCAAAACAACAAATTTCTTATACTTCAGCTACAGAGCAAAAGCATAGAAATATAAGAACATTTGCATAACTCATTTCAATCAGAATATGACAAGAACTTGGAAAAATTTCCTTCGGACAAAATTCCCATTACGATTCATATATTTAAGGATGGTAAGATTTCAAACAATAAGTATTTGATATCGATCGAATAGAAAATCAGTAATACAAGTCATATGTAAAAATGTCAATTTACCATCAATTCATCAAATCAACATAATTCTATATAAATTGGGTTTTGTAGACTAGCTATCATATATCCCCATTATGATTCAAGCAAAGAATGAACATTCGAGAAAAAGTAAAACAAACTGACATGTTGAAGCAATGAGTGTGACCTAACAAGGAATTTGGCGAGTGAACCAACTCATAACATGAATCGGAGCCTTGATCAACTCTATCGCTATTTCAACTGCAACTGTCACACATAAACAGCAGGGGCAAATACAAGACAGCAGCAACCTGCAAAACACCAAAATTCGAATTCGAATTCAAGTTCAAATCCGTAAATTGATTCCATAACCGGGATGAGAGTAGAAGAAAAGGGGAAAGATAAAATAAAAAATACCCAACAATCCAGATGATGATCCCGATAATGGTAATGATAATAGACAGAAGAGCGAAGGGGAGGCCGAGAAGCCAGCCTAGTGGTCTGCAATCACCATCGCACTCGCAGCACATCCTTCCAGGATTTTCTGTATTTTGTTTTTGATTTTCGGTTTTACACAAATTGAGAAGAGAGAGGAATGCTGAAGAAAGATTTTTGATAATTGATGTTCGCTTTCGTATCGGAAGTAAATACGCTGACCGATATTTTTGACAACGCGGAGAAGGAATAAGCTGTAGTTGGTACGTTGTTCCAACTAATTAGTTGGTGAACCTATTCATTCTACTAGATAATCGTTATCAAATTGATTTGTTCCCTTTTGATTTATAGACGTAACAAAAATGAATGATTACTTGTAACATTTTTAGATACTGGATATAACATGTTTTGTAATTTTTAAATTTTAAAAGAATAAAATACGAGTTCAAGAATCAAATTTGTATAATTATGTAAGCCGAATAAATAAATAAAATTGATAATTCAAGAGAAATTGTGCAAATTGAAATAAAATGATGTGATAATGGAATTTAATTTAACACTGGGTTTACAAGATAAATGTAAAGATGAAGATTATAAAGCTAGGAAGACCTTGTAATGTGTGTTTAATAAATTATTTTATCAAACGCTGTAATTTTATAAAATTACGGCTAAATAGTATTTTTGGTTTTTTAATTGAATATTAAAAATATAAATTATTAATTAGCAATCAATATTTTAAGTGTAAAATGTATTTTAGTATGAAGTGCTAGTTGTTTCAAAGAGATTATAGATGCCTTGTAAATTTGGATATTAAATATGTATGTTTTAGAGATTGTAAAATAAAAAGGAGAGTTGTGTTATGATTAAAAACCCTGTTTGTTAATGGTTGAATAAAATTTGCTGAGTGACAAAATAATATGGGGTTTGAAGTTTAATTGTGAAATTTGGAGGATGTGGGTATTTAATCATATTAAATGATAAATAAGAAGTTGGGGTTGGAAATACCTTCAAATTCTAGTTAATTTAAAGAAAATAAATTCAAACCAAGTGTTTAGGTTATTAAGTAATACATGTGTTTTGAAGCTAAAATTGAAAAACATGTATAGTGAAGCTTTGAAAAGATATATTTAATTTGGAGATTAAACTGGTGAATAAATAATAAATAATGAAAATAAATTATTGTTGTGTCAAATTTAAAGCAAACAAATTTTATATGCAAAAATAAAGTTAGACGAACCTTATTAAGTTCAAGATTTGATTAAATAAGGATTTTCAAGATTCATATTGTGTATATTGTAACAATATACTTGTGTATGTGTAATAAATTGGGTGTTAAACCTTGTGTTTTAAATAATTTTGTGTTGAAAATAAAATGAAAATTATAAATATTGATGAGAAATTAATATTTATGTATCAAAATAAATTTTGTTTTGTTTATAGAAGTTATTTATGTTAAACAATGACTTTTGCATAGATTTTGAGTATATGATGTGTATATTGTATATAAAAGAACAAAATGTACCATTTAAATGGAAAATGTAATCTTTTAGTGTTACTATGTAAAAATATGCATTACATTTAATTTTAAAGAGTTTTAACATGTTTAATAGGCCTAAAACAATGTAAATACGTGTTTAAATGTTAAAAGACATAAAACTAATACAAATTAAGTAGTTAGTTTTATCTATTTGAATTAGCTTCGCTTAGTTAACCAACACTTAGGGATAATTAAGCTCCAATTAAGCCAAATGAAGGTTTAAGCCAGGAAAAGTCTAGAGACAATTCTCTAGTATGTGCATTTCCTCAAAACTGAAGAATATTTTCTCCTTCCTCTTGCTGAAATACAAAACAAAGTAGAAGGTTAAGAAATTCCTCCTTTAAACTCAATTTTCCCCCTAAATCACACTAGAAAACTTTTTAATCAATTACTATAGGTAAATCTCTACAAATATGGGTATTTCATCAACAATCTTGTTAGAATTTTATCTATTCAAACTTTCTGCATCTCACATGTCTTTGTAATGACGTTTACAGGTGGTGAAACTATCAATTTGAGCCTCCAAGTCTTCAAATCGATCCAAACTCGTGAAGTTTGAACTCTATCTCTTGCTGCAAATCAAGGTTGAGGTTTCCACCTCACATTTTGTAGTTTGAATTAAGTTTTGAAGTGATAATTTGTTGTAGTAATTTGCTACGGAAAAACATATACAGTAATTTGTGTTTTGAGATTGAGGCTGAAACGTATTTGACCATATCTCTTGCGTTTCTTATCCAAATTCAACAGTTTTAGATGCTCTGAGTAGCTCAGACTTTAAAAGTTTAATGATTTGAGTTTTATGAAAATTTGAAGTTGTTGTTGACCCAAGAGCAAAACGTTAGCAACAATGAATATAGACCTGAGAATTGTATTGGGAGTGTCTTTTGATCCGTAAGTCCAATTTTGGTGATTCGTTTTCCGAATTAAAGCTAATGAAATCACTTTCTACTTATATATTTTGGGTTTTACTAAATTTCAACATTTACATGGTCGAAAGTACATGTTAAGGTCGCTGCCCCGAGACCAAAATGGAAGAAATAGGAAAATTTAGATCTCATAATTGTTTTAGCCATAACTTTTTCATTCTTTATTGGAATCCGGTAATTTTTAATGTTTTGGAAAGCTTAGGATATCTTCTACAACTTTCATGTTTAATATTTTCTCAAATTATGGTTTTAAAAGGGGAGAACTGGCCAATCAAGACCTAGGCCTGGGCAAAATGCACAGGTTTCTTTCCGTATGTGATGTCCCGCCATTTTGACCATGCCAAATCGACAAAACACATCAAACTCAAACCATCCAAAATGACAGATTGTTATTAGCTTCTGGGATAAATAGAATAAACCACAGATGCTAATAACTATCAGTCGTTTTGGATGGTTCGAGTTTGACATGTTTTTTCGATTCGGCACGGTCAAAATGGCATGTCGTTACTGTTGATATCAGAGCTTTGGTTTATCAAAGCTTTAACATATAGGGTAAAAGCTCATTAGAGATAGGGTAATGGTACCCTCGAATGAGAGGGATTAGTCGCAGAATCCTTATTGAGAGAGAGAGAGAGAGTGTATTTTAGAAGTATAAATAGTTTTCAAGATGATTTTAAATGTTTTTAAACAAATATTTTCAGATATAAAGTTTTGTTTAATATTTATATCTTTTTCTAAAATTTCCTTTCCATTTGAATCCACCTTCCTTCGTAGATTTTCTTTGATTAGTTTCTTTCTTTCGCTCAACTTTTAACATGAATTCTATAACTTACCCTTGCCCATAATAAGGTAAGAAGTAGAAGAAGAGTATAAGTCTTCTTGCGAGTTCATTCTTATTAAGTATTGGTTTGAAATAGGTACTACAATATAAGATTTTGTTGATGCAATATTGAAATTTTGATATATATTTATGGAAGATGCATATTTGTAAATAACATCATGTTTTGATAATACTAATATTTTGAAAAGATTTGATGTTTATACTTTAAGATTTTATATTTTATTAATTATATACTTTGAATAAGATTTAAATATGTAGATTTTGTAATAAAATAATTTTAGCTTGTTGAAATCTATAATGGTATAGTTTATAAATGTATGTATGTATATATATATAGGAATTTATAAATTTAAATGGATTTATAAATATTTTTATTTGTGATGTATATACATGTTGAACTTATGGAATTATACAAGTTTTATAAGTTTGAAAATAGATAACATGGATTTGAAAATATTGGGTATAGTATAAAATTTTTTTTGTTACGTATTTGATTTAATAAAAATATTGTTAGTATATTTATTAAAGAATTGAAGTTGAGTTTTAATAAATAAATGAGTTGGGGAGAGATATAAATTTTGTGGTAGTGTTCATTCATCCAATCCATTCACCATGGGATGTTGTGGTAGTGTTCGTAAAGAAACTAGATAGATCATTGAGGAATGTGTCAATTATCATAAGTTCAATGAGAAGAAATGAAGAATTGGTATCTTTTTCCAAGAATAAATGATCTGTTTGATTAGCTGTGTGGAGCTAGAGTATTTTCTCTATTGGATTTGCTACTAGTTTTCATCAATTTGGAGTAGCATAAGATAGCATTCCATTGAAAATGTTTCAAAAAAGATATATATCGTACGAGCGAGTGGTCACGCCATTTAGGTTAAAAGGTGCGACTGCTTTATTCGTTTATTTGATGAATTGGCACTTCTGAGAGCACTTGGATAGGTTCATGTTAATCTTCATGGATGACATTTTTGTGTAGTCCAAATATGAGAAGTATCATGAGATTCATCTTTAGACTGTAATTAAGACTCTGAGGTAGGGGTGAGCAATATTCGGTTCAAACCGAATTAACCGACCAAACCAGTTCATTTCGGTCGGTTCGGCTCGGTTTCAAAACTAAATCGATTTGGATTCGGTTTGTAAAATATTTATTTTTGGTTATCGGTTTAACCGAATTAACCAAACTTTTAATTTTTTATCTAATTTTATGGTATTGCAGTACTTTAAATAATTAGTTTAGCTATATAATATCAATACATTTGTTGCAAATAGATCAAATCTTATCATAAACTTAAAATTTACTATATAAACTTTCTCCAAACATGACTTTATGGTTTACTATCAGTGAATGTATCATTTGAATTATAATACATCCTTCATTTTCGGTTAAATCGGTTACCGACCGAATTAACCGAAATTAATTTGGTTCGGTTCGGTTTGGAAAATTTTTGTTTTTAATTCGGTTTGAGGTTTTTTGCGTCCAAACCAACCGAACCGACCGAACGCTCACCCCTACTCTGAGGCAATACTAATTGACGCCTAAGTTTATTAAATATCACTTTTGGGAGAAGGTAGCGAAGTTTATTGGTCACGTGGTTTCAAGTGAAAGGTTATCTGTGGATCCAACTAAGATCACTGAGGCTATCAGTAGTTGGAAGAGGCCTGTGAGTGTTACTGAGGTAAGAAGTTTACTTGTATTGGATGGATATTAGTGAATATTCATTAAGGGTTTCTTGAGGATAGCGATACTTCTTACTAGACTGACCATGAAAAATGTTAAGGTTTTTTGGTCAAATAAGTGTGAGGAAGTGTTCCGGGGCTTGAAGCATTTGTTGATAAATGCTCCTGTTTTGGTAGTACCTAATGGTAATCAGGAATTTATAGCTTATACTTGTGATTGGTAGAACTGAATTAGGAGCCGTTCTTATGCAGAAAGGAGGAGTTATTGCAAATGCTTATAAAAAGCTTCGACTGCATGAGGTTAGATAACTTACTCATGACATAGATTTTCGGTTTTACACAAATTGAGAAGAGAGAGGAATGCTGAAGAAAGATTTTTGATAATTGATGTTCGCTTTCGTATCGGAAGTAAGTACGCTGACCGATATTTTTGACAATGCGGAGAAGGAATAAGCTGTAGTGGTACGTTGTTCCAACTAATTAGTTGGTGAACCTGTTCATTCTACTAGATATAATTGTCATCAATTGATTTGTTCCCATTTGATTTATAGACGTAACAAAAATGAATGATTACCTGTAACAATTTTAGATACTCGATATAACAGATTATAAGATATTTTATAATTTTAAAAGAATAAAATACGAGTTCAAGAATCAAATTTGTATAATTATGTAAGTTGAATAAATAAAATATTTGATAATTCAAGAGAAATTGTGCAAATTAAAATAAAATGATGTGATAATGGAATTTAATTTAATACAAGGTCTACAAGATAAATGTAAAGATGAAGATTATAATGCTAGGAAAATCTTGTAATGCGTGTTCAATAAATTATTTTATCAAATGCCGTAATTTTATAAAATTACGGCTAAACAATATTTTTGGTCTTTTAATTGAATATTAAAAATATAAATTATTAATTAGCAGTCAATATTTAAGTGTAAAATGTAATTTAGTATGAAGTGCTAGTTGTTTCAAAGAGATCATAGATGCCTTGTAAATTTGAGTATTAAATATGTATGTTTTAGAGATTGTAAAATAAAAAGGAGAGTTGTGTTATGATTAAAAACCATGTTTGTTAATGGTTGAATAAAATTTACTGAGTGACAAAATAATATTGGGTTTGAAGTTTAATTGTGAAATTTGCAGGATGTGGGTATTTAATCATATTAAATGAGAAATAAGAAGTTCAGGGTGGAAATACGTTCAAATTCTAGTTAATTTAAAGAAAATAAATTCAAACCAATTGTTTAGGTTATTAAGTAATACATATGTTTTAAAGCTAAATTTGAAAAACTTGTCTATTTAAGCTTTGAGAAGATATATTTATTTTGGAGATTAAATTGGTGAATAAATAATAAATGATGAAAATAAATTATTGTTGTGTCAAATTTAAAGCAAACAAGTTTTATGTGTAAAAAAAAGTTAGACGAACCTTATTATGTTCAAGTTTTGATCAAATAAGGATTTTCAAGATTCATATTGTGTATATTGTAATAATATACATGTATGTGTAATAAATTGGGTGTTAAACCTTGTGTTTTAAATAATTTTTTGTTGAAAATAAAAAGAAAAATGTAAATATTGATGATAAATTAATAGTTATGTGTCAAAATAAATTTTGTTTTGTTTATGAAGTTATTTATGTTAAACAATGGCTTTTGTACAGATTTTGAGTATATGATGTGTATATTGTATATAAAAGAACAAAATGTATAATTTAAATGGAAAATGTAATCTTTTAGTGTTACTATGTAAAAATATGTGTTATATTTAATTTAAAAGAGTTTTAACATGTTTAATAGGCCTAAAACAATGTAAGGATGTGTTTAAATGTTAAAGGACATAATTACGAATTAAGTAGTTAGTTTGATCTATTTGAATTAGCTTCGCTTAGTTAACCAACACTTAGGGATAATTAAATTCTGATTAGGCCAAATGAAGGTTTAAGCCAGGAAAAGTCTAGAGACAATTCTCTAGTATGTGCATTTCCTCAAAACTGAAGAATATTTTCTCCTTCCTCTTGTTGAAATACAAAACAAAGTAGAAGGTTAAGAAAATCCTCCTTTAAGCTCAATTTTTTTCGAAAATCACACTAGAAAACTTGTTAATCAATTACTATAGGTAAATATCTACAAATATGGGTATTTCATCAAAAATCCTGTTAGAATTTTATCTAGTTTGTGGTTTTCAAACTTTCTGCATCTCGCATGTCTTTGTAATGACGTTTACAAGTGGTGAAACTTCAATTTGAGCCTCCAAGTCTTCAAATCGATCCAAACTTGTGAAGTTTGAACTCTGTCTCTTGCTGCAAATCAAAGGTGAGGTTTCCACCTCACACTTTGTAGTTTGAATCAAGTTTTGAAGTGATAATTTGTTGTAGTAATCTGCTGGGGAAAACGTATACAATAATTTGTGTTTTGGATTGAGGCTGAAACGTATTTGACCATATCTCTTGCGTTTCTTATCCAAGTTCAACAATTTTAGATGCTTTGAGTAGCTCAAACTTTAAAAGTTTAATGATTTGAATTTTATGAAATTTTGAAGTTGTTGACTCCAGAGCAAAACGTTAGCAACAATGAACATAGACCTGAGAATTGTATTGGGAATGTCTTTTGATCCGTAAGTCCAATTTTGGTGATTCCATTTCTGACTTAAAGCTAAAGAAATCACCTTCTACTTATATATTTTGGGTTTTGCTAAATTTTGACATCTACATGGCCGAAAGTACATTTTAAGGTCGCTGTCCCGAGACCAAAATGGAAGAAATAGGGAAATTCAGATCTCATAATTGTTTTAGCCATAACTTTTTCATTCTTTATTGGAATCCGGTAATTTTTAATGTTTTGGAAGGCTTAGGATATCTTCTACAACTTTCATCTTTACTATTTTCTCGAATTATGGTTTCAAAAGGGGATAATATGCCAATCAAGACCCAGGCCTGGGGAAAATGCACAGGTATCTTTCCGTGTGTGATGTCCCGCCATTTTGACCATGCCAAATCGACAAAACACGTCAAACTCAAACCATCCAAAACGGCAGACTGTTATTAGCTTCTGGGATAAATAGAATAAACCACAGATGCTAATAACAATCTGCCATTTTGGACGGTGCGAGTTTGACATGTTTTATCGATTCGGCACGGTCAAAATGGCGGGTCGTTATAGTTGGTATCAGAGCTTTGGTTAGTCAATGCTTTAACATATGGGGTAAAAGCTCATTAGAGATAGGGTAGTGGTACCCTCGGATGAGAGGGATTAGACGCAGAATCCTTCTTGAGAAAGAGACCGCATTTTGGAAGTAAATATAGTTTTTAAAATGATTTTAAATGTTTTTATACAATTATTTTCAAATATAAAGTTTTGTTTAATATTTAATCATTTTCTAAAATTTCCTCTCTAGTTGAATCTATCTTCCTTCGTAGACTCTCATTGATTAGGTCCTTTCGTTCGTTCAGCTTTTAACACGAATTCTGCAACTTATCCTTGCCCATAATAAGGTAAGAAGTAGACGAAGAGTATAAGTCTTTTTGCAAGTGGATTCTTATTAAGTATTGGATTGAAATAGGTACTATATTATAAGATTTTGTTGATGCAATATTGAAATTTTGATATATATTTATGGAAGATGCATATTTGTAAATAACATCATGTTTTGATAATACTACACAACAACAACAAAGCCATATATACCAAACAAGTTGGGGTTGGCTAGATATGGAAACCAAAATAAAAATAAAAATAAAAGAAATAATACTGATAATATATATATATATATATATATATATATATATATATATGGGTTTAAAATAACCAAACAGATAAAAGACGTCTGAAAAAGGTTTTTTTTTTTTCTTTAACAAAAAAAGTAAAAAGGTTCAATAAAATTGAAATAAAGTCTAAAATAGTAATAAAAAAAGTAAAAAAGGGTCAACAAAAGTAAAATGAAGTCTAAAATAATCAAACAGATTTTTTTTTAAAAAAAAACCTAAGGTTCTGGTACATGGATTGCCAACTTCCATGCACTCCTCAGATCCTCAGATATACTCCAATTACTTAAATCCCTCTTTATTATCTCCTCCCATGTCATTTTAGGTCGACCTCTACCTCTCTTTGGGCCTTCAGCGCGGCCTATAATTCCAACGCGCACAGGAGCATTGTGTGGTCTACGTTGGATACGTCCAAATCATCTCAAGCGGTATTGGACTAACTTCTCCTCAATAGGTGCAACTCCAAGTTTTTCCCGAATATCCTCATTTCTAATCCGATCTCGTCTAGTATGCCCACAACTCCACCGCAGCATCCACATCTCTGCTACACTTATCTTCTGAACATGTTGCCTCTTAGTAGGCCAACATTCTGCACCATATAACATTGCAGGCCTGATTGCTGTCCTATAGAATTTTCCTTTAAGCTTCTGAGGAATCTTCCTACCACAGAGAATGCCATATGCTAGTCGCCATTTCACCCATCCTGTTGAATTCTAAAACTAACATCCTTATCAATCTCCCCATCAAACTGCAACATAGATCCTAAGTATCGAAACAGTTCC
The DNA here is from genome assembly GCA_030737875.1 of Allium sativum. NCBI lineage: Eukaryota > Viridiplantae > Streptophyta > Magnoliopsida > Asparagales > Amaryllidaceae > Allium > Allium sativum. The sequence continues at coordinate 341,616,679 of CM060922.1, forward strand.
TTCTTGGGTACTACTCTACCGGCCAGGGTGACCTCTCCGTCATCTGAGCAGACACCGCTAAACTCACACTTCATATACTCTGTTTTAGTCCTGCTAAGCCTAAAACCCTTTGATTCCAAGGTCTCCCTCCACAACTCCAGTTATCGATTAACCCCTATTCTACTCTCATCAATCAGCACAACATCATCGGCAATGAGCATACACCAAGGGATCTCCCTTTGTATATCTTTTGTGATTTCATCCATCACTAATGCAAAAATATAGGGGATTAAAGCCGAACCTTGATGTAACCCTATGTTAATTGGAAAGTCTCTGGTCTCACCATTGCATGCCCTGATGCTAGTCACAACCCCCTCATACATATATATTTTATACTATTATTTTGAAAAGATTTGATGTTTATACTTTAAGATTTATATTTTATAAATTATATACTTTGAATAAGATTTAAAGATGTAGATTTTGTAAGAAAATAATTTTATCTTGGTTGAAATCTATAATAGTATAGTTTATACAAGTATATATATATATAGGAATTTATAAATTTAAATGGATTTATAAAGATTTTTATTTGTGATGTATATATATGTTAAACTTATGGAATTATACAAGTTTTATAAGTTTGAAAACATATAACATGGATTTGAAAATATTTGGGTATAGTATAAAAAAAAATTGTTACGTATTTGATTTAATAACAATATTGTTAGTATATTAATTAAAGAATTGAAGTTGAATTTTAATAAATAAATGAGTTGGGGAGAGATACAAATTTTCCTACTTAAAATTTTAATGATTTGTGTTAGCCTACTTTGTGAAATAGGCTACACAAAGCTAAAGGATCAAGTATTAGAGAATAATCTTCCTAGAAACCGGATCGGATCGGAGGTAGCCAAAGAAAAACAAAGTTAGACAAAGTGAGGAAAGACAGAACTCGAACTAGTCCGGATCGGATATGATGCTCCGATCCGAACCCCATTATCTGGCCTATCCGACCCGAGCACAGAACGAAAGCTGGTTCATTCCCATGTTCTCCTAAAGATGCGGAGCGGTTACACGCATGATTACCTACGTTCTCCCACTCGGTTGATGCGCTGTCACCATCTGGAGAGCTCCGAACCCGCATCTCCAGGCATGGATGCCACGTACCCCCGATCCGAACCCGTTTCTGGGAGAATTTGCACCTATAAATAGACCTCTAAGGCTCACTTGAAGGGATCTTTTGGCAGTCTAAGAGTTTGAATATCTTTGAGAACCTAATTCCAGCACTCCCAAACAATCCCAATCATCATTCAAAGTGTATTTTGAGATAATTGAGTGAATGCACATGAAAGTGAGTGAGATTGAGTGAATATCTTATTGTATTTTCATCCACATCATCAAGCAAAGTGATATAAAGTGGACGTAGGCTCTTTAACGCCGAACCACTATAAATCCTGTGTCTCTTTTCTGTTTTTGATCTCATTTCATTGTAATTTTAGTCAATTTGGGTGTTAGAACCACTTTTTGGTCTAACATTTTGGTGCTTTCACTGAGAACATTTGAATTCTCTGTTTTTCTAGATTGAATTCTCTGTTTTTCTGGATTATCGTTCTACTTTTTGGACCGTTGAGTTCAAAGAAGTTAATCCCCAATTTCCGACGCTTTTAAGTACTTGTTCGTTGATTGTTGAAGAATTATGGCCTAAGGAAAAGGCAAGGAAGTTCAAACCAGTCGAGGGAATGAAGTTGGTGAAGATCAGCAAAACCCGGTCGTGACGAGGTCTCGTGGGCAAAGCTCGGGAGCGGATCGGACTGGCTCAGGAAATCCAAACCGATCGTAGAGGGAAAGCTCCGATCCGAACCGAGTAGACGATATTGAAGAAGTGCGCTCCCCCAACCAGATCCGATCCGGCCAGGTCACTTTGCTTCGATCTGATCCGACTCTAGGTGATGCTGGAACCTCTACTCGAGCCCCTCCAAATGCTCCGACTCCAGCCACCAGGACCAACGACCATATCAATCCATCTACGCCTGTCACCTAAGGAGATTTTTTGCGCCTTCTCAACATGCTTGAGAGCACTAGGAAGGCTATGAGAATCCACGAGCGCACCAACCTTATGATGCAAGAGAATATGAGGATCATGAGTAGGGAAATTGGCGAGCTTCGCAGGCAAAGAACTCCTTCCCCAGTTCATCATACTGCAATGGATCAATCTTCTTCTAAGGAAGAGCGCCCCCGTGAAAGAAGGCCGCTCGAATGACCTCAGAATTTGGAACAAATGACTTTTGGATCTCTGGGATCCCGCGAGGATGCTGCTCGTGTGTTAGGACCCGATGACCCGAGCTTGAGAGAGCCTATGCTGTTACCAATGCGAGGATCCTATGTTCTACCAAGAGATCCTAATCTCACCAACCCCACTCAGGGACAAATGCTTAAGCCCCTTCCTCTCGAGATCGACTGGGAACGTAGGGAGCAAAGCAGAGCAGAAGCCGCTAGAAGAAGGAGGGTGTCCCCTGATCAGGAGCCCAGAGGAAACCCGAATATCAGAGCCAGGGAGCCTGAACGGCCCTTGACCAATGCTGATGTATGGGCTATGGTATGCCAGATCATGTCTGAAAGTCGAAACTACACCAATGAAGATTATGGTATTGAGCGAAGCCATACTCCTTTTACTTATGACATTCTTAACTTTCAGTTCCCCCGATGTTTTAATTTGCCGCAGATGGACAGATATAACGGGAGAACTGACCCAGGACAACATCTGATGCGATATGCATGGCTTATGAATGCTGCAGCTGCCCCTGACGCTGTGAAGTGTAAGGCTTTCCCGATTTACTTAGAAGACGTAGCATTACTATGGTTTACCCGACTCCCTCCTCGATCGATATCGAATTTCAAAGAACTAAGTGAACATTTTATGAATCAATTTCGACTTCATGCCCAAAAGTCTAATAATGTTATCGAATTATCGAGAATTAAGCAAGCACCGGGTGAGTCCTTGAAGTCGTATCTAGACCGTTTCAATTTGGCTGTAACAGAAGTCAGCGACCCGCATGAGCCTACCATCTTGATGGCCTTAATGGAAGGAGTTGATCCTGATTCAGAGTTTGGAGAGTATCTTTCTGGGAAGCCGCCTCCCACAAGAGAGTTGTTTTATGAGAAGGCCAATATTCAGTTAAGACGGGAGGAAGCAAGGGCAAATAGAAAGAGGAAGTCCGGAGCGACCTCAAAAGAAACTGTTCAGAGTAATGTTGCCGTAAAGCAGTCCGGAGAAAGCTCTGGGAAAGTCGAAGTGAATGTTGGAAACAAGAATGGAAACAATAATAATGGAAACGGGGCAGCAGCAACCGTAATGGGAATGGTAATAGGAGAAACAGGAACCGAGGAAGTAATTCTGACAAAAGACCCCGGTTCCAGACCTTTGAAAACTATTCACCGTTGAATGATACGTTAGAGAACATTTATTTAGACACGTATAATGTTTTGCAATATAAAAAACCGCCGCCACGAAATTCGACAGAGAAGGAAATTGCTACCGGTATATTTTTTTTATTTCACGGAACTCACGAACAATCAACGAACGAATGTCGACACTTGAGAGATGTGGTTGAGAAGTTGTTGCATGAAGGTAAGTTGGATGAGTATAAGGCTGCCCCAAGGGACAGGGGGCAAGGAGGACAGACCCCTAACCAGAATCAGTCTGCTCCCACGCCTACAGCGCAACAAAAAGGCAAAGAGATTGTCATTAACACCATAGTAGGTGGACTCCATCCAGCTATCCATAGTTTCAGAGCAATGGACCAATACGTTAATGCAATTAAGCACATAAACGTGGACGAGTGTGATGATTTGGAAGATATCACCCCTGTGAAACAGCAGAGGACAATGTTCGATGATGTGGTGTTCCGTAGCAGAGACGACACCAGAATCCAATCACCTACTGAAGATCCGTTGGTTATTACCACTACTATTGGGCCGGCGTTGGTTCATAAAGTACTAGTGGACAATGGAAGCTTTGTCAACATTTTATTTAAGTAGTCGTTTGATCAGATAAGACTCGAGTCTGGAGATTTGAAGCCTTGCGAAGTTTGGATCCGAGGCTTCAATGGGGCATCGACAGCTCCAATGGGGTATATAGAATTACCCATAACATTGGGACAAGGGGATCGTCGAAGAGTACGAATGCTACGGTTCGTAGTGCTAGATATATATTCTCCCTACAACGCATTTTTAGGAAGGCCTGCCCTTGCAGAGTTCAGGGCTTATATTGCGCCATGGTGCTTATTGCTAAAGTTCCCAACTGAAGCCGGAACAGGAGTAATGAGGGGAGATCAAGTCTCCGGACGAGCTTGCTACATTGCTGAATTAAAGATGCTGATGAAGGGACTTAACATCGAGATTAAAAGTACTTCACCTCCTCCAAAAGAGGGTTCGGCATAGCAATTAGAGGGATCAGCCCCAAAGGAGTTGCCCAAGGGAATGCCTAAAGACCTGGATCCCAGAGAAGATAAGGAACCTGAGGATAGAAAGGCAACTCCTAATGAAACGACAGTGGATATACCCATTGATGAAGCTGATCCAGCAAAATTTTTGAAGATTGGATCCCAGTTGGATTCGCACCGAGCCAAAGAACTGGCTAACTTTCCGAAGGCAAACCTGGATGTGTTTTCCTGGACCCATGCTGACATGTGTGGGATATCACCATCCATCATGAGTCATTCGCTGAGTATAAACCCGAAACACCCGCATGTAAAGCAAAAGAGATGCGTACTGGGCCCAGAGAGGTCGGCAGCTCTGAAAGAAGAAGTGGAGAAGCTGAAAGAAAATGGATTTATTAGAGATTCGACATATCCCGACTGGATATCGAATCCTGTTTTGGTAAAGAAGTCAAACGGAAAGTGGCGGACGTGTATTGAATTTTCTGATTTGAACAAAGCCTGCTCGAAAGATAGCTTCCCACTCCCCGGAATAGACCAGCTTATGGATTCGACGGCGGGACATGAACTTCTTTCTTTTATGGACGCATATTCCGGATACAACCAGATTCCTATGCATGTACCCGATCAAGAGCACACGAGCTTCATTACAAATTTAGGGTTGTACTGCTATGTGGTCATGCCTTTTGGATTGAAAAATGCTGGAGCTACCTACCAACTCTTGGTGAACAGGATGTTTTATAACCAAATAGGGAAGACTATGGAGGTTTATGTGGATGATATGCTTGTCAAATCGAGACATTCCTCTAGCCATACGCAAGACTTGGCAGAGATGTTCGGTATCCTGCGAAAGTATCGGATGAAGTTAAATCCTTTGAAGTGCTTGTTTGGGGTGGCATCTGGAAAGTTTCTAGGTTTCATCGTAAGCTCTCGAGGGATTGAAATCAATCCTAGTCAAATAGCAGCGATAAGGAACATTGAGGAACCACGAAGAATCAAAGATGTCCAAAGTCTTGCGGGGAAAGTAGCTGCGTTGAGTAGATTTATCTCCAAAGCAACAAACAAATGCGCCCCCTTTTTTGACTTGATAAAAAGGGAAAAAAAAATCGAATGGACTCCGGACTGTGTTGAGGCCTTTCGAAATCTATTGGACTTACTAGAGAGACCACCAATTTTGTCGAAGCTAGTGGATCATGAAGAGCTGTTTGTTTATCTAGCAGTATCGGCTCACGCCGTTAGTACTGCCTTTGTCCGGGAAGAAAACAAGGTGCAAAGGCCGGTATATTACGTAAGTAAGAAATTGGCAGCTGCAGAACGTAACTACCCAAGGATTGAGAAGCTTGCTTATAGCCTTCTGATCGCCTCCCGAAAACTTCTCCATTATTTTCAAGCTCATCCAATAACCATATACACTGATCAGCCTCTGAGACAAGTGTTGCAAAGACCCGAAGCATCAGGACGGTTGATCAAGTGGAATATTGAATTAAGTCAGTTCGATTTAAACTTTCAGCCGCGGAGATCGATTAGGGGGCAAGCTCTGGCTGACTTTATAGCAGAGTTCACAATTCCAGAGGAAGAGACGATCGATGATAAGGTGGTCAAATCAGAAGAGGAATTAAAATTAGATCCATGGAAGTTGTACACAGACAGAGTCATGAACGACCGAAGGTCCGGAGCTGGAGTCGTCTTAGTTACTCCTGAAGGACGATCGTTATATTATGCTCTACGACTAGAATTTTCAGCGACCAATAATGACTCTGAATATGAAGCCCTGATTGCCAGGCTGAAACTTGCTAAGGAATTCGGAATAAAGGCATTGGATATATTCTGCGATTCCATAATAGTCGTCTGCCAAGTGCAAAAGGAGTTTGTGGCCCGGGGACCTCGACTTATTACCTATCTTGGAAAAGTGAAGGAGGAGTTGAGCAACTTGGAACGGTATAAAATAACACATATCCCAAGAGCTGAAAACCAGAAGGCAGACCGGCTAGCGAAGCTGGCTAGTTCCGATAATCCGGAGGAAACCGAAATGGTTCCAATTGAGACGTTGGAATTGCCAAGCTTTGAGTTAATGGAAATTGAATTAGCTTTCGAAGCAGAACCGGAGAGGGAGTCGTGGATGACCCCAATCAAGAATTTCCTTAGAAATGGAGTACTCCCGCCAAAGAAGAGTGAGAAGCGAGCCATAGTTCGCAAAGCTACCAGATACATCCTCCAAGATGATACCTTTTATCGGCAAGGATTTTCTATGCCCCTGTTACGATGTATAGCGCACGACGACATCAAGCATATACTAAGGGAAGTACACGAAGGTGAGTGTGGAGATCACACGGGGGGTCAGACTTTAGCAAAAATTGTATTGAGGTACGGGTATTTCTGGCCCACAATTAATAAAGATGCAGCTGATTACTCACGACGTTGCGACAAATGACAGAGGTTCGCCAAGATCCCCAGAGCACCATCGACCCAGCTCAAGTCGATGGTGAGTCCGTGGCCGTTTGCCATGTGGGGAATTGACGTCATCGGAGTTCTACCGATTGCCAAAGGAGGAGCGAAGTATGCAATAGTCGCCGTGGACTATTTTACGAAGTGGGTGGAAGCTGAGCCCTTAACCAAAATCACAGCGAGAAAGGTGATAAGTTTCGTGGTTAGAAATATCATATGCCGATTTGGGATTCCAAGGACCATTATAACTGATAATGGAACCCAGTTCGATGGTGCCGAATTCAGAAATTTCTGCCAGAAATACAAGATCGACAAGCGGTACACTGCAATCGCCCATCCACAGTCGAATGGGCAAGTAGAAGCAATAAATAAAGTCATAAAGTCCATCCTCAAGAAGCGGTTGGAACGTGCAAAAGCAAAATGGGTGGATGAATTGCCCTTGGCTCTGTGGGCATATCGAACAACGTTTAAGACAGCTACCGGCCATACTCCTTTCTCTCTCTCGTTTGGTTCAGAAGCGGTAATCCCGGTAGAGCTTGAAGTTCCCTCTCACAGGGTGACATACTATGACCCGATGACGAATTGTGCACTCCTCCTTGAGTCCCTTGATGAAGTCGAAGAGAAAAGGGACGAGGCAGACTTGCGTGCGTCAAGACATCGACGTCAGATGGCACACTATTATGACAAGAAAGTTCGTTTTAGAACCTTTGAACCGGGAGATTTGTTGCTAAAACGAGTTTTTGCATCCCTTCCTCATCTCGGTCCAAAGTGGGATGGACCGTTCGTCGTACAATGGAAACTTGAGACAGGAGCCTTCAAGTTAACAACCGTAGATGGCGAAGAAGTGCCTAGGGCTTGGAATGCCCAACACTTTATGCGATATTTGAATTAGGGATATTGTATTTTCTTTTGTTTTTCTTATGAACCCTGTAAAAAGGCACGACTTGCCTTAGAAAAGTCTGTTGATACGAACAAAGGACTATAAAGTGGATGTAGGCTACGACTTAGCCGAACCACTATAAAAATATCGTGTGCCATCTACTTTCCTGCATTATTTATATCTTCAACTATTATCCTATTGCGACTGTGGAATACAAGATGTTAAATTAAAATCTGGAAAGTTGGAGATGGCTTATATGCAGGAACAAACACAATAAGACATAAAATAATTGGAAGACGACATTCTTAACTCCAACTCTCAAGAATTGAGAGAGAGTATAAAGACGGGAAGACGACGTCCTCTGAGGCGTGAAGGTGCACCCAGATGAGAGACCGCCTCAGCAAGAACTCTAACCTGAATACAAGATAGGAGAGTATAAAAGATGCCAGAAAAGAACAGGCATCAATAACGAAAGGAATGTGACCCCCGTCAGAGAATCGGGGACATTCAGACTTTTTAATTTAATCTTGAATAGTTTTTCAAGATTGACTGGGGGCATATATGTACACACATATTCCCCTCCACTATGACTCCATTGCACAACTTTAGTAGAACATGCATTTGCATTTTTACATAAGTACTGAACTAACGGCTAACAGGCATTGCAGGAAATGAATTATTTTTATTCATTTACAAATGTATGAGTTTGTACAGGAAAACAGGCAAAAAGAAGATGCGAGGGCCGCACTCGCTGCAACAATTGTGGGCCGATTAAATGCTAAAATGAAGCAAAATACTTCATCACTTAGATGTTGAAGCGGACTTGGATTTTTTAGCAGCTTTCTGAGCATCCTTCGCCTCTCTTTCAGCATCAGTTAAAATGCGCCTTGGTTTTTTCCTCCCTGACACTGAAGTGCTGGAATTGGTTTATTTTTTCCCGAGAGTCAGAACGTTGGAATCAAGAGAAGACTTTTTAGCAAGTTATTCTGTAATAGATCTAGTCGAAAGCTTAACAACTAACCTTGATCCAGCATCCACTACTGCGAGAGGCTTAAGGATTTCAGGGTCTAGGTCTTCAACTTTAAGCTGCATGTGTTTGTCTTGTTCGGCTTTTAATGCAGCTAAAGTGATGTCATCAGAGCTCCTTGATTCCCCAACTATAGCCACCTCAGGGTCTTCCTCATGCTCCTCGCCACCGCCGTCATCTTTCAAGGCAGCTATCATCTCGTCATCATGGGGAGCATCAACCTTATCTTTTTCTCCCTCGGCCTTCTCCGCGGATTCTGTTCCGGCGGTGGTCCCCTGAGGCACGTATGTCTTCTCGGATGGTTCAGCACCTGCAGAATGAGAAGCAACAGTTATCAGCTCGGGAGAAAATAAAGGGTCCTTCATCGATTGCCCGACTATGCGATGGAAAGTGGAGACAGCTTTGACAAATTGGGGTGAAAAGGTAGAAATACCTTCCGATGATTTCTCAGCTGGAGTAGCTGCAGTCTCTAAAACCGATTCAGGAATAGGAGATAAAAGAGATGCCCGAGGGATAGCCGGGTTTTCGAGGTCATATCCCTCTACTTCGGAAGCTTCAGCGGCAGTGGAAGAAGAACCGGCCTCCAAGATGTCCTTCTGTTTAGCCTTCCGCTTTTCCTCATCCATGGAAGCAGCAACCAGGCGACGCCCCTCAGCTAGGCTCGCCGGCTCGTCATCTCTTAGATATTTTTCCATAAGTTTGTCCTCGTCGATGGAATCTACCTTGAGTTCTTCTTTTTCCCATTCAACATTTTGGCTTCACACATGGACCAAGGTAGTCGGATAATCATCGATCCAAGAGATGTTTCGGTGACGGATTATATGTGCAAAAAATTCGATCAGTAATTCACCAAAGCCCTTCACATCCTCCTGGGCCTCCGCCAGCTGCTTGCGGGATTCTTCGGCCGACTTGATGACACATTCAACATTACCCTCCGCCAGGGCAGCCCTGTTCTCGGCCTCCATCAACTGGGAAGCCAAGTCAGCGTTTTCTTCTCCAATTCGGCGTTCTTCTTCGCTAACTCGGTCTTTTCTCGCTCAAGGTCAGCATAAGCAAGTTGCATTTTGGCAGCATCTGACTTGGCGTCTTCTGCTTGATTTTTCATCTCCGAACGCTCTTGAGTATGGGACTCGAGCAAGTCATGATAGCGTTTTTGTAGATCTTCAAATTGTTGCTTGAAGCTAGCAGCATCCCGTTGAGCGATAGCAAGTTGGGCCTGCATATCCTCAAGGTCTTTCCCTAAATTTTTTAAGGCCTTCGCGTCATCTTCTGCGGTCTTCTGCATCGAGTTAGTATTCGTGATTAGATTTTGGATGATTCTGGAAAGGTTACGCGAATACTTGAACATCTCTGAATATTGTTTCTCGACCGCGTCAATTTTTGCTTTGGCCTCATCTGCCCACCTCGAGGAAATAGGCTCAAGAGCAGGTAAGAAAGTAAAGTTTTCAAAGTAGTGATCGGGGAACTGCTCCTCCAGGTATGCTCGCTTGATTGCAGTTTCAGCATCCAATGGTGGAGGTGCGGGGAATGTCAGCCTGGTATCCTTATGTGTGGAGGGCTCAATGGCCTCCTCACCCTTTCTAGGCCGCTTAGCAGGAACCTTGCGCTTACTTCGCGAGTCGGTATCTCTCAGCGGGCTCCTTTCCCTACTCCGCTTTTCTTGAGAAGAAATCGGGTCTTTTGACTGCGGCCTGTCATCTTCTCGACGGCCTTGGTGGCCCTTATATCGCTCTGGATCCGATCGAACAGGAGAGCGAGAGCGCGAAGTCCGCGACTGATAAGAATCATAGGGCCTTCTATCCTCCCTACCGCGGCTTTCGCGACGATCATGCTCAACATCATGAGGGGGTCTGGTCATGCTGCGACGTAGTTTCCTGATGTCATAGTGAGCACGAGACATTGTACCTATGCAACAATGCAAATGAAATTCAGAATCAGTATTCTCATAAGAAGTAAGTGCTGTGAAGTGGGGTGCAATTGTGTAAAGTGCATCCTAAGTGGTGTCCCCCTCCTACAAACCAGAGTCTGAAGCCGAGCCAGTGCGAGTGGGCTCTTTGGCCTTAACAGGAGTAGCCTCCTCCGAAGAAGTAAAAACTAAAGGATTTGTGCCAAAATCCTCGGAAGTGTAAATAGCATCAGGAAGGGGGAGATCTCCCAAACCCTGGAATATAGGGTTATCAGTAGTGGGGGCATCTCCTTGGGAAGCGTCTACTGGCGGTCCTTTAGGAGACACTGATTTTTCAGGAGAAATAGCATCCCCAGGGGTGATGTATCCTTCTCGGTGCTTTTCAGGTATGTTAGCCAACTCATCGTCTGGAGTCGAACTTGGAGAAGGTGAAGTTCGAAGTGGCATGGTGGGGCCTTTCGAGCTCTCGCCCATTTCTGGAATTACATCCACCGGAGGGATATATACATATGGACCTGACCCGTGACCTATGCTATGGGTAATGGACAACATCCCGTGGTGATGAAGATATTCGTCCTTGAGGACCTCGTCGATAGTTAGAAATTTTTGGTCACCATTGAGGAGCTGATGCATCCGATCAAAATACACTTGATCCGATATTTGCTTTGGATTATCAACTGCAAACAAAAAGAAAACGGATTAATGCGGTGGCGTGGACATTCAGAGTTGAGGTTTAAAAAACTGGTGCCTTACTCGATTTTGTCCATCTCCTAGCACACCCCGGTTGTTGCCTTATATAAAACCATTCCAGCTTGGAGTCGCCGACCTTGCTGTTGAACGGTGCTAAAATTATTTTCCTTTTTGGGATAGGCTCGAAGTAAGAGAAAGAAGGAGTTTCTCGAGTCCGATGCTTGAAGTTATAAAAGAAATGAACGTCATCAAAAGTGAGCTCTGTGCCTAAGATCTCGCGATATGCTACATATAACGTATACAGGTAAGCGTAGGAGTTGGGATGCAGCTGCATGGGAGCAATCCGCATCTGTCTTAGAAAGTCGACGACAAAAGGAGAAAACGGTGGAATAGCTCCAACCATGCACATCAATCGGGTGATTGCCATAAATCCCTCCGGAGGATTATGAGGACGGTCAGTCTTCGACGGCACCAGGGTATCCTTTTTCAGTATCCCGTGCTTTAAGCGTATTCGAGTAAGTCTATCGTTGTCAATCGTCGATTCAACAGAATCTTGAGGTGACTCCAATATGATGGCAGATTCAAATTCGTCAGGAGCTCGAGTATCTCCAACCCCTCCTTCCTCTTCATAGCCCAGGGAAATTTCATTGTCAGAAGGCATTTCACTGTTATGCGCCTCTACTTCATAATCTGATCCCTCGTCGTCCCATTCAAGGTCTGAGGAAGAAGATATGTCGTCAAGAGTGACTTTATTGGATGTCTCTGGGAACTCTTTCTTTTCTGCCAGTCTAGAAGAATGTCTTTCGGCCATGATCACTAAACTATCGAAGAAGTAATAACAGAAGTTAGAGTAAATTAGCCCGTGTCCCCCTGTGCACATGTGTGAACTAAAGTGTATACGGTGTGTGCAGGAAATGTAAAGTGAACACTTGAAGGCGTAATGTAAAGTTCTGACAAAGCGATGATGTTCATAACAGTTCTCGACGTTTGTTTATGATTTGTAAGGCACTATCCTAACTGTCCATTAAGTCGGAAGATCGTGTCAAGAATTGAATAGGGTGGTTAAGCAAGTTCTTAAGTGTTAAATTGGATTGTTTTCTTCGGTTCGGTTCGGATGTGTGCTTTGGGAGCGGATCAGAAGGTAAGGCCTCATCTTAGCCGAGAATCAGTGTTGATGTCCAGGGATCAAAATCGGATCGGTTCGGAGGAGGACTTTTGAAACGGTCCGGATCGGATTAAGCAGCCATCCCCTTTTACTTCCTTTGTTTCAATTCCCGATCCGATCCGATAAAGCGATTCATGTCCTCCTCTTTGTTTACAAGTCCGACCCGATCCAATTGAGTAAGCCCAGCTTCTCTCCATGATTCTTTACTCCGACCCGATCCGATTTTGTGAACTTCCCTTCCCTTTCTTCTTCTCCATGATCCAAACTCCATCACCCGAACCGATCTCCTGCAACCTCCTTCTTCTTCCTCTTTTTCAAACCTAGAACCCAATTTCGTATTCATGGCCCCAGTCTAGATCAAGTTTTCATTGATTTTATCCCTTATGGAGAGTCCTAATTCCATCTTACCAACGCCTCGAAGTGGCGACTGAGCCACCAACGACGACGGTGAGGGAAGAGGAGGCTGTGCTAGCAAACCGAACCAAAGCCATGCCCAAATCGATCAAACCAACTGTAAATCTTAATCGAAACCGATCATAACCAAGAGAATCAAGTTTAAAACCCACTTACGAGAGCGATTTGATGATTAATAAAGAGGATTTTGGAGTTTCAGAAGGTTAGGGTTCCTATGTTCAATCGGCTGAGAAAAAAGCAAATAAAAAGGAAGAGAGGAAGAAAGAAAAGGATGATAAGCTTATATAAGTCTATGGTGACTACTCGTATTCCTACCCGCGTTTCTCGTTCGGACCGGGGTGAAAGCCCACAAGCGTATTTTGGCCTGTTGGCCTAATACCAAGACAAGACAAAAGGGAATTTAACTGGATCGGTCCGAACAAAATTAGATTAGAAATAACTTCTCAGCGACACAAATTCAAAGACCAATGAGCAGATAACATCAAAGCACGCTTCGTCTTCAACAGAAGCATTCTTTGATGGGGAAAAATGTTAGCCTACTTTGTGAAATAGGCTACACAAAGCTAAAGGATCAAGTATTAGAGAATAATCTGCCTAGAAACCGGATCGGATCGGAGGTAGCCAAAGAAAAACAAAGCTGGACAAAGTGAGGAAAGACAGAACTCGAACCAGTCCGGATCGGATATGATGCTCCGATCCGAACCCCATTATCTGGCCTATCTGACCCGAGCACAGAATGAAAGCTGCTTCATTCCCATGTTCTCCTAAAGATGCGGAGCAGTTACACGCATGATTGCCCACGTTCTCCCACTCGCTTGATGCGTTGTCACCATCTGGAGAGCTCTGAACCCGCATCTCCAGGCATGGATGCCACGTACCCCTGATCCGAACCCGTTTCTAGGAGAATTTGCACCTAGAAATAGACCTCTAAGGCTCACTTGAAGGGATCTTTTGGCACTCTAAGAGTTTGAATATCTTTGAGAACCAAATTCCAGCACTCCCAAACAATCCCAATCATCATTCAAAGTGTATTTTGAGATAATTGAGTGAATATACATGAAAAGTGAGTGAGATTAAGTGAATATCTTATTGTATTTTCATCTACATCATCAAGCAAAGTGATATAAAGTGGACGTAGGCTCTTTAACGCCGAACCACTATAAATCCTGTGTCTCTTTTCTGTTTTTGATCTCATTTCATTGTAATTTTAGTCAATTTGGGTTTTAGAACCACTTTTTGGTCTAACAATTTGAAATATATTATTTATAATATATGATATGGAAAAGTTTGGTATCTATTCTATTTAAATATAGAAAGATGTTTTGAGTACTTACCTGACATTAAAATTGACATGTTGAATACTTAGTGATTTGGGTATACGTCTGATCAACGTATATGTTAAATCCTATATGTATTAGATAGATATAGAGTCACACTCTAGTCGCTTGGAAATGATTCTGGGGATGACTGCAGCAGCATCGATATTATTTTCAGGTTTCGAAAGTGGGATAAGTATATATTGTTAATCGAGACAAACAGTGAATACTTAAAACTATTTTAAATGTTTGAAAATATTTTAACTTTTGGTTTATAAATATATTTCAAATTATATATAGTTATGAGAATATACATGAACCATTAGTTTATATGTAAATTATTTAATTACTATTTCCCCGCCTTGTTCCTTTTCAAGGACGAAAAAGTTTAAGTGGGGGAGATTGTAACAACCGGAATTTCAAGTGTATTTTTATTTAATTAGTTAATTTAAATTTTGATTTTTCTTCGTTTAAAACTCAATATGTTTGGATTTTATAAGAAAACTATTTTGATTTGATTTAAAACAAAATTTATTTTGGAATTTATTAATATGAATATAATTTAATAATGGAAATCCATATTTGTAGTTTCAATCTTACTTATTGAAAAAAATTAAATTGAGTTTATTTATTTGAATTTGAATTTATTCTTATATTTTAATTTAAATAGTAAACTCGTATTATATACATGAACCATTAGTGAGACGTTACAGTTGTGAAAATTTTGTCGGAAAATTTGAATGTTTGTCAATCGCGCAATTTTTAGTGCAAAGCTACGCATAACAGTTCAAATTTTAGCCACTGTAAAATCTCACCGAAACCAGTTCGGACAAACATGAAAAATATTCTATTCGTTGCCACGAATCCAACGGCGTGCCCCATTTCATGAAAATGGAAGTTTTGAGCTCCATAAAATATTTTCTGGTGTGAAATTTGCGCTGACAAAAATCTTTACGAAATCAAAATGTCCCAACATGAAAAGTTTTCCTTCCTCGTTCTATTCTTTAATCTGTAATTCATTTCGTGAAAATCAAACGTTTTGACCTTCGTTTAATTGTTTTCCCGTCCGAATTTCCCATTTAAAGGGGTTCGTAATGCATTTTGGAACGGAGCATCGTCAAACTGCAAACTGTATACTATTGCGTCCGTCTCATCGAGATGATTACCGCAATATGATCATTTGTCAGTTTCAGCGCTCGTTTCGCGATGAAATTGCGAAAAAGCTTGCACAGTTCATTTTTGAAACAAATCCATTTGAGTTTGACGTATCCCTATTTGAATTCATCATATTTTTCTAGCCATTTTGGGTCTGCAAACTCAGTCCATAACGTTTGCATGACACTTGTGAGAGCATTAATGCCAATAGGCATATATATATTTCCAATGCCAGTTCTTCCCTTTCTAAAACTATGCATGCACGTTGTAAGTTGCATTACAACCTTCGGACTTTCATTTCCGATTTCCCCATGCCATGTGTTTTTAAAATATTTTATTTCCATCTCCAAAAGCGTTAGTTTTGTTTACCACGTTCATTATGCATGTCATCTTTTTCCAAGATTTGTCCCATGTATTCATGCATGCGATTTTGCAAATGTTGCTTCATGTTTCTTTCAAGAGCTATAAGGTGGAACGAAAGGTTTATAGCCTTTGAAAGAAACATGAAGCATGAATATAAAAAAAAAGGTGGAATAAGATGAATCAGAGGGGATCCTGATTGGTTGGGTACAAGGGACGGGATTTGATTTGCCCGATGCCACCATTCATTCGTGTCTCTCTCTCTCTCTCTCTCTCTCTCTCTCTATATATATATATATATATATATATATATATATAGAGAGAGAGAGAGAGAGAAAGAGAGAGAAACATAAGGGCCACCATTCCAAGTCCCCCCCCCCCCCGTTTATCTTGTTAGCAACTTCCTTTCAAAAGGAACCCATCGCCATATTATTTTATCTTGCTTCCCCATCGCGACTTGCCTCCTTCGCACGCCGACCTGCTCCAGCCTTGCCCCAGACCGAGACCTCCGTCCCTTTCCTGAAACCATCCCAAACCCTGCGTGAGTGTGTTCTGGGTATTGTTTTTTTGTGTGAGTTCATGTCTGATATGTGTGTGAGTGTTTGTACATGTGAGTGTTGGTTGCGTGGTGTTGTGTGTGTGTGCGTGTTGTATCTGTGAAGTGTGTAGCCTTTGTGCATGAGTGAGTGTGTGCATATGAGTTGTAGTGTGTATGTGTTATTGTGTGCGTGTGTATGGAGTGATTGTTGTGTATAGTGTGAGAATATCTATGATTTATGAAATGGTGCGTGAGTTATAAGGAATCTTTGTGTGTATTGTGGCGTTGTGTTATTTTTTGGTCTGTGAGAGTGTCTTGTGTTATACGTATATATACATATATATATATATATATAGACTTTGTGTGTGTTGTTTTTAAAAAATATATATTATTACTATTTAAGGATATATGGGTGCATTTCATATAGTACATATAAGTTTTAGCGTGTGTGTATATATGTAGAAATATATATATATATATATATATATATATATATAATATTTTAGTAAATGACTGGTTGTATTTATTTTTGTTAAATTGAGTTTGGTGTTGTGTTCGGAAACCGTTCAAAACCCAATAGATTTACCGATCCATTGATACATTCCCTTACCTCCTCTTATAAAATAACTAAAAATAAAATATGGAGTAGTATCGAGCTGAATCCATCCTGAGTCGTGCTTGGATATCATCGGTTCCTTCTACGCTAGTCCGTCTGTTGTCTCTATTCTGTGCCAGGAAAGGTGAGTTCATCTCACACTTGGTCTGCATTGTTTCATGGATGTTAGATCAGCATAAATGAACTATTGTGAAATGTATAAGATTGCTAGTAGAAATTGTTTTATTTGATATGTATGCACATTTCATATATGACAAAATGATATATATATATATATATATATATATATATATATTGGGTGCGCTAATGATATATGACTAATGATGTGATTGGTGCTATGTGATGATTTGCTGGTTTCCATAGTTTTAGGAAAAATCACTATGGGTTGAAATGATACATACTCGAACAGACATTAGATTAGGGAAAAATCATTATGGGTTGAAATGACAGACCTGAACGATTTTTTTTACTGAATTTGAGATTACGAGTTGAAATGATATATACCTGCAAAATTTTAAATTGCGGACTGAAATGATAAATATTCGTATCACTTGACCATAGGGTGGAAAAATATATACGGACACTGTTGGTCATGTTTTCGAAGTAAAGCGATTTGGAAAATTTTGATTTTTAAATAATAACTTAAGATTTTATATTTTTATATATATTTTAAATATAAAGGTTTTTATACTTAAATTTTGTAAATTTTAAATTATATATTTTAAAATTATTTTATGGGTAAATATGGATTAAATGCTTATTTAAGAATTTACTTATAATTTTATTTATTTTAAGCTATATAATTTAATAAAGATAATCATATAAGTTTTTTCAACTTTAAATTTAATAGACTATAATAAATGATTCTTTAAAACATGTTTCTAAATTAATTTAACTTATATCTGTTTATAATCTATTTTCTAATCCTTTTTTTTTAGAATTTATAAACTTATATACATATATATTCAAATTTTAATTTTTAAAATATTTTATAAACTTTAATAATAAACTCAGAGTTGGATAAGTTAAGATTTATGATTTAAATTCGATGTTTAAAGATTTAAATTTATAACTATATTTGATTTAACGAATGAACTCATATTAAGATATGAATTCGAATTGATACAAACTTATAAGAGGTAAACTTGAATTGTGAAATTTGACTTTTGAATTCGAATTGGTTTAAATATGAATTTTCATAAGAAATGAATTTGAATTATGTAAATTGATTTTTAATTTGATTATCCCAATGTAAGGAAATGAATTTGAATTTATAATTGATAAGAAATGAATTTGATTTTAAAGTGATTGAATGTGAATTTGCATGTATATAAATTTTTATATACGAAATCGATTTTATAAATCATTTGGTTTGAATTAAGAAGTTGTTAAATCGAATTTATAAGAATGGTTTTATATTTATGGTTTGAATTTATAAGTAATGAATTCGAATATATAATTGTTTATATATGGAATTGATTATATAATCAATCTAGTATGAATTAAGAAGTTGAATAAGCCGAATTTATAAGCATGATCTTAAAAATTGGTTTGCATTTTTAAGTAATGATTTTGAATTGTACGACTTGAGTTATAAAATATGATATGATTTTTTTAAATTGTAATTTAAGTTTTGATTTGAATTTTATATATACAGAATTCGGACTGAAATGTTGGATTTTTATGAATCAAATTAAAAACGAATTCTTATAATGGTAAAACTAAATCATTTGAATTTCTTGAACTTGAGTTTTGATGAAAATAAATCATACTAAATATCCTCAAAGTTAAAATTTTAGTTTTGATTTAAATGGCGTTTGAGATCTTTAAGTTATGATTCAAATATAAGTCGATTTTGGATTTGGATTGAATATCGTTATGTGAATATTTTCAGAAATTAACTATAATCAAAGTTAGACATTTAATTTGATTTCAAATTTGAATCGAAGAATTTGTATACATGATTTTATAAAGAGATTTATAAAATAATGATCACGGTGCGAAAAATGTAAACGATTGGTTGTAAAAGTGACCGGGATCGGTTATTGTCATACTCTCCGAATATCGAAAACAACTTTAACAACTGTGTAGGCGGTGGAGATCCAGAATGAAGTAGGATAGTTTGGCGAACGACTCTATTTTTTCATATTAATTACGAGACCTGACTACCACGCGTCAGCTTGATGTGACTAAAATAGAGCTACGTCGAGACCAAGTGAGGTCATTCCTCCTATCGAGCACACTTTTTCGATACCATTCTATTACTATTGAGATTCGATTGGGGCCCTTTGATTACGGCAGTTTGTCTCGAGGTGGGCAGTGGTTGATGCTATGCGATGCCACCAGTCTGGCTCTACAAACGGTGTATCCACTCTGGCATTCCTTGTGTGCCTTATCACATGCCTTATACGAGCCCAGTACGATTTTGTTTTGTACTGTTTTATATGGAGTTCCCTCTGATAGCCCTCTAGTTTATGGAGGAATTACAGTACTGTATATACTACGGGAATATATAAACGGTGTAAGGATAATAATGGTAATCCCGCTTACGCTATTTTGATATTTACTTTACTGATAAACACTATTGTATGTAGCGTATTATACTATATAGTATTAGTTTAACAGATCCTTAGAAGATGGTGATTCCAGACATCCTTTAAGTTACTAATTTCATTTCATCGAGCATTTCATTTGAGTTGATTTACTTCCATGAGAATGTTAGTCCTGATCCGAGTAGTTTTGTTTTGCATTATTTCTCAGGTCAGATCGAGTATTACAGTTATCGAGATTCACCCTTTGAGTTGGAGCTTATATTGGGTTTTGCTTACTTGTATCTACCTATTGATCAGACGGTCCAGTTTCAGTTATTCTTGTCGTCTCTGTTTCATACTATTATTATTTATTTAGGTATCTAAAATTCAATGTATTAGACTTTCGCTGTATTGTTTATGTAAACTCCGTTGTAAAATTTTATTTAGTAGCTTCACGAACTACTATTGTATTTTGTATTTTTCTCTACGAGATATTATATTGCTCTGTATTTTTGTTTATGATTCTGTGATTAATTATATTTATCTCATAAGCTAATAACAATCTGTCATTTTGGACGGTTCGAGTCTAACATGTTTTGTCGATTCGGCACGGTCAGAATGGCAGGTCATTAAACCATGTATCCTCATTGTTACTCCAGTTTTCAGTGCAACTTGGAAGAGTTTTCGCTTGGTTTCTATGCCTAATTCTAATATATATCCTGACTACTTTATGTCATAACTAATCAAGTATCAAATCAAGAAATTCGAGTTTAATTTGGCATGGTTTTGGTGATGTATTTTAGTGAAAATTTTAAGTATTCCACGTCACTTTGTTTAAGTGATTAAACTTTACTGCATGAAATTATTTTGAATGATTCTATCATATAGGGGAATAGATTTCTACATGAATCCATATTGAGGTTCTAATGAATTTTAGAAAATTCATCCAATGATGTTTTCTTAGTGATTTTGAACACACATGCACGTAAGTTCTAACTATTTTTCAAAAAGAGTTTTATAATATATCTATTATTTAAGGAAAATATTCGACAAAGCAATTATATATTTATATATACTATAATTTATATTTCTAAAATATAAAGCTATTTTCTATGTTGATTCTTTGGAATATTTTCCGAAATTTGTTTTAAACCCCGATTTACGTAAATATATTTTCCTATATGAAATTACTCAATTTTGCACCTTTCGAGAAGGCGAGGTTGGAATTTAAACAATTTAGTAAATCATGTGTTATGAGACACATATGTTTATTATTTAGGTTAGTTCTAGACTTGTTCATTCTAAACTATTGTGTTCGTATGTTTATTTTCAGAATGTGGAATTGACTTGCTGGGTGTAATCCGATAAGTGAGAACGTGTGGTATGTGACGTACTATTATTGCTACTTAGGTTATTAGTTGAGGGTCTGTGACACATTCCATGTTATTGCCAGAACTAGACTTCCAAGCCATTCGTGATAGGGTTTCATGCCATCTGAGTTTGACCTCCGAGTGTCTGTGTTAGGCTTTCGGTTATTTGTGTTATGACCTTTTGGTCATCTATGTTCGGAACCAAATCTAGTTATATTACATGGCAGGCTTCGGTTATCTGTGGAATGCACGTGCGAGATAGCTTTGTTTGGCCAATCTGAGTTGGATCAAAATTCGTGTTGTTTCCATGTTTCGTGATTTTATGATTTTACAATTATTTTGACATAATTCAATATATATATATATATATAGCTTAAAGTTATATCAGGATTTTGTGAATATGATGATTTCATTTTTGTGTTTTGAACTCTTAATTGAGTTTCTATGTTTTGTGATTTCTGTGATTTATGTGGTTTCCTTCCTAAATTAGGTAATCTAAATTATGATAAAATCAGAATTATTAAACTTAAAGGTAATATCTTTGTTTATTCATGAGTTAACCATTGAGATTCGAGCGCATATGAGTTTTCATTCCTTTTTTATCAAAGGAATGTTTCCCTTATGAAATGTTATATTTATCATTTACCACTAATCATCTTGTTTCAACTTCACTTAACCATTGATTTGTTGCTCAGGTTAGACCAAGTTGCAGGTTGGATCTTATAGCATTGCTTAGTTGTTTCACCATGGGCTTTCTTATCAACTCTAGAACCAGTTCACTAGGTTTTTTTATAGTTAGCTTACGAACATTATTGACTCAGTTGCATATATTCTTATTGGTCAGAGACATGATGTATATTTGTATATGGTGGTTACACCACTTTTGCTCTACACTATGCATTGTACTTGATGTATATGTATATATTTACTATTATGTAATCTATGGCTATTATATTTTGTTTTTAATAGATCTTGTAACCACTGTGGTAATGTATTAAATAAATATTAAGTGTGTTGAACCACTTGAGGTAAGGAAAAAATATAGCACATTTCGACATGCTTAAGATTTATTTAAGCAGGACAACTGGTGGTTGCTAATAAACAACCATATTCTCCATACTAGAAAACAACGTTACTCATTAATGCTCTTTTTCAATATGGGTCTTGGGTGGGGCATCACAGCTGGTATAAGAGCTGAATTCAGAATAATAAATGAAACACACAGAACAATATACAAGCAATACAGTATATCAACGTACAATATTCGTGATAACATAAATCCTTAGCATACTTATCCTTAATCATAGTTGTGCCTAATCGTGTACTTTAACCTTCTCATGTCTATGGGAATAGATACAAATTGGGAATACTTCTAGGAGTATTTTAGCCCTTTGTATTCCATGAGTTAAATCCTATTATCAATTGTTTACCTTTATGGAAAAGCCTTATTTTATCAAATCCTTTAGTGTATAATATCTTTGATTTATACTTATGGAACTTGAAATCCTTTCCCTTTGTGTGTATTTGATAATTGAGAAAAATAAATAAAGTAAGATAGGAATTAAAATAAAAATCCAAGATAATAAGTGGAAAGTAATATTGAGATAATCAATGTGAATAATTTAAATTAATCGGAGTTGCACAGTTGAAACTAGTTAATTATTTCAGTTAAGCTATAAATATAATGGATTGATAAGTTGGACTAAAGGGATGGAATATAAATTATAAATGATTAAATTATTATTAACAATTTATCGAGAGATGAAAAAAGGATGATTAAAGCTTAACAGTAGGTTTATTTATTTAAAATAACGAAATAGTAAATACAACCATGAGTAAACCAAAATTCATGATTATCTCTTGTGTTGAATTGTCCATTGGGTATTTTAAGAGTTTTGGTCAGTACTTATGATAAACGATATTGATGAGAATTTCTTAAATACTTGTACAAGATGATCAAGCACATTATCTTGGATAATAAAATAAATATTAGGAAAGAGTGATGTAGTATATTCGTGTGATAATAGTGTTAAACCAATACATGAGATGAGCTTGGCAGGAAAAACGAGGCAATAGCGATATTATGTCATTTTTGCAGCCAAATAATGAGGAGAATATAATAAATTTGGTGTTCTAATATTATTTGAAACAAATTTATGAGTTGTTAAGTGAAAATTGTGTTTTGAGAAAAAGCTAAGAAATGTTTTCGAGTATAAGGAGTTGTTAAATTAAGTAACTTGAACATGAGTAATATTTTTGAAATACACTCTCATACTTAAGTCTATAAGACAATTGCAACCATCAAGTTGTTAATAATAAATGGTAAATGGTGTGCCTGATTGATTTTATAATCAAAATAGCAGTCATTGTTTGGGTAATTAGTATAATTCGGATGGCGTGCCAGTATCAGTTACTGATCGAGAATTAAGAAAAGATGAGTGTGTATTCCTATTATACGCTACGAGCATTATGATACGTGCTTTACACATGAATTATTCATTTACAATTCTTATGCGTTTGATTCATTCAAAACAAAAGGATTTACAGTATGTTTTAATCTAAAATCTTATTTATTTTATTGATGCAACTTTTTATAATTTTTTTATCTTTATTTCTATTAGTTAATCAAAAATGAATTTGTATATAGAGATTATTTGTTAGATCCTACCTTTAAGCTTATCAACACAGTTAAAACCATGTTAAAATGAAATTACAATGAAATACTATTTGTTAGATATACTTTAAGTAATAAGATTTGATAATATTTTTAGATAGATATTTCGAAATTCTGTAAAAAGGTTTAATTCTCAGATCCTATTATTAAGTTCATGGTATTTAGCAATGTTTTGAATTTTTGGAGAGAAATTAATTCTTAGATCTTATATTTAAGTGATACTAATTCCTAAATTTATATTTAACGATATTATATCGCATTTTTAAGAAATATTGAGATTTGAAAATAGATGTAGATGGAGGTTTTAAATTTGTAAATGAAGCTAATTTATTAGATTTTAATTTTAAAAGATTTAAATATATATATATATATATATATATATATTAAATCCTGTTTTTTAGGGGATTTAATAATATCTATAAGAACATTTTTGGAAGTTCATGTTGACACCAAAAAGTGTGACATCAAAGATATTACGATTATTAACAAAGATATGAAATATAAGAGGTAATAACTAAAAATATTTTGTGTGTACTATTCAGGATGAGAGAGAAAGCTTTTGTAAACTTTATAACTAAAATTTGAAATTTATAGTTTTAATTTAGATAAATTGATAAAGAGTTTTGAAATTTTTGGACATCGTGTGTCTGGTTACATATACTAAATTTTTCTGAAAGAAGTAAATTTGAGAAGAGATTTCAAAATTTAACAATAAAGGTATTATCATGAAAAAATTGCGAGGACGTAATTTCTTTAAGGAAGAATTTGTAACCACTTGGGTTTTGGGTACCCGAGGTAAATAGATTATAACATGTTTTGTAGTTTAAAATTTGAAAAGAATAAAATACGAGTTCAAAATATAAACTCAAACAATTGTGTAAGCTGAGTAAATAAGGAATTTGGGATTTTAAGAGAAATTGTGTGAATTGGAATAAATTGAAGTTAAATGATGTGATAAGAGAATATAATTTAATCAAGGTCTACAAGATAAATTTAAAGATGAAGATTATAATGCTAGGAAAATCTTTTAATAAGTGTTTAGTGAATTATTTTATCAAACACTGTTATTTTGTAAAACTGTGGCTAAATAATACTTTTGGTTTTTCAATTGAATATTGAAAATATAAAATATTGGTTCGCAATCAATATTTAAGTTTAAAATATATTTTAACATGAAGTGTTAGTAGTTTTGAAGATATCAAGGATGTGTCATAAATTTTGGTATTAAAGATGTATGTTTTGCAAATTGTAAAATAAAAAGGAGAGTTGTGTTATGATTAAAAACCTTGTTTAAAAATTGTTGAATAAAAGTTATTGAGTGGCAATATAATATTAGATTCAGAGTTTAATTGTGAATTTGGGAGGAAGTGGGTATTTAATTATATTAAAAGATTAAATAAGAAGTTGTACTGGAAATACATTCGGACTGTGGTTAATTTAAAGAAAATAAATTCAAATAATATGTTTGGGTTATTAAGTAATAAACGTGTTTTGAAGCTAAATTTGTAAAACTTGTGTAGTGAAGCTTTGAGGAAATATATTTGAATTGGAGATTAAATTGATAAATAAATACTAAATAAGAAAAATAAATTAGGGCTGTGTCAAATTTAAAGCGGACATGCTTTATGTGTATATATGTATATATATATATATATATATATATATGAAATAAGGTCAAATAAATCTTATTATGTTCAAATTTTGATTAAATAAGAATTTTCAAGATTCATATTGTGTACATTATAACAAATTGCAATATACGTGAATGAATTGGGTGTTAACCTTATGTCTTAAATATTTTATGTTGAAAATAGAATACAAAATTTAAATACTGATGAGCAAGTAATATTCATCCATCGAAATAATTTATACTTTGATTATACAAGTTATTTGTGTTAAATAATGCCTTTTGTATTAATTTTATGTTAAAATGTGTATTTTGTACTAAAAGAACAAAGTACAACTCAAATAGAAATGTATATTTTTAGTGTTAACATGTTAAAATATGTGTTAAATTTTGTTAAAAAGAGTTTAACATATTTAGCATGCTTAGAAAAATATCAAGTATGTGTTTAAATGTTAAAAGGGATAAAATATATTGCAAATTAAGTAGTTGGTTTGACAAATTATTTGGATTAGCTTAGCTTAATTAAACAATACTTAGGGCTAATCAAGCTCCAATTAGGCCCAAATGTAGTTTTAAGCCAAGGAAAGTCTGGGGACAATTCTTCAAAATAGATGAATACTTTCTTCTTCATGTTGCTTAAATATAGAACACGGTAAAAGATTAAGAAACTCCTCCTCTAAAACTCAGAATTTCCCCTAAATCAGAAGAGAAAACTTATTAATCAATTACACAGGTAAATCTACGGGTATTTCAACAATCTTTAAAAACTTTATCAAATTTGTGATTTTCGAATTTTATGTGCCTTACATTTTCTCTGTAATGACATTTACAGGTGCTTAAACTTCACTTTAGCCTCCAAGTGTTCAAATTGATCAAAAGTCATGATGTATCAACTCTATCTCTTGCTGGAAATCAAAGGTGAGGTTTCACCTCAAAATTTCTAGTTGAATCAAGTTAAACGATGATTTGGTGCGGTAGTTTGTTGAAAAAAGTGCGTAGTTGTTATGGTCAAAACGCTATACAGTGAGATTTAACATTCTCCCCATTTTTCACTAATGACAACTATATAAGCTCCCCCTGTCAGTATTCATATATCATCACTTGTTTCTCCCCCTTTGTCATTGACAAAAAGGGATACTTACTAAATAATTTAAGTATTGATGCACGACACACAATCACACCATGAACACAGACATATAATAGACAAGCATAACATTTAGACATAAACTACCATAGCACATAATAGAGTTTTGCGTTGAAATATAGAGCTAAGTACCAAAAAATATTACAAGCCCATAATTAAAAGTTTTGAAGCCAAATTATAAATAAGATAACTTATGCCGCCATAGATTACCAACTTTCTGAGGTTAGAACACATTGAGCAACACTTGTATCTCCAGCCTTAGGATCACCATGTTTCGAACTAGTATCAGGAACGTCTTTGGCCGAACTAGATGACCATTGAAATGCAACTGGAGCATGAGCTTGGCTAGAAGACATCCCAGTGCAAGATATTGTCTCCCAAATTTTGTTTAGAAAGCCTTTGGTGGAATCGAATTGCTTGTTTGTTTGTTTTTGAAAACGCTGAAGATCTTTATGAATTCTAGATTGATTATGTGATAGCGTAACTAAATTTTGCTTAGAAGACAAATCGGGAGAGATAATTTGAATTCCTTCTTCTTCTTCTCTATGTTGACGACGATGAGATGATTCAGCTATAATTACTTCCAGTTGAGATGCTACATGTTCGGTCCAAGTCTCAAAAAACATATATTCCAAAGTCGGGGATTATGACCAATATCCATAAGTTTTAAAGTTTTTGATCCAATTTCCTTGATGCTTAGAGAAGGAGTTTCGAGTATGGTTATTTCACAAGCGGTAAGAATTTGAGTAATATAAGTACCATAGTGAAGAGTCTTATACTTACGCTTGTTGTAATATCCGGCCATTCGTCTAGAATGATCTTTGCCCAATTGATTTGTTTATTTGAGTACAAGGCATAAAGGCTTGAAAATCATGTTTATAAACTTTTTCGTAACTTCCTTTGTTGGGTTGAATTGTTCAGACTAATATGCGGTTTAGCAATCTAGCTTGTGGTCGAAGATGGGTTGAGGTAAGATCATGCATATTGATGAGATTATCAGAAAGAAACTTATGTGATATCTCATCTCTTGTAGTCATATCAACTTCAATTGTTTCGATATCAACTCCTTGCCAAGCACAACTCAAGATTTGACCTAATCGTTGAATTGGAAGTAGAATTCGTTTTCCATATACCCAAGACCAAACACAATCATTTTTGTCTTGATGTCTAGTATGATCTGGGTTTAGGTTTTCCAAAAGTAATTTCACTAACGAAGGATAGATTTTGGCATTATTTGTATTAAAATCAACCAGAGATTCGAAGTGATAATGTCTAGCATATTGTTGAAGTCGATAACTTGAGAAAGGATCAAACTTAACAAAAGCACCTTTAAAGAATTTGGAATCTTTCATTGCCTTCTACCTTGCCTTGGCGGTGTCATCCCATAGCCATTGTTGAATTAATTCGTCGGAGGGAGGATTGGATTCTTGCTCTCTTGTACGTTTTCTTCGATTTTCCATGTCTTGTGGTAAAAATTTGAAGTTTTGATGTGGTTTGGTAACTTGGAGGCTAGTGTTTTATAAGAGGTAAAAAATTGAAATGGTAAAAAAGTGAAAAGATGAAGAGATATGATGGTTGGAAAGGGTCGCGTCCTTTTTAAAAAAAATCTGCAGTGATTCAGACATCAGAAAAAACTGGTCAGACGTCTATTTTTGAAAAAATGTCAAATAGCAGAGAATTAGTTCATTTTGTTGATATTTCAGACGTTTGAGTTTTTTAAGTAAGACCTCTGTTTTATTGTACGTAGATATTAATAACTTAGAATTCAGACGTCTAATTTTTTGTGGTAGACATCTACTTTTGGTAAAATATGAACCAGCAAGCTTTTAGTTCATTTTACCCATATTTCAGACATCTAGTTTTAAGTAGACAAACGTCTGTTTTGAAATGGAAAATTTTTCTTGCTCTCCAGTCAGACATCCATATGGAATAAATCAGACGTCTGTTTTGTTAATTTTTGTAAGAAAAAATTCCGCTGAAAGAAAAAGAAACTTTATTATATATATAAATTGTATTATCAATAAAATAAATAATGAAATACGGATAATCTTAAGTTAATTTTTAGGAGATGAAGTCTTTGTTGGCGTTGAAAAACGTTTTCCTTCATTTGCTTTGTGATTCCTATCCCAAGTATTTGGACTATATGGAGGTTGCTGAGGAGACTTAAACGTATAGTACTTCTTTGTAGGATTCACATGATCTTTTTCAGTCCGATAGGATGAGGATGGATCAATAGGGTCTGGTGGGATTGGTGAAGGTCCAAAAACATCCTTTAATTTTAGGCTATAAAATTTATAAATCATTTTCTCGAGAAGACTTAAACGAGTTGCAGTGACCTTCTTCTCAAAGTATAAATCTTTTTGGAGTGCTATTTGCTTTGTCTGATAGTGATGAATTTCATCTACTTCCCGTTTCATACCCGGTGATGAAAATAGAGCTCTTTTTGCCTTTTTCGAATCCGGAGTGAATCCTGTGTGATAATTAACCGACCGATATTGTGTTTCATTTCAACGAGTTGGTGTGGGAAATTGTGGAATATCTGATGAACTATCCAGTGTGAAAGTAATATTAATTGAGGAATTCGAGTTGTTGGAAGACATAATTGTTTTTGAACTTCTTTTAAGTTTATACATTATATTTTTTGATTTGTAATGAAAAAGACATAAGCTTATATAGGTGGGAGTAAAATAAAAACATGTGGTTGGTATTTCAGGAAGTTATAACCAGAGAAATACTTAAGCATAGTGAGTGTTTTTAGGAAGTAAGCTAAATTTGGCTAGTAGGTAAACATGTATATGAACTTGCTTTTTAAAATTTGTTTAAAGTAATTTTATACTAAACTATATATCTTTAACTAACATTATCCCTAATTCACGTCTTAGTTTAATAAATGTATTTTATAATAAAGGTTTAGTGAATATGTCAGCAATCTAATTTTCAGTTGAAATGTATTCTAAATTTATAATTTCTTTTTCTATGTTATCACGTAAAAATTGATGGCGAATGTCAATATGTTTTGTTCGTGAATGATTTATAGGATTTTTGGATAAATTGATTGCACTAGTGTTATCATAATATATTGTTGATTTAGATAAATTTACTCTAAAATCTTTGAGTGTTTGTTGCATATAGATCACCTGTGCACAAGCTAAAGCAGCAGATATGTATTCTTCTCCTCATGTAGAGATTGATACACAATTATTTGTCCTACTAAATCAAGACACAAGTGATTTTCCAATGAAATGGAACGTACCACTTGTACTTTTCCTGTCCGTCCAAGATCCACCAAAATCAGCATCACTATAAGATACTAATTTGAATGGACATTCCTTCAAATAGAAAAGACCGAAGTCCTTAGTATTATAAAGATATCTTAGAATTCGTTTCACTGCTCTTAAATAGGATTCTTTAGTATTTGCTTGGAATCTTGCATATAAACATACACTCATCATTATACCAAGACGACTTCCAGTTAAATAAAGTAACAAACCGATCATACTTCTGTATAGTTTTTGATCAACACTTTTTCCTTTCTCATCTCTATCAAGATGAGTTGTAGTACTCATAGGAGTTGGCTTTCCAGAAGTGTTATGTAAATCAAAATGTTTAATTAGATTATTACAATATTTTTCTTGATTAATAAAAATAACATTTGTAATTTGTTTAATTTGTAATCCAAGAAAATATGATAATTCTCCCATGTGAGACATTTCAAATTCTTTTGTCACAATAGTAGAAAACTCGTTACATAGATTTTCATTTGTTGAAACAAAAATAATATCATATACAAAAATTTGTACAATTAGAATATCTTTATTCGTATATTTAATAAATAATGTTTGATTTGCTTTTCCAGTTCAAAAACCTGAATTTATTAAGTAACTTTTGAGCCTTTCATGGCAAGCATGTGGTGCTTGTTTTAAATCATATAAAGCCTTTTTAAGTTATAGAAATTTTTCGTGTATAAATAATGCTGGTTGTTCTACATATACATTTTCTTTTATAAATCCATTTAAGTAAGCACTTTTAATTTCCGTTTGATAAAGTTTAAAGTTATAAGAGCATGCATATGCTAAAAGTATGCGTATAGCTTCAAGTCTTGCTACATGTGCAAATGTTTCTTCATAATCGACTCTTGATTATAGCCTTGTGCTACTATTCTGGCATTGTTTCTTGTAATATTTCCGAGTTCATCAGCTTTATTTTTATACACCCATTTTGTATCAATAAATGATTGATCATTTGGTCGAGGTACTAACTCCCAGACATCATTTCGTTCGAATTGATTTAATTCCTCTTGCATAGCTACTATCCAGTAATCATCCTAGAGGCTTATTTTGGATTTTTGGGTTCAATAGTTGAAAGAAATGCTACATGACCCATTCGATTTAATTGACTCCTTGTTCGAACGTGTGAATCTATTTCTCCAATAATGTTTTGTGTAGGATGATCTCTAAAAATTATGAGGGTGATCTAATTTGTTCTACGAGATTATTTCCAGTATTTTCAAGATTTGCGCTTTCCGTAATTTCATCATCTTTGATTTTTTATATTTTTATCAAAATTTTCATCAAAAGATACGTGTAAAGATTCTTCTATAATATTAGTTCGTTTATTGAAAATACGGTAAGCCTTACTGTGTTTTGAATATCCGACAAAAATTCCATGATCAGCTTTAGGATCAAATTTTCCGAGTTGATCTTTAGTATTTAGAATAAAACATTTAGACCTAAAAACTCTACAATAAGAGATATTCAGTTTTCCTCCATTAAAAAGTTCGTAAGAAGTATTGTTAGTTAAACGACGTATTGAAATTCAATTTAATACATAGCAAGCAATTGCTACAGCTTCTGCCCAAAATTGTTTTGGTATAGTACTTCCATTTAATAAAGTTCTAACGCATTCTTGTAAAGTTCTATTCTTTCTTTCTACAACCCCATTTTCTTGTGGAGTTCTAGGAAAGGAAAAATTATGATTTATCCCTTTCTTTTTACAAAAATGTTCAAAGAACTCAATTTCGAATTCACCATCGTAATCACTACGAATGTTTTTAATTTTTAGATTTTTAGAATTTTGTATTATTTTGACAAAATCTTTAAAATGTTCAAAAGTATCACTTTTATTTTTCATAAAAATAGTCTATGAAAAGTCATCAACTATTACGAATACATATCGATTATGATTTGTTGATTGAATCTGAGTCGGTCCAAACAGATCCATATGTAATAATTCTAATGGTTGCAGAGTTGAAATAACTTTCTTTGTTTTAAAAGATGATTTAGTCAATTTTCCTATTTGACAATCTTCGCAAAGATTCTTTACTTTAAAATTTATTTTAGGTAAACCTTTTACTAATTCATCTTCGAGATTTTCTTAATAGTTTTAAAGTTTATATGACAAAAATATTTGTGTCATAACCAAAATCATTATTATTATTAGCTATCAAACACGTTTCTTTATTATTATTAACTTTCATATTTAAAACATAGATATTTCTATCTCTATTTCCTTCAAAAATAAGATTTTGATCTTTGTCAAAAATACTACATTTATTTTCCCAAAAAGGTTATTTTAAAACCTTTGCCACATAATTGACTAATTCTAAGTAAATTATGTTTTAAGTTTTTAACTAAGGAAATATTAGTAATAATAGGTAAGTTTGAAATACCATAGTTGCACACATCTCCTTTGCCAATGATAAAGCCTTTTGAATTGTCTTTGAAGGTAACAGAGCCACCATCAAAGTATGCAATATTGGTAAGCATATATTTGTCTTCGGTCATGTGTTTTGAGCAACCACTATATAAAATCCATTTTCTCTTTTTGTGTGGGACCTATAAAAAATATTAATAAGCACACTAGTACCCACCTTTTGATAGGGTCCTAAGAGTTAGATCTTAGGAGGCCAAACCCAAGTGGGTTTAGTATCCCTTTTATACAAATAATTTTCATTATTATGAACAGATTCCATAAATGAATTGATATGTTCATTCCTAATCAAATTATTGTTTGTTTTTGGAACCCATGTCTCAATTTTTCTTAATCTTTTTGGTGTATTTTGGTGTATCCTTAATTTTTTAATCAAGTTTTCTCTTTAGATTTACAATTTTCTTGGAGGAATTTTTGATTCAATTTTAAATCCTAAACCATTTTTGTTTGTGTATGGTTGAGAATTTTCTATGATCCTAGATAAATTTTCTATACCCTTATTAAAGTTAGATACATTTTTAGAAATACTATCTAACTTGGTTTGAATACTTTTATTTTCTAACTCTAATTATTTCGTTTTAGTTTTCAAAATGTGATTTTCAGAATTAATTTCATCATTCTTTACCTTCTAAGTTTCAATTTCTTGACTCAAAAGTGAAAACTGGCTATCTGAATTTGAAAGAGTTTCTTGAACCTTTTCAAGTTTTTCTTCTAAGATTATTTTTTCATCTTTAAGCATGTCTCTTTCAAACTCAGCTTTATTCTGATTTTCATGGGCTTCTTTGAGTTTCTTCTTAAGTATTTTTATAGTGTTTAAAAATTCAGTATTGACTTCTACTAAATCATTATAAGATAGATCACTTACTTCAGATTCTTGAGCCATGAAGCACACATTTGCTTATTCATTTTCGCAATAGTTATCACTATCTGAAGAATCTGAATCTGAGGCATCCCATGTGACAGAAAAGGCCTTTTTTTTTATTTTTTCTTTCTTATTCTTGTTGGTGAAACTCTTCTTATTTTCTTTTAGTTCTGGACAGTCCTTAATCATGTGACCTTTCTTGTGACAATTAAAGCATTTTAGGTTTAAGGATGAAGGTTTGCTTGAGGTATTTTTATTGAAACTTCCTTTCCTATATTTTAGAAACTTTTTGAATTTTTTAGCAATAAACGCCAAATCCTCATATTATGATTCTGATTCTTCTTTATCGTCAGGAAATGCTACATTCTTTTTCTCTTGAGCTAATTCTCTTTTAGCTTGAAAATTTACTTCATAGGACATGAGATTTCCAATGAGTTCTTGAGATTGTAGTTGATAAACCACTTGCCTACACGTATATTCTCATCCTTGTTTCCCAATAATTACAATGTAGTCCATTGAACAATGGTTGCCTTTGAGTAGATTGACCTTCAGCAAATGTAGTTGAGGTAGTACTTAGGTTATTCTCAATAAAATCAAAGTATCAAATAATGGTGTTACGGTTATAGGATAACCTTGCTCTGATACCAATTGAAAGTGATTAAGCAATGGTAGGATCGTATAGTATGGAGTATAAATATAATATGACAAAGTAGTAGCTATAAGTAAAATAACACATCCAATTTATACTGGTTCGGACCATTGTCCTACGTCCAGTCCCAGACCCCCTTCTGGTATTTCACTCGCACAAACACCATCACTTTACCCGGAGGAACAGGTTCACAATTACCCGAACAACCAACGGGATTTCTTGCCTCAACTACTGAAGAAGTCTTTCTTAATGCAGAATAATTGATGACTATTTGTGTTCTTGCACTACTACAAAAGTGGACATATTGGACAACTAATTTGTGTGTGTTGCATGAAAAGTGTGGCGAAAGCTATGCTTTCTTTGATCTTCTGCAACAATATTCATATGCTGTTGCATTAGAGGTGAATGCACTGTTGCGGTGCGAATTCCAGTGTTTTGACGTGCAACACCAGTTAAAAGCGTAACATTACATATATACAATCCAGCTCATTGATCCGCATTATCAGCATAAAAACCCCCAACCGTAGATGCATGATTAATCCAATGGTTTAAACCATCTATGGTTCTGATAATTCTAAACATTAGCCACCATCCAATCAATGACGGCCACCTCATTGCATTCTTTTGATGAAATTTTGGCGTGATCTTCCTCCTTCACACAATATTATAAAAATAATCTGGCCATAAATCATTCTTCTTCTCTATCATCTAATCGTTCTTCCCCCCTTTTTACTATTGACAAAAAATTAAATCTAAATTCACGTCAGTTTTGCTCCTCTCCTCGACAGCAAATTTTATTCCAAAACGGTTGAAGCTTTGAAACGCTTTCTAGCTTTGATTGCTCAGAGCGTTGACATCGCCAGTTATTTCCCTTTGGTTCAGCTTGGATAGCACTGGGAATTATTTGCACTTTATATAGATTAGATTATGAGTAATTAGTTCATTTGTTACACTTTGGAAAACCCATTCGCTTATGAGTAATTAGTTGCGTGGACATCCTAAACTTAGGAAAACCCATTCGCTTATGAGTGATTAGTCGGTGAAAGATTAGATTATGAGTAATTAGTTGCGCTTTGACCACTGATTTGGGATTTGGGATTATCATTGAGTTGGATATTGTTCCTGAAGTTGATTTCATAAATGTGAACCATGTTTTCGATAGTTTGGGTGAGTGTGTGGTTATCAACAACATGTTTTTGGTTTTTTATACGCTGATTATGAAATAAGAAGAGACTTGACAAGTACACTAACATACCATGCAAAAACCTTTGAAGTAAGGGTATTTTTATATAAAGGTAAATCACTTTACTGTCAAAATTGATTTGCAACTTTGGTTCATTTACATTAACATATAATTGTATGCTTGAGGTTTTGTGATACAAATACATGTGTAGCAAACAGTTCTATTTATGAACAAAGGTTTCATAGTTTATTATTCAAACGCAAACATTTGTATATGAGTAAACTTATATAGTATATATGGTATATTAGTAAACATATATGTTATACATGGGTCAGCAGATACTGATGTTTATGACTTGCTACAATGTGTTTGCACAGCGGTGTGTTTGTGTAGAGGCTTTGGTACTTAGTAGGAAAAATCAGAGCACTTTTGATATAAACTTCAGATAATATCTCACTTTTTTCCATCCCCTCATCTCAGATACACTACATTAGATAAGTGTGATAGAATAGAAAGGGCAAGGCTATAGCAATGTTATATCTGCATTGCAGCTAAGTGACAAGGAGAATTATAATAAGCTTGTGGTTTAATACTTTTA